>OY979443.1:6196460-7592921 GCA_963855545.1 Ethmia dodecea
GACAACAGTAGGGAATTTGACTGCCTACTCACATGATCTGTCAAAACGAGAATTTACTATGGAAAATGTATACTGAATGCAGATCTGTCACGTTATAATTTTTCTTTTTTAATTTTTTCATTTATTTTAAAATTTCCTATAATTGTAAAATGAAAATCAAAAAACGACTTACATTGCAAAGGTGTATTAGGTATGCCAATATTTTTGATGAATGATTAGGTACTATAGAAATTCAATGCGTACCGAGCTGTTTTAATCCCCAACTACTTCACTACATAGTATACCTATACAAAGTCGCTTTCTCTGTCCCTATATCCCTATGTCCCTTTGTATGCTTAAATCTTTAAAACTACGCAACGGATTTTGATGCGGTTTTTTTAATAGATAGAGTGATTCAAGAGGAAGTTTTTAGTATTAGCATAGCACCCGTGCGAAGCCGGGGCGGGTCGCTAGTAATGTTATAAATGCGAAAGCATCTCTGTTTGTTTGTTACTTTTTCGCGGCTAATCCTAACCGCTCTTTATGAAATTTAATAAAACGAGAGTTTACATACTTAGGTCGGACATATGCTACTTATCATCAATAAAAACAAAGTTGATATGTATAACCTACAAATCACGCATACGAAATCACGGTCAATGGCTAGTCCACTGTAATGTTGAGTCAATAAAGCTAATCGAATCCAATTGACTTATTACCGAAATTAACATGTGTACAGCCGCGTCTATAAAATCGAACACAAGCGACACCATTAATTTAGGTAACGGGGACGCAGCAAAGTTCACGGCTCAAAGCTCACTTATTACAGGTTGCTCGACTCTGAGTCGGGCGCATTAATCGTCAACGTAGCGGACATACGTCACGTCGGAGAGCACATGTGACACAGTCCCGTATTCAGTAAAGGTGGGTCTTTTACAATATTTTCCCTTACGTATGACGTACCAGTCTATAATAAATAAATAAAAATAATGTATTTTCAGATAACAGGAATCCATAGATGTTAGTACATTTAAACTTATGAACTATGTTAACAAAAACGAATGGGGATGCATGTAAAATTAAAACAGGTGAGATTCCGCATAATCGGTAGCCTCAGTGATTTCTCTGAACATGTAATTCACAGAATCTGCCGATCAGAAACCGCACTATATGGCTGGCTATAGCAGCGCCCCGCGGTTTCACCAGCGTAGTTCCCGTTGCCGTGGGAATACGGGGATAAAGCATAGCCTATGTTAAAAGCTTTTATTTAACTTGCAATGTATGTATGTAAGTATGTATGTAAGTAACTGTGTATGTTCGGGTGGAATCTTGCAACTCAATTTTGAAGCAGATATCTTCAACCGATTGAGCTGAAATTTGGTATACTTATGTAAGTGCGGTGACAATGCAATATTATGGTACCACCGAGCTGATCTGATGATGGAGCTGGAAGATGGCCATAGGAACTCGGTAATTAAACGACACAACCCCATTTAGTTTGAGCTCGTTTGATTCATCTTGACGAGTACTTTAGTACTAGATGGTAACCAGGGTCTGATGATGGAGCTGGAAGATGGCCATAGGAGGAACTCAGTAATTAAACGTCATATTCCCATCGAGTTTGGGCTCGTTTGAGTTGTCTTGACGAGTATTTTGGTACTAGATGGTAACCAGGGTCTGATGATGAAGCTGGAAGATGGCCATAGGAACTCGGTAACTAAACGACACAATCCCATCGAATTTGGGCTCGTATGATTCGTCTTGACGAGTTCTTTGGTACTAGATGGTAACCAGGGTCTGATGATGGAGATGGAAGATGGCCATAGGAACTCAGTAATTAAACGACATAACCCCATCGAGTTTGGGCTCGTTTGATTTATCTTGACGAGTACTTTAGTGGTAGATGGTAACCAGGGTCTGATGATGGAGCTGGAAGATGGCCATAGGAACTCAGTTATTAAACAAGATAACCCCATCGAGTTTGGGCTCGATTGATTCGTCTTGACGAGTACTTTGGTACTAGATGGTAACCAGGGTCTGATAATGGAGCTTAAAGATAACCAATTGCGCTGAAATTTTGTATACACGTTTAGTTTGGATAACAATGCAGGGTTAGCCATGTGACGCTCTTCTAAATCCAACTAAAAAGTATAAAATAAATTAAGTAAAAAATAATTTTTAAAACAAGCTTTTATTTTAATGCGCTAAAAAGAACAAAATAAACTTTTCCTTTAAAACTGTCTTAAAACGTCATTACACAATTTATTATGTAATAAAAGCTTGTCGCGGGATTAATTAGGTAACTACCCATATTAACTTAGTCTGAAAATTCTAAAAATTTAATTCACTCAGTTAGTTACTTATATATTTACTTAAATATGAGTAGGTACCTACTCAGATCTCGCGACAAGCTTTTATTACATAATAAATTGTGTAATGACGTTTTAAGACAGTTTTAAAGGAAAAGTTTATTTTGTTATTTTTAGCGCATCAAAAAAAAGCTTGTTTTAAAAATTATTTTTTACTTAATTTTGTTATTCTGATGTTTAAGCTATAGGTATAACTGGGTCCGCTGGGTCAAGAAGCATAAAATTTTGCACAAAGGTTCGTAAATCGTAATTGACGCAAAAGTTAGTACTAAAAAGGGCTTTTTGGAAATTTATACGGGAACGGGAAAAAACAAGATCTTCGCGGGAAAGGCAGCTGGACAGCCGTTAGTCATTGATAAACGCCATGGATAGTAGACGCGTAGCTAATGATTATTATTGTTGTCACGAGTCTCTACGAGAAACTCAAACACGTCGCAGTATAATTTTATGGTGATACTATACATACTTACTTAGATGATTCAGGTTTGGATCGCTTTTATAATTGCCACGTCATAATAATGCAAGAATTACTTAAGGTAGTTCGTATAGAGCATCAGTTTCAAGTCTCTCCGCTTTTATTTACAAAATCTACAAAGAAATAATTATATTGAACGCCAGTGAGATGTGAATATAACATGTTGTGTTCAATCATTTAAAATAATTGGAATCTGTTTAATGAAAAAGTATCGAAAAAATTTGAAATCAAACAAATACGATTAAATAGGGTAACATGGAGTAACCACATCTAAATCCAGTTCGATTTTCAATAAAAAATGTCATGCAAGTGTGGCAATTGAGTACCTACTATAAACGATGACGTCACAGGTCTCTTATATCTAGGAAAATTTTCTGAATATAAATTTTGTATCGATAGATCATAAAAAGTTATTGATTCGACTAAGCAGTCACTGCCCTATTGGATATAAAGAAAATTTAGAAAACAGATTTTAGTCAATACAGGCAAAAAATGATTTTTAAATTCATGTCGTATTTCTGCGAGTATATAGGCTCCGGCATAGGATTTTATGAAAACAAACTTTTGATTTGCAGACCCCCTGATGAAAACCCTGTTTGCGCCCCGGTCACTCCACACTCCAGTTCCCATACATCACTCATCAGAAGCCATAGTTAATGGCGCATCAACTACCTTTCTAATGATAATTTAATGCCGTTCGTCGCATAATTTTGCCAAGTAATCAAACTTTCAAGCAAGGTTGCTATAAGGTAAGCCGAGGAGAATAGACAGCACCTAATACCTTTAAGGATCCGAATATATTAAGCTAGCGCTGCTTAGTCATTTATTATTTAGCGATTCAAGTGGATAGCTTTGTTAATGTGGGGTAATGATTACTTTGTATAAGGTTGTTACGAAAATAAGCCTTTAACAAAATTGATTTAAATGGCTCCTATGATACTGTGGGAAACAAAGCGTGTAGTGTGACTAAAATTGTGAAATAACAGCCGAGTTCTCTGCTATTTAAGTTTGTTTCTGAAAAATAAGTATTTATATTAATCCATGCAGTAAATAAACTGATTTTTACATTGTTATAATAAACTAGCGCTACCCGCGGCTTCGCGCGCGTTTATTTCACCCCCTTAGGAGTTTAATTTTGCAAAATCCTTTCTTAGTGGATGTCTACACTATATAAGCTATCTGTGCAAAAATTTCAAGTCTATATAAATAGCGGTTTAGACTGTGCGTTGATATTGATATATCAAAGTCAGTTTATCTTTTTATACAACGCGTTACAGAAAAAGCGCAATTACTCATACACCCCAATTAGCATATTAATATAAAAAAAATATGATGCAATCGAACTTTAGTTATGTCTAACCAATTTTCTTAAATATCGATTAATAATAGCACGATTTCCTTAGAAAGCATTAAATTTTGCTAAGATAATTCATTTTTTTTAATTTAACATATATTAAAAATAGCTGAAATCGAATAAGTAGTCGATACTGAATAAACTATACCTAATATAATAATAGATAACACACAACATACATTGCAGACTATCGAAACTTTTCTTAGATTGCACTGATGTCATCGGTGTTCATTTTCTTTACGGTGCGTGCTACGGCACACTGTATAGCGTACTAGCTTTTGCTTGCGACATCGTTCGAGCTCCTGCATTAAAATTAAGTAGCACAAGTCTATCCTCAAGATATAAAGCTATCTCAGTGTCAATCTCAATAAGGGTTCAGTGTTTTAGCCGTGAGTAAACTAATTTGTTCTGATTCAGGACTACAATATTTTCCAAGGGTTCTTAGGATAGGTTATAATTTACAAAAAAAAACTTATACCTAAGTAACTTAAAAATGAACCTTTTTGCGAATCCTAAATGGATGTTGAATTAAATCATTATTAAAATGTAAATAGATATGTGTATCAAAATACTATTTCTAGCTACGTAGGTAGGTATATTTTAATTTATTATAACTGAAAAACTAATTGGGGTGTCTGAACTCAGAAGATGCGTGTTAATTATGTTACATAATATTGGTGTAGGTAGAGTATCCACACATAATTATATAGGAATTTATTATAAAAATATATATATATATATATATATATATCGTCTCGATTACATTTATAAACATTCTACAGTGTCCTAATCTACAACTAGGAGTGTCTATAAACTCTCTATTGTCTATACATGGTAATTTTTCATTAAGTGCAAATATTTAAAGAATCAAAAATTTACAAGAACCTATTTTTGGTTATGATTTTAATTTTTCATACTCTACTTTACTAGATAATATCGATTACTACAAAAATTAAAAAACAAACTAACACCCTGTACATAAACAATACAAGCACTCTATCCGATCAAAAATTGCGTGAAAATAACTACATAAATAAATAAACAAAAAAGTGGCCAATAGTAGCGTTTTTTTGCAGTAGTAAGAGTTTATGCAAAGCATCTACAAAATAATATTATTTTTGTTAGAAAAGAACAAAAAAGAAACTATAGTTTTTTTTCTATTTAATAAGTTAATTCTATTTTTCTTACATATTTGTACATACCCTTAAAATATTTGCTGTTGATTTAAAATGACCTTATATATGTAAAAAAAGAAACTGACTGGCTGATATACTAACTGGCTGATAGGCTGACTGGCTGATCGACTGATCGCACAGCCGAAACCGCTGGGTCGCCGGTCGTGTAGCTTGGAATTTTACACAAAAATTCAATTCAAGGAAGTGAGCGCTAAGAAGGGATGTTAGAAAATTCCCACAGAAACGGGGAAAACTGATTCAAAGCTGGCAGCATTTGCTAACTGGTCACCCGCTAATTAAAATGCACTTTAGTTTTACCCAATACAATAAAATACAATACAACACAATAACTCTTTATTGTACACCAAAAACAACACAATAAGGATACCAACATTAACTGAAGTCCAATCAACACGATAGCCAACTTTAGAACTTACGTGTTTAAGAATCTAAACATAAAGGTTTTTCTTGTGTCATTTAGTGGTAACACTTTTTGTTTATTTCTAAACATACAACACTGTTATTCTACTTTCTGTGGCCTTCTCTTTCTTGCCTGCGCTATAAACAGTTCGTTGTAAATTAAAATTTAAATAATACAGTCCATTAACAAATTCAACTTGCATTTTATTTTGTACACTAAGTATAATGTAGTCGCATCTTAGTTTATTTTCGTAGTCATACTCTCGTAAGGATTGTGTTCCACCTGTCCGCAGTTATTGACATGTTGACATGCGATGTACACACGCGAGCACGGTAATTACAGTCGGGTCAAAACAGAGCGTGTGTAATTACGACAGGGCTACATAAAAGAAAATCAGCTGTTTCTTTAAAGGTGAACTTTATTAAGAACACACTTTGTGGCATGAGAACTATTATCTTGTAGATTTTTTTAGGTTACCTAGAATAGGTACTATTAGCTACACCTTTAAATAGCATGGCGGCGGTGTTGCGGAGATCATTATTATCGGCTTTATTTTAATATATTCTTCTATATGTTATTACTAGCTGTCGTGACAGACGTCCAGTAAGGATTTCGCAACTTAGTACAACTCCAATTTTTAATTTAATATTTTTAGACTGTTCTTTGGGATGTTTCCTATTTTTATTTGTTTTGTAGTCGTAAAACCTGAACTGACTAGTATTAACCACGACAAAACAAAAAAACGGTCAACCAATTTCCGAGACTATAACACATGGCAATTCATTTTTATAAATTACATAGAGATCAATCATTAATGATTCCACTTTTTTTACCAGTATAGTATTCTGTACTGTTACTAGAATTTCTCCTAGTGACCTATACTCGTGAAATTAAACTTGCTCACGTAATACACAGTCCTTTTTTATTTGCACCTAAACAAACTCGTTTTTGCAGCGCTGTTTACTCTTGCTTTTTCCCCTTTTTTGTATCGCTTAATACAAACCTGTGATAAATGCCTTACACTTCACCGAATACAGCAGCAAAGAAGGTTAAATGGCTCCTGAATTTATCGAATTCACGAATACATACCTACAGCCTATAGGCTTACTGGCAGCAAAACAAAGGTAACACAAACAGATAACAGTGAGATAAATCTTAGGTATTATTTAGACCAAAATATATGCTTTCCTTATGAAAAGTCCTACGGAGCTATAAAGTGACAGGAGCTAATAAAGGGACTGTAATGAAATTTATAGTATAATAATACGATTTTTCGACGTATATTATTTCCCCGAAAAGTCTTTGTTAAAGTAGATAGAACAACAAATGAAATGTAGAAAAAACTACATTATAACGCTCCGGACTCGTGGTCCCCCTGTAATGTTCCCCTGGGGGGACCACGAGGCATTCGCAATCGCTTGTAGTCCCCCCAATTCAATATTATACCATGGAAAGATAAATTCCGTTCAATCAATGGATTTTGCCTCTTCTCATTAAAGAACGTTTCTTAAGATGGAACTCTATTTAAACACAGAAGGTGACAGATTTCTGCGATTTATGCAGCGGCAGCTCTTTCTAAAGCCGGGTACTCACCAGCGAGCTGTAGCCGTAACCGTTGCATGTACTGTAACTGGACGATTGTCGGTTTTTTGCCGCGAAGCAAAGGGCGCTTGCAGCGCGCTTGGTTTGGGTGTGCACAAACCAAAAGTGCGCAGATCAGGCATGTTGCCTTCTCGTACACACTAGAACCACGTTACTGTATCTGTTCGGCTACGGTTACAGCTCTCAAAATGAGTACACTCGGTGAAAGCATTCTGGCGACGAAGTCGTGAGCCCTCTGTACACGCGTACACACTAAAACCTCGTTGCTGTATCATCCAGTTACGGTTACGGCTCGCTGGTGAGTACCCGGCTACTATCTACTACTATCTATGTTTTGTTTGAGTTTTGTTTCTTTAGGACTTTTCTATATTACGGGTCTAAAACTTGAAATTCAACTCAATATTGTATTTTGCAATTAGATAAATACTCGATCATTGCTGTAAATTTCATTGAGATTTAATTTCAATGTAGGGATGTGAATGAATCGAAAAATAATTATAAGAATAAACTCACTTCCTTTCAAAACATGACAGGTGTTAAACTGGGTGAGTGATTGCAAAGCCAGGGTGTTCTTACGTGTCATAGAACTCACTCTGGGGATTAAATAACATCCACACATTATTTATTCTTAAAAGCTGATTCGTTTAGACTTCGTAAGTTTTATAATTTAAACCGAAATAAAAACCTCAAAATTGTTGAGCTGCATGCTATAAATCCAGCAAGTAACAAGATTGCACAATAAATCTGTCTCATTATTGTCAAAAATATATTTCTATTTTATTTACAACTAGCGAACCGCCCTCGCTTCGCTTCGGTTTACGAAATAGTATATTACACACCTAGGGAAGTAAAATAATAAAAGTCCCAGATCACATGTAATTGTCGACCGAGGCGAAGCCGAGGTCTACAAACATGTGGTCTGAGGCTTTCTTATTTACTTCCAGAGGTGTGTATACTTTTATCTTATCGACGGAGACGGAAAAAGGCAACTTCGTTTAGCGCAGCGGGCCGAAATTTGCCGCTTTCCGCCCGGAGATAAGAAAATAAAATATTATATATAATATCTTCTAAGCCCAGATATAAAAATTGTAATATATTAAAATTTCTGTTTTGATCCTTATAATTTTCAAGCTAAAGCCTCTTCGATGAAACATCTGACAATTATTTAGACGTATAAAAATTCTAAAATAGTAGATTATACAGCAAGGGAATAAAGCACTGTTTTTTTTTAAGTGATATTAATTTATTATTTATTGTTGTTAAGTAACAACTATATTAACAAGTTATATTAATTTATTATTTATTGTTGTTAAGTAACAACAATAAATAATAAATTAATATATTATTTATTGTTGTATATGTTAATTATTAGTTATTAATTTATTATTTATTGTTGTTAAGTAACAACAATAAATAATAAATTAATATAACTTAAAAAAAAAACCAGTGCTTTATTCCCTTATTTTAGTAGGTACAAGTGTACCTACGTATTTTATTTTATACAAAGCACTGTTTTATGTCACGGGCGCGACATTGAATGAACGTAACGAAGGACTCCCAGGAGTTATGATTTAATTCCCGAGCGAAGCCTGAGCTAAGACTGAGTCCTGAGTTTAGTGAGGGATTTAAGCGCCCAAGACAAAAACAGTTTTATTCCCGAGTTATATACTCTACTTTTCTTACTTCTCTTCTACTTACTCACCTTATGCGAGACAATAAAATGCAGTTGCATGGTACTAGATTATTGACAATGCCTATGGCATCTAGTTTAATAGACTCTAGAGTCAAAGTACTTTCATCACTCGACATTTTCGATATTCTTTTTGAAATGTTAAAGCTATAAAATGGATACAGCAACTTGTTTCTGCCGGCGTGACCTAATTGATTTAACAAATGAAGATCGTGCGAATCTAGTTGGTCGCGGCTTCGGTTTTCGAAAATCGAGTTGGCCACGACATTTTGCTTAACGAAATTAGACTTTATCGTCATAGCAATAAGGATTATGAAAAGTGGAAATTACATTATTGACCTCGGGTTATAATGACATTCCATACAACATTATAACCCGGCTAAAGCCAAGGGATATAATGTCTTGCTTTCGGTGACGTTTATATGATATATAATCCGGCTTTGTCGAGCATGTGGTGTGAAAAATATATTAATGTTTAGGCATCGTATAAATATCAGTTTTCACATAATTTGGCATTTATTTTAAAATTACAGACCGACACACCGACATTGGTATAGATAATGTAGAGTCCGCCTTGTTTCGCCGACCGTTGTCCGCAAATAAATTATTTTCGCTCGTAATGATACCGTTATTATAATTTTCTCTCAACTATTGAATCCTTTGTGTCATAGCTACGTGATATAAACTTTCATTAACTAAAACTTGATATCTTTTGTTCTCACTCTGGCGAACTTTCTTCGTGCTCAAGCTAATTATTCATGTAAACCATGAAACATGAATAAACCCTAATGAAGCGACTTTATTTTTGCTCCGCAAGGCTAATGAAGGATTTTTTATTCTATTGAGGTTAACAATCGTCTTAATTTAGTTGATTTTGAAAGTCGACAGGTCAATTTAGAAGATGTCATGTTCATTCATCATGATCTAAGAAGTAAAGTAAAGGTAATCTCCAGAACTACTGGTTGTTGATTCGGATAATTTTTTCACTGATACGAAGCTACATTATACAATAGCGACAAAGGATATACATTTCTACATGAGTAAAACCGCACGGCGCAGCTAGATCATTACAAACAGGGCTACTTAGTTATGATGGTATCGATTTAACTAAGTTGTAAAAAAAGAGGAGAACATATACGTGTCTATTTATATTATTCTCAAAGTATGCTGATTATATTTTTTGTCCTCGAAGAGCCTGGATTTTTCTTTGGCCCAAGATGTATGTAGGCGATGAAACCTTAGGTATAAACGTTAAATGAAGTCTATTGTTTACAATGTCGTGATAAAGGTGCCTATAAACGCATGTTACAAAATTAAATTGTAGTTATTTGACGAGCAAAAAATAGGTGATAAATAAATAAACACTTACAAAGTTAAGATAGTTGGCTTTGGTGATGAGCAGTGGAATGGATTTGGGCTTGAAATGTAGACCTCCACACTAATCTATTATTATAGTCTATTTCACACCAAATGGGGTCGGCGACAGTTCACTGTTGACAATTAAAGTGATGTGTCCTTATAAAATCCAATCGATTTTTCTAAAGTTTCGAGTAAGTTTGTAAAGGAAATGGAATCGATTTTATACTTTATTGATAAAATGATTTTTCAAGATTACTTTTTATTGAATATGTTTATATTTCACAGGTTATATAAGGGAAAAACATTGTAAAATAAAAAAAAATGTCATCAACTTTTTGATGCAATACGAAAATATCATACATTATCGAATCTACAAATCACTGCACACTTTCACAGACCCCTGCCACATAATACACTATTACTATTTTAAACCCAAAAGATACAACAAAATGAAAATTTTACAAAAACATTGCATCTTTTTTCGGATTCCGTCCAAAAAGCTTCGATTCATTGTAGATTAAGTAGTGTAAATCCCTATGAGTATAAGTTCCGTTCCACGCAATACGTACTTTTAGGATATCTTTTTTATGTATTGTTTTTTATATTTTTCTGGATTTATAGTCTGAGATTTTAATTTAGAATTTTAGAGTTGACAATTATTGTATTTTAGCAATTACATAATAATAAATTATTCATTATTTTTGGAATCATTTATTTTTCTTACTAGAAAGTTGTATGCGTAAAAAGGAAAAATGTGAACTGTCACCGAACCCACTTGGTGCGAAATAGACTATAGTGTAGATGAGATAATGTAGAATATATATCTGGACCTGAAAAGCATTAGGCTGGATCTGCATATACGACCAAAACCACTTTTTAACATATTCATACGTAACTTTTTGTGCTCTTTCTGGCAAACTCACTCTTGTATTTCTATCCTTCTTCACTGCAGAGATAAATACATACATAAAGTCGGATCTGACTACTTTCCGAAAAATTTAGGAAGCATAGAGGTTTATTTGTATTGATACCTTTATTCCATAAATTATTAATTAATTTTGGAGACGTAAACAAACATACACCCTTATGCATTTAAAGTATTTTGTTTCTTCACGAACTTTTGCGTTGGGTGTATCAACAGATACGCACTTATGCCGCTAAACCTTGCAACGGAATTAATGTATTAAACATAACTTACGCCATTATGCCAGTAAAATATTGTTTTTAACTATTATAGCATAAAGACGAATGTAATCATGAGACAATCTAGCTGTAATATACTATTATTACGTAAAAAATCTTAGGCATATGTCATTTTAAATCATTATGTTACCAACTTTTTTAAATTTTTCAAGGCGCGTCTCGGTCGCTACTAAAGATAAGTCGGATATCTTCGGATTTTTTCGTCGCTAGTAAGCACCAGTGGGAGCAAGTGGGGAGGCAAATTCATGGTTTATCTTGTCTTGTGCATTCATATTAAAGGTCACGCGTAGTAAATGTAGATGGCACCTGCCAGGCCGGTAATTTGATTTTGAATACCTACTCATCATAAACAAAACTGCTTCACACACTTTTATTATGTATGTTAGTATGTAACGAAAACTTTGAAAATTATTTTGACCCCCTTCAAACATTGGATTAACTCAAAATTTTGATAATTATCAAGGATCGATGACAATTCAATATTTTAAACAGTCAGACCCGTAATCCTTACTAGGAAAATCATGCTCGCGCAGCTTTACATACTTGCGCAAAATATTCGTGTACATGTGGGAAGTAACGTGCAGCTATTCTAAGTCAATAGATGCAACTTGAGCTTTTGACAGCAGCGAAGAATCAGCCCCCGCTTAGGGAATTGTATATTATCACCTCTAATCATACAGGTTTTTGCGTTGCTCCTATGTATATAGAATAGTAAACTTTCAAGGCTAGGAAATAGCATAGAATTGAAGTTGGACTTACAATACAGCATCTCAGATTGCTTCGTCCCGTCAAACTTAACGAGTCGTAACACTCATGTATGCTGAACGGTGTAAGTTCTTATCTTGAGGATCACTTGAGTTTCATTTAAAAAAATTAAACTTCCACCCAATCCGATATATAGTTAAGAAACGTGCCGATGGATGAATGGCAAAGGTTGGTTAAAAATGTCGTGTCGCTAGCGTCAACCTCAAGAACCGGGCACACCCTGTTTTTTAAGAACCTTACTTTTCTATGGGCCCTCTAGGAGGGTTGACGGTTTATTTGTCCATTTCTCGTGGGTTAAAAAATAGTAAATGAAACAAAAGGATAAAGAAAAAAACATTGGATAACAAAAGACGGAAGTTAAAAGACCAAAAAATAAAATTATATAGCGTAGATTTAGAAGAGCCAAAGAAGAACAGGAGAGACTATTATGAGAAATTATAGAGCTTCACAATTGGAAAAAAAAAACAGAGAAAGTCGTTTACAACAAATGCGTCAGCATAATGCCGAATACCGAGCTTCTCAGAATCTGAAGAAGAAAAAGCCGTCCGCTTATAGCAAACCTCACGAGCTTTAGCCGAATATCGGGCCTCGCAATCCGAAAAAGACAGAGCAGCTTGCTTACAACCAATGAGTCAGCATAATGCCGAATACCCAACTTCACAATCTGAATAAGATTGAGTAGCTCGCTTACAGCAAATGCGGCAGCATAATGGGGAATCTAGACGATTACATAACGCAAGTCTCACAGGTTTCTTACAGGGATAACACAGTTTGTGATAAAATATGTTAAATTTGAACCAAGCGTTGGTATCTGCATCAGATTTCTAATTGGAATATAAACACAACCACAGCCCCTTATTTTCCCAATGAACTTAAGCAAAAAAATTGTTTAATCACTTGCAGACATTGTAAATGTCACTGAAGTCCAAAGTAAAACATTCCACCATCTAAAGCATGTTTGCTGCGGATGAGGGTTCCTGACTTCTACGCGATTATAAGTTCACGCATAGCTTTCTTTCGGTGTCGCTTACGGTCATCGAAAAACAGCATACTGAGGATGATAGCTGACAGCTACAACTGTCCGTATTATAAGTACCAGCTTGCTGTGCATCGCACATTGTAAATAGAAGTACATAATGTTTTGTAATGTATGCTGTAATTTATATTTTTTGTATTTTTGTATGTATGTAATGGGACTATTGCCTGAATAAAGAATTATTATAATTGGAGCATATTGGAATAATCTACATCCAGGCCCTATTACAGAAATGATTGCAAATTTGTCACAACCTGAACAAAGGCTGATTGCACGCATTATTTCATTTGTTAAAATTATCATACACACACCGGCACAATTAGCGGAACAGAAAAAAAAGGGAGTATTTACGCATTTTTGCGTGTTACTGACCGGCTAAACAAGCTTTTTTTAAATTTGGGTTTTAATTTAAAAATGGAATACTAAGCGACTGCCCTTTTTTTCATTCTTTTGTTTTAATTTTCATTGATTCATTTTTTCCACCGCTTGTCCGTTTTTAGAAGGTTCGTGAATTCCATTTGAAAAGCTTTGAATTGCAGTTTTTGAGGCTTTTGAGTTTTTTCGCATATTGATAATTTACGAGCATCTAATTATGCCTGATTTAACGCCATCAGAAATCATTAGGGCAGATCAAATGAGGAGAAATGGTCAAACCTACAGATCGATTGCCAGAAGCCTTCGTCGATCGTTATCAACGATTTATCGTAGCATCCAACGATACAGATTGACGAATGCTCTAGTGAGAAGGAGAGGACAAGGCCGGAAAAGGTGTACTTCAAGGAGGGATGACCGTTTTCTCCAACTTCAAGTCCGACGGAACACGAGACTAACGGCGGTGCAGGCTCGAAATTTACTGGAAGAGGTACGAGCAGTAAGGATGAGTGAGCGGACAGTTCGTAGAAGATTCGAAGAAGTGGTGGGTATAGGCTCGTATGTGCCCACCAAAGCCCCAAAACTTGAGAGACATCATCGCACAAACCGTCTACACTTTGGTCGTGAACATCGTGATTGGGACTTCGACGACTGGGGACAGGTTCTTTTTACTGATGAATGCAGAGTTATGTTAAATCAAATTGATGGAAGGCAGCGAGTATGGAGACGCAAAGGAGAACGGTATATCCAGTCTAATTTTGAAAATACAGTTGCATATGGCGGCGGTTCAATTATGGTCTGGGGAGGAATATGTTTAGGAGCTCGTACGGAGTTAGTAGTGGTCGATGGCGGGAATCTGAATGCTGATCGGTATATCAGGGAGATTTTAGAAGAACATGTTGTGCCATTTGCCCCCTTTATTGGTAACAACTTCATTCTAATGCAGGATAATGCTCGGGCTCACAGTGCTCGCACAGTACAGACATACCTAAACCATGTTGGTATAACGGTGATGGAGTGGCCAGCACGGTCCCCCGATATGAACCCTATAGAACACGTCTGGGACTTGCTAAAGAGGAGTGTAAAGTCAAGAATGCCCCCTCCCAATAATCTCAACGAGTTGCGAAACGCATTACTTGAAGAATGGCAGAGGTTGCCCCAAGAAACCATTGATAACATCATCCGCAGCATGCCCAGACGGATGGAAACCCTCATCAGAGCACGAGGAGGAAACACTCGATATTGAACAGTCATTGAAATTGTTGTTAAACTTTGGAAAATCTTGAATTTTCTGCTGTTTCTCTATAATTAAAAATCGAAGAAAAATGCATTTTGTTTAATTTAATTTTTATTTTTATAAAATTTTAAGTATGGTGTTACAAATGAATGTCAAAACATGTTAATTTAATTGTTGTTTCATTTTAAATAATATATTGTTTAAAAATTACATTCATTGTTCTAAATTCCCTCTTTTTTCTCCTTTTTTTTTCTGTTCCGCTAATTGTGCCGGTGTGTGTATTATCTATTTATTTTGAAGTTTAACGACGCCTCGTAAAGAAAAAAAAATTGTTTTATAGACAGTAGGTACTGTTAAGTAAAAAGTGTTTTTAAAAATAAGATTTTTAGATGATTCTCGTGATTTTAAATTAAGAAAGAACTTTAAGTTTTAAGAAATACAAGTCTTTTAAATAAAAATGTTTTTAAGCAATTTCCAAAAGCGAGGTTAACGATTCTATTCATTATGTTAGTCTAGGACTTCCAAGCAAATGTACACAATTTTACAAAATATAGGTAATATTATGTATGTATACATAATCATAAATTAGTATTCTGACTCCAGCTGGGAACAGTGTAAGCTTCATAACAATCAGTTCAGTTGTTTTAAAGATAATAGATTAAGAAGAGTAAGTGTGCCAACAAATTAGGAAAGGCTTTAACGGTTTTTATCAGCACTTCCAAGTACTTCCAACCTTATACCTGAGATAATTGTTTGTAGTGACCAAGATTATGTTGACATGAGACGTTTATCATGGTTGAGAATTTTAAACCATAATGCTGCATTTTTAAATATAAAATTACAGTTTAGTACTGGCTTGACCAATGGGTTTGTCACACAAATTGTCAGCATAAAGTCGTATTTTAACATATTGTACGTAGAGTCTATGATGAACTATATTATTTCAGGCATAAGGTGTCGGCGAAAATATAAAAAAAGTAATAATTTACCACTTTATTGCAGTTTTAGATAAGTCCAGTTATCATAAAACTAAAGGTGAACATGTTTACAATAAATACGTATCAAAAAACTGTTCAATTTCCTTATATTATAAAAAATATTCACAAAATTGTTTCTCAATTTTGTTTTTGCTCTCCTGAAAACCTGACTTTTTCGACATCCGACCGTATGCTTTTCATGTCCAGATATGTAGTTGAATATAAATTGAATCATGTGTCCGTCCATATTAGTTTTGTGATGTTGCGGAAATTTTATAATACTTGGTCATTGGCATTTTAATCATCACCGTGACTCCTGCTTATGATGAACTTAGTGTCTGTTTAGAGTCTCGTATCCAAAGTGTGCCAAGACCGTTCTGTGTGCCAGTCTGCCAGCGGGCTGTATATCATGAAGCGGTATATCATGAATAAGTACACACAATTTTCACAGAATGTGTTTTTCTATTGCCGCCATAATAAAGCATGAACTTAACTGACTCGATCGACGTTATGTCAGGCTGAATCATAATTATAAATGAATTGTAAACAATAAATTATTAGCAAAATATGACGTTAACAAGAACTGCCCTTGAGTTTGTTGCTGATTCTTCTCGTCTACCTACTGTCTTTGGAACCAAAACCTCGTTGGTAGAATTT
This sequence comes from Ethmia dodecea, assembly GCA_963855545.1. Taxonomy (NCBI): domain Eukaryota; kingdom Metazoa; phylum Arthropoda; class Insecta; order Lepidoptera; family Depressariidae; genus Ethmia; species Ethmia dodecea. The sequence goes on from OY979443.1 coordinate 6,213,132, forward strand.
GGCTGCTGTTTACATTCAGACGACATCCATTGACGAGTTTAGAGTCCCTCGTTCGACTATTGCCGTTTCTAAGTGTATTTTTGATACCTACAGAAATAAATTCATTTTAACTTTGACTTTGAGTATAACTTTGCCTTTGCAGTGAATTTTTCTCTAGACGAGATTTCATCATCATCAACCCGTAACAGTCATCTGATGAGCTAAGGGTCTTTCCTCACAAGAGGAAGTATGGGCTTTAATCTCCCACGCGAGCCCACCGCGGATTGGGAGATGGTGTTAAGCTAGTGGCCACTTAACAGTCAAATTTTTTCAAGCCTCTCAAGGGTATCTGACATGGCTTTACGACTTCAATTGTGCGTAAACACAACGAAAACCGGGACCAACCATTTAACGTGCCTTCCGGAAACACGGAAGCGCTCGTGATATAAATGCCACTAGGCGGTCACCCATTCACTGGCTGACCGCACCCAACGTTGCTTTACCAGGGTGATCGTTACAAACACACTGGCACTGCAGGGCTACGAGCGATTCTGCCTTTGCAGTGAATCTTTCTCTGGACGAGATGTACTGCGTGATTAATCAAAAACAATGGGACGCGCCCGAGCGGCGGGGGCACTGCTCGGCGGCCATTGTCGCGGTGCAGCGGCGTGTGGCGGCCAGCGGACCACAAAATCGGTCGCAGCCGCGCTCCGATCCTCTCACTCCAGATTCTCTACAACAAGCAAGTACCGCCGGAAATTTCCAAATATCAATAGCTTGTTGACACTTTTGTGCCGACTTCAAAAAAGGAGGAGGTTCTCAAATCTACGCAAGTTTTTTCGTAATTTCATGGTATATGTATCCATATTTCCGTCAAAAGTGAACCGATTAAGATTTCTTTTGTTTCACGTTCTCGGGGAAAACTATAGCCCTCGTTACTTCCCAGAATAGTACATATATAACCTTTGAATTTGAGAAGGAATTTTTAAAATCGATCCTGTACTTTCGGAACCTATTCATTATGAATAAATATTAAAAAACTTTCTTCTTTATAATAACGTAGGGTACGGTGATATGGAGACTCCATGTTTTTTATCTATTTATTTACCTACTCATGGTAAGCCACAATTACAAGTGCGATGGCTTATTCAATAAATCGTTCTTGCTGGATTCTAAATAAATAAGTACTCTCACGCTTTATCCCCGAAGGGGTATAGCGGTGCTCCATTTCTGGAATATTTTTCAGATCCCTAGCAGTTTTCAGAGCCTCAGAACCTCACTATCTTTTCCTTCTCCGTCGATCTAGTGTTAGTGACGGTTCTAAATAGATATTTGAATAAATAATTACAATAAGTAATAAATATTTCACATTATCAATAACTGCTACAAACTGATTCTGATTTTGAAAACTGATTGTTACGTAGGTATGAAATCGACCGACTAACATTGCATTACCGAACAGAGCTTCTTAATTATGAGAGTATTTAATATGTTTAGAAATCATAAGTCATTGGCGATGACGATGATAATTTTTTCGTGGATCGGTCTTAGTGGAAGAAGAGGAACAGCGTAGGGGATTCTTAGCGCAAGTCTCTCATAACCTGGTCCCCAGCATATTCCCCGCATGCCAAATAATCGTATACAATGGTACTCTCCTCATATTAAATAATGGTAACAAATGGTTTAACCAATCACCAACCAACTAATTCACGTATCAGCTCGTAATCTAAATCTACGAAGGAGGTAAACGTGTTTCTACTTCATAAATATTACTTTGAGAGATTGTGTTGTATTGTGGAATAAGTTGTTTATTTTTTTTTTCTATATTTGCTAGACCTTTCAGCTTAAATATAAAAATGTGATTTATCAAAACATACATTTAAGAAAATTTACACGTCATTATTATGGAATAGTTTCATTAGGTACTTCAATCCATCATCGTCTATTTAATCCATTCATTTCATACTCATGGTAAATTTTGCCAAAATAATAATAATATTAATAAATTGTGGGACACAATTCACACACGGTTATTCAGATCCAAACTAGGCAGGGTCTGTACTATGGGTACTATACAACTTAAATAAATATGAAATACCCAGACAAGAAGCCACCACATATGTTCATGCACACAAATGTTTGCTCCGATTTGGGGTCGAAGCCGCGACCTCCGCCTCAGAAGGCAGGGTCACTACCAACTATGCCAACAGGCCCGTCGGAATTGAAATACCGGTGTAATCTTTAAGAAATATGTTTTTATATCTCTAGATCTATCTAGAGATATTTTACAAAGCTTCCCTTTTTATACCCTTTTGGTGTTTGTTGTAGAATTTAAATATGAATTTCCACTTCTCTTACTTCAAAGGTATCGAAATTTTATAAATTTCTTGTTGCCTTTTTACTTTACGATGAATCTTCATCATAGAACAGTGCTACAAGTTGAGAGGTCCGGGAAGGATGATTTGATCAGTCGGCTATAAATAGACTTCTGTCTTTAGTATATTTCGATATCAAATTGTATGTGCCATTTGGGGTAGAGACCATGGAATTGGGTACAAAGGCGCGGCAGCTTATCAAAGAGCTGTCAGTGCATTTGGTCAAGCCTCAGGAGATCAGAGGGCTGGCACTTATCTCAGTCATCAGCCTAGCTATCCAGAGAGGGAATGCAGCTTGTCTTCTGGGTACTGTACCTACGAGTAATAGAGGACTTTGGAAGTAATTTATAACTGTAACTATTTTTACCTACTATCTCTAACTCTCTGTACTGTTAGCCCATAAATATCGATTAGAGCAACTCTATTGGAACTACGTCCCTACGCGTGATGTCACAAGGAACTGTCAATAATCCCGCGCATTGTGTCTGACGAGCTAGGCTGTGGCGCGTATAGTTAATATGTTTGCCAGAGTCTATGAAAGTCTGTAACTTAATAATAAATCATAAGAAGGCTATCGCGTTATAAATTAATCTTTCCAACCGTACCTACTGGTAGAGTTTAACACTAGGTAAGTTTAGATAACTCGGCTTTTAGGTGGCGTATCAAGATGAAACATGACGTACCAGATTTTATAAGTTAGAAAAATACATACGGACAGACAAACAAACAAAAATTATTCTGGCTTAATTATTAATTAAATCTCTCCTACGATAGATAGACATCGGTCAGTTACAATTTTATTATACCTACGTATATGTATAGAAAAAAAAATTTCTTTGTAACTACTTAAATGTTGCTTATAAATTAAAATAAATCGCTGCCGTAGAAACCGCAGAATTGTGGAAAAAATCACCATGTCCTGTATAGGTAGAGTACGAAAATTGTTACTTTCGCTCAATTGAATCGACATCAGGAGTTTTGGAGCGGAAAGCAAACGAGGAAATAAATTTTTTCCTTTCCATTTTCGGAGCACTGCAAAAATAAATTATGGTATCCGCCATATTGTAGATAATTACTTGCGGATAGAGTGTCTTTGCAAAAAGGGAGTGGACAAAGAATATTCCTGGATTGATAGTCTGTGGGCAGTGAGCTATCAGAGACTAGATTTGAATGATGCTCATCGCTTCGGACGAAGCACTCCTATTTGTGGTAGAACTTCCGTTTCTGGTAAGTTCGTTCAATCGTTAATTACACTTCTTAGTCCTTGAGATTAGCATCAGGTGACATAATGTAGTATCGCAAAGGTGCTGCCAGACCATGTGCCAATGAGTTTTTGAAAATACGTGGGTACATATATACCTATCATTAGCTCGACGTTAAAAGAAAACATCCTTAGGAAACCCTTAAGTGATAAATGCCGTGCCACAGAAAAAGAAACAAATACCCTTAGATGTCAGAATTCGTTGTGAATTGTGAAGCATGTGTAACAGCAAGCCGGTCTAGCATATGGCATTTTTTTATTTATTTAAAGATCTAAATCATATTTACCTAACTCACCACATGTCGCGTTTAAAAAGTTGATAGTTCCATGAATGGCCGACCATCTCGAAGATAATATTCCTCCATAGGTACTCAAATACAGCACCTACACAGAAAAGCTCGTAATAAATTGCCCGCTATTCGATCACCCAATCCCCAATCGTGGTAACGCATTCATCCGATGTGATAATTCTCATAGTGGATGAAGCCTGCGAGTATTTCATAATTCGAATCCAACTAAAGTTTTAAACCTATTGGGGTGAAAAATATTTTGAACACAAAACGATACTCAAATAAATGTTATTAAAAACAATCTTGCTACCTTGTACAATAAGTTTATTCTAAGTTATAAATATTGATTAAAACTTAAGGTAAACGCAGCTATTACCGACCCCCTTAAGCAAATTTTGAAATTGATTATAAGAATTAAGGGTAGTGGTTGCAAACACACCAGATTTTTTTATTTTATATTTAAATATAGATTGTATATTTTATATTTATATTTTCATTTGTTTTTAAATATCATGTTTTCATTGAAAAAATAATCAAAGGATTGTTGAAGTCAATTGTTTCTATTGCCGACCCACCCGAAACGCTTTGAAGCTATTACCGATTTTTATGAATCTAACACCGACCGTTCGTAAGTAAAGCATACTTTTTTTCACAAAATACCTACCTACATGTTCTATTCTCAAAATAATCTATACTAATATTATAAAGCTGAAGAGTTTGTTTGTTTGTTTGTTTGTTTGAACGCGCTAATCTCCGAAACTACTTGTTCGAATTGAATAATTCTTTTTGTGTTGGATAGTCCAGTTATCGAGGAAGGCTATAGACTATATAACATCACGCTACGACCAATAGGAGCAAAGATATAGTGGTAAATGTGTAAAAAACGGGAGAAATTATTTCATCTTACGGGAACTACGCGGGTGAAACCGCGCAGAACCGCTAGTTATTAATTAAAGCGAAATATCCCTTTCCCAAAATATGCCGTTTTCGAAATGTCCCGTTTACTCTTATTTGATTCTCATTTTTGTACTTGATTCATTACAATAATTATAGTTACTAAAATAATCTGAAAATGGAGATAAACTTGACTTTAAACTTTTTGGCGGGAATCCGAAGGGGGACGTCATGTTTTTTGTATAATTTTCATTTTGCTGTGTACTTCGGGTTTTGACTCATCATAATAGTAATAGTTTATTATGTGGCAATAAGTGTCAGTGAAAGTGTGCAGTGAATGGGAAATTCGATAAAATGTAAGATATGGACATTTTTGGATTGCCTCAAGAAGTCTCAATGAAGTCTTCAGTAAACGTGCTATTATTTTACAGTTGATAACCAAGTTAGGGATGTAGAAAGTGTTGAAGACACTGTATTTTTGTGCATGGACTCTGAAGCAGAGCCATTTACTCAAGGATATCAATAACTAATGACAAGGCTGCATGGCGTAATGCCTTTGCCTAGGGGTGAAAAAAAGGAATAGAACCAACATGAAATTCATTGTTATGTAGATTTCTTCTTCTAGTGCCCATGCTTTCCAACTAATCGCAGTGAACCTCGGAATGCTTGTGGATTCTTTAAAAGATTGTTTTCACATTTGGACTTCAATAAAAATAAAGGTATTGAATATTGATTTCGCGGTGGACACAAATGAAATTTTAGTAATATAAGAAAATAGACTTTAATAAAAATGGTAAATAGAATAACATTCATAAAATAAAAGTGAGAACATAGGTCACGTATTGGTATCTTGCGCCCCCGGAAACCTGCTGCTTGGCCAGCTAGTGCAAACCATAGTTACCAACCATAGCCTTTCTTTCTAATTGATTAGCCTGCTTAATAGTAATTACTTCTTAAAATAATGTCAATGCTGTTACTTCATAATGCAGTTCCCTATAGTGCCGTTGAAGGGAATTGGTCTTAGTGTCAATACACACTAATATTTATGCTTCAGGTGATTCATTTATCCCCTGATAAATGAATCACCTGAAACATAAATATTCACTATCAAAATTCAGAGATAATTTTGTAAATGTGTAGATGTTAATAAAATAAAAATACACTGTTTTATTTTCAGCACAGAGTTTTTCAAGTTGGGATAGGACTGGTGCTTCTAGACACATGAATCATGATTTGCTCCACCACTATTTATGTCCGAGTCACAAACCTGAAAATAAAAGTAAAAACTATTATAAATATATAATTTATATGTTTTGAATAAAAATAATTAGACAATTTTATTTCAAAATAACTTAAACCCTTTGTTTTATTCCTCAAAAAGCCTATAATTTTTTTCGAACTTCCCAAGTTTAGCGCAGTCGAAGGTGAGGGTTGACTGTCGGAACAAGTTGCAATGACGGTTCCGCACGTGTAATAACAATTTTTAATACAGTTGCGAAAAAATTAAGCAATTTAATAAAATAATAAAAATACAATAAACTCAACTAACATTTTTGGAAAATCGCGCTAACCGCAAAATATTTAAAGCAGAGGTTTTTTTTGTTTTCTTCACCCATTCTGGGTAGGCAAAGGGAACTATACATACAGCCAAGTCTTCAGTAGATTTTTTTTATGGATATGAAATGAAAATGAAATTTAATGACATTAAATAAAATTAAACCTAACCTAACTCATTGAATCAAATCATTATATTGAACCAATTAGTCGCTTTACTTTTAGACATTACATACAATTAATTAAAAAATATAATTAATCGGTATAGAATCGGTGATAGCTTCTCTTTGTTGCAATTGCCGATTCATATGGATCGGTAATTAGTGTTGAATAAAAAAAATTACAAATCTTTTTCCGAGCCACAAAAAAATAATCAATATTAATTTTAATATATTTCCCCATCCGTTTTTATTCAATAATTTATTGATTTAGTCCTAAACTATAAAAAAAAACACCATTTTCATATAAATACTAAGAAAACTCTAAGTAGTTTCTTTCATATCCCACGTCTAAATGTTTAATAATGCGTGGCAGTTTATCGCGGAAAAACAAGTTTTTAATATAACATGGTGTATGTCGCTAATAGATGCTTATAATTTTAGAATACTTAAGATTGAAATGGTGTTACAAAAACTTGTTTAATTATTGTAAGCATTAACGAAAAAGGGAAAAAATTAAGGATAACCTCTCAGCCATTGCCGATCCATGGGTCGGTAATGACTGCACTACTAAAATGCACTGCAGCTATTGCCGTTCTATTTTAATTTCAAAAATACTTTTTAAAATCTCTTAAAACATAATAATTTCGTTGCGAAATGTGGAATATACAAATAAAGGAATATGTTGAGTTATTCATAATAAACTTAACGTAAATATTTATATATAAAATATCTTAAGCAAAAAATTTGAGTACTTACCTGAGGAAGTAAGGGTTAGTATGACAGGATCGGCGCACTCGCTACGTTCACAGAAACTAACGTATTTGGTCACATTCCCGTGTACCTACGTACACTAACACCAGTAAATTAATTAGGAAACATACAAACATGTATGTATATTATACTCTCTTGTGACTCAAATCGTTCCAAACCGATAAAAATAGGAATACGCAGAATGGGTCGGCAATACCTGCAGATTTTCGATGGGTCGTTGATAGCTGCGTTTACCTTATTTATGTTTTAATGCATGAATTGCCCATGGTACGGTTGCGTAGTCCGGTTGGTCGGACTATCGAAAATTTGTTTTTTCCGCGGTACAGTGGACCGGTCTAAGGAAAGTATGTACTATAGATAGGTACTTGTTATTAGCATATCAAACAACATTGTGATACCTGATAAGAGTAAATAAGAAATACTAACTTAGAAATACTAAGGCTTACGATATTAAATACAATATACATACATATCAAAATAATATAATATAATCCTACAGCTTTTGTAATATGAACAAAGGTACGACTTATTGGAGCATTAATTCTCGGATCATCCTATTACTACTTCTTTTGTGAGCGTTCAGTAAAAAGTAAAAGAGATCATAACAGAATTTATTTTATATATCAAATTTATTTTATCGGCAGTAGCTTTTGAAGCGATCGGAGAGCTGAGAGAGGACTTAGGAAATTATTTTCGAGGGTGACCATCAAACAACTTACGTTCGCTACAGAAAGTTCGCGTAACATAAAAGAAGTTTTATGGACCGATAAAGACCGCTTGAAGGGCCTCCGTTAGAAGCGTGATCGTACTTTTCCTTAGAGCTTTGCAAATGACCCTGAAATTTAATGACGCAGCCGTATCCACATATTTTATTGATATTCCGCATACGTTTTACAAAAAATCCTACATGAAACCCGAAAGGGTAGAGATTCATGCTTCTTTATTCACGTTTACTATATTCTGGAAACGAAAGCGATCGGCATTGTTTGATTTTAAAGGCTTTTCTTTTACACACATTTGTTCAGTGATGGTGGAACTTAGGAAAATTTAAATAACCCGGACACGTCGGATTCGTGTATTGAAGCTCCGTGCCGTTTGTATAAATTTATATTATAATAAAATAATATAGTCCAATTAATTTTTTTATGACCGCAGTGCATAGCGAAGTTTGTTTGCTAAAGATTTTTAAATAACTGTGATAGTGGAGCTATTTTTGTTTCTGTCATATTGACATTAAGATTTAATTTGCGGTGTAACAAACTTCTGCATTTAAAATATAATGATTTTGTTTTAAAGCTGATTTGTTACCCCACTTGCCCTAGTAACTTTAAAATGTCTGACCCATTTCTGCTTTTTTTGCGACAAAAATAATAATGTTTTTATGCATTGCTTTTATAATTTTTAAATAAAGTTTGACATGCATTATTTTAAAATGTACAAAATTTCAAGTAGATAGCCTTAGTAGGTATTTGCTGAGTATGCTGAGATAAACAGCTGTGATAAACAGACAGACATAGCGGCACCATTAGGGTTCTTTTTTTACACAATTTATTACGAAGGAAACCCAAAATATGTAAAACACAGAAAAAGTCGGGCTAATTAAGTAGGTAGATAATTTTTGAAATAATATTTTATTTCTTACTCTTAAGTTTCTTAGTCTTCTTAAGGCTTATAACATCCATATACTTAATAATCCTAGTATATTATTAAAGATCTGTCCAAAGTCCAATCACTATACGATTCATGTATTTGATATATCAATAGATGAATCGTATAGTATTATCCTAAATGTGAATACTTGAGCAAATGCTTGTCCTTGTTAATTGCTATTTATTGGGATCAGGCAATTTTAATAAACCATTTGGTTTATTAAAATTACCTTTATGTTACTGAAATATTAATTGAAATTTAATAACAATTTGGTTCATTTGGACCAATTTGTCTTATTATTCATAAAGAATTTAGATGCCGAGGAGCTTTGAAAGTCTTAAAAAGTAGGTAATTTGAAAAAATGTAGTTTGAACAGTCATAATCTATCATTCGAAAATACACAAGAGGTGCTATCCAAGTGTCTTTAAAAAATGTAAAGATTAGTCGAATAGAATGACTGTTGCACTCCACTTGTGATGCGCTTGGCTTCATAGCGACACCAAGTAAAATCTACGCAAAACTCTAAAAAGTATACCTACTCACCGACACGTAGCGTAGTTATTAATAACTAGCTGATGCCCGCGACTTCGTCCGCGTAGAATTTGTTATTCCTTTGCCTTTCAAAAATATATCAAGAAGGATAATCTACACTATCTATCTATTAACACTAATATTATAAAGAGGAAAGATTTGAAGTTTTGTACCTATGTTAATAACGAATAAACTCAAAAACTACTGGACCGATTAAAAAAACTCTTTCACCATTAGAATGCTACATTATTCCTGAGTAACATAGGCTATATCTATGACGAAAAAGAATTAGGGATCCTTACTAAAACTTGACTATACATGCCAGGATTGGAACCCGAGCCTACGAATGAGAGGCGGGCTCTTTAGCCAGTGGGCTATCATTGCTATTTATTTATATTTTTGTTATTCAAAACACCCTATATACAACGCGTCCCAGAATAAGCGCAATTCCTCATACACCTCAATCAGTATACTAATATAAAAATATGCTAATGCATTCGTACTTTAGTTTTGTCTAACAAAATTTCTTATATAAAGAGCGATAACAGTACGGTTTCCACAGGTAGCCCTAACTAAATTCAGTTCTATGCTAATTCGTTTTTCTGAAAAAAATTTACACATTACTAAAAATAATACTGATTACGTATTGTATATATAGCCTAGAACACTCTCTGGTTTATGATTTTTGAATTAGTTCTTGATACCAAAGGCTATGCATGTGCTCCTTATAACAAAAAAGTTCCCTCACGGAACCCATAGTGAATTCTCAAAAAAAGAAGTGGACTTTGTATGGAGACTTTTGAAGAGTATTTGTGCCAAGTTTCAAGTTGATAGTAGAAAAAAACCACACTTTTTCATACCAACTTCAACCCCTGCTTTCACTCCTTTAGGGAATAGTTTTCGAAAAATCCAAAATAACATGTCTCATCATTTATTTGTAAAAGTATTTGTGCCAAGTTTCAAGTTAAGAGACGTAAAAAACAACACGTCTCCATACAAACTCCAACGCCCTGTTTCACCCCCTCAGGGGGGGGGGGGTTTAGAAAATCCAGAAATACGTGTCTTGTTATTTGTTTTGAGGAGTATTTTTATATTTTCGAATTGATACACCAAAAAATTAGTGTTTTCCATACATACATGAACATGGGAGAGCCATGCTTCGACCGGAGCTGGAGTGATACCAAGGCCTCACAGAAAACCAGCGTAAAGCAATGCATTGCGTTTTGTTGAGTGAGTGAGGTAACCGGAGGCCCCACTCCCCCGTCCCCCTCCACTCCTCTCCCCTCCCCTCCCCCTACTCCCACCTCAAAGGTCGGCAACGCAGTTGTGACTCTTGAGTAGCAGGTGTCCATGGGCGACGGACGTCCCTTACCATCAGGTGAATCGTCTGCCCGTTTGCCCCCTTTTATATCACAAAAAAAAACAACGTTAACCTCCTACTTTCACCCCTTTTGGGTACGATTTTCGAAAAATTCAAAAACACGTGTCTACTCATTTATTTTCAAAAGTATTTGTACCAAGTTTCAAGTTGATAGACGTAAAAAACAACACGTGTCCATACAAAGTCCAACCCCCTGTTTCACGACTTTAGGGGGTGTTTTTTGCAAATCCCGAAGTACGTGTCTTGTGGTTTGTTTTGAGGAGTATTTGTACAAAGTTTCGAAGTGATACACCCAAAAATGAAGGTTTTCCATACATTACAAACTCAACCCCTACTTTCACCCCGTTAAGGGACGATTTTCGGAAAATCCAAAAACACATATCTACTAATTTATTTCTATAAGTATTTGTGCCAAGTTTCAAGTAGATACACGTCAAAAACAACACATCTCGATACAAAATCCCACTCCCTGTTTCGCCCCCTTAGGGGGTGTTTTTTACAAAACTCAGAAATACGTGTCTTGTTGTTTGTTTTGAGGAATATTTCTAGACAGATTCGAATGGATACACCCAAAAATGAGGGTTTCCCATACATACCAAGTTCAACCCCTACTTTCAGGCCGTTAGGGGTTGATTTTCGGAAAATCCAAAAACACGTTTGTCATCATTTATTTCTAAAAGTATTTGTGCCAAGTTTCAAGTCGATACACTTCAAAAACAACACATCTCCATACAAAATCCCACCCCCTGTTTCGCCCCCTTTGGGGGTGTTTTTTACAAAACCCAGAAATACGTATCTTGTTGTTTGTTTTGAGGAGTATTTCGAGAAAGATTCGAATTGATACACCCAAGTATGAAAGTTTCCCATACATTCTAAACTCAACCCCTACTTTCACCCTTTTAGGGGACGACTTTCGGAAAATCCAAAAACACGTAACTACTCATTTATTTCTAAAAGTATTTGCGCCAAGTTTCAAGTTGATAGACGTAAAAAACAACACGTCTCCATACAAACTCCATCCCCCTCTTTCACCCCCTTATGGGGTGTTTTTTGAAAAATTAAGAAATACATTTCTTGTTGTTTGTTTTATAGAGTATTTTTACAAAATTTCGAATTGATAGACTCAAAAATGAAGGTTTTCCATACAAACGTTCAACCCCTTTTTCACCCCCTTAAGGGTTGAATTTCGAAAAATCCTCTCTTAGTGCTAACTTACGTCTTAAAAACAATACATATAAACAAAAACAGCTTTCTATGTCTAAGGGTTTAGGCTGGGCGTTTATGAGTCAGTGAGTCAGGACTTCTCTCTTTATTTAAATAGATTAGTATTACAATTTAGCAAACGCCAACTAGGCTAATGAAACCTTATTTTCCCACTCGGCTAAGGTTTGAAGGCTTCTAAATCTGAAGTCTTCATAAATATTTTATTTAATTATTATTTTTTGGGGAGCTTACAGCTAATCCTTGTGGACAAAGTCGTGCTTCCATATGTAAATAACAAAACTTACCTATTACATGCAGCATAGTAACTAAATACACATCATTACACTCTATTACATAATTTTAAGCACCTAGTGTGTTATAGTCTGTGTATTTACGAAGTGCCTAGGTACATTGTTTCCTTTAAAATGGCTATATAGCTATCGATTTTCATTTAACTCCTTAAGCAGGTCATTATGGCCGTGTGTTTGTAAGGCGGCGTCGACGGCCGAAGGGCAATATTGCGCTTTCAGCCGCGGCGTACAATAATAGCGTGATTAATGGCTCAAGCGATACACGGAGCGAGTTCTTTGTTGTTTGGCAAATATTTGATCCGGCGGCAACACGTCGCAATCCTTTCCTTTCATATCTGTAGCCAGCGTACGGGGGCTACTTATCAGTGATCCACTTGTGGTTTAATGTCATCGATAAAAGTAAAAAAAGAGAGCTGATTCGGCCAAACTTTCGCTACGCTAGCGTAACTATTACGGATGGGTGTGATTGCTACTCGTAAATCATTTTATTTTGATGAAATTACTTTTTCGTTTTGTTATGATTTTACCTGTGAAATTTCACAGGTTGTCTCAGCTGTGTACTTTTTATTACGTTGAGAAATCACACTTGCAACTTCACTATTATTATTATTTTTTAAAAAAATGTCAACACATCAGCAAATCAACTTCAATTAAAAATCTTACTTTAGCATAGCGCTGCTTCTTTCAGTTGGCAAGAATACAATTAAAAGTCTTATGTAGTTAAAAAGAACAACAGTTAACGGCCTCTAAGGGGTCGGCTGAAACTTGAGAGGTTTTATAGGAAATAATATATCAATATCATTAAATACTGGATAATGGGTCCTTAAAAAAGATTTTAAGAATACCTTTAAACTCAACTTTATTTTCTCGACGATTTTAGCAGTATTCACATGAACTCTCTGACAGAGTAATGGCGTTTCGCCGAACAGCTGACTGTTTTAAATGAACATAAACTAATTTGAAATCCAAAGAGGTTTCATTGCAAGTACTGCGATGTATTTAAATCATTTTTTAATATTTTACGTGATTATTATCGAGTACAGTTCAGTTCCTACTAGGTGAGGAAAACGCTTAGCTCGCCGGTGGGCGGTTACGGGTTTATAAAGATGAGAAAGAATACAGTTCATTTGCAGAAACATTTCAATTCAGTTGGACATTATTATAGCTGGTCATGTATCTGGTTGGGTGTTACTATAGTTGGACACTTTTATGGGTGGTCAAATTACTGACAGGACATATTTGATTGCTAGGACATTTTTCTTTTTGGAGATTAGTCGTGCGAAGGAATAGTATATTTTGTAGGCAATATCCAGTACAACACAGAAACAAAACACGCCAACTCCATCCGAGAATATACAAAACGTCAAAGCGGTGTAGCGAGCGTTTGTAAATATGTAATTTTGGTAAACTTCGATACATAATGTTCATTGTTCATAAATTCCCCTCTTGCGTGCTTCACCGCTCCGGATGGCGCGTGGTGGACAGACTCTTTGAATAAGTAGCATAATGTCTTGGTAAACATTGGAAATAATCTACATTTTCTGATTTTCGACTGACTTCAAAAAAAGGAAGAGGTTTTCAATTCATTTGCACCAGAACACCGAAATTAATAAACGTATTTGGAAAATATTTTTTATTTGAAAGGATATGCTTTTAGATTGAATATCTGAGGAATTGAGGAATTTGAGGAAAAATGAAGGAAGTGATTTTAATTTTAATACTTTCAGTGACATTTCAAGCATTTACATTCAGAATATATTATTTGGTGAAGTAGAATTGACGAAAAAAACCACAAGTTCGGTTTTGAACTTTTCAAAATATGTTTTTTTTCTAGGACCATTTTAACAACACAACGGTAGTTTACATAGTATCTTTTAAAAACTCATCTAGTACTTAGAACTCATAAGTTCCATATCGATGGTTAATGTTCTGTGGAATTCGCAGAATTCCTTTTGCATCGGCCACGCAAAACTGTGCATTGTTATTTTAAGTAAAAGACTTCTTAATATTTGGTTCCATGAACAATGGAAAAATATAAGGGTTCGATTTAAACACACGTTGACATCTGAAATAACATTCAAAGGTGAATGTGTAGGTACCTATGTGGTATTGTAAATAGCATGATTAAACATTAAGGATAGTGTACAATGGCCTATCTATACGATATGACCGACCGATTAACAGTCGGATAAATTCCTAATCTTGCTCGTTTACAAGCTTTTATTCTTGAAATGTTTGTGTTCTAGTTTAGGTCAAAATTTTAGACCACTTACTGACGTCCGATTGACCTGTTTGTTATATGTACATTCAAGAGCAAGTCAAGCTTTACACTACCAGTTTAAGCTGAGCTCTGATTTATACTGCGCTCCATAGAATACAGGGACGGTTCGAAGTCCTGTAGTGTGTACTATAGTGTCAAGCTTAGCGTGCTCTTGACTGTAGGTACTTATTGTAAGTTCGGAATGCAATATTATAGTAGTTACCATCTATCTGATCTGATGATGGAGCCGAGACGTAGAAAATGGTACTCCTAAATGGCGAGCCGTAAATTTCGCGAGTTTGGGCTCATTTGGTTTAATTTCGAGTGGTATAAATTTTAAAAAGTTGTGTTTTAGTTTTCTATAGCTACAATATTTATTTAAATATATCTTTCTATCTTAGGCTGATGAAGAAAAACAAATTAAGGGTATTTAACTCGTTTAGATGCGAGCTATAAACGCTAGTGTGAAGTTTTTATTTTTTCAGTTGTGCTTTCAGTCGTGCTTCTAACTAATATGATAGATTAATTTGACTCTAAAGTTTTACATTAAATAATAAAAACTAACACTCAGTCAACTAAAATTTACTATCTAATTAGGCAAAATGTCTACAGCTGAGCATGTGGTTACTAGAGCACCAGATGACCGCTGATTTTGAACTGGACTCAGAAAAATAAACATAAAAAGCTACACTAAGTTAGAATTGGTTTTAGTTACATAAAATAACTTTAAATATGTAAAATATAATATATCTAGTGAAATTTCATAAATTAACATAACCACGAGCTTATATCAACGACTTAAAGGGTGCTACAGCTTTTTGGCTACGAAGATGCTTATTACCTATATTTACATAGAAAATTTCAAGGCACTACTACATCTCTTGATAATTGAGGCATTAAATGTCGTCTGGAATCAGACAACAAAGTAGGTACTAGCTTACAGACTGCCACCAAGAGCACACTTAGGACATTCTAACGTCCTCTAAGGTTAAGCACGACACACCTCGTAGTGAATACAAGCGTAAGTAATGTTTAAGGCTTGTTCTTACTATGCTTTGACATTTTTTTATAGTTGGACGACTATGGTTTTTAGCTGTTATCATGACTTCTATCGTCACTGTTCCGTTGATCGTGGAACGACTGTCGTGTCCAGCTATTCCGACTAGTAACTAGTTACTATAAAAAATCGTGTCTACTGCCTATTTGTGGTGTCGTTGGCAGTTCAGGATTTATAAATTTCTTAAAAATATGTCACTTTAGTTTATGCCGCACCCTATTACCTAGAAAACTTTGTATCCGTAAGTGACTTCGAACATTACATTCATAAAGCAAACGAACACACTCTGAAATCCACCTTCAAACCTCTAACGGCCCTATAGTTCGCGGCTATTAATTTTATAAAATCTAAAAAATTAAAATTAATCGTGTCGTGTTGAATGTGTACCTACATGTACGGCCCCATACAAATATTCATGACACGATTGTTTAAACGACACGATACTCTGTCGTCACTACATAGTGAGAACGCGTCCGAACCAAAATTTTATTTATCGCTCTGAAGTTGGCAACTTTTGATTGTTCACTGAGGGCTAAATAAGCCTAAAGTGGGATATTGAATCGTGGTCATGAGTTAAACCCATTAACCTGATTTATTTAAGCACAAGTTTGAGGCAGCTATTAGCTAGAGCCAGGACCTGCGTAATGGCCCGAGTGCCGACCTTGGTTAAAAGTTTCAAATGCACACACTATTATACTCAGGTTCGAGTTCACAAACACTAAACGACTGTTAAATCAATAATCAGATGCCAAATACCAATTATTACTGTTCATCACCATACTCATAAAAGTAAGTATCATCTTATGGTGATGAGTTATCTAACTGGTGTAACTTAGGTGCCCATCACCACAATAAATCTATAATATAATGTAAATCTAAGTTGGGTTACAAGTTTGGTTATTTTTCGCTGTCGTATTGAGCTGCACTGGAGAAAATTTCCTCAAAGCATTATTGAGGAGCGGAGGTGGAGTGCTTCTCAATCGTGAAAAGGGAAGATCTTGCCCGATAGCGGGCCAACGGCTGATGTTTGACAGTCGTATATTTATACAAACTCATTAGAAAACTTAGATAGCGCGGTTTAGAACTTTGCCGTCTATTGGCGCGTTCTATGTAGTGTCGCTACAGCATCATTATCTACCATTCATATTATTTAGTCATCTAGTTTCCAAATAACTTATTTAACATGAGTTTTAAAGTTTTAAACATGTTTTCACGCAACTTCCAAATTTCTTTAAGTATTTTATTAAAAAGTGTATGCAAAGCCTAACAAAGGAATCAATAATTTTACGTAATCTGGGTTTAGTCATCTTAAAGTGATGAATAATATAACATAGAACACAAAGAGTAAAAAACCGACTTCAACTTACCTATATGGTTTTGTTAAGGGCGCCATTGTCAGAACTGGACCAAATTGAAATTTGACCACACGGGAAGCACCAGCTTTTAAATAAAAAAGAATCATCAAAACCTGTTTACCCAGTCGAAAGTTCTGATGTAACAATTATGGTTTTAACGGTCGTTTAGAGTTGTTGAAATCGGCCTTAGTGCCAGAGTAAAGGCCTTTGCTACCCCGAGGTAAAAGGTAGACTATGCTAATAGTGCGTTAGATAGGTAGTGGTTAGACCATTATGAGTCGAGAGTGTGAGAAGTAAAATATTATACTATTAAATTAAATATATTCCTATATATTTGCAATCAAGTTACAAAAAATATAATTGTTTTTATTTTAATATAGGGTTTTATAAGTCCACTTATAAGTCAACAGTTTCGGTACCTATGTGTTCTAGGTTGAGAAGAAGCGGGGCAAAAATCTCCTCAACAGAATTATTATTTCAAACAATCAATAGAATACAAACTACAAGTTTACTTTACTTCTACATGGTTTTCAGTAATGTGCTGGAGAAAATTTACACCAATTTCCCATTCCAATACGCATCTAACTTATAATATACCAACCTATAAAGCCATATTTAAATTAGTTTTAAACATCTTATCTTCTTCTCGAAAACAACTCTGGATTTCGATCAAATCTACAGTAAATATAGAGGTTTTCGAGGCGAAAAATCGACGTAGCTAGATTTCATTTCCGGCCAAACTCATTTCCTACGTGTTTTCATTCTCACTGGCGGAGCTCGGTCGCCTAGGTACGAAATTTAAAAACATCTAAAATATTCCTATTCAAGAAAATGAATCTCAGATACTTTAATCTTCTTGAATTGAAAAAACTACCAAACTCAGCTGTCCTACGTAATTAGTCAACGAGCATGACAAAAACTTTCCTCAATTATTTTAATGTTCCACCAAGTCTAACAATCTTGACAAAAGTGGAATAGTAGCAGCAGTTTTCTTTTAAAAGTTTCGTGACGATACTAAGAATTCAATAGAAGTTTTTTATCTCTTCTATATATAAAAAAAATGACTGGCTGAATGGCTACCCGTACTGACAACTGCTGGGTCTAGAAGCATGAAATTCAGCACAAAGGTTCCATAACGTAAGTGAGCACTAAAAAGAGATTTTTAAAAATACCCACGTTAACGGGAAAAAATGGATTCAACGCTGGGAACGCCGCTATAGTCCTCTAACCATTATCAAATCGAACGAACAAGATTGACAAAATAAAAAGAAGTATGGCTCAGTGCTTCTTTTTCTAAAATATCCAAATGAGAATTTTCAAAAGAATTTATCCTTTGAAAATGTACATTTTGTTCAGTGATTTATTCACCCGAACATTGGAGGGCACTTGTTGCTGCAAATTAATTAGGAAACAAGTTAACAAAAAGTGCAATAAACTCCGTTAAGGAAGCTTAATTTCCGTCAGGGCCCAAGGAGGCTGTCATTAATCAAACGAAATCGCTCTGAACTGCTGCGAATTTCATTACGATTCGGAGCAGTCAAGGATCAGCATTACAATAAGAATATTTCAGGTATTTCTTTACGTCAAAGAAACGAAACGGCTCAAAAGCGCTGTACCTCGCTCCATGCGAAGCGAAAAAAATCGTCTGTTGCGGTACGTACTCATTAAGGTTCTTAACCTGTAGGTACTTACTTCATACTTAAATTATTTGAAAAAAAAGCTGGAAACTAATAATATCACGTTGTAGCGTGTATTTTCTATGCGTTCCCACAAAATATTTAGACTTGACATGTGCCAGTTTCAGCACATTATTCCGTATCCATTAACCTGCACAGCACTTTGAAGTGTCGATCAAACTCCAAGGATGAAGTCAAAGCCCGTTTGCTGTCCCAAAGTTTCCTCATTTACATCACTTAAGACGTGGAAAGGCTTTCGGAGAGCGTGATTAGCTCGCTCCTCTATAATAGTTATCTTTACCGCTCTCTGATTACAATGAATCCTTTTATTGCTTTCATCCCATCTACTCCACGATTATTGTTCCCACTCTTTGTTCCCATTCGTTGTAAATCGTGTAAAAGACTACCTAATTTATGTGGTGAATCGGAGCTTATACCAGAATATTTTAACAGAACATTTCCTTTGTTAGGAGAAGGTACATTTTGTTACGATTAGGTATAATTATAGCTGAATTTATAAATCTAAAGGCATTTTTTTGTCGCTATGTTGCCGCTTTTTGATGAAAGAAAAATTATTAAGTGCTTAGAACATAAAAAAATCATTCTAGTTTCTGCTTTACAATCTCTTTTTATTAAATCCAATGTTTGTTTCAAGCCCGTAATAAGTGGTGTTAGTAAGGTATTAGGTACATACATGTGTTCTAATTGTAATTACAGCTTTAGTTCCTTCCAATTTTGTAGGGTATGACATTAAAAATGTGTATTATAAATATGACAGTTTCATTTACAATTGTACAGAAACTGGATAATTACTACTTGATAGCGAACTGAATTAGAAATGCACATAGGTCAACACTATTAATTAGAACTAATAGGCCTTACAATAATTTAGGTACTGACATTTCAGCTAGTTAGTTATTTTATTATTAAATAAAAATCCAGCTATAAGTTAAACACAGTAACAATCGAGTAAAAGGGTAAATAAGTAGGTACCTACACGAAAGCTGTATGTATAAAACATCTTTTAAAATTCCAGCAAATTTAATTGACATTTGAGCAGTGATAGCCTTTAAGGTTAAAGAGCCGGCCAAAAATCTGTGAGGCTCGGGTTCGAATCCTGGCATGTACCAATGAGTTTTTCAAAAACTTACGTACATATTTATCACTAGCTCGACGGTGAAGGAAAACATCGTGAGGAAACCCGCAGGTCTCAGAATAAATTCTGAGACATGTGTAAATAGAGCCGGTCCGGCGATGGACTTACCACCAATCACGTTTAGGGGTCCAATGTATCTCGTGAAATGTGTGTATATCCATAAAAATTTCACCTATTGGGTGTCTAGGACGGCTGGGCCGCTTTGGTTTTTTTAGAAGGGTATACTTTCCAATCAGTCACATTGACATCAGCCCCCCTAGCCAAGTGACATTGCACAATCAATAGAATGTTCTTTTAGATTGACATACATGTCAATCTAAAAGAACATTCGATTAGATTGTACAATGCCACTTGGCTAGGGGGGCAGGTCGGGATCTGATTATGAGATCCTGGAGAAAGCGAAGGAACTCTTTAAATATTATAGGCACATCTATAGCGATTTGGGTATTTTTTTTTAATTACTCACGAGTGAAGTATTTTCATAATACTCAAGAATAAGTGTTTCATGAGTTGTGATTACTGTCATATTATGGTTCCTAAGCAATTTTTAAGCTCTTTATAATGCATATAGTGAAGTGGAGCTTATGGTGAAATCTCAGTCTTCAGCATCAATCATTAACTTATCAATAATTAACGTCCCTGCATAAATCAGCAATATTTGGTTAAAAATTAGTGGTGAACAGTAAGTAGGTATTAGTGCTTTTCTTAAAATCGGTTTTTATTTTTGTAAAAAGTTATTTATTACATAGATCTACAAAAATGATATAGATATAAATATTTCAAAGTGACTTTTTTGTTCAACCAACCAACTCTAACTTTTCAACTTCGAGCTGAAAAATTCTGAATAAATTTGAGATAGTGTAACTAAAAAAGCACTTTCTATCTTATTTTCTTAATAATATGTTTATTATTATACATATATCTTTTGAGATTATGGGACGCCTTCTGTTTTACGCTATGTTGAGTTTAAAAACAACTTTGTTTTCCACAGTGCCTTTGGGATGCCGATTAAATGAATTATGTGCGTTTATTTTATGCGAACTACGCAACCTTTTACTATGCGTGGTCGGTTTTTTCTTATTGATTAATATTTATTTATCACTTTGACATTTATTTTGGTCAAGATCTTTTCTAGAGAGTTGTTTCTAGAAAAATATGAGTATATGTAACTTTAGTTAAAATATACTACGTAAAAACGTTTTTTATGCGTTATAAGCTGTCTGTGTGCCAAATTTCATCCAAACCAGTTCAGCCGTATTTCCGTGATTGAGTATAAAACGTACAAACTTTCACATTCATAAGGAGGGTTAATGAAATTAATTTAAACAGTGCTCGAAAACAAGACGAAATAAAAAAACTTTCATATTTGTATTCTATGCAAATAAAACTGACACACACACACAGACACACACACACAGAAACTGAAACAACAGCCATTGCGAGAAACTAGCCCTTACGATTATACAATAAAAATAAACTTGTATCAGCGTTCATGCGTCTCCAATTCTTATAATTCTTGTTGCGAACCGCTTTAAAGCGCTGCTATAAGCCTTAGGACGGGGTAAATACCCTCTGTAATCTTGAAGTTTTCCCATTGGGGTATCTCTGGCGTGGAGAGGCTAAGAGCCGCTCCGGGGTGGCTTGAGAAGATTAACTCTACGGCTCCTTGCCTGCAATGAATATCCTTGTTTTATTAATAAAATAACTTGTCATTTCTCGGGTGTGTAAAAGATAACAGTATTATAATAAATACTTATGTGCTTCGGCGTAGTCTGAACCCCAAAGTATCAAGATATATGGCATTATAAAGACAAGTATCTGGGAGATCGAGCTTCGATCGTTCTAACACCAGTATCTCTAACGCCATCTGCCGGTGAGTAACGGTATTATTCAAACAAAAATTTTTTAGTGTAAAATTGCGTTTTTACAGGAAATACAACTATGTTGAACATAAAAGGAACTCATCAAAATCGTTAAATGATAGAATTGCCTGAACTTTATTTTATATGAAGAACTTGATGTAGGTATGAACCTTTTTTGAGCAGATACATGATTCTGATTAGAGGCGTTCCCAAAATACCTGAAATAAATAAATAAATACATGCACATAAGAATTGCTAGTTTAGTTTAGTATTTCGTGTAAAAATGCGTTTTTCATACATTTTAAAAAGACGATACGAAGATTAACAAACCTAAAAAATAATACGTTTTTGAAAAACAAAATTAAATCCAAATTGTTTACTCGAAATACGAGTATGTTATACTTATGCTATTTTAATACTATTAGATAACTAGTGGCCCGGGCAGACGTCGTTCTGCCACCGTATAAACCATCCCTGGACCCACTCTAACCCACACAAAAAGTTTTATCAAAATCTGTCCAGCCGTTCTGGAGTTTTAATCAGACTAACGAACATCAATTCATTTTTATTTATATAGATGCGTGATGACAGCACCACACAAAACCGCAACCGCTGAAAGGATTTTAAAAACGAGTCTCCGTACACTAGGAATTATTTATTTTCTCTGTAGGTACTTCCAAGATTGTCCTTTTACCACATCTAAATAAAGCGAAATTCTGTGTATGTTTGAGAAAATCATTAAATAAAGGAATGGGTACTTGAATATCCGTTCCCGTGGGAATACGGGAATAAAATAGCCTATGTTACTCAGGGACATTGTAGCTTTCCATTGGTGAAAGAATTATTAAAATGGGTTCAATAGTTTTTGAGTTTATTCGTTACAAAAATAAAAGAATACAGAAATACAAATCTTTCTTCTTCATAATATTAGCATAGATAATTACGAGTATAGTATATAGCACCTATAGAGTTGTATATAGCACCTATGAGTTTTATTAAAACATCACCTATAACGTATTAAATAACGTTTTCATACATCAATCATCAATATCATAAGCAAGGTATTTAGAGTTTAAAGGGATCTTGTTATAACAGCTCAAGGTCGCTGAGAGGGGCCTCGGGCAAAGCGACCAACTTAAGAGGTTATTGGGTACTGGGTATACAAATATGCCCACCTAAGCAAACACAATCGCTTTATTATATCTGACTGCCTATCTTATGATTTTATAATCCACTTCAAAAAGGAAGAGGTTCTCATTCGAAGCGTGTTTCTAATTTCCATGTCAGAAAAAATTGTAGATCCAGTAGTATGTACCTACCAATTTTCCTTGACTAATTTAAGTGTCAATTGCACCAATAGAATATTTAATAGGTTTTTAATGTACCATTATGAATTTGAGGGATTGTTTGTGTTTTATATAATAAAACTGGTCCACAGATAGCATAGAATCTGAATTAACCCAGTCGCGACGCGCGGGAAAAAGCTAGGAGTTCTTAAGGAAAAAAGTCTATCAAAATCACTACGGAAATTACGAGGAGAACACATAAAGTGGCCAATGACCGATGTTATCAAGTAAAAAGCCAAGAACAAAGAAATTACTTGGAAACTTAAACCATTCATACCCAAAGAATTAAACCTTCTATAACTTTTCTACGGCCGCACATAAATACGTCGTGCTCCATGAAAAATATCTAATTGCTATAACCAAACCGTCTTTTACTACCTACACCTCGTAAATTCCCCAATAAAAACTTAATTTAACATAGTAAAAATGCAATTTTTATTCTCCAATCGTCCGCCTTAAACTTTCCAGCGAGAGCCGTTTCTTACGAGAGTTATGAGAGCAACGAGGGGAATATTGGAATTTATTTTTATGAAGCTGGAGCCCCGACCGAGTTAATCTGTTAATATTGAACATTTTCTCCACAAGAGCCAACCATACTATGGCTTAAGAGCGAAATGGGGATATTAACGGCTTATATTATATGTTTTGTAGTTGCTTTCTAGGGCACAGAGTAGAGAAATACAATATACCTAGTTGTTGATCCTCAGTAGAATTTTATTTATTTATTTACTGACGGGTGCCCAGCGGCGTTGCCCACGCGGATCCAGTGTATCCAGTGGATTTCAAAAAACCCCTTCATAGCGGTTTCCTACGATATATAAGACATCTACATACCATATTTAAAATTTCTATCTGTTAACGTTTTGGAGTACCTAGTACATATTTCTCTTTATATAACCAGTTTTTGAATTTTCCCGCGGAAATGCGACATTTTCCCGCAGGAAAAAGTACCCTAGATGTTGACCCAGCTACTCAGCTATCATTACATTACATCCGTCCATCAGGCTAAGCAGAAATAATTAATTAATCGTTGTTGATAGTGGATTTAATAATAATAATAATAATAAATTGTGGGACACAATTCACACACGGTTATTTAGTCCCAAACTAGGCAGAGCCTGTGCTATGGGTACTAAACAACTGATAAACATACTTAAATAAATATTAAACGACCAGACACGAAGCCAACAGACATGTTCATGCACACAAATGTTGGCCCCGAGCGGGGATCGAACCCGCGACCTCCGACTCAGAAGGCAGGGTCACTACCGACTGAGCCAACAGGCCCGCCTGATATAATAGCTCTGATATTAATTAAACTAAGTAACGTCACGTCGAACAACAATAATAATAATAATAATAATCTTTATTTAATAGCGACAGTTTAACAAGTTACAGTAATACAGAGGTCCCCACACTAGGCCGAGATCGTGGGGACCAGTAGCTATAACATTTGACTTTCAGTTTATCTAAACCGTTGCAAGAAGGTATACAAGAAAAAACTTATTAATATACTAAATTATTAAAAGAATGGAAAACAAAACAAAAAGAGGGTATGAGTGAGGGTATGAACAGTTGACCGAATTTATTAAAATCTTTTTTATGTACTTTTTTCAACATTGCTGTCCAGTGAAATTAAGTTGTCATGCTATTTCGAGTAAAATTATAAATAACTAGTTGTTCCCCGAAATTTCACTAGCGTAAGTCCCGTTCCCGTGGGAAAATTATAGGCCATGTTAATCTCAGAAACACTAAGCTTTCTATTATAATTTTAAAAGTCAGGTCATTAGTTTCGGAGCCAAATCATTACTAACAAAAAATCTTATATTTCCTCTTTATTGGTAGACAAAGTCATATTGGTAAAGGCTTCATGTAGCCAGCATTTATAATATAAATTAAAAATGTGTAGCCAATGTTGTGAAGAATTAGAAGAAGGCTCTAATAATTTCGGGGAGCCTTATCCTTTGGATAATCCAATGTAAGTCAAACTATTAAATAATTAATTCGACTAGGTAATAATAATAAGTTT
The DNA here is from genome assembly GCA_963855545.1 of Ethmia dodecea. Taxonomy (NCBI): domain Eukaryota; kingdom Metazoa; phylum Arthropoda; class Insecta; order Lepidoptera; family Depressariidae; genus Ethmia; species Ethmia dodecea. The sequence continues at coordinate 6,238,234 of OY979443.1, forward strand.
AAAATAATAATTCTTGGCCCAAAACCATATTACTGACTCTTACGGCGAAGAATACACGAGGAATTGAGGAGTTATTTGGTTTTGGGCACTTTATTATTGTCTTAACGGTCGTTTTGTGTTGGTGAAATAGGACATGAAAACAGGACAAATTGTCAAAGCCAGCTTACATAAAACTACATAACTTTTCTGTTTCTAGATCAAAAAAAACCTTATGCCCGAGTACTCCAAATTTATTCAAGTTTTGATAAATAACTACCTTGTACGTGGGAGCGCGAACTTCGCTATAGGTATACTTAGTAACTAACGCATAAGTGTCGGGATTATTAAAAAAAACGGTGTGTTTAATTGCGCTTTTACAGGAAATACAACGATGCAGTTGAATTTAAAATGCAAAACTGTATCTGAATACAAAATTTCATCAAAATCGTTAGAGCTGTTTTCGAGATATCCGAAATATAAATAAATACATTTCGGGTATGTACTATAATTGCTTATTTATAGACCTACCTTCTAATCCTATTGGATAACCCCGACTGACTAGAATGTTGAGGCAGTCAGTCACATACCTACTTACAATCTGGAGAAGATCATAAATCTAACGATACTTTAAGCTTCACCAGCAAAATAGACTCACAAACCCTCTTAAAACATTTCCCTCCATGTGATCATTCAGATAAGTAAAAATATCTTGAATTTCGAAAGACTCGTTATTACGTTCTAGAACGTTCTAGTAGTACCTATTCTGTGGTTGGTTCCTATCACTTATCTACAATTTAGTTCACATAGGTATACCATGCAACCCATGTCAATATATAAAGCTTCATAGATTTCAGACATCCCACAATGAAAATGCAGAGTACGATATCTTGTCCACTGTCTATCTAATCCCAAAGGGACCTACTGAAATGTATTGGAGAAGAAATGGCGTAATCATTTGATCGAGATAGGGAAAATCTTATTATTATCAACCTTTCTATCCATTTACCTCTTTGGGATAATGGCTTAATACCTCTTTTGTCGATTATCTAGCACTGATTTTAGAGTATATTATAGGGTTTATTATTTTTACGTAGATCGAGATACAGTATTTTAGGAAACACAGTGATAGAAATAAAAATAATGTAGGTAGGTACCAAAGGATTTTTACACTGCTGCACATTTGTTTTTCAGTCGCATATTTATTTTCTGTCGGATGCCTAGAGACGTTGCCCACGTGAATATTATTTTTGCTCGTTGCCGTGAGAATTTTGAAGAACACCGTCTAAGGTACCTACTTGCCAAAAGTTTCTAGTTGTTTCGCAGATTCCATGATGAGTGAGTGAGCTAGCAATCGCTTTACAGCATTGCATGGCTCAAGTTTAAATAGTAGATACCTACTAAGCTTCCGCGTTCTGTTCGTCTGTCCGTCTGTTAGATGGCTGTTTTCAAACTTCAGTCCATAGTTAGTAGTTAAATTAAAGTGTTAGCACAAAAAAGTGCATCTGCGACCAGATTCCAAAGGTGTCAAACCTGCCTGCGATCATTGTTAAAATGTCATTGGAGCTGCGCTCACTCTTCGAAGAGAGGCGGCGCTCCTCTTGCATCGCTATATAACAACAAATAATAATACCATGTGCTGCACAATCATACAACAATCTCATGCAGTTGGCGGTATCTCCTTCTTCTCAATTCCAAAATAAAGTCTTATTGCCGCCGACTGCATGAGATTGTTGTATGATTGTACAGCACATGGTCTTTACTTCCTACTTCACTAATAGGTCTTTTCTTTCTTTCTTTCTTTCTTTCCAGCTTTTTAGGCAGTCGGGTTTTTGGTTTTTAAAATTAACTTTTTTATTTCATACCTTTTAGTTAGTAACCAAATTTAAACCGTTATAAGTCCTAAATGGTCATTCGAAATGGAAAATGGTAAAAATATCCTAAACATGATTTTCAAATAGGTACCTATTCAATGATACCCCACTTAACATATTTCTTCGACTTTCTTATTTTTCTTTTTCACAATTTAGCGCCAAAAATCCGCAATTTTGTTTTTTTCTAAATTTGATATACCCAGTGTCACTCTCACTGTAAATACCAATCTAACGACACCTCTCAAGCTAAAATCCATAGCCGTTCAGGCTGCAGAGCGTGCCAAACAATTATACATAGATACATACTCTCGAAAAACATAACCCTCCTTCTGGCGCAGTTGGGAAATAAAAATAATATTATATAATAATAATAAATAAATAAATTGTGGGACACAATTCACACACGGTTATATAAAAATTAAAGGAGCCCCCCCTACAAGAAACGTGTTCCTATATAAACAACATGTAACAGAATAAGCGCAATTCCTGAAATTAGTTTGTTCAGTATCGACTACTTATTCGATTTCAGCTATTTTTAATATGTCTTAAATTTTTCAAAAAAATTAAATATCGTAGCTGAATTTAGTGCTTTCTATGGAAATCGAGCTATTATTAATCAATATTTAAGAAAATTGGTTAGACACAACTAAAGCTCGATTGCATTATATATTTTTATATTAATATACTAACTGGGGTGTATGAGGAATTACGCTTATTCTGTTACGCGTTGTATATTTTTTATTCTACGGCGGTACGTGTGCGAATCCAACTAGCACTTGATCAGTTTTGTTTATTAATTTTAATCGAACTCTTGACTGTCTTAAAATTCAATCGAAAAAGTGTTATAGGTATCAACAACAACCTCTTACCTACTATCCACAGTTTTCAGGTTCCAAGATAAAAATAGTCTGTCCTTTGAATGTTTTTGTGTAAAAGATAGCACACAGACGTAGCTATTTTCGCATTTAAATTAGAGTGTCAGTCTTTGAAGTAGGTATGCACATTCTCATACAAGACCAGTACGATTGAAAGCTAATCTAGTGAAATGGCCTCAAATCTGTCAAATTATCAGATTCATGAGATCTACATCAGCACGCAACGAGAACACAGTGAAAACAGTATCCAATTTCCTTACAACAATCTATAAAAAAGTTCTAATTTTAAATAACCGCAGTATATGTGTTAATTTAGCGGAATATAAACTGCTTACACAATGTTAGAGTTGAAGTTTGGATGTAGAGAAACACACAAGACCACTGCGATTGAGACATTTAGTTCAGTGGCCACATAACTGTCAAACTGTCAGCTGCATGAGAGCAACATCAAAACACAACGAGCGAAACAGCAGCCATCGCCTGTACATTGATCTACAAAACTTTACAAGTTCGTTTATGCTATTTCATCGGGGTATGAACTGCTTTTACAATGTTAGTATGGAAGTTTGGATGTAGATAAACACACTCACAACAAACTACTACGATTGAGACATTTTTTTTAATTTATTTATTTATCTCCACAGAGTACAACAAATTATATTATAATCAGGTATCGCCACCGCAATACAGTTTGTTGGCGAAGGTTTCACTCACTAAGACATATATTATTAATTGTTATGTACCTACCATGGAAGGACAAAAACACCACTAATCTACCCTTAACTATAGTTAACAACATTAAACTGTCTCTTTCATTTTACATCTACAATAAAGCATCCAATAACATAGCTCTGAGTTTGTTCTTAAACCTCTGATTGCTAATACATTCATCCTCCGAGACAATGTTGTTGTAAATACTTGGTACACCTAGACCGTGGACCACATAACTGTCAAACTGTTGGCTGCATGAGAGCAACATTAACACGCAACGGCTAACATTTATTTACTCGACTTAACATGTTTGGAGAACCGCTTCATTTATGCTATTTTAGCGGGATAGAAACTACTTTTTCCCATTGCGATGCTATTCGAACAGTCGTGGGGGGAAGCGGATATAACAGGGGCTACGTCCGCTGGTCGACAGTGGCTAAGTGGTCTGTCCGGGCTCGCTTACGAGTGATGGATTGCACAGCCGTTTCTATAACACTGTCCATTTGGTCCTGGCTTTAATTAACTAGGCACTACTATGCGCTGCGACGGAACAGATGGACTCTACCATGAATACGTAATACAGATGCATTGTTTCACTGAAAATTGTAATGCCTTTTTTCTTTATCGTTAAAAAGCATTTAGAAATAGTGGTTCTACAAATATTTTGGACAGATTTTAATACAGTCCCACGTCCACAGCCTAAATAGCCTAAAACTAAGTTTCATAAATTATATTTAGTTTTACGCAGCCGCTAAGCCAAATGTAATTCTGAAACGCCATGGTTACTAAATTTAGATAGTCTATGACCACAGCGTAAAATGGCTAAGTTGAATAGTGTTGCGATAACAAATTAAAAAAAAAACTGAGTGAACGAATTAATGAAATCTAAAAAAGATACAATAATAAATGTGTATTTATTTATAAATATGTCAGTAAATAAAATTATCAACGATTACTTTCGATGCCATCTTTATCATTATAACAAAGGTTTAATTTATATTTTCTTGTTTTACTTCAAATATGAAAGTCATTACAACAACAAAAAGAAAAGGTATTATAAAAAGGTAAAAAGGCAACACTAAAAAGGTATTATGAAATAGATTTTTTTCTTTGGACGGGCTAGAGTCATGGACCGTACTGCCTCGTCTTCAGTTAAGTTTATCTTTAAATGGCTATGTGAATGTGCCTCGTCTTCAGTCTTTGTTTCCTTGTTAATCCAATACAAAAACACAGAGTCATCAACACTTTCATCCCTTTTTGGGTCATCAACAGTAAAATTATAGTACTTTTACTGAAGACTTCATTATGGCTTCGGCAATCTAAAAACGTCGATCCCATGCATTTTATCGAACTTCCCATTCACTGCACACCTTCACAGACACCTGCCACATAGTATGCTATCACTATTATTAGTCAAAACCCAAAATATACAGTACAATGAAAATTTAACAAAAAAACATGACCTCCCTTTTCGGATTCCGACCAAAAACCCTCTTGACTATTTCTAAATATATGAAAAACGTAACTTCAAAAATAATATAAACACAAATATGTCGGAATGTTTCCTATAATCTAATTTAAGCGACACTATTTTAATCACCTCTAAATTTAGGAGGTTTAGTCGTGATGACATTTCTAAAATGCTTAAAATGGCGTCCACAGAATAGCCATAAATGGTCGCTAAAGCTAAATTGAATTGGGTAGTTGACAGCATCGAAATTAAATTGCGAGTAGTCATACATTAAAAAGATTATCCCAAAAAACCTCAAAATATTATGTATTTCGATTTTCAATTTACAATTATAGAAAATTTAAAAATAATAAAACAATCAAAAAAAGTGCTGCAATTGAGTACTACAAACTATGACGTCACAGTTTGCTATTTCAGTACATTTTCCATAGTAAAATTTCGTTTTGACAGATCGTAAAAAGTAACTGATTTGACTAGGTAGGACACAACCCTATTGGGTTCAATTCTACGCGTCCACTGCCTAAATAGCTTAAAACTAAATTTCTTAAATTATATTTAGTTTTACGCAGCCGCTAAGCCAAATGCAATTCTAAAACGCCATGGTTACTAAATTTAGATAGTCTATAACCACAGCGTAAAATGCCTAAGTTGAATAGTGTTGCAATTACAAATAAAAAAAGAGCTGAGTGAACGAATGAATGAAATCTAAAAAAAATACAATAATAAATGTGTATATATTTATTAATATGTAAATAAAGTTCTCAACGATTACTTTCGATGCCATTTTTATCATTTTAACATAGGTTTAACTTATATTTTCTTGTTTTACTTCAAATAATAAAGTCACTTTTATTCGGGCAACACTGAAAAGGTATTATCAAATAGATTTTTTTTCTTTGGATGGGCTAGAGTCATAGACCGTACTGCCTCGTCTTCAGTTAAGTTTATCTTTAAATGGATATGTGCCTCGTCCTCAGTCTTTGTTTTCTTGTTAATTCAATAACATCTTCAGCAATCTTCAAATTTCTTAGTTAAACGGCTCTGCTTTGGAGTACATGCACAAAAATACTGAGTCATCAACACCCCTTTTTGGATCATCGACAGTAAAATTATAGTACTTTTACTGAAGACTTTATTAAATGACTTCGGCAATCTAACAACGTCGATCCTATGCATTTTATCAAACTTTCCATTCACTGCACACCTTCACAGACACCTGCCACACAAAATATTATTAGTCAAAACCCAAAATATACAGCAAAATATAAATTTAACAAAAAAACATGATCCCCCTTTTCGTATTTCCACCAAAAACCCTCTTGACTATTTCTAAAAATATGGAACATATCTTGAAACTTGAACAAACACAAATATGTCGGGATTTTTCCTATAATCTAATTTAAGCGACACCATTTTAATCGCCGCTAAATTTAGGAGGTTTAGCCGTGATGACATTTCTAAAATGCTTAAAATAGCGTCCACAGAATAGCCATAAGGTCGCTAAACCTAAATTGAATTGGCCAGATAAATTAGGAACGTCAGATTCATTTTTAGTCCTGTCATTTGATTTTGACAGTACTGCCTAGAATAGCAAAATGCTTTAGCAGCTGTCAAATAAAATTAAGAGGTTTAGACGGTGTTGTAGAATTGAACCCATTGGCCAGATAAATTAGGAACTTCAAATCCATTTTAGTCCTGTCATTTGATTTTGACAGTACATCCTAGAATAGCAAAATGCTTTAGCAATGGTTGTAGAATTGAACCCATTGTCCTATTCTTGTATTTATTTACAATCCGGCGAACTCGGAAACTCGGATTTTGATGAAATTATGAATGCATATACCTACTGTTTTGCATTTTAAGTTCAAGCATAGTTATATTTCTTATCTTCGATACTTACCAGAAGATTGCCTGAGCGAAGCGAGGTTTAATTATACTATAGAATATCAGTGATGGAATTATTATGGTCAACATTGAACGTAGTATACTAGCCTAATCCCGCGATTTTGCCTGAATTCCGGGATAAAAAGTAGCCTATGTGTTATTCTGATGTAGGTATAATACCTAGGTATTATACATTATTACGTACATATTTATCACTAGCTCGACGGTGAAGGAAAACATCGTGAGGAAACCCGCAGGTCTCAGAATTAATTCTGAGACATGTGTAAATAGACCCGGTCCGGAGATGGGCTCACCACCTATCACGTTTAGGGGTCCAATGTATGTCGTGAAATGTGGGTATATCCAGTAATGGAATTACTACCCCCCCCCTCGGGGATAAAAGGCGTGAGATTATTTATTTTATTTTTTTATCCCCTCGGGGATAAAAGACGTGAGATTATTTATTTTAATTATTTTATAGGTCAAGCCAAAAAGCCAAATCAATATATTTCTAGAGAATCACATTTTAGCAAACCAGGAACGGTTGGTGCGAAAGTCAAGGCCTAATCTGTAATTTCATTATTCGATTTCCAATTCGGAAGGTCCATAATCACATTTGCATCGCACTCTACAACACGAGGACACGACTTCAAAATGTAATAAAGGCGGTGGGTGACAAAATTAAGTCAGGAAATAAAATTCAGTCCTATTTTAGTCTTGGATAAATTAAAATATATTTACGTGATTGCTTGAAAACATGTCATTTTAGATTTTATTAAAAGTACTCGTGAAGTGCTACCAGATGGTTTTATTAAAATATAATTGGATAGCTGATTTTATTTACTTTTTATCATCAGTCCAACAAAAACTTTATTATGAAACTATTGAATTGGCGCCTATGACGTCATTGTTTTAGTAGTCAGTCATGTCATGTTAGTTACTGTTTGATTTTTATGAAATTTCGTATCGAAATTAAATTGTATTTGTGTAGTAATCATTCATTAATAACATTAAAATAAAAACTTATAAAACCCCTGACACAAAATATACATTTAAACATAAACGGCTGGACAGATTTTCTTAAACCATAGCTAAGAAAACTCTCAACTAAGTCACATTTGAAAAAAAAAAACGTTAACAAAATCGGTTCAGCCGTTTGGGATCTACGAGTGACCAGACTGACATATACATCAAACTTATGACACCCCTCTGTTTTAAAAGATTATCCCAGAACACCTCTGAAAATTTGTTTGGATTGAAATTTTAAAAGTATGTAAACAATTTGTTAATATAACAATAAAAAAAATGTAAAAAGATCATAAAAATTAAATCAGTTGACTAGGCAGTGAAATCAACATACCCACTTTAAGTTTGGAGGTACATCAGTGGGTTGTTAAGTACGTATTAGTTGTCCGTAGGACTTGGAACTGACAATCTAACAGACCACTGGTGATGAGGCCAATACAGCAATGCGGCCTGTCCTCACAAAGGAAGTAGTAGACGCTATAATTTCCCACGAGAACCCACACCGTGTGGAAGTTAGTATTTGGTTGCGAGTCACCGAAATTGGTCTGTCAAAGTGAATTTTGCAGACTGACTACTAGTATAATTTTTAAATCAGGTAAGTATAAGACTATAATAATAAGTGAACACTCGTAATCGTGAGGCAACCCACAGGCCCCAGAATTGATTCTAAGGCGAGCGACCCGGTCCGGTGATAGTCTTACCACGTGTCAGGTTTAGGGGTGCAAAAAATTAAATTGATGAAATGTGGGTACCCATATCTTGGAATTATATACCTCTGCCTACTCTTTTAGGGACAAAAGGCCTGAGAATATATCTATACTAGTATTATTATAAAGAGGAAAGATTTGTATTTTTCAATGCTTGTTACGAATAAACTCAAAAACTACTGTCCCGATTTTAAAAATTCTTTCACCGATGGAAAGCTAGAAAATCCTTGAGTAACAGGATATATTTTATTCCCGTATTTCTACGGGAACGGGAACTGAGTGCACACTGACTCCGTCGACCGCCATCCGAATAAGCAACTTCCGTGTCCTCGTTCATATTCAGCGGATATACAGTCGTGGTCAACTAATTAGGGACAAATAGAACACTAATAAATAAGCAATATTGAGTATTCACGCTTCTGTTACTCCTTGAACCATATCACACATAATACGTCCGATGGTCACCGATAGAAGCGGATCCAGGATTTCAGTTTGTGGTGCTTGACAAGGGCGGCCCCTTTAATATTTCCATAACAATTCAAAATATAGGAAACAACCAAGGCGGCTATTGGGGGAGGGGGGTGGATTGAGCCTTCTAGCTCTCCTTGGATTCGTTAGTTGTCTCCGTCTGACTAAATTGGAGTAGCCAATAGGGTATTTCACTGATCATTTTGAACTGCTCTGCCGAAGGATTTCTGAACTTATACAGCGAAATGTTTAACATACCTTCTATAACATTGATGTCGGTGGTACTTAACTCCAGATATAAAACTACATAGAATAAAGTGCTTTTACTTTACAACTTCCTTTCAAGTTAACAGGGACACTAAAAGGATTTCAGCTATCAAAAAAGTTTTAGGTGATGTCAGAGAAAATGAAAATGTTATAAGTTTGCGGATATTATTCTTGCTCTTTACTGGAAATGTAATTTTATTTCTGTATCTAAGCTGAACTGCACGTTTACTTTGAGAATCTGAAAATGTATCTAGTACAAACGATCGTAGCCCTTAGATGCTAGTGTACTCGTATTTGTACGTATTAGGTACATGGGGATGTCGATGGAAGGTTCTAGAATAACAATCAAGTACTGGCAAACGCAGGGTAAGGACATTACAAAAGTAAGACTCTCTGCCTCATTATTCTAGTTCTTTCGATTGGACTTTACAATCAGTAACTATTATGTATACTTGGCTCTATGTTTTAATATATAAAAAAGTAAAACGGCACCAAATGTATCGTAAGGAATTGTCGTATCGAAGAAGGTGCAAGAAGGTGCTGTATGCACGCCGCATTTAAAAGGTATTGGACAGTGTGTTGAGAAGTATTATGAAACTGTTATGAATATTTCTTTATCTTTTGTAACGTTTAACATTGTACAAATTTAGTTCGTAATGAATGTAATAATACTATAATGTAGTTGCATATGTACACACATGTGTAAGGACTGCGATTAGGTCGAAGCTATAACTTACTAAGTATAGTGCATTTTCGTCAATGTCTGTTGGTGTGTCTTTAATAAATAAATAAATAAATAAACTGAGTTACTTTCTTTGTGCGACAAACCTCCGTCCGACAAAATACACCTATGCGCCAAAAGGTAATAGGGACAAGCAAAATATTTTGCGGTGTCCGAGGTGCTAACATAACGATCGATTTCCAGGGGGAATGAGATATTTTTCTGAAATAACAAGTACCCTACATGCTGACCCAGGAACTAAATTATCTCCATAACAAATTTCATCAAATCCGTCCAGTAGTTTTTGCGTGATGTGTGCATCGACAGAGAGACAAAAATTGCAAAATTGGTGTTTTGGTATCTAAATCGATACACACTACCATTAAAATTTGTTGTTGTTGATTATGTAGTAAAGTAGTATGTAGTAAATGTTGATTTCTTAAACGTTAAGTAATCGTTTAAGAAATCAACATTTTCAAAACGTTGAAAACAATATACCCAGATTGTAGAAGATCAGGTGTAGTTCATGTGATGGATAGACAGAACTAGTGTGGAATGTAGATCTATGAAATAGATGAGTCTGAGACCTGAACAGCTGTGGAATAGACAAAGATAAATACAGACAAATGTTTACGCACTAGAACTGAAATAAAATAAATTGGCAAAATCCGAGTCGGACATTGAGGGTCTTCCATGCCTTGGAAGAAATATTTATAGATATTATTTGTACGCGACAAATTCAATTTTTTTATCGAATTATGTATGTAGTTTTATATTAATATCAAAAATTATTTATCATACGCGTGTCAACATTATTTCCATACACATATTGTTATAAGGACATCGAATTTTTCTTTAATAATTATAGAGATATAATAGCTAGAGATATAGACCTTCGATCGAGTGCGACATGTGAATTCATCACATGGCATTAGTTTGAGAAATTGCAGAGGGGCGACGTCTCTCAGGCAGCCGGTAAACGTCTGGCTTTACGGATATTTATGTAGAATCTTTTGTCTCATTCCTAACTAAATATTCTGATTTATGAGATTGCTTTTGGTTTATCTCCGTTCTCAGACACACCTTCAAAATATCTGATGGTGTTTACTATTTATACGTTTTTACATACGTTAAAATTAAATAAAATTTTACCTTAAAATGCAGTTGATTAAGTTTAGTACCACATTAGAGTAAGGTATTTGACTGCATAGGAATTAAATTTCGAGTAATTATTCATTTAAAAGATGATTCCATAACAATACTAAGAATGTATTTCGCAACAGATTTTTAAGTATGTGTTCGTGACGTAATGAAAATAGGATTTCAATATGTGCAACGGAAATAGTTATGCTTATAAATATAACAACAAGAGAGTTGCCAAAATAAGTCGTGACTTACAAAAACTAGTATCCAGGGCCGTTACAATTTAACAATTAAAAAAACTATCTCAAACAAAACCAATCTGTATCTTTCGTGACAACTAATATTGTTACATAGTAAATAGTATGTAACTATCAACTAATCTGTTGTGTTTTTTAATTAAATAAGTCCATAAAATTATATATAATATTTAAAAATAATACAATTTGTATTATACAATTTCAAAGTTGTGTGTGCCTGATCCGCTTCAGCCTCTTACTAGGATACGCGTCAGATCTAATTTGATCCGATTTGGAGTCTAGGGACACTAAAATTGGCCTGATTGATCCAGGGTTTGATAGGTTCCAGTAATATCTATTCAACTAGCAAGTGCCCAGCGGCTTTGCCCGCGCGGATTCTGTTTATTCCTGTCGCCGTGGGTATTTCCAAGAATCCCTTCACAGTGGTTGCCTGCGACATATTTAAGACACCTACTTACATACCATATTTCATGTTTCTGAGTGTTATCATATCGGAGTACTACGTATTTCTCTTTTTAACCAGTCTGCCCGTAGCTATGAGATATTTTCCAGTAGTCAAAAGTACTCTAAACTGGACTTAATATTTAGGGTACTTTAATTTAGGGTCTCTACACCAAATTTCATCAAAAGACAGACAGACAGACAAAAATTTCAAAAATAAGTGTTTTGATATCTAAGTCGAAAACTTTCTACATTAAATAAAAAAAATACAGACACGGTCTCGTTACAGTTTTATTACATGTTGGTATAGATATAGATGTATGGAAGACCCGCACAAAGAAGTAAAACCGTATAAGTAGGTACAGTTAAGAGCACGCTAAGCTTGACACTTTGGACTTTGACCCGGCCCTGTATTCTATGGCGCGCAGTACAAATCAGAGCTCAGCTTAAACTGGTAGTGTCAAGCTTGACTTGCTCTTGACTGTACAAGCAAATTTTCCGTCTTTATAACTGACTAGCAGCGCCCCGCGGTTTAACTTACGTAGTTCCCGTTTCCAAGGAAAGACGGGGATAAAATATGGCCTATGTGTTATTCTGATGTATAAGCTATATAACTGTAAAGTTTCATCAAAATCCGTTCAGTAGTTTTTGCGTGAAAGAGGAACAAACATCTATACATACAAACTTTCGTTTATAACATTATAAGTAGGATTTGCATGAATGATGAATTATGTTAGAAATATCCGCATTTCAACATTTTCAACATTGTAGGTATTTTTTAGGTCCCCAAATCTGACCGAGGTGCAGCCGAACACATGCCTGAGAACCTTTCTTCACAATGTTCTTCAACGTTGTGCTGAAATAATAAATCTATACATCTATATCTATACATATAATAAAACTCTAACGGGGCCGTGTCTGTACATTAAATATTTTCTGAAAATTTTAACGGTAGTGTATACAGGGTGAATTTTTCAAGTGGGCGTGGTAGGCTAAACTATGAGGAATATCGAAAAGTACTTAAAGGAGTCTCGGGCCGATTTCGATGAAAACTAAAACTGCATCTTTGGATTTTTGAAAAATCAATAATACTATCCAGGAATCGAACCCGTTGATTTTGGAAAAAAAAACTCAACCTGTAGAGTTTTTTTTTCCAAAATCAACGGGTTCGATTCCTTTATTACACCATTCGATAGTGTCGCTAATAAGGATCGAATTCTGGGAAGAAATGACGTACGAAAAACTTAAGGAAAACGTTGGATTTTAATAAAGTGATTCATATTTTAAAGTAGTGCCTTAATTTCATACCTGCATTACCTGTACCTTGTCCAAAATGATGAACTAGACGTTGAATTAAAACAGCAGTTCCGTAATTAGTTTTATTTCCATTTAAATTATTTTTAATAAATTTGAAAAAAAAAAAAGATTATGAAATGCGACGTCACAAAAATCCCGCCTCCTTGTCCACAATGTCACAATTCGTCGACCCCTTCCCCCCTTCTTAACGTGTAACGTAATTTATGGAATATTTTTTTTATTATCTTCTCGCGGTTAGGGGCTAACCACGAAGAGATAATAAAAAAAATATTATTAGAACATAAGGTTGTGAAGATAACAGCGCTACGGGTCTATGTTGAGAAAATTATTGAGCATAATTTTGGACAAGGTACAGGTAATGCAGGTATGCTATTAAGGCATTACTTTAAAATATGAATCACTTTATTAAAATCCAACGTTTTCCTTAAGTTTTTCGTATGTCATTTCTTCCCAGAATTCGATCCTTTTTAGCGACACTATCGAATGGTGTAATAATACAGGCTGAGTTTTTTTTTCCAAAATCAACGGGTTCGATTCCTGGATAGTATTATTGATTTTTCAAAAATCCAAAGTTGCAGTTTTAGTTTTCATCGAAATCGGGCCCGAGACTCCTTTAAGTACTTTTCGATATTCCTCATAGAGCCTACCACGCCCACTTGAAAAATTCACCCTGTATAGTTATCGATATATGTAGATACCGAAACACCAATTTTTGGAATTTTTGTCTGTCTTTCTGTCGCCGCACCGGTGGGCGTATTCACGGAGATTCGATACTCGGAATCGGAAAATCTGTCGAACCCTTATGTCAAATATGACATCTGTGAATAGCCCATCTCGAAACCTTTTGACAGATTTTCCGATTCTGAGTCGAATATCGAACATCGAATCTCCGTGAATACGCCCGCGGGTCTATTACACATGCCTCAGAATTAATTCTGGGAAATGCGGTTCCTCACGATGTTTTCCTTCACCGACACACACACACACACACACACAGACGCAGTAATAAAACCAAAATAACTGTTGATCACTATATTGTCTATGCGCGGACGGCGCCATGTTGGGTCCCCATACAAACAGCAAACATCAAATTGAGCATTAAATGGTAACCAACTGCGTGAAATGTGACGCTTTGGGATATTCTAAAGTAAGCCTGCTGGTTACATAATATAGAATAATAAGATTTATTTAGGACTAGCGGATGCCCAGCGGGCGTTGCCCGCGCGGATTCCGTTTATTTCCGTTCCCGTAGGAATTTCCGAAAATCCCTTCATATTGGTTGCCTACGACATATTTAAAACACCTACATACCATATTTCAAATATCGGTTGCCCAGCGGCGTTTTCCCGCTTTAACCGGGAATAAAAGACGTTTGTTTTTTTACTGTGTCTGTCATTGCTAAATGCTAAAAACCGCGTCAAATGAGATATCCCGTAATGAAACTTAGGTGGTATGGCGGCAGACAGGACTATACCTATGTTATCGAATTATACTGTCAAAAGTTAGCTCTCGCCTCTTCCATTGTTTATTCCAATTCTACTTAAACCATCATACTGCTTCTTCAAAGTAAATTTGCCTTTAATACCGTATCTACTTAAGAATGCATAGAGTAAGGAGGTATCGTAGAGTCTACTAGCCTCCGTATTCGATTATCCCTGTCTAGCCCTAGATTCCTATCACGTTTGACCGACTTTCGTTTCACTATTTCCGGTATATAACATATATTCATCCAGTTTAGACTCTTGTAAATGCATTCAGTTGCGAGCCCTGACCCCTTTTTAAATTATCTTAGTAGATAACTCACGGTAATTTGTTACAACTTTGCAGAGAACATGGAAGGGTTGCTCAATTTCACCACAAAACTTTGGGCTTTCCGATTATTCACCTTTTATTCTAGCATGTTTCGATTAAATATTTTATTAAAAACTTTTTGTGTCAATAATGCATAACAAAATTTGGTGTTTATTCTTTATTTTGTTTTTTTATCTCTAATGTGTTGTTTTTGGTCTACAAAATATACTACTCCGTTTTTTTAAGTTTGTCTAAAAAGAGTTAATATATTGTAAGTTTCTTTTTTCAGTTTTGTTAAATTGACAATAACGAAACTTTTGGTGACGCTGACTGTCTGTCACATAATGTAAATTTAATATAGGAAATCTAAAACCGTTCAAAACGCTTAAAAAGATATGTCTTTCTTTTATTTCGTAAAAGGAGAAGAAGTGAGGTGGGTGAAACCTTAAAGTGGTGTTACCAGGCCGAGGGGGTATCATATGAAATGATGCGTTCTAATAGTATAGGTACCTATAAATATTCACAGAAAAGGTACAAAACCCTCCGAGTCCGACTTGCACTTGGTCGGTTTTTATTTTCTCATTCAGAAGAAGCTTGTGCGGATTCATTGATGTTTTTTGACGAAGCCTGACGCAGATTGATTATTATTATTATGTGCATGACACCACTAATTTCAAGTGGATCTTTAACAAATATTTGTAGAAAAGTGTTATCTTACCGGCGATCCACCTATCACGTTTAGGGGTCCAAAGAATATCTGGTGAAAAGTGGGTATATCCAGAAATGGAATACCTCTGCCTACCCCCTCGGGGATAAAAGGCGTAAGATTATTCATTTATTTTTATTTAAACTAACAGAAGTTTTTGTACGGTTCTCTATAAGATAAATCGTTTGTCTAGTATGCATAAAACGTACCAGAAAAGAGCAGTCGCGGTACAAAAGTACCCCATTGGCTACTTTACAAGGAAAAGATTTGTATAGGTCGGTCGGAAATCCTCGAGGGCCAAGACCCAGGACTTTATTAAATTTAATCAGATCTACTGATTCTCGATGTTGACTTTAACATTTATCTTTGATATAATTTGATATAATGCTTCGTCACTTATTAAAGGAATATGTACCTAAATAATAGGTGTTAGCTATGAAATTTATTTATTAAATCTGACTCAGTATGTTTTATTCTATATTTCTATAATTTTGCGATAAAAGTCAAGGTTTTTAAGGTCTTCAATACCTTTAAGGTAACACACATACAACTGTGCCGTATCTGAAACATGCCAGGCCGTGTTCTGTTAGGAACTAAATAAATTAAGTATTTCAGATATACCTACTTATAGACAGATATAGACATAATTTATTTCGCTCCTACCGGAACATGGCCTTGGAACGTCTCGGACACGGATGTGTGTGAGTAGGCTTTTATAGAGCCGCGTCCACACTAGTTCTGATCTCTCAGTTTCATCCAGCCCAAGGTCGTCCAGAAGAGATCGCTAAAAGCCATTGTACTTTATTTTATTTTTGTATCAGACTTCTGTTTTCTTTAAATCTAAATTATATAAAATGATAAACAGACTGACTGATTGGTGATGTATCAACGCACAGCCTAAACCGAGCTGGGTCTAGAGACTTGAAATTTAGCACATAGATAGCATAAACAGTGTAGGCATCCACTAGGAAAGGAAAACCACAAATCCATTGTTTAAGACTGTCTTTTTATTATGTTTATCTATTTATTATCTTTAGATTAATAAGCACATTAAAAAATATGGACAAAAAACCATATACTTATCAAAATCACACACACTAACTAGCGAAATTATTGCCAAAAACTGTTTAAAATTGTTATTAATTCTAGGGTGTAGATATATGTAAGGCGCAGTACGGAGGAACACTGACTCCCGTAATCCGATCTGTTCTAGTTTTTGGTTGTACTCAATGCCCTGTGTACATTGTATCGTACATGTATTGTACGAAATCGTTGTATTAATAAATTATTATTATTATCTAAATTATATGGAATGTGTAATGTCGGATTATTAATAAATTATTATTATTATCTAAATTATATGGAATGTGTAATGTCGGATTTACCAATTTATCTTTTCTTTCAATATAATATAAATAACTGTTGAACATTCAGAACAGACAGTTCGAATCAGGCACGTTTGAACTCTCACGCTTCTATTCCGAAGGGGTTTCATATCGTGTGAGAACTTTTTCGAATCTCTCCGTATCTGCGTGAAACAAATACAATTCTAAGCCAAGGAAAGAACAACAAAGTTTTTCATAAGTTGCCAAAAGAATGTTGTTGTAATGCGATATAATATGTATTAAAACATGTAAAAGAAAGATAAATTAAAAGAATTACTGTAATTATGACTTAATAAGTCCTAGTATCCGACCAAGCAGCAGGATTCTACGGGCGAACGATGACAATACTACACAACTTATTATGTCTCGGAATTGTCACTAGATGGGCTGTGATGTCAACGAATATTTACTATAAATTTTATTAAAACACAATGTAATAATAAATTATTTAACAAATGATACCGTCTTCCTCAGTTTGTTTATTAAGTTTTCATTCACGACGTGTGTAACATCACCCCGGTCCGGCGATAAGCTCACCACCTATCACTTTTAGGGGTCCAAAGAATATACCGGTGAAACGTGAGTATTTTCTTAAAATGGAATACTTACCTCTGCCTACCCCCTGGGGGATAAAAGGCGTGAGATTATTTATGTATTTAGTGTTTAAAAATTAATAAATACCGCTATACTGCATTTTGCATTTGATATTGAAACTAATTAGCTTTGGAAAATACATTTGGATAGTGCAATACGAATTGAGATGTGAATAAACACTCGTTATCTTTAAAGTTAAGCTTTTACACTAATAGGTTTGCAGGGTTACAATAATTTAAAAATAAAATTTCCTTATCATTCATGCCTTATTTGACCAAAATTGCGAAATTTATTCATGAATGCCAAGTCTGTGTTATTTTTCAAAAAGTATTTTATATTTAAAAGTTAATAGATATACGATTATAATTTGTAATTCAATTAAAACCTTTATTCTGTCCAGCCCTGAGGCAATGATATTTAATTATTATGAAATATCACACTCGCTACTGGAAATGAAATATGCAATGAAATTCATATGATATGCAAATTCACAGATTTCATATGTAGCAGGCTAGGTGAAGGAAAGTAATATGTGTGGTGTATAAAATTCATTTCTTTTATGATTTTTGACCTGCTAGTCATTAATAAAACGTTGCATATCAGTTTCAATTTACTTACACGCTTCGAAGACCACTTCATTTAGTAGATTGGGTAGTATATTTATAATATATATTTCATAATAAAATTCGTTTGTAATAGCAAGATAAAGGAACAATAACGGAGATTTTCTTTACTTCGTATTTAGATAGCACGACTGTAAGAAAGTTACGTAATCATGAAATGTCAAAAACAAGAAGATCCGTGGAGCCAAAACCCTGGGGTTTAACCGTTACGTGATCCGGGTACGGCGGACATTATAACCAGTTTAGAGTCAACTCGAGCGGCCATACTGAATCGCAATTAACAGGGCTCTACGCCGTGGACGCCTTTGCGCAGTTTTTCACAACGGATTTAATAAATAAACAGAGTAAACTAAAGGTTATTACAACAACTTGATGTTGATGTTTAGCTGGAATGCAAGAAAAAATAAATAAGAACGAGAATTGGGGTGCTTCAACTCAGACGACATGCATACTTGTACATACTGGTATTAATTTTAATCAGATAAGTATACTTACGCAAATAATATGATTTATATTCATCTACGTAATATGTTATCCTTAACGAATGAATGTGTTAGTGGGGATTGCTTTAACATACCCATTAATATACAATAATATTTAAGATTTATTTATTTATCTGTTTTTTGACCCAAGTTGAAGGAAAGAAAATAGTATCAGTAATGCAAAAGTGTTTGTTTTTTATCCATTTACCTCGAAACGAAGCAATAGATTGTCGTGATTTATAACACAAAGGTACTCGTAGTTGGTGACCCGAGAAGTGACATAGGGTACTTGTCCCGAGAAAACATTTCATTCCCTCGGGAAAATTCTTTGCTAAATTTACTACAACCACGTGACCGAGGCCACGTAAAATCTGTTGCATAATAAACACGTGCTCGGAATTATTATTAGCACTTCTATGTTGCAGATTTTGATTTAATTTATCAGAAATTCAATTTCGGCGGTTTTATTTTGAAGTTAGGTCGGGTAACGAATACTTTATTATCAGTATGACAAATACGCTTTATGTTACTCACAACTTTGTTTTAGCCTTTTCATTTTTACGACATATCTACCTGAGTAAATAAATAAATATTTTAGTCCGAGTTTTCAGTGTATTTACGGTTTCGCACCAAAGTGGTGTAAAGGCACGTAAGTATATCAATTTGAAATTTGGTATAGTTTTAGATAAAAATACTTGGTCCGCTTTATTACAAATACATATGTCCACAGGAATACAGTTTATTCCCGTTCCCGTAAGAATTTCCAAGAATCCCTTCATAGCAGCTGCCCACGACATCATTATAAGGCACATTTATGCAGTACCTATGTAAAGTTTTTTTTTTGTTGATTAGTACGTATATCTTCATTTCAATCCCGGCTGGGGTATTTAGGTTTATTAGTGTGTGAGTATTGTCTTTGTACAGCGTGTTAGTTTTTTGTTATTTTTTTGTAATTATAGATGTTATCTATGTCTTGTGTAAAGTAGCGTATTAAAAAATTAAAATCAATGCCCAAAATATTGTCTTGTTCATTATTTGATCCTTTAAATATTTGCATTTAATTTAAATTACCATATATAATACAAAAATTACCATAAATTTTACAAAAAATATTAGAAGAAAAAATCTTTTTCTATCTTTTCTTTTTCTGTAAACTATAATCCATAGAAATATATTATATTTCGGCAAAACCGCAGCGAAATTAGTGTGGGTCGTTAGTGAATAATGTTAATATAATATGCCGAATAGCTCAACAGCTCATTGCGAATAACAATTGAACGGAATAATGAAAACCTTTACGCACGTAATCGCTTAAAGCCGCGGGTAGCCATTTTGAGCTAGAGCCTGGATTATCGCGAGTGATGGATGCACTTCTGGATTATCAAACTGGTGTGGCGTGGGATGTCTGGCGAGCTCTATTATCTCTTGTACCGCTTATTAAAACTAGTACCTACACGACTATTAGGTGCTAAAAGCGTCGAAATTTCAATAGATAAACAAGCATGATTGGCATTTGTTTAATAAAATTTACACACAAAGAGTTTAATAATCATTCTGTTCATTGTTAACTGCTCAGATAGGTATCAATATCAGAATAGTAGATTATACGACAAGGGAATAAAGCACTGTTTTATGTCACGGGCGCGACATTGAATCCTGAACGTAACGAAGGACTCCCAGTTTTACTCCCGAGCGCAGCGAGGGAGTTAGCGAGGGAATTAAGACTGAGTCCTGAGTTTAGTGAGGGATTTAAGCGCCCAAGACAAAAACAGTTTTATTCCCGAGTTATTTACTCTACTTTTCTCACCTTATGCGAGACAATAAAATGCGTAGTAGATTATTGACAATTCCTATGGCATCTAGTATAATAGACTCTGAAGTCAAAGTACTTTCATCACTCGACATTTTCGATACTCTTTTTAAAATGTTAAAGCTATAAAATTTATACAGCAACTTGTTTCTGCCGGCGTGACCTAGGTACTTGATTTAACAATTGAAGATCGTGCGAATCTAGTTGGTCGCGGCTTCGGTTTTCGAAAATCGAGTTGGCCACGACTGCACCACATTTTGCTTAACGAAATTAGACTTTGTCTTCATAGCAATAAGGATTATGAAAAGTGAAAATTACATTATTGACCTAGGGTTATAATGAAATTCCATACAACATTATAACCCGGTTAAAGCCAAGGAATATAATGTCTTGCTTTCGGTGACGTTTATATGATATATAATCCGGCTTTGTCGAGCATGTGGTGTGAAAAGTTTATTAATTTGATACGCACGCCATCGACGAAATAAACTAAACGTACAATAATGTAGGTACATAATATAAACCCTACTTTACGAAAGTAGGATCTCACCTATGTCATATTTAGGGTTCCGTACCCAAAGGGTAAAAACGGGACCCTATTACTAAGACTTCGCTGTCTGTCCGTCCGTCCGTCCGTCTGTCTATCACCAGGCCTTATCTCAAAAACCGCGATAGGTAGACAGTTGAAATTTTCACAAATTATGTATTTCTGTTGCCGCTATAACAACAAATACTAAAAACAAAATAAATATTTAAGGGGGGCTCCCATACAACAAACGTGATTTTTTTGCGGCTTTTATAGATAATGGTACGGAACCCTTCGTAAGCGAGTCCGACTCGCACTTGGCCGATTTTTTCGATATTGACCTCAATGTAACAAGTTTTGTCTAATACGTACAGCGTTTTTCCCGATGGAATAAGGCTACATGATATTTAGGAAAATTTACAGGTCCTGTGGACAAGAAGAAATAGCGCTATCTCTACCATGAGACTGACGACTAGTATAAGATATGAGGAGGATTATTATACAGTCTTTTAAAGAGTGAGTAAGTAGATACATTATTTTAAGAACATTTACTTCCATAGTATTAAAAAAAAAACAAAATCATTAATTTTTTACAAATGAATGTTTTGATATTATATACGCCATTTATCCCTAAGGTGTTAGGCAGAATTGTTTCTTTTCTGGAAATAACCTGCGAAGTGCTGTTACACATGCTTTAGAATCAATTCTAGGGCTTGTGAGTTTTCTCACAATATTTTCCTACACCGCCGAGTTAGTTTTTTTTTTTTCTTATTAAAAAAAACGGGGCAAACGAGCAGACGGGTCACCTGATGGTAAGTGACTACCGTCGCCCATGGAAACCTGCAGCTCGAGAGTCACAAGTGCGTTGCCGGCCTTTGCGGTGGGAGTACGCTCTCTTCTTGAAGGTTTGAAGGTCGTATCGGTCCGGAAATACCACCGGCGACACTTTGTTCCACAGATCGGTTGTGCGAGGCAAAAAGTTTCGTGAGAATCTCACAGTGGTGGACCGCCAACTTTCCAGGTGGTGTGAATGATAGTTTAGTCGCGTTAAACGCGTAGTGATAAACAATATGTAAAGGAATAAGCGCAATTCCTGAAATTAGTTTTTTATCTCTCCGGGCAGAAAGCGGCAAATTTCGGTCCCAAAAATCCCGCTGCGCTAAACAAAGTTGCCACTTTCCGCATCCGTCGATAAGAAACAAAGTATACACACCTCGGGAAGTAAATAAGAAAGCCTCAGATCACATGTTTGTAGACAATTACATGTGATCTGAGACATTTTTTATTTTACTTTCCTAGGTGTGTATTTACAGTATCGACTATTTTCAGTATCGACTACTTAATCGATTTCAGGTATTTTTAATATGTGTTAATGAATTAGCATAGCTGAATTTAGTGGTCCCTATTGTACCTACTATTATTGCTCTTATTTAAGAAAATTGGTTAGACACAACTAATTTTTTTATATTAATTTACTAATTGGGATGTGTAAGGAATTTCGCTTATTCTGTTGAGCATTGTGGGTATATTTGCGTAAGTAGTTAGTACATTCCGTCACCAGGATCAACCCGAGCCTCACGTATGAGAAGCGGACTCTTTAACCTGAGGGCTATCTCGGCCCACTTCTTTTAATTGGTAAAAAGCAGCAGCTCGTCCCATCGTAGACCCGTCTTTGCTCTCGGGCTAGTCTGGGGGTCAAGAGTAAGCCCATCATTAATTAAAAAAAAATGAAGCTTATTCGTTGGCCTTTTACGCGGGATTCCGGGGAGAGTGCATTTTTTTTGTAAAATAAATATTTTGCTGTATATTTCGGGTGAATAAATAGTTATAACAACGTAGTGTGAAGAGAATGAAAAAATCGATAAAAAAAATTAGATGGACATTTTCATATTGCCCCAAGAAGCCGTTTCAATGTTCAGTAAAAGTTTTCAAAAAATATTACTCTGTAATAATTTAAGTCAAAGTAATATTAACTATAAGTGAAAATGGTATTTTTGTTTTGTTAAATGTGTAATTTAATGATTTTTTATATTCTTTGAATTCGTGTCGTGCTTAGGCAGATCGAGATGTAGTTAAATTACAATGAAGCAAACGCAGCTATGCAATTATTTTTAACGAATAAAAACCTATCAATTGAGCTTTTTTTACCCAATACCATTGAGTAAGCCGTTGCCAACCCAATCGGTTGTGTATTTAAAGAAAATAATGGAAATTCTTAATTAATTTGCTCTCTGTTTCGAGCACCGTTACGAATTCCAAATTGGTGGATTATGGGGTGAATTTGATGAAATAACGGGAGTCACAAAATATTTCCAATATTCCATTAAAACATTCCGGAGTACCTTCTCTTGAGTCTACGTCAAATAAACAAATAAGTAATGCGATAGGTTTTATGTCAAAAAACGCCCTCACGTATTTTCCCGGCTTTTGTTTATTATACGAGACATGAAAAATATAGAAATGTAATTGGATTTTGTTACATTATGCATTCTATACATGAGAAAATCGTACCGAGTGAAAATTACACCAACTTTCCGTCCGTATGAGCGCAGCAGGTGAATACGATACAGATCATAAAATGACAATATCACCCACGAGACTCGTAAATTTGCGGTCGCCAAATTGTTCACAATACTAGACAATAACATTAAGGGCACAATAAAATATCGTCGTTTGTTATCGTATAAAGTAGTAGCAGCCCTGCGGCGTTGCCCTGTTTAATCATGTTTCCGTGGTTAATTTCTAAAAATCCCTTCTTACTTACGTCATTTTAGAAACCTTTGAGCAAAATTGCATGCTTCTAGACCCAGCAGTTTCGGCTGTGAATTGATCGATCAGTTAACCAATGTACCAAACAATTTCTTTTTTTATTATATAATATACAACGCGTCACAGAATAAGCGCAATTCCTCGCACCCCTATTAGTACAGTCATATAAAAAAATGCATTCGTATTTAAGTTTCTTCTAACCAAATTCCTTAAATAAAAAGATATATTAGCACGGTTTCCATAGGTAGCCCTAAACTCAGCTATGATAATTACTTTTTCGGAAAATTTTAACACATTAAAAATAGCTGAAACCTATTAAGTAGTCGATACTGAACAAACTAATTTCAGGAATTGCGCTTGTTCTGTTACATATTGTATGGATATACTAATGTTACCGAATAAAAATACATTGATGAAATGCTAAGCACTTGATTATTTCATCTAATAATCCATCAACTATTATCGATAAATCGAACTCATTTTTACGGAATATTACATCATTACCTACGTAATAACTGCGCAAGAGGAAAATTGTTATTTATTTACCTCATACACCCCCACACGGGCATCGTTGCGGGCTAAATCATAGCATGATATCAGCCGTATAACTAAGCTAATATCCGGCGACATAATGGCACTAATGGCTCAGGATAACCGAGGGGACCATCATAATTTCAAAGAACAATGCGTCGCCGTGAACGACGCCTGACGACTCCCTAGTAACAATGAGATAATGATTCGTGAGCTCGTAAACTGTACACTTGTTACTATGGAGTTGTCAAAGTTTCGTCCGACGTGTTATCAGGGCTGATGAGGGCCCGATCTTTGTCTCACGTACGCTCCTGTGAAAACAATGATAGACAAGTTCTTTGGGAGTTTAACAAGCTTATTGATCGATTGTAGAGTCAGATTGTTATAAGAGTTTTGCTTGAAAACCCAACTAAATTGGAAAAAGCATACGATTCAGTTATTCTACACTAACTAGTTTTAGCTTTCTCCGTTACTTAAATATTATAGCTTTATCTAGAAGCATACATATCGAGTAAAACTAAAAGTAAAGAATAATATGATTTATGGAAAGCGAAGATCGTGGCAAACGTGACGTGATTATGTAGCCATAAATCTTTATAGGTCTTACGCGCGACGCGGCACGCCGCCACGACAAATTACGAGAAAAATAAATGTCCGGATACTAAGCAAAGCTCTTGTTAAAAGAAGGAAGGTGGCAGCTGGACAAACAGATTGCCAGAGGCACCGGTCGCGCCGCCTCGCTGCGCCTTGACAAACGACCTCAGACGCGACGCGAAATATGTTTTTGCCAAAACGTGTCTCCCCAGGGCATACTTGTCGGTCGTTATTTTTATTAATAAGGTACATACTCTAGTTTGCGTACGAATACGACTAATTTGTACGCTCACTACATATAGTGAGAGGAGGAGGAGTTTTAGATAAGGTCATAACCCTATCCAAAACTTCCACTGACGAGCAAAAATAAGTAATCAGTTGCATAAATGATGATATTTCAATATCTATTCAAGATATCTTGTTTATTTCAACGAGATAACTTGAGTTGTGGAGTAAATGTGTCAACTTATGTAAGAGAGAGCTTATTTTTGCTCATCAGTGAATCTAGGACAAAGCCTAATTAAACATCCACAGTCAGGCAGGCATCCACGGTGGCTGTATAACATCGACTCTGACCATTGACCAATTAAACCGCCTACCAACAAGTACGGCATTAGCGAAAATTTTGAGAAAACTATGGAATCTAGAATCTAGTACAAGAATCGTGGTCGACATTACAACCCAATAGCAGTTGAAAGGGCTATATAGAAGCGTTGTAAGGAAAATTGTGTTCCAAAGTAGAATACAAACGAACCTTCAGCGATCGCGACCCGTGCACCCACTGGACATTCCCACTTAGACGGGTAATTCACGATTACCCGTCGACCCACTAAGCTAGTGTATACCTTAGTAATCGATTAATTAATGAATTCGTTCAGCCCGAGTGACGAGACAACATCAGCAAAATCATTAACGTCATCATCATCAAAATTAGGATATTTACATCCACTACTGACCATAAGAATCTAGTATGTATGAGTTAGGAACAAGAACCAAACGTTTGATACAATAGTGAAAATCACGGTACTCGTAATTTCATGTAAAAATTTACTTAAGTAGTTAATGTTTTACAAATAAGGAAATAAATTTACTTAGTGGTTAGTGATTACGTTAACCACGAAAAACAAATCAATCTAATTTTCGTAGAGGAATAAGTAAGCAGTACTCTAAAAATATTATACTAAGGTTTAAAATTTTATTATAATACCTACATAATATATTAAATACTAATACATAAGTCATTTTGGAATAAAAACGCTTTGAATAAGTAAAATAATTTAAAAATCGGAATAGTCTCTTTTCTATAAATATATATTTTTCTATAAGAAAAACTAAATGACTGATTGGCTGACTGACTAATCGATCAACGCTGGACCTAGAAGCACAACGTCTTGCACAACGGTTCCTTAAATGTCTTAAGTGAGCACTAAGAAGGTGTTTGAAATTCCGACGGGAACGTGAATAAACAGGATCCGCGTGGGAAAATCCGCTATTATACATATATTCATACAAGTATCTATAGAGCTGTAGGTACTATAGATAAGATAAATATATTATAATCTACTAAAGGGTGCGAAATATCTTTTCAGAACGTTTGTAGGTGGCCCCTTAAACATTTCAAATTATGCGGGCATTACGTAAATAAAATTCCGTTTTATCAAATTTCCCCGAATGAAAAATAAATTAGGTTCCCGTGATGTACATGAGCCGTGTAGGGTTAAATAAAAGTCCGATGGTGAGCACCAGCCGGAAAGGTGAGTAGGATCATTATGTACTTTATTCCAATCGGATAGGGGTGAAATATTTTAGGACCTTTTTCTTCAAGTTTGAGTGTGTAGATGAGTGGGGCAGTTATCAATTTGATCGTCTTTTTTTCTAAAAACCTCTACAAATAGTTACTGTCAAGGAGAATAGAATGATGATACGTTATATTGAAAAAATATATGCACTTATTACAACAGAACAAGCAGAGTTCTGATGTACAGCCATTTTTGTGTGTTTACAAAGAAAGTTCGAACAAGCACAGGCTTACTTCCTTGTCTTGAAGCAACTCTCAAAGCGCTTTGAAGGCCTCTATATTACGTTAGATATACTTTAATTATATCTACAGTCAGCAATAAATGGAATTGCGAGCCTGAAAGACAAATATCCACTTCCTGCCAAAGAGCTTGGAATAAGTTCTGGCTGGAAAATAATCCTCCAGATATTACGTTTGTTTTGACAGGGTCATATTGCAGGACATATAAAAATAGTTGTCGAACTTCAAACGTATATTTCAGTCTGTGGTAAATTAAGAAGCAATAAACATGAACGTTAACAGCTTGGAATATAAACTTACATTGAGCATAACATTTTCCAGAGTAAAGAAGGTCGACGGGTATATTTTTCGTCTGAGTCACGCGTCCCGAGCGTCAGCTGTTGGCGATCGCTAAGCCTTAATATTTCTCATATGAGCTGCCTTCTGCCTTCAAAAAAGGCAAGATTGAATGATATTCACGTTGCGAAAGTTCCGTATAAGGAGTAAGCGCAAATAACTAGGAATAAATAAACCTGACGCTTCGATTTCTCTCCTCGTTATTCAAGTTCAGTCGCCTTCGAATAATATAGAGACAAATGCGCGCATACCTGAACACTTTTTTGTAGGTCGGATTTTGAGGATCCCTAAAATAATTTCATATCGCCGCGCTGTCGTTCAAGGGAACACAGTGAATCACAATTTTACTTTGAACTTGTATTTGTTTATCAGCCAAAATAAATTTTACGATAGACTTAAAATTTGTTTAAATTAAACAAAATAAATACCTACAACATATCCAAATGCGATTTAAAAGAATTCTTTGATAACTATTTTAATAAAATTACCTATTGAAATTCGGTCGTTATTCAACTTTCAAAGGCGTGGATTATTATCTTCATCATCAAATGGCGTGAGCGTAATGTAACGAAAACGCGATTAAACCGATGTCTGGGATTTTAATTAAAACCATCCAGCCCAAATAATGTGTTCGTTTGATTGATTAATCCCAACCAACAGTACCATACCTTTCGCATAAACACAGAAACCCGCAACTTACCCCTTAATTTCCAGGTCGTAAAGCGTAATGTTATCAATTGACATAAAACTTGGTTTACAACAAAGGGCACGTAACACATGGCAGGAACACCCCAACAAGAACATAAAGTTGCGCGCTATCTACGACGAACGAACATTACGAAAATCTCTCCTCTCTGCGGGGTCAGGTATTGTGAAAAAACCAGCGTTCGATATCACAACAAACCTCTAGGTGCTCAGCATCGTTGCCGTTGTTACCCGTACGTGACCCGAATGCCCACGCCAAATGTTCAGGGATACTTTAGACAGGCACGTAGCTAGCAACTCCGAATGGGGGTCGACGCTTAAAAAGTCTACAATTACAAACGAATACTTGAATACTGAATGACTAAGAGAATTGGTTCGTTGAGTACTTACATTATTACATTATTTTTTTAGAAGGGGTCCCCGTCCTGAATACGCGTCTGTGTTCTGGGATACTTTCAGAAATGTTTCCTTTACGATACGAACGCGATCTTTTCCACTGAATGCGCACTAAACACGTAGGAATCTATACCAATGCGGCTCTATGGTTGGTAGACGTACTCACTTCGCTGCTCTTTTTATGTTTTGAACCCTTTGAGGTTCTTTGAGTATTATACGTACTACAAAATCTTGTTGCTACTCATATATTATACGAGTATATGCTACCTATAGGTGTCTTTATACGAGAAGTTTAATGATAATCGATATTTACAAGATATGCCAATTAGCTTATAAAATCCTACTTAATATTATAAATGCGAAAGTTTGTCTGGATGGATGTTTGTATGTTTGTTCCTCTTTCACGCAAAAACTACTGCACAGATTTTGATGAAACTTTACAGTTATATAGCTTATACATCAGAATAACACATAGGCTATATTTTATCCCCGTATTTCCACGGGAACGGGAACTACGCGTGTAAAACCGGGCACTGCAAGTTATCTATAAAGCTGATTAGGTACCATCACGTATCATTAACAAACTCATGAGAATGGATAACCTAAACCACCCTAAACTTGCAAATATGTATCCCTTACACAAGAAAATAAACAAACTAAAATAACGTAGGTATTTGACAGTCTGACATGTGAATAATATGCTTATTTCATTTCAAACATAGTACTTGCTATACACTACGTAATTTAAGGTTACGTATACGGACAGCCTCGTAAAATGGACGCCCGCATCACCCACATTCACCAAACCCATGTATTATGTACAATAAAAGGTCTTTTATAAGACCTTTTAATACAAGGTGTACAAATTTTATCTATCAAAATGACGTATTGGACACAATCTATTATATTGTGTAACTGTGTTAACCCAAAATAAAATAGTATACATAATCAAAATTTAAAACAACGATAAAAACCGACTTCAACGAATAGCACTAAAAGGACTATTATTTGCATAATATTCAACATCCATTATTAATTACGCTGATAGCGAGGTAAGTATTTGCAGATGACCGTTGAGGAGTTCCATTCTCTATTAGATTTTCACAAAACTTATATGGGACCATACTTGCGGTACACCCGATAAAACAAAACAAAATTCGAAATCGGTTCAGATGTTACGGAAATATGGATTAACATGCCCAAAAAAACATACGAGTACATGGCGAATTGAGAACCTCCTTCGAAAAATGAGGCAAGGATCCAACTTGCAAGTAAATTGTAGACTATACTAGCGACCCGGTACGTGCTTCGCAACGTATAAATGAAGAACCACTCGACAGATTTTAAGCAAAGTGCACATAAACCATCTGCTAAATAGTCCGAATAAAGCCTAAAAATTTGGTTTGGATAGATGAGCCCGTTCTTGAGTTATAAAATAACAACGAAAAGTGGCATTGATTTTTATATAAGTATATAGATTTATTTATTAAACTTCAATCGGTATAATTATAATTTTTATTTCATCTATAGTTATACTTTCTGAAGGCATACAAATTTGCCTATTTAGTATGCCGGCTGGGTCCCAATATAAGAGGAAAATTCAAATATCTTTAACTTTTTCTCAGGAACCACTCAAGGTGAGGGTCGCAGATTTAGAACTTAGTCTCATTCATTTTGGATCACCTAAAATTATATTTACAAAGATTTCTTTTAAATTCTACAACTCAAAAGGAATAACCATAAAACAAAAAATAGAACTAACGTATTTAACTATGTAATAGCCAAATTACATAAATTATTTTTAATTGAAGATTGGCATGTTAAATTGAGTTTTTTAATCTCACTAATACGTATCTAAAAAGAAGAAACATCAGAAAAAACTCTGCAATGACGAACTGAAACTTTTTTATTATCCAATAAATTGTACAAAACAAAATTAATGGGTTATTGTAAACTCGTCACAAGAAAACTCGACACATTTTTGTAAGCGTCATTTATTAAATACGTCACAAGCATCACAAAAGTAATTTTTTTTACTAGCAGCGCCCCCGGTTTCACTCCCGTTTGTTTAAAATTTCCGTGGGAATAAAATATAGCCTATGTTACTCTTTGATAATTTAGATTTCTAATTGTGAAATAATTTTTAAAATTGGTTTTGCGGCTTATGCGTGGAAGCGTAACTAACAAACAAAGTCACTTTCTTTGTACCTACTAAATATTTAGCAATAATATATTCTTTACCTTTAGTATTTTATTGTCTTCTTTTTTTATTGTTTTATTATTATTAATAGGGCATAAATGTAAATGTAATAGTAGATTATACAACACGGGAATAAAGCACTGTTTTATGTCACGGTCGCGACATTGAATCCTGAACGTAACGAAGGACTCCCAGTTTTACTACCGAGCACAGCGAGGGAGTTATGATTTAATTCACGAGCGAAGCGAGGGAATTAAGACTGAGTCCTGAGTTTAGTGAGGGATTTAAGCGCCCAAGACAAAAACAGTTTTATTCCCGAGGCATATACTCTCATTTTCTCACCTTATAATACATTTTCAGATGACTTTTGAGATATTTTTTTTTCTA
Organism: Ethmia dodecea; assembly: GCA_963855545.1. Classification (NCBI taxonomy): domain Eukaryota; kingdom Metazoa; phylum Arthropoda; class Insecta; order Lepidoptera; family Depressariidae; genus Ethmia; species Ethmia dodecea. The sequence goes on from OY979443.1 coordinate 6,269,245, forward strand.
TTGATTATAACTCACAATTTAATTTCGATTTTCGATACAACTCTTTCCTGATCTGGTCATAAAAAAGTGTATCGTAAAACAAAACTTGGTGCGTTGGGTTACAACACCCCTATATTTTTCATTTGTTATCGTTTGTTTCTTTTATTCTTATTTTTACATTTTTCTATCATTAGCAATAAATGTAAATGGCCAGAAAGAAACGAAAACAATTTCAATGAAATTCCTTGGACATTTACCTGGTCTATTGACACTTAGCGCGGTTCAGACAGCATCGATTAGCACGTGGCAACAGCATTGTATAGCAATATCTACACACTGGCACCCTTAGCCAATTTCGAGTTTTAAAAAATAAGCTCTATAAAAATATTCTACCCAAGAGGCTGACAAATCTTCTTAAGTATCTTGTTACAGCTTGTTACTATGAAACGTGCACAAGTGCTAGGCGAAAAAAGGCAGTGCCAAGTCGATATTTGGGTCCACTTTGCATTCTAGGTCATGATTTTTAGAGCTCCGTACATACCTACCCAAAGTCTGCAACGGGACTCTATTAATAACCGTCTGTCTGTCTACCTGTCAGTGTATCTCATGAACCTTAATATATATAGACAGTTGATTTTTTTACAGAATGTGTATTTTTATTGCTACTGTAGCAATTAATAATAGAAGTGGTATAAAATTAAAAATGAAAGGGAGTCACTTAAGAAACGTGTTCTTTGGCGTTGTCATTGTACGTGGTTTGTAAGTTTTTGACTAACTCAAAATGTAGTTTTTTTTTTACAAATATCTATAGAGCGTTTTTTATCAAGTTTATTCTATTTATTTGTTTCTGTACACTCATCGGTTCTGTTCTTCTCAAAATTGCCACATTGCTCTCTCTCAACCTACACATATCAGTTCTTTCCTAGCATGATACTGCAACGTTCAAAGTTTCAGGAGCACCCACAACTGGGAGTGCATTATTTTGCACTCGTTTTTCGCCAGAAGCATTATTTTTCCCGCACAACAGATATTGGTCTGGTGGAGCAAAGATATTGCCTGTAGCTGTCACCGGCAGTGCTTTCAACTGGCTTATACACTTGTGTCCCGTATTGCACTCGCCGCAACTGTACATCTTACATCTACGAGTATGTGTGAGTTACGTTTCGATCCTTTGTAGATAAAAACCTCTCTCGTTATCCGTATATTAAATTCAAATGACATATTTCTTCGGTTCAAAGCGCAATGCACTTCAAATGTTTTTTGCAGAACTTTAATCAGTGTGGTTTTAATATCCTAGGATTATGAAAGCTGTCATTTCAGTAGTAACAACCCTTTTTGGTCTCTTTCTTTATTTTTCCTTTTAGAGGAATATGGTTTTCATATCTCATACTCGGAAAGTAGTGCATGTTTGATCTGAGTACCGGGTCGGAAGCGATGATTCCCACCACAGAGAGATTCAGGGCTGTGATTCCCGCAGTCGGTCGAGAAAGACTCATACTAATTGCTTCCGGCCTTAGGGCGGGAATGAATAAAAAAAATAGTACTACATTTGGCAAAGACGTTTAAAGAAAAAGTTTCACTAGGAAAGAGAATGACTTTCTTCCAACCTCTTTGGGTACTTATACTTAATAGGGATACGAAACTTTTTAATTAATTTGGAATAAGAAAAAAAGGTGCGGCCTTGTGAGTGTAGGTATAAACAACAGAAAATAGCCCGCGCGCGGGCGGTACGCGTTCCATATTTAAAATTAAAAAAAGAGTAATAATTTGGTAAGCTGTTAGGAAATTCAAAATCTTGTTTTTTATCCACACTAATAAGCACAGAACACTATTACTCGGCTAAAAGTACATAATATTATAAAGAAGAAGGATTTGTAGTATATATTATTTTTGTAATGTTATTTAGGTTAGGTACTCTATGATGTAGTATTCAAAGACGTTTAAAAGAAACAGTTTCTCTTTCTTCCAACCTCTTTGGTTGTATTGTTGACAATTTTGTTTTTTTTGTAGGTATTATTGCGTTTTTGAATGTTTGAATTTTTGTAAAATAGTATTTTTTTTGTTCACTTTCCTTGAATTCGAAATGAAAAGTAGAGTGTTTAACGCGGGTGGAAGTTATCAATTCCTTCCGACCCTTGTATAACAATCTACTATTTTGGTTTCAACATTTCAAACGTAAGAATTTCCCGAAATCAAAAATCTGGCTTTTATAAGTAAGAAATCTTTGTAAGTATTTTTTTCCTATTTCCATGGACAAAGCCAATCACTCGCCTGCTATACATTTTGGTAAAGCATCGTTTATATTTGTAGGGTTTGACTTAGCTTCCAATTTATTCGACTTTAGAGAGGTCTAGACCCTAGCCAAATGGCATTGTACTAAAGAATCTTTCTATGTGGTTTCTATTCTATTTTCGGATTCCCGCCAAAAAAATATAATTTTGTAACTTACAATGTCACGTGAGAATCTTATGCATCGGCAAAACAATTATCATATTCATGAGTCAAAAATAGAGCTAATGGTACCCGTGGCAGCAAAGTTCGTATCGCTATATTGCAACAATGATAATCGTAATAACACTATTATAATATATCTCTTTACCACCATAAAACCTAATAGAATTTACTAGCAGGTGCCGAGCGGCGTTGCCTGCATGGATCCAGTTTATAATGTTCCCGTAGGAATTCCTAAAAATCCCTTTATATCGGTTGCCTGCGACATATATAAGACTCCTACATACCATAATATTTCAAGCTCTATTAAACCAGTTTTTATATTTTCCCGTGGGAATGAGATATTTTCCTGTAGTAAAAAATACCCTAAATGTTAACCTAGTTACTTAGTTACCTAGACACTAAATTTCATAAAAATCCGTCCATTAGTTTTTCCGTTATGTACACATAAATTTCAAAAAATTGTGTTTTTGTATCTAAATTGATAACTATGTATTTACACTACCGCAAAAAAAATCATAAAATATTTCTTAACACGGCCTTGTTACAGTTTTATAATATGTATAGATATAGATGCATAAATGACGTAATATTAAATTTAAGTGGTGATATCACAATCTAAGACCATAAACCCACCTCGAGTACCAGGTCTGCATAATCATAGCCATAAAATATCCCCCCATAAAATCAAGTATCGATAGAAGTGAGTGTACCATTCAGGTACAAGGGCGTAAAAGAGTTATATCCACAAATTCGCCCAACTAGTGATAGCGACGCGACGTGTCCGGTGAATCAACGAGCATCGCCCCGCTCCGTCGGGCAAAAACGGAAAACCATTTTACGGTCCATTGTGAAAGAGGATTGGCAATTTCGTTCCGAGCTTACTCGACCATCGGCCGAGCAACTTTTACAACATCTAGATGTAGAGCGAATGCGGGCAAAACTTTCTTTGATACATGCGTATTGCCAACGATCGATAGCATCAATGAAAATTTATTTTCGGAATATCAGTTTACCGACCTTACGCAATTTAAGATAATGAATTTCCAATATACTAGCGAGTTAATAGGATTCTCTAATACTTCCGTTTGCGCCGCTATAGGTACGATTGGCGCTCTATTAAATTATTTGCAGCAAGTAGTATAAAACACGCTGAATCAAAATAATTTAAATTAATACACAACATGCTATAAATAAAAAAATAAATGCTATCTCCAGGTGTATCTTAATAGAAAAGTTTTTGGACAAATTAATTTAGATTCTTTTTCAATTGACCTGGTCTAAGTATACGCAGAAAATAGCAATATGAGAGTATTTGCTTTTGAAATAGAATATTAACTTACATCTGACTAATAATATAGATATACACAGAAATTGAAAAGACACCTTTGCCTGGGGCGGATAGAGGTAGTTTTCCCTCAAAGTTTTAATGAGGTGAGTTATTAATATTATACGAGATAATGACCAACACATTCGTTAACTCGTTTACGAGGAACAGCGGAGCACACACAGTGGTTATGAGCCGGCCTACTTAGAAATGGTGAAATTTTAAAACATTAAATATTTAGCTTTATATGTAATGTACAATATTAAAAAAGAATCTCTTAGTAAGAATCTGTTACATGCATCCCAGAAAGAAAGAAGAAATCGCTTAAAGCGATAAGACCGCCCACAGTACATTTTTTTATATCATTGTGTCACTTATTGCATATTTTTATTGGTGTACAATATCTAAAGAGTTCTTAATTACTTACCTACTCTTAAAAATGGAACACGCTAACGTCAAACTGACAGCCTGAATTGAAATGTCATATTATGTTCAGTTGTAAGTGGGAACCACAGAACACGTGGGAACACAACATCGAAAAACTTCGTCAAACGCTTTTAATTTTGAAAATATGGTCATTAAAAATATGTTGTACTTATTTACTTCAATCCGTTATTTTCTCGTAGATCTCATTGCAAACCCAAAGTATATTACCTAATCATATGAAATTTTCCTATTATAAATAATAAACTCGTATGTTTGTTAATCTTTTTCATCCTATGTACCATTTACAAATTTTGATTTGCTTAAAGCATATAGGTATCTACTGTGTTGGAAAGCGTTCTGGCACTGACATTTCAATCATAGATTTTTTTGTATAACTTTTTTGTAGAATTTACTGCTATTCTATGTTTTTTATAGCAGGCTGGATTTAACGCTGACATACGAGTACCATCGCTAGAATCCATAGCCCTATGTTAAGCCAGTAAAAATAGTAAAGAAATATGCTAGGATGAAAGTTGATGATTGGCTTTAGTCTGATTTATTTTCGACTAAGTAGGGTATACCTTACTTTAAGTAAACCTATAGGTATTTTATCGATATTACGGAATGTAAATTTTCTTATTTAATATTTATTAGATAAATGCAAATTATTAATTTATGATTAAACTAGCCGTGTGACCGATCGGATGTGGAAATGTTACGAACTTCCATACAAAGTTACATTTCCTGTATAACACCTTTAATAATCGCTGGTATACTATATTTAAATTATGTCTTCTCGTTTAATGCACAACGATAAATATGACAAGAAGAATACCATTGTGTTTTTTAAACTTTGTAACGATCACATTAGCGTTTAATCGGTGAATGGGTGACCTAATGGGCTCAAAGTAGAATTATATCACGAGTACATCCGTGTTTCGGAAGGCACGTAAAACCGTTGGTCCCAGTTTTAGTTGTGTTTACGCAAAATGGAAGACATGTCAGATACCCTTGGGTGGCATGAAATTCTGACAGTTAGCCATGACGCGATAGGCTGGCGTGGGATACTTTGTCCCATAGTTCCTCATGGCTGAAGAAAGACTTAGCTCAGCAGGTGGGCTGTTATGGGTTGATGATGTTATAAGAATAGACCAGCTCAAAAAGGTGATCAACAAAACTTAAAAACTTTTACCAATTAGTGTGAGACAAATAAAAGTAATCATAAATTAGTGGGACACAAAGGTGAAAAAAAGCATTGTTAGGAAACCAGCAGGTCCCAGAATTAATTCTGAGACATGTGTAAACAGACCTGGTCCGGCGATGGGCTCGCCACCTATCACGTTTAGGGGTTGCATTTTCTCGTGAAAAGTGGGTACATCCAATAATGGAATTCCTCTGCCTACCCCCTCGGCGATAAAAGGCGTGAGATTTTATTATTATTATTACAAATTTTCACGCATGGATATTTAGTCCAAAACAGCTTGTACTATACGATAAACTCAGTTGTTTAGTACCAGACACGAAACCAAAAGACTTATTCATACACACACAATTCTAGATGTAGAGTATGTCGTGAAGATATTTATGTTATATATTTGTGCATATGTTCCACGTGATATCAACCGCATAAGTCCCGTTCCCGTAGGAAATTTAATCCATGTTACTCCCAGAAAAATAAGCTTTCCATTGGTGAAAGAATTTTTAAAATCGGTTTAGTCGTTTTTGACTTTATTCGATACAAACATACAGAAGAATATTCCTTGTAGGAAGTGATTGATGAGACTGAAATTCGAATTCCGGTGATACATGCCCCAATGAGTTTTTCAAAAACTTTATTTAAGTATCACTAGCTTGACGGTGAGGTCTGAAGCATACGTAATAGTGACTGAGTCCGTCAATGGGCTCGCCACATGTTATGTTTAGGATTCCGCGAAATAAACTGGCGAAAAGTGGGTATTCCCCGTACATACCTCTATCTTATTAGGTGCGTTCAATAACACCATTTTCCAAATTCAGTTAAGCAGACTTTTTCTTGAGATACAACATAGATCACAATGGATAGGTATAATTCAGACCAGAATGTCGGCGTAGTCGCGAACAGCTCTCGTCTGGATAAACGGGGGCCTATTTGAAATTCCAATTAGAAAGTTTTCTCATTTACTTGATTCAGGGCGTGGATAGGAAGGGCAACAATCCGCGCTGATTAGTCCTGGTCTCCACCCTGCACCAGATTTAAAGGGTATATGGTTCCCCGCATAAACTAATCCTTCATTGGGATCTAACCAATTTGAATTATTTTTGTCCTTATTGGGGACCGTATTTTCAACTGGACGTTGATAGGGTTAATTTATTCCTAAAGAGAGGTGTGGGATCTATAGTTAGTAGGTATTCCTCATTTGAATTTGGTTTAAGTATTTTGCCTGCCCCTCGGGATAAAGGCGTGATATTATTATTAATATGTTTTTCAACACACTTGCTCATAAAGTGGCTCTAATTTCACTGCAATTAGGCACATAATGACACCTATAATCAAACTGAGACTTTTTGTTTGCTATTATTCACTAGTGAGTTATAGATTTTTTTTTTCAATTTTGTTGCTAGAGTTGCTTTGTTCTTAAAAAAGTTTCGATACAAAAAAGATCGTATTCAATCGTACTAATAAATTAATACACAAATATGGCTTGCTCATTTCATGCAACTTCGTATTTAAATAGATCATTTCAACTTGTACGTGTTTAATAAACAAAACTTTCACTCAAATATAACTTTGGTTTTCTCTGTAAAAACTTTAAATACCCCATTTTGTACGTGGCTAAAACGCTATCCACGACAAACCAAAGAAAAAGAAACCTAATTTTTTTAGTCCATGGCCGATCGCCATTGTAAGATGCGAGCGCATAGGAAAACGAGGCTGTATGGGCCTAGATCCTTTTGCCTTTTCCAAATTATATAAATAAAAAATTGGAAAACCAATTAATTTTCCCCGCCATTGCGAATGATTATTTTAAAATGATTTTTTAGTATTATTTATTCACAAGTGTGTTGAAAAACGTCGTATGATACACGTGTGTATTGATGATTACCGTCCTCGGCTCTCTTATGACCCTCGCCTACGGCTCGGGTCTCAATGGCGCCTCAGCGGTAATCACCAACTTTACTCACTTGTACCATAATGTACTATTGCATGTTTTGTTAAAATTTGTTTGGGAATAATATAATTTTATAGCATAATTAACTTTTAGGATATCCTACACGACACGAGTGACTTTGTTTGTAAACAAATATAAATAAACAGCCAAGTGCGACTCAGACTCAATCCGAGTTCCGTAACTTTTCTATAAATAACTATAGGTAAGTATTTTTAGTATCAACCTACGCAATAATGTTAAATATTTAGGACCGCTTGACTAAGTTAGTGTGTAATGTATTTATGTTCAGTAAAAAAAGCCTATACGATTGCATTGATAAGCTTGAAGAAAGAGATTGCGCTGCGTCCGTAAAATTAATATTTATCATAATGTCACGACCGTTCGAAGTCACCCGTATACCGCAAATAAGACCCATACTCGGATATTGCTGGCGCAATATCTCAAAAAAAATATCTTAGCTTCCTTTCGAGTATAATAACATGAGTTTTGTGTACTATCGATTCGGCGCGAAGCCAATTTATTCAAAAAGTATCAAGCGCGAACCGCCCAGACACGAAAGTTACCCGGTTGAAAATTGAATTTATCAAACTTTTCGCGGGACAAACAGATACTTTATAGACTGTGAAAAGCAATTTGCTTTCAATTGCTATCGTTCGAGTGAATTGAAGCTTGTAATAACTAGATGCATGAAATTAAATTTGCCATTTCTTCTATTTCCTTTAACAAGACCGATGGGTTCAATTCTGCGCGCACATTGCTTATATAGCTTAAAGCTAAATTTATTTAATTATATTTAGTTTTACGCAGCGGCCAGTATTATCAAAAATAACACAAACACAAATATGTCGGAATTTTTCTTATAAATTAATTTAAGTGACACCATTTTAATCGCCGCTAAATTTAGGAGGTTTAGTCGTGATGACATATTTTCTAAAAAGCTTAAAATCACGTCCACAGAATAGCCATAAGGCCGCTAAAGCTAATTGAATTTTGCAGCTAAATTAGGAACTTCAAATTCATTTTAGGCCTGTCGTTTGATTTTGACAGTACAGCGCAGAATATAGCAAAATGCTTTAGCAGCTGTAAAATAAAATTAGGAGGTTTAGCCGATGTTGTGGAATTGAACCCAGTATCATACTAAATAACTTCTATCCAACTATTCTATTTCCGTATTTGACGCGAAAAACTTGCACATATCTGTAAGATCGTTATTGATCAATGAGACTGTCACTTGCGCCTGAATTGGCTTACTGACGCAACTATTGCTGTATTGCGATTTGCGGCATAATCTTTCGGACATTCACTTGCAGAGCTCCGCTATTGCGACTTGCAAAGCGGGTTATCAAATCCATCTGCAGGCTAATTCACGTTCTTTCAATACGATAAATTGTAGTACCTTTTTACTGCGGATCTGCAAGCCTACTTACATAGTTGTCGATTGAGATATCCAATAGAATAAACGAGAATAGGGGAGCTGAAATGGTACAGAGACCTTATTGTATATTTATAATTGGAATCGAAATCGTTCATGATCATCATCATCAGCCGGAACACGTCCACTGCTGAACGGCCTCCCCCATAGAACGCCACAATGAACGGCAACTTGCATGCACCGGTTACCCGCGACCTTGACGATGTCGACGGTCCACCTGGTGGGAGACCAACGCTGCGTCGCCAATTGAGAACCCTTCTTCCCCATCGATCATCGGTTCTTCGACCGATGTGGCCTGCCCATTGCCACTTCAACTTGCATATTCTGAGAGCTATGTCGGTGACCTTAGTTCTTCGGCGGATTTCCTTGTTCCGGATTCTAGCGCGCAAAGAAGACACTGAAGTAATGTACGACAAAGTGAAACCGATTGCGATTAACATTGTCAATAGACAATAAGCCCTCAGTTCTACAAATAAATGAAAATCGACTTTTACATAAAACGGTTGATGGCGACTAACAAATGAAGCCCGCGGTTCCAAATTTGTAATTTCCAATCTGATGACGTACGGCGTGTGGGTTGATGACGTGTTAATTGAGTGGAGCCTCTCGCACGGCCTCGACCACTAGACGTCACTCTATTTCTGCTGGTGATTGCTATGTCGGTAATTACTGCTTCGCATGTGACATATAGGATGCCGGCCGGCAGAAATGCGTCCGTTTCAATTAAACCTCGACACGAGCCGGCCGTTTGAAAGAGGGCTTTTATTCATTGAACATAGGCAGGACTCCAAATTAAATCTGTCCGCATTTCACATTCAAATTTGGTTTAACAAGTCCAAAACGTACTGTCTACGTTTGGAGGAATCAATGGGCGTTTAATTTTAGCGATTTTATGGTTTCGTGCTTAAGTGGTAATAAAGAAACCGCTATTGTGCCGGTCTATTTCTTTGTCGCCTCTATAGCCGCTTAAAATATAACATACTGCAAATGAGACAATTAGAAAAAAATTTTTTTTTTCGCTCGAGAGGAGGAATTTTTTTAAGAAGCGGGTTATAATCTGTACATAGTAGGTATAAACCAAAGTCGCTTCCCCGGGCCGTCTGTACGCTTACAGGTAATGGATATTTTTTTACCGGAAGGAAAAAAAAATGACGTATATTTACGAGATTAATTGTTAAATATACAAGGTCTAGAAAACTACGCACAGTACTATGTAGCAGCAACTCGTCGGTGGAGATGGGCTGCTGTTTACATTTAGCCAATCTTCATGGACGAGTTTAGTGTGCCTTGTTATTGACATTTCAGAGTGTATTTTATATACCTACTAAAATAAATGAATTTAGAGTTTGAGTTTGAGCTGGCGGCGGTAGGTAGATTACGCTGAATGGAAGCTACGAGCCTGTTTCTTTTATAAATTATTTTTTTAATTATTTCAGTGTTAATTAAAGCAAGATTTTTTTTTAATCCTGAAAAAGCCTGATGGGTGACTCGTAAATAATGCCTTTAGGCGTTAAGTTCCCCACGTGTACATTTTCTTGGTACATGAAGTCAAATAAATAAATATAAGTACTTAAAATTCTAACGGGCCGTGTCTGTAGATACATGAAATATTTTTTTAAAATTTTAGTGGTAGTGTAGAAAGTTATCGATTTATATATCAAAACGCATTTCTTTTTTTGTCTATCTGTCCGTCCGGCTGTCTGTCTGTCCGTCTGTCTATCTGTCTGTCTGTGTAGGTACGCATCACGCGAAAACTACTGGATGGATTATGATAAAAGGTATGATAGCTGAATACCTGAAATATAATAAATATCTCATTCCCATTAGAAAATATAAAAACTAGATAAAAAGAGAAATACGTATAGTTCTATTCCAAAATAATTACACCTAGAAACTTGAAACATGGTATGTAGGTGTCTTGTATGTCGTATAGGCAACCGCTATGATGGGATTTTTAGAGATTCCGACGGGAACGGGAATATAACGCTGCTGGGCACCCTCTATCTATACTTATAACAAAATTTTAACGAGGCCGAGTCTGTTCATGAAATATTTTTTGAAAATTTTAGCGGTAGTGTCTTATATTAATATGTCTTAGAAAACCGGTATGAAGGAATTTTTGGAAATTGCCACGTGAAACGGGAATAAACTGAATTAGCGCTGGGCACCCGCTATTTGAAATATATTATGTAGGTGTCTTATATGTCGTAGGCAACCACTATGAAGGGATTTTCTGAAATTTCCGCATTAACGGGAATAAACTGGATAATCGCGGGTAACGCCACTGGGCGCCCGCTAGTTTGTAAAAGTCCACAGGCGAGTCTTCAAAATTCTTTCAGCAATGGAAAAGTTACTTTGCTGTGAGTAACATGGGGTATAATTTTCCCGAAGGAATGGGACTGACGCGCGTGAAACCGCGGAGTGCTGGTAGTGATATAATAAAGAGGCAAGATTTGTATTTTTGTATCGCTAGTAGTAAAACCGAATAATAATAAAACTAATTTAAAGGTAACTTATATATTTTTTAAAGTATTCATTACATTATTTTAGCATCCTAAAGCCCTAAAATACAAAGACATATTACAAAACAAAAGTGACTAACACTCTAAGTAGGCGTATAGGTCTACGAATAAGGATTATTCCTTATTCGTAGGTATAGGTATATACCTAATTCTAAAAAAGGCTCAGTTGCCAATTGCCATACTGCTTTACCTCATTTATGTAGTGTAGTCTTGTCGAGGTTATCCTATTAAAGACGGAGAGCATCGCAGTGGATGATGTAGTTGTAACATATTTTCCAGCTATTGCTATCGCCTACGAGTGTCGCGGAAGGCTTCCATTTGTCTCCACTCCCGAGCAAGTGTATTCCCAGTAGGGTTTTCAAAGCAAGTTTACTGCGGACGCGATAAGATAGAGTAAGCCCTTTGCGCTCATATGTCATTCCGGAAAGCAGGGAACAGGGTACTTGATTAAATTTTTACGTAATTTAAATTTCGATGTAAAGGTGTTTTTCCAAGCAGATTTCTTAAGGTTTTTAGAATTATATTTTTTTATATCATTAATCGCCTAAATATTTACGTGTTAGTCTGTAGGGGTGGCAGAGGCATTCCAATTCTCAAAGGACCCACTTTTTACCATTTTGTATATTTCAGACCCCTAATGGTGGCATGAAAGATTAGGTTTTATATGCACTAATATCCTACTAATATTATAAACGCGAAAGTTTGTATGGATGGATGTATGGATGTTTGTTCCACTTTCACGCAAAAACTAATGAACGGATTTTGATGAAATCTTACAACTACGAGTATATAGTTTATACATTAGAATAACACATCCTACTAATATAATAAACGCGAAAGTTTGTATGAATGGATGTATGGATGTTTGTTCCTCTTTCACGCAAAAACTACTGATCGGATTATGATGAAACCTTACAATTATATAGTTTATACATCAGAATAACACATAAGGGACAACACAGAACGGAGGGAACGGGAACTACGAGGGCGAAACCGCGGGGCGCTGCTTGTTACAAATAAAGTAACTCTTCCAGTCTGTTTCTCTATTGCTCTTCCACAGCTAAACCTTAAGACCGCTCTTGATAAAACTTGGCAAGACGATAGTTTACATCTTGAGAAAGGATATAGGTACTTACTTTTCATTCTTATAAGACGCGACAATTTAAAGTTCACGCGGACGGAGTCGCAAGCAACTAGTAGATTTAATAAAAAAGTAAATTTAAAAAACCAAAAACGGCATCTTCTCAATTCAACAACAAAGACTTATTGCCGCTGACTGCATGAGATTGTTGTAAGACTGTGCAGCACATGGTCTTGACTTCCTACTTCTCTAATAGGTCTTGTTTCCAGCTTTTTAGGCAGTCGGGTTTTTGGTTTTTTAAATCAACTTTTTTATTTCATACTTTTTAGTTAGTAACCAACTTTAAGCCGTTATAAGTCCAAAATGGTCATTAGAAATAGAAAATGTTAAAAGAAACCTAAGCATGTTTTTCAAATACCTATTCAATGATACCCCACTTAACATATTTCTTCGATTTTCTTGTTTTCTTTTTCACAATTTGGCGCCAAAAATCCGCAATTTTGTTTTTTTCTAAATTTGATATACCCAGTGTCACTCTCACTGTAAATACGAATGTAACGACACCTTTCAAGCCAAAATCCATCTAACCGTTCATGCTGCAGAGCGTGACAAACAATTAAACATACTCTCGAAAAACATAGCCCTCCTTCTGGCGCAGTCGAATAAATATAATGTAAAGTAATCAAATCTAATTTAAATAGTGGTAAGCAAAAGCTTACGACTATTTAAATTAAAGAAGCATTTTTAGTTTGTTAGGATAATTATTTTTTTTGCATATAAGTAATACACATACAAATTGCAAGCAGCATGCATTTGTTTTATGGTTTCATCTTCGACAATGACGAACTTCCATACAAACTTTCATCCCATATTTCAACTCCTTCAAGGCAAAAAAAACACCACGTAGGTATGTATAGATAACTCGGCTTCTAGAACGTATATCAAGATAAAACATGTACTACCAGATGAAAACAGTAGTTTTTGCGTGATGCGCTTACAAACACAAACATAGACAAAAAAATTAAACATAATTGTTTTGGTTTCTCTTGGTGTTATAAAGACCCGTTTCATTAAATATTCTTAAATACCTATCTCCCATGTACAGTCAAGAGCAAGTCAAGCTTGACACTACCAGTTTAAGCTGAGCTCTGATTTGTACTGCGCGCCATAGAATACAGGGCCGGTTCAAAGTCCAAAGTGTCAAGCTTAGCGTGCTCTTGACTGTACATAGACATCGGTTATTTACAATTTTATTATATTTAAGTACCTATATAGATGTATGGCCTACCTAAACTCAAGTACACAAAACATGCATTATTTAGTAGAGAGCTCCTTTAACATCGAGTTAGATTCCCAACGTTATCTTAGTAAGTAATTAATATTCACATAATCCTGTGGTCTGTAAAATAACCTCGCTTTCGCTTTGTAAGCTTAGTGCTATTCAAACATAAAGTTTAACTTCGCACGCATGAACTTTATAGAAACTGGCATACTAAGGCATTAACGATAGACGCCTTTAGCGGCACGTACCATAAAAGTTCCCACATACATTATAACTTTATATCTATGCATATAATGAAATTGGAACTGTCCGATGTCTGTAGGTATATAGCAGTTATTGATGAAACTTCCTTATAACACTGTAGGTTTTACCCTCGATTTCTCTCGCGCACGTTTATTTCACCCCCTTAGGGGCTGAATTTTGCAAAATCCTTTCTTAGTTAATGCCTACACTTTATAATCTAATGTGCAAAATTTCTAGTCTGTAACCCAGCGGTTTAGTTTTTGCGTTGATATATCACTAATCAGTCAGTTTATCATTTTATATATTATTGTATTGATTAAATTTAAGAATTTTTGTCTGTCTGTCTGTCCATATTTTTGTATTCTCATCATGTAAAAACTGCTACCAAAATGGTAAAAACGGAACCCTGAAAACTCTCCAAAATAACATATTAGGTATAATTTTAGGGTTCAACAGAAATGTATTTCTGCAGCTAGGTACTATCACTATCGACTTAAAATTTGGTTTTAGTTATTAATAATGCTTGCCAATTTTACTAAGAAAAAAATCGAGGCAGAATGCGCTGGATTGTGGAGGTTGAAATTTTAAAGTGAGGTTACTTTAGAGCAAGTAGGGTATCATTTAAATGGGCTTCATTTGGAATCTTTTCGTTTTATGCTGCATACTATTATAAAAATATTATAAGAAAACGTTCGCCGGTTCTCCTTTATTTCTGATTTAATTAGATTTTTTGTTTGTCCTGCACTCGAAAACAACCGAAATTATTTTGACGTAACATCCACTGTTCAAAAGTCCATGGCTGTGACTACAGTTATTGGGTAATATACAGGGTGTTAGGAAAGGTACTTCGTTCTTTTAAACCACATGTGATATAGGTACTTATAACAAAGAATGTTAAGCGTATTTAATTTTTTTATATATATTTTTTTAAATCTTTTCATTTACTTGCAAAAACCCGGTGCGTAGGAGAAAGGGGCTGCTAGATTATCAATTGTTTGTTTACAATTGGCGGTTCAGTGCAATGCAAAAGTAGGTATTAGGTAGGTACGGTCAAGCTCAGCTCCAGTGAAACATTCGAAGCACCATTGAAGATGTTATTGCGCGTGGCATAAGAACGGTACAAAGTTCAAAGTGTCTAACCCGAGCTGAGCTTGACTGTACCATAAATTACACTACCATACAGTGCATGCATGTACCATAAAGTGCACTATGTTGCGTTCTAAAGTATGGTTGAACAATTTAATGGAAAGTTTTTATAATACACACACCGGCACAATTAGCGGAACAGAAAAAAAAAGGAGAAAAAAGAGGGAATTTAGAACAATGAATGTAATTTTTAAACAATATATTATTTAAAATGAAACAACAATTAAATTAACATGTTTTGACATTCATTTGTAACACCATACTTAAAATTTTATAAAAATAAAAATTAAATTAAACAAAATGCATTTTTCTTCGATTTTTAATTATAGAGAAACAGCAGAAAATTCAAGATTTTCCAAAGTTTAACAACAATTTCAATGACTGTTCAATATCGAGTGTTTCCTCCTCGTGCTCTGATGAGGGTTTCCATCCGTCTGGGCATGCTGCGGATGATGTTATCAATGGTTTCTTGGGGCAACCTCTGCCATTCTTCAAGTAATGCGTTTCGCAACTCGTTGAGATTATTGGGAGGGGGCATTCTTGACTTTACACTCCTCTTTAGCAAGTCCCAGACGTGTTCTATAGGGTTCATATCGGGGGACCGTGCTGGCCACTCCATCACCGTTATACCAACATGGTTTAGGTATGTCTGTACTGTGCGAGCACTGTGAGCCCGAGCATTATCCTGCATTAGAATGAAGTTGTTACCAATAAAGGGGGCAAATGGCACAACATGTTCTTCTAAAATCTCCCTGATATACCGATCAGCATTCAGATTCCCGCCATCGACCACTACTAACTCCGTACGAGCTCCTAAACATATTCCTCCTCCATAACCTGTCCCCAGTCGTCGAAGTCCCAATCACGATGTTCACGACCAAAGTGTAGACGGTTTGTGCGATGATGTCTCTCAAGTTTTGGGGCTTTGGCGGGCACATACGAGCCTATACCCACTTCTTCGAATCTTCTACGAACTGTCATCTCACTCATCCTTACTGCTCGTACCTCTTCCAGTAAATTTCGAGCCTGCACCGCCGTTAGTCTCGTGTTCCGTCGGACTTGAAGTTGGAGAAAACGGTCATCCCTCCTTGAAGTACACCTTTTCCGGCCTTGTCCTCTCCTTCTCACTAGAGCATTCGTCAATCTGTATCGTTGGATGCTACGATAAATCGTTGATAACGATCGACGAAGGCTTCTGGCAATCGATCTGTAGGTTTGACCATTTCTCCTCATTTGATCTGCCCTAATGATTTCTGATGGCGTTAAATCAGGCATAATTAGATGCTCGTAAATTATCAATATGCGAAAAAACTCAAAAGCCTCAAAAACTGCAATTCAAAGCTTTTCAAATGGAATTCACGAACCTTCTAAAAACGGACAAGCGGTGGAAAAAATGAATCAATGAAAATTAAAACAAAAGAATGAAAAAAAGGGCAGTCGCTTAGTATTCCATTTTTAAATTAAAACCCAAATTTAAAAAAAGCTTGTTTAGCCGGCCAGTAACACGCAAAAATGCGTAAATACTCCCTTTTTTTTCTGTTCCGCTAATTGTGCCGGTGTGTGTATTAGTTTTTTTATATTTAAAAAATAATTAAACTATCTTAATAAACTTAAAAAAATACCTATAGCACAAGTCGTGTAAAGGAACGAAGTACTTTTCCTAACACCCTGTATATAGGGACATATTTCAGACTGTGAATGAAATCTTTGTCCTTACAACGTAATGCTATTTATTGATAATTAATAGAACATAAGGGACGTGCGGACGGTCGCTATATCTTACAAACATAATATACATACTCTCCTGACATAAGTCCTGTCTTTTCTGACGCTTAACCCGTAAAACCACAATAAAATGTTATTTGATTTTGACGTTTTTTAGGGGGCGCGCGGGTGCAATTAAAATTCCGCGCGTTGTTCAACTTTCCCAAAAAAATGATCACCAAAAAAAAACTACTTTGACTATCATCCTACTGTCAATGTATTTTTGTCTATGGATAGATTATGTGCTGCCACATGTAAAAAACAAAGGGGTACTATGAGTCCAAGTCATTCATTTCTGTTCGTAAATAAAAACTCGGACCTGTTTCGAGAATAATCACAGAATAATTGCTACCAATATTACCACAGTACTCAAATTTATAAACAATGTTACTAAACACCAACTAGAAAGATCGTATTATCGTCTAAGATAAACAACTCAACCTGTAGAGGCCACTTATGTTTATAATTGAACACCACTTGAAATCCGACACCGAAAATTTACTATGAAGTGGCCATTTTTTTTATGACTTGTCACATGGCGCGTGTTTGGAAGCGGTTTTCTATAAATAAAAACAAAAAACATGTGTAGCTTTGGATATCAACGGATTCCGAATTTATTCTAGATCACGGTAGTAAATTATATTCAATATCATGTATTTAATGGTGATACAAATAAGGTTTAAAGTCATCTGGGTAGGCCAGCCCGCCGGCGGGCTGCCGCTGCTTGACGGAATGGCGGCATTTTGTGCCAGCCCGCCGGCGGGCTCCTGGGCAGTATTGGGTGAGAGAATTATATCATGTACTAGCGACCCGCCCCGGCTTCGCAAGGGCGCAATGCTAACATTAAAACCTTCCTCTTGAATCACTCTATCTATTAAAAAAAACCGCATCTAAATCCGTTGCGTAGTTTTAAAGATTTATCATACAAAGGGACATAGGGATAATATAGGCATATAAGGACAGAGAAAGCGACTTTGTTTTATACTATGTAGTAATAATTCGTTCCATTACTCACTAATGAAGCGAAGCATAACGTAACAGGCAAGTTTTCCCGGAAAAATAATTGAAAATACATAAATGTACCGAAATCTATCGCACATAGGTACCTATTACATAATGATCCTCAACAACAAACAAAGGATGTCAGAAACCAAATGTTTAGTTTGTAAGTGGACTGTATGCGAAAAAATAGGTTTTTTAGTACGAAAGGTAATCGACAAAATCACGAAATGTATAGGGCTCAAACAATTGAAAAAGAGCACTAACCTGGCAGTGGCCTGCTGGATGTTTCGCAGGCTTCGGCTTTGAACGATGGGAGGCTCCGTGGCAACCTCAGTAGATCCAGACTTACCTAGGACACCTACGTTACCTTCCACACCGTCTAACCGAAAATTCTCGCCGTCAACTGTGTCTCCTTCAATTGCTGAGCTTCTTATGCGATAGAACTCGTGAAATATTAGATTTACGACAGGTTTTAGATTAAAGAAAATTATTTAATAAAACAAAGTGCGCTTCGCGCCGACGACGGTTATTCGACGGTTTGTAGACCTCAACCCTCAAAGCCTCAACCTCAAGACTGTCTAGTAAGATAAGTCTATACGGTACCCAGAAAGGGGCATATGATTCTTCCATTACTATATAATATTCGTATTACTTTAATTATTAGTAGTAGCTACACTGAAAGCCTCTTAGGCATGAGGTCAAAGAGTTCCTCAAACTTATGTACATATTTTGATAACTGTTATAGCTTGACAGTGAAGAAAAATACTAGAAAACCTTCAAGATCATTTAGTTTTTTAACCAACTTAAAAAGGGGGGGCGTTTTCAATTTATTTGTATTTTTTAGGGTTCCGTACCTCAAAAGGAAAAAACGGAACCCTTATAGGATCACTTTGTTGTCCGTCTGTCCGTCCGTCTGTCAAGACCCTTTTTCTCAGGAACGCGTGGAGGTATGATGCTGAAATTTATATCAATTACTCAGGTCTACTGTCCCTTGAAGCTGTGAAAAAATCAAACTTCTAAGCCAACGCAATCAAAAGATACAGCCGTTTATGCCGCAAATTTTCGACACTTGCAAGGGAATCAAAACCTACAGGGTGCTTCCCGTGAACTCAGAATCTTGAAATTTGGTACGAAGCAACGTCTTATAGCATAGATAAAGGAAAAATTACGAAAACCATAAATTTGCAAGGTTGTACGGAACCCTCGGTGCGCGAGTCCGACTCGCACTTGGCCGGTTTTTTAATGTTTGTTACCTTAGAACACCCTATGACATGTACTCGTACAATAGTATATTACACACCTAGTGAAGTAAAATAAGAAATTCTCAGATCAAATGTAATTGTCGACTGAGGCGAAGCCGAGTTCTAGGTGCGTATACTTTTTTTCTTATCGACGGAGGCGGAAAGCGGCAACTTTTTTTAGCGCAGCGGGCCGAACTTTGCCGCTTTCCGCCCGGAGAGATGAAAAGTATAATATGTTTTCTGATCCCGTTTTTATCTAAATCAAGTTCTGATGATGAGGAATTACGGGTACTACTCAAATTTGATAGAGGTATTTAGTGATTTGGTGAAGTGGAACTGATTAAAATATTTTAGTCGTTATTTTTGTTATAGCATAATAATAGCACCCCGTTCATCAAGTCACTGTCATGTTGAGGAGCCCAAAAAACTCAGAACTGGTCATGAATAGTGTATTTCCAGAAATTATACTCAAATGTATATTATTATTTATATTATTGTTTGTGTAATATAGGCCGCACCTAAAACGTTATTCAATAAGGTGGAAATACGCCAAGGATATTTGAGCAATAAATCAAGCTACTTTCGGGATTTTGCCTAGAGCGCGATAACGCGATCCTTGTCATCGTATCTTATTACTTGTTGAACATGGATCCAATATTACAATAGCTCGGCTAAAATGTTGGTCCTCTTACAGTGCTATCCTTCCGACCGCGAGAATGGCAACGGATGTTTCTAACAATCTACCATACCATATCAAATACCATATACATAATATATACATATTAATCCATTGATCTTTTGTTATTTCACTTTGTGATTTCATTGGCTTTCTGGGCCCAACGCTACGGATTATAACTGTGAAAAAGCTAATAAATGTATCTTTATTTATGTTTAATTTAATATTCTCACAATAGAAGTGGAGTTTGTTTGTATATCGAACAAGAGATATTTTATCTTAACTAGCGACCCGCCCCGGCTTCGCACGGGTGCAATGCTGAATTTTCTTTGCTATAAACCTTGCGGAGCCCTAGACCTTTCCAACGAATGCAAAACCATGGAAATCGGTTCGTCAGTTCTGGAGTTAAATCGTCAGGAAGGAAAACCCGACTTATTTTTATATAGTAGATTACTATCCTTTCAAAAATATAGATCAATTAAACCATTGTAAAAATGGGTGCATCCAAAAATATAATACTTCTACCATTTTAACAATAAATATGCTTATGTGTTAATTCCTTAGGGGGAAGGAATTCTATTTCCACTTTTGACAAGTATTTTTTATTTGGACCCCTAAAAGTGACGGAGATAAGAACATCGCTGGACTGCGGTGCTGTTACAAATGCCTCAGAATCAATTCTGACGCATGTGTACCTACGAGTACTTAAGTATTAGTATTGCTACGAGTAGTACATATTGTTATTTTTTACGCTACATTTTTTCTATGTAACTTTGAAAGACAATCGTAAACTTTCTTAGCGATATTATGTTAAAAAGATTCGCAGTAACGTACATTTGAATCTAAAAATTAATGTCTCCGACTTAAAACTTTTTCGGGTGTCATAAATACGGTAATTTGTTATCCAAAAGTATGAATTTAAGTTGCTGAAGAAAAATGTTTTACGCGAGCCGAGACGACGTGGCACCTGCGGTCGGTAACAACTTTGGTGAGCATCCGCATTTACACACAGGCATACATACCTAACCCACTTTTTTAATCGAATGTTCTCAATGGGGAACTTGCACTAAAATTATATTGATAAATTATCTAAATAGTGCATTGCTGAAAAACAATTCTATAATTATGATTTCTTCGCGAAACATTTGAATTCTAGGTAACGCTATATGAGACGTAATTTGAAACAACAATTAGCGACGCGTGAAGTCACTGAACGTGACGTAAGAAAGAGGAAAGGAAATATTTGTATGTTTGAAACGAATAAACTCAAAAACTACTGAATCGATTTCAAAAATTCTTTAACAAATAGGATGCTACATTATCCGCTAGTATTAAACAAAACTGAAAAAATATGATTTCTGTAATAAATAACATATTCACGCGCCATGAAAAGTTTACTTCATAAGATGAGGAGTGACGTCACGTCAAGCCGGTAGGCGTTTACGCGCGAACTTTGAAATGTCAATTTTTTATTTGCAATAAATACATTATTTGTGCATATTTTAACTTTTTTATTTTTGGTATCTTTCTGTAATCCTTAAATCTGTAAGATAAACGAAAAACAAAATTTTTTGCAAGTTCCCCATTCGTCGATTGTTTATGTATCTAAGTACTTAAATTGTAAAAACTTGGTAAAAAGGTCCTTCTTAGGTCAACGTACAGAGAGGTGGAAAAAGTGAAAAAGACAGAGTGATTTTCAAAATAGGGGTACGTAACACAAAGGAAAATACATATTATGTTATACAAAAGAAAAAAATGTTACACAGAGGAATTTGTAAAGGACAGTTCATACTTATTCCTGTTTCAACAGCTGTTCTTTAAGTAGGTAGGTAATCAAAAAAGTTATTCTAATTCAGTGTTCAAATTGTATTTTTTGTAAGACAACCTAATTACTTGATCAATTCATATCAAAATAAAACATTTCAGTACGTATTTATGGTGCCACCTAGTTTATTAATGTTTAAAAATCATTATTTATCAGTATACATGCAGCTTTATCCTTTGTGTAACGTTACACAGTGTTACACACAGGATTGTGTAACGATCGGCGTTACACAAAGTAACAATGATTTCATGGCGCTAACATAAAATATAAGACATTAAGGAAAAAATATAAGAGATTGACTTCTACTTTTGCTTGTATACTTTTACTGTTAAACAAAACTACAATAATCAATGAAGTAATTGTGTAATTTAGATTTACTCATATTTTGAATTCACGTTTCACAAATGAAATAAAATTGAGCCAAAACACACGCGCACCGAATTCGACTGAATGACAATAAAAATAAAATTGCTGCGTTGTCATTCGCTAAGTTGGTAGTACCGAACAGTATTGAGAGGCTAAAATGACTTATGGATGCGTTCAAAGTCAAACAAACTTACGTGATATTGTCGTTACACGTAGGAGTTACACAAAAGAACAAAAAATGTGACATTTATTTAAAATTTAATTTCTCGCGTATTTAAATATACTTTGACTATTCTTATTTATATTTGTATAAAACAGTATCTCAGCTGATGCAATCCACTCTAAAAGTTTTAATAATTTACAGTTACAGTCATCACTGATCACGTTTAGAGAAAAGAAATCCTGGGGGACAACATCATTTAGTATGGAAAGGCAATAAGAGACAAATTTGATTTTGTCATTATATGTGAAGCAGATAGAATTACAGGTCTAAAATAATTGAAAGGTCTGGATAGAAGTATAAAATAACAATAAATAACAACAAAATTGAATTTACTGGCCACGGACATATCATAACATTTTTTTTTGGGCAAATACAAATTATTTTAAGAAAATGTACAACCACTTTGAAATTCACTCAGGAAAGGGGTCGTGATCCGGGACGGAATTTTTTTGTAATGTTCGAGTTTGTATGCAACCTGTCCCAAAGAAAGTGGGCGCACAGCGGATTGCGGCCTTTTGTGTGCGTTGATCTTTATAGTGTTTCACTGTGCAAGTACCTGTAAGTCACACACAATGCTAATATTTATATGACGAAGGAAATAAATGCTCACACCTTTATCCTTGACGGGGTCGGCAGAGCTATTCCATACTGGACTGGAAGTCCCTAATCTTCACCAAGCTTGCAGCAAGCTTCTTTGGACCTAGCGAATGGATATTGATGACACTCTACAGTAATAAGCTTAAACGTAATAATAATAATATATAAGGCTATAATTTATAAAGATACTAGCAGCGCCCCGCAGTTTCACCTGCCTCAGTCCCATTCCCGTGGGAAAAAAAGTCATTTTTTCGCATTAAAAAGTAGCCTATGTCCCTTTTTTAGGCTTTAGACCATATCTGTGCCAAATTTAATTTAATCGGTTCGATTGTGTAACACACAGACAGATAGAGTTACTTTTCGCATTTATAATATTAGTAAAGATAAGGTAAGGTAAGGTAAGGATTGTGTAAAGTAAGGATCCAAGGTGAACGAAGTCGGTGGCGTCCATAATAATACTCGTACATATTCCTTTTAACATTGCACTTGATTTAAATGGACCGTATATGAACTCTACAAAGGGACACGCAATACATACAATAATCTCAAGCCTATTTCCCATGGGGAAGTCAGAGACCCGCTTCTTGCTACAAACCTGGCAGATCTCTTGTGCTTTATTCACAATGATATCTTTATCATGTGAATATACCTACAACAACATCATACAACATGTAACACAATAAGTGCAATTCTTGAAATTAGTTTCCTCAGTATCGACTACTCTTTCGATTTCAGCTATTTTTGACATGTGTTAAATTTTTCAAAAAAATGAATTATCGTAGCTGAATTTAGTGCTTTCTATGAAAATTGTGCTATTATTGATCGATATTTAAGAAAATTGGTTAGACACAACTAAAGTTTGATTGCATCATATTTTTTATATTAAAATACTAAGGGGTGTATGAAGAATTGCGCTTTTTCTGGTACGCGTTGTATACAAAAATATTTTACAGAAATAATAAAAATTTCCTCGAATATCTCCACCATCTATCTATATTATATATATATAAAGAGAGAAGTCCTGACTCACTGACTCATCAACGCCCAGCCTAAACCCTAAGACCCAGAAAGCTGTTTTTTTTCACGGATATTGTTTTTAAGACGTAAAGTAGGAATAAGAAAGGATTTTTAGAAATTCAACCCCTAAGGGGGTGAAAAAGGGGTTGAACGTTTGTATGGAAAACCTTCATTTTTGGGTGTATCAATTCAAAACTTTGTAAAAATACTCTATAAAACAAACAACAAGAAATATATTTCTTAATTTTTCAAAAAACACCCCATAAAGGGGTAAAAGAGGGGGATGGAGTTTGTATGGAGACGTGTTGTTTTTTACGTCTATCAACTTGAAACTTGGCACAAATACTTAACGAAATAAATGAGTAGATACGTGTTTTTAGATTTTCCGAAAATCGTCCCCTAACGGGGTGAAAGTAGGGGTTGAGTTTGGACTGTATGGAAAACCTTCATTTTTGGGTGTATTAATTCGAATCTTTCTAGAAATATTCCTCAAAACAAACAACAAGACACGTATTTCTGGGTTTTGTAAAAAAACACCCCCTAAGGGGGCGAATCAGGGGGTGGGATTTTTATGGAGATGTGTTGTTTTTTACGTCTATCAACTTGAAACTTGGCACAAATACTTTTAAAAATAAATGAGTAGATACGTGTTTTTAGATTTTCCGAAAATCGTCCCCTAACGGGGTGAAAGTAGGGGTTGAGTTTGGACTGTATGGAAAACCTTCATTTTTGAGTGTATCAATTCCAATTTTTCTAGAAATACTCCAACAATACACGTATTTCTGGGTTTTGTAAAAAACACCCCCTAAGGGGGCGAAACAGGAGGTGGGATTTTGTATGGAGACGTGTTGTTTTTTACTTCTATCAACGTGAAACTTGGCACAAATACTCATAGAAATAAATGATGACACACGTGTTTTTGGATTTTTCGAAAATCGTCCCCTAAAATGGTGAAAGTAGGGGGTTGAGTTTGGTATATATGGAAAACCTTCAGTTTAGGATGTATTAATTCAAAACTTTGTAGAAATACTCCTCAAAACAAGCAACAAGACACGTATTTCCTTATTTTCAACTTGAAACTTGGCACGAATATTCTCCAATAGTCTCCATACAATGTCCACTTCTTTTTTTGAGAATTCACTATGGGTTCCTTGAGGAAATTTGTTTGTTATTATGAGCACATGCACAGCCATTGATATGAAGAACTAATTCAAAAATCATAATCCAGAGAGTGTCCTAGGCTTTACAAAACGTCAGAGAATAAGCGCAATTCCTGAAATTAGTATCGACTACTTAATTGATTCCAGCTATTTTTAATAGGTATGTGTAATGTTTTTCCGAAAAATGAATTTGCATATCTAAATTTAGGACTACCTATGGAAACCGTACTGTTATCGCTCTTTAATTAAGCAATTTGGTTAGACAAAACTAAAGTACGAATGCATCACCATTTTTTTATGTTAGTGTACTAATCGGGGTACGTATATGAGGAATTGCGCTTATTCTGTGACGCGTTGTTTAAAGGGTGTTTTTAATAACAAAAATATAAAAAGCAATGATAGCCCAGTGGCTAAAGAGCGAGCTTCTCATTCGTGAGGCTCGGGTTCCAATCGCGGCATGTACAGTCAAGTTTTAGTAAGGATCCCTAATTCTTTTTCGTCATAAATATAGCCTATGTTACTCGGGGATAATTTATCATTCTAATAATGAAAGAATTTTTGAAATCGGTCCAATAATTTTTGAGTTTATTCGTTACTCGCGACCCGCCCCGACTTCGCACGGGTGCAATGCTTATACTAAAACCTTCCTCTTGAATCACTGTATCTACATAAAAAACCCGCATCAAAATCAGCTGCGTAATTTTAAAGATTTAAGCATACATAGGGACATAGGGATATAGGGACCGAGAAAGCGACTTTGTTTTATACTATGTAGTCATAGTGATGATTAACATACAAAAATACAAATCTTTCCTCTGTATAATATTAGTGTAGATAGATAGATAGAGTAGATTATCCTTCTTGGTATATTTTCTAAACGCAAAGGAATAACAAATTCCACGCGGACGAAGTCGCGGGCATCAGCTAGTACAAATATATTTTTAAACATAAGCCTAAAGTAACGGTATGATGAAAGATTATCCTGTCATTGTGAATAAAAATATCAAAAGATCTTATTGCGAACAAAAATTGTCAACAATAAAACATCAGATTGTGGTAATTCATAAAAGTATAAATAGATTTTAACATGTCTCATAAACGTTTTTCTCTGGGAAAAAATAACGTTGTTACTAAGTTTTTATATTCTTGAAACTTTAGCAACTTTCAATGCTCAATTTAGTAACAAAAAGATTTTCTCTTTAATTACAGTTGTAGCGTTGCCTCTAGTCATGGTGTTTTAAAAAAATGTATCTTTTTTTTATCTGTCTCTGTTCACGTTGTTATTCCTTATTCCTTCCTCAGGAGAATGCCTGTTTACGCAAACCTTACATAACTAACTACGACCGGATACAAAAAAAAGTTTTTACAGGTGTTAGTTATTTATATTAATGTTGTAAGTATCGCTCTTGCCGGATTTATAGGGAATCCATTAAAATATGAATAAATAGAACAACGAAAAATGTAAAATAAAAAATAAAAACAGTTTCAAATTTCACAACTAAACCACTTTATTCATAAATATGTCAGTAATGAATTGGGTAGTAGTGACAATGTTACACAACTTCATTATGATACGAGTATGTGTCCTAACTGTTACCTCATCATCAGCCCGTAACAGCTTACTGCTTAGCTAATAATAATAATAATAATAAGGTATTTCTTCACCATAATTTGTACAATAATTTACCTTAAACTATATGCCTATGGTCTTACACGTGAGGAAGTAATCTCTCACTTAAAATTCCACTGCGGATTAGATGTGCGAGTGATGTTAGGATACCTACTGTCGGAATTTTTCAAGTCACCCAAGGGTAGGTACCTACATAGCATGATTTAATGACTTCCATAGTAGGTAAGTGAACACAACAGAAAACCAGGATCAACGATTGAAAATTCTTTCCAAAATACAAGGGCAATCATGATGTAATACTATTAGGCAGTCACCCATTTACTGACTGACCGCGCCCGACTTTGCTTAACCAGTGTGATCGTTAAAAACTGGTATCGCAGGGCAACTAGCGGGATCTATTATAGCAACCCATAATATCAGTTAAAACTTTAATAGTTTCCATCTGACCCAGTTTTATGTTTTTAATTTCACAAAGATTTTTCATTATTTTCTCCTAAAACGTTTTTGAAACTTAGTTTCAGCTGGTAACTGCGTTTATTTGGTTTTAAACTTTTAGACCTCAATAGGTTTTATTTTCATGGCGTAGACTCCGTCTTTACCACAAAATGTTGTTCGAAGTTAGACACTGTCTAAGCTAGATAATAATGAGAGACATAATAATTTAAAGAAGCATTAAATAAAAATGCCATTTTATATTCTCCTACGCCTTCACCATAAAAAGCATAGGTTGAAAGTCTACATCTGAAGATATTGTCTATTTACAACCTTAATCGCCATAGTTTTCTTTTTGACGTACATTGCTTTTAGCGTTCATCTGTCATTATCGCCGGTGTCTATAGACCAAGCGATGGCTGCGTAATAAGTATATAAAAAACGATTACGATTCTAATCATAAATAGACAATACTAGGCCTCTGGTGGTAGAATAGGGACGACAACCAGGTTATGAAAGACTTGCACTAATAACCCCCCATGCTGTTTTTCGTCTTACCCTAAACGGGATAGTTTCTTCCATGGCTTGGCCGGCTTTTCCATGTCTCGGCCGGAAACCTTGTAGATCCCTAAAAAATGTATCCTCTGTAATCCAACTAGTTTTACATCAATAAAGGCTTAGGTACCCTATTTATTTAATTATGTAAAAGGGATCCGCGCTCCAAAGTACCTGCTCCAATTGTAGATTGTACATAAAAGAAAATTTATCGGTCGATTTGGGACTCCGAGGGGCGACCGCAAACAGGCAGTCCGCCATTCAGTAAACCACCGATCCACCGAAATTGAACAACAAATCCCATGAACAGTGATAAAACTCAAAATTTAAGACGACATCCAAATTAGAATCCTTGTTAACAACGGGACTATTAATTTATTAATGAAAATGGACGCCGGTCTGATGTTTATCTCTGGCTATTTATTAGTATTTAAGGTGTTTATCAGTTAATTACCTTTTAAGTTACAGAAAAACACAACACATTTATTTACATTATTTACAGATTAAAAATGTCCTCCAAAGAGGAACCATGATAAGCCTACTTTCTGGATAAGTAGGCTGATCCTTTACAGAGATAACTGCCAGCACTGTGGTCACCTGAAGCCTCGACCAACCGCACTCTCAGCTGAGATTAGCTGTCGCGCCTCCGGACAAGATGGTCCCATGGTCTCCACCCCAAGCGGCACCAACATGTAGCCCATTAAGGTTGGCATATTTTCCATTAGGCGTTCATCAGCGGCCGTGTTTAGTATAATTTTGTTCATAGTTCGGGTGTTGCCTAAATTAAAAAGAGTCTGAATTAATTGTATGCCATAAATGTACGTCAAATTGCCGTGTTGGAAATATAACAAAGGTTCTCTGTGAAGTAAGCAGAAACATTAAAATAAAATATAATAATATAATGAATTCGACTTTTTGAAAAAAATCAATAAACCCTAATATGCCTGAAAAGTATTACACTTTTATTATTATTTAAATATTGCTGAATTAATTTTTAGGTATGTCTAGCAGTATACGTGCAGTGATCGTCTCACCACCTTTCGCATTAAGAGGTCCTTATTATACTGGTGAAAAGTGGGTATTTCCGGGAATGGAACACTCTGCTTTTATCGCTCCTTCTGGTACAGTCCGGACTTAAAGCGAATCGGTCTCATGTGCGGTATTGATTTTGAGTTAGATATCACATAACACTCAACAGCCTTAACGTTGATTCGAATAAGGTGTTGATTGGACATCTTATCTGATGTCTAGTGTCACTCAGGATTAATTGGTAATTAGGTTTCATGGGTTTCCGCCTTAATGGTACGAACCATTAAGGCGGAAAACCATGAAATAACTTCTTTCCATTTGTTTAAATTAAAATTAATTGAGTAAGTATACATATTTTGGAATCTTAAATTCGGAATCAGTTTTTGTGAGAGGTGGTTTTAAGTTTCTTAGTTCTTGCTTTGTAGCACTGTGTGTTTTATAATGTACCTACTAATGTAATTATTTGTACCTGTAAACGTCAAAAATTTTATGTAACACACAAATTCCTCTTTTCGTGTAAGTGACAGTAGGTTTTTAATGAGAATAAATCATCTTTAAACCCAACCCACGGCGGCACACAGGCTACGCTCGTGCGTCAAGCTTCACTATATCAGAAAATGTATGTAATTGTGTCCACCGCAACCCACGGACACGCTACGCATGATCTAGAGTGCGATTTTTGAATCTCACTGGTGATATCAAAATAACCGGTGACTAAAATTATCACCGATGACTTTTATGTCACCATTTCCAAAAGCCGTATTTTTGAAAGTCACACGCTGTTTTCAATAAATCGTCGCTATCACAAAATATCAAAATCGAGCTCGATGCTAATAATTCTTCCGAAAAACATACTTTGGCACCTTTGGCAGATGGCACTAAGTCAACTGTCAAAAACAACCGCATGGTGATTTCAATTACGATACACTCGTAAATCGATATCATAGGTATGACAAATGTAAGTCACCGATGAGTTTCAAAAATACGAACTTTCGGAAATCACTCACATCGGTGAGAATTAGTCACTTGGTGAGATTCAAAAATCGACCCCCTGACGTCATTGGTACACGCGTGGCTTGCTCGAATATGACGCTCACGTGAGCTCACGTAGCTCAACGTTGTGCACGTGGTTCACAACGTTGAAGCATAACCTGCAGTGGAAAAGACAGTGGACCACGAAACATACGAAAAATACCCAAATTTTCAACACTAGTATATTTATTGGACCCCTAAAACGTCCCAGGAGGTGAGCCCATCGCCGGAGCGGGGTGCTATTGCAAATGACTCAATTCAATCACACAGATAGAGTCCTAGGGACGGGCCTGTTGGCTCAGTTGGTAGTGACCCTGCCTTCTGAGTCGGAGGTCGCAAGTTCGATCTAGGAACACGAGAAACACCCCGAGGTTTTAGTGGGTATGGCAGCACTATGCTGCAGATCCCCACATAACTGGTCCCCCCCCTCGGGTCGGTTGGTATGCAGCAATGCATTTTCCGTGGGAAAACGAAAAGAGCAACGTCTGTTAGCTAGTTATATATCTAATCTAATATGTTATGTTATAAGTACTTATGCTATACATATACATACTACACAACTATGTCCACTACTATAATTATATATTCTGTTAGTTGGAACCAACCTTCCTCTTTGATGAGGTTCCTGTTATAATTACGAAGCGAAGGGTCGCGTCACATGTCATCGCTAAGCGGATCCTTTGATGTTATTACTTGAGGCAGTGTGACAATGTTAACCACTAGGTATATTAATTTTAGTATGTTAGAACCCATACAAAGTAACTAAATAGTAATAGTTAATCTCGGGCAGTGTCACTACCAACTGAGCCAACCGGCCCGTCATCTATCAGATAATTCGTTGGTAAAATGTAGATTTGATTTTGACTTTGCCTTTCTCCGTTTTACACAATTATAGCATTTACATATCACACACCCACATGCTCCATATTAAACACCTTCTCAAATAATATTTTATACACTATATTACATATTATATTAGATTAGTAAGTCGAATATAAGTTATATAATAAGATAAGTTTGTAAGTAATTGTTTGGGTAAATTTTCAAACCGGCCTTTTTTACGTCATTGCGGTGGCATTTTTTTTTTCTCATATTTCACTCAAACTAAATGCTTTAGATTATAGATTAAGATGCTGTGAATCTAATAATTTGGGAGGCGCCCTTGGAAACACAGTACATTCGGAGAAATATATTTTTTTAAATTTTTGCGCCACCGTAATGATGTTTTCTTAAATATTTCAAGTAAAGAAGCCATATTATATACACAAATGTCTTATTTTGTATTAATCAACTTTTTTGGTACCCAACACATTACTAATATTATTTATTTCTTTAAAGTATGTAGCCTTATAGGGTTACCACAGTTATACCTAGATAGTACGTAAATTTTACTGTTATGCTATTATCACGGTAAAATACTTACAACACAGTCATAATATATGAAAAACAAGTACTATGTTTAATATATTATTAGTAATAGTATTGATTATACAGGCATTCATCATTACGGTGGCCTGCTGCGCCACTGCAATGAAGCCACCAAAATGACGACCAAATGTTTTTTTCATGATAATTACCCAACTACCCAATTAATTTAGAAGAT
The DNA here is from genome assembly GCA_963855545.1 of Ethmia dodecea. Lineage (NCBI taxonomy): Eukaryota > Metazoa > Arthropoda > Insecta > Lepidoptera > Depressariidae > Ethmia > Ethmia dodecea. The sequence goes on from OY979443.1 coordinate 6,300,435, forward strand.
ATTGGCAGGTCGTAATATCGAGGTAATTATCCACAACATACTAACTTGACGACACAATACATCACTCTGTTTATTATTTAAAACATGCCACCGAACTGGCCGCTCACGGTGACCAAAACAGATTTCAGAAAAAAATTACCTCGGGAACATGTAAAAACCTGCGTATACGCCATCCTCTCCACACACAAGTTGGGGTCCGACAAACGCTTGGGTGGTACCATACAAAAATTTGGCGTAAAATCGCTTGACTAATATGAAACAAGTAGTCAAATGCGAGCATCAAAAGATCAGTTTTACGCGGGACAAAAACATAATAGCTTCTTAGTTTTTTTATTTAATAGCTAGTAAAGTTTTTGTGATTTTGAATATAAAATGGAGTAAATATCTTTAAAATGAGATATTTTGATAAAAGATACGTTAAAATTTCGTGTTATACTGAGTTGTTTTCTGAGCGCCATTTGAAGTGGGACAAGCCTCCCAGGGGTAGGCCGCCATACAAGTCGAATTATTCAAGGTGGAATTTATTTTAAGTTTTTAATATTAATTCTAATTGGTTTATGTAAATAGTTAAGCTACGAGGTATATTTTCAAAAAAGCATGTGTTTAGTCTGTTTTGAATGATAGTTTCTTTATAAAGGGCATAGGACGCCTAAAAAAGTACGTTTGAAAATTTACCCGTTTATTTTGTATGTGGTCATTAATCCTCATTAATGGCTGCAGCTGAAAATCAGCGTCTCAGCCCAGGCTGTGGCATTATGCTGAGCTGTGGCCCTTTCGGGATAATTTTTTTTTTATGCGAGAATTTGAAAGAAAGAAAAGAAAGAAAATTTCTGTTTTATTTTTGTGTTATGCCGAATAAAGGTTTATTTCTTTTTTTTTCTTTTCTTAATTATGTAGAAATTATTTTCAGTATTTACTCCGTCCATCTGTCAGTGGGGTGTAGCTCATAATGAACCTTAATATCTAAACAGTTGAAATTTTCACAAAATTTGTATTTCTACTGCCGCTAGAGGAAGAAATAATAAAATGAAATAAATATATTCCGGAAAAAAAATTTAAAGTGCCCAAGTGTCAACAGTGCCAAAGTAAATAAACGCTTGAAATGTTCACAGAATGTGTGCAATACACATTCTATGGTCGCTATAACCACAAATAAAAAAAGTGTCAAACTGAAAAAAAAAGCATGTTTTAAAAAATATGTATTAAGTATATAAAATTTTGGTGATTTGGTGACAAATAATATAAAAAATATGGTAAGTTTCTTCGGCTTCGAGTTACTTTCTTCCTAAGTTAACGGTTTGTTCAGTTTGAGGGATTAACAAAAAACAACTGTCTAACTTCATCTTGGCTCAGGTAACGAGGAAGAAACTTCATTTAATTTTAATTACTGTGTTGCTTGTATACACTGTACCTACAACACTTCGAGAGTAAAGTTTTATTTAATGACTAGCAAGGCCATCTGACTTTGAACAGTACTATTTTGCCTCGAAACAAATGGTAAATTTCACCTCTTTTCACAGTTTTTGTGTGGGAATCATGAAAAAATATCCTTTAATTTAATTAGACTCGGCGGACTAATAATGACCAAGATGTATAATATATGGTTTACCATTTATGTGATAAAATTCTGTTCGATTGCCTTAATTTTATGCTATAACCTTCGGCTCCTATCTACTTTAATGTTTCACAATAATATTTTGTGTGCAAGACACACAACTTATCGTTTTCAACCGACTTCAAAAAAGGAAGAGCGCCCAATGTGTGTGTTTTTTTTTAAGAATAGACCTAGTGATTCTTTTTTTGTTTGGAACATCATGCTTCAGAGGTGGTCTCAATTTAATTTTATATAAATCGCTAAAGCGGTTTTTAAAAAATCTACAAAATCTAAAAATTATATACGTATAATATCTATGGAAGTATCGATCGAAGTGAAACTGATGGATCACAATCTCTCCAGCGTTAAATTGTCAACTGTCCAAGGACTGTCCCTGATTGGTCGGTCTTGCAGTAAATATTTCCGTGCCCATAGAGTTAGGAATCAACCACAGATGTCAGCCAAGCACAATAAAGCATTAAAAAAATTATGATATTAAGTATAATGTATTTATTCTATTTTTTATTAAACTTAACACAATAAGCCCCTTTTCACACATACCGGTTTCCGCCGGTCCGGCGGCGAAATGTATGGCCGATTGCCCGGTTGCCCGCCGGTAGGTACGTATGAAAGCGAACGTACATGGCCATATACGTCGCCGCCCGCCGGTGTGGAAACCGGCACGTGTGAAAAGAGGCTAAGCATAAACAGTTTTGAGTCGTACTTGAAATCTTTTAACGTAGAATTTTCTTTTTCAACGTTTCATTTTTTCCATTTCCTCTGCAAGATTAACATAATTGTTGTACCTAAATATGCCACATTACAGCTTTCTGGTAGGGTCTATTGTACTAAGTCGCGGAAAGACATGGCGAAACTACCTATAAGTATAAAGGCCAACGCACACAGACGCGGGAAAGCGGTCACGATCTGGAAGGGCATTCACGTGGTGCGTCCTTATTGACTACTTAACCATAAAAAGGGTAGGTACAGTCAACAAAGTTGTTAGGGTTACATGGCCAGTAACTAAGAATTCATTTTTCTGGGGAAGTCATAAATAAATCTTAATGATTAATGTTTATTTCAAAAGGTATCTTTGATCCCTATAATTTAACAAAAAAATACTATAGATACATTTAAGGCTTTATGAGAAAAGTGAATCTTAATTTTTGGCCATGTAACACTAACAACTTTGTTGACTGTACTTATTCAAAAACCTATTTATTATAACCAATTCGATAAAACTTACATAGGTACATATTTGTCCAGTATCTCGACGGTGAAGAAATATATAATAATAATATAATCTCACGCCTTTTTTATCCCCGAGGGGGTAGGCAGAGGTATTCCATTACTGGATATACCCACATTTCACGAGATATATTGGACCCCCCTAAACGTGATAGGTGGTGAGCCCATCGCCGGACCGGGTCTGTTTACACATGTCTCAGAATTAATTCTGAGACCTGCGGGTTTCCTCACGATGTTTTCCTTCACCGTAGAGCTAGTGATAAATATGTACGTAAGTTTTTGAAAAACTCATTGGTACATGCCAGGATTCGAACCCGAGCCTCACTGATTTTCGGCCGGCTCTTTAACCGTCCGGGCTATCACTGCTCTTGAAGAAATACATCGTGGTTAAACCCGCAGGTCCCAAAATTAATTCTGAGTCATGTGTAACAGACCCTGTCCAGGCGATGGGCTCACTATCTATCACGTTTAGGGGTCCAAAGAATATACTGGGGAAACTTAGGTATTTAAAAAAATGGAATACCTCTGCATAACCCCTCGGGGATAAAAGGCGTGAGATTATTTATTTATTTAGAACCAATATTCGTAGGATATTGAATAAAGTTTCCTTACTTCGTAGGTGCCTGCGACGAAACAAGGTTACCGGTGGCTCCTAGGCGTCAGATAACAAACTTTAGCTAACCAAATAATTAGATTCGCGAACCAACGGGCGGGCTACTTTGCCAAACATATTTTGTAAAATAGCGGCGCTCTTTTTGGATCCGGCTATTTCTACCGTATCTTTTATCTACAGAACATTAAAAAATCGTATAAAATCTATATTTGTCTATAATATTCTCTATTTATCTATATCATACAATAAAATTGTAACTGGTCGTCGATATTTAATAAAACTTAATATGAAATAAGAATGGAAGCCAAAACAATTATTTTTATAATTTTTGTCTGTCTGTCTGTCCGCATGTTCATCACGCATCGCGAAAATACTACTGCACCAAATTGGATTCGGCTTTCACAGTTGTGTAGTTGTAGGTCTGGTACGTATAGTTCATCTAGATACCTACGCCGCGTAGAAGCCTTAGTTATGTATATGTTACCGGCAATCTGTATAATCCGGTATTATATATAATCCCTAGGCAATATATATAATGCCGAAAACGTGCAGGTCATGTATGAAATATTATTAATTTCATACTTTGCCTAGGTATTATATATAATACCCAATGCGCAGCCGGTAATGTATCGAAAGAGTTCATGTTTTCAATGTTTAATATTTCCTTGCACAGGACCTAGTGAGCTATAATAAATAATTATTTTTGAGTACTCAATTTTGAGTAGGTAGGCAATAAACATTGTTATTTAAAGAAAATATATTTGATTAATTATTTCGTATTTATGACATTATTTTGAACAACTTGAAGAGCACTAATAGCCTTACGGTTAAAAAAGCCTGCTTCACATGATGATAATTAGTGAGGCTCGGGTTCAAATCCTGGCATGTACCAATAAGTTTTTCAAAATTTAAGTACGTATTCATCACTAGCTCGACGGTAAAGGAAAAACATCGTGAGAAAACCCGCAGGTTACACATGCCTCAGAATTAGTTCTGAGCCATATGTAACACACCCGGTCCGGCAATGGGCTCACCACCTACCACGTTTATGGGGCGAATATTCTCGTGAAAAGTGGGTGTTCCTTGAATAAAAGACGTGAGATGCAGCCTTTCACAGATCGTCATCCCATGTGGCCGGAGGGCGTCCCAACGGCGGGTTCTTCGCGAGATATGTCTTAATCAGATTGGCTACTTGATCAGAGAAACTTTATTTTTCACTCTACCATACAAATCAGCTGAGCGCTGAGAACGAAATGTACTGAGATGAGAAAAATAAAGTTGCTCTTATCAAGTTCGTCCTTGTGCCTTAGAACCCACTTTCGGCTTGTAAACCCCTCTTTGTTACACACTCTAGTTACAGAGAGTTACTCTACTTTTTTGAGGATTATTTTAAATAATAATTTATTGAAAATAAAAGGTCATTAAGGTACTCATAAAGACTTAATTACCTATTTCGCAAAAAATGCCAACCCTATACATATATTACATATATTGCCTAGGGATTATATAGAATACCTGCATTATACAGATTGCCGGTAACAAATACAAAATTTGTGATTTTTTTAACTGAAGCCAAAGCAAGTGTAATTAGTAATTACATATATTATAATCTTCGAACATATTCATCGTATCTCGACGGTCAAGGAAAACAACGTGGGGAAACCCGCAGGCACCAGAATTGATTCTTAGGCCTTTGTAATTGTGTAACAAACAACACTCTGGTCCGGGGATGGGCTTACCACCTGTCACGTTAGTGTTCTGAAAAATATCTGGTATAAATAAAGTGGGTACCTATTTCTTACAATTGAATAGCTCGAGCCCCTTAGGGATAATACTTATTTATTTTATCTACTTTGATATAGATATTGAACGCTCTTCATAATGTAACGTGTCACATAAAGTAATGCCATGCAGACATTAAATAACCTTGTGTTCTAACTGTAGCTACCTACTTAAACTCATATTATAATCATAATATTTTATTATTAGCTTTTACTTGCGTAATTCTCCGTTCCCGTGAGGATAAAATATAGCTCAGTACTGTTACTGCCGCCTGAAAATGTAACTTTACAATGGTGTAAGAATTTTTGAAATCTGTCCAGTAGTTTTTGAGTTTATTCTTTACAAACATAAACAAATACAAATCTTTCTTCTTTATCATATTTATTTATCACGTTATTACCTACACAGGTATATAAAAGATCCTATCAAAAACACAGTTACCATAAACTCAGTAGCTTATAGTATGTAGAACCTACAACAAACCTAAAAAATAATATCCTACATAGACTTATATGAAGATCGACCAACAGCAATAAAATCTAAATGAAAAGAATATTTGTTGTCCCGTTTCAAATCGGAGTCGTGCAGTAAGTTAAATGGAATGTCTAAGCTCGCTCCCGGGCTCAGCAAATACGAGTATCTATTGGAACCGAGTGGAGTCTTTAAGAAAATCCCGCAGCACCGCCCGTCTGCCGTGATTTCATTTCAGTCTACGGCGTGGCTCGAGTGATATGGCTTTGCCAGTAACTTGCTTGGCTTTTCGTGTTGAAGAAGAGCGTAATGCTAAATTATGGGCTAAAAGTTAGAAAACAGATAAGGCTGTATGGCTCATATGGTTGAACAAAATTACGAAACAACAGTACAAAATAAGCCACAGATAATAAGCCAAAGATAAGTGATGAGTCTAACATATTAATACAGTAAAGTAAACGAAATAGACTTGAAACAAAGGAGGTTCCCAATTCGGTAGTATTTCTTTATATTTGTATTACCTCAGAACTCCGTCATTTACAAAACGATCTTAAACATATTTTTTTTATTTAAAAGGATATACTTTCAAATTGATATAGTTTTCATATAAGTAAATCGAGTTCTGATGAGCCATGAGGAATTTGGGAAACTCCTCATTTTTTTTCCTTTAACATTTTGATATTTTCAGCAACTTTTGAAGCATTCAGAATATATAATTTGGTGGCACTTAGTGTGGAATTGGAACTGATGAAGAAAACCAAAAACTAGTTTTTTTTTGTTTTTTTTAACTGCCTAGTTGTTTTATTTGAGATCGAATGTTGCCTATTAAAATCTATGTCGATACATATAGCCTATGTCATATTTCTTGTTCTTGTTATGTCTTGAACACGTCCAGAATATATTTTGACCGACAGAGATAATGAAAAAGTTATAGCCTCATATTAAAATACTCCTAACAGAAAATATTATTTCATCTTCCTACACAAAACGTTAGCTGATAAGCACCGTACTTTTTATATTTCGTGCAATTTTTTTTGGTCATTCTATATACCATATAAAACATATATATACATACAACGCGTAACAGAATAAGCGCAATTCCTCATACACCCCAATTAGTAAGTATATTAATATATTTATTTATTTATTAGGCATGCTTACAGCAAAACATAACTTGACATTTTAAACTTAATTTAGACTAAACCTATTACATAATAGGCTCGCCAATTAGTAGCACGCACAACATTTGCACGCACAAAACTTAAAAAAGGACGGTTCAGGGGGACAGTTTTATATCTGATTGACATGATTTCAGCAGCTTATGTTTGAATGTAACTTGTGAGTCATGGAAAACATCGATGTCAGGTTTTTATTTACAGCATTATATGAGGAACTTATTCTAGAGAGAGGATAATGCAGGCCGAGGTTAGTTTTAGGTCGTGGAAGGGTAAGAATATTATTTACTAGATGACGAAGGTAATTAAAAGGATCATATCGGGAAGGTTTGTGCAGTTGATTTTGTAATAGTAATGTAGAAGCTTGTGGAGGAACAAGAGGTCGGAAATCGTGCTTCGATTACGTAAAGTTGTCATTTTAAAAAATGTTAATCGCTGGTTGTAGGGATGTTTTTGTGAGAAGTACCTCGCGAAACAAAAGTCAGGTGTCGAGTGAAAGCGCGTTGGATACCCTCAACGCGCTGTGATGGCGAACTGGGGGCCAATTCTACAAAATTTCAACGGTTACAGTTGGATGACAATGACAATGACATGGTCAGTCGATGGTGATATTTGCTCTGAAAAGTGTCAAAATAACACTATTGTCTGACCATTGATATGTCATAGTCATCCAATTAAGACCGTTGACATTTAGTAGAATTGGCCCCCTGTACACTGGATTTCAAGCCACGCTGGCAAATTCCAATTGACTTCAAAATTCGGGTATAAAATATAAAAAAATATATATTATACTAATATAGGTATATTAAAATAATGCCTTCGTACTTTAGTAGTGTCTAACAAATTTTCAAGAGCAATAATAATACAATTTCCATGGGTAGCACAAACTTTTGCTATGCTAATTCATTTTTCGGAAAAATTTAACACATATTTCGGGAATTGCGCTTATTCTGTTACATATTGTATACATAATTTAAACTTTCATATGAAAACATTTTTGTTTCTGTAGGTGGGCACTAACTAACTTAGTTACTTTATAATTTTGCCGTTGGTGTAGAACACTTATTTATGCAAATAAAGGGCTCGACTACATTACAGGGTTCTCCACTCTGTAATGAACAGTTCTCCAGATACTATGTTATTTATGCGTCACATATTTGACTAATTTATTACATCTCAATTTTTTTTATTATGACATTTTTTATTGATTTAGTGTTACACAAGTACCTACTTACCTATAGTTATTCGAATTTAGATCTTTTTTCTAAAAAGTGCCAGACGGTTACGTATCTAAATGTAGAATCGAGAAACGTTAAATAACCTAAGTTCAAAATACCTAATGGTTGTTTGACATAAAGTTAAAATACCGAAAGTTTAAAATGTCAAATGAATATAATACTGAAGTTCAAAAGGATAAAACTTGAAATACCTATGTACAAAGTCCCTGAAATAATCATTTCAATGGTTTCAACAACAAACAAAAAGTTTTCAAAACCTACTGCATAAAACTGTACATTTTTTGTCATAAATATCTTAGTGTTTTTTAATGAACATAAAAGTATAAGAAGATTTAGGAATACATTTAAAAATATATAAAAAAACTTCGTATCAATATACGAGCCGTAAACGGATTATATTTTATTGTTTCTACGTATGCAGAGACTATACTCAACTATGAAAAAAGGTCTCGGTCTGATTTGTTACTCGAGTACAAAAGTAAATGAGAACTGCCCTTAATTGGAATTGTAAATGAGTCTTGAGGCGTTTTCTTGTCGGTTGAACGCCCGCCCGCCATCTCAGTAGAATAAACTGTGATGATTTCATTTAAATTAATTCTGCTCAGTGCGGGGACTGTGGACGCCAAGTTTAAATTGAGACATCTTCGCGGCAGCGCTCGTAGCATCCACAACGGGCCCGATGTCTGATGTCCTAGATACTCGCCGCAGCCTTATTTCCCAGAAGCAACAATACCCACCAAGTAAAAAGGAACAAAGACCTTTGACCTAGTTTGGGTTACTTTAAATTTGGAATATTTATAAATAATGCTTGCAAAACTATATGAAAAATAAAAAAAAACCTTTTAAATTTGGAGTAAAAGGGGCCGAAATGGACAGTTGTAATTTTAAAGTGGGGTTACTAGCTAGGGTGAATAAGATAGGTATCACATGAAAGGTTTGAAATTTTGCACATAACAAAATATTTATAATAAGTAATTTTAGATGTTTTTATACCAAATAGTTTTCGAAGGTGAAGGAAAACATCTTGAAGAAACCCGCAAGTCAAAGAATTAATTCTGAGGCATGTGACTCGGTCCCGCGAATGGCTCACCACCTATAACGTTTAGGGGTCGAATATACCTACTTACTCGTGAAAAGTAGGTATTTCTAGAAATGGAATAAATCTTCCTACTCCCTCGGGGATAAAAGTCGTGAGATCTTCTTATTTTTTATTATATTTTAATAATTCATGTTTTGATTAAAAATGGAAAAAAATACTATTCCCTCTTTTATCTTCAAAGTTACCAAGGCGATAAATCTGAAAAATACAATTTATAGAGTATCATTTAAATATTCGTGGAAAAAAGCGACGTCTGCAACAACTATTACAGGGAAAACACATAACAGGGAAGGAATTCAGATACAGTCGACCCATATACTTACCAATCGAAAAGGTTTTGGAATAAAAAGAGTGAAAACCCGACTTCAACGAATAATACTAATAAAACACAGTTTAATTGAGAACCTCTTCCTTTTTGAAGTCGGTTAAAACAAGAATCATCGGGGTCGGTTGGCGGGATATTGAGTTATTCGTCCATTTGTCTCCCAGATACTTAATGAAAATTTAGGACTTGGGTATATGGTTTTCTCATGGCTGCCATTATCAGAACTAGACAAAATGGGACCAATCTGAAAGCACCAGCTTTCAAATAAAAATTAATCATCAAAATCGGTTCGGTTTAAAAATACACCAATCCATATAGTGCACAATATGATTGAAATGTTCGACCTCATTTTTGTCGTATTAGAATTCATGGAATCGCTGCCATAATCAACACAACTGGAATAAACTATGATGTCATCAGTTAATTCTCATTCATTAGATACCTTGTCTCGGGAGTAGGGTTTGCGATTTCTCGAGGTTTTCCAGTTCTCGGGTCTCGAGAACTCTCGAGTCCGATTTCTCGGGTCTTCTCGGGATATCGAGAAATTTAAATTTACGTATATATTTTTTATTTAAATACAAAAGGGAAAGGTTGTTGACAATGTGTTTATTAGAATAATTAAAAATTTACAATTTTTAACACAAAACAGAATATGAATTCAGTTCAATTAACGATCAACTCAAACATTCTAACTAAAAACAAAAATAATTTCTCTTATCACAACTAATCTAACAAGCAGCTGAAGACATAGTACGTATTTAGTAAAAAAAGTTTATTAAAAAAATCAAAAACCCGACTGCCTAAAAATCTGGAAACAAGACCTATCAGTGAAGTAGGAAGTTAAGACCATGTACTGCACAATCTTACAACAATCTCACGCAGTCGGCGGCAATAAGTCTTTAATTTTGAATTGAGAAGATACCGCGGTTTTTTAAATTAACTTTTTTATTTCATACTTTTTAGTTAGTAACCAACTTTAAACCGTTATAAGTCCTAAATGGTCATTTAAAATGGAAAATGGTAACAGAAACCTAAACATGATTTTCAAATACCTGTCCAATGATACCCCACTTAACATATTTCTTTGATTTTCTTATTTTTTTTGTCACAATTTGGCGCCAAAAATCCGCCATTTTGTTTTATTTTTAATTTGATATACCCAGTGTCACTCTCACTGTAAATACGAATCTAAGGATACCTCTCAACCTAAAATCCATCGAGCCGTTCAGGCTGCAAACAATTATACATACATACATACTCTCCAAAAACATAACCCTCCTTCTGGAGCAGTCGGGTAAAACGTAGCTTGCGCATCAGCGAGGTGGGCTATGTCCAGCAATGGGTTGATGTGGGCTGACTGATAGATATGTCTTGCTTCTGTTCTATAAAGCGGATAATAACTTGCGATAAAACAACATCTAAAAATAATAAGTTTTGTTTGGCTCGGAGTAGTTCTTACATTGCAAATTGCAACCAAAGTAGATAGTCATTTGTTTGGCATGGTAATAAAGGTACAAAACAAACAAACACTTACCTACCTAATCAATCACTCATACATTAAACTTTCAGTCAATATTTTTAAAGAAGAATTAACTCGGTAAATACGCTGCCAACTATAAGCGTTCACCACTAGATAATGCACTGTTTTTAAGAAGCAAATCTATAAAGAAGCATCAAAAATTCTAACATAATATAATAAATTGCTAATGATCCTCCAAATGTCATAAAATAAGACGATTTTAGCTTTATTTATTTTATTTTTATTTTATTTATTTTATTTTTTATTTTATTTTTTTTGGGAAGACTTACAGACTAATTACATGACAATAAATTCAAAAACTGAGTACTCTAGTTGCTGACAACAAGTCTCCACATATAGCTATCAAAACTAACTAGCTTACGAAGTAAAATTTGAGTTCTCGATGTTTCGACTTTTCTCGACCTGAATTTCCCGGGAACGGAACCAACCAATTCCCGGGAACAAACCCTACTCGGGAGTCATACCATCAGATATTTGGAAATATGGCGTCGACACAGAAATAGTACTTAACTGTAGAGCGTAATTAAGTTTATTGAAAAACTAATACCGAAGATTCGTTCAGCAAAAATAATCTTCTATGAGTATCGAGTTTCGAGTTCTTGTTCAATTTCAAACATTACTCAGTTCAATTAAATTTCAATAAAACATTTTAAGGAATTTATTTGCTTCATTGTTCGGTAACAGTAAGGTAACAAACAGTATATAGATTTGTACTCGTATTAGATCACTAGTTCTGCACCGGTTCAACCGCGTAGTTCCCGTTGCCGTGGGTATACGGGAAGAAAATATAGCCTATGTTACTCAGGGATATATTCTAATTTTTAAAATCGGTCCAGTAGTTTTTGAGTTTATTCGTAACAAAGATACAAACATACAAATCTTTCCTTTTATAATACCTATTGTATAGATTTAGAACTAAGAAAAAAAAATGTCACACCTTTTTCCCCGAAGAGATAGGCACAAGTATTCCTCTCAACACTACTTGTTGAGTTATTCCTCACGGTGTAGTCCTAGGAACTACATAGATGTACTGTATTATTTCGCACGGTACTAAAAAAGGTCCAGGTAAAATACCAGTCATATTAAATTGACTGTAGTATGGTACGTTTTAGTATATTATAGAGAAATAACATGTATACTTAGCTCAATGCGTATTTATAGTGCCTAAAATATATATTTTTTCTTTTATTCAGAAAAGAACTACCTTCCTTAGCTTTCTTGATTTTATTTGTTTTTGATATAAGTGATAGTTTGAGGATCGGGAAGGTACATATTATGCTGATTTTTACCCTATAATGAGCGGGAAAAACCTACATTATCAAAGACGGGTACTGCCCTTTTTGCCGACTTTTTTGTAAAGTCATAAGAAGAAGCGTCAGAAGCTGTAAAAACAGATAATTAGTGGTCATTATCTCAGTCCCTGACACACTGTACCAAATTAATACAATTATGTGTTGTTATCGCGTCTCGTGAATTTATACTTTATCATATTATTGTATTCATACGTAATTAGTAACACAGCAAATGCATACCAAATTATTAAAATGTAGGTACCTCAGTCTACTTTGGGTAAATGATTGAAAAACATAAATAAACACAGACACGAAACTAACACACACAATTTTATTGTTGTTCTCAATCGAAAATCGAATTTGTGTCTGATCGATTTATATTGATACGAACTCAAAAGAAATATTGCAGCGACGTTATCAAGGTAGCATTATTTGATTACTTAGTTGCAGTTACTTAAAGTGCTGACTGTACCACAGAGGTCGGTCCGGTGAATAGTATCGTTTCACAGGTCTCGTCTTTGATCTAATCTATTTGATCTTAAACTGTACAGCCGTGGACACAGTCTGCCTCGTATGATCAGAGTGGAACGACCCCTAATTTAACTTCACTCTCCTTCTAATTCCACTAAAGAAATCCATTGGTTCGTAAGGGTTCGAAGGGTTACCTTGACAAACAGGAGTCCTTTTTAGTAGAGATGCCACGTATATTTGGTTACTATTCGGCCTATTCGGCCACTTTGTTTAATATGCGGTACCGAATACGTAATCATAAAAAAATCTTACACATTACAATAAAATGCGATTTACACAGTACCATGTTTTGTTGTGGAAGAAATAATAAAAATAATTTTAGCAATGCTTTGTGTTACAGAGACAATATGACGTAACAATAATAAATATTGCGTGTCATGACACGATTAATTCGCAAATGAAACAATTGAACGGATTTGTTTCATTCGCGCCCGCGCTCGTTTTTGCCACCGCACCCCAAGCACTACAAATGAAACTGGTGGAAAAATATCACCCGCAAAATGTATAACTACAAATTGGTAATCGGTTCCGAATATTCGGCACTTAGGCCGAGATAGTCGGATATTCGGTATTCAGCAAAATCACTATCCGTGGCATTTCTACTTTTTAGTAAATGTAAGCATGTTGCCAACCGAGGAAAATCTCATTCCTCCGTTCGGCCCTCAGTTAATTTAGAATTTACAGCGATTTAATTTTTTCGGGATGTCAAATTATGGATTCTAACACCTCAAACGCTCACCTTCGTCAGGCTTGACGCCGGTCACATACATTATGCCCAAGCGTGTAATATGTATTACCTACGTTAGTACCTCATATGGAGGAAATAATCACTAACCTATTTAAATTGTGATACTCTCGAAAACCTTTGTGATTTATTTAAAATTTTCTTGTGTCGAGAGCTGACGACACTAAATCGCCAAAGTTCAATAATAACTAAAACAGTATTATAAGTTCCGCTCGTAATTTTCCACATTGATCAAACAACGAGACTAACAGAATATTTTAGTTAGTGGATACCCAATAATTAAGTTTACGAGAGTCAAGTGTACTGTGATATTATTTTATCACTTCGACAAGCCATTGGACATTCGTCTTTTTGGACATTTTTCTTTTTGGAGATTAGTCGTGCGAATCAGGTAATACAATTAATGGAGTATGGCACTCCTTTGTGAAAAGCCAGAAAGTGAATATAAAAGCCAGCTTGGCTGAAAAAAGCTCGGTGGAGTGTGAGTTTCTACGTTGATGTATGGTAGCAAAGTCGGGTGTGACAGAAGAAGCATGAAAGTTGAAAAAATGCAGTGGAAATGTGCTCTTCAAGCAACAAGGGTGTTAGTAATTCGGTAGCTTTTGTTATAAAAGAGAATATTGACTAAGATTGAGAAAGGGATGCTGAGGTGGTTCGAAAAACATATTTAGATGATACTGCTTAGCGGGTGCTAAAAATACCTTCTTAGTGCTCACTTATGTCATTTGGCTGAATGGATGACCGCCTGGTGGCACTATATCACGAGCGTCTCCGTGTTTCGGAAGGCACGTTAATTCGTCGAGCACCGCGCGGTTCCAATGGACACCGTAACAATTAAAAATCAATTGTGTTTTTGACAAGTCATCAAAGATTTTATTATTTGCCTAATTAATATAAGTAAACTAAAAGTAAAATTAAGAGTAAAACTAAAACTAAAATTGTGTTTTATTTTATTGACTTCAGAGGTTAAACCGCTGTTCCCAGTTTTCATTGTGTTTACGCACAATAGAAGTGGATAAGCCCTGTCAGTAATCAGTATATCCTTGAGTGGCTTGAAAAATTCTGACAGTTATAGGTGGCCACTAGCTTAACGCCATCTCTGAATGCGCGGTGGACTCGTGTTATAGATTATAGCCCATACTTCCGCATATGTGAAAAAGACCAGCCCACAGCTGACCTAGAGCAGTGGGCTGGTACGGGGTACCTACTGATTATGATGTTTTTTTTTGCAATATGTACTAATGTTGCTGTCCTGTGAGTCTTCCTGAAATTGAGTAAAAAAACATAAAAAGTAATTATCATTGGACTAGGGCCTGATCATTTAGTTTAATCAAAAAACTTTGGTTGATTCTCGGTACACACGAACATATCGATGCAGTGTGACTAAGTTTTACCAAAACTTATTTTGTCCTCACCAGCTAAGTGGCTTGTCAAAACTTGTTCTTTTATGGTACACCCTTTTGATTTATGACTTCGATATGTCAATTTAACGTCACTCCGGATGATTTATTCGGTCATTCACACAATCTCATGTTTCGGGTAAAAAGTTTTGCTTTACTATAGATATTTTTTGCTGAGCAGTGATAGCCTTACTTTTAAAGAACCTGCTTCATGATAATCAATGAGGCTCGGGTTCAAATCCTGGCATGTATACCAATGAGTTTTACAAAACTTACGTACATATTCAGCACTCGCTCGACAGTGAAGGAAAATATCGTGAGGAAACCCGCAAGGTCTCACAATTAATTCTGAGGCATGTGTAACAGACCCGGTCCGGCGATGGGCTCACCACCTATCACGTTTAGGGGTCGAATATTCTCGTAAAAAGTTGGTATTTCCAGATATGGAATACCTCTGCCTACCCCCTCGGGGATAAAAGGCGTGAGATTATTTAAATTTTTATTTTATTTTATTATTTAAACTATAATTCGGCCATCGCGTTATAAATTACCCATCTTATAGTATCTACTGAATACTACTGATCATTTATTACTTACAAACTTTTTCGATAAATATAAATAAAAATTCTTCGTTCGGATAAATAGAAAAGAACAATTTATTTATTAGACTTGACTTTAATTCATAATGATAAATAAAACACAGTATCACAAAAAGAAGAAGTATAACGGCCGTTCCCAATATTCAATCTACGGTTCAAGATAGATAGCTATCCTCGATCCTTAGTAATCAGCTATCTATCTTTAGAAGTGGTCCCAATAGGTGCAGATAGGTGTTTGCTATCTCCAGTTGACAGTAGATAAGCCGCATATCTGAGCCCTCTCTTGCGTTCCAAAACACGCAGTGGCACTAGCACTCTCAGTGAATTTACAATGAAGTATAAATGGAATTTTGATTCATAATAAATAAAATGATATTTGTTATATTATATTACATAATATGTCGAGATTATTTAATTACTAAGATTAATTTTAAAGTGGAAATTAATACTTGAAAACGTTTGAATTTATAATAAGCACAATAATGAAATGGAACGTTCTATACTGACCAAAGAGATTTAAATTTAATAGGGCCTTATTATATTTTAATCTCTTTGATACTGACAGACCTTTTGTTTGTTACATTATTTTATTGACATGCTATGCTCATCTGTGATGCTCATGCTCTCTCAGACGACGCTCGCTCTATGTTCATTGTATTGCTTTGTGTTTTATTAATACGGTTATTTACCATTACAAAAATGTCGGCAGTAAGTATCTCAGTTATATTCTACCACGTTTATGTGACAGAATTGATTCGATATTGTGTAGGAAAGCAATTACATTGTTGTTCTTATATTTCAGCAAAAAAGCACTCCACTGACAAAAGAAGAAGTGATGCAACTGGTCAACTTAGTTGAGGCAAATCCTGTGCTTTTTAGTAAAGCCACAAATGCCAGCAACAACCAGCTCAAGGAAGCTGCTTGGTCAAAAATAACTAACACATTTAACTCAGTAGTGGCAAGTAACCCCAGAAAACCGGAGCAGCTCAGGCTTAAATGGGAGAATTTAAAAAAAACTGCCCGTAAAAGGAGTACCAAAATAAGAATGAATAATCTTAAGACTGGTGGTGGAAAACCAGAGTATATTCCACCAGATGATGCACTGGAAAAAGTTGCTGCAATTTTAGGCCCAACTTGTGACGGCTACAGCGTTTCTTTTGGAGGTGATGCAGAGGTGGAGGTCACAGAAAATGTGGAGGTGGAAGATCCTTTGATAATTGCTGTACCGTTCGTGGAAAACCCTTCATCTTCGTCCTAGGCAGAGGTATTCCATTACTGGATTTACCTACCCACTTTACACGAGATGTTCTTGGGACCCCTAAACGTGATAGGTGGTGAGCCCATCGCCGGACCGGGTCTATTTACACATGTCTCAGAATTAATACTGGGACCTGCGGATTTCCTCACGATGTTTTCCTTCACCGTCGAGCTAGTGATAAATGTGTACGTAAGTTTTTAAAAAACTCATTGGTACATGTTATATTTCGAATTTGTGTAAAAAAATCACAAACTTGACCAATTTTTTCGCTCAAAATCTTCATACAAATTACTATGAAGCGGCGCGCAAATTCAAATACGAATGCGAACGCTCGCGGAATTCAGTCGGCCACGCGCCTCCAAAGTGAGAGAACGTCGCTTTGCGCGGCATTGACAGATCGAAAAAACAGACAAAATCAGTGCACAGTGGTCTCGTTACAAACTTTTGTGATAATTAATATTGATAATAAATAAATGCAAAAAATTTGTGTACTTATACTTTTAGTTTTATTAACTATTTACATAAAATAATTGTTGATTAATGCTTGACGCTCTTCAATTTGATTAATGGCATTATTTTCTGAAATATTCTCAGATGTTATATTAATGTTATGATTTGGAATTTCTATTTCGGGCTCCTGCTCCTCCAAATTCATTTTCCTGCAAATATTGTGCAACACGGATGTTGCAACGACTACAGCCTGGATAGTTTCCAAACAAAGCCTAATTTTTAGTGAAAGAACCGGGAATCGCCTTTTCCAGACACCAAAACACCTGAAATGAAATTTATTCGTAAAAAAAAATATCTTTTTCCACTTATAACAATACTAGCTACACTAGTAGAATTAGAAGTTTTGATGATTTACCTTTCTATAGTATTTCTAGTTTTGATGTGTGCTCTGTTGTAGTTTATTTCGTTTCCCGATTCTGGATTGAGTAATGGTGTCAACAGGTAGGCTTTGCAAGGGTATGCACTATCACCAATTAACCATCTATTGCCATAAACACCGTTTTCACACTGAGCTAGAAAATTAAATAACTGTTTAATAACTTTTTTACCATGGTAAGTTACAGACAGTGATTCCATTGAATAAAACCCTACAATCATCCTCATAACTGTTAGACCAAAATAGTGTAGTTTTGTATAGTGAGAGCCTACCATAATGTAATATAACATACCTCGTAACTCACTATTACTAAAAATTGTAGCATCATGAGTTGATCCAGGCCATCGGGACACAATATTCATAAAGAACAAATTTGCATCACAGACACCTTGCACATTCATCGAAAAAACAGATTTTCTATTTCTAAATTCTTCTCCAATATTTGAATCTGTTCAAAATAATTTTTTGTTAGCAATGACAGGAAATTCATGAAGACTTCTAGAGGTAATTAATTACATCAAATAAGTACTTACTTGGTGATTGCATCAGAATATGTGTGCCATCAACTGCACCTAATACACGAGGAAACCCTGCAATATTATAAGTCTTCCGTTGTATTGTTATGCACATATATATATTTCGGATACAATCTGGCAATAGCCCGAGATATGTCTCTCACTATACGCGAGGTATAGTATAGGTATCAGCTGATTTTGAGACTCCTATGTAGTCACCTACTGCCACTAACATTGTACCCAATGCATAAAACCGCAATGTCAACAGCAGTTGATGTAGAGGTGAAATTCCGTGGTTCCTGAAGAAAGTAAACGAAGTAGAACATAGATACATCTGTAGCATATCACAGACTGTATGATCTGTAGCATATCAGTAACTCTTGTACACAATAGTAACATGAAAAAAAATACCTACTAAAATTCTAGTTAAGTACTTACCTTTTTGAAGTTACTTTTAGAAATGGGTATATTTCTTTGAGTAAATCATTTACCGCAGTTTTACTTAATCTAAATCGGTAATCAAACTCATAATCGTTATATTTATATAAGTAATTTATGCGTTCTTCATACGATCGGGATGCAACATTTTCTTCGGTTTCCGACTCCCAATCACTTAATTGTTCCAAAAGAGCAAGATCATCGCTTGAACTTGAGTCCGACATTCTTTGCAACGGGAAACTAACTTATTTTATGAAAATTCAACGTATTCTACCTATTATATCTTCCTTCTGTCTGCTTATCTTCGAAAAACCAAGGATCGGATTTTAGGTTACTAGAGATAGCCAACTTTAATGACACTGACAGATAATAATGTTATAGGGACGCGCCAACTGTCAGTTGCATACAAATATCTATCCCTAGTAAGCTGTATGCCCTCCCATCGATAGATAGAAACGTTAGATAGGATTGCCTATCAACGATAGATTTATTGGGACAGAAAAATTAAAGATAGATAGGTTTTTCTATCCCCAGTATGGCAAAACAAGAGATAGATTGAATATTGGGAACGGCCGTAAGTGACATCCTTCAAAAAGCTGGGGTCCGGAGTGCGAAGAATAAAAAAGCGTGCATGAAAAGGCTTATGAATGTGAAGGAAGCAAAAGAAGTATGCAAAGATCGAGCAAAGTGCCGATCCATTGTTTCTGCCTACCCCTATGGGACAATGGCGTGAGCGTTATGTACCTATGTATCCAGAAATAACCAATTGTTAGTATTGTTACTAACTTATCACGTACTACTTAGAATTTACCCTGTCTAGTCCATGCGACATAGAATTTCGTTAAACTGCAAACTCAATTTGCGACTGTGACCAGCATTTGGAAGCTTTAGTTGTCGAAACGGACTTATTCAATTTCAATGTAATAAAACTAATTGATTCCTATCGCTGGTTAATAGACCTTTTTTTTTAAATATTCAAAATGTCTATTAACCACCGCGATTTTATAATTTCACTAGTTGTATCATAATTGCACACAAGATATTTTTTTTTATTCAAGGGAGTGGGAAGAAAAATTTCTAGTAAGTCTTAATGTCCATTACCAGTAAGTGTTTTCTTGAAAAAAAACATTATCATAGCGAAATGAGTTATGTTCAGGTAAATAAATTAAATTTTCGCCCCATAGCAACATAGATTTTTATGTTTAACTCTATTCGTAACAGCCCTCTACTGAGCTTTAAGATCTTGTATAACACCCTCTCGCCCTTAAACGTAAAATTTTGGAGAGGTTAGAATTAAGTAACACCTCTGTATTTCATTTATTTCAATAAAAAAACATATGGAAGTCTTAGCCATGATTTCATACGCAAACACATCGCGGATAGGGATAATGTTTTAGGCTAGTGGTCACCTAATTGTTTTTCAAAAACCAGCAAGTTTGGTAAATAGGACAGTCCACAATATTGTACTAGTACCTATTCGTCTGCTGTACCGTTAGTTTAATACTCAAAGGCTGTACCCAAAGACGTTAAAATAAAAAGTTTCTCTCCGAGAATGCTGTTTTTTCTTTCAACTTCTTTAGTGTACCCTTAGTACGTTGAAGGTACGTTGACTGTAAATACTTACTTACTCTTTAATAGACACCAAATATGTCATAAAAATCATCTATTTTTAGTAATCTTGCTTATATACTCAATGTATGGGCTGTTCATAACAAACCCCGAATCTTAGTACAACTGAACAAAATTGTATTTCACACACTGTCGAGTAGGTACCTATATGTTATCTTGTTGAAATTCGGATAACCCTGCTTAATACCTATAACCAGAATCGCAAATAAATTCAGTAAGCATCCAACGGCAATAAGCAAAGTCTATAAATAAAAAGAATCCCATTTACGAAACACCGGGCAACGGGGAGAGTGCGTAAAGAAAGATGACTCTGAAGCTAAACAGTATTTTCCATTAGTGTCATAAAAAGGTAACGTTTCGAAATAACCACGAGGCCGAGGCCATATCCACGTGTGATAATGCGCAGTAACATTTTATAAGGGATCTAAATGTGAGCAGATGGCACAATGCGAATCGCTGGCTGTAGGTACTTCCCCGCACGGCCGCAATCTGCCATTACATTTTATGCAAACAGTGTCGGAATCATTTCACTCGAAAATACCATACACAATGCCTTTACATTGTCAACAGAATAGTTTCATGATAAAATGTTTATGTCCTTTTTATTTATTACCAAATAAAATGCCGCAGGATTCATCTTTATGTTGGGGAGAGCTCTGTGAATGAGTAGGTGTGTTTTAAAAACCGTACAATTTGTTTAAAACTGTAATATGTACTGACATTACAAAGAGGTTAAGTTTAAACGTATACGTATATCTCGTATACCGATCAAATTAAAAAATATATTTTACTGCTGATATGCAACTACACTATTCCCAGGTAACATAGATTATGGATGCTGGTGAAACCACAAGGTGCAGCCAATAACGTAGCATTAAAAAAACTCATTAAAGTCTAGGAAGACCTATGTTCGATTCAAACGAAACCATTTATTTAACAACATTATTTTATCATAGGAGTCAGAGAGCGGGAATTAATAAATCTTCGCTTGTTTTCTACTAAAAATACTAACTACTATAAGGCTACGTTTATAATGTGACAAGGTGAACGATTATGTTATATAATGTACGTAAATCCAGTGTAGTTATAAAAAGCGCTCCAACGTCAAAATGTAACCTAAAAAATATATGAAAACTTCAAACACGTAGTTCAGCTTTCAAAAGTTTAATTTCCAATGTCATGTAGCGCCAGTGTAACACATTTTTCTAGTGGCACAAGGGTAATCGAATGTCATACGCGGTCGTACCCGACAGAACTATTCACGGGCTGCCGGCGGCCGCCCCTTCCCCATCTGATTTATGTTCCGTTTCTGTCCAAGTTTCTGCACCTTGTTTCTGCAACACATGTACGTGACGTCTTAAATATACGGGACAAGCCGGGAACTCCTACAAGTCTGTGCCGCAAACAACATTGACAGTTAAACTGAACTCTCGAGCAATTTATGTTACTTGCCTCTTCATTTTATAATTTAGAGTGTCTATACCGAGGTTTGAGTTAATAAATCATTATAATTACAGCTGAAAAAAACTAAATAGCACGCTTTTTATCCACAGAACGCGTTGAAACAAATCAAATGAGCCTAAACTCAACATGGAGGAGTTCCTCTATCATCAGATCAGCTAGATGATTCCAAATTATTATATTGTTATCCAAACTACATACACTTGCAAAGTTTCCGGTCTATAAAACAAGTCGTTAGATTAAATTCCACTTCCAATCTTTGCTTACATTGTGAGTTACAAATGAAGCTAACATAAAGGGTGTAAAAACTGTACCGTCTTCTAGAACGACGCGGTAGGTAAGAGTGCTAGGAAAATTACGTCAAAACAATATCTACAGTGTAGACAAACAGAAGCAATTGTATGCTCAGATCAAAGGCCACAAAGTTTATCGAGCGTCAATATTTATACTTTATTGTTTTGCAGGGTATATCCCTCAGTATGTTCAATTCTTGCAATAGCTGAAGCCTATACAAATAGCTGCCTGTGAAATAATACGTTTAAATATGACGTTTGGGAATAACACTCATCAGCCGAGCGCGGGTAGCTTACACACCAACGCTCAAGCTCTCGTAAACTCATTAAAAGTTGACTCCACATACTAAAGCGACTGCCCTTATCCATATAGACGGCAGTTTTAATCGAGACCGCTTTACGAACCATTAAATTCTATGGCGAGGTTATTGTCGAGTTGGGATCGTTAAATGAAATTCTAGATATTAAATAGCCAATGCTCCGCCCTAATGACGCACTGATTTCCATATTAGCTATCACGTTGATTAATTTATATTAATTTTAGCTGCACAATTTATGTATATTTATTTAATCGCTTATTGATTCATTTTGCCAAATTCTCATGTTTCTGTCCAACAATTACAGTTTTGTAGCAAATGATGCTCCATTTAATCTGTGGTAAAGTTATTATCTATGCTCAAAATGTAGGTACAATTTAAAAATTAGGTATTAGACTTCTCTGTCAAATGAGTTACTTTTTATGATCTGACTAAACAAAAAAAAATTTTATGTGTGTGCAAAAGTACCGTGGTGTCATTATTTTTAGCACCCATTTGCTTAATTTTTGTTAAGAGTTATTATTAATTTAGAAATAGCTGTAATTGTGCAATGAAAATCGTAGTATATTTTAGAGGTATTTTAGGATAATCTCTTCAATGAATGATTACTCGCAATTTAATTTGAGAACTAAATTGCTCAAGTGCGCTTTTTTCGTGGAATGTCATCAGCATCATCATTTGGAGTATGAAAAGTGTTGGAGGTTTTAATATAACCTCGGGATGTAATCATACTTGTCTTTGATTCTCTATTTTAAATTG
The DNA here is from genome assembly GCA_963855545.1 of Ethmia dodecea. Lineage (NCBI taxonomy): Eukaryota > Metazoa > Arthropoda > Insecta > Lepidoptera > Depressariidae > Ethmia > Ethmia dodecea. The sequence continues at coordinate 6,323,643 of OY979443.1, forward strand.
ATGTTCTAAAAGAAAAGAAGTTTAGGTCCTCTCAATTGTTTCATCTCTCAAAAGAAAATAATATTGTTACGTGAGTTCTAAATAACAAATAGCAATTTCACTCTTTATTTACCTTAGTGCTGTGCATCATGGTAAACCACAACAAAAAGCGTAAATTCAATTTTATTTCGTTATCTAAATGTAAACATAACGCTTTGTCTGTCATACCTGGCAAAACAATATTCTGGATATTGTCGTTATCTTACTACCACCTGTGTTCCCCGCGATTTCGTAAGTCCCGTTCCCGTGGGTAAATTATAGCCCATGTTACTCCCAGAAAAGTAAGGTTGGTATTGGTCAAAGAATTTTATAATCGCCCAGGTGTAGCCCAGAGACTATTAGGTACAAACAAACATAGAAAAGAAAACTTTCACTTCTTTTATTTATAATATCAGTGTAAGGTGGACAATGTAAAAGTATAAGGTGTCTACCTCTAAAATATCACAGCTCTCTAGATTTATTTCCGACATAAATTCGAAAGAACAAACCCATTATTTACAAAGAGAATTTAGCGAAATCACTACCTACCCGATTGTTAAGCTGTAAGATTTGCAGCAGTCGGACAGTATGTGCGACTGCTGGAATTGTTTGAAAATGGGATAAGTGAAAAGGATTGCTGAAAAGTAAATGGAGCGGGGCTTACTCGTGACGTCAATTTCTCGGTTCAAAGGTGCCCCGTCGACTAAATGGTACTGTATAAACTCATCACCTTCTCAGCGCCGCCTATTCCGTGTAAAGGGATTTCGCTCGTTCATTCACCTTAAATCGACGTCATTCCGGAAAGCAAAATAGAGCACTTCTGAAAAAGAGTTTCCGATAAAACGGTCCCATCAAATTTTTTCAATATCCATTTACGGAGGAATAAGAACGGATTATGCGCAAACCAAACCCTTTAATCCGGGTTAAGGGTTATTTAAACATAGCCGGGCGGGGACGAATTACACACACGGTGCTTACGTAATATCTTCTCGGTCCCTCTTTCTATAATTGAGAGCCGAGAGATATTTATTTACACGACTATTATATTATTATCACTACCACACAGTAAAATAATATAAAATTTACAGTATAGAAAAATCTATTCGATTTTTGGAAATACCCACTTCTCACCAGTATACCTATTTGTATAAATAAGCTAAAGCTAAAATTTCACATTAATGTAGCTTAATTAAAAAGTTAGAGTTACAGTTAGCACAAAAATCAAATTCAACAAAACCTTTCTAAATAACGAAATCCCATTGTTAAACCGCCTAATTATAAATTTTAATGATCTACTGCATGACATTACGTCTCAAAGTAAACAAGATACAATTTTGAAAAAAGAACGAATTGTTTAACTTAGGAACGCTGGCCCTAGAGCACAGTTTTCATTTGTTTCACAAAAGCGGTTAATGTAAACGGTGCTCTTTACCATTTAGCTCGATTACATCTCGAGAGTCGCGCCCGCTGTTTTTGTGTTCGTAATTATAAAAGGCGCAATCATTTTTTTTACTTTCATGTTTGTATATTATCATACGACACAAACCGTTTCATTTGGTCAATATTTTTGAATTGTTGAGATTAAAATGGTAATTAGCCAAACATTCAAATTACCTTCTTCAAAGCTATTTAATTTATCCCACAGATATAATTAATCTATCTATCTTTTAATGCTATTATATTTTTTTGTGGATGAGGCGCGTGAGGTATGCCAGGATCGTAGCAGGTGGCAGGCTGTTGTCTCTGCCTACCCCTTCGGGAAAAAGGCGTGAGCATATGTTTTTTGGGAAGGCGCTTAGGGGTTTGTCGTCGATTGGGAACATTAACACGTACCCCACGTGGGGTCAAAGTTTGAGAAACCCTGAGCTAGTACGAGTTACTGAACTGTCAAAGTGTTTTGGATGACATTGTGACACATGGTTACTTATTAAAAAAAAACATCATATTCATCACTAGCTCGACGGTGAAAGAAAATATCGTGAGGAAACCCGCAGATCCCAGAATAAATTCTGAGGCATGTGTAACAGACGTGGTCCGGCGATGGACTCACCTGCACCTGTCACTTTTAGGGGTCCAAAGAATATCTCGTGAAAAGTGGGTATATCCAGAAATGGAATACAGAGTAAGTTTTTTTTTTTCAAATTCTTTGGAGAGAGAATCTTTTATTTCAGATGTCTTTGCGTATGTCTATTAACTATACTAGGTCCATGCTATCAAGTAATATCTGTACTAACTAATAATAAAATGGAAGTGTATGACTGTGGTGGATGCCTAATCAATCATAAATGATCGTTTTCTAAAAAACTGTCTTTTCGTCTAAAAGTTTGTCTTGATTAGGATCCAAAACGGCTTAACAAATTTCAATCAAAATTGTATCGATGTTGAATTTTTATATCTTGCCGGATTCTAAACATACTTATATTATATTTTGATAAACTGAAGCAAATCCAGGCCAGTTGCTAGTAGTAGGTACCTAACCAATACATTATGTGCAGTGCTCAATGCTTTTACGCCAAATTATTTCAATCGGAACATTTATTTCCGAATTAAAGTATAATAAATACACCCTGGAGCTTGATAATCGTCTTTAACTTTATTTATTTTCCAAGAGCAAATCATGTAAGAATTGTCAAGCAGGAATAATACAATCTTACTCGTCCAACTTGAAAGGACAGGGAAAGAAAAGGGAATTTAAATCGAATTGTTTTCACAGATATCAAATCGTGGATGTTTAAGTAGGTATTTAGGTCACGTCTCCTGGATTACGGCTTATTTCCCGCGTCTTTTTCTTCGTTTGACGCTAATCCCGGCGGGGTTCGCGGAGGGTCGACCCCCGAACGCTCCTTAGGAGTACATTGATCTCAAGGTCGAAAGTTAATATTATTGCGCCTACTTCGGGGACGTAATTTTTGGAGGGCCCTTCGTTTTGTAACTTTTCCAGCGATGTTTTTGCTAGACAGTTATGAATTTTCTCTTCATTTCCAACCATTTCCTTATTCTAAGCATAAACTGATTGCTTCGGTTCTTCTGCATGTTGTTTTGCAGTCAGAGTTCTAGTATCTAAGTTTTCAAATTACTGGGACTTAAGTTTTCATATTACGGTTACCTATTGAGATGCTTCCTTCTGAACTAAGTATATTAAAAAATATGCGAGTACTGAAATAAGTAGTAAAAGTTCTGAACTCTATCTGAAAATGTCACTCTTTTGCCCTTTTCCGATGTAAGGTCTGCTATTATTATTTATTTAATACACTAGCACCTTGTTGACCTGATACGCTTGGTGTATAATTTTAAATTTTGTGTCAAGTATATTTAGTATGTTATCGATACTGCAAAAGGATTTAGCAAAATTAATTAACAAAGTATGCAAAAGCGAGTATTTTAAGGAACAGCTTTAATTAGTTTTATCTGCTTTTAATCCATGAATCTCAGCCAAACAAGGCACTTCCCTTAAAAAAAACATTGTAGGCAAGTCAAAACTTACTAATATTTTATTTAAATTGCTGATTTCCCTTCGAGCTCCGGATCAAAGGCTGCTCGTTAATATCCCGGAGAACGCCTCAAATCTGATTATGGCTAGCGTCACAGCACTAGCCGAATATTAATCGGACCCCCTGACTATCCCAATAATCATTTTAACTATCAAAGGTCTTCTGCTCTTAATTTGACTGTGAGAGATGATCCCGGTGGAATCGTTTCACTTGCAAAATTATACAAATTTAGTAATATCAACTCGACGCAAATGTCGTCGTATATCATCGTGGCCGAGGCCAGCTAACCGCTGCAAAAAGGGTACGATTTGCATTAGAAAATAGCAAATTAAAAGACAACTTACCTCCCCCAGTTTGTTACTTTTAGAATAATATTAACCCAAAACGTGTGATCGCAGCCAAGTTCTTTGCTGTACTAAATAATTAAACAACTTCTAAAAATATCAATAAATTTTAATAGCACGTGTACAAACATTAAAATCGAATGCTTTTAAACCAACCAGGAGGAGGTTCTCAGTTATATCAAAAGTATGTTTTTTTTTTAGAGCAGTGATAGCCCGGACGGTTAAAGAGCCGGCCGAAAATCAGTGAGGCTCGGGTTCGAATCCCGGCATGTACCAATGAGTTTTTCAAAAACTTACGTACATATTTATCTCTAGCTCGACGGTGAAGGAAAACATCGTGAGGAAACCCGCAGGTCTCAGAATTAATTCTGAGACATGTGTAAACAGACCCGGTCCGGCGATGGGCTCACCACCTATCACGTTTAGGGGTCCAATATATCTCGTGAAATGTGGGTATATCCAGTAATGGAATACCTCTGCCTACCCCCTCGGGGATAAAAGGCGTGAGATTATATATATATGTTTTTTTTTTATAAAAAAGTTTTCTTCCACTTCTATCTCAATAAGAAACTACTAATCTACAACAAATATTTATTTTTATCGAGTACCGCGGGATCGACTGGAAAACTCGTCTTGTTTGCAAGAACTATTTTTACATACCTACGTCAACAAGCAATTTCATAAACAAAATCAGTAAACAATTTTTCATCGGATAACCGTCTGTTGTCCTTACCTCATTACCTCTTTGTAAAATTTTAATCTTCTTATTTACCATTGATAAACTTTTACACTTTGATGACGATATTATCATTTCAAACTTTGATAAACGATATGTGCCTAGATAACTTGCAATATTTTTGCTAGTGTAGATCACAGATTACATTATTGGTGTAGATCATATCTTGCAATGTAGGTAACTGATTTTTAGAACACTTGCGTTACCCCCATTGAGTTAAGTTCGGAGACACTGCAGCAACCTGGTACCACTATGCTGATCTGATGATGGAGTCAGGAGGTGGATGGGGGAACTCCTCAACGGCTACTCGTAAACCCCTACAATTTGGAAAAAAAACATAAAAAGAAAAATACCAACATAAAATAACGTATTTCTAAGTTTTTATTATGTTATAATTACTTTTAGGCCACAATATCACGTACTCCTTATGTAAAAAAATAATTTCTACTGTAACGGTTTTAAAGATACAGCTTTTTAATGATAGGACAGACAGGGCCAGACGGACAGGTGGCGTATATAGGATTAGTATAAGGGTCCTTTGGGTACGGAACCTTAATAAAAATATTTAAGACCAGCGCAAGTTTAAATAGCCGCTTGGTACGTGAATGAATTATCAAGAACAAAAGAATCAAACAAAAACAATAGAACCAAAGAACATCGTCACGTTTCAAATGCACTCATTATTAAAACCGGAAATCAGTTTTCATTCTGTACTGCTATTAAGCCCGTTACCTAGAAACGAACATGGCTTTTATAATTTAATATTCGAGCAATCGACGGGGAGCTGACCACTTAGACTAATGCGAAAACCAATTTTATTATTGAATTTTATTCCGCAACTTTTATAATACTAGCTGGTGCCCAGCGGCGTTAGATATATATTATACATAGATAATACGTAAAATAAACAATTATTTAATGGGGTTGTGTGTACATTTCTACAACATTATATTTAAAGATTTTCAAAACTTATAAAAACACACTCGATATTATTAAGTAAGACGAGTGTTTAAATAACACAGGTATTTGCTGTAAATTTTCAGCAGCACAGCATAGCTCTGAAAAGATAACCGTGTATATTGTAATTTGTATTGAGGAATACCTAATATTTGTGTTGTTGTAGAGTTTCTTCTACGTTTAACACATTCCGAAGCGGTGGTAGCTGCAACTACCATAAGTGAACTTTTAAGCCCTGGCATTGAATATAAACATTATGGTTCTAATCTGACCTTCAGTCTATGCTGTAGTTTACTTCCGACTTAATAAAGTGGACGCTACATTCAGCGCCTTAACTAGGCCATTGCCATCCAGGGATGCTGAATTTGCGCCCTTCATATTATATATTTTTAAATGCTCATTATTATATACTTCCTTTGTATATAAATAGTATAATTATGGTCAGACTTGAGCAAAGTTTTATGATTTACTACTTTATTACAATACTTTTGACTTAACTTATCTCATTTTTGTTTGCCATTTTGATCAATATTAATGTTTTACGTACGTAGTACTCTCTACGTAATATTGTTCAATTAATTCGATGCTTCCTTCTGTAACTGATTTTCTAAATATGTATTTAAAGTAATATAGTATTTTTTATGGCTGATTGCGCCCCCCTTAGCTGGCGTCCCTGACATGGGCGCCTGTTGCCAGACCCTAGCTACGACGCTAGGTAAATGCTACGTTGCTACGACAGTTGACGCAGTTGATAGAGGCATACCATTCCAACAGAGGTAGTGCTCCACCAGAAATGCAATTAAAGCTCTAGGCACTGTTCGGCCGGCTGCTATTTGACAAGATAAAGCATTATGCAAATTTGGCTGCAATCTGGGTACTAGTGAGCTGATGGTCGCGAGAATGTATAAGAATATACCTAGCCAGGAAATATTCAGATACGCTTACCGGAAAGATACTTAGCAAATTTTTTTTTTCTTGAACTATCAACTAATGTACGAAATTGCGAATCATGGTACAAAATATGAGAAATAAAGACTTTAAATACAAGTGCAAAATGTTTTCTTTGACAGTAAAAAAATTAGGTAAATAAGGGGTAAGCAGAGGCATTAATTCTTGAAAAATGCTCACTTTTCACCAGTATATTTTTGGAACCGTAAACGTGACAATTGGTGAGCTCAACGCCGGGCCGGGTTGCTTCTACACTTGCCTCAGAATCAACAATACCTTATCCTTAACCGTCTAGCTAGTGAGATTTCCTTACTAATATAGATACTTATTTTGTACTTACAGCAAGAACCATTGACACAATACACATTATATTATAGTAAGGAATACACAACGAATTTAAATGCACTATTGACGTTTCTAAGTGTAATGTAAATAAACGAATTTTTACTTTGACTTTGATATATTTACATCCATTGTGTAGTCTAATATGTTATAACATTTGTGCATTGTGTCAAAATGATTCTTGCTATCCCAAATAGTCTTAATTAGTTCCTACCGCATGAACCATTTAGATGCAATGGATATGTTATGGTACGAAATATTATAAAAGATTTCACGACGGACTTAAACACACATAATACTTTCATTTCCCGCAACTTCGTCCACATCGTGTTAATCTGGCATAGAAGCTATTACCACACAGTTTCATCAAAATCCGGCCCGTACTTTCTGTTTGAAAGAGTCACAAACATCTATCTATATATCCATCCTCACAAACTTTTACGTTTATTATATACTAGCTATTCCGCGCGGTTTCACCCGCGTATTCTCCGTTCCGTGTTCCGTAATATGGAAATAAAATATAGCGTTACTCCCTGAGCCTGCCATTAGTATTTTTTTAATCTGTCCAGTAGTTTTTGAGTTTATTCGTTACAAAAAAAAAATCATCTTTATAATATTAGTGTCGAAGTAGGATAGTAGGATTTACGTTGTGCTTTAATTGTGTCAAAACAGTTCTCTTTGGTAGTTCACGAATGGTTCTTGGATTATGACAAAGAGATTTTTTCTTCCGTATTCTTAAAATTTGTATTCGTCGTATAAATTGCCGCAGTATTTCAATGGAACAAAGCAGAAATGTAAATGTAGTTTCACAAAGTAACTTCTGAATTGCAGAGCCAGGAGCGCTGTCAAGGGCCGATCGTTTATACTATTATCTTCTCTCAGTATTTAACGACTCTTCGTCGACGTTATTTCGTATCTCCCGTACCTGTCCGGGAATTAATATTAATAAGGGTGATTTAATTTGGCTGTATCAGTTTTTTCAATATTATGTACCAATGACTTTCTCATAAACTTACGTACAGTCAAGAGCAAGTCAAGCTTTACACTACCAGTTTAAGTTGAGCTCTGATTTATACTGCACACCATAGAACACAGGGCCGGTTCAAAGTCCAAAGTGTCAAGCTTGACTGTACCTACCCTGAGGAAAAAACTCGAATACAGAGTTAGGGATCCCGCCCGATACGAACCTATATGAACATATATATTATTATTATACATATGTATTATTATTTGTAAAAGGAATAATAAAAATATATATATATATATATATATATATAGCTGTTTATTTCGTGTCTGGATTATTGAGGGGGATCAAGAGACGGTTAACTGTATGAGTTGCATGGCAAAAATTATATCAATTTAATCCGCCAATTATAGATCGATTTTGATGATTCTTTTTTTGTTTGGTAGATCATATCTTCAGTGGTGGTCCCATTTAAATTTTATTGAAATAGGTTTAAGGTTTTCAAGAAAATAACAGAAGTCTAATTTTTTTATACATCAACGATATTTTAATATTTTCGTTGAAGTCGATTTTTCACTCTTTAGAGTTGTTTATTATCATAATGTTATTTTCAGTAGCACCTAAAATAATTAAGTAGTATTTAAAAATCATTTTCTGTAAACAGATATTGACCACTGAACTATGTGACCTAATAGACTAGCCGTTGAGTTTTAACACTTGTCCATACTGTGAGTGTTAGGTATTCATCTGCAAATTAGTATATTTTGAGGATATAGATATGATAAAGTTTTCAATTAAAGAAGTTAGGAATGTTTTAAGGTTGATAAAAATATCTACGCTTAGTTCCTAAGTAACGCTAAACTAAGTAAAGCTTTATATTACCTATAGGCATAGCTGAAACCAAAATTTAAAACTTAGCTTAACAAGACTGTCTTCATTCTGAGAGAAATTCCGAAAAAATATTCTATAACACATATGTGTTATGTTTATAATACTCCTCCCCTTTGTGATAGACATACACAATATTTAATGACATGTCTCATGTCATAGCTCAGTCACTCCTACAGTTACGACGAATCTGACAAAACCTTATAATAATATGTCAAAATCCATCAAGCCGTTTAGGCTACGGAACGTGCGAAAGAAAACCATAATCCACCTTCTGAGGCAAACAACACAAAATCAAAGAGTATTTGATATAATCTACTTGCTTACAGAACTCACAGGAAATAATATTAAATCGACCGTAGAATGCAAAAAGATAAAAAACGTAGACATACACTCAGCTTTACTTACAGTTGCAGTTCGAAAATAATATCTATTCCAATGTGATAAAGTGGGTACAAGAGTAATGCCTGATCTGGTCTACGGTACGAGCAATACCCTTTCGAAGCCACCGCCCGTAGCCTCTTTCCTAAGCGATTTTTCATGAGCTGTGCCGCGTTAATGTGTACAAACGCTCTTGGCTTCGGCGGCATACTTTGCTTCTTCGTAGGAAATAAATTATGCTCAGACTTTGCGGGTAGCGTTACAGAAAATTCGCTCGAAGATAAGTAGTCAGTTATTTTCGCATTTAGTTTTTAGAACAACGACAGTCAGTCTTGTAGCTAGGACATTGGCGCCCAGAGCGATATTCTGATATAGCCCCCTTTTAAAGTACTAGTATACTTTTTCAAAAACTCATGATTACTTTTTATGGTTTGTTAACAGATATTAGTCCAATACTATTTTAATCAAAGTACGTAAGTTATAATCTCGTTAGATATGACGCTCCGACTTAAACAATATTTTATGACCAAAAAATCTAGACAATCATGATAGAGATAATAATATTTTACTCGTACTATAGGTCTAGATTTTTTGGTTGCTATTTTATCAATTATGAGTCACAATTAATGTAAGCCCCGTTCCCGTGGGACAACTTTCTGAAAAATAATCTTCCTATTGCTGAAATAGCGGCTGGCGCTGGGTAAATATAGACACTAACTGAAATTAGTTGTGTACGTCGGAAGTAAAGTACTAGCCCCTATATCCAGGCCCTAGTTACGTATCTGGTCGCCAGTTGCTGTTAAAGTAGGCCAGGAAGGTCTTCGACAGTACCTAGGAATGTTACAGGCTTTTAAAAACGCTGTTTTGCAGCAGACAAAGCTGTTTTGCGCGTGTACGTAAACAAAAAGGGTGAGCTGCGTTTGTTTCGAATTAATATTTTGACAAGTTCCCACTTCTCATCGAACGCAAAACGCCAGTTACAAACACAAAAAGATGGTTTTCTACTATTTTTAGTTTTACTTTGTGTTACTACGAACAAAATACTATTTGCCAGTTGTGAAGTTTTGCATCAAAATATTAATTTACCTAACTGAATAAGTAATATTGAATCACAATCCGTTTCTAACATAAATATTAACATTACAGCTAGGTACTTCATTGTGACTGGTTTACACATTGCTAAGTTGTAGAGAAGATCAACATTACTTCCCCACTACGAAATTTGGTCGTTATGTCACTTTTATAACTGACCAACTTAGCTGAACAGTGTGTATTCTAGACATTAGACGTAGTTATGTTTATTACGAACATAAAGTTAAATTAACCAAAACAAACTGTCATTTGTAATCTTAAGTGACCATCATTTAATATTGTCAATCTATGTTTATCTTTCTTTCACGACGAGGGGAAGTCCTTGTGGATATAACTCCGCTGGATGAGCGAAGCATTATGTCAAACTCCTACTGATTTATACCCCGGTGTTCCTCTCGATGCCTATCGATAGGGTTACGGGAGAGGCAACCGCGACTCTAAGTGCAGCTGTTCCGGTTGGGATACTATCCCGGAAGCTTACTTCTTCTTTAGGGATGACAATTCAAAAACTGATCAGAAGTTATCCCAAAGTCAATTTTTTGGGCTAGAGAAGTTCTCGTCGATCTAGAGTCATGAAATTTGGCTAGAAGTAATGTATTTCAGGACAAGGAAAGGTAGGTAAAGTATTTGCAACGACCGCGACCTATTTCGATCTATGGGGACAACTGTTTTAAACGGCAAAATTAAGTTTGTCCCTTAACCAAGTTTATCTTTTCTTTAGAGCACAATTAAAGTACTGTACAGTAACTTTGATCACAGTTTTTACGGAACTCTCGGTACTCGAGACCGACTTGCCGGTTTTTGACGTGACAACGTCTTATAAATTGATGGAGCCGGCGGCATTCCCGAAAAAGTGTGACGTATGCGTCGTTCCAGTGCAAGCGAGAGCGCGCAACGAGCGACAAAGAGGCACAATCCATTCCATCAGTATTTTCTTATGACGTGGTCACGTTCAACTATCGTCAGTAAACCGACTTTACAGACAACCGATTTTTTTTTTTAATAAATGGGCCAGTAGTACTTGTTCTGACTCCATAAACCTCATAGAACCTTTAGACAAAGACAAAGGCTTCTTCGGCGTTTAAACGGGAAATATTAAAGTTAATTATTCATTCAAAGTTTACCGCTCATACGAACCTGTTGAACAGGTCAGTCGTTTTAGAATAATGATTTTTTAAACGAACCTTATTAACTATTTACTAAAAGAGCGGAATTATCTTTTATTGAAATTCTATTTTGATTGTCAATTTAATTAAGCTAAAGTTTTATCAGTTTTTCTCAATGACCAATGGCGAGGGCAGACGTTGTTCTGCCACCGTATGCCTGCTAATCTAAACATCGCTGGACCCATACAAAAAAATGACATCAAAAGCGGCCATTTTCGAGTTTTAGCGAGACTAACGCACAGCAATTGATTTTTGTCTATATTAGAAGATTATTAAAACTTTTGCTGTATAAGCGTGTGATTCGTTATCCGTATTTGTTTTTTTGTTTCGTGTCTATCGCAAAACGAATTCGGAAATCGAATAAGGAAAACGATGCGACGGTCTTAAAAGATGAATCCTCGCTCTGTAGTAGGTATATAAAATCATGAGTAAATGAATTGTGTGCGAAATGGACTGCGTAAGAAGGGTACCGTATCTCGTCTATGAATATCTACGAGTATAAGGTCCTTTTTAATCAAGTGCAAATATTGTAAGGGTAGGTTCAAATATATAAGAAAAATAGAATTAACATACATAAAGAAAAATGTTAGTATTTAACAAAAAAATATTTGTAAATATGATTTTGTATAAACTGATATTTTCGCTTGTAATATCTGTTTTACCGGACGACTAAATTATTTTATTCATCCACTAGGAGGACCAGAGCCTGCTTCACATGATGAAAATCAGTGAGGTTTGGGTTCGAATCCTGGCATAATGTACCAATGAATTTTTCAAAACTTACGCACATATTTATCATTTGCTCGAAGGTGAAGGAAAATATCGTGAGAAAACCCGCAGGTCCCAGAATTATTTCTGAGACATGTGGAAACAGACCCAGTTCGGCGATGGGCTCACCACCTATCACGTTTAGGGGTACAAAGAATATCTTCTGAAAAGTGGGTATATCCAGAAACGGAATACCTCTGCCTACCGCCTCCCTCGGGGACATAAGGCGTGAGATTTTTTTTAGGTTTTTTTAAATAATTCATGTTGTATAGTAAATAAAGTATAGAATAAAAAACAAAAAAAAGTTTCTTGTTCATTATTTGATCTACCCTTTAAATATTTGCACGTAACTTAAGAGGACCTTGTATATTTATAATTTTATATTTCAGCCTGCATACTTATGTTTGCATAGGTTTTATACCTATTAGTTTAGCCTTTTCGCTCAAATAATAGTTAAGACGCTAAGTTTTGACGCTGAGTCAAACTCTACGTGCTTTTGATATATATAATTTGACTTATACTATATACGTAGAGATCTACATATTATGCTCTACAAAATAATTACGTGGGTATACAAAAAACAACGCAAGCGATTTGATTCATAAGCACTGAGCGCTACATCACGCAGCCTCGCATAAATGAGTTTTTTCCGCTTACTCAGACTAGGTATAGGTACGTAAGGTAAACAAGTTCTTGACTCACTAGCCTGTACAAATAATCCGGTCAGTTAGTCGGCATCCACTGACGGACACATACAAGTGACTCGTACACACGCGATAAAATGAAGACCGCACTTATTCTATTCACCGTATTGGTGGCATGTGTCTCTGTGAGCCAATGCAAAGACCTTATAGTAGGCACAAGCTTCAATAATCGGCTCATCTGGCAAGAAAAGGCGGAGTACAATGCGATCCCACTCAAGAAGAGGGTCAAGGAGGTTTTCTTCTCTGATCCTGGACAGCAAATCATAAAGGTAAATCGATCGAAAATGTCTAGCAGTGAGTGGATAGGTACTTGGCGGGTCAACCTTTTCGTTGTTTTGCTTTATTACATACCGGGGTTACGTATCTAAATGTCTAAAATTAAAAAACCTAATGTTAAATAACCTAAGTTCAAAATACCTAAAATCAAAATACCTTATGTTTTAATATACCTAATAAAATAATACATACCCACGAAATATCTAAGATTACAATACCGATTGGACGAAATACCTAAAATTTAAAATGTTTATAGTTATATCACCTAATTTTGATATACCAACATTTTTAATAACAAATGGTCAAAATACCTAAAGTAATGCACCACTTGCGCGATATTTGTTTGAAATAGTGGATCACATTCCGCAAGCATAAAAGTGGGTAGATTGATAAAGTTCATCGTTTTCTATTTTTAATATATTTTGTGTCAGGAAAATATACATTCATTTACAATAAGTAATTACAGATAAATATTACTTGTGTTTTTATTTAGATTTCGAACGTAGAATTCCGACGTTAGATTCCGACGTAATGCGTCGGTATTTGTCACTTCGGTCAATTAACGTGAGGTAAATCGATTTCAGGGACTTTGTACATAGGTATTTCAAGTTTTATCCTTTTGAACTTCAGTATTATATCCATTTGACATTTTAAACTTTCGGTATTTTAACTTTAAGTCAAACAACCATTAGGTATTTTGATTTTAGGTATTTTGAACTTAGGTTATTTAACGTTAAGTTTTTTAATTTTAGACATTTAGATACGTAACCCATACCGCCCCGAGTAGACGTTGTCCTGCCACTATCGGGTCTAATTGTCAATCTAAACCATCGCAGTATTGAGGCGAACAAAACAAAAACTACATTCAAATCGGTCGAGAGAATGCCGAGTTTTTGCGAGACTAATGCACGGAATAGATTTTTTGATATATAGGTATATATATAGATACGACAATAGAAGGTGTATTTTAAATCGATTTATCGCCTTTGCTGTATTTTTTATCAACAAGCTGATCGGACCGTGGAAATTGCGAAATTTAAAAAATTGACACGTAGGTAGGTACTTATATGTAATCAAAGCTAAAGTGCTATTACTTATTCTAAGATTCTATAACACACAACAACATTGAATTTTGAATACAAATTATGTTATTAAAGTGTACCATCTCTATAAATTAGATACGTGCTTATAATTTTGCAACTTTGTAAAACAAGGCCTAAATTAAATGCGAATATATACAAACTGTCTAGTCCCTGAAGGCACTGTAGGTAGAGCCCTAAGCTATATGCTAATAACAAGTCTGTAAACCAATCGCAAGATTCCCAAGAGAATTTCAGATTTCTAAGGTAGTAAGTAGGGTAGGGTAATTTCATGTATACAATCTTTTTACTTATAAAGGCTATATATTAGAAGTGGAATGATCTATTTGCCTTCCAAAATTTAAATAAGGAAACAGTGTGATTCCAGCGTAAAAATCCATTTATTTGTGATTGTAAATTTTAAAAGTAAAACCAGTAAAAAGAAATTGATTTGACCTTGTATTGACTGGTATTAGGTACTATTTAGGTATTAGATTAAATTGAACCACCGCGCATCTCCATTTATTATACTTTTAAATAAATACTCAAAACTACAATTAACCTAGATGACGTGTCCAGGAAACATTACGTTTACATTGGAGAATAGGAGTAATCGGTACCCAAACATTTTAAAATAAGTAGTTTATTTTAAACGCGAGATAATGTGTTGAAATGAGAGCTGCGACTTCTGACCTCGATTCATATTCTGTGATATAGCACTTTATCGGTAAAGGTCTGTAAGACGACCTTTGCGTCAACTCGCATAAATAAATAAACAGCTTTCCAGTAAGATTCTATAATGTCAAAGGAATTTAGAGACAATATTTATTCATTCTAAAAATATGAAAAATAAATTCATTCTCTCAATGTCATGACTGGCAGAGGTACAAAACCTATATAATGTATTTTATTGTAAAAGGCTATGTACGGAAAAAAGTGCAATAAAAGGTTACGGAAAAAGAATGACAATACTCTACGAAATGCTAATTCGTAATAATAAATATGAAAACAAAATAACCAAAAATGGGTTTGTTTGTAGTAAAACTTGGAGTTACCGATTTTTTTTTATTTTGTGATCGGAGTTTAGGAAGTTCATAAGTAAATATTATTATGATGTCCATTTCCTCTTACTGATTATGCATGCTATCTGCAGCAATGGGAGCACGTTTACTTCATGACGTCTATTGTCCTTTGAAAGTGAGCCCGTCACTTATGCGTAAGCCCTGCACCTTTGTGGGCACCAATGAGTTCTTCCAAAACATTCTTAAAATGCTCAAAGATGAAGGAAAACGTCGTAGGGTAACAACACTCTATGCCGGCTATGGGCTTACCAGTCACCACTGTCACTTTTACTGGTTCTAAACTTTGCAGAATCCTACTAAATAATTAATGTAAATTCGAACGGGTGTTTGTTGGTTTGCCCTTCTTTCTCGCACCGACTAGATATTTGGAGAACCTGCGGGAGTTAAGTTAGACTACTAATTTCCCAGTTTAATCTGTGCAAGCGACATAATCTAACTTTACAAACTCTAGCTTGAATCCACGGCTTTTCTGTGGATTCCCTCCTATATAATACTAGTGAATTACCGTAATAAAACTATCTAATTATTCAAACCCTTAGTTTTTAACCGCAGAAACCGCATCAAAATCGGATACTTAGTTTTTTCAGTACTTAAATAAACTAACAAGCAGATAATCTTAATAAATCTTAAAATAGACTGTGTAGTTTGTAGTACTTCGTGAGTGATAAAAAACCCTTTAAATAAAAAAAGGTTACAATAAAATTGTTTCTTTTCATTGCAGGGTATCATCGCGAGAGATCTGGACCACACAGAGTCGTTAGCCACAATCACAGCTGGAGGCGTGGGATTCTCTTATGCCAACATCAGACTGAAGAGTGAGCGAGGGGGCGGCCTCAATTACCAGATAGAAATCTACATCTAATATTAACTGCAATATAAAAACAATCCATAAATTGAAAAAACAAGCTATGTAAAGCCTCCTAGTACTTCTTCAAAGAAAGTATTTCTTCTTTCATCATGCTACACATATTGGACTTCAAACCTTCAATTAAAAAAAATGTAATGAAAAAAAGGACTTATGAGATCAACAACCTTGTAGTAAATAAATGCTATTTCACCATAAAATACTCGAATACCTATTCTGATTTAAAAGAAGTGGCAAAAAGTTTGCTTTTAATACAATTCATACACATACCAAAGTATATATTTTGTAAATGTAAGATGTTTAAGTAATGTTACCTTGTAGTCTTACTTTACTATACAATAAACAGTACTAATTAGTAAAATATTAAGGTCGTCCATTTATTTACACGACTTACTTATATTTTTAATTACATTATTTTATTAGTTTGGAACTAATTTGAAACTATTCGTTAAATATACAAAGTCATTTATAGGTAGTACGAACTCATGTCTAGTATAAATAAAATTATTATACATAACCTGAAAGATGCAACCCACAAATGAAATATTTGGATGTTTGATAATTGGAATGGACAATCCACACCGAATAGTCTTTTTATCTTAATTCGTTTGTGCATTTAACAAAATTTGGGTGACCAACTTTTTTCTGTAGTTCTAATCAGCGATGTCGTAATTATGGAAGTACCTAGCTAACGAACATGACAGTTTAGTTTTATTATTGTTTACACTAGTTAGTGAAACCTACTTCATAATCTTTGTGACTAATTATTATTGGTTCCGAGGTATGGCTAACAGCAGACAGCACAGTAAGAATAGCTCACAGGTTTAGAAAATGCCCTGGGACAGAATAAAGGATACCACTAACGACACGGGTGTATAGTGGGTACTTCCAAAAATAGACCTCTGCATACCCCATAAAGGATGAGGTGAGAGTGTATATAGGTATTATAGTCTAGTTTATCGACCTCGATCGAGAGCAGTGATATATAGCCATAGGGTTAAAGAGCCTGCTTCACATGATGAAAATCAGTGAGGCTCGGGTTCGAATCCTGACATGTACCAATGAGTTTTTCTAAAACTTACGTACATATTTATCACTAGCTCGACGGTGAAGGAAAACATCGTGAGGAAACCCGCAGGTCCCAGAATTATTTCTGAGCATGTGTAACAGATCCGGTTCGGCGAGGGGCTCACCACCTATCACGTTTAGGGGTCCAAACAATATCTCGTGTACCCAAAATTCAATAAAGTAATCGTGAATAGGGTACACCTAATTCGGCTATAAAAAATTACAAAGTAAACTCTTCAGTGTCCGCTAAATTCCAGCCAAAGAGGTCTCAATTTAAACCGAGACGCAAGAGAACCGTTTAAGGAAAATCTTAAACACAGGAAAACATTACACGCTCGATGAAGTCACTCACAATGACTAAAGCTGAGGCCTTTTTAAACAACAGGAAATTTGCGATAGAATAACTCATGGCAAAGTGCCGGCCCTGGGAATGAGACACTTGAGGACATTCATAATTTTGTTAATATTGTATCCTCAACTGTTAGCGAGGCTAGAAACACGCCACGACCTTAACCCTTAACCACCTACCGGCGGTCATAGTGACCGCAACGATATTTTAAATTGAAATATCTTGGCACAGGGTAATCTTTTATTAATGAGCGTCCATATATATACCTTTTCTATGCCCATATTACTCTTGCGCCTGCGCTCGGTTTGCGTCGTAGTGAGCGCGTTTGTCTGTGGTGAGTAAAAATCTTTTCTTAGCGGTCATTCTGACCGTCTGCAGGTAGTTACGTAACTTTTTCATATAATATTTTATTATTAGTTTTAGAGCTAAAATTAATAAAAACGACGATAGTATTGCACGATGGCTGGAGCAGGGGGTGTCAGATCAAGGAGACCAGTTAAATGAGAGCTGTAGCAATGTGGAGCCTGAAATGTACGAAAATCACGTTATGGTAGAAGATCCCAATTCGGATTCTGAAGACGACTGTGGGCTATTGCTCGTCATCTGAAGAAGAAAACAAATGTATTTGATCTGAAAATAGTCCTGCTGCACCAGAACCCATCTTTTTTAGTCTAAGTGTCAGAGAACCGGTATATTCGCCGCATACTGAAAATCGATAAAGAAAATATGGAATTGTTCTGGCACTGACAATCTTGAAAATCGAAAAACATGCCATACTTTCGATCTTATGAAGAAACGCAAAACGTTCATACGTGTTTCATGTGCAAGATGCCAATATGTCAAGATGGTACTCATAAATTGTGCTATTATTGCCGCGAAAAATTGTAACTTTGATCATCTGCAATTTTTGTAAAATATTGTTCTTTTTAAATATTTTTTTATAGAGGTTTATACTTGTTCTTTCTGAAAACCAGCGGAAAAAGGCGGTATAGTATAAAAATAATTTACTAGATATAATTTTACTACTTAATCTGTATTTTCACCCAAAAAATTAGTCTTCAATAAAACAAAACAAATGTAAGAGACTGATTGTGATTGAGAAAAATATTTCTTTATAATATAATAGTTAAGTGTATATACATGCATTTTAATACATTTTTTTTGTTTCACCTACCCCAAATATAAAAAAAATATGTGAAAAAGTATCTGTGACCGCCGTCAGGTGGTTGTGTAACGTAAATAAGGGGTAGGTGGTTAAGGGTTAATATCTACTTTGAAAATGTGTCTCAATAAGAGCTGCACTATTTTATATTTATTTGGCAGTAGGTATGTAACAAACATATGACTGCATAATTATTACACAAAAGAAGAACGCGTTATCATGTGAACATCGGAGCGGCCAATTGCATGGAAAAAAAATACTCGAAATTTATATAATATATAATAAGAGTACTCTTATTGAGACACCCTTTATAAAAAATTGGGATTGGGTTTCATAAACAATTCACTATACTATCACTATCCTTTGTTGTAACCTCTTCACGACTATCGATCTTGATTAAATTTAAAGGGTGATAACAGCGGAGGCTTAGTAAAGAGGTCCTGTTGACAACCTTTGTATACAGAATCCATTTTTGGGGGCAGTCGGGAAAAAGTGTATCCTTTAACACTTCGCAAACGAAAACGCACTTACAAATCGTGTATAGGCCACCTAATTACTTATACAACGCGTAACAGAATAAGCGCTATATTAATATAAAAAATATATAATGTTTTCGTCCTTTAGTTGTGTCTAACAAATTATCTTAAATAAAGAGCAATAATAGTACGATTTCCATAGGCAGCACTAAATTTAGCTAATTCATTTTTCGGATAAATTTAACACATATTAAAAATTGCTAAAATCGATTAAGTAGGTATAGTCGATACTGAAAAAACTAATTTCAGAAATTGCGCTTATTCTGTTACATATTATATATACACGAAAAGCATTACCTTCCTTCTGGTGCAGTCTAGTATAAAGTTCTTCGGTGTCGTTTTAAAGGTGTCAAGTCTAAACTCATTGTCAATTCAGACTCTATGCAAACTTGTACTGCTATTGTTATGACGTACCTAAACCAATTTAATAGTTATAATTCATCTGTAATGTACCAGTTTGTTACTCATTGTTTCAAAGTCTTCAAGCATCACAGCTGACAGCGAAATACAAACTGGATTTAGCTAACAAATACCTAAAATGATATACTTTATTATAGCTAACAAAAAATCTGAGTATGTTATGCAAACATAAAATTACATTTTCTTAAAATACTAGCGATTCCCATTTCCGTGAGAATTTAGGAAAATCCCTAATTAGTGCTCGCTTACGTCATTTAAGGAACCTTTGTGCAAAATTGTATTCTTGTAGACCCAGCGGTTATGACTGATTTTTTTATGAAATACTAGCGGTTCTGCGCGGTTTTACCCGCATAGTTTCCGTTCCCGTGGGAATACGGGAATAAAATATATCCTTTATTACTCGAGAATCTTCTAGCTTTTAATTGGTGAAAACATTTTAAAATTAGGTCCAGTAGTTTTTGAGTTTATTCGTAACAAACATATCTACAAAAAGATTAATCTCTCCTCTGTATAATATTAGTATAGATTTTATCAAAGAACAGACACATGTTTATAATATATACATACTACTTACATAAGTATAATTTATGTGAAAATGTCTTTCATTCGCATGTTTCATCAACGCATAAATGTTCAGATATTTTTTTGTGAATTCACAGTATGATAAAATCAATACCTATTCACTATTCACAAACATTCCGATACCCGGTACATTCAATGACTATAATGGCATGTAATAATTCATTCCTGTAGTGATGAATGGTTCCCTGTAATTGAGCTCTTGTCCGTATCAATGACAACATCCTTATTGGCGAATGTGTAGGTACCTACTTTAGTCAACAATTCAGTGAAAAGGCAACCGGATAAAGTCAATAATTTGGAACTTAAGAATTTAAAACGACTGACCAGGAAATAGCATCGGAATTAAACAAAAATCGAGGAGTTAGTAAAAATTTGGGTACTGATTGACAGTTTATTAATCACTAGCGGATGCCCAGCGGCGTTGCCCGCGCGGATTCCGTTTATTCCCGTTCCCGTGGGAATTTCCAAAAATCCCTTCATACCAATTTCCTATGACATATCAGACACCTTCATACAATTTTTCGAGTTTCTATGTGTTATCGTTTCGGAGTAGTACGTATTTCTCTTTTTAACCAGTTTTTTTATATGCCATGGGAATGACATATTTTCCTGGAATAAAAAGTACCCTAGATGTTGACCCGGGTACTCAGTTATCTCCATACCAAATTTCATCAAAATCCGTCCAGTAGTTTTTGAGTGATGCGTGCACAACCAGACAGACAGACAGACGTACAGACAGACAGACAGACAGACAGACAGACAAAAATTCCAAAAATTGGTGTTTCGGTATCTATATCGATAACCATATACACTACCGTTAAAATTTTCAAAAAATATTTAATGTACAGACACGGCCCCGTTAGAGTTTTATTATATGTATAGATTTTGGTTTTGGCAATGTTTTATTGGTCATCGTTTTCATTTAGAAAAACAATCCATCAGAACCGGACCTATGTCAAAGCGCAGAATATCCTATTACTTTAAACGAGCAATTCTTGTATTAATATGTCTTCAGGTATCTCACAAACTGCTTTTGATATTTTTTTATACAGATACAGTTTTGCATTTTATGTTCAACTACATATAGTTTTATTTCCTGTAAAAACGCAATTCTAAACAACAGCAAAAATGTTACTTTTATTTGTTCATACATTTCATACTTTTAGGTCCCCATTAAAGAACGATCCTCAAGCATGAGTCTCTACTTAAGCACAATTATAAGAGAATAGTTTCTTGCGACTCATTTAGCAGCATCAAACAGTTTCGTTTCAAAGGGTCGTTCTGTAATACGGGCCTTAGACTTATTATGAAAAATGTCAAAAGCAATACTATTCCCGATGTTTACATACAACAATCTGATTCACACAAGTCAATTTTAGGTGTTTAGCCGTACATAATACTACATCCGCAACGCCTGCTTTTGCGAGGAAAAAATTTCAAAAGAGGAAAAAACCAACAAGTCAGGATATTTTTTAATATAAAATATTTACTTTTTAAATAAATGTACCTATATTTTTTTAAAGTTTTAACTGTGTCTTACCTTTGAAAATGGGGTCGATCTACCAATGCTTCTATAGGTACTATTACCATTTAACAATGTTAGGTCGATTTGTTAGAAAATGTACCAGTAAATAACAAAAATCGGCCCTTTTCTAGACTTTTTAAGTATAAATCCTTAATAGTCAGTTTTTTATACATCTGCTAGTTAATCATGCAAGGCCAAATATTTACTTTATTTCATCTAATTTTACAAAAATATATTTATACAAAAGGTACAAAACCCTCGTCCCGATCTGTTGTCGTCGCTAGTATACTTATTTATCCATTTCGTTAAGTTATGATTCACCTTTATCAAACAGATAAAGGTGAATTTGTCACTTAACTCCTCCCTCAAATACACACATATTACAAGGATTAGTACAATTAGCCTTTGTAACTATTATGTAGACTTGTTATATAACCTCGTCGAGGCTTTAATTTAAAGAAGGTGTCAAAGGCATAGTGCGGGAAGCATCGATCGTGTTCTATTCTTTAAAAAAAATGTGCATAATAATAACAGTTTGAATCGACGAATGTACTAATTACATTACGAATTCAACGACAGCAAATAATAGTACCAAACGCTACAAATATGAGAGAGAGATATGGAAATAATTATATTTCACGTTGCAGGAAATAGATGGCTGGCGTTAGTATACAGAAATTAAAATTTGCATTACGTAATTTATTTATAGTCTCCGCTGTATATTAAGACACTTTCTCATTAAAGAAAATGGTGAATAAATAAAAACCGACTAAGTGCAAGTCGGACTCCCACTTCTGTACTACCGTGCAATATAAAACCTCTTTTTTATGGCTGTATTTCGACTATTCAAAAATTTTAAGAGTCTATCTTTTACGGTTCGATCACAAGATACAGCCCTGTGACAGACGGACAGACAGACAGCAAAAAGGGGCCCGTTGACACCCCTTCAGTACAGAACCCTGTGTTTTTCCGGACTTGGTTGGCAGAAGTACCTACCTACTATAATTGTGGAAGTTCCCATTTTCCACGTCATCATTATTTCATTGTTATTATTATTATTTTTATGATATAAAAGGTGGAAAATGAGCAGACAACAATAAAACTTGGTATAAAAGCCAAGAAACCACAATTTGACAAAAAGGAAATTGTATGACGGATAAATTTTCGCAGTGTGAATCCGGTAGCAATCTTACGAAATCAACCGAAACGGAAGTACATGAAAATAAGAAATAGAATTTTCGAAGTTACCGTATTTGTACAAAGCTTTTAGGATTACGTATATCAGAGAAAACAGGTTTGCTACTAAGAAATGGAAACTGAGATTTCCTTCAACATTCCGTAGAAGTTAAAGAAATGTAATCCTACTTTATAAAAGCGAATATTTGTGAGTGAGGTTGGATGGATGGTTGTTGCTCTTTACAACATCATATGACCTACCTGACGATATCATATAACATTAGGTAATGTATATCATATTTTTCACGTTCCCTCTCATGTATTGCATTGCTTAAACTAGGTCCTCATTTATCCATCCATATTTGTAATAAAATTCCACATGCAAGTCTTAAAAAATTCTTTTACCAATGAAAAGCTTACTTTTCTGGGAGTGGACTACATTTTTTTTTCAAGGGAACGGGACTGACGCGGGCGAAACTGCTAGTAAGTAATAAGGTACCTCAATTTAAGTTAGAAGGGTATAGATTTATGCTACTCATGTATCGACAGATAAAGAGTAGCTACCCGAAACCTACGAGCACGTACGAGTCATTGGATGTGGATGATGCACGAGAAATCTGCTAGGTTCGTAACAAGTGGCAGTCTATTGTCTCTGCCTACCCCAATGGGAATTATGTATATATGTATTAGCATCTTCTTTTAACACAAGTGGAAATTTATTTATTTATTAGTTATTTATTTATTTATTCTATCGCCTATATCACGGGGACTACTACTAGGAATCGTTCGGACTTATACCGGCCGCAGCGTTTCGCCATCGATCAACGCGACAAAACTATCATCCACATCACTTGGATAGTTGACAATCAACCACTGTGCGGTTTTCGAGATTTTTTTTGCCTCGCACTACCAATCTGTGGAAGAAATTGTCGCCTGCGGTATTTCCAGGCGTGATACGAAGTTCAAACGTTTAAGAAACGAGCGTACTCCCACCTCAAAGGCCGGCAACGCACTTGTTACTCTTGAGTTGCAGGTGTCCATAGGCTACGGTAGTCTTTACAATCAGATGACCCGATTGCTCGTTTGCCCTCTGTATTATAAAATAATATATATAATCACATGCTGTAATACGAACCTAAATCTTTGCCTAAGGTGTGAATCGCAGTCTGTTGACAAGCTTCCTATTATCGCTCAGCGACCGAAATCCCCTGAACGCCGACCGCCGGGAGGGAAACCGGGAATAAAGGGTCTTGCCTAATTTATTACCAAAATATCCTTGACGGCGGAGCGCCCGCAGAGAATTATTATTTAGGCGAGTTTAATGCTAGGATGAGAGATCAATTCATTCACTAGACTAAGACGATTGCGCTTCTCGATTACTTTTTTTTTCACTTAAGCTCGGAGGCAGTCTCCGTCAGAGTGCACTCGGATCAAGTTTTAACATGATACGAGTAGGGTCCAAGTACTTATCTTGAATACTCAGCTTTAAGCCAGTTTGTTTACAAACAGTCAGCAATAAAATATTATTATTGTAATCTATAGGTACATACCTATAATAAAACTGTAACGGGACCGTGTCTGTACATGTTTTTTTTTAGTATAATTAGTTATAGATTTAGATATCAAAACAAAAACACACTTTATTAAATTTGATAATAATATAATCTCACGCCTGTATGCAATGTATTCCATTACTGGATATAGGTATCCACATTTCACGAGATACATTGGACCCCTAAACGTGATAGGTGGTGAGCCCATCGCCGGACCGGGTCTATTTACACATGTCTCAGAACTAATTCTGAGACCTGCGGGTTTCCTCACGATGTTTTCTTTCACCGTCGAGCTAGTCATAAATATGTACGTAAGTTTTTGAAAAACTCATTGGTACATGCCAGGATTCGACCCCGAGCCTCACTAATTTTCGGCCGGCTCTTTAACCGTAAGGGCTATCACTGCTCCTACACTCTTTATTGTACATTAATAATAAATTTCACAATGACACCTTTAGGATAAATGGAACGGAGATAAACATAAAACCATCTAAGTGTGAGTCGGACTCTCGTGCCAAAGGTTCTTGACTACCGCACAATAAAAAAAAACACGTATTTGTACGTTGCGAATAAAATATACTTACATGTCAGCCCGCTGACAGAGAGACAGACGGACGAACGGATGTCCGAGGCTTTATAATAGAGTTCTGTTGGCATACTTTGGGTACAGACCCCTAAAAAGGTATCTTAAATAACCAGATAAAGAGTACCCGAAACCGACGAGCTTGTATGAACCGATTGATGGATGTGGATGAGACGCGTGAGGTATGCCAGTTGTCTCTGCCTACCCCTTCGGAAAAAAGGCGTAAGCATATGTATGTATGCGTATCTATATAACCTATACAAACAACTTTACTTCTGTACAGTTATAATACCTATCAAGCATCAGCCTACACTGCAACTGACAACCAATGACAATAGATAATCCTATTGTTTCGCGATTATGCGGCTTGATGGCTATGCACTTACTTAGTAGATACTCGTACATAGGTACATATAGGTAGATTGTTTGTCAGCATCAAACTGTAAACTAAACTCACACAGAGTATTGAGCCAACACGTTACTACTGCAACATACCTCCTTCCGGCTCGCCTTTGACGGTGGCAACGTGAGTTTAATTTCCTGCCCTGGAAATTACGACTTAATGAAAACCCAGAGGTTAATAGAACAACATCCCAATTTATCCGGCAAACATTGAATAAACAGGTGAATCGAAAATAAACGGCGAACTTTTTTTCATTAGAAACTTGTATTTTTTTATTGTAGAATTGTAATATTATTTGAATAGATTTTTTGTTGGAAACAGGATCATCATTACATAGCATTATCAAAACGATCTCAGCGCATTTGGTCGAGGCTTCAGGTGACCTAAAGGTTATTGTTAAAGAATCATCCTATCTGGATATCAATCCAGAGAGGGATGGCAACCAGCCGATTCAAAATACTCTATCACACTTCTGAAACCTAGCAAAGAGAGAGAGAGAGAGTCTCACACAATTATGTAAACTTACTCGGAGTTTAGCCGCAAACTAACTTCTAATCATGTGGTTACAGCTTAAAAGTTGGTATCGTCTGTAGCAAATCTGATTCGGAACGAGCACCAGGTTTATTATTTTTGAAATGTATAACTAACTTCTGCTAGCAACTTCGGCCATGTTCCGGGTTAGTTGCCTATGTCACTTCCCGGTCCTCCAACTATCTTTATACTGCTGAGAAAGAACACACCAACATACACACACTTTTAAATTTAAAATATTACTAGCTTTTGCCCGTGATTTTGCCCGCATTCTTGGATTAGTACACGATACTTAAGATCTTAAGCCTAGGCTTAAAAACTTAAGGTTCATTTAAGCACAAATTATTAATAATTATAATTTTTAGGGTGATCGAGTAAGTTTAACAAAATAGCGAGATAATGTAATAATTTAGAGAAATACCTACATTAAACAGCTAAGGTCTCAGCCTACTGAAAAATAGACGATCATTTTTTTTTAAATCATTTGCAGATACATACATAATCTCACATACATACACATTGGGGTGATGTGAAAGAGGCGTAAGATTATTAATGTATCTGCAAATTATTTAAAAAAATATATCGGCTATTTTTCTATATCTAAATGAGGGGATTCCAAGAAGTATTACATTTCTGAAAGTGCCCACTTTACAACTATGTATTTTTCGTACCCCAAGACATGACACAGACATTTCAAAATAGTTGTTTCTTATTTCATATCATGGCATTTACATTTCTAAATGGATGACACAAAAATACACTCTTTCTTAAAGCGAATTAATCCTCAGACACACCAAAGTTAATGTAATACTTTACCTCTACTTACACGCCATTTATTTCAGAACTTTAGCCACTTCTGAGGAACAGGTAGTTTTACAAATTCTGTAAAGTTCAGCTGGATTCTCAGAAAAATGTCTTTTTGCACAATGGCACTCAAAACGTTCTGAAGCATGAGCGCGTCTCGCAGATGGAGAGATGGGCGTAAGCTACAATTTATGGGGCAATTCATCAGAGCACTAAGAGCCCGTCCCGGGCCGGAGCCCTGCGCTTTGTGATACTCCGACACAGAGCAGGCGTGCAGGCGTTTACAGACAAATAAATTCATTTATTTGATGGAAAATCACAAATTCATAATTATTTACTTTACTCTAAAAATAATCAACAAAACAGATTAACAAAAAAAAATTAAGTAGGTAGCAAAAAATATTGAAATTCTGGAAACCTACGACAAGTAACACGATCAATCAGAAAGGATAATCTAATTTTTTCCGGTTTCTTATTTTTTTGTATAAATTCCCTTGATTATGAAAATCATGAGTTTTTCTTGTAGAAATGTTGTAATCTAGGATAGAGTTTAGAGCCCCGTCCCGGGACGGAGCCATGCGGTTTGTGATACTCCGACACAATTAGAAGTGCTGCCGTTTGCAGAAAATATGAATCCTTCTAAATCATGAGGCATGTGTGTGTAACAGCACCCCGGGTAGGCGATAAGCTCACCTCCTACCACGTTTAGGGGTCCATAAAGAATATACTTGTGAAAAAGTGCGTATTTCAAACAATGGAATATCTTTGCCTGCCCCCTCGGAGAGAAAAGGCGAGAGCATTTTTTCATCAAACAAATTGTTACAAGTAAAATAGCTCTAACACATTCCACAATAAAGCGCTTTCTTGTAAAAAAATATCTATTCTAATGTAGTCCGGCAGAGTTGAGAAAAAATATTTTTTTGGAAAAAAAAAGATCTAGTAAGGTCTGACTCTTCTACGACAGTTTCTTCGATGAGAATTTCGTGCGGAAACAGTCTAACTACTGTCATTTATTACTGTAAACTACAAGTTACAATTTCCAATAATTTCTCGTAAATCCTAAAACCAGATATTACCGAATTAAAATTAATTGTCACCTTGCAAAAGTCATGTTTATTGTATGTTTTCTGATAAGACGATAAAACTATTTAAAATGGTATACCTACTATTACAATATCCACTTTAAATAAATATCACGCATTCTTATACTGTGGACCTGTGCTTGTGGAATAAGTACTTAAAATGAAAATTAAATTAGAAGCTCCCTCTTAGTAACACTAGACTAAATTGTTCAGTCTACTTCGAATCTATAAAGAGGTAATGTCAAAGGTGCTCCACTACGAGCACTTTAGTTAACCTAATTTGGTATGAGTAATATTATAATAGTTTTATACTTTAACGTGCAGTGATAGCCATGTTGGTAGTAAGCCGGCCTTTTTACATGTACGAAATTGTCGTTAGAAAACGGAGCGTGATAGTATGAGTTTAGTGACGAGTTTATGAAAAACAAATACATTCCGAAAAATAAAATTGGTTAAAAGAGATTTCCACGAACGACTACTTTATCACGTAGGTGCATTTTACAATAAAATTGCCTGAAACCGATCCGGTAACGTTTCCGCGAAACAATGATCATTACATTGTTTTCGTCCACCCGTGGAAACCTACTGGTTGACCCTGTGTTTCAGGCGAAAAAGGACTTAAGTATTTATAAATTACATAATCACATTGCTAAGTTGCTACAGATAGATAATAGACAGAAACCTTTTAGAGTGTCATCTTAGGCCTTTCCTAATAGTAAATTTTTGTATGAATTTCCATCTTAATAATATAATGAATATTCTGTCTACGACAAAATAAAAGGCACAATAATTTAATTACGCAGTACAGACTTCTAAAAGTCAACGTATACGAGCCCAAAGTTGTGTCTGACACGATTACAGTTAGAGCACTTAAGTGCCATACACTAAAGTCACTTGAATGAGAAACAAAGTAAAGAATGTACCAACGTATCACAGGCAACCAGCCGTCGTTTATTATCCACTAGCACGCAACCTTTAAGGTTAAAATACACACGTAATGTTGACCCCGACTCGGCGCGGCGTGATTTGAGAGCCACACTAACGCCTGTTCAGCCACTAACACCAAAATACTCGCCAGCGCAAACAACATCACACAATACACAGTAAAGTTTACATTCACGTACTTACCAGTGTAATTGTTTGAATTGAACACGCTACCTGTGTGTGGACTAGACAATGGATCATAGAAAAATTCTACGGTGTGACAGGTGTCAGTCATAAGCATTTTTTATGAAAATTTTATTTAATGATTTTGGTTTTTTTTTTTAGTTTTCCCTATCCGAAGAGAACCCCTTCTGTTTCCGATTTGATCTCATTTGTTTGATACGTTTTATGTGTTTATGGGACTAACCCCCAGTTTCCGAAAGGCAAATCAAACTAAAATTAGCTGACCGACTGTTAAATCTGATCTTATAAGCTAGCTATAGCTGACCTGATTGGTTGCATAAAATCATAACGCCTTTCAAAAACCAATCAGACAGTAATATGAGATTTAAAAGTCTGTCATCTAATTTTAGTTTGATTTGCCTTTCGGAAACCGGGGCCTACTCTTCGTTCGACGAATTAACTTTCAACATTAACCCCCAGTTTCCGAAACACAAATCAAACTAAAATTATCTGACAGACTGTTAAGCAATAAAGATTATTATTATTATTATTATAAATCTCATGTCAACTGTTGTGATTGGTTGTTGAACTAGTGGTAAGTCTTTACTTAGAGATTAAGCATGTCCGTTATGCATGCGGCACGGCTACGCAACGCACCATGTCAGTAAATCCTAAGCTTTCCGGTGCGGTTAGATTCTTACCAGGCAGAATTACAACCGAATTCATATTGACCAGTGACGGCCGTCCAGCTGCTTGCTTGCTGACCGTGCCGGGACTCCAGGTAAGAAGATTCATATTAAGAATACGACCGGACTGGAAAATGTAAGCCTAGCCTACACTTATATATACGACACAGTATACCTCCTCGCAGTTGGAAACCAATTACAATTTCCGCTCACGCTACAATACCCATAGAAAACGTGTACCCTTTCTTGTTGTAAAGTAGATTTAACTGAGCAGCAGTCAAAAGGTTAATATCCCCTATCTGAAAGTAGGAGATCGTATCGTGTAAATAAAACCGGAGCCTCTTATCGTTTCGTCGCCATTTGGCGGTCGCAGCAGACTGGTTTCTGTTTAGATTTATCGTAAAATACACAAGAAAATTGTCCACAGTCTGTCCGTTTCGTTTCGAGAGAGCAGAGTTGTGGTTTTCGTACCCGCTGCGGGGAACGCTTCTTGAAATCCGCATTTTCGGTCAAATGAAATGCAATTTCAGACCGTTTATCAGAATAAATACCAATCTCAATACTACGTGGTGGTACAGAATTGTACGATGCAACAGGAAATTTTCCTCACAATAGATATAAAGTTGCATATACCAACATTTTTTTACCAACTACTTACAAGTACATTATTAGTTGTAACTCTACGATGAAGGAAAATTGCGTGAGGAAACACGCAGGTCCAGAATAAGTTTTCAATTTAAAAGCAGTGATAACCGTGTTGGAAGTGAGGCAGCGTTCAATTCCTTGTCAGGGCACATTTATCACTAACTAGGAGAAAAAGGAACACATTGTGAGCAAACAAAGAAAACCAATAATTGGTTCTGTGGGTTGCTTAAAGCGACTGGTCCGACACATGTAGGGGTCCGAAGAAATACATTGCTTAGTGGTAAGTTACTCTGTATATTATGTAAACATTTGTAAATGTTCATATGAAGGTACAGTCACCTCCACAATTTGTTTACAACCTCTATTATATCAAGCAATTGGCCATTTCTTCTAAGTGTAGAATATTACTACAATAATACAACTACATCTCAAAAACGGCGTCCGCGGCACGACTTACATGATCCCGACTACCAAACCACTCCGCGCCTACTTATATAGCTTCTATGGCTCTACGACCGACCGACCGACACTAATAAGTAACTAAAATGGTGTCCCGATGAAATATAGCCCTCCAAGACACCATCGCCAGGGTATTACGCGACTTCCTGACGTATACGGCTGGACTTCATCCCTACTTGGTGGATATCAGACCTATACGCACGAAGTGCTTTTCAAGATTTTTTATTATGCGCAGGAGTGGAACCAGGAGTGGAACTACCCGCCGGCGTCTGTATTTCCGAGTTAATATAACCCGTCAAAATTCAAAAATTCAAAATCGTTTATTTTCTATTGGTATTAAAATATACACTTAGAAACGTCAATATTATATAATAACAAGGCACTCTAAACTCATCCATGAAGATTGGCTAAATGCAAACAGCAGCCCATCTCCACCGACGAGCTGCTGGTTCCGAATGCAGTACCCCGAGAAGAGCCAGCAAGAAACTCAAGGGCAGCTCTTTTTAATCTCATGTCTTACTAATAAATATCGTTTACAATAATAATTATAATGTCATGCGTTAAGGCTCGGGTGAACAGGCATCAGCTGTTGGTTTCTAAGGTCTGGATGTTAATACTTGTATACAACGCGTAACAGAATAAGCGCAATTCCTCATACACCCCAATTATTATAGTAATATAAAAAAAATGATGCCTTCGTGCTTTAGAACCAATTTTCTGAAATAAAGAGCAATAATAGTACGATTTCCATAGGTAGCACTAAATTCAGCTATGCTAATTAATTTTTTGGGAAAATATTATAATAATATGTAATTGGCCGCTTGTCAATTTAACTAGCGGGTGACGAGCGGCGTTACCTACACTTAACTTAAACTTTTACACTTATTTTTTTATATTATTTTTTATTTATAAAATCGAATTAGTAGTCGATACTGATCAAACTAATTTCAGGAATTGCGCTTATTCTGTTGCATGTTGTATAAATAGATATGTAGGTCCTCTACATAAAAAAAACAGAATCACATGCAAACGTTTTGTATCTCCCTTAGCGACATACTCTCTTAATCGTATAGTCTAGTAAATCCTGTCTACAAGCTTAGTTAAGTTGACTTCGCAGCCACGCTAATGTTATTTTCGGTTCTTTACTTCGCTTACAAAAGCAATGTATTTACTACTCGCTCGCGTCTAGAGACTTAAATCACAGAATAGTTACTACGCCATTTCGTTTTTAACCTAATATTTTATTTATTTTATTTGACACAATAAACAAAAAAATAGGATGAGACGAGACTTTAAGTAACCAAGTAGGTATTGGGGTCGATTCTGCTTTACACCGACTAAACTTAGTTTGGTTTAGTCCTGTCTTTGTATTACCTCAACAAAAGAAAAGGTATAGAAGATAACCTACCGAATTTAGTACTGTCAGAAGCTGTATTTAAGTCGTGACTTCTTTACTTATGCACTAAATACGTTATGAAATTCCTTAGTAAACAGGACTAATTTTAATTTGATAGGACTAAATATCTCTCGTCTCTTTTCTTTTCTAGGAGAAAAAAAATTACAGGAGTAAACTAAAATAAGTTTAGTCGCTGTAAAGCAGAATCAGCACCATTACCTCATAGTTATCCATATAATATATGAGATATTAAACAACAGAAACCCGATCATGTGTGTGCTCAAGAAATATGTGTACCTAATGAGGATCAGTACAGTTATAGCAAATCCATTAGAAATATTATCCACGTTATTCTTTATGATGTAAGAATGATATCTCTTTTTGAATTATCCAAATCGGACCATTACTTACGAAGATATTAAATAATAAACATACTCAATGATCGCGAGAGCGTGTACGTCACTGTGAGGGAACCAAGTACGGCCGGCCGGCCGGCACTCAATGATCGCGGGAGCGTGATGACGTCACAATGAGGGCGACGCTACCGCGGCGGCTACTCGGTGAACTTCGCTAGGAATTCGGTCATAACTTTGTCAATTTTTGTCGTAGAACAAAAATTTTTGTACTGTATGTTAAGGATTTCTTAGCTCTATAAATCTGCATTCTCAACTAAAAACGTTACGGATCCTCATTTAAAACTCAAACAAATAAATAAATTAATAATATCTTTAAACATGCATGAGTCGTTTGATGGATGTAGATGAAGCACGAGAGATCTGCCAGGTTCGTAGCAAGTGGCAGTATATTGTCTCTGCCTACCCCAATGGGAAATAGGCGTGAGATTATCTATGTGTGAATGTATATTTTAAACATACCTTATTTTTATAATGCCCTAAAAATAGATAATCTAAAAAACTTTTTGGTTTGGATACACTGAGAGGGTCTCACAAAAATATTAGTTATACTTATGAAGAGACATTACAATGTAAAGCATATTGCAGCTGCTATCATAAGCCGAGATTTAAAGTTCCGAAAATCTACATAGCAACGTCGTTATAACCCAAATCCGTCTGGGATAAAAGCGCAGACGTGTAATAAAGTTGAATACATTTCCGACGTGTCCCGGGCGGTCCGTTACTTAAAATTGCATCGTTTTGTTACGGGCTAAGTAAAGTAAGTACAGTGCTTAGTGGTGCTGGTATGTGGAGTGAGCTGCGGAAGTTAAATGAAGTTCAGTGTAATTACTCTCTGAGAGGCGGTTAACTCGGCTCGGTTATGGTGACAGCCTCGCCGCGCGCTCTAATTGTACCCAATATTAATAATGGAACGCGTCCTTTACACATGAAATACGCTATTTGACTGCCGGCCGAATACTCAAATGTTCGTCACAATTAAGTACGGCCTAAATAAACTGACTCTTTTCGTATGAAATGAATTTGAATTTGGAACTATACTTAACGACACTTAATCTTTAAACTTTATTTGACGGGCCCTACCTTCTGAGACGGAAGTAGCGGATTCGATTCCCGCCCGAGTCCCACATTTGAACATGTCTGTTGGTTTTGTGTTTAGATATGTATGTTTATCAGTTGTTTTGTACGAAATAGTTTATCAGTTGTTTGCTTGGACGAAACGAAAGTACGAATGCATCATATTTTTTTATATTATTTTACTAATTGGGGTGTATGAGGAATTGCGCTTATTCTTTGATGCGTTTTATAAGCCGCTAAAGTTCTTTTAGCAACAAATTGGGATCTAACGTCACAACGAAATAAGGCACCCGATGGTCCCGCCCATAAGCATATGTATAAACGATAAATAAACAATACATACCTATGTAGATGAC
Organism: Ethmia dodecea; assembly: GCA_963855545.1. Classification (NCBI taxonomy): domain Eukaryota; kingdom Metazoa; phylum Arthropoda; class Insecta; order Lepidoptera; family Depressariidae; genus Ethmia; species Ethmia dodecea. The sequence goes on from OY979443.1 coordinate 6,357,657, forward strand.
TTTGTAAAGCGTAAAGATTAGCCGAATATAATGACTAATGTATGGGACTGACATTATAGCGCTTGACATTGACATGCGCGGCTTTATAGCGCTACCCAGTGAAATTGACGCAAGCTTCTCGTGATGATAATCAGTGAGGCTCAGGTTCAAATCCTGGCATGTACCAATGAGTTTTTCAAAACTTACGTCACTAGCTCGACGGTGAAAGAAAACATCGTGAGGAAACCAGCAGGTCTCAGAATCAATTCTGAGGCATGTGTAACAGACCCGGTCCGGCGATGGGCTCACCACCTATCACGATTAGGGGTCGAATATTGTCGAGGTTGGTTTTGAGTTGAAAAGAGGGTATTTCCAGTAATGGAATACCTCTGCCTACCCCCTCGGGGATGAAAGGAGTGAGATTTTTTTAAATTTTATTTTACATCTACAACAGCTTTAGGTAGGTAGGTATCTTGTTGAAAAAGCGTACACACACATGAACCCATAAAGGAATTATTAATTTTACTTAATCTGTAATGTGGTTGCTCTATTTTATTTTTATTTCTAAGATTACAATTGTGCCTGTCAAAGTTTTTTGTAAAAAGAGATATATTTTTCCGTACGTACATAAATATAATATAAAAATTATGATAGCATTCATTTATTGTCAGTGTTTTTTGGATAAGTAATCAATGTTTTTTGTCAAATCAACGCAAATCGCTTTTAAATCTCATAATCTGTGCGGATGGCGATAATTAGCACTCTATGTTTCACTGTCGGATAGCCTATTTTCCTCTGAATCTTATACGAATGATACTACTAAATAGCTGTGAAGTTACAAACAGCTGGCGCCGCCAAAAGTTTGTCGACGATGCGTTTACGAAACAAACGCGAGCAAATTGGAAAAAGTTACACATACCTACCTACAACAGTATTTTGTATATAATATGACTTATTGAAGCAATCTGCCTTAAAACTTTTTAAGTAGGAAGTAGAAGAAGGCATTATCAATGTGTTATTTTTCAGAAACAAACATTTTCATGGAAACATTTCAATAAATTCCCATTTTTTCTTAATCTTAATTATCACTCAAAGAGGATGTTCCTATAAAAAAATATTGTAAATTAGACACCACAGATTAAAATATATATATAATATGATGCTTGTCAATCGTGAAAAAAACGTCGCACTGTGGAATATTTGGGCCTCTTGCTGATCAAAAATCAATAACTTTTTTGTATTATTCTGCACTAAATGTAGAATTTTAGTAATCAAAAATATTTCCTATTACTTTTTTATTTAATTTAATGAAAAATGATAATTTAAAGGAACCGAGATAACTGTAAGTTTGACTTATATAAAAAATAACTAATAATTAAATATGTTACTTGATTATACATTTTAACTTTATTTATACCTACGGCAACTTAATAATTTATCTAGAAACTTAATAATATGTTTTTTTAATAATAATGATTTTTTTAATAGGTTGTCTAAAATACTTGAACAATAAATACCTTATTAAGTTAAAATAAATACTTGTAACAGTTAAAACTACTTATATCGACATTAATAATATTGATAATAATAATAAACAAAAATAATATCACCCGTACATGTAAATTTTGCTCAAATCTTATTATTCTCATAATGTTGAAAACCAAAGGTTACCGAAAAATATAACGATTTTATTTTTAATAAACAACAAAATAAATAGCGATATTGGATATTATAAGCCTTTAGGCATTAGTTTCGCCATGTTTATTTTTTTTGGTAAATGAAGTTAAATAAATAAAATAAATAAATAAAAATAAATAAATATTTCGACCAGTAACTACGTAGGAAACTGGTTACCTGTGATAATTTTTTAAAAAGGAAAAAATCTCGAAAGTATAGGTACGGCAGTTGTTAAATTATCTATACTTCTATACTAATATTACAAAGAGGAAAAATTTGTATCTTTGTTACGAATAAACTCAAAAACTACTGGACCGATTTAAAAAATTCTTTTACCAATGGGAAGCTAGAATATCCCTTAGTAACATAGGCTATATTTTATTCCCGTATTCCCCCGGTAACGGGAACTACGCGGGTGAAACCGCACAGAACCGCAGTAATAATTTAAAAACAGAAATAGAGAATGACCGATAAATAGCTCTTAAATATCATATCCAATTATTACATAACTTTTCTCATTTGCTTAAACTTAATTAATAATTTAAACCTAACAATATTGTTAAACATGAAATTCCCGGGAACGGCATAGTTTGACTCGAGTTGCGTGCGCGAGTGTTTCACGCGCGTCTACTGCTTCACTAATTTTCTCACAGTTTCAAGGGTAGCACATATTAGCAGTTGATTTTTTTTATATGTTTAAGAGGGATGCTTACACTATATTATTATATCTTTCTCAAAGCGTGAATCCGCGGGAATAGTTGCTAAAACTCTAACTGAATTCAAGATATTTTAAAATATCCCATACTTCATTATTTAACGTCTATTACGTAAAAGAAAAAAGGAAAATAAGGTTTTCATCCCAAAATTAAACAAGCATGAAACAACCTTTCAGAAAAGGTATAACACTATGAAAGTTCATACTAAAACTTTTAAGGGGTAAAGCGTTGAAAACGTCAGAAAATTGATTTAAATCAGCACAATCAAAGTTACCGAAACTTTGATATTAAAAAAGAAATATTTTCACATCAAATAAAAATCTTATTTTTGCCAATTATTAAATTATAACTATTAAGCTGTAAGAAAAAATAAAAACAAGCTCCAAATTCAGACATTCGGAAAAACTATTTATGATCAGCGGTTGTTCTACGATATTCCACAGTGGTCGTCTCATTTTTATGAGTAGATAATCGATAATAAATTGAACAAATTACGGTTAAAATGGGGTATATTGAATTTTTATATTTTATAATTCTTTACCTATTAGTTTTAAGTAGCTGTAAAGTGAAACCATCGCTGTATACCTACTTGTTTTTTGTGCTCACTGCATGTTCAGGTTAATGACTTATAATGGAATATAATGTAAATTTGAGATATAAAATATCATTAACTGTTTTGTGTGCCAAATTAATAAATAAATTATCAAAGACCCGGCCAAGTGCAAGTCGGACACGCACACGAGGGGTTTTCGTACCACCGTCCTTGGGTCGCGTTGGCACTCTTTGGGTATACTAAGATAAAAATTGGTGTAATATTCGATACATTTACCAAAATAAATTTGAGTTTTGACAGATGATATTGTTACTCTAACCACAGTATAATAAATAGTACTAGCTCTAACCTTTGACACACGCAAAGTGGTGTACTTCGACTATCCACTTAACACTACATCTGTGGTGGACACTCCTCTGTGGGCTTGTATTCATGTACCAAGCATGAATAATCACTGTCTTGCATAAGGCTATTATCCAGAGCCACTCACCTATTAAGGTATGATTACGGTTAGACAGACGGCTTACATATAGATAAACGGGTCAATAAACAGGGTACCTATAAGGATGTATAACAAGCAAAATTCTATTTTACTTTGCTTAGATTTGAAATTTCGACGATATATTCCTAGAAAGGCACTAAGAGAAGATTGTTTGAAATTCCCACGGGAATGGAAAACCATGGGTTACCACCCGCTAGTCTACATCTACACTAATATTCAAAATATGAGAAATAAAAAAAGTGTATTTTTCCTATATTGAATTGAAAAGGAAAGAAATATTATGTATATTAAATTTTTCACTGTCCTGGCAGTCATAGTTTTGAATTCACAGCTAATAGTGTCCGCTCTTAAACAAAAATGTTTGCGTTTTGAAAGAGGGAGATTGATTTAAGTGCAATACAATATGATATGAATTATTATTATAACTAGTTTCATTTGGTTACCTGTCCACTTGGGTAGTAGGATCAGAAATCTGATACTATGAAGATCAAATACCATTTTTATCATCTGTCTAAGCGTAAATTTATCATGGAAAATTGTACTGAATATTGAACTATGACGTCATCATTTTTAGTATTAAAAAATCGATATCATTGTTGTTTTGAGATAATCTTTTGATAGACTAATTTCTCTCATTTTAGTTGCAATACAGTAAATTTCCATAGTGCGCCTTAGTATTACTGAAAGCAATACAACCTACAAAACTTGACCAAGATCATTAAAAATGTTTCGTTTAATCAACATTAACTTTAATTATAGAAGAAATATTTGCACGTTTTTATGTTTGTTTGTACTGGACAGATTCCGAAACTACTGGACCGACTTGAAAAACATTCACCAATGGGATGCTAACCTTTTTCTGGAGTACCACGGGAATAATTTTCAATCGGGAACTGGATTTACTGGGATGAAATGGCAGGTAGCATTACACTTAAAACGGGGGAAAATTCAGTGTGTACCTTCGCAAACAAGGGGGAAAAAACTGGTAGATACTTTAGGATTATCACGCCGCACTTCGCTCTACATAAAGTTTAGTTGGTGGTAGGGTGGCGAGAATACAGGGTGTATGTAGTATAGGCGGTAAGTTGGCATTCTATCAGCATGCGGCGCGGGCACGCCCGTGTTTGGCGACCGAGTGAGCAAACTCGCGCTCTAGCCGCATTTGCAATTCGTTTGCGGACTACGAAATACTCGGCGCCCGACTCTTTTGTAACCGGATTTCCCAGCTAACGACCTAGATGCTGCATATTTATGCAGTTTAGTCACATACAATTTTTCATGTCTGCGAGGAAGTAAAGGGAAGTGTCGCGAGATTGGAGAGCTTAAATTGTCGTGTGTATTAGCCAAGGCCTGGGCTAATGGAATTATTCTTATTACTCTATAAGGTATATCCACACACGTGAGGAAAGACTCTTAGCTGAGCAGTGGGTTGTTGATGATGATGCATGGAATTATTGACCTAAAAACTTTAAGGCGGGGATATTAAGGAACAGGTTACCATTCATATATCCATATTTAGTGGCGATACTAACGCATACCTATTAGTGTGATTCTTGGAATTTGTGACACAGTATAGTACCATACATACTGACAAATCTTAGATTACCTACCGTCGTGACATTTGAGTGCTATCGACAGAATTCCAGATATTAATTAAACCGACTTCAAAAAAGGAGGAGGTTTCACAATGCGACCGGTTTTTTTATGTGTTCGCAGATATCCGCGAATATACATACATACATACATACATTATGTATGTATGTTCGCGAATATCTTTGTCGTTTATGAACCGATTTGTTGATTCTTTTTTTTTGTTAGAAAGGAGATATCCCAAGGTACCACGATAAGGAAACCAGGATCTAATGATGGCAACCCAGAGAAATCTACATTTCTTGGTGTGCAGCCTCACAACATTCAGTTATTAACTCAAGACCAGAAACAGAATACACTTACAAAATGAAACAATAATCGTAACAGCGTGCGAGTGCGGCATCGCGGGTGGCACCCATCGCAAGAACTCGCCAGACGACTTAGAATTATATTCTTAATTTTTACAGAGACTCTTACAATAGCGAATCCAAGATTAACAATTGCCCTGAGCCGGGCACCGAGAAAATTAACTTTTAAATGTAAATTTTACGAGGAAGTCATAACCTGAAAGCTGCCGCGGTTAGCTCTGATTTATTGCAGTTGGAATTGAAAGTGTTAAAGGAGTTGCAATCTGAAAAAAGTTTTAATAGGTACCTCTTTAAAGAAATATAAATCATGAGTCTAAGCGAGTTTAACTTTCGCAAAGTTTAGCAACATTGGAGATCATCTACTCAAGTGCGTATTTAATGGTGTCGCTTTAGCTTCTAATCAGAAGATCATTTTACTTACAGTATACGCAAATATTGCTCATTTCCATAGTCTTATGTACCAAAAGTAGTATAGTGAAAGAATTTAATGTAGGAAAATAATCTAGGGAAAATGCGCAGAAAATATTGGTATATTCTTAAGTTTATTTTCATTTTATTCATTTAGGTGAAGGAAAACATCGTAAGGAAACCCGCAGGTCTCAGAATTAATTCTGAGCTGAGACATGTGTAAACAGACAGACCCGGTCCAGCGATGGGCTCACCACCTATCACGTTTAGGGGTCCAATATATCTCGTGAAATGTGGGTATATCCAGTAATAGAATACCTCTGCCTACCCCCTCGGGGATAAAAAAGGCGTGAGATTATATAATTATGTACCTATATTATTTTCATTTTTGCACCTATTTTAGTGAGTATCGTGCGCAAGGTGCTAATGATACATCATTATATTATATAAGCCCGTTCTACAAAGCACATTGTGACAACCTATCAGTGGAATTAAATAAAAATCGGGTACTGAACAACTGTTTATATTTTAATTTTTACCATCTACATGCTGATTGCTACAGGACTTTTATTATAAAGATTAATATCTAGTAATTTAAATTAAGTACTAATTATCTCAATCGTTTTAATTATATAAATAACTTATTTAAAAGGGTATGTAACTCAATCTTAAATAATATTATCTCTAGGGTAGGTAATAACTAATTTTAACTGTTACAATTTTATGCACAAGAACTTATATCTGAATAACTTTAACCGTTGCAATTTTATATATTTGAATAATTATTGAAAATATATTTAAATGAGACTAGCGATAGGCTGAGAGGCAGAGGTTCTTCTAGTCTTGTGTTCAGGAGCGAAGTAAGGGTCGAAATGAGCTGCGATGTAGTTTTATTCGACCGGCACCGGAAGCTCTCTTCACTTAATCGTCTGTAGTGTTGCCAGGCTGGGCTGGGTGGTCAGCGTTGGCGTAACAGCTCGGCCATCCTGTAAGAGAGTGACCACACGATGCGATTAGAATTTTGTATATTAGCAGACTTAACTTTCCAGTAAGTCAATTAGGTCTTCAGTATCCAATTCACTGTCATTATCGGGTTCGCTAGCAGAGCCAACTGCACTAATATAAGGCCTAAGAGAATCTACAGCCACAGTAGTCTGAAAATGTTTATACCCCCTGAAACCTTTCACACTGTTAATTATGTAGCGGTCATGGTCCAAAACCTTAAAAATACGGTACGGCCCAGCATAACAAGCATCAAGTTTCTTATTGATCCCAGACTCCTTACATGCTTTTGAGTTTTTCCACAGTACCAAGTCCCCCTTTTTATAAACCCTACAAGCCTTCCTTTTCTTATCAAAGAGTTGTTTCATTTTTTCTTGTTTCTTTTTTATATTACTAGAAGCCTGTTGACGCCACTGATCTAGATTAGGGTTATCTTCAACATTCTCTAAGTCTGGCAAAATGCGACTCTTATGTTTGAACATGAGATTAAAGGGGGCGTGGCCTGTGGTTTCGTGACGAGCGTTGTTAATTCCAAACACAACATCAGGTAATTTCAAATCCCAAGCAGTAGCATCAGCAGTGACTCTTAACCCGTTAAGTATAGTCCTATTTACCCGCTCTACCTGCCCATTTGCTCTCGGTGTAGCTACAGCAGTTAGCACATGTTTTACCTGCTTTGCAACCATAAAATTTTTGAAGTATCGACTACAAAATGCAAGACCTCTGTCCGACACAATAGTGGAAGGGTATCCGAATAGGCTAAACATGTCTTTCAAAATTTTTATGGTCTCCGCAGAGCTTAGTGTGCGTGTGGGTCTTGCGAGAACAAATTTGGAAAAAGAATCTGTAATCATAAGTATGTACTGGTTGTTTTTCCTAGTTTTATTGAATGGGCCTAAATGGTCAATGTGAACAGTGTGAAAAGGAATGTCTGGTTTTGGAATTGGGTGCAACTGTCCTTCCATCCTACCATAATGACCCTTTCGAAAAGCACAATCTAAGCACGACGTTACATATTTCTTTATAAATTTTGACATTTTTGGAAACCAATATTTACCCTTTATGGCCTCATTACATCTTTTCAGCCCTACATGTCCTACCTCATCATGAAACTTTTGTAACAACTTCCATCTAGCAAAATCAGGGACCACTAGTCTTTCGCCATGAAGAGCTTTCCTGTACAGTCTTTCATCTCTAATCAAATAGTTGTTCACTACATCTGGATTAGCGTTTCCCTCTCTCAACTGTATTATGATGTTCCTAAGCCTATGATCCTGCATCTGCACCGTAAGAAACCAATCATCAGTCGACAATAAATTAATATCAACAGCATTTCTGCTCAACGCATCTACATGCCCCATTTTGTCTCCAGCTCTGTACTCTACTTCAATATCAAAGTCTTGTACTTGTAACCACCATCTGGCTATTCTAGGAACTAAGTCTTTCTTCACAAATGTATATCTTAATGCAACACAGTCTGTTACTACCTTCAATTTCAACCCCATGACATAAACCCTAAATCTCTTTAAGGACTCTACAAGAGCTAGAGTCTCCAACTCATAGCTGTGATAGTTTTGTTCCTCTACGGATGTGACTCTACTGAAATACATAAGAGGTTTCAAGGCCCCGTCAGTTTGACGTTGCATTAAAATTCCTGCTATTCCCCATTTACTTGCGTCTGTGTGCAGTTCAGTAGGAAGGGATCGATCATAAATGGCTAATACAGGTTGGGATACTAATTTTGATTTTAACATGGTAAATGCCTCTTGTTGCTGGACACCCCAGTGCCACACAACATTTTTCTTTGTCAATTCTGTAAGTGGCCTAGCAATAAGGGCAAAACCTTTAATGAATTTCCTATAAAATGAACAAAGTCCTATAAACTGCCTAACTTGCCTAACATTTGTTGGAGCTGGAAAGTCCTTAACGGCTTTTGTCTTAGTATCCCCCGGCTTTATTCCGTCTTTGGAGACCTTGTGGCCTAAGTAGTTAAGTTCTTCTTTTAGAAAAGAACACTTTGATATGTTGAGTTTGAGGTTAGCTTCCTCCAGTGTAGATAAGAGCAATTCAATGAGTTCTAGACCCTTAGTCACACTTTCAGAGGGCAAAAGGATATCGTCCATAAAAGTTAATATATTGTCTTGTCCATTATTGACTTTAGCAAGAACTTTATGGATCATTCGCTGAAAAACAGCAGGACTATTTGCCAAGCCAAAAGGGACACGCAAATATTCATACTGGCCGTCGGGAGTAATAAAGGCAGTCTTATGAATCGAATCTGAAGCTACTGGTATATGATGGTAACTTTGAGAAATGTCACAAGTGGTGAAAATAGTTTTCCCTGCTAATTTACTGAATTCGTCTTCAATCAAAGGTAATGGATAACGATCCTTTATAGTTACCGCATTGAGGGCCCTATAGTCTACACAAAGACGCATGTCCCCATTCTTTTTCTTAACTAGGACTACTGGGGAAGCATAATCTGAGTTAGACTCCCGTATAATGCCTGCCCTAAGTAAGTCGTTAACCTTATCACGTACTACTTGAAGCTCAGGTAAGGAAAGTCTGTAAGGCCTATGGTAGACTGGCTTGTCTGTAGTCAGACTTATTTTCATTTCGGTTACATCTGTGAGACCTAATTCATCAGTGCTGGAGGCAAAACAAGACCTATGCTCAATTAGTATAGAATATAATGTTTGTAAATCATCACTGTTTATGTTTCCGACATCAATCTCACTTAACTGAATCCCCCCTACACATTCATCATTACAAGTCACTGTATTAATCTGCACTAAATCATTAATTATGCTCAACGGGTCAATAATGGAATCCACCAAACCAGTTTTACAGCTCATCACATTACCATCAACAGAACTTTTGTTACTACAGCTATTCGGTACGGAACCCTTAGATCTAGTCGGTACGAAGCCCAAACAACTATTCGGTACAGAATCCAAGGAAATATTCGGTAACAAATCACTCTCCTGTACCATATTAGTTTCAGTATCAACATTGTTCCATAGTAATAAAAGAATTTGACTCACCTTGTCACATCCATGCTTACTATTTAGCTCACAGCCATAGCCGCGCACCATCACCTGCCCAGCAGTAAATTCCAATGATGTTGCGCCCAGGTTGAATACTTTAATGACGCCATAGCTGCCCTGCAACACAGTGGCTGGTATGGTATATTCGCGTCCTAAAAAGTTGAAATATCGGGGATTAGTACAAATAGGCCGATCAGTCGGCCGATCCAGTGTGACCTCTACAAAAGCAGCTTCATTTGGGGACACTGTTATGCTTTTTCCACACAACACGCTGACCTTATCGTTACAGTTGTCCACCTCAATTTGATCAATCGTCACCTCTTCTCTGGGAGTAACTCTCACTTCATTTCCTTTCACAATTAGGATTACGTCGTCCCGGTTAATCACTGGCTGGCCCACAAGTAATTCCATACGGCCCATGTCACAGTGAGTTATGATAGCATCACTACTTATAACCAATCCATCAATCCGTAATATAATATCCACTTCACCCATTGCCGGAATTTGTTGACCCGTAAACCCCTTCAAAATCTTGTTAGTAGGTCTAATTAAACAATTTAATTTCCTCGCCGCGGTTATACTAATGACATTACTTTGCGCGCCAGTGTCAATATAAGCTGTCATTGAAACGTCATTCACAGTTACGTTCTTAAAGTACGCTTCGCTTAAATTCTGCACTATTTTTATTTCTTTGATATGATTACTGGATAACTGGTCATTTGAATTTGAATTAGAATTAAGTCGACAAAATCGCGCTATATGACCAGGTTTCTTACACAAATTGCAAAACCTAGTATCGGGATTTGGACAATTTCTGACGCCGTGTCCCTCTTTACCACACCGATAGCATTTGAAGTTCGAAACGTTCCCGCTAGTGTTGGAAGTAGATGGCAACTGCGTACGATCAATCGGTTTTCCGGATGGAACGATAAAAGGGGGTCGTCTTCGTTCATCTGTCTCACGATTCCTATTTTGTATGCTCTGATAGGTTTCGAGCGATGATAAGAATTCACAATAAAGGTCCTCGGGATGCGAACTTTTTAACGCTTTAGCGCTTGCTTGAAGCTCAATTGGAAGACCGCGTATAATACAAGAGACTGCAGAGCTATCGTCTAATTTACATCTGTGACACATTGCTAATTTATCATAAAAGTATTTACTCATGGGTTCTTTCGGGTCTTTTTTTCTAGATGCCAACTCCTCCAACATTTCAGAAAATTCGAATGACCTTGGAAAAGTTCGTCTCAAAAGATCTTGCCATTTCTCCCAGTTCAGATCATAATTTTCTAAACGATTATACCACCTTCGAGCAGATCCATCCAAACGGGCTTGCATGTAATAAGCCCTTTTAGCATCATCCCAGCCATAAATTTCCCCCAACTGATTTATTTTCTTTAACCAAACACAAACGTTATTCTCACGGTCATCGGGGTCAAACAGCGGAATAATGGCATCACCTTTTAGACTGTCTAACTTGGGGCTTTTCTTACTATAGAAATATTCATTAACCATACCTTGGAGCTTCTTCGTTACCAGTCTTTCAAAGATTGCCTGTTGCTGTCCATCGGCAGGGTCTTGTGGGTGTGGGTCGTCAGTTGCGGTGCTCGTTGTCTTCCCTCGTTTCGCTGCCACTCGCTCACCATCGCTTGTGGAATCCTCCTCGCTATCACTAGTCTCATGTCTAACGTATCGTCTTTTCATTTTATCCCACTTCTGAAGCTGTGACAACCTATCAGTGGAATTAAATAAAAATCGGGTACTGAACAACTGTTTATATTTTAATTTTTACCATCTACATGCTGATTGCTACAGGACTTTTATTATAAAGATTAATATCTAGTAATTTAAATTAAGTACTAATTATCTCAATCGTTTTAATTATATAAATAACTTATTTAAAAGGGTATGTAACTCAATCTTAAATAATATTATCTCTAGGGTAGGTAATAACTAATTTTAACTGTTACAATTTTATGCACAAGAACTTATATCTGAATAACTTTAACCGTTGCAATTTTATATATTTGAATAATTATTGAAAATATATTTAAATGAGACTAGCGATAGGCTGAGAGGCAGAGGTTCTTCTAGTCTTGTGTTCAGGAGCGAAGTAAGGGTCGAAATGAGCTGCGATGTAGTTTTATTCGACCGGCACCGGAAGCTCTCTTCACTTAATCGTCTGTAGTGTTGCCAGGCTGGGCTGGGTGGTCAGCGTTGGCGTAACAACATCATTACAGAACGTTTGAACAGCACAACTAGATACTTACCTACCTACTTATTTTTATGATCCCTCTACTTAGGTATTTATTGATATCAAAACAGGTGATCAATTCTCAATGATTTTATTTCCAGTTTAATTTATAAATAAGTGATCTTTAAATTTTTTTTTAAATGGACATGTTAACAATCCTAACCCTATTAAGTCCACAGGGCTTAATTTTTTTTTAGCATTTTTGCATGCAATATTTACTCTAAAAAATATGTTTTTATGACTGTTAGTGGGTAGGTATTTACCCACATTGATCACAGGTCTAGTAGGTACAACAAATAATTTGAATAGCCGGTAACAGAAGAGGTAATGGAAACACTGGTGTACAAAAATTTTAAATTTTGTGTCAAAAATACGTCATTTAACTATTTTCTAATTAAGCAACACGTATTTTCGGTCTGAATCTATCTAGAAAATCAGGTCATAAGAGGATGAAGGATGCAAGTTTGTTCTAGTCGTAAGCACGTAGGTCCCCAAAAGAGGTTTTTATTCCTCCGCGAAAGGTAATAGACCGGAACTCATGAGGCTACACCACTGGGCAACTGCTTTATAGGACTAATACCGTACGTTTTATTTGTGTTTGCGTATTACTTTTCTATCTATTCATAATTTAATAATCGAGTGAATGCATACATAGGTCACGGCTAGTATATTTTACTATAAGTAAGTTCTTAGTTCCAATTAAATATGAATTCAAAACTGAATACACATAATTAATGCCTATACACAGTACTGCCTCAATAAAGAAAAATAAATAAAGTAACATTACATTAAAAGTATATTTATCACTATATCATATTTATCACTAGCTCGACGGTGAAGGAAAACATCGTGAGGAAACCCACAGGTCTCAGAATTAATTCTGAGACATGTGTAAACAGACCCGGTCCGGCGATGGGCTCACCACCTATCACGCTTAGGGGTCCAATGTATCTCGTGAAATGTGGGTATATCCAGTAATGGAATACCTCTGCCTACCCCCTCGGGGATGAAAGGCGTGAGATTATACTATACTTATACATTAAAAGTAAAATATACACATTTAAATACGGAAAAAACTAAAAGATGGTTACAAAGACGTTCAGAGAAAAAGTTTCTGAATGATTTTCTTCTAACCTCTTTGGATGGTTAGTATCCGCCATATGACAGAGAAGAAAAAATATCGGGGACATAACTGAAATGATAACATATTATAATAATCGTAGTTTACGACGTAACCTACCATATGCTACTGGTTGATTGAGCTATTCGACTGTAAATTACACGGCCCTAAGCTGGCCAGTGACATTGTAATATCAGTATATAGGTACATACATAAGCGATTGAATTATTATGAACTCGTATCTCAAGATCACATCCACTGCAGATGACATCAATGGGAATATCTATTACTCTATTCAACAATCGTAAATCGGAGCCGCCGTCTAAATATTTAAGTTTTTATTTTCAAAACTAGTTAAATACGGGGATAAAATATAACTTATGTTATCCCTGATAATTTAGTTTTCCATTGGTGAAAGAATTTTTTAAATCGGTCCAGTCGTTTTTGAGTTTATTTGTTACAAAAATACAAATCATTCCTTTTTATATTATTAGTATACCGATATAGGTATTATTTTTAGATTAGTCCTTCGTAAGCGACATACCGTAACATATAGCTATTCTATAATATGATACATAAAACTTAAGTAGACGCTCATTATTATAACAATGGTCTACCTTCTCTTAATGTAAAGTCAGGTCAATGAAACTTTCATACATTAACTCAGTTAAAGATTAGAAATTGAAGGAGCTAAGTAAGTTTCTTGATATTGTCTCAGTAGACGCTATTGTCTACTTAAGATTTATGTATCATATTGTTTTGTTTTTCAGAATGTCATACTTTATAAGGCTGACACCTATTAAAAGCCTTAAACACTTTGAACCTACTCTTAATCACAGACCTGCAGGCGTATTCACAGAGCTTCGACATTCGATATTTGACTCGGAATCGGCAAATCTGTCGAACACTTTCGAGATGGGCTGATTTTGGTGTCGAAAACTAATGTCATATGTGACATAAGGATTCGGAAAATTTTTCACTCGATCTGAATCGAACGGAAACGATATCGAGCCTCCGTGAATACGCCCGCTGAATCTCTGTATCTATCTGTGGCCTTAATAATAAATTCATTAAAAATACACGCACTGGAACACCAAATTTTGATTGAATTTACTCCTTAAGGTAGAGGTAAGTACTCAAAAATTTGATGAGTAGGTACAATCCAGCGTTAACAAAAAACTATATAAATTTTTTATTTACTCATTTATTAAGGAAACATAGAGTCATCATAAACTTAAATATTATAACTAATAGAGGCTAAAGATAAATGGAAGATACATAAAGGGGCAATGTACATAAAGACTCTGAAAAATCTGCAGATTTTTCATGAGTCTTTATGTATATTGCCGTGAAGTGGATTATATTTTATGTAAAAAAACAAGTGAATATAATTTCGTCCCAAAAATCGATATTTTTTAATTAAAAATCGTACCGGCCATATTTCGATAGGGCACCCTGGTAGATATATATTCTCCTAATCATAAATATGCGTAAAAATTTTGTTTGTAGCATATACTCGATCCCAACACTATTGCAGCGATGAACTTTTATAAACTTATATAGGTACTTACACCTTTTGTCGCTGGCATGATATTTAAGGGACTACATGCCTATAAAATTTAAGGAGTTCCCTCAATTCCTCATAAATTCCATCATCTCAACTGGATTTTACTAAAAGAGACCAATCAGAAAGTATATCCTTTCAAACTCTCATGTTTGTGAGTATGTTTGTTGCTCTTTCACGCAAAAACTACAAAACGGATTTTGATGAATCTTTATTGTAATATTGGTCATGCATCAGAATAACACATGGGCTATATTTTATCTCAGCGGGGCGCTGCTAGTCACTTTACAAGCGACGAAGTTCTGAAGTAGCAATAAAATACAAACCGAATTGAGAACCTACTCTTTTTGTTAATAGGTAAAATTACAATAATTATCGGACAAATCTGTAATAGTACATTATGATATAAGTGCGGTAGGTTGAAAATTACAGCCAAGGCGATATTGCTAGCCTGAGCCGTAGGCGAGGGCTACAAGGAAGCCGAGGCTGTAATTATCAAAGCGCACGTATGTCATACGACGTTTTATAACACATTTGCGAGGAAATAAAATATAACTCCGACTATGGTACAAACGAATAAAAACAATACCTACAGCGTTAAGAAAAAGCGCGCGGCGCGCATCATCATTTTTTTTTAGGCAAAGGCACAAAAAACAGCCAGTATTACTAATAAAGTAAAATAATATTTTTGTGTTTTTGTTAGAGATTGGTTGTAATTTACTGTCAAAATTAAATAAATTAAATAATTATGTACATAAATATTTCTTTAATATATTTTATCTCCCAAAGTTAATTTTAATCATAAAATGTTGACAACTTTTTGACATAAAAACTCTTTGCTGAGATTTTAAAAAGTACCGTTCGTTTTAAGACGGAGCATCTTGATAAACCGTGCGTTTTACTTTACACTTACCGCACTTGGGCGTAATGAGATAGGTAACGATATTAAAATTGGTGAAATAAGACACCTTTTACGAGCAAATGTGTTATAAATAAATGAATTTGTTAAGTCAGCTAAAAAATCAAACACTACAATAATTCTCTATGGTTTTCGAAGTTTACTACCTTTACAAAAATGGAATATAATTTAATTAAGAATCAAACATTTGAAACAACAGCAATGCGACGACGGGGTGGAGCCCCACGTCAACCCGAAGTGTCGTTAAGTGCGACAATTACCGCTACGAGCCTGTAATGACCTAGAGAGACCCTTATTAAAACTTGCTTCACCTCACTTCCATTAACCGAAGTTGGAAGTAACGATGCATATTAATTCTGACATCGATAGTGTATTTTGTGGATGCTCGTATTTACATCTCTATTTATATACGACTAGCGACCCGCCCCGGCTTCGCACGACTGCAATGCTTATAAGATTTTCTTTGCTATAAACCATCCCTGGACCCACTCGAACCCACACAAAAAGTTTCATCAAAATCGGTCCCGCCGTTCTGGAGTTATATCGTCAGGAAGGAAAGCCCGACTTATTTTTATATAGTAGAAGACTAGCGGTTCTACGCGTATTCACCCGCGTAGTTCCCATTCCCGTGAGAATACGCGAATAAAATAGGATATAGGAATGGAAGGAATACTCAAGGATTTCGTAGCTTTCCATTGGTGAAAGAATTGTTTAAATCGGTCCAGTAGTTTTTGAGTTTATTCGTAACAAAGATACAAAACTACAAATCTTTCCTCTTTATAATATATTAGTATAGATATAGATCTACACACAATACTACGAGAGTATTATTATCAGTCTTCTGTGCACTATTCCACAGGGTACTTCTCTGAAGAACATTTGTTTGTCTGTAATAAATACTTACTGGATTCGATTCTGCAAACCACCTAAAATTCCTAATTTTAAGTTAGCTCTATTCGTTTCTACCGCTTTGGAAAGGAAAGGAGCAGAAATAAGCGCCATATTTATTTACAACGTCACAGATGTCAAAATAACAAAATTGAACCTTATAGGGACGCATTCAAATACACGTTTTTAGCAACGATGTAAGGAAGTCATGGATAAAAGCTTATCCCAAACCAACAAAATGATTTTCGATTTTCATTTACCAATTGTGAAACTAATGTTAGTAAGTAATTTTAGGGTATAGAAATATGTAAGGCGTAGTACGGAGGAACACTGACTTCCATAATACAGATCTATTCTAGTTTGGAAGTTTTATCTAAACTGTTCATAGTTTAAGTATTCAATGCCCTGTGTACATTTTTTGTTGTGCAAATCATTGCACTAATAAATAAATTATTATTATTATTAATGAAATGGACCACAAATTTAGTTTCGAATATATCAAAGTAGATTTTTTATCTCGTTATATTGTTAAATAATAATACTTACAATATGATTCCAGCAAGAAATATCGTATGATCATTTATACTTACTTCAGGCAGTAACAAGCACCGCTGTGCTACTCGTACACGTAACAAAATCTATGAAAGTAGCTTCAAAGGTAAGTTTAAAAGCTCTTAACGTGTACTTTAGTGATGTGACAGTGTGAATACAAGTAAGCCAACCAAATTCTGAGTTTTTAGTCTGTTTTGTTAACCAACGCTTGCTTAAATTTTACGCATGACAAGTCGAACGCTTTTGCCATACGTTTGTCATTCTTTTCGACAACAAACAAATCCACTTATCCACGCCCTGATGCCATGGTGAACGAAAACTCTATGTTTTTGTTTCGAGGAATAAAGCAACCAAGATTGGTATTTCGTCTGCGACGCGATATTTAACGGAAAGAGATAGATCGCAATTCATCCCGCCCGAAGTTGTTCGTATCGTGCAGTAAAATGGGATAATAATAAGCACTGGATACGATAAAATACCGAGCTTACGATCACACAATTCGAAGACATACTATAAAACTGGGCTGCATCACCCATTTGGCTCAGTTTATGTCACACTTCCAATTTATATGCCTAAAGAGTTTTTATTTTATTACAAAAGCAATGAAAACAGCTATATTTACTTTGTATTCATCCGTATGATGCAATAAATATTTATTTTACTGTAAGTAAAGTCGTCACGTAAATTATTACGGTACGTGTTAAGGGATATAAAATATTATAACTTCCATAGCTCGTATTGTTAGTCTAGACTAGATTCTGATTAAATTTCTAAAGATGGTCAACCCCTCTTTGTCACACAAAGAGGTTGGAGGATAGGAATTCCCTTTCCTAGAAACTTTTTCTTCAAACGTCTTTGATCTGTGCTATACTGTCTTATACCAAAGAGGTAGGAACCAAAAAAATTTATTTCCAAATTTTTTCTTCAAATCAACTTAATAGAGAGTTAAAAATATATAAGTTAACTAGGACCTGTCTTAAATGGTCTAAGCATAATATAAAGAAGAAACTGACCTAACGTAAGTGAGCACTTATTAGGAATTTTTGGAAATTCCCGTAGGAACGGCAATAAACAGAATAGAGCATGGGCTACGCCGCTGAGCATCGGCTATTTTCGTATAACCATAAATGCCTTTAACTTTATCACGAAACCAATATGATTCAGCCAATGTTATTTACCTCAGAAATACTTGTGGTAACAAAAGGTTTTTCTTACAAGGTGGAAAATATCAGTGGAAAGTAAGCTTTTAGCAGTTGGCAGCCAATCATGATGAGACTCCCGTCGGAAACACGTGTTGCCACTCGACAGTATAAAGACGCATTCTCATTCAACTCACCGAAGCAATTTTGAATAAAAGCGCCGGATGCAAAGTCAAAGGTAAATTGATTGCTATAAGCAGTATCGTAAGGAAACTCAGTAGGAAGCAAAAATATAAAAAATATGATAACTTAATGTTAATTTAAGAAAATATTATAGTTAGTGAAATAGTTATTGAAATAACTTCAAACCATTTAGGCTACAGTCAGCGCTAACTTAATACCTTGCATAATTACATACACCAAAAAACATTTCCCTCCTTCTGGGGTGGTTGAATCCTACTAATATTATAAATGCGAAAGTTTGTGTGGATGGATGTATGGATGTCTGGATGGGTGTTTGTTCCTCTTTCACGCAAAAACTACTGAATGGATTTTCATGAAACTTTACAGTTATATAGATTATACATCAGAATAACACATAGGCTATATTTTATCCCCGTATTTCTACGGGAACGGCAGCTACGCGGGTGAAATCGCGGAGCGCTACTATTAAAAACATAAAATGTAAACCACGGACCTAACGTTTTGTAGTTTTTGCGTGAAAGAGGAACAAACATCCATACATTCATACTCACAAACTTTCGCATATATAATACTAGCAGCGGCCCGCGGTTTCACCCGCGTAGTTCCCGTTCCCGTGGGAATACGGGGATAAAATATAGCCTATGTGTTATTCTGATGTATAAGCTATATAACTGTAAAGTTTCATCACAATCCGTTCGGTAGTTTTTGCGTGAAAGAGGAACAAACATCCATCTAGACGTCCAGACATCCATACAAACTTTCGCGTTTATAATATTAGTAGGATTAGTATAGTATATAGGATAGGATAATATTTAGTGCTTTCTGTATTTGCCATTGGGCGAAAGAAAATAAACATACCTATTGGTTAAGTAACTAACGTTAATGATAAATGTTGAGCTATCTGCCAGATAAGTAATAGGCGATTGTTATTTGTTGATTAAAAATAATAATTATACATGTAAATATTATACATACCTATATCCTACTAATATTATAAACGCGAAAGTTTGTATGGATGTCTGGATGGAAGTTTGTTCCTCTTTCACGTAAAAACTACCGAACGGATTTTGATGAAACTTTACAGTTATATAACTTATACATCAGAATAACACATAGACTATATTTTATCCCCGTATTCCCACGGGAACGGGTACTACGCGGGTGAAACCGCGGGGCGCTGCTAGTATCATATAAAAATACAATCCCACACTTCACATTTATTTTTCGATATCACTACAATAATTATTCATTTTATTTCCTTTTTCCAAACCTCCTTTGCATTTTAATATCTTTTTTACGATCCAAGAGGCTCGAAAGTATTTTATTTTTAAGTAACTAGCGACCCGCCCCGGCTTCGCACGGGTGCAATGCTGAATTTTCTTTGCTATAAACCATCCCTGGACCCACTCGAACCCACACAAAAAGTTTCATTACAATCGGTCCGCCCGTTCTCGAGTTAAATCGTCAGGAAGGAAAACCTGACTTATTTTTATATAGTAGAATAGTGGGAACGTTCCGTAACAATGACAGTTTAATGACTTCTTTTGCCGAAGCCAGCAATATACGTGAAATTACTGGAAGCACTAGGTACTTATCATTATACCTATATAGATATCTTCCTGTCTCTTTACCTTTAACCAGAGCCGGCCTTAGCCATCTAAGGCGACCCCGGGCGAGTCAAGCCTTCGGCGCCCTTTTAAGTAGATATTCTTATTTGATTACAATTTAAAAAAGTTATTTTAAGTTTTTACAATTAATTCCCTTTTTTTTTAATAATGCCATTTATCGTCTTCTCTGCCGTCTACCGTCTCTATATCGTCAGGTCGAGTTTGTTGGACATAGCTAGAATACTCATTCTCACTCCTACATAAAAGTTAATACGTTGAGTCTATATAGTTTTCCTTTAGATCGATAAAAATAGGTATTCGAATTAAGTGGTTAAGTACGAGCTGTCGCCCGGGAAACCGCAATTTGACAACTTTTGTATATGCATGACTGGTATATGCACTGCCATTTCAAATTATGTCATATTTCTATAGCATATAAGGTTGTCTGGAAGAGATCGCTAAAAGCGATAAGACCGCCCAGTGTAATTTAGTTAATTTCGGTATCCATAATGTGTTGTTTTTGGTGTACAATAAAGAGTTATTGTATTGTATTGTATTGTTCGTGAAAAAACAAGCTTTTGTTGTTATGGCACTCCTCATAAAAAATCAAATGAGCCCAAACTCGAGGGGTTTACGAGACCCATTGAGGAGTTACAATATCCACCTCCTGGATCCATCACTAGATTAGCTCGGTGCTACCATAATATTGCATTGTCACCGAAGTTACAGAAGTATGCCTTTCAGCTCAATGGGTTGAAGATATCTGCTTCAAAATTGACTTGCAAGATTCCACCCGAACAAGCATACAGATAAGAGACCTTCCAACTTTTTCGTTTCTTAAACCGATAAGAGATTCTAGTTTGCTACGGTAGCTTAATGAATTAGTCAAATCAAATAACCTAATTTTCTGAAATATTTTCCCAAGTCCTAATATTGCTAATATTTAAAATTGAGCGAACTTATTAGATTACTCTTGCGAGATTAAAATCATATCCATCCATTCATTTAAATCAAATCTATGGTCGGCAACTATTATAGTATTTATTAAACTTTGACTGTAAAAATAAATTATAAAGAACTTTATGCAAATATTGAGTAAGGTAAACGCAGCTATTACCGACCCCCTTAAGCAAGTTTTGAAATTGATTATTAGAATTAAGGGTAGTGGTTGCAAACACACCAGATTTTTTTATTTTATATTTAAGTATAGATTGTATATTTTATATTTATATTTTCACTTGTTTATAAATATCATGTTTTAATTGAAAAAATAATCAAAGGATTGTTGAAGTCAATTGTTTCTATCACCGACCCACCCGAAACGCTTTGAAGCTATTACCGATTTTTATGAATCTAATACCGACCGTAAGTAAATAAAGCATACTTTTTTTCACAGAATACCCGTTCGATTCTCAAAATAATTATTAATTTGAGCGAAATATCCCTTTCCCAAAATATCCCGTTTCGAAATATCCCGTTTACTTTTATTTGCTTCTCTTTTTTGTACTTGATTCATTACAATAATTATGGTTACTAAAATAATCTGAAAATGGAGATAAACTTGACTTGAAACTTTTTGGCGGGAATCCGAAGAGGGACGTCATGTTTTTTGTTTAATTTTCATTTTGCTGTGTATTTCGGGTTTTGACTCATCATAATAGTGATAGTTTATTATGTGGCAAGTGTCCGTGAAAGTGTGCAGTGAATGGGAAATTCGATAAAATGCGAGATATGGACATTTTTGGATTGCCTCAAGAAGTCACAATGAAGTCTTCAGTAAAAATGCTATTATTTTACTGTTGATAACCAAGTTAGGGATGTAGAAAGTGTTAAAGACACTGTATTTTTGTGCATGGAATCTGAAGCAGAGCTCAAGGATATCATTAACTAATGACGAGGCTGCATGGCGTAATGCCTTTGCCTACCCTGTAAGGGGTGAAAAAAAAATGAATAGAACCAACGTGAAATTCATTGTTATGTAGATTTTTTCTTCTAGTGCCCATGCTTTCTAACTAATCGCAGTGAACCTCGGAATGCTTGTGGATTCTTTAAAAGATTGTTTTCACATTTGGACCTCAATAAAAATAAATGTATTGATTTCTCGGTGGACATAAATGAAATTTTAGTAATATAAGAAAATAGACTTTAATAGAAATGGTAAATAGAATAACATTCATTAAATCAAATTGAAAACATAGGTCATGTGTTGTTATCTTGCGCCCCCGGAAACCTGCTGCTTGGCCAGCTAGTGCAAACCATAGTTACCATAGCCTTTCTTTCTAATTGATTAGCCTGCTTAATAGTAATTACTTCTTAAAACAATGTCAATGCTGTTACTTCACAATGCAGTTCCATGTAGTGCCGTTGAAGAAAATTGATCCTAGTGTCAATTGTGTTTGACATAGGGGAGAACTGAATCACCTGAAACATAAATATTCACTATCAAAATTCAGATATAATTTTGTAAATGTGTAGATGTTAATAAAATAAAAACAAACTGTTTTATTTTCAGCACAGATTTTTTCAAGTTGGGGTAGTGGCTGGTGCTTCTACACACATAAATCATGATTTGCTCCACCGTGGCTAGCACTAATACTTTATATCTACTATTTAAGTCAGAGTCACAAACCTGAAAATAAAAGTAAAAAATATTATAAATATATAATTTACATGTTTTAAATAAAAATAAATATACAATTTTATTTTAAAATAACTTAAACCCTTTTTTTTATTTGCCAAAAAGTCTATAATTTTTTTTCAAACTTCCCAAGTTTAGCGCAGCCAAAGGTGAGGGTTGACTGTCGGAACAAGTTGCAATGACCGTTCCGCACGTGTACTTAATAACTCTTTTTAATACAGTTGCGAAAAAATGAAGCAATTTAATAAAATAATAAAAATACAATACACTCAACTAACATTTTTGGAAAATCGCGCCAACCGTAAAAGATTAAAAGCAGAGGTTTTTTTTTTGTTTTCTTCACCCATTCTGGGTAGGCAAAGGGAACTACATACATACAGCCAAGTCTTCAGTAGATTTTTTTATGGATATGAAATGAAAATGAAATTTAATGACATTAAATTAAATTAAACCTAACCTAACTCATTGAATCAAATCATTATATTCAAACAAATTAGAAGCTTTACTTTTAGACATTACATACCGTTTACATACCGTCACCGTCCAGAATCGGTGATAGCTTCTCTTTGTTGCAATTACCGATTCATATGGATCGTTGATTAGTGTTAAATAAAAAAACTAACAAATCTTTTACCGAGCCACGAAAAATAATCGATATTAATTGTAATATATTTCCCCATCCGTTTTAATACAATAATTTATTGATTTAGTCCTAAACTATAAAAAAATACACCCTTTTCATATAAATACGAAGAAAACTCTAAGTAGTTTCGTTCATATCCCACGCCTAAATGTTTAATAATACGTGACAGTTTATCGCGAAAAAACAAGTTTATAATATAACATGGTGTATGTCGCTAATAGATGCTTATAATTTTAGAATACTTAAGATTGAAACGGTGTTATAAAAACTTGTTTAATTATTATCAGCATTAACGAAAAAGGGAAAAAATAAAGAATAACCTCTCAGCCATTGCCGATCCATGGGTCGGTAATGACTGCACTAATAAAATGCACTGCAGCTATTGCCGTTCTATTTTAATTTCAAAAATACTTTTTAAAATCCCTTAAAACACAATAATTTAGTTGCGAAATGTGGAATATACAAATAAAGGAATATATTGAGTTATTCAGAATAAACTTGACGTAAATATTTATATATAAAATATCTTAAGCAAAAAATTTGAGTACTTACCTGAGGAAGTAAGGGTTAGTATGACACGATCGGCGCACTCGCTACGTTCACAGAAACTAACGTATTTGGTCACATTCCCGTGTACCTACGTACACTAACACCAGTAAATTAATTAGGAAACATACAAACATGTGTGTATATTATACTCTCTTGTGACTCAAATCGTTCCAAATCGATAAAAATAAGAATAAGCTGAATGGGTCGGCAATACCTGCAGATTTTCGATGGGTCGTTGATAGCTGCGTTTACCTTATACGCCTTACAGAAGTGCTACGAGTGCTTCTCCGCGTCGGAATTGGTACAGGTTTTCGTAGTGTTTACGAATAATGGAAGTCGTTAAGCCATTTTAGACACCCTTAGGGGCTTTTTAAAATTCTGACTGCTAGGCATGGCGACTAGCCTAACACCATTTCCTAATCCGCTGTGGGCTCGCGTGTTATGATGTGCTGATGGCCCATACTTTCTCATGTGCGAGGAAAGACCCTTAGCTCAGCACAGGGATGTTTGTTACGGGTTGATGATGATAATGACGAAGGTTGGCAAATAGAGGTATTTCGGTACCTCTGAACATAATTGGTGATGAGTTCTAACTTATTGATACATCTCGAGAAATCAAACCCGGGCTTCAGACATGGGAAACCTATCACTGCTCCTATTATTTTACGAACCCTCGATATGGCCCAGACTAATTACTATTTGAATTAATTGATATTAATTGGACTAAGTAATTGATATTGTTCGGGATGAGAATGGATCCAGTTGATATTATACTAATGGAGAATAAAAAACGTACTTTTTTTTTCACAATTGAAAATCAAAGTCCATCAAATCTGTGTGTGAATGTTAGAAAATAACACCAGGATAGTTCTCAAAAAAGTGGCACCCGGGATTAAATTTGCAACCTTTTAAAAATGTACTCCTTTTTGGGATTTTTTTATACAATCCGATACATATGGTATCCCTTATTGTGAATGGAAGGGAACGGATTCTGAATATTAATCTGGGAGATATAAGCCCATGAAAATTTCAGGTCGACAGGTGAATGAGAGTACTAGCAAGTGAATGATAATATAAAGTCAGGTTAATGATAACAGGTGCAGGTTAAAGATAATATAAGAAAAATTATATAAGAATCCTTTATCAGGTTAATGAAAATAGTGACAGGTAAATGTTAAAAATAAAATATGGTATTGCACATACATATAAAAAATTCAAATTAAAATAATTATTTGCTTCAGTCTCTTTCTTTTTTCATGCTTTTCTTAATTTTTTCCTGGTACTTAGTATATAACTCCTGATTATTCTAAATTTTTTGATACCGTAATCTCTTCTCTCTAATATTATCCTCTCTTTTTTTCTTACTCTCTTTAAAACTAAAACAATAAGAAAATAGCCTTTATCTTAAAAGCATTATAAAATTACTTCACTAACCATGACATTTAAATATTTATTTATTTGTCAGTATATCATATAACATATTTACTATATTTCTGCCCTGCGGTTCCGCCCGCAGGTATTTTGATGTTCCCGTGGGAATGAGATATTTCACAATAGTAAAAAATAGCCTATGTCACTCGCTGATAATGTATCTTTCCATTGGTGAAAGAATTTTTAAAATCGGTCTAGTAGTTTCGGAGTCTATTTAATGCAAACAAACAAACCCACAATCAGATCTTTACTCTTTATTATGTTATTATTATTATTATATTATTAGTGTAGATTTATGACCAGTAGGAGTAGCATAGTCCACAGTGTAATAAGATACATTTTTACTAGCTGCGCATACAGAAATGCTGTATATTTTTATTCACCTGTATTTAATAGGCAGGTGAAAGATGAACAGGTAATAGAGAAAATGACCGTTATTACGCTCTTGAAGACAAAGCGTTCTATGTTTTTATTGTTTATTTACATATGTTAAAGTAAATACTTGTTTACATCACTTAATGAGATTTCAAAACCAAATGTTAAATAATCACATATACACAGAGGACAGAAAAAAGAGTACTCACCCATTACAAACACCGGTTTGAAATATTTGTCGCAAAATTCCTCGAGACACAAAAAAGATAGCACGTCCTAATCTAACACAATTCTAGGTGGCCGACTGGCTAGTTCGTTACAAGGGGGTTAGGGAGCGGGACGCCTTCTAGTATTCGCTGTGCGCTAGTGTGTTTGTGTTGACAGGTGAAGGAGAAAAATCCCTATGGACAAATTATTTTCTCCCATAGCTTGAGTATTATGCGTGTTTATTAGCTATAACTGTTATAATTCCGTATTGTGATTATGTGAGAAGTAGAAATAACTCATACAATATTTTATTATTATTAAATAATACGAGCAAATGTCGCTTAAAGTTGACTAAGTCGCGTTTGGACAGGGCAGGTTAGGGAGAAACCATGACCAAAATGGATTGTATACGACATCATTTAATTCATATTTGATTAAATATACGTGGCCTATGTGTAAAAAGTATCTCTTCATATATATACACTCATAAAGTAAAGACAAAATATAAAACAAAAAATTTCGCCGATCCAAAACTTTTGGACAGGTTACGGTGCCACTTTTTTGAGAACTAGCCACCAAAGTTCGATTAGTACAGGTTTTATACAAGATTAAAAAATGTTCATAAACTCTTTTCTAAGTTATTTATCAAGCATGCATCAAACTGAAAATCAAAAGAATCTAAAGCAAAATTACAAAAAATGGAAAGAGAAGCATTAGTCAGATTTAATAGGTCATTTTATAGCTAATGCAAGGTGCCATTTTATAAACATTACTACTCTGTTATCCATTAGGTATAATTAGACTAAGTTTATGTAATAAATCTATTATTATTATTATCATAGAAGGTATTTCTTTGAAACAGTACAAAGCTATTAATTTATTATTATTATAATTAATACGGTAAAGGAAAACAACGTCAGAATTAGTTCTGAGGCATGTGTAACAGACCCGGTCTGGCGATGGGCTCGCCTCCTATCACGTTTCAGGGTCGAAAATTCTCATGAAACGTGGGTGTTTCCAGAAATGGAATACCCCCTTTTTTATTATTTTTTTAATTAATATACAGATCCCGTGGATGCCATTGCCCATTTAATGATTAATTTAAAGGCACAGACAGACAGTAGTAAAAAATGTGATGTCTTTTTAATCCCCGACGCAAAGGCAAAGAGGTCTTGTATAAGTTTAAGGTGAATATTTGTATGTCTATCTGTGGAATCGTAGCTCTCAAATGGCTGTACCGATTTTGTATTCTAATATATAAATAAACGAATAAGGGGTTTTATTGGACATCGAATGTTTTATTAAATGATAACCACAATTACATTGACTTGACAATCCAACCAAAATAGGACACTTTAATCACGTTTCTCTTTGCATTTGCTTTACTTCTTTGGTGATTTGCGTGGAAATTTTCAAATTTAATATATCTTATTAGTTAACATCTGTATCTTAAAATATACGTAAAAGTAATATATTTTTTAGAAGAGGCACCTCTTCCGTATTCTATGGAGAAGGTTAGGCTAACATAAAATTAGGAAATCTGGTTTTTGAAAAACCATACCCACGCAATGTGGTTCTTACCTATTTTTTTTGGAAACTCGATGCGGGTCACACTACTACTCTGCCCGGCCGTCTCGCAGTGCGACTGGTTGTAACACGAATTAGGATGATTAGGATGAGAAATTAGGGATGTGCAAGTGAATTTACAATGATCCACGAAAATTAGTAACTACCCCGGGACAGTTATTTTAGAACAACGATCTAATTTTTCATAGCATTGTAAACTTCTTAGAACTTAGTATTTTTGTTTTGGTAAGCATGTAGCGTTTAGTTTAAAATATATAATTTACTAAGTAACTAGATCGGGGTTTGGAACACTCCACGAAAATCAAAGAATGGGAGTGTTTTATTTTTTTATGATATTAAATATAAAGATAATAGAATAATAATCAGTAACCCAGTTAACAGAAGATTAAAGGATTGCTGAAAAAAAAAGTGGCTTGCTGACTTTTCGATTTCTATTCTTTTAAGGTGATGCCGCTTGAAACCCGTGTCTAAAAGAATGATCCATTTATACCCCATTACTGAAACCATAAATAGGTAGTTATTTTATGTGGTACTTGAGGATTGTTTATGGTGGGCCCGTAAGGGGCAATGGTTATTTATTTCGCCCATGCATTAGATACTCCGCGTGAAGTCAACTGCCAGATACCAAACCGTATAGTCCAGTCAAAATAGACTAAATTATGATTCCAGTTTGCATTAATTCCCAACAAGCTGGATTTTTGTGCAGGCCTTGGATGCGTCATTACAAATGAGCTGTCAAAAGTCCCCATCGATCCCGCTTGTGCGTTATTTTTTATTCGAGGTCAAAGGTCACAAATTTGCGTTTTTTGCGTATATCTCTGCAACAATGAGAGCTCCAGAAAAATGGTTCAAACAAAGTTTGTAGATCGTAAAATTGTCTACAAAAAAAATATCTCAACACTTTTTCTTCTAGGGTGCACTGTTCTCGAATTATAGCTATTTTCAACATAGAAAATACGAATATGCACTCATACGTGGCCAGTATGCATCATCGGGTTAACAGACCACACAGTCTTGGAGCAGTCTACACAAATCGAGCAAGAAGAGGAAGAAGACGGTGACGAGGAAGAAACGAGTGACTATGAAGAATTTGATGATAAACGATTATGTAATTTTCTTGTTAAAATTTTCATTAAATTGAAATAACAAAAAAATCATCAATAAAATAGTGTCACATTACATTCTCTCGATTACAATATACTGTGGACTATTCCTACTGGGGAAACCACGGTAAAAAAAAGCACCGTGTACACTACCTCAGATGTGTGCATATAGTCGAAAATACGACTTTCCTGCGGTCTAAAATCACGATATCTCGAAAGCGATTCTTTGTAGAAGAAAAGTGGTGAGATATTTTTTGTAGACAGTTTTAGGATCTACAAACTTTGTTTGATCCATTTTTCGGTAGCTCTCATTGTTTCAGAGATATACACAAAAAACGCAAATGTGAAAAAAAAAACAACGCACAAGCGGGATCGATGGGGACTTTTGACATATCATTTGTAATGACGTATTCAAGGCCTGCACAAAAATCCAGCTTGTTGGGAATTAATGCAAACTGTAATGTCTATTTTGACTGGACTAGTAGTATGATGTTGGCTATTAAATCCATCGATATCTATCCCTAAATGTCAACGCTTATAGTTAGATGACAATGACATGCCAATGGTCAGTCAATGGTGTTATTTGGCACTTTTAGAGCAAATAACACCATCCAGTATCTACTTACTATGAGTAACGTTATTAACTTTCAGATTATGAGTAAATTTGAAATAATTTTATCGTCTTTAGTAATATTATCATTGAAGAAATGTACCTAAATTTTATTATGAAATAAACTAATTTAATTTAATTGAAATAAACCCACCACTTGAAGGCACCGCAAATTATAATAATAATAAATTGTGGGACACAATTTACACACGGTTATTTAGTCCCAAAATAGGCATGGGTAGGTACATAACAACTGATAAACATACTTTAATAAATATTGACAGAAACGAAGTCAACAGACATGTTTATCACACAAATTTTGGCCCCGAGCGGGGATCGAACCCGTGACCTCCGACTCAGAAGGCAGGGTCACTACCAAGTACCAACTGAGATAACAGGCCCTTCATATACAAACCCAAACTAATAGATACATAAATAAATACGAATCCGAGAAGGTTGTTCTTAAATAAATGTTGGCCACGTGCGTCAATCGCATCCCGCGACCCCCGAGTACACTCAAGTTGAAATAATTATGGTATGTAGGTGTCCTATATCGTAGGAAATCACTATGAAGGGATTTTTGGAAATTCCTAAGGGAACGGGAATGAACTGGAGCCGCGCCGGCAAAGCCGCTGGGCACCCTCTTTATAATCACCCTATTTATAATACAATTCCACATGCGAGTCTTAACAAATTCTTTCACCAACGGAAAGCTTACTTTTCTGGTAATAACAATATGGGCTACAATTTTCGCACAGGAACAGGCCTAAACCACCAAACCGATTTTAAGAATTTTTTTCACCAATGGAAAGCTACATTATCAGGAAGTAACGTAGGCTATATTTTGTTCCCATTTTTCAACGGGAACGAGAACTACGCTGGTGAAACCGGGCGCTGTTAGTATACAATAATATACATACCTATGAACGGGGACGGAACCATTGAAAATTATCACGAAATGTTAGTTTGGGAAATTAAGACTAAAATTGAAATCGCAGTGACTAAGAAGGCAGGGCAACGTTTCATCCATGCACAATGAATGTCCAAACTATATCTGCATTATTTTCTCTATCATAAACACTATATTATCCTCTTTCAAGTCATAATTAAAGCTCTCGGATTACCTACTTTCCTCATTGCGTCAATTAATCATACTCCAGCTATTATTCTAGCAAAGCATAATGGAATCTAGGACTTAAACGCTAAAAGAAAAAAATGTTTAAATCATAAGTTCACTTATTGTCATTCATTGCAACCTGACGAGAAGAAGCGAGGCAATAAACTCTTTAAACAATCAAAACAAATTACAAGCTCCAAAGTTATGTTTTCACTTTTACACCAAACAGCATTGTCATTCAAATACTCATCCAAAGACGTTTAAAGAAAAAGTTTGTATGATTTTCTTCCAAGCTCTTTGTACTAATCTAACTTTTAATATACTCGTATACCTTGGTATGCTATTTTACGGGTGTTATATGCAGTGCCGGATCTATACCTTTTATAAGTACCTACCTATAGGCATAGAAATGAAGCTATTATCCTTATTTATAGTACACCTCAACATACATCTAACACTCAACCTATACATCTATGATGAATTGGCTGAAATTGCCGAAAGGCCTTCGCGCCGTGCTAAATGACATTTTTGCTTCTAACAAATTTGAATTCAAATTGGAAAGGTGGGTACTTTCGCTTAACTCCTTGAATCGCAAAGTTAGATGGAACGGGACTCTTTAGCGTTGACGAATGGGAGGGCGTAACGAATGTGTACAATCAAAACTTGGAAAAGATTCATTGCCTCGAATTTTGTAACCCAAAAATATGATCCAGCTGGAGTTAAAGAGTTTGCGAGCCATACCTCGAGGCGGGTCTGGAAATGCGTTAACTTTTTCATTTCCGCCGTCTTAGAGTTTGAACTCAACGTTATAGATCTACAAGACTTCACAAAAGAGCTTACGTAAAAATAATTAATTAAAATATTACTATTATTATTATAAAAAACCGTTTCGTTACTCGCGAATGATAAGCAATGGGGTATTTGACTACAAGTCAATTAAGTCACTTTATTAGTATTTTTTTTATCGGATTACATTTTAAGATGTTTTTTATGATAATCTTTTTCATGAATTTATTTAGAATTCGATAAAGTACCTTTATAACACATTTGCTCGTAAAAGGTGTCTTATTTCACCAATTTCAATATCGTATTGTAGCTCATTACGCCCAAGTGCGGTAAGTGTAAAGTAAAACGCACGGTTTATCAAGATGCTCCGTCTTAAAATGAACGGTACTTTTTAAAATCTCAGCAAAGAGTTTTTATGTCACAAAAGTTGTCAACTTTTTATGATTAAAATTGACTTTGGGAGATAAAATATAATAAAGAAATATTTATTTACATAATTATTTAATTTAATTAATTTTGACAGTAAATTACAACCAAGTAATCTGTAACAAAAACAAAAAAATATTAATTTACTTTATTAGTAATACTGGCTGTTTTTTGTGCCTTTGCCTAAAAAAAAATGATGATGCGCGCCGCGCGCTTTTTCTTAACGCTGTAGGTATTGTTTTTATTCGTTTGTACCATAGTCGGAGTTATATTTTATTTCCTCGCAAATGTGTTATAAAACGTCGTATGACATACGTGCGCTTTGATAATTACAGCCTCGGCTTCCTTGTAGTCCTCGCCTACGGCTCAGGCTAGCAATATCGCCTTGGCTGTAATTTTCAACCTACCGCACTTATATCATAATGTACTATTATTACCTTTACTTAGCTTTAGAAGTGTTAATTTACTCATTCTTCTATAAACTGAAGTGAGCTATCAGTGCCATTATATAGGAATATACTTATCAGGTATATCCTAAATTGAATTTCACTTCGGGATAGGTACTAATTCAAAAGTAAAGTAAAATTAAAAATCGTAAAACTAAGGTACTCGTATTATATTTGACGCCTTTCAAAAAGTGATACCTGGTACCCACTTTTTTACTTAGTGCAATATTTATAAGTACGACGTTTCTACCCATATCATGTCATTGGTAAATACACTATAAGTCATTTTTACTTTATACAAATTTCATTTATTCATTAATAATAAATTCGAACTGGAAAATTTTGTAATGGAAAGATTACTTTATTGTAAACCTTTTGGTAGATCAGCTTTATTATAATGCGAGTAAAAGAAGACACCAGTACGGTCCTCCAGAATTCAATTTTAATTGCTCGGAACTGGTAAGGGGACAACGACAGTTGGGCACTATTTCGCCTCTCAACGAGCTATTCAAGACCTCTCAGCTAAAAGTTTGGAAACTTGACTGCATACTTGTTTACCCTACAGTCTCCTAATTGTTCATGTAACAAATTGTTGCACCAAGTGCTACTCCGAGGTATAGCGTTGGAATAATACTTAATAATTACAGTTTGTATGTCGTAAAAACAAATAAATTTAGCCCTAACTCTAGGGGTTTACGTGTAGCGATTATTGAGGTCTATTATCTACCTCCTGACACCATCATCAGGTCAGCTCGATAATGGGAAATTATTGTATTGAAATCCGAACTTACAACATTTTTCTACTGTTAAATTAATCCAATTTATTAAAATGTTTTTATTAGGAAAAAGAAAATCAGTTTACAGGTACAATTAATAAACCGTGTAAAAAGGATTGACAATCGGTTTTATCCGTTTTTATTTTTAATAGGTAACCAGGGCGTGAAAAATAATTTTAGCTTCATACCGAATATTTAAAGGGCGACTTGGCGTAAGCGCCATATTTTGCAATATACTCGTAAGTACATAATTGAAATCAGTATATTTTTCTGCGTATTTCAAAAGTCCATTTTAAATTGGGGTATATTTTTTTACTTTATGGTGTTATACGATATCATTTTATCTACTTTATCTGCGTAATATTTTGCCTTTTATCTTTTCAACTAAGTATTCTTACATAATCTGAAATGAAAAAACATTGTCTTTAAAAACATTTTTAGATCTACTCAATTTCTTTAACACACGTCATTGTACGTTACTTTAAATTAAGCGGTGAGGTTAGGCGTTTATAGGTTTCTCATTTTATATTTCTATGGATCGATATGTAATAAATAAGTAACGAATCATATATCATATTTTAAATTAGCAGAGTTTTCCGTTCCAGTAGGAATTTCACAACATCTTTTCCTAGCTGATATTTAGTCCCTTACAGGAATCTACCTTCCAAATTTCAAGTTTCTACCATTGATACTTTTTTAATTTCTTAATTAATATAATCCATGCCCAGAGGCGTTGTTTTTTCCCGTTCCAGTGGGAATTTCCCAAAATGGCTTCTTAGTGCTCACTTATGCCATTGAAGGATCGTTGTTGCAAAATTTCATGCTTTTAGACCCAGCGGTTTTTACCAATCAATCAATCAGTCAGTCAACCCATCAGCCAGTCAGTTTATTCTATTATTTATATACAACGCATCACAGAATAAGCGCAATTCCTCATACCTACGCCCCAATTAGTAGGTATATGGATATAAAAAAAAACACGCATTCGTACTTTACCTTGTACCCCTAAATTCAATTCCTTGTGCTAATTCATTCAAAGGAAACATTTAACACATAAAAATAGATAAAATACTGTACAAAATAACAGGAATTGCGATTATTCTATTACATATAATTGTAGATGTGAGATTGTATTTCACTTTGAAAATAAATAACAGCTGTTTTACACGAGACTCTATAGGTCAGTCTCGTGTAGCAGCTTAGAATTAACCTAGGTAGGCAATCTTAAGTTCATAAAAAATCTCTCCAGAAGAGGCATAATGGATACTGCTGGTATTGGCGGAAGCACTCAATTACATTATAACCGTGGCGGAGCCGCGGGCGGCGTCCGCTTTCGAGCCGGCCGGCGACGAAGTAACTTAAATGTCAGCCTTAATGCACGACCCATTCATTATTAAAACACGACTCCCTCACTCCAAGCAACGACCCTCTTTGTAATAATTCGTCGGCAAAAACTTTCAGGGTT
Organism: Ethmia dodecea; assembly: GCA_963855545.1. Lineage (NCBI taxonomy): Eukaryota > Metazoa > Arthropoda > Insecta > Lepidoptera > Depressariidae > Ethmia > Ethmia dodecea. The sequence goes on from OY979443.1 coordinate 6,391,902, forward strand.
GAAAATAAAACGAAAACACACAATAAGAGTGTACCCCACTTTATCCGATAAAATTACGGAGTACAAGCAAAGCTGGAGTTTCAAAAATTAATTTATTTTCCCTCTTAAACACGGTCCGGTGGATATTATTTTATATTGTCTTTATATCTCCCCAACTTAGGGAGAGACTGTAGACTAAAGCGCAGCGATATGTTGCTGAAAATACTTAATAATTTTGTACTATAGTCCAGGCAATGAAGCGGATTTTTGTATGAAGACCCCAACATTAATTCCTCAGTCGATGAAACTTTGCAGGATTATAGTATAGTATGAGACAATACTTGCATAAAAAAATCCAAAAAAAAAACCTAACCGAAGTTAGGTATTTTTACTGAAATAGTTATTTATTTGATATCTTTGTTGGGAAAACTGCTCAGTCAAAATTTTCTTGGCCAGCAATATTCATGTGTGTTAAGAAAGCTATATGCGAAATATCCAAAAAAATCTCCCGGTAGAAACAACAAAAATCAGACGTATATGTACCTTGCACGGGAAAATTGCTCAGTCAATTTTTTTAACTGGAATGTCATTTAATAGTCGCTGTGAACTTACAATAGGAAAATCCAATATAAAAACCGTCTCGCTACATTATTTTCAGAAAATATCAAATTTTCAACTAAAAAAAAAATTTTTTTTGTTACTGTTGACTGTTGGGGTCCACTACCTTTATTGCCTAGACTACTAGTGACACAGACAACAGCGCTATCGGGTCCAATTGTCAATCTAAATCATCCATGAACCCACTCAAACCTACACAAAACCTTAGTACATCAAAATCGTTCCAGATATTTTCGAGTTTTTGCTAGACTAACGAACGTCTATTTAATAAAAGGTATAAGAGAAGAGAAAAAAGGTGATTGACTTAGTTCACTATTGACCCGTACTCTTCAAATTATCTTTACTAATAATATATTATTATTATGTAATTTTATGTTACTGAATGAAACGTGTCATAAAATCCCGTGATATTTTTTTGCATAAAATCAAACATCTATCTAAATCAAACATCTATCTGTATATCTAAAAATATGACTACATTTATAAAAAATATTTTTTTCTCCAGGCACATTCCATAAGTAGATGATGAAAATTTAAATGTATCCAGGGGTAATTTTTATATAAGTAAACTAAGTTCTAGAATACTACTTCAAACTCGTAGCGAATGCGTAGCAAAAGGACGAGAACGTCTACTTATTCGTGTTTCTGAAATGTACGCAAAACTTTTTTAATTAACTGTAGTTTTCAAATTTTGTTTATGTATCATTCCGAATGCTCACTAAAATCAAAATGTTTTAATGAAAGTGACTTTTAAGTCCACTTATTGAAAGTTATTTCAATTTGAGGAGAAGAAGTGTGGCAAGAAACTACCACAGTCCAAACGCACTTACCCCGAGGTGAATGACAAATGCATTCTAATACAATACAATACAATAACTCTTTATTGTACACCAAAAACAACACAATATGGATACCAACATTAACTAAAGTACATACATACATACATATGCTCACGCCTTTTTCCCGAAGGGGTTAACTAAAGTACAATTACAAGTAATTTCTGAAAATAACTATTTTCACCGGTGTTTTTTACAGAACCCGTGAGAGGTAATTCGTCATTGGACAGGGATGTTACTGCTGTTACATGTGCCTCAAAAACAGTTCTGGGGCCTGCTCGTTCTTCATAATGTATTAATTTACCATCGCGGGAGATATAATAAATTTTTTCACACCAGGCACACCCGCAAACCTCAACTAAATCAAGTCATTATTAACCTAGACCTACAGCAAAAAGAACTTATTTGAAAATGGAACTGGCCACTACAAGCCATATTAAATAGCCTTGCTTTTTATTGTCTCGCAAAAGGTGAGAAAAGTAGAGTACTTATTCTCCTTTGGGATAAAGCTGTTTTCGTCTTAGCGAGCTTGAAACCCTCACTGCACTCAGGACTCCGTTTTAATTCTTGAGCAAAACCTATATACCTCGTACCTATATACTTACTTACCACCATTTATCCGCACCATTTATTTCAGACAGATTCAGATGGTCAGAAACACATCTCCGCGCCCATGGAGAAGAATAGCCGATGCGCTGAAGAAACGGTGAAATAGAACAACGTACTATAAACCCGCTCATATACACCACTGTGCTCACAGCCCCGGTGCCCGGCGACACTTCTATGTTTTTGTTCAAAATCAAACAATCAAGTGGGTGGCGGTTGATCGGACGGCGGCTATTTGTTACATATTGTGTTGGTATTCCATTTATCACGTCACGCTGGCGATTCAATTTTCAGGGCGATTAATCATTAAACAATACTAGTGGGCAGTGATGGGGAAGATAGAAGGTGCGAAAGGTCTCGCCAAAACGTGACCCGAATCCCTTAAAAATACTTAATTAAATATATTTGTTGATTTTGTTATAAAGCACGCGTTCGCCAGTCCCAAAGTAATCTTTATTTATTTGTCTTTTCCGTGGATTGCTGTTTGTTTAGGTCCGTTATCTTTTGTCATTTCACAGTCGCAAAATATCTATAAGCATACCTAGTCAATATATATTCCAGTAGGCCTTTTATAAGCGTAACAAACAAAAAATAAACTCACTTTCGCATTTATACTCGTAATATTAGTTAGGATTAGGATTGACAATTCTCTTTTTTGATCAATGTGTTTATCACTAGCTCGGCCGTGAACAAACCCTTACGCCCTAGTACTAATTCTGTGTAACAACACCCCAGTCCAGAAATGGGCGCACAACTTGTCACATTTAAATTATTTTAAATGTCCATATTTTTTTATGAACAGCCTAGGGTACATGTTATTTAAGAAACAGAATACCTCAGCCAACCCGCTCGGAAATAAGGATATAAAAAAGAATTAAAAAAAAAATCTTCTTGTTTATTCTATTTTTTTTCTATTCAATTTCAGTAAATTACCCCATTTGACCGTTCTTTGGACCCCTTAACGTGATAGGTGGTGAGCCCATCGCCGGACTGGGTCTGTTAACATGCCTCAGAATTAATTCTGGGACCTGCGGGTTTCCTCACGATGTTTTCGGCTAAAGCTAAATAAGGCTATTCTTAACAATATATTTATTGTAATTTACCATACACTTAAAATTGCACCCGTAAATTTAAACCCGAACCCACAACAAACTCAATCAGAAAATATTCAAGTTCCCTCCCTAACGAACCGGCAGACAGCAATAAGACGCGGCTTAACTGCCCTGAAAAGGGATAATTACTCGTGGAGTCAGTTAGGCCGGGGCCTGCCAGTGCCAAGGATTGCAGAATTTATGAGGACCTATCGCGGGATAACACTGCTGGCACAATGGGTCAGCGCCGCGCTGGATCCGCATAAACCGACACAATTATTGAGTTCTTAAGGGCTTGACGACTTAAAAGTAGGTAGGTATATAATGTCATTTTTACTTACTAGATATCTATGCCTCTTGTGAAAAAGGGTCTAAGTCAAATTGAACCGTTTTCCGTTTCTTTCATATCTATAATAGGTAAAAAAAAACTTTCGAACGGTCTAACTCACGTATCTCTATGTACAAAGTGGAAGGAGATACGAAATGTGTCAAATGGTTCTATTGACGAAAAAAAATGTGTTTAATGTCTTAATTTCAATAAGATTCAGCAGATTCAAACTTTCTTATATTAAGATGTTAGTATCGGTAAAAAATGGTTCAAAAAACGGTTTTTTGGCTGCCCTGTAAAAGTGTGAATTTGAGTTAGACCCTTTTTCACAGGAGGCACAGATATATGCCTTAATACTTTTCCTTTTGTGTAAATTCTCTTCTGTGTAGATTTTTTATGAGTACAAATAACGCTCTAAGTAGGTACATATATAAAATAGCAGTTGTCCAGCTGCGTTGCCCACGTTAAATCTGTTTATTCCAGTCAGTTTTTTCTTTTATATACATATATTCTCCTAGATATTAGGTACCTATAATACTTATCCAAAATTTTCGTCGAATACGCAGAACTGGTGAAATTTAACTTACGACCCAATTTCCTTACATGGATGCGTCAATTAACTAATGACCCTAAATTACATTATTTTGAAGAAAGCTGTACCGGCAGGCTAGGGATGTCAACTCCTGAAAAAAAAACTAATGATATTATATTTATTAATATTTGAGACGATTTCAGTTGTCAAAATGTTTTCTAAAATAACAATATCTATAACATATACAACCTACCTACAATGTACCTACCTACTCAATCCAAAATATATACTGTAATCAATATTTAATTAAACGTAATATCTTAATCAATTAATTAGAATTATTTTGAGGCTACACATGCCTCAGAATAATTCTGATAGACCCGCAGACGTATTCACGGAGACTCGATACCGTTTCCGTTCGATTTAGATCGAGTGAAAAATTTTCCGAAGTCGAATCTATCGACTTCGGAAACTCTATTCTAGGCGTTTCTGACAGCCACGGAAAATTTTCCGAATCCTTATGTCACATATGACATTAGTTTTCGATACCAACATCAGCCCATCTCGAAAGTGTTCGACAGATTTTCCGATATCGAATATCGAAGCTCCCTGAATACGCCTGCCGGTCCGGCGATGGGCTCACCACCTATCACGTTTAGGGTTAGAATATTCTCGTGAGAAGTGGGTATTTCTAGAAATGGAATACCTCTGCCTACCCCCTCGGGGATGAAAGGCGTGAGATTTTCTTATTTTTTTATTATCAGTCTAAGCCTAAGTAATTTCTTTTACTTGCGACATATAAACTTCTAACATGAATCTCTGGCGAAAATATCTCCTTACCACTGTTATTATTATTCCAATTACCCGAAACCAGATACAATACTATTTAATGGTATATCAATTATTTCATTATTGTAATAGATAACAAAATAGTGTTACTTGTAGTTAACGAGTACCTTTCATTTGCAATCAAACGTTTAACATAAATGGTTTTCCGTTTCATTTAATATCCGCTAGAATCAAAGAGATTAAAATATAATAGGACATGGAGGGGGCATTGGGAATATTTTCATACAAAACTTTGAAGCTCAAGCGTCATGTCAGTTAGTATGAACGCGAGCTGTCATTCGGTCGAAATCGTACTAGATTTATTTCACCAGCAATAACTTTTAGCATAAAATTTTCCTCGCTTTGTCCCCTCTATGCCTTATTATATTTTAGTCTCTTTGGCTAAAATAGACGTTCTATGCAGCGTAGTCATAAGTAGAACTAAACTGTCTAAAGTATGTCCTATTATTATTATTATTATTTTATAAAAAAGGGAGCAAACGAGCAGACGGGTCACCTGATGGTAAAGTGACTACCGTCGCCCATGGACACCTGCAGCTCAAGAGTCACAAGTGCGTTGCCGGCCTTTGAGGTGGGAGTACGCTCTCTTCTTGAAGGTTTGAAGGTCGTATCGGTCCGTAAATACCACCGGCGACAATTTGTTCCACAGATCGGTTGTGCGAGGCAAAAAGTTTCGTGAGAATCTCACAGTGGTGGATTGCCAACTATCCAGGTGGTGTGCATGATAGTTTAGTCGCGTTGAACGTTGGCGAAACGCTGTGGCCGGTATAAGTCCGAACAATTCCTCGGAACACTCCCCATGATACATGCGATAGAGAATGCAGAGAGAAGCTACATCTCTACGCCTTGGCGGGTCCTGATTATTTTTATGTTTAATGTTTTATTTTTATTTTGCTACAATATTTTTAAGAGCTAGTCTGTTTTAAAGGCAAAGGCAACCCTAGCTAGGCTTGTAAAGCGAGCGCCCGACGAGAATTTAATTCGCGACGTGTTCGCAATCACGAGTCGAGCATGTCACTCTGGGGCACCAAACGTCCCCTTACGTAAGGTTACGGGGAGACGGTGACTAATTCAATTCCGCGGAAGCGAACTGAATGCTAACCAGCTTATATGAACACGTGTTGCCAAATAGGCATAATGTACAGGATAACCATATTTTTCAGTGTGCGGTAAAGTATGTCTGGTGGATAACTACTTGCGCCTATTACGGCAGTTTAGATACCTGCTATAAACGTTCGCTTAATCAGTATTCCAACCATCACCAAACGAAATCTAATAGTCCAGATTTGACGGCTGCCAAAAGGACGTGAGTAGGTAAGGATGTGACCAGATAAAAACGTTGCAACTTTTTATCAATTATATCTGTTACAATAAAATTAAAGTGTCTGTCTGTGATTTCAAAATAAATACCCAAATTTAAGTTAAAACTGATGTTTGAACAATCCCTTAACATAAATGACCATTTTTGGAATTTTTGTCTGTCTAAAAGTTTACATACATACATATGCTACGCAATTTTCCCGATGGGGCGGAGACAACAGCCCGCCACCCGATACGATCCTGGCATACCTCTCGTGACTCTTCCACATCCATCAATTGGTTCATAGATGCGCGTCGGTTTCGGGTACTCTTTATCTGGCTTCTCTTTAATACATCGCCGATATCTGATCGATGAAAGTACGCCTATGTCGCCTCTTTTAGACGTCTTTCATCCATCCACTCGATATGTCCAAACCACCTGAGCATTCCCTTCTCAATCTTAGTCACTATACATCCTCTTTCAAGCTACAACGCTCTTGAATCACTATTTTCTCAATCACTCAATCGTACTCCACTCAAAAGTTTGTCTCGCGAAAGATCCGATATGACTCGGATTTTAATGTAAATTTTAGGAATTAAAATTGGGAGTTTAACTTAAATTATCATTCATGTGCCATTTCGATAACATGGAGGGTTTAAAAGACATGAATATAAAGAGGTAAACCAAAGTGGAAGAAAGGCAGGTCGCTAGATATATATACACGCGACATATAGTCTATCTATAATAAAATAATTATACCTAAATATTTGTGGGACACATGCACAGATGGTTATTTAGGACAAACTAGGCAGATCCTAAACTATGGGTACTAAACAACTGATAAACATAAATTAAATAAATAAATAATCTCACTCCTTTATCATCGAGGGGGTAGGCATAGGTATTTCATTTTTGGAAATAGGACCCACGTTTAACCAGGGAGGGGGCCAAGTAAACTAAACGTCAACGGTTATAGTTGGATGACAATGAAATTATCAATGGTCAGACAATGGTGTAATTTTGACACTTTTCAGAGCAAATAACACCATCGACTGACCATTGAATGTCATTGTCATCCAACTGTAACCGTTGACATTTAGTGGAATTGCCCCCCAGTATATTTTTTGGACCCCTAAACGTGATAGGTGGTGAACCGGTTCTTTTTCTCCATCGATTTATATGTTCTGGATTCCAGTAGTTACCTACTTTATGTGATTCACTTTGAGTCATTTTTAACTCAATTCGTATGTTATTGTTACCTCAGATTTTTCGACTGGGTCAATCATGAGAAAACCAAACCATAGAAGTCTTAAATTTTCATTAAGTATGTGCACGACAAATGGACGCATAACTCAATATTACGCCAACCGATTTCGATGATATTTTTTTTTCCGGCACCAATAAAGAAAGAAGTTCTGAATTCGACTGTATTTTTTAGTAAAATTCGTTGAAGTCGGTTATTTTCTCTTTAGAGTTCTATGTTATATAGATACCTTACGTTTACGTATACATTAATACGTAATGTAAAATATCACGATAACATGAACCCACAAGCAACAGACTTGGTTCATAGACATATGTTATATAACGTTATTAAAATGCCTTATTACCTATTATTATATTACGTTTAGAGGTCGAATATACTCGTGAGAAGTGGGTATTTCCGGAAATTGAATACCACCGTGAAATTAGTCTACTCCAACTTAGGATACTTAGTTCCAATTGTATCTTAGCTATATGTAGAGTTAGTGCTATCTGTCGCAAACACGGGTAAGTTTGTACATGAATCTTGAAATCAACTTTATTTATTTAGCCCGACTTAAATATGCATGAGAAAATCCAGGAGCGTAGAATTTATCACGAGATGCAAATAAATAATGGAATTACTTAAAAATTTATGAACGTCTTTTATATATTTTTTCTCTTCATCTTTAGAATTGTCAACTTTATAACATTAGCCTTATTATATCAGCAGATGTTCTCAAAAAGTTACAAATAGGAATTAGATTAATTCAACATAAATTAATGCAATAGCACTCCATCACACTTTTTTCATAATCTATCTTCTGTTTCTATAGAAAAAAATATTCATCAGAGTTTCAAGGAGAAAAAATAATTACCTGTCTACATGTCTACATATATATATTATTTATTAAAATTTCGTGTCACGGTGTTTGTGGTTGCATTCCCCCGAAGCGCCTATTTTTATGTTTTTTTTTTTAATATTTGGTAGGTATGAGACCAGGACAAAATATTTTTGACCCTCGTAACCCTTTAACCCCTCGTTACTTTTTATAGTTAATAATTAAAATTGTAACTAGTCAGTGTCTGTATTCCCTTTTTTTAAATATGTGTTTATCTTTTTTCTTTTTTTTTCTCTTATTTTAATGTATGTGTGTGTATTGTGTTGCAATAAAGTGATTTATCTATCTATCTATTACAATCTACCTACAGAGGAGATTTAAGAGAAAGCTTAATATGAAGGCACTTTATAAACTCAATCGAAGCCAAAAAAAATTTGTTTACTGACTATAATATGTTTGTACGTGCATCACGCAAAGACTACTGCACCAAATTGCCGTTGCCGATATAACTTAAAATCTAGTGCATGTTTTACCTTGATACGCTGCCTAGAAAACGAGTTATCTATACATACAGAGTGTTTATTTTAACTGGGTCAGTAGTCAGTACTCATATTCGTACTGAATCACGACCATACCTAGTATGTCGGTAATAAATAGTTTCTCTATTAGCTGAGACCAAAATATTCTAACAATACAAACAAAACAAGTCTTTTCCCTTAGCCAATTGGTAATCGAATTTTTACGTCTTTTAATTTATCACAAAACATCTCCATAAGGCAATGTGCTTTTGTTCCATCTATCCCACAACAGATTAAAGGTGTGAAAACATGTATGTATATATAATTTAGAAAATAAAGGCGAGACATCACTACATACTATAAAACAAAGTCGCTTAAATTCCCTCTATCTGTCTGTCCCTATGCTGCTTAGATCTTTAAAACTACGCAACGGGTTTTGATGTGGTTTATTAATAGATAGAGTGATTCAAGAGGAAGGTTTTTACAAAGCATGTAAATCGAAGCAAAGCGAGGACGGGTCGCTAGTAAATATATATAAAGTTACTCGACAAAATATGATGTGATTTTCATGGCACCTCAACGAGTACCACACGCATGGTGCAGTAAAAAACCGGCCAAGTACAGTCGGACTCGCAGACAAAAGGTTTCGTACCACTGTACAATAAAACCGTCCAAAAATTCGTTTATTGTACGGGGTCCCTTTAATTTTTTATTTTATTTATTTTTTATTAGGTTATTGTTATTAAAATTTCATCTGTCTACCTATTAAGGTTCATGAAATACAGCCCACTGATAGACAGACAAACGGACGTGCAGCGTAGGCTTAGTATTAGTAATAGGGTCCCATTTGGCAACCTTTGTACGAAACCCTATAAAAGGCCCTTATGAATGACGTAACGTTATTTTTATTAGATTTGAGCGCAGGGAAAGTTTTTACCGCAGCGGCCGTCTCAACACCGAGCACAACCGTCCGCTGTCTGCAAGTAAGTATTGTGGAATGATTAATTGTTCTGTAAATTGAATTCACCGTGATAAATGAAATATCCGCACAATAGGTAATAAATTACGCTGACCCGCTTGGGCGCAAGATGAAACGGTCTGAAAGTACGAACCGACGGATGTTGGCGAATAATGTATTTAAAACACAACACATGTATAAAACACCTGCCCGCCATTGTTGGGTTTTAATTCGCATGGGTAAAGCCCGGGCGGCTTTGTAAAACGTATTTTAACACCATATTAACATACTCGTATGTGTTTTGATCCGCATTTTCTTAATTCTATAGTACAGGGAACCAATTATAATTTGAATATTCATTCAACCTAATTTACTCGTACGTATGTACATAAAATCTTATGGCTGATTTATTTACATTAACGCAGTGGTTCGATTCAGTGCTGGAATCTGGTGGAACAGAATAGAGCGCATAGCTCTACTCAGTCTTCACATTGGTCCTGTAGGGATACATGTAGCAGTACCTTTATTTATAATTAATAGAAACAGCAATTTGTCGCTCGACTCGCCAGTCGCCTACAAACGCCATAGTTTACGTACACTCGCAAACAGTGACGTAATATTCATTAAAAGACTTCTGCTTAAATCGTGTATTAATTCTGATGAATAGGGACAGCCATAAATTACCCTAAAGTCCGATAAAAATCCAGTGCCACAAGAATCTGACAAGGAATTGAAACACCGGAGTAATGTAGGTAAATCACGAATTATTTCGTATTGTCTTTTAGGTTTATTATTTGTAATCCAGACAAAGACAAAGATGCCACATCTCAAGTCACCTGAAGCCTCGACCTTACGCACTGACAACTCTTTAATAAGCTACCGCGCCACCGGACCCCACGGTCCCATGGTCTCCAACTCAAGCTGAACAAAAATGTAGCCCAACTTATTGTAAACCTTAAGATTTGCCCAAAAATAATAAAAAATTATATTACGTAGACATACGCACAAGAGATGTACACTTTTAAATGGACACGTCGATTTTACTAACTGACTTAAATAACAGCAAGTTAGCTTGTTTTTATGATAAAAAAGGGGGCAAACGAGCAGGCGGGTCATCTGATGGTAAGTGACGTCCGTCGCCCATGGACACCTGCAACTCAAGAGTCACAACTGCGTTGCCGACCTTTGAGGTGGGAGTAGGGGAAGCGGGGGGGGGGGAGGGGAAGCGGGGAGGGGGGGAGGGGAGGGGAGATTGGGTCCTCCGGTTACCTCACTCACTCAACGAAACGCAATGCATTGCTTTACGCTGGTTTTCTGTGAGGCCGTGGTATCACTCCGGTCGAGCCGGCCCAAGCGTGCCAAAGCATGGCTCTCCCACGTCGAAAGTATGTATAACATAAAGTTAAACTATTTTCGTGATATTAAAATTAAAACTCTTTAAAATAGAGCCGTAAAACACTGGCATCTTGTAACATCATTTACATGATAAAGAAGCGTAATCTACCTTTAAAATGTTTGCACCGGTGCCACCTGTTAATAACAATGTCATTATTAATATTGACCTAACATTGTGTAGAAAGGCACTGAAGGCGTACATTTATTGAACAAAGTGGCAAGAAAAACGACGGCAACACAGCACCGGCTGCACTAAATTGCCAACACTTCTGCGACGGGGCGTTTAGGAGTTTACTCCAGTTCATTATTTTGTTACAGTACCTACATCGATCTGGGATCACGGAAAGTTAATGGCGACGTTCACGCAGGTACGAGCTCGGCCAGAGGGCGAGGCGACAACACTTCGGAAAATGTGCTTTCGTATTTATCACTCGCCGGTGTGACAACCTTCTAGAAAAGTCGAAGATAGTGTGGAAACGAGTGCCTAGTTCGCCCATGCGGGTTTTGGGATCGCTCTATTTTCGTAGTCAAAAGACTTTCAATGGCCTGTATAGGTATACTTACCGGCCATATTTCAAGTTTCTAGGTGTGGTTTGCAGATTTCGTGAAGAGTCAGCTGTCAGTTTGTATAGGTATACAAACATTCCGTTCACCCCTTTAGTAGATGAATTCACAATAATAACTGTTAACCAAAAAAGTAACCAACGGAAATATTCATAAACTTTTAATTTTTCGAAGCGAAGGAATTTTTTTTTTTCATTAAAATAGAACCACGTTGTTAAAACTCAAGCGTGGTCATCCATAATAGTACATTATGATATAAGTGCGGTAGGTTGAAAATTACAGCCGAGGCGATATTGCTAGCCCGAGCCGTAGGCGAGGGCTACAAGTAAGCAGAGGCTGTAATTATCAAAGCGCACGTATGTCATACGACGTTTTATAACACATTTGCGAGGAAATAAAATAAAACTCCGACTATGGTAAACGAATAAAAACAATACAGCATTAAGAAAAAGCGCGCGGCGCGCATCATCATTCTTTTTTAAGAAAAGGCACAAAAAACAGCCAGTACTTATTACTAATAAAGTAAATTAATATTTTGGTGTTTTTGTTACAGATTAATTGGTTGTAATTTACTGTCAAAATTAATTAACCTATATAATTATGTACGTAAATATTTCTTTATTATATTTTATCTCCCAAAGTTAATTTTAATCATAAAATGTTGACAACTTTTTTGACATAAAAACTCTTTGCTGAGATTTTAAAAAGTACCGTTCGTTTTAAGACGGAGCATCATGATAAACCGTGCGTTTTACTTTACACTTACCGCACTTGGGCGTAATGAGATAGGTAACGATATTAAAATTGGTGAAATAAGACACCTTTTACGAGCAAATGTGTTATAAAAATATATACGCATCAACTTGAGAACCTCGTCCTTTTTTTAGACTGTTAAATTACAATTTACGGAACATTTGTATTTTTATTTTTTTTTAGCAGTAAATTTATAGTGTCATCATATTATACCTGTACCTTAAAGAAGCGTCTTCATACAAATTTTACCACTTCTTAGTCCCCCCCCTAGGTAATTTAGGTAAATTTACCTCCAAAATTTGAATTCTTTATGCCCTCCGGTTTAGATTCTGTGTTGTTTGTTAGTCAGTCAGTCAGTCAGGGTACAGATTTAGAGAAGGTTCTATAAACAAAGATGAGCAATCTTATTGAATCAATTAGTCTATACTGCATTGTTATTTTTAATTAAAAATATATACACTTGTAAAAGTATAAAAAGCGGTAGTGAACGTAACTTCTTTAAATTCCAAACCAACTTGGTAAAGTAATTAGAATTTTTCCAACGGCCCCATTGTGCTGCGAACTCGACTCACGCAAACTTTTAATGCGACTTAAATTCAAATGCTATTTTAAGTTTTATTTTTGAAGAGTTGATTTTAATGAAATATTGAGTTCATTTGAGAGCTTCCAAGCTGCTGACTAGAAAGTTGATAACCCCGATAGTTAATAAAGGCTTTTAGCAAATATTGAATTGGCATCACAGAAGTTATATTTTGACGATACAATAACATATCAATAAAAAAGACAAAATATATACATGGTGATTTTAAATTAAGTGCAAATATTTATAGAGTAGATAGGTCAATAAATTTACAATAAACTATTTTCGGCATCGATTTTTATTTTTCATACGCTCCTTTTCAAGACAACATCGATTATTACAAAAAATAAAAAAAATCTAACACGCTGTACATAAACAATACACGCACACTACCCTATCAAATATTGCGCGAAACTAACAATATAAATAAAAAAGCGACAAAAGTGGTGTTTTAGTGCGGTAGTGAGGGCTTATGCAAAGCATTCTTAAGATTATTATTATTATAATGTTGGTTTAAGGGTCGCGCCACATCTGCGGAAAGTACAGCGCCGAAGGTTCGGTGAACAACATACATTGACGTTTCACTTTAGAGATAAATGGATCAGCCACCCCCGTCAACCGTAATGTATGTTGTTCACCGAACCTTTGGCGCTGTACGTTCCGCAGATGTGTCGCGACCCTAATACTCAAAGTTACTGATTATAAAAAAAAATTGTTAGAAAAAATCGAAGGTTTTTTTTCGCTCATTATATGTTAATTATATTTCTCTTACATATTTGTACCTTCCCTTAAGATATTTGTGCTTGATTTAAAATAACCTTATACAGGGTGACTTTTTTTACCGTCTGGAAAAAAATGTGGTGTGATAGGTAGGTAAGTGTAATAGATTAATTTGGCAATGTTACTAAAAAAAAATTTATTTCTCGAAAAAATTTTGTCTTGCTAATATACATTACTCAATTGTAGTCAATAATACACACTGAAATATTTGAAATAGTATTTTAAAGAGAAACAGGCTCGTAGCTTCCATTTATGCGCAATTTACCTACAACGGCCAGCTGGGCGTAGTACTGTGCGTAGTTTTCTAGACATGACTATATTTAACAATTAATCTCGTGTATAACTTCGGCTCTAGATACCTTATACGACATATTTTTTTCCAGACGGTAAAAAAAATAATCCAGTATATTCACGCCTTATCCTAAGGTTCGACAGATGTGTTTCAGTTACTTTAGGGACCATAAACGTGACGGGTGGTGGTACTGCTATTCATACAGATTACTTCACGAATATTTTCCTCTGCCAAACAAAGGATAATTGTGAACGTAAGTTTAAAAAAAATACTCATTGGAACATGCGTCCACATTAGAACCCGAAGCCCACGCATGAGATGCGGGCTTCCAACGAAGACATTAATGCTTGAATAAAAAATAAAAATCTTTACTAATATTATCGCCGGAATCCTCCACTGCTGAAACTTTTATCAATGTCTCCCAAATAAATGTCTCACTGAATCTCGTCCAGAAAATACTACAACAGGTTGATGTCAACAAGGGTGCTGGTGTAGATGGGATACATCCATTGTTGATATCTAAATTGTCTAAGGAACTATCCATTCCTATCTTTATAATCTTTAATAAATCATTGACAGAAGGGTGTTTCCCAAGTATTTGGAAAAAGGCTCTAATTACCCCTATCTACAAAAGTGGAAACAAACATGATGTGCGCCATTATAGGCCAATCTCTAAACTGTGCGTTTTGGGTAAAATCCTCGAAAAGATCGTGACAAACGAGTTGAGCTCGTTAGTATGCCGTCACATCTCACCACATCAACATGGTTTTTACCGTGGTCGTAGTGTTGACACCAACCTAGTATTGTACACAGACTACCTTCTTAATTCACTTTCCGCAGGATATCAGGTGGACGCCGTGTATACCGACTTCTCAAAGGCTTTTGATAAAATAAATCACTTCACGCTTATGGAAAAATTATCGAAGTTCGGTATTCATGGAGACTTGCTGCGTTGGTTGAGCTCATACATAGCGAACCGAAGTCAGGCTGTGGCACTGAAGGGCTACACGTCTAAATTTCTTGAAATTTCCTCGGGTATTCCGCAAGGCTCGCATTTAGGCCCCTTTCTCTTCACTATATATATAAATGACGTAGACTCATGTTTCCAGAACTCATGCCATCTGCTGTATGCAGATGACACTAAGATCTATAAGACAATTTCTACACTTGATGATTGCCTACAATTACAGTCAGACTTACAAAGATTCGAAACATTTTGTGAAAAAGACCAACTCTTTCTGAATCCCGACAAATGTTACACCATATCTTTCAACCGTAAACGCAGTCCCATTGCATTTGATTACACCCTATCTGGTAGAACAATTAAACGGGTCAAGGAAATCAGAGACCTTGGTGTCACCCTGGATACAAAACTGGATTTCACTCTTCACATCGACAACGTCATCTCTAGAGCGTACAAGCAACTCGGAATGATTCTTCGCCTAGCTCGACCTTTCAGGCAACCCCTAACTTATAAAATATTATATTATTCTTTTGTTCGTAGCATCTTAGAGTTTGCCTGTACCTCATGGAACCCTCAATACGCAGTGCATGTAGCTCGCATTGAGAAGGTTCAAAATAAATTCTTAAAGTCTTTAGATTATAGAACTGGTCATTTTTTCATCGATTACAAAACTGCCTCTAAAAGACACAAAATACACCCCTTAGAAAAAAGACGTAAATATTTAGACGAAATATTCCTTTACAAAATTATTAACAATAAAATTGATTTGGCACCACTGTTACAAGATATTAGCTTTAAAATATGTAGATTATCCTCTCGCTCTAAAAGTACATTTTATATATCACCATATCGTACAAATTACGCTGGAAATACTTATATTAGGAGAGCCTGTAAATATTATAATAGTTATTTATCTAATGTGGATATCTTCCACTTACCTTTAGCCTCATATAAGAAAAGGGTGGAAGAAATTATATTTGATACAGACTCTGGGAGTAGGTAGGCACTTGTTAGCCTGCCACTGACTTGTTGTCATTGCAATATATATATTTTCGTATGTATGTGTGATTATCCTTAGCAATATTTCAAAATATCTTTATATTAGTGTTTAATTTATGGAACTCTTAGGTCTATTAGTTATAGTATTTAAGTTTATTTGTTGTGTATGACTGTATGTTTCCTGAATAAATAAATAAAAAAAAAAAAAAAAATTATAAATGCGAAAGTAACTCTGTCTGTCTGTGTGTTAGTGAAATTTATTTTTAATGCAAAAAAAGAGTTGTAAGTGGTTGAAATAGGATATGAAAGTTTGTTTGGAAATTAAGTGATTATTAAACCTAAAAGTTTGAAACTTACATATTTTTAAGCTCATAATAACACATAGGCTATATTTTGTCCCCGTATTAACGGGACCTACACAGGTGAAACCACGGGCACTGCTAATAAACTTATAAAGTAATACCACGCCTTTTATCCCTGAGGGAGTAGACGAGCATATTTTATTTTTGGAAATACCCACGTAGCACCAGTATATTCTTTGGACCCCGACGAGAGGAGGTGAGCCCATCGCCGGGCTGTAGAGCTGTTACACATGTTTCAGAATTATTTCTGGGACCTGCGGGTTTCCTCGTGTTGTTTTTCTCCGGCATCGAGCTAGTGATAAATATGTACCTATTTTATATGTACCAAGTAATTCAATGAAAATAAAAATCTCGTATATTAATGGTACTCTAAATACGAGTATATTTTATTACACCTAAACGTGACATGTCACCAACTCTTATGTTTCAAATATTTTTATTTGCACAATTATCAATATAATATACTCTCGTCTTATTGCCAAGGGGTTAGCAGAGTCATCCAGGTTGGAAGTACAATTTATATACGTCTATTTTATATTCAAATCGTGACATTGACACAGAGGTCAAACTTGAAAGTCATTGGAAAGAGCGCTCGAACCCGCGCAAATAGCAGTCATCAATCGAAGAGGCTTTCGATCAAAGACAAGGGACAAAAGGGACATCGCGGAGGGAGATATAAGGAAGAATTATTACACCAGGAAAAGTTTGAGAAGGACGTATTTATTTGGACTGAGGTGCCAGGAGACCGGAAACAGCGTGCGTCGAGTAATCGAATTAACCATGTAGCCTACTACCCACATACGATCTATTTACGATTATATGTACGAGTATATTAATTTTTAAATTTATAACTGGCAGCCACAGTTACTTTTGAATTCGAATTATAAAATACAATATTATCTGGCCTGGAGCCAAAGTTAGCTGAAGAATAAGATGCTTTTTATGTTTTACTGAGACTGTCTAAAGCCGTATACAGAAAGAAAGCCGAAAGCTTGTCGGCGCCGATGGGCGCCGATCGGCGCCCATCGGCGCCGGTCCATTCTACAGAAAGCAAGCAGATTGAAGCAGAGCGAGCAAAATGTCGTACGATGATTGGCGGGTGGCACCAGCGCCGACCGGCGCGAGTCGGCGCCGATAGGCGCCGGTCGGCGCTTATCAGCGCTTGTTCATATAAATGCCTCCGCCGGTTACCTGCGTAGACCGGCGCCTGTAGGCGCCGATAGGCGCCGGTCGGCGCCGATGGGTTTTCGGCTTTCTTTCTGTATACGGCTTTAGATCCCTCATTTATTTGTATCATCTTTTATTCAAACTTGTACCTTGAAATAAAATAAATATCCCCATCCCCGAGCAGATCAGCAGACATGAAGTACGATTAGGAATAGTACGATCCGTGAGCGTTTCGGCATAAAAAAGGTATAGCATAAATAAGTACCTACGTAAGTTTTTGAAAACTCATTTGTACATGCCCTTATCAGATATCAAACCCGGTCCTCAAGTATATAACGGCTATCACTGCGCCTACCATCTTTACATAAAAAAATATCTCTACATTTCTTATTCCCAAATGAAAGTAACAGAATAAAACTCTTGTAATTTTTGTATAAAGTAAAAAATGCCGGTTTTACTCCGAGCTATCTGAAGAAAAGGCCAGTAAAAGAAAAACGGTTTATGTTACTGAGGAATCGGCAAATTCTGTACCGTTAAAACAATTACTCATTAACGAACTCTGATGTCATAGGACCAAGTTTGCTTGGCTGTGAAAATGGCAAAAATTATTAAATTTCCGCACTGTCATCTAAAAGTTCTTAAAATCCTTACATTTCACCTTGACAAGGGTAACTGTCTTATTTAATACAAGGGAGCTTACTGGATCCGCATTAGAGTTATTTGTCGAGAACCGAAAAAAGGAGTACCTACTTTAATGAATTAGTTGACTATCTAGTAATAGTACATTATGGTACAAGTGTGTAATGTTGGTGACTATCGCTGGGGCGCCATTGAGGCGCCGTAGGTGAGGGTCTTAAGAGATCCGAGGACAGTAATCATCAATACACACGTGTATCATACGACGTTTTTCAACATACTTGTGAAGAAAATAATACTAAAAAATCATTTAAAATAACCATTTTTCGCAATGGCGGGAAAAAATAATTAGTTTTCGCTCATCCAACAACGGAGATCGGCCATAGACTAAAAGAATGAGGTTTTTAGGGTTCCGTACCTCAAAAGGAAAAAACGGAACCCTTATAGGATCACTTTGTTGTCCGTCTGTCCGTCCGTCTGTCAAGACCCTTTTTCTCAGGAACGCGTGGAGGTGTGAAGCTGAAATTTATATCAATTACTCAAGTCTACTGTCCCTTGAAGCTGTGAAAAAATCAAACTTCTAAGCCAACGCAATCAAAAGATACAGCCGTTTATGCCGCAAATTTTCGACACTTGCAAGGGAATCAAAACCTACAGGGTGCTTCCCGTGAACTCAGAATCTTGAAATTTGGTACGAAGCAACGTCTTATAGCATAGATAAAGGAAAAATTACGAAAACCATAAATTTGCAAGGTTGTACGGAACCCTCGGTGCGCGAGTCCGACTCGCACTTGGCCGGTATTTTTTTTTTCGGTTTGTCGCGGATAGCATTCTATAATCCAAAACGTCGGCCAACTGCGAGGGTTCCATGCTACGGTGTTGTGAACGGTACTTGGCAATAAAATTGAGCTTTTTTTTTTAGAAGAGAAAAGGGGGCATACGAGCAGACGGGTCACCTGATGGTAAGTGACTACCGTCGCCCATGGACACCTGCATCTCAAGAGTCACAAATGCGTAGCCGGCCTTTGAGGTGGGAGTAGGGGGAGGATAGGGGGGTAGGGGTGGGTGGGCTATATTTGATTTAATGAATACTCTAGTTGGTGCCCAGCGGTGCAGCCCCCGCAGATCCAGTTTTACCACCATTCGCAGGCTGTCTCAGGCGCAGAAGGCGCTTGGGCAGTTTCGTATTCAGGGATGGTATAGCATAGTTGGATCGCCTACAGCCTGGCGTTGACGCCCACCATTTCTCCGCTTGAGTTTGTGTGTATTCCCTTAACCAGTTCCTAAGCTGGTTAAACGGAATTGGTACAATGGGTTCGAGTCCGATGGCTTGTGTCAGAGCCCCTCCTGTGACATAGGCTATATTTTATCCCGGTATTCCAACGGGAACGGGAACTACGTGGGTGACCCCGCTCGGAACAGCTAGTGATATCCAAATCGATAACTGTGTACTGCACTACTGCAAAAAAAACAGTTTTATTATATGTATAGATTACCGCGAAACTGACTCACAATGGCTCTATTTTTATTATGATTTGATGTTTTGTTTTATAATTTGCATCACACCAAATTGAAATATTGTGTGTTTTACAGTTATTACGAAAAAATGTACTTACGTTGTGCGTAATATCTAAAGCAACAGCCCCTTAAACATATGACAGATAGACAGACAATCCTTTGAAAACCCTAAAAACGTATATGTCTTATAGTAATAAAGTATGTGAAAACATATTGGGGCTGCAACAGTCTAGATAACTACTGAGGATTTATCCAAATAACATTAGGGGAAGAAAAGTTCTTAATGAAATAAGTTCGTAATCCACGGGTAATTCGCCAAACGTTTGTACGCTAGCTCCTCTAGTTGATTTTCTCTCTCTGAATAGATTTTTTGGGTCAACCTTTATATAAAATGGTTACATAAAATAAAAATAAATTTGTATGCTCACGACTTTCATCCCTGGGGGAAAGGTATTCCATTTCTCGAAATACAAACTTTTTACCAGTATGATCTTTGAACCTCTAAACGTGATAGGTTGTGTTGTGAGCCCATCGCTGTACCGGGGGTTGCTATTACAAATGTCTCAGAATTAGTTCTGAGACCTGCGGGTTTCCTCACGATGTTCTTTCACCGTCGAGCTAATGATACATATATACTTAGTAAAACGTAAACGACAATCGAATAGAATTACAAATGTTTGATATTTAGATAGGTACATGCCTCATAATTATAATTAAATAGTTAATTAATGAAATGGTCACATGATAGTTCAATTAATAGATTTAGAAATATTACAAACTTCCATAGCAACTTTCATCCTATTTTTAGCTACCTTCTCTAAAATCTCTCGAATAGGTGTTTTCCACGGCTGCTTCCACTAATCACAATGGCACTCTGAGTAAAATCTCTTTTTTATTAAACTTTTTCTTCAAACGTCTTTCTTATGTTGCTTGGCTTGCCTAAAAAACGTTATCGTCTAGAATTTTGTTTTTACTACAAAGTGTTGCGCCTTTAGATATTACTTATGTTAGGAACAGAAACTTAGCCTAGTATATAAATATTATAGTAGGATTGTATAACTTAATGTAAAAATGTATTCTATAACAAGCTTTGAATAACAAGCTTTTATTTAACTTGCAATGTATGTATGTATATATGTTTGTTCGGGTAGAATTTGCAACTCAATTTTGAAGCAGATATCTTCAACCGATTGAGCTGAAATTTGGCATACTGAGGTAGGTATGTAAGAGCTGATCTAATGATGGAACCAGGAGCTGGATATCACAACACCTCAATGGCTACTCGAGTTTGGGTAAAATTGTTTTTTTTATGACACGTGCCATACGTTAAACAGTTTGTTTTTTTAGTTTCCATTTCCAAAGAGATTAAAATATAATAGGGCATAGAGGGGACAAAGCGAGGAAAATTTTAAGCCAAAAGTTATTACAAGTGGGAAAAATAAAAAAAAGTCTAGTGTGATTCGACCGAATGACAGCTCGCGTTCATTCACGTTTCAGCTTCAGTTTCTTTATGAAAATATTCCCAGTGCCCCGTCTATGCCCTATTATATTTAATTCTCTTCGGTTTCCATAAACAAGAATTGAATAGCTTAAAGTTGGCTAACTACGGACTCAACTAAAACAGGCACAGACATTCTTTTTATTTGAACCTGCCTGAGAAGAGAGACACACCTTGGAATTATTTTATTCACCTGACCTTCAATACTCCGGGTGTATGGGAGCTGGATATTCTTTGATTGTCCAAATCGATTATCACTATTATAATAATGTTACAGATGAAAAACGAATATACATACCAATCTATATACTCGTAGGTTTTCATTCTGCACTATTCAATTAAATTGTAGCCCGATTTTAATTCCGGTTTTTGGGTTAACCGGCGCGGTGCGGGGCGGCCGAGTGATTTTATCCTCAACCATTGAACCTTTGAAAACCAACCATTCCGTGACAATGATTTTAAAGAGTAGGTACTTTATACTCTCCCCAAGTAATTTAATAATTAATATTAATTTAATCTTTAACATGGCAAACTTAATGCCTACTGATATCTTCTACCACTCAACCATCAGGTTAAATAGTTTTTTTTATTTTTTTCAGAATTTGCTGAAAATCCATTTCAGCAAATTCTAAAAAAAAAATAAAAAAACTATATTGTGTCTGCCTACCTATAGATAAAGAAGTAAGATTGTTTACGTATTAAACATAGTTTTAAAACATGCTTGTGTGTATGGCACTTGTCGCAACCAATCAAATGAGCTCACACTCTGTAGGGGTTTATGAGCAGCCATTGAGGAGTCCTCCTGGCTTTATCATCGGATTAGTTCACTGGTATCAAATTATTGTATAGTCATCCAAACTATTAACACTTGCAAAATTTCAAGTCTATACGATAATTAGAATTACGTTAAATTTGACTTCCAAGACTTTGTTTACATAGTTACAAGTGAAGCCAACATAAAGCGTTCGTAGTACGAGTACAAAATGGCTGATATTTTCAGGTCACATTTATTGAAAGAAATAAGTGTAGTACAACGGTATAAGTCATAGATGTCATCGGACGCGAGACGCGGCGCCGAGCCCCAAGTTCACCCATATTTTTTGTTTGACAAATGGGCGGTAATGGCAGTTCGCTAAAGTTTCACCTCCATTTAAGACTCCATTAATAACTAACCTTTACCCGTTTTTTTATATTATGGGAAAACTTTAATGTTCAAGGAAAAAAGTAACTCTGTCTACATCAGTGTCATTATTTCACGGCAAAACCGCTGACTGTCGGCGGTTTAAGTTGAGCGGAGTGGAGTGGATGTCATCATAAGTAAAGTAAATGAAATAGGTAACGAATAAACACGGTTTGATATGGTACGTAAGTAAGTAACGATAGTAAGGTACCATATCTAATATAATAAGAAATTGGCCAACTAGGCCCCTATGTATTTTAAAATGTTTACTACTAGGTATACTATGTTTACTATATTGTAATACTTAGGTTCCCAAACATAATAAAAATAAATAAAATAAAAAGTAATAAAAAAACATTAACCGACAAGAAAAACATTAAATTAAACAATAATATTATGTATTGGAACTTGTATAGTCAGATTAACATAAGTAGCTACCTATATAGATACATTTAGATTAAGCTTCGTTGGGTCGTGGGATCGCTAAGTAAAGAAATTAAAAACAGGATCCAACTAATAGTAGATTATACAGCGAGGGGATAAAGCACTGTTTTATGTCACGGGCGCAATATTGAATCCTGGGAACGAGGGACTCCAGATTTAAATCCCGAGCGTTACTTGTAAAACGGAGTCCTGAGTGCAGCGAGGGATTCCAACTCGCCCAAGACGAAAACAGCTTTATCACAAAGGGCAATACTCTACTTTTCTCACCTTTTGCGAGATAATAAAAATCAAGGCTTCTTAATATGGCTTGTAGTGGCCAGTTCGATTTTAAGATAAATTCTTTTTGCTGTAGGTCTCTATGGAACAATTTTTCATACGAATTTATTATAACCCGGCGGGTTATAATGAATTCGTATATGAAAAACTTGCTTTTGTTGGCTTACGTGGATTTCAAATTAAAACAATTGTTGATTATCACCAGATTTTACTTATACTCGTACAGTAATTACAAAACAGAGCTCCGTTCGCTTTCGACACTGAGAAAACTGGTAATCATAAAAGACGTGAAATCAGGATAAGTAAGATGAATTCACCTCAAGGACGGAGAATACTGATATCACCAAAAAGAAAGATGATAACACGTCTGATGATGATAACTGCATTTAAGATGACGTGTCACCATGGCTTTAGTCAGACGAGCATACATAATGTGATTATATTGACTACTATTTATGTTTGCTTTCATCATATCTCGAGTTACGTACTATTATATTTCCTACTATTTATCGATGACTTCCTCGCACCTCCAGTTATTATGTCCTATTATTTTTTTTACTATTTATCGAGGACTTCCTCATATTTCCAGTTTTGTAAAATTGTAACACGCTAGGCTCGGTGGGGGCGTCAGCAGAGATGAAATAAAACTAAAAAACAGTGAGGATAGGGGCGCCGCCGTCCACTACCTACATGCCTGAGAATTCCCTGAACCAGATATTCCTCTCCTCTCTCTCTCTCTACTAATGAAACAATGTCAAATGCATCTTAACTACTTCTAAACCCTGAGTCAAACGATAGTGCGTTTTAATTCGACCATGGCGCCATCTATCGAGAAAGTATGACAACACTTGTTTGCGTTACGTGTGCGTTAACACTATACTAGTGTTGTTCCCACAGACCAAGATTAATGGTCTGTGGTTGTTCCACTGTTATTTTTCTACTATTTGCCGATGACTTCCTCATATATCCAGTTACGTCTAGTCCAGGTGTTGAGGGTCCGAGGAGTATGGAGGAGTGGAGGTGGAATCTCCATCGTGAATAGTGAAGATCTTCCGCCAGGCGAAGTGATCGCGCCTGGGGACCGACCGTCCAACGGTTGATGTTGAACTGTTGTATTTATACAAACTCATTAGAAAACTTCGATAGCGCGGTTTAGAACTCGGCCGTCTATTGGCGCGTTCTATGTAGTATCACTTATATTAATATGCTTAGCGCATAAAATAATATGACTGTAATATTAAATATGATGCTGGGATTTCATCGTATTTTCGGTAATACTTCTTTATATTCAACTAGGAAATCTATATAAGTACGGTGACGGTGTCATTGTGTTTTATGTTTATAACCTTACTTATAAATATCATACACATTTATAGTACAGTGAGTTATTATTTGAAGAAGAGAATATTATATTGTGTGACAAATTTTTACGATGCATTACCGCATTACCTATTTCAACTTAACTTATTAATTCGATTATAGCGTAATATTAACCTATTTTTTCCTTATTGTACGACAATGCTCCAGTTTCAGACAAACGTTACGTTATTTTATGATTACGAAGAATTAAAAAATATCCTTTGTTATAATTATGTGAGCGGAATGGAACGATTGGAGTTAGCGCCGAAAGTACTGTCATCATATTTTTAAGGAATCACACAGAATTGTTATGCATACTCATAGATGAGATTCTGTAGTCGTATTTTAGTAATCATCACTTATATTAATATGATGCTTACTCTAAAAATAAGATTCTGTAATCAATTTTAGTAGGATTCACATTATTCTATAAAATTAAATGTGGTGCTAGGACTTCATCGTATTTTCGGTGATACTTCTTCATATTCAACTAGGAAATCTATCAAAATACGGCGACAGTGTCATTGTGTTTTATAATTATAATCTTACTTTATCAATATCATACAAATTTATAGTACAGTGAGTTATTATTTGAAGAAGAGAATATTATATTGTGTGACAAATTTTTACGATGCTAAGAATCATAATATCGCATTACTTACTCAAACAATTCGATTCCAACTAAAATATTTCGATTATAGCATAGTTTTAACCTATTATTTCCTTATTTTACGACAATGCACCTGTTTTAGACCAACGTCACGTTATTTTATGATTACGCCGAAATGACATTTTTTTCAGTGGAGGTTTGAGCGTAGAATGTCGCAGCACCCTATTGTTCTCCTAGCGGAGAGTAGAATGCCGCTCCCCACTTAGTGTTGCCAGTACAACACTTCGATTAATTGTAGACAATATTTGAAATTATATATTTTCTTAACTTAGTTACACAAAATAATCTAAATTATATCTAAATAACAATATTTTTATGTTCAATTATCAAAATTGCTAACACTTTAGGTGAGGTTGTTGCATAATATATAATTGAGCAATGTCGAGCATGTGGTGTGAAAAAAATATTATAAGCTATCTCAATATAAAAACAAGGCATAAAATCGTTTAGCTTCCTCGCAATTAATTTACTCCTAATAATTTGCATCAGCGAGCGGTCCCCCTACGCGATGACGTTTGAATATAATATTTTTGGGCCAACACATATTGTTTTTTAATTTTAATGTTTTTTTTTGTATTGGGTATTTTTTATTTTTTCATTTAGATATTACATTTTCTTGTTCTGTTTTCCCCTAACGGTTTGACATCATTCGCCGAACTATGGAGAAGAATTCGTAAGGCAGTCGATGCAGTCTAACCTGCGTTTTCTACTTAACTATAAAAGGAACGCCTAGTCGAGCCTCGACTTAGGACGTCGTTGGTGGTGTGCTGCAGGCTGGAGAAAAATATACGAGTATATACTTATATAGATAGAAGATATATACTGCGTGCTCAGTA
Source organism: Ethmia dodecea (assembly GCA_963855545.1). Classification (NCBI taxonomy): domain Eukaryota; kingdom Metazoa; phylum Arthropoda; class Insecta; order Lepidoptera; family Depressariidae; genus Ethmia; species Ethmia dodecea. Next base: position 6,417,874 of record OY979443.1, read on the forward strand.
CAAAGGAGTGCGAGTGATGATGGCTCGTTGCCACTGCGGACGCCCGTATTACGCGACCCGTTGGTCCGGAATGTACATTATATAATTGATTTCGGTATTGCTGCGGGCCCGGGCATGTTAACGAAGCCCACATTTTACTCCCAAGCTTGATCTTTCAAGTGGAACAAGGCTTTGCTTATTCCCCGTTTACGATAAAATTATACCACAGCTTGTAATTTAAGAAACTGATGAGTACCTATATCTCATTTATTTACAAAGAAAAAACACATTTATCTATATCTACATGAAATCTACGCTTAATAATATTATAAAGAGGAAAGATTTGTATTTTTGTTTGTTTTAAATGTTTGAATCTTTCACCATTAGAATGCTACATTATCCCAGAGTAACATGCCCGTATTCCCACGGGAACGTAAAGGATGAAACAGTGGCGCCCTGCTAATTTACAGTATTTACACAAAACATGTCCTCCAAATAAGGAACCATGTGGGACAGTGCTCGGAAGACTGGCCTTATTCCCTCTCTGGATAGCTAGGCTGATCCTTTGACAGAGATAGCTGCCAGCCCTCTGGTCACCTAAAGCCTCGACCAAACGCACTGACAGCTCTTTGATAAGCTGCCGCGCCTCCTTACCCCATGGTCCCATGATCTCCAACTCAAATAGCACAAATATAGCCTATTGAGGTTGGCATACTTGCGGTTCATGCCGTTGAGTAATATTCACTGAAAATAATAAGTTAGAAGCATAGCTCTCGCAGGGATTAGGAGGTTTTTGTTAGCTCACTTAATTGTGATAAATCACTAAGTACATCTACAGCAATTTATTATTAAAATTATATGAAAACTAGCTGGTGCTTGCGACTCCGTCTGCGTGTACAGTAGGTATTGCCTTCCCTAATAACTATGTGTTTTTCCTGGATGTATAGTATAGAGATCCTTCCTCGATATGTCGAACTATCGTCGTCATCAGGATTAGGACCCGTACCATCTAAGCTTCATTACGGAGTATTTCATTGACGCGCCGCTTGATTGAGCAAAGATAGAAGATCATATTACATAAATAATTGCTAATTTAACTTTTCGAATCTCATAGTGCAATTTTAATCTTTCTCTAATAATTAAAATGGTCCTAATGCAAAACGTCAAATTAAACATTATAAAATATGGTAACCAAATGCCACTTGACGCTGTCGGATATTTAAATATGTACTATCTTAGATAATCGACCTTCAGTTCACCGGTTTAGTCCTGAAAAGGGCACAAACAGACCAACTTTTGCATTTATAATATTGGTAGTACAAGAAGGTAGGAAGATAATAATATAGGTAAGGTAAATAAAATATATTATTCCGTAATAAGATTATTCTTGTCAAGATCCGCTCCACGCTGTATTTCAGAGTTTCTCTTCTGAGATTGAGAGTTTGCTCGAAACTTACAGACACTTGAAATGGGTCAGATATTGTTAGCAACACTCAGCGCATGAAACAGTTACGAAGGGCTTAGGCCCTCACCAGACAAACGACATTTAAATCAGCGAAGCTATTATTATTGATGGGTCTGTACATCTTTAACATCTTCGATTTCATTGCGGATTATGAAAGTCTAATTATTACTGGCAAAGTCTAAAGGTCGCGACACATCTGCGGAACGTACAGCGCCGAAGGTTCGGAACAACATACATTGACGTTTCACTTTAAAGATTAATGGATCAGCCACCCGCGTCAACCGTAATGTACGTTGTTTACCGAACCTTCGGCGCTGTACGTTCCGCAGATGTGTCGCGATCCTAATTATTACTGGCAGGCAATAACAAAGGACACGGCAACCGCAGGGGTTGTCCTATATCTTAAAACAAGATTAAATAGTACTTAGTTTCATAGGCTTTATTTCTAACATATGCGATAAAAAAAAGCTCACGCCTTTTATTCCCGCGGAGCAGAGGTATTAAATTTCTGGAAATACCTACGTTTCACCAGTATAATCTGTGGCCCTAAACATGATAGGTGGTGAGCCCATCGCCGGCCCGGGGTGCTGTTACACAGTATGTTTCCAAATTTATTCAGACACCTGTTGGTTTCCTCGTGATGTGTTCCTTCACCGTTGAACTAGTGAAAAACATACATGAAAGGTTTTGAAAAATTCATTGATGCTTAAAGCACAAAATGTGAAAACGCTAATAGATATAATTTATTTATTGATTACAATACTACTTGTATTTTAATGAATAAATACTCGTTATTTTTGTGGCGTTTTCACATTTTGTGTTTATTCTTCTTTATAATGTTTAGTAGGTATACATATTGACATATTGACCACGCAACCAAATTATTCTTTAAAGTTGATCCTAATATCGACCTGAGCTATATTTGTGAAATATATTCAAATGTGTTGACTGTAAACATGGTTTTTGACTACCGGTTAGCATTCTCCTAACAGCAAAAAGATATTTCCACGGACAGGAAGCAAACAACTTTGCGAGCAACAAAAAGTGTCAAACTGGAAGGGAGCAGCAGCGCTTGTATTCAAATTTTCAAGTTATGCAAATATCCCCGCAAGTTGCAGCAGACCAAGTTTGAGCGGCGAGAGTGGCTAACGGCCGATGAATTGTTTATTACTGCCATTATAAGTATATATAGAACTGCTAGCGACAGCTCTCTACTTCGTTGGTGTTCAACTCTATAGAAAACTTTTATCGCTGTCACAGTTCACCGCCTGGGGTGTCACAATGGACATTCCTTCATTTTTCAATTAAAATTCCTACTTGTCGCACATTTCGTGTGCGACAAGTAGGGCTAAGAATTGATCTTGTGATTTGGAACAATGTTTTAGTATCTGGGACCGGAAAATAATATATACTTTTTATATGTATACTGTATAGACCACTTTAGATTGTGCCGCCTATAAAGAGATAAAATTTAATAGGTAGAAAAGTGTATCTATCCGCTAATAACATGTTTATAATCGCGAACGGACTTGATGGCTTACTAAAGCGAGGAAGCGCAAAACTGAACTGCCACCCCTAGGTGACCCTGTTAAGCCAATCTTTTTTATAATTCTCTATAATATATTTTCTACTCTTTTCTAATCTTTTACTTTTTAAGAGAAATAAAATTCAAATTCATGGTTTCGCAGAGTTTTGGGTCTTTTCTGCTTCTGCACACACACACACACACACACTTTTGACAGTTGAAGTTTAAATTTTATTTAACTGCACTGTTTGTGTAATATTTTTATATTATATTAAATGCGTGTTTCTATTGCAATTTTCTTGCGTAGCAAAATAATCACTTTTAAGCGAGCCCCAATAAACTAAACTCTAAACGAAAGAAAGCGAAATGGAATTTAAAAACAACGTCAAAGGAAAATGGGAAGATATTTTAACCGTCGCCTAGAACGAGATGATAACAAGGCGCTTAGTATTCCAGTCACGAAAGGTCGATCCACCTGCTTTTCATATCACGACAATTGCCGGCCCCGAGGGCTCCACTCTCTGGCGGAATGACAATTCTTGTCTATGAAAATCAATTGGAGAGAACGGCGATCTTCGGACCAGAGACAATTCCAATTTCATTAATGGTTTCCGTCGCCTCGTGAGGGCTTCGATCTCGCATCCGCAATTTAAGCGTCGGCCACACCATCGCACTACGGCTTTTATTACCTTGTGCCTGTGCTCACTGGAGCTTTAAGCTCTAAGGCTGTTTCGCTCAAGCCAAAAGCCATTTATTACAAATATGGTTGCTAACTTTGTTACCTCTATGTCATGGTAATAAATTGATTTATGTATTGGGAAAACATTGATGGATGACGGTCTCTAAGAGCTACCATAAAAAACATTGTATAGAATCTCTATTGTGCATACTGTAAGTAGTATCTATACTATACTAACGTACTTATACTAACTATACTTCAGTTAACGAGCTCCGACGAATAAGATTAAAAAAGGTAATTACTTAATAAAATAAAATTGAAACAATAATAATTTAGATTTTTTTGTTGACACTACTTACACACGGATATTTAGCCCCAAATAAGCAAAAGGAAGGTATGTTCATAGTTTATGCACACAAATGTGTTTAATTCAAAAGGCAGGCAAACCAATACGATATGATACACCCCCCTATCATAGGAATCCCTACTTCTACACTAATATTAGGTATATTAAAAGATTTTTTTTTTTGTTTGTTTCTATTGAATTGACTCTGGAACTATTGCACTAGGTACTTTTTTTAAATTCTTTTATCAATTGCTTACTTTTCTGGGAGTTATATGGGCTATAATTTTATTTATCTATTTTATTTATTTATCTTTTGCACCAAGAAAATGTACCTACACATGGCGGACTCAATGCGTAAACGCATTATGTACCAATCAGTCAACCATCAGGCTAAAAGCAGAAATAATAATATATTATAAATATATTATATACTACATATTATAAAAATTATAATTTAACTAATTGATAGTTCAAATGAATCCTTAAAGATACTTATTATTATTTTTCATTCTGCTGCTTACCTACTTCGGCACGGATTGGTCATAAACATGACAGACACGTTTTTTTCTAATTGTCATTGTCACTACAAGTGATACTTTGTCGCCACAGGGTACCTCAGCTCTATTGGTCGCTATACCGATTTGGGAAAAAAAAGCTGCTTGCAAAGATGACCCTAAGGTTTTTTTGTTGAGAGTAACTTATAGATATTATTGTTACCGACAGCGCTGTCTTCGCAGCGAATTAATTGCGCCGTGTAATAAGCGAGGTCGTAACACCACAAGCTACTCGTAGTGTCAGTAAATAGAATAATGTCTGCTACCACGATTGCACAGTGACGGTGGACGTTAATTAACTCCAGTTACAGTCGGGCGCAAACATTGTGGCTGCAAGTGTTTGCTTAAGCCTGGCTAGGTGGTCGCTCTAAGGAAGTTCTATGCTAATATTTGATTTGATAAACCGGTCCAATAAGTCAAGTAATGCTAACTGTAGCACTTGTAGCAGTATCCCATAATACAGGATCGTAATCAAGCCTTTCTTTTTTGGTAGGACTGTTGGCCGTCGCACCAACACACTCGCCTGTAGGTATTTAGTAAGTATAAAATGAATATAAGAATAATGTGTTGAGGAGTTCTGTCCCGCTTCATCTCCTCAACTAATATAATGCAAAAGCGGTGGAGTAGCAATGAATTTTACCTAAGTGGACTTATAATTCCCTACTTTGAATAAAATCATTTTGATTTTGTGTGTGTTGGGGAAACCATTCCTGAATATCATTCGAAGTAAATTAACTCTTAGGTAAGTTCAAACAAAGAAGGAATCTAAACTTCTTCCCATGTAGGTATGTATGAGGTACCTCCTTGTTTACCGCGACTGTGAAAGTCAATACTATAGGTTGCAAACGTAATCTTGAATATTAGTGTTATATTAATCAGCGTCAATTAGATTATCCGAAGTTTCTAATGGAACTTAGGTAACTAGTTTCACTGTACAGATTTGTAGGGACTTTATAGTCTTTCCAAAATTTCATGAAGACCGTCAAAACAGTTCCAAAGTTATTATTTCCTTTAGAGAGTTGTTAATTAACAAAATTGATTAATATTTTCAACGCTTTCTGATCAACTTTGAACTCGAATCAGTGGCGGATTTCGGGAAGTGTACCGTCAGGTACTATTATGTAGTGAAATAAGTAGGTACCTATACTTAAAAGTGTCTCGTCATCCATACCGCAATGCTTGAAAACGAAAGTCTTTAATCAGTGCATCCTACCCGTTATGACCTACGGAGCTGAGACGAGGACACTCACGGTAGTGCTGGTCCAGTCGGTCAGCGAGCTATTCAAAGAGCTATGCTCGGAGTGTCTCTGAAGGATAGGATTCGTAACGAATATATCCGACAGAGAACCAAAGTGATCGACATAGCTCAAATTAGCAAGCTGAAGTGGCAGTAGCCATATCTCGAGAACCGACAACCGCTAGGGTTAACGTGACTCGGCAAAACGTAGTGTAGGACGCCCTCCGGCTAGATGGGATAAAGATCTGTGAAAGGATGCAGGCCTTTGAGTATTAAACCAACAGGAGACGTCACGCGCACTAGTTTCTTTACAAAAAAAGTCTGCCAATTTCTGCAGGGGGGACGAGGAAACAATCACAAATAATGTTAAAACAAACGCATTTTTTGATAAAACAATTAAACACTAGCTTGAACTAGGTGCACACAAATACATTCACCAATACAAGCACTCCGTGAACTCAAACAAACTAGTTGTATTTAACCGGTGTGCTCAAAGACCGACACGTTTTTTTGGCAGAGGGGAACGCCTGTCCGTGGCGTCTCCGGTTGGTTTAATACTCAAAGATGCAGGCACATGCTGGAAGCGTCAAGCTGAATACAGGTCGCTATAACGCTCATTAGGGGAGGCTTATGTCCAGCGGTGGTCTAAGATAGGCTGATGATGATCATGACTTAAAAGGGCGCCGAAGGCATGACTTGCCCGGGGCGCCTAGATGGCTAAGGCCGGCCTTGACGAGAACAGAATATCTTCAATAAGTGTAGATTAATTATTATTTATTACTTATTTATTACATTTATTATTAGGTCAAGCCATGTTTTAATATATTTTTGTCATTGATTGAATCTTTAATTAAGATGTCACATTTCTGTGTCTACGTTGAAATCAAACTTTGGACTAGGCCAATATTTCGAATTACATCAGTAATCTCCTAAGTCTACCGTGTTACCGGGTAACCCATATATGGAATTTTCCGAATTGGGCTCGGATTATGCCGGGTTCGGTTTCACGTAGGCCGGGAGTGGTTCGGATTACAGAGATTACACACACTGTAATTAGTTTCGTCTCTACGTGATTTGGCACGCGCCACATTCGGTACACGCTGTTCTTACCCAACTGCACGATAGCAAAAGGTGGAAATTGACTTGTAACATTTCAGTGTATGCGCTCGTAGCCCTGCGGTACCACTGTGTTCATAACGATCACACAATATGTCGTAGTCATGACTATGTGGTTAGGTTAAGTTAGACAATTTCATAAAATGGTATACAACCATTTCATGAAATGGTCGACCACATCATGAAATGGTCGACCACATCATGAAGTGGTCAATTCTAAGATATGGCCACGACATAAACACGAGCGGCTCCGTGTTTCGGAAGGCACGTTAAACCGTTGGTTCTGAAAAGCCAGAGCTTTTCATTGTTTTTGCGACCAATTTAAGTCGTTAAGTCATGTCAGACTTCTAAAGTGGCTTGAAAAATTCTGACAGTTAGGTGGCCACTAGCCTATACCACCTCCCAATCTACGGTGGAGATTTAAAAAAAATATATAGCCCATGCTTCTTCAAGTGTAAGGAAAGACCAGTGGGCTCTTACGGGTGGATGATGAGATTTCAGTGTTTTGTATGATTTGAGGCGATCTTCGTACAATAGGTAGGTTCATTACCGACTACGGTGATACACAAATGCGAACGCTCGTTTTGAAATTAATTGGTAAAATAAAAATGTAGTAATTTGCAGTTTGAATTTGTGTACTGGTATAATTATAACAAGATCTTTTTGACATTGTTATTCCTGCAAAATATTTAGATGATTTCTGATTTGAGACAAAATCCTCATGCGTGCAAAATTTTTACTGAAACTCCGTCCCTGTCTCATCCATTATTACGTAAAACAATTGAATAAAATAACTAAAAATATACAAACGAAAACCTTTTTTTTACATCGATAACGATCCTGTATTTACCAAATCATCCCATGAATTTCAAGTGGAAGAGAAACAGAATGTAGGGGCGTTTGTTGGGAAAATTTCAGACGCAGACTTCGGTGATAACTACTGATAACGCTGCGTGAATGAATTGAGATATAGTTTGCTTCCATCAAATAACTTCTACTTCTACTTTAATCCAGCTTCAGGTGAGAACTATAGTTTCGTTTACTAGGAATTAAAAAAAAAGCCTTGCATCTCCGAGGGGGTAGGCAGAGGTATTCCATTTCCGCAAATACCCATGTTTCACCAGTATATCCTTTTGGACCCCTAAACGTGATAGGCGGTGAGCCCTTTGCTGGACCGGGGTTAATATGTCGAGTTAGTGATAAATATGTAGGTACATACGTTTTCGGAAAACTCATTCTTTTCGGTAATTCTTTCGCCGCCAGGATTCGAAACCGAGCCTCAGGAATGAGAAGCGTAGTCTTTAATCACTACACAAAACCACCAAGCAAAACAAGATGACGTGCGCTCGCGACGACGTTTTCACCTTTGTACTACAAAAAAAACTCGCACTACAGAATAATAAATAAGTAGTATACTGTACGTTGACTTTGAAAGACGTTACATATTATTACACCAAACTATTACAAGCCAATCTCAACCTTTAGAGATAGGTAGGTACTACCTATTGTTTCTAATGATGAGTAATGAAAACGTGTCGTCATGTCAAATCCAACAGACATATGCATGCATACAAATGTTGGTCCCGAGGAATCGAACCAGCGGCCTACGACTTAAAATTTATAATGAATAATCCCGTCTACTGGCCAATTGCAATTGTAAATAAATATATAGATAGGTACATATATCTAATACAATAGATATTTTTTTTATTTTGTGTGCGCGAGTGAAGCCGCGCGTAAAAGTTAGTTTGATATATGACAAACTCCGATACTATTTGAAACCGATCACTGTGAAAGTTGGCACGTCCAAGTGTTTTTTTCATGATTTTTTTTTCTGTCTACCCCACCCACGGTCATGAAAAAAGCGCTATCCGCTAGTAACACCTAATAACATACTGCACCGACCCCAAACAAGGTAAGAGTGGAAGCGAATGATGATGACTTATGGCTGGAATACGCACTGTTTAGTTAAGTTGGTCTGTCAATGAAAATGAAAATGTATTTTATATCCATAGGTACAGTCAACAAAGTTGTTAGGGTTACATGGCCAGTAACTAAGAATTCATTTTTCTGGGGAAGTCATAAATAAATCTTATTGATTAATGTTTATTTCGAAAGGTATCTTTGATCCCTATAATTTACCAAAAAAATACTATAAAAATACATTTAAGGCTGCATGATCAGTGATAGCCCGGAGGGTTAAAGAGCCGGCCGAAAATCAGTGAGGCTCGGGTTCAAATCCTGGCATGTACCAATGAGTTTTTCAAAACTTACGTACATATTTATCACTAGCTCGACGGTAAAGGAAAACATCGTGAGGAAACCCACAGGTCTCAGAATTAATTCTGAGACATGTGTAAACAGACCCGGTCCGGCGATGGGCTCACCACCTATCACGTTTAGGGGTCCAATATATCTCGTGAATTGTGGGTATATCCAGTAATGGAATACCTCTGCCTACCCCCTCGGGGATAAAAAAGACGTGAGATTATATTATTATTATTATTACATTTAAGGCTTTAAGAAAAAAGTGAGTCTTAATTTTTGGAAATGTAACACTAACAACTTTGTTGACTGTACCTAATTGATAATTACACTTAGAAAAATCAATAGTCTAATAATAAGATGAACATTGCTTCTATAAACGGGAAGGTTTTCTCAACGAAGCGACTCGAAGGGGATACTGAAAACCAGCATTTATGCTGAGGATCCTTTCTTTTTACCTGCATTATGGCTTAGGTGGCTACTCGACCACAGAAATCTCGACTGATGGTCGAGATGGCACTTTATTGAAAACAAATTTTTTATGTTAATGTTTTTTTTAATGTTTTCTTAAATAACCTTAAAATTACAACATAATATGTGTAATTATGTACACGTTGGTGAATAAAGTGTTTTATTATTATCATTATATGAATACCAAACTTAATAGTCGGCAAGCAAAGTTTATCTACTGACCAACTTTACTAAACAGTGTGTATTCTCAAAGTGCAAATGCCCATGCGCATACCGTCTGCAGTGACTTTGTCCACGCGCGCACTCAACCGGAACTGTGACGCAAGAAATATCGCAAAAGAAACAGACGTAAACAAAAGTTATTGGAAAAAAACGAGGGCGGCACCTGCGCAACTCCACCTTGACACGAGTCGCCCTTGACTCTGTCGGTGAAAACAATCGCGACTTCTCCCATGCCATCCCCATGAAGTCACCCATCATGAAGAAGATTTTCTTAGATATTAGGTACCTTAAATGTAGCCGAAGTTACCCAATATACCTAGGTACAGGGAATCGTAGAATGACTTTGTTAATTTGGCAAATTTTGTCTATCAATATTTACTAGAGAGAACTCAAGATCTATAGAAAAATACACTCACGCCTGTTTCCGCAGGGGATATTCAGAGAATATTTTTTTTAAATCCCCCTATTTCATTAAATTGTTGATCGTAATACTAATTCGAGTTTATATTCAAAATCATAATCTATAATCGTTACAAAAAAATATACTGCTAAATGCCACATAATATACACTATTAAAATAAGCAAACATACTAAAATAGGTCTACAAACCATTAACTTAAGCAGAAGAAAATACAGGACCGTTTTGCAGTGCTGCAGATTTTAAATAAAAAAATTAACGAAATATTTCCAAGTCTTGAAATGGACATAAATAAGTAGGTACTATCTATGTAAGGAACTTCAATCCTGCCCCTATACAGAAAGTAAATATTGTTCTTTGTCTGAAGAACAGTATTTACGTGCTCTAGTTTTCATGTCTGACAAAATATTACCTGAATTTAAAGTCACCTCATAATTTTCCTTCAAATCTATTATTATTATTATACGGTCTGTATTTGAAATTAAGGCAGGTGATTTTAAATTTCAGCCTAATCATCAAAAGTACAAAGCGAAAGATAAAAGTCAATAAGCGTGCGTTCAAAACTAATTCGGGTCAGCGACGTAGTGACCGCCATCCATTAGTTACCCTGACATTAAAAACAACCACTATGCTATTGGCAATAGTATATAAGCTAAGAGAAAACGGTAACGGGTATCATTTGGCAATCGTTGCCCAACAACACCAGGAGAACAGGACAACATGAGAACTCTCGTTGTAGTGTGCCTAGTAACTGTTTTGGCCACGGTTTACGCCCGGGATACTCGGCGTAGGAGAGATGCTGACTTAATAGGAGCCGCTTCGGCCCACTGGGAAAAGGGCGGCGGTGGTGAACACCATGGAGACCACCATTCCGAGCACGGCGGACACGATGAAAAAGGCTACAAAGGCCACCATGGACACGAGCATGGCAAAAAAGGGCACTCCCACCACGAGGGCCATAAAGGACACTATGGCGAGGACGGCGGACACAAGAAACACCACCATCACGATGATGGATACTATGATGAGCATCACCACGGTGAAAAAGGTGAGAAGGGACACGGATTCGAAGAACACGGCCACTGGCACAAGGGCCACGATACGAAGGGTCACCATGGAATCCACAAAATAGATGAATTCAAGAAAGACAAGCACTTCCATGACAAGCACGGAGAGTCCGGCTTCGAAGAGGGTTACGGTGGCCACCACCACGAAGGCGGTTTTAAGAAGGGTGGACACTTCCACAAGGGTCACAAGGAAGGTGGATTCCACGAGTACGAACAGGGTAAGAAAGGCCACCACGAGGAAGGAGGTCACCACCACGACCATAAGGGCCACCACGGCGAGGCTGGCCACCAAGAGCACTGGGATGAGCACAAGGGACACGGCAGCAATGGCGGCCACGAAGATCACAAAGGATGGGCCTGGAAAGGCCACAAATAAGCCTATACTTAATTGTCTAATATAAGAGGATTTTTGTTATTGTTGATATTTTGTGATATGCGAATAAATAGTCTCAGTTTCTAACTTATTATTTTTAAAATTCTTGAGCTTACACTACAGAACACAGACGAAAGTCGCATTCTACGTGGAAGTGAAACTAATTTTAAACTTTGGCTGACTGCCGCTTTGCACGCGGGTTGCCAACGATGCCCTTGATGACGCCAGTATTACGGCAAAGTTTAAATAGATCCATAATCTTTAGTTGCGAATGCTGGAAAAAAAAATTAGATCCAGCATTCCAGCGGTCCTTTTAGTTTAGAACATGATTACAGATCTAGATTTGTGTGGATGGTGTAGCCTTAACATAAGATTTAAAGTTTTAATCCTCTACATATCTACGACGAAATTAAGTAGTTAGTAAACTACTAATAAAACACGCAATTTTTAATAATTGAAGGTGAAAATAAAAAAAAACTTGTTGCCGATTTCATGAACACTAAACGTGACTAAAATTACACCCATTGCTCATTACCTCAAGTTTCAAATTCAGATGTTTCAAATTTATATTACTGCTCCTTGCCTAATGTTGATAAGCAGTGGTAAGATTTTGAGCACCTGATAATTGTTTTAATTCACATTTGTTTAATGTTGATGACGTAGACTTAAGTATATTTAATATTGTACAGACTTTTTTATTTATTAAACAAATTAACTTCTTATGCTTTCTACTTCGATGAAGATGCCATAGTAGTACTATTCCATTCTATCATTATTTTTGTCACATTTACCTAATTACGTATAATAAGGTCGAAAAAATCATGGCAGTTAAGACTGCAGTTAGTTGTTTACGTACCTATTTAGTCGTAACAAAATTATCTACAATAGTTACCTAGAAAAATTACACCTCACGTTACTCCCAGAAATGTAAGCTTCCCATTTGTGATTTTTTTTTAAATCAGTCCATTAGTTTCGTAGTTTCAGCTTGTTTGGGACAAGCATTCATAAACAAATCTGTACTCTTTAAAATATTAGTAGGTATGTTGATTACATCCCACCAAAAACATTTTCATGTAAATTGTTGCCAAGACAATATGACATGCACTGTCAAAAATTTATCAGATCTCTTGTAGAGCCAAGCTTCTAACTCTACACGCCCTTATTCTACAACCCCTAACTTCTGAAACTCTACACCTTAGGCAAAATATGTGGCTTGGCCGTTTTGAAATCGGAGTTTTTAATATATCAATAAAATCTTAAATATAAGAGCTATGCAATCAAAACTTTATATTTTTAATAGGTAAGTCTACAGTTGGCATTTTATCCTGCGAATTTTGTTTATCTGGTATAATTCAAACCCAAGTTATGAGGGTTCAAAAAATCGTCGAAGCGCTTCGAGAAAAGGTAGATTCGGGTCGCTTGGCTCGTCTTGGCGGAGCACTACCGTGACCCCAGATTCTCCAGCCGCAATTTTCTAGTACACCTTGAACACTTACGTTATATTTACTTTATGCCAGAATGACCACTATAAACACAATACGTAATTTATTTATTTTTAGAATCAGGATTATTCAGAAACCGACACACAACTTGTGTGTGACACAACATTTATCCCTGGGTAGTTCATTATAATTTCTTGTATATTTTATTTAGGTACTTAACAAACTTCCAATATGACGGGAGTCGCATGAAGTTCATATGCTATTCCATTTTATAACAGATTTAAAAAAAAACAATGAAACACATGTTTTTTTTTAAGTGTATGAGGCCTCGGATTCGAAACATAGTCAACCAATGAGTTTTTCAAAAACTTAGGTACGTACCTAGATACACATATTTATCACTTACTAGTGGCCCGGGCAGACGTCGTTCTGCCACCGTATAAACCATCCCTGGACCCACTCTAACCCACACAAAAAGTTTCATCAAAATCTGTCCAGCCGTTCTGGAGTTTTAATCAGACTAACGAACATCAATTCATTTTTATTTATATAGATAGACTAGCGGCCCGCCCCGGCTTCGCACGGGTGGACATTTATTTTTTCAACATTTTGGGATGCACAAACAAATTTCTCCTAGCAACCCATAGTAAATTATCAAAAAAAATTTGACTTTGTATGGAGACTTTTAAAGAATATGTGTGCCAAGTTTCAAGTTGATAGACGCAAAAAACCCCTTTTCTCTATACCAACTTCAACCCCTAATTTCACCCTTTTAGGGAATGTGTTTAAAATAATACAAAAATACGTTTCTCATCATTTATTTTTAAGAGTATTTGTGATAAGTTTCAAGTTGATAGACGTAAAAAAAACCACACGTTTCCATACAATCTCCAACCCCGTTTCACCCGTGAGTTTTGAAAAATCGAGATATACCTACTTGTCTTGTTGTGTTGTGTTTTGAGGAGTATTTTTACAAAATTTCGAATTGATACATCCAAAAATGAAGGTATTCATTCAAACTTCAACCCCCAAGGGGATGGAACCCCTTGGAGGATGGTTTTCGATAAATCCTAGAACTAATATATCAAGTTTATTTTCAAGAATATTTGTAAAAAGTTTAAAGTTGATTCACTCAGAAATCACACTATCCCATACAAACTTTATCCCCCTCTTTCACCCCTTTAAGAGATGATTTTAAAAAAATCCAAAAACACGTGTCTCATCATTTATTTCTAAAAGTATTTGTGCCCAGTTTCAAGTTGATAAGACGTAAAAAACAACACGTCTCCATACAAACTCCAAACGCTACTCTCACCCCCTTAGGGGATGATTTTCAAAAATTCCTAAAACACGGGTCTCATGATTTATTTTTAAGAGTATTTGTGCCAAGTTTGAAGTTGATAAACGTAAAAATCAAACACGTCTCCATACAAACTCCAACCCCCTGTTTCACCCCCTTAAGGGGTGATTTTCGAAAAATCCAGAAATACGTATCTTGTTATTTGTTTTGAGGAGTATTTTTACAAAGTTTCGAATCGATACACCCAAAAATGAAGGTTTTCCATACAAACTTCAACCCCCACTTTCACCCCCTTGGAGAAAGATTTTTGAAAAATCCTAGAACTAATCTACTATATAAAAATAAGTCGGGTTTTCCTTCCTGACGATTTAACTCGAGAACGGCTGGACCGATTTTCATGAAACTTTTTGTGTGGGTTCGAGTGGGTCCAGGGATGGTTTATAGCAAAGAAAATTCAGCATTGCACCCGTGCGAAGCCGGGGCGGGTCGCTAGTATCTCATAGTTTGTTTTCAGAAGCATTTGTACCAAGTTTCAAGTTGATGGACGCAAAAAATAAACTTCTTCGTATCTACTTCAACCCTTACTTTCATCCGTTTAGGGGATGATTTTCGAAAAATCCAAAAATATGGGTCTCATAATTTTTTTCTAAGAGTATTTATGTAAAGTTTGAAGTTGATAGACGTTAAAAACAACACGTTTCCATACAAACTCAACTCCCCTGTTTCACCCCCTTAGGGGATGGTTTTTGAAAAATTCAGAAATACGTGTCTTGTTGTTTGTTTTGAGGAGTATTTTTACAAAGTTTCGAATTGATACACCCAAAAATGTAGGTTTTCCATACAAACTTCATCCCCTACTTTCACCCCCTAGGAGGATGATTTTCAAAAAATCCTAGAACTAATATTTCATAGTGTGTTTTGAAGAGTATTTGTGCCAAGTTTAAAGTTGATTCACGCAGAAATCACACTATCCCATACAAACTTCAACCCCCTCTTTCACCCCCTTAAGGGTTGAATTTCGTAAAATCCTTTCTTAGCGAGCATCTACACTATAAACGTAACCTACACATAATATTTCATGTTTCTGTGTTCAGCGGTTTGGGCTGGGCCTTGATTTTTAGATTTAGCTTCTCCTTTTATATATATAGATCACGAGAGTAAAGGAAAAGATTGTGAGAAAACCAGTAAGCTTTAGAAATAGTTTTGTGTCGTCCCGGCCCACTAATGTGCTCACCATCTGTCACTTTTAGGGTTCAGAAGAATACACTGGTAAAACGTGGACTTTTCCAGAAATAAAATACCTCTGCCAACCCAATGGATAAGGAACGAGTGATTATTTTAATGTATGTCGTTTTAAGAATTACTATTATCTATATCTATACTATCATATACTTCTATAATCTATATACAAATATTATACAAATATTATAAAGAGGAAAAAATTGTATTTTTGGATTTTTGTATGTTTGTTAAGAATAAACTCAAAAACTACTGGACCGATTTTAAGAATGCTTTCACCAATGGAAAGCTAGAATATTCTTGAGTAACATAGGCTATATTTTATTCCCGTATTCCCACGGGAACGGCAGAACCGCTAGTCCCTTATAATCTTTGATCGTCTATTTCAGTACCTTAGGTATTGTTTTCCACAACGTATAACGTACATAATTATAAAATAGGAAAAGACAGGAGATGCTTCGAAATTACCTAGAACAGTTTTCTGTGTTTCAATGAGGGTCGAATCTCCAATAATTCAGTCGACGTCACAAAATGCACCTAAAATGCGACAAACTGCTTTTTGAGCTACGCGAGGATTAAATTTCATTGTAATATATATGTACACTCTCTATTAGAGTAGGATTAATATAAATTTCAAAAAATTGGTCCATTTCAAGTTTCAAAAAGATCTGTTACAGTTACTGAATTATTACAAAGAGAATTTGTAATTTTTGTGAATAAAACAAACAATGCTATCTATTTGAATAGCAACAGAGAAGTTGTTACATATTACCAAAAGATTGATGAATTTTGCAAATATCTAGGTTTCTTTTCAAATTCCTCTGGTTTGATAAGTGGTGCGACTATTTCCAAAGTATCATATGAAAAGGCTATGTTTATTAAATTATTTCTTTCATTTTTAGTTCAAAAAAGCATGTGCCTATGTATGTAGGTATATTGCATCCTATACAGCTTCCTAGACTATACAGTTGCGACAAATACGATTAAACGTCATAGTTATTATGTATACCTAGATCCCACAATTTATATGTTATCGACAATAATATTATACTTGTAATTCTAAAATAAACAAGTCCAGAGGGACATATGAAATAGCAACGCCATGTGAAATGACTCAACTAACCAATATTTTGGAAATGCATCCCAAAATAATTAAAAATTAAAGTGTAAATCACTTCTCGTCTGTAACGCGAAGACCTTGAGAACAAGCGCTATCGAGAAACGTTAACTTACCTAACTATGGCAGCAATTGGTATATAAAATCATTGGCAGCGATGTAGCTATCATTCAGCAACTGAAACACATCCAACCAGCCATGAGGAGCAGCCTAGTGGTAGCTTGTGGGCTGCTCGCCCTCGCAGCAGTCGTCTCAGCGAGGGAGATTCGGGAAAAGTGGGATGCCGATCTCGAGCCCGCCGCATCCCACCACGGGGGCAAGTGGGATAAAGGCGGTGGTCACGAGGAACATGGACACCACCACCACGACCACGGCCATAAGGACCACAAGGGCCACCATGGTCACCACGAACACCACCATGGACATCATGGCCACCACCATCATGAAGGACACAAGGGACACCACGGTGAGCACGGCGGCCACAAGAAGCATCATCACCACGACGATGGGTACCACCACCACGAACACCACGGCGAGAAGGGCGAGCACGGCCATGGACACGACGAGCATGGCCACTGGCACAAGGGTCACGACACAAAGGGACATCACGGCGTCGCGAAACACGATGAATTCAAGAAGAACAAGCACTTCCATCACCACCACGGGGACAAGGGCCACCATGAACATCACGGCGGTCACCACCACGAAGACGGCTACAAGAAGGGCGGTCACTTCCATAAGGGACACAAACATGGCGGTCATCATGAACATCACCACGGCAAGAAGGGACACCATGAGCATGGAGGACACCATCACCACCACAAGGGCCACCACGGCGAGGGCGGCCACCACGAGCACCATCACGGCGGTCACCACCACGACAAGAAGGGCGGCCATGAACACCACAAGAAATGGGGACACAAGTCTGGTCATTAACGCGTGGGCAACAATCCCACATTTGTTGTTACTTGTTGATAATGTTACAATTAATTGTTTTTTTTTATTTTTTACAACGAACAAATACATTTTTTAAATAATATTTAATTTTCTGCCTATTGTATGTACACATTTAACATAGATCGATAATTTGAAAGCCACCAAATTATTAAGAGATACATAATTCTACCTGGTTACAGCAAAATTTAAATAGTGTTGCGTGCTATTTCCGGTTCCGATCGATAGCTCAATATGTTACTCCCAGAAAAGTAACCTAACCATTGATGAAAGTAGCTTTTGAGTTTATTAATCAGAAACAAACAAAAATACAAATATTTCTTCTTTATACGTAGGTAATATTAGTGTAGATATACATATCTAGATACAAACGCACGATTTCTGAAAGACAAATCAAACTAATATTAGCTGACAGACTGTTCAATATCTTTTTAGCTTTTCTGATTGGTTGGATAATTTCATAACCTTTTCAACAACCAATCAGAACAGTTAACATGAGATTTAACAGCCTCTCAACTAATTTTAATTTAATTTGTGTGTCTTAAGCCGGGGGATAGTGCAGATGTACGAGTACATACATACATACATAAAGCTCACGCCATTGTCCCACAGGGGTAGGCAGAGACGATGGATCGCCACTTTGCTCGATCTCTGCATACTTCTTTTGCTTCCTTCACATCCATAAGCCTTTTCATGCACGCTCTTTTATTCTTCGCACTCCGAACCCCAGCTTTTTGAAGGACGTCACTTATTTGATCCGTGAACGTCCTTCTGGGGCGTCCTGTTTCTTTGCATCCTTCAACATTCACACCATAAATCTCTTTCGTTACTCTTCTTTCATCCATATGTTCTAAATGACCAAACCAGCGTAATATACCCATTTCTATCCTTGTCACTAGTCCTCTTTCAAACTACACCTCTCTCGTATATCCGCATTCCTCACTCTATCACACAAATTCACTCGACACAGTTTCCTCAACGATCTCATCTCCACGGCGCTCACTTATTAATATTATAGTGTAGATGTAGATAACATAAATGGAATAAAATTCAATTACAAAGAAGAATGCCCATTTTATGCCTGAAGTAGACAGAAAGCATTACTAGCACTTAAATTCATTCATAATAAAATAAGAATAATCAAAGTATTTTCGTATCTGTTTAACTAGGGTGAAAATATAACGTTTATTTTAATACTTATTTTGATTGTTGTTCCATTTCCTGTTAAATACATTGTTCATTGAAATAACCATAGATATTTGCGTAGAAAAAAAATCTAAATCTATGGACATAACAGACCTGGGTTTTGTTTAAAAAGTGTGTAGCATGAAAACATTCAATAAAATCTTATCTTTTAAGAAATACAAAATAGTTTTTATGTCTTGGGCTCTATGAACACAACTGACTGAAAATATGACATTTCGCTCACTCGTTAATTCCATTCGCTTGCGACTTGTGTTTTTACAGATTTATTATTACGACATTTTATTTTTTACTACTATTTAATGATTTTGATGTTTTCTCTTCACGTGATACCTATTTTCAAACACGGACTTTGATGAGACCCACCTAACACGACAACTCAGCTTTTTGCTTATAACGGATTTGAACCCGCTATAAACGATAACTCTGCTTTTGGTTTGGATTTGTGCCTCCGAACACATCACTATCACTACATAGTATAAAACAAAGTCGCTTTCTCTGTCCCTATATCCCTATGTACCCTTATATCTTTAAAACCACGCAACGGATTTTGATGCAGTTTTTTTTTAATAGATAGAGTGATTCAAGAGAAAGCCGGATTGGGTCGCTAGTAGGTAATATAACAGAAATGTGTTGGAATATGCACTGTGCTGACTGCTCTCTTGATCTTAGACGAATGTAATGTATCTCCTTCTTAATCTTTAAACTAACTTCTCAATGCAAAATGATGAAGTTCTTACTGAATTTGGTACAAGAATGGATATCACCACAAGCTGTAAGTACCTACTAAGATAAAGCTTTGAGATATATTATTTTCTTTAAATTATGGCTCTTTATGACCTAACAATAACAAAGTTATAATTAATTTGACATAACCTGTCTTTTATTAAAATGTTTTAAATTAGCTGCTGGACCTAGTTTTGGGATCCTAAAGTAAATTGTAATGGATTTCTGTTGAATTCAGGTACAATTAGATGTAGAGTTCGTCTTTGTCTATCTCAGGCATTATTTTGTAGGGCCAATTCCCCTTTAAAAAACCACAAACAGGTAAAAAAAACCTTAAATAAAAAATTTTAAAAATATGCCAACTCTTGAGAATTTTTTGCCGTACAAAGTGAGATTTGACTGTCCATTTAGTAAATGACTCGATGTATTCTCTCATTTAGTCTCTTACTTACAGCTATAAATAACTAGCTACCCGACAGACGTTGTCCTGTACAACTGTCTGTTATGTCAAACACCTTATATGGTTACATTAGAAGAGTTTATGTTTACGTTTTCTAAAATTCCCACGGGAACGTCGGGAATAGAAATAAACTGGATCCGCGCAGGCAACGCCGCTAAGTAACCGCTGGTCTATTAATAAAGTTGTGTTTACTACAACAACTACTACAACTATAGTATAGTCAAAAATACTTACGCCCAAAAGTGCACATGACACTAGCCGACATTCGTTGCGCCAAAAAAGAGACCGATCTAGGGTCCAGCCCCTGTCCTTCAAAATGCTACAACAGCCTTCGCCTGAGTTTATCTTCTTATACTATACTAGCTTTTACCCGCTCGCGCATGTTTATTTCACCCCCTTAGAGGTTGAACCATTGCGTCTCTTGAGTCTAGCTCTCTCGCCAACCTGCGATCCACACACACAAACGAACACTCAGCATATTATATAATTGTTACAATACACGCATGATGATTGATTTACCTTGTTGTTAGTAATTTAAAAGCGGAGCTCTTGTCGGTGTATATACCTAGCTATATTAGCGACTTAAACTACATAGTTTTAGTCAGGACATAGATATAAGAAAAAAATAGTAAAAATAGTAATAATAATACGCTAGGATCTATCTGAAATCTATACTTTTGATACCTACATAGTTGCGCATGCGCTGATAGTCAGTGACCTCCCTGCCGTGGGTGGCCCATTCATGGCTGGGGCCATGCCCCCAGGAAAAATCACTAGCTCGCCAAATTAAGAAGGGGTTTTGGAAATACTCACGGAAACTTTAAAAAACGGATACAAGGCGGG
This sequence comes from Ethmia dodecea, assembly GCA_963855545.1. Taxonomy (NCBI): domain Eukaryota; kingdom Metazoa; phylum Arthropoda; class Insecta; order Lepidoptera; family Depressariidae; genus Ethmia; species Ethmia dodecea. The sequence goes on from OY979443.1 coordinate 6,438,875, forward strand.
CAACGCCAATAACTCAAATAATAAATAATAAAATTTTTTTTTTTTAAAACGATGCATTCTTAAAACAAAACATAATTTATGTAACAATGATGCTTATTAAACCCTTGCTTGCTAGGATTCCTTGTACTATAGGTAGGCAGTCTAAATATATTTACAAAAAAATACAAATAAAAATTTCCTCTAGGCAATCTTCATGGCCGAGTTTAGAGTGCCTTGTTATTAGACTATTGACGTTTCTAAGTGTACCTTTTGTACATACAGAAAATAAATAATTTTTGACTTTGATAAAACAATTACAAGGTGCAGTAACCTGATTTTATTGATAGTAATTTGATTTTATTCTTCCTCCACTCTGGACAAACCCCTAAATGATGACTCAAACAGAGCAGGCGGTGCCCTTTGGGAACACGAAAAAATCACGTTTCTTAACCAAAGTTCCTATAATATATTTATACCCTCAGAAGCTCGTCGCAGGGGACTTGACAGATGAACAAACCTTTCCTAATGAGGCGCCTAACGGGGATTCTTTATTAAATAATGAGATTTGTGTATGTTTACATTACAGTAACGTAAGTAAGTACGTAAGAGTATGTTTAGCTAAACACGTGTATCTATTATGGGTAACTGAATAGGTATATAAATAAATTAGTTCTTACTTTAGCATTTATAATTATCAGTAAAAATATCACGTCCAAAATTAAAATAGGGATGCAATGTGTAAGCATCCACTGCAAGTCCTGCTTGTAAAAGTTTTATCCCTGTTTGGGCAGTTCTTACAGTGAAGGAATTTTAGGGGGCTCAAATCGTAGCGACTAAAGTTTTAAATATTCCTGATTTATTTTTTATCCGAGACAGGTAACTAATGGTCTACTATTTGGGCACTGAATTTCAGAGCGGTAAGAAAGTTATTTCTTGGAAAAGAAAACCCAAATGTGAGCAAATTTGTCACTTTCCTGTGGGGCGATTTTCCGAAACTCAAGCTTTCAACCGTAATAATAAGCAAAATATGTACATAATCAAACAGATTAGCCTCAAATTACAGTAAGAATTAATATAATTTTGCTAAAACATAAACAAAATACACTTAACTCCCTCTTTTTAATCATTTTTCCTTAAGAGAATAGAGGCGACAAGAATTTCGTATCACATTCCTGTGTGCTAAAAAACATGATAAAACACCAACAAATTTAAACGATAGGCGAAGTTGCCAGACTTTTGATGCAAAGTGCCTACCCCAATGAGTCCATTGCCGCTCAATCCGCAGCCAATCAGATAATCAGCCAGTCGCGACGAAGATCTCTTCTACCGCAGACGTGTTCGGGTCAGACAAGTTCGCACTCGTATGGTAAGTGCTTACGTAATCAATATTTAACTTTCTTAAATATTTTAAATAGTTTTAACTACTGTACCTAGTGTAGATATACTATTAAGCCTTGAAATTGCAATCAATAACAGCATTTTTGTAGAATGAATGAAAAACCTCAAAATTATCACTTTCCTGTATATCACTTGTCTGAATCCACCTATACATGAGAATGATAACACTACAAGAAAGTGAAAAAAATTTACAGATTTATTGTTCCTTTGTGTAATCAAGGTAATAACGTGCCTGAAAGATGAAAGTTAGCTATTTTAAAGGATTCTAAAGTACTTATACGTGTAGTTGTTATTGTTTTATTTGTATATTACTTACTTTCCGGGACAAAACAAGCATGTAAGATTTACAATTTTCTTCTAGTTTGTGTAATTAAATATTATAAACTTATTGAGGACTTTTTACAGAAACTAAAATGCCACCTAAGAAAAAGAAAAGCCGGGAAGAAATAACTAGTAATAGTAGTCAAGAACTACTGCATAAGCTTTATACACTCGAGAGCAATGAATCAAATCTTGGAAACTAAGAATTAATGAAATAAATTATGTTCAATAGACAATATAATACCCCTTAAATGAAAGTAATAAAATTTCTTAGTCACTACATTTTATTTCATGTCATGCATAAAAATAGCATCCTCACCCAAATTGACCATAAATGGACAAACGTGTTTAATGAGGATTTCTTCCACATATCTTTCGCTACTTATTTTCTGTGAACACCAGTTTTGTGCGACTCTCATAAGAAATCCCGGCTCATATAAGTGCAGACCCACTACCATAGGCAATTTTTTTCTTGGATGCATGCTTGCTTGAATCGTTCCCCTGGCTTTCTATACACTCTGTGTCTTCCATCGTGCTTGTAGCACATAAATTTTGATTCTTGGGAGAACATAACTTTTGACCAATCTTTAACACTCCAATTTAAGTGGTTCTAAGCATTTCTTAGTCTCTAGCCCATGCTCCAGTTGGTAAGTGGTTTCAAGTTACCTTCAGCAAGTGGTAGTCTTATTGTCCATGAGCTGACGAAACTTATTTGTAAGTTCAGTTCTTGGATTACGAAGCATGGAGTTCACAAAGTATCGATCTTTTCGTGCTGTGGTATACCTGGTTCTACCTGTTCCTCGTCTGCGTAGGTAAGAGCCAGTTTCCATAAAACGTCGGAGAACTCTTTGTACTGTTGATAGTGACACACGGACGGTCCTGGCTGTATCGCGCTGCCTCCAGCCGGTTTTCAGCATTGAGCGAGTTCTGGTGCATTTTTCAGATGTAAGCGACATGATTACAGCTTGAATAATAAATATTGAACACTATCAACATGGTTTATATACCCACTTAAATCACAGATTAGAAACAAAAGCAAAAACAAAGGCCAGTACCAAATCTTCGATAGTCTCCCTTTTTCAAATTTGATTTTCTATGTCATAACTTCACAATTAATAAGATGTTTTAATACCTTCAATAAAGAAGTATTTAAATGTCTATTAAACAAAATTTATTTAATGAAGCTAGCACTATATGTTTCCGAGATTTTCAGGTATCTTTAAGTGACCCGGATTCTTTGCTCTCGAGTGTATTTTTATAATACAAAGACTTGTTTAAAACGTTGATGATTACTAGTGCTCCACTGTTAAATCTTTGTGATTATTTGTTTCTAAATAAACAATAAATATGGACATATATTATGTGTAATAATTTCACTTTCCTGGTTATCCTCATTTTCCTGGTAGTAAATTAATGTTGTCATAGTAGTATTTTATATTGGTTTTTAATCCAAGGATAAAACATATATGTTCAGTACTATGTATATATATATAAGTTACTAGAACTTATTATGCATTTTTAAATATTTTTAACCATTGATTTCATTTTCCTGCGCCACGTCTCACTTGCCTGTCATGTAAAAACCTTAAAACGGCCATAATTTGAAAATTTGCTAATATTTTGTCTGACCCGCGATACTTTAGCTTATTTAAGTCATACCCTTGATGTCTAGCTAGTCTGTATACTCAATCTAGTAAAAAAAAGTGTGGAACCAAAAATGTCCAGTTTTATTCCTTCATAATAAGAACTACCCGTTTATAGTATTGTCATGTTCATAAATATTTGAATTAAGTATCCTAATCTACTAAACAACATGCATTATAAAAATTACAACCACTAGGATCTCCTAACTTATAAGAAGATTCCTCCTCTTTTAAGATTTTTTAAGAATCTACTTTGAAATGTATAGATGAAAGAAAACAGTAAATCAATGCACGTGTTCCAGTCGATTGATTGTCAATTTGGTACTAAAATCAAATAAAGGTAGCTATAAGTAGATAGAGTTTCAAAAACAAAACAAAGTTTTAATATCCCGTCAGTTCAGTTCCGTTTAAACTTACTAGTAGAACTAATCATTTCGTGTGAGGAAGTAGCATAGTTTCCGGAAACTTCAGTGGAGAACTATTAAACTCTCCAGTAGGGCGTTTGACCTTGGCAGTAGAGTAAGTGAGTGCAAACACCGACACGGACTGCAATAGTTGCTCAATGTAGATGCTGAGAAAATCCGAAGTGCATTCTATAAAACGGTGTCGCCGGAAATATTAACTGCCATAACTTATTACGCTCCGGCGAAGACAAGAACAACGATGAAGGTGGCTCTCGTTGTGGGCTGTGTGGTGGCGGTAGTGGCACTAGCCACCGCGCGTGACCTCCGCGAAAAGCGCGAGGCTGATCTGGAGCCTGCAGCTTCACACCACCACGAGAAAGGAGGCGGACACGAGCACCACGCTCACCATCACCACGACCACGGCGGCAAAGGCCACAAAGGCTACAAGGGACACCACCACCATGAACATGGCAAGAAAGGCCACCATCACCACGAGGGGCACAAGGGCCACCACGACGAGCACGGTGGACACAAGAAGCACCACCATCACGATGACGGTCATCACCATGAGCACCACCACGGTGAGAAAGGCGAGAAAGGTCACGGTTTTGAGGAAAAGGGACATTACCATAAGGGTCACTCCACGAAAGGCCATCATGGAGTCCACAAAGTAGACGAATTCAAAAAGAATAAGCACTTCCACGATAAACACGGCGAGTCTGGTTATGAGGAAGGCCACGGCGGTCACCACCACGAGCACGGCCACAAAAAGGGCGGAAAATTCCACAAGGGTCATAAGCATGGCGGTCACCATCACCATGAGCACGGCAAAAAGGGCCACCATGAGAAGGGCGGCCACCACCACGAACATAAGGGTCACCATGATGAGGGTGGCCACCACGAGCACCACCACCATCACCATGGCCACAGCAAGAAGGGCGGCCACGAGGACCACAAGCACTGGGGACACAAGAAAGGCCACTAAAATATTTATAAATTACCTTTCCACCTTTGTTATCGAATTGTTGTTGTGTTTTTCTTTTTGTAAACATTTTTAATAACATTAAAGTGTAAATAAGAGTAATATAAAAGAAAAGAACCCAAAGTGTACCTTCTTATTTTGAGTTCTATCCAGAATTAGTCATGTTTAGGTGTTTAGTGAATCGGTAATTTTTAGATTAGGCTTAATATTCAAATTAGGTGTTCGGTGAATTAGTAATATACAAATTAGGCGTTCGGTGAATTAGTAATATTCAAATTAGGCGTTCAGTGAATTGGTAATCTTCAGATTAGGTGTTCGATAAGTCGATCAAAGAACAATGGCAAAAGTGCATGTGTTTTGGGTAGGCACTTACACCTGCCCACGGAAGACGAAACCGTGTAAAATCGATAGTTCTTGGACAGACTAAGATAATATGTAATCATACCACATTTTTATAAGTTGAGGTTTAAAAGTTATTCGTTACCTAGTGTATTTTGTAGGTTATTATGAGATTTTAGGTACCAAAGACGTGTAAAGAAAAAGTTTCTCTAGGAAAGAAAATGATTTTCTTCCAACCTCTTTGTTAGAAAATAGCACTGCCTACCACATGCCATATAAGTTACTCTATGCCAGTGAATGATGGCTTGGGCAAAAAATATCGATACCTATATTAAAATATCGATATATTTCCAAATACTAAATTAGCATATTATATATATCGTCGATATTTTTAATGGCGATACATCGACATTTATTTTACAGTATCGAATTCGTATCAATTTTAATATATTTTTAACGCAATTCTGGTTTCGTGTTTCATTTCATGTTAGGTACTAGATACTTGCCGACTCAAGCATTTATAAAAATATACTATTTTCATCGTCCTTTTTTACGAATTTGGGAATATGTATATGTAGTAATAATAATGTAAAACTGACGATATATCGATATTTTTCACTCGGTTTTTATCTATAGTATCTAGAAATGTCGATACGATAAATATCACTTTATTTTTTCACTTGTCCATCCCTAGTGAATGACATGGTTGACGTGATGACACGACGTTCAATTTTACCACAACAACAAAAAAGTTTTTGTATTAATCAAAGACGTTAAAATATAATAGCATAGAGGGGGCATTGGGAATATTTTCATACAAAACTTTGAAGCTCAAGCGTCATGTCCTTGTCATGTCAGTTAGTATGAACGCGAGCTGTCATTCGGTCGAAATTGTACTAGACTTATTCCACTTGGAATAACTTTTGGCTTCAAATAATCCTCGCTTTGTCCCCTTCATGCCTTAAATTATATTTTAATCTCTTTGGTATTAATAGATTTCCCAATCGATCGATTCGTGTTTCTATGATATTTCTGTTTTATTCGACTCATTATTTTCAACTGCTAGATTAATTTAAAAATATAGAAAATTTCGACTTGTTATGAGTCAATATAACAAGCATAGTGTGATACCCCGTGGGTGTCTATTTCAGTGGGTACGAAAGCTGCCGATGTTCTTTAAGGAAGTGGTGTGTCGGCCAAGATACCTAGTTCTATACATTTTAATGCAAGACGGATATAAAGAGAAACAAAATTGAATGAAATGGGTTTTCCATTTCCGGGCAGATCCATGTACTTACAGGAGGTACCTCAAAAATCCAGAAAAGCGCATAGAGCCCGGGAAAAATACTAATAATTCTAGTCAACCTATGATATAATAATTTCGTTGTACAAAAATCATATATGTAATCAATAATTTTATTAACTTTTAATATGTCATCTATCTCTTACCGCCATGTTGGCATTATATGTTGTGGCTTTCAATAATTGTAAGGAAAATCAAATCATTTTATCAAAAAATAATAATTAAAAACGGTTTAATGTTTATTGAGCTATTTTTCACTCTAAAGTATACAAAGACAATACTGTTGTTCTGAAGTCAAGTCAGACTGTCAAGTCTGTAAAAGCACAAGAAGCACACACATAGACGCATTGACGGTCGACTGAAATGATGAATCCGAAAATGGTCTGCTGAATGACTAGCAGGCATAGTATGACATACTGGAGTCGGACAGTTGACCTCAAGACGGACTGTCAGACGACAAGACTTAGGTACCTATACTGTCTTCCGCGATTGTGACGAGTCGCTTCGACAGCTTTTACGCCGTTTGGTCCAACTTGCTTATTGTCCTGTCATTAGTACCTAAATAGTAATTTCTACTAATCTAGTGAGTTACGTATTTTATTATAGACTAGCTGTTCGGCGCGGTTTCACCCGCGCGTAGTTCCAATTCACATGGGAACACGGGGATTCTTTCACCAATAGAAAGCTACATTTTGTCTCCGTATTCTTAATAATGAAAAAAATAAATCATGCTAACGAACAGCCATGTTATCTTTCATTGGTTTTTTAAATTAAAATACCAATAAATACGCCAGCGGCTAGCGCAATTATTGACGATATGTCCAAATCGTTAAGGCTTATAAATTTAATTTTGGTCTTTATATGCACTCCGCCGCGCTTCCAGCGATGTGCGCTGGGCCTTAATCCCGGGAAGGGACCACGAGTATTTTTTTAGCCTCGGTTCCTTCAAGAAATATACCTATACTGCCAAATTAAAAATGAATATCTTATTGGTAACATTTTACATAAAAATGTTTTTGGTGTGATACCTATTTATATTCTAGGAACATACAAGTCATCTTTTAAACATTCAGTAATATTACCTTAAGGCACCCAAACGAATACTTACAACAAATGTTATTAAACCAGCAAAAAAAAATGGTCGTCTGTAAAGTCGGTTTTCGAACGATAATTTTACGTGATAACGTCTAATGAAAACATTGATGAAAAATTGCATACTAGATTGGAAGAGAGATAGATGTGTCACAATCCAAATGCTTATACCGCTCGTGCCTCTCTACACTGAAAAAAATGTCATTTCGGCGTAATCATAACATAACGTGACGTTGGTCTAAAACAGGTGCATTATCGTAAAATAAGGAAATAATAGGTACTACGTATACTATGCTATAATCGAAATATATTAGTTGGAATCGAATTGTTAGAGTAAGTAATGCGATATTATGATTCTTGGCATCGTAAAAAATTGTCACACAATATAATATTCTCTTCTTCAAATAATAACTCACTGTACTATAAATTTGTATGATATTGATAATAGTCCAGTAAATTTGTCGATTGAATGTATGGGCTCGTATGCGTCAAATCCGGTAGTTCTGATTTTTTGCAGACTTGTTTATGATGTTGGCCTAATGTATAATCCAAGTTTGTGACCTCGAGCGCCGAACGCAACTTTGTCAAAAATCGAAAAAACTGCGAAAAAATAGTTCTTTTTTCAAATTTTGGCGATTATAACCCTGAAGGACTAGTTTCTGAAAAAACTTTCTACAGACGTTTTTAAAGTAGACTAAATTAACTACAATATGATACTAAAACTGTCTCTGTAGACCCAATAGTTTCCGAGATTTAGCCTTTCAAAGTTTATATATTTTTTCGATCTTAGCAAATTTTTGCATTTCTGTCGTTTTAAAAGGTTGCCTGCTACTTCGTTCGCGTTATTTCGGGATAAAAAGTAGCCTATATGTTAATCCGGGTCGTAATCTATCTACCTACCAAATTTCATCTAAATCCGTGCAGCCGCTAAGTTTATTTTTGTCTTTTATCACATAGATATCTACACTAATCTATACTAATATTATAAATAGGAAAGATTAGAATGTTTGTACGTTTGTTACGAATAAACTCAAAAAGTACTGCATCGATTTGAAAAATTCTTTCACTGATGGAAAGTTAGAATATCCCTAAGTAACATAGGCTACATTTTATTCCCGTATTCCCACGGAAACGAAAACTACACGGGTGAAACCGCGCCGAACCGCTATTATATAATAACACTAACGGTATTTGTATCGAATAAACTTAAAAACTACTGAGCTGATTTTACAAATTCTTTCACCAATGGAAAGCTACATTATTATTGAGTAACATAGGCTTTATTTTATTCCCCTATTCCTAGGAACGGGAACTACGCGGGTGAAAACGCGCGGAACCACTATTATATATGAAACTAGCGATTCTGCGGTTTCACCCGCGTCGTTTCCGTTCCCGTGGGAATACGGGAATAAAATATAGCCTATGTTACTCAGGAATATTTTAGCTTTCCATTGGTGAAAGAATTTTTAAATCAGCCAAGTAGTTTTTGAGTTTATTAGTTACCAACACCGTTAGTGCTATAATATAATAGCGGTTCCGCGCGGTTTCACCCACGTAGTTTTCGTTCCCGTGGGAATACGGGAATAAAATATAGCCTATGTTACTCAGGGATATTCTAACTTTCCATTGGTAAGAATTTTTAAAATCGATGCAGTACTTTTTGAGTTTATTCGTAACAAACGTACAAAAAATCGAATCTTTCCTATTTATAATATTAGTATAGATTAGTGTAGATATCTATGTGATAAAAGAAAAAAATAAACTTAGCGGCTGCACGGATTTAGATGAAATTTGGTAGGTAGATAGATCAGGACCCGGATTAACATATAGGCTACTTTTTATCCCAAAATAACGCGAACGAAGTAGCGGGCAACATTTCAAAACGATAGAAATGCAAAAATTTGCTAAGATCGAAAAAAAATATAAGCTTTGAAAGGCTAAATCTCGGAAACTATTGGGTCTACAGAGACAGTTTTAGTATCATATTGTAGTTAATTTAGTCAACTTTAAAATCGTCCTAAGAAAGTTTTTTCAAAAACTACTCGTTTAGAGTTATAATCGCGAAAATAAAAAAAATAAAAAAAAAAATTCGAGGTTTTTTCGATTTTTGACAAAGTTGCGTTCGGCGCTCGAGGTCACAAACTTGGATTATACATTAGGACAACATCATAAACAAGTCTGCAAAAAATCAGAACTACCGGATTTGACGCATGCGGTAATGTATAATTTTACTGGACTATAAAGTAAGATTATAATTATAAAACACAATGACACCGTCGCCGTATTTTGATAGATTTCCTAGTTGAATATGAAGAAGTATCACCGAAAATACGATGAAGTCCTAGCACCACATTTAATTTTATAGAATAATGTGAATCCTACTAAAATTGATTACAGAATCTTATTTTTAGAGTAAGCATCATATTAATATAGTGATGATTACTAAAATACGACTACAGAATCTCATCTATGAGTATGCATAACATTCTGTGTGATTCCTTAAAAATAATATGATGACAGCACTTTCGGCGCTAGCTCCAATCGCTCCATTCCGCTCACATAATTATAACAAAGACATGATATTTTTTAATTCTTCGTAATCATAAAATAACGTGACGTTTGTCTAAAACTGGAGCATTGTCGTACAATAAGGAAAAAATAGGTTAATATTACCGCTATAATCGAATTAATATGTTAAGTTGGAATAGGTAATGCGATATTATAATAGTTAGCATCGTAAAAATTGGTCACACAATATAATATTCTCTTTTTAAATAATATCTCACTGTACTATAAATTTGTATGATATTTATAAGTAAGATTATAAACATAAAACACAATGACACCGTCACCGTACTTATATAGATTTCCTAGTTGAATATGAAGAAGTATCACTGAAAATACGATGAAATCCCAGCATCATATTATTTAATATTACAGTCATATTATTATTATTTTATGCGCTAAGCATATTAATATAAGTGACACTACATAGAACGCGCCAATAGACGGCCGAGTTCTAAACCGCGCTATCGAAGTTTTCTAATGAGTTTGTATAAATACAACTGTCCAACATCAACCATTGGACCGCGGTCCCCAGGCACGATCACTTCGCCTGGCGGAAGATCTTCCCTTTTCACGATGGAGATTCCACCTCCACTTCTCCATACTCCTCTGACCCTCGACACCTGGACTAGACCTAACTGGATATATGATCATCGACAAATAGTAGAAAAATAATAATGGAACACACTACTAGTGTTAACGCACACGTAACGCAAACAAGTGTTGTCATACGTTCTCGATAGATGGCGCCATGGTCGAATTAAAACGCACTATCGTTTGACTCAGGGTTTAGATATAAGTAGTTAAGATTCATTTGACATTGTATCCGCTCCAGAGTTGAGTGCAAGGTTACATTAGTAGAGAGAGAGGTTCCCCGGCTCTTTTAAACACCTTTGCAATATCTGGATTCTGGATTAGGGAATTTCGGGCACTATTTAGGAAGAGTTGTTTGACATTATCAGAACAGCTGAATTCCATGGTGAGGCTTCTAACTTGACAGTCTCCCCCACCAAGCCTAGCGTGTTACAATTTTACAAAACTGGAAATATGAGATGAAGTCCTCTAAAATAGTAAAAAAAAAATGGACATAATAACTGGAGGTACGAGGAAGTCATCGATAAATAGTAGGAAATATAATAGTACGTAACTCGAGATATGATGAAAGCAAACATAAATAGTAGTAAACATAATCACATTATGTATGCTCGTCCGACTAAAGCCATGGTGACACGTCATCTTAAATGCAGTTATCATCATCAGACGGGTTATCATCTTTCTTTTTGGTGATATCAGTATTCTCCGTCCTTGAGGTGAATTCATCTTACTTATCCTGATTTCACGTCTTTTATGATTACCAGTTTTCTCAGTGTATCGCTTGCACGCTCGCCTCCGGCGGAACGTGACAATCTTTCATGGGTGCAGCCGGCGTTTATTGATTTTATCACGTCAAAACATAACCATTGGCTCTTAATATACTCGTACAACATCGATTGGTAGGTAAATGCCTATGAATATCGTAGTTACTATTCTTAACTATAGTCTATTTCACACCAAATGGGTTCGGTGACAGTTCACTGTTGACAATTAAAGTGATGTGTCGTAATGAAATCCAATCGATTTTTCTATAATTTCGAGGAAGTTTGTAAAGGAAATGGAATCAATTTTATACTTTATTGATAGAATGATTTTTCAAGTTAACTTTTTACCTATGGGAAAAACAGGGCAAAATAAAAAAATGTCTTTGACTTTTTGGTGCAATACGAAAATAATCATACATTATCGAATCTACAAATCATTGCACATTTTCACAGACCCCTGCCACATAATGCACTATTACTATTTTAAACCCAAAAGATACAACAAAATAAAATTTTACAAAAACATTGCACCTTTTTTCGGATTCCTGGCAAAAAGCTTCGATTCATCGATTTAATGTAGATTAAGTTGTGTCAATCCCTATGAGTAAAAGTTCCGTTCCACGCAATACGTATTTTTAGGATATCTTATTTATCTATTGTTTTTTATATTTTTCTTGATTTAGATTGTCTGAGATTTTAATTTAGAATTTTAGAGGCGACAATTATTGTATTTTAGCAATGACATAATAATAAATTATTCATTATTTTTGGAACCATCTATTTTTCTTACTAGAAAGTTGTATGCGTAAAAAGGAAAAATGTGAACTGTCACCGAACCCATTTGGTGCGAAATAGACTTTTCACACCGCATGCTCGACAAAGCCGGATTATGTATCATATAAACCTCACCGAAAGCAAGACATTATATCCCTTGGCTTTAGCCGGGTTATAATGTTGTATGGAATTTCATTATAACCCTAGGTCAATAATGTAATTTTCACTTTTCATAATCCTTATTGCTATAGCGATAAAGCCTAATTTCGTTAACCAAAATGTGGTGCCAGCTCGATTTTCGAAAACCGAAGCCGCGACCAACTAGATTCGCACGATCTTCATTTGTTAAATCAAGTAGGTCACGCCGGCAGAAACAAGTTGCTGTATCCATTTTTTAATTAACATTTCAAAAAGAATATCGAAAATGTCGAGTGATGAAAGTACTTTGACTCCAGAGTCTATTAAACTAGATGCCATAGATAGGCATTGTCAATAATCTACTACCATGCAATTGCATTTTAATGTCTCGCATAAGGTGAGAAAAGTAGAGTATATAACTCAGGAATAAAACTGTTTTTGTCTTGGGCGCTTAAATCCCTCACTAAACTCAGGACTCAGTCTTAATTCCCTCGCTTTGCTCGGGAATTAAATCATAACTCCCTCGCTGCCCTCGGGAGTAAAACTGGGAGTCCTTCGTTACGTTCAGGATTCAATGTCGCGCCCGTGACATAAAACCGTGCTTTATTCCCTTGTTGTATAATCTACTATTATATATGATGATATTATATCTGAAAACTAGTCATTATATATATAATATCTCTCTATCTATCTCTATATTTTTCTGACATTAGAATTTACAACGTTAATGTATCAAAAAATAAGGAATACTGCGAATCCACAAGCACTGAGAACCATCTTCATAAAATTGACGGCAGAAAATGATGCCGTATAAATTGCAACTACATTTTGTCTAGGCGAATCATGAATCGTAATATTTATGTTTATCTTGGAATATTTTTACAAACAAAGACGTCGTCGTTAGATAAAACGTACAACATAACAGTGTCTATCCACTAATTTTAATTATAGCAAGAGCGTAACACTATTATTAAGTGGCATACTTAGGGCTATCACTGCTCTTTAATGAAATTAAATAAATAGAAAACACATCCTTCTTTTACAGACACTATTCTTGATACATTTTTCTTACTCCGTCAGTGCAATATTAGATAACAATCTCACGTCCTATCATTTTTCAGCCAATAATCTTCTACTAACGTGTTAAGTCGCGCTAAAAGGGTCTGCGGTAACCAATACACTTAGTGCATGTGACAGAGTTCCCTTGCGGCATCACCTTCTGTCACGGGGCGCTATTCACGTGGCGTGGGTATTAAGGGTGACAGAGCCTCCCATAAATCCAGCACGAAGAGTGACGTCACTAAGCCGGCACTCACTCGTTAATTAGTGTAAAATCGCTGTCTATGGAGCGTATGCGATGTGATACGCAAGCGAGGCTTTGTAGTGGTCTGTGCCTGCACTGAACTCTGATAATTAAGTGGGAATTTCATGTAACAAAGTACTTACCTACCTTTAAATGGGGTATGTGGTCTTGTAAAACTGTTTGTCTGCAGGCGTATTCAGGGAGCTTCGATATTCGATATCGGAAAATCTGTCGAACACTTTTGAGATGGGCTGATGTTGGTATCGAAAACTAATGTCATATGTGACATAAGGATTCGGAAAATTTTCCGTGGCTGTCAGAAACGCCTTGAATAAAGTTTCCGAAGTCGATAGATTCGACTTCGGAAAATTTTTCACTCGATCTGAATCGAACGGAAACGGTATCGAGTCTCCTTGAATACGCCTGTTGGTCTGTAGATAATGTAAAGTGTCCGCGCAGGTAGATTGCAATTAGTTTTTATGCATAGGCAGCAAGCTAATTAGAAGCAAATAAGTACCTATTTCAATTTAAAAATAATAATAATAATAATAAATTGTGGGACACAATTCACACGCGGTTATTTAGTCCCAAACTAGGCAGGGCCTGTACTATGGGTACTAAAGAACTGATATAAATACTTAAATAAATATTAAACGACCAGACACGAAGCCAACAGACATGTTCATGCACACAAATGTTGGCCTCGAGCGGGGATCGAACATTTGTGTGCATGAAAATTAACTAATTAATTAAAATTAAAATTAAAAAATTAACTAATATAAAAATAGAATGGTAGTTTTACAGAGAGTTTTCGAGTTACTTAGGTTTGTCATTTAGAGTATGGTGGCTAGTTCTCAAGAAATAAGTACTGAATTAATTTTGCAACTTACAACGCGTCAGAAAATAAGCACAATTCCTCATACACCTCAATTAGTATATTAATATAAAAATATATGATGCATTCATACTTTAATTTTGTCTAACCAAATTCTTAAATAAAGAGCAATAATGGTACGGTCACAGATTAGAGAATAGGTACGGTTTCTATAGATAGCCTTAAATTCAGTTATGCTAAATTGCTAATTCATTTTTCCGAAAAATTTTACACATTAAAAATAGCTGAAATCGATTATTGGCTGGGTGCGCGATGACAGCGCCAACTATATAGTGGTAACAATTAGGGCGGACTTTGAAATGTCAAATGGCTGGCTGTCATTACGAAAAGTAAGTAAACACAAAAGTAATTTCAGTGAAACAACGTTATTTACTTAGGTCCTGTTGGATATTGTAAGTCTATAGCGTCGATAATAATGTTGACCTTTTTTATTTCCCGTCAAAAATGCCACAATCAGTAAATTTCAGGCAGTATACCTACACGGACTTTCTCATGGCTTCACGGGAAATAAGTAAAGAAATGGACAAAATTTATCGACTAGAGCGTTTCATGTATCTTGTAGACCATTATTTATAGCAGTACTGTCGACAATAATACAGACTGTTGTGTAATTTCAGTTCAACATGGCCAAATTGATTATAAAAACTAGATTCCGGACAATAACGCACAATATAGTTTTTCAACCACAAACCACCACAAGAGGCAAACAGTTGGTTTTGGCTCAACATGTGCAAGATGTAAAAGAAATAAAATGTGAAAATTGCATCGTTCCGCTGCGGTTTTCAACCTTATCTTCATCCTATTTTATCATTTCGTCTTTAATCATCCTCATTTCGCTTTTAATTCTCGCCTTCTATTTTCAAAATTTCACCGTTTCGTTTTTAATCATCCCCATTTCGCTTTTCATCATATTGACTTTCTATTTTCTAAATTCCGTCGTCTGTTTCTGTTCCCGTTCCTGTCAAAGTATTCATTCCTACTCTAGAGTTCTTGAAGAACAGGTCTGCAACGAAAAAAGTACCCTAATTTTTTTAGTTCTACCTATCATGACAGTATAAAGTTTCTCCAGAACGCAAGACTAACGTTGGATGTGTTTCTACAAACCTTTCTGCGGCACGCCTAGTGTCCTTTTCATTTGGTAAGTTATTTTCACATAGTACTAACCTCCGCACCTTTCCCTAGCGTTATTCCCTATTGGTGCCACGCTGTGAATGTGCCCTAATCATCGGCCCCTCTTCCACAGCATGTTCCCCCAATAGCGGGCTCACCTCTGGGAGCCTCAGCTCACCTCTGGGAGCCTCAATTCACCCCTGGGAGCCTCATCCCAGCCCTTACCAGCCTTTTCTATGCGAGGATCCATCCTCCGGGTCGGCAAGCTCACCATCGCGATCAAGAGCCCCGCTACGCAGTTCGCAAGGGGCTATCGTCGCTCAAGACAGCTCTTCCACCGCATTTGAAGACCCGCAAGTCTAACACCAAATGGCATCATTGTAGTTAAAAGACCCCAATCCCCAAATTTACCTAAACCCAAAATCTCATGTTCAGGGAAATCTTCGACTAAGGATTATTACGTTTAGCCGACAGTCTAGTAGTAGCCTATTTCCTAACACACGGTACCGTACGTTGAGGCGTAGGATGTCCCAATAATTTTATATTAGCGGCTCTTAGTCTCTAGATCCACCTATCTAAAAGCCCAGGTTTAACTTTTTCTTTTCCTTATAATTGACTTCCCAAGAACCTTAGTAGGAGTAGGAACATATATTTCTATTCGTTTACCGTGTTTTTAGGCTTTCCGTTTGTTACCAATAAATTCTATCCTATAAAACACGTTGACTTTTTATTTATAAAAATCCTAACCCCGGTTAGGTGGTCATCCTGAGTTCCTCCTCTGGATGGTCTAATCGCGCGTGACAGCTTCCCTGGCTGAAGCGCATGATGCAAAATCAAATGAGCCACAACATTGAAGCTAGTGTAAATAGACAAACTTCAGTGACATCAACGCCATACAAAAGATCATTGAAGTCGTTGATCTTGTTTTCAACTTGCTCTTGGAAATTTTTAGAATTTCCGATCACTATTTTTGCCATTATTCTTGCAGTTGATTACGCAGCAGGTTTCGTTACCCATGTTCAAGTATACATTTTCACTAAGAATGCACGAATACGCAAATTTCTCTAGTAAAAAGTGACAGTTCGTCCGTCCCTAGTTCCTGTTTTAGCCACCATGGGCGCTGCGATCGATTCGTGGTTCCCCACCACCTACTTCGCACCCAGCCAATACTGAACAAACTAATTTCAGGAATTGCGCTTATTCTTGTGTATCGGTCGGTCGATATAACTACAATATGTACATATTTGTAGTATACAATATGTACGTATTTGTACAATATGTACATATTTGTAGTTATATCGACCGACCGATACCGACTCGACGCTATGTCAGGCTTTTAATCAAAGATATTATATATAGAAAGACGTAGAGGTAGTTTTCAAAAAAAATGTACATTTGAGAAAAAACGCGTGTCCCCTTTATTAACACCTTCGTAAAAAATCATAGAGTGAATAAAAATGCAGTACAATATTTTTTCAAAAATCACCACATATCTATGTATAAGTATAAATAAGTTTTACTGAATTTAAACTAACGAATAATACATAAAAAAATATATAACTGAAGTGCAGTTTTTTTCCCCATACAAAAAAAAAGTGTCTCCGTGCGACCTCTACTCAAAAAAAAATCGAGTTCCTTTTCGTATACCTACTTATACAAAAGTTTTTGTATACAATCTTATCAAAAGGGCCACCGCTTATGAGAAACGGTTTGATTTTTTAAAATATTGCTTAGTATTTATAAAAATCGAAGTTAAAGTGGTGTCCCCAAATTTCATTCTTTTATGTAACGACCCTTGTGTAACGAAGTTACAACGTTTTCCTAGAGTTTGGAATGCATCTCTACTTTTTTTAAATCTGGCAACTCTCGATCTTACTAGAAATATTAAAAACATTAGGGTAGCTATCTTACTTTTCTGGCTGTCAGACAGTTTAGTGGTGCAGAGTGGTTGGTCACTTTAAAAAAGTTACTTGTGTAACGCAATAAATCAGGTAAGTTGAATTTTTTGGATTATATATGTTTAATATATTGACAAATTTTTTAATGCTTAAAACATGTATCATTCAGGAACTGAGAAATTCCTTTAATTTTTTTAATTATACGTGTTTTAAGATGTGTGAGTGAGTAATTTTACCTCTTTTGTGTAACATTGTGTGACGTTACACAAAAGAACTGTTCTTAAGGAACATGTACATTGGTTATAATAATAATATACCTAATGTGATTTTTTTTTTCAGAAAATGGTAACAATTCCGCTGACAGGAGCTGAGACAACGACGGAATAGTTAAAAATTAAGAGAAGAAAATCCGGAGAATTTTTTTCTTTAGTTTTGCAAAACGAGTTCCTTTTAGTTTTTGATTAATCTACTTTGATTGTTATGTTTATTATGAGAAGTCAAATAAAACGTAATTCAACATGTATCCTTATTAAATTTCTTCGCTGTTTAATTTCTAGTAGGTACCTACCCATGCCATACATTCATACATTAGCAAGTTGTAGAAGATAGTAGGTACAATATAAATGCTCCTTTACAAAATTTTTGTGTGACATAACTTCCTTTGTGTGACGGAAATTTCAATATTCCTTTGTGTTTATTTTGTGTTACGATGCCGACAAATGTAGTTAATTAACCACATTTTATTTAGTCGCATTGTATTTCAATTAGTATTTCAAGCGCAACTGTTGACAGATAGCTGTCTTTTTCTTTATTATTCGTTCCGTATCATCTTTCCCCGTCATTGTTGTATGCTATAAATACGCTAAGAAGTAAGTATGTGAATGTTGTAGCCACCAGTAGCGGATCAATTTTTAAACGCGCGCAGTATGAGTATAACTCATCCTTACTTTAATATCTTTGCTTTTAATCATAATTATTATTGTAAACCATAATTATAATACATGAGATTCTGGCGTTAAGTTTCTTGCTGGTTCTTCTAGGGTTACTGCCTTGGTAACCAGCAACTTGTCGGTGGAGATAGACTGCTGTTTGGGTACATTTAGCCAATCTTCATAGACGAGTTTACCTCTAAACGTAATGACAATATTAATGAAACTGCTTAAGAATCTTGTAGCAGGGTAATGAAAACAGTGTCGGGTAAATAATGAAAATATAGGTATCTGTAATCCCATCGCTTGAGAGCCATGTTTGTGCCATTTGAGGTGGAGACCGTGATATCTTCGGGTCCAAAGAAATCATATGAAAGTTCTGGCAGCTACGAGTACATCTGTCACAGCTTCCTCTGTCAAAAAATTAGCCTAGCTATCCAGAAAGATACAACCAGTCTTTTATGCACACACATGGATCCACTTTGGAGGTAATTTTTTATCTGTAAATATTTAGTTTAATGTTTAGCAACTAGTAAATCTATCGTATTTTCTTCATGAAATCACTAGCTGGATGGTACAGGGAAACATTGCAATTGGGGAGAAACCCGCAGACCCCAGAATTGGTGTTCACAAGTCACAACCTATCGCGTGCAGGGGTAGGTACACTAAGACCAAAATAACACGGATAAATAGTGGGTAGACCAGAATAACTCTACCAAGCCCTATTACAATAAGGCGTAGTTACATTGCTAGTAGTAAGTAGTAGCAAAGACGTTTAAAGAAAAAGGTGAACGGGAGTAAATTTTAATCAAGATGAATCGGCTTGGGAAATTAACAACTAATTAGATAAGCCGCATTGTTTTCCGGTTAGGAGTAAATTGTTAGGCCCTAGAGATTCACTTAATAATGTTGGCAATAAACAAATTACGACGTTATAATTGGATCTACGGCATGGTACATAAATAAAATGAAGCACCATTTAAGTATTTTAATAAAAATATTGTATAAAATCGCGCTTAAAAAATTAAAATAATTTAATGTTTTACAAATCACAATAATATTACCAGAACACGTTTAAAACTAGTACAACATTCAGTTGGTCCTATCTATTAATCACAGATTATAAATTGTAGTGAACCGATCCACAAGCAATAAGAGTCCATCGATATAGTTTCTCGACCAAAAGCTGAAAGGAATATAATTTTGGCAAATGTCATTAATGTCCCTTCTTGTACTTGTATTTCTTGTGGTGAGCGTGTCCGCCCTTTTTGGCATGGTCATGGTGATGATGGTGGTGTTCATCATGACCCGCTGCATCCTTGTGGCCTTTGTGCTCATGGTGGTGGCCTCCTTTCTCGTGGTGGCCCTTTTTACCGTGCTCATGATGGTGGTGCCCTCCTTTATGGTGGCCTTTTTTGAAATGCCCTCCTTTTTTGTGACCATGCTCCTCGTGGAATCCACCGTGCTTCTCTTCGTGACCGGAGTCCCCTTCTTCGTCAAAGAAGTGTTTATCTTTTTTGAACTCGTCAAGTTTATGCACTTCGTGATGTCCTTTGGTAGAGTGTCCTTTATTGTAGTGACCTTTCTCTTCATATTTGTGACCTTTCTCGCCCTTTTCTCCTTCATGATGTTCATCGTAATGGCCGTCCTGGTGGTGATGTTCTTTCTTGTGAGCGCCGTGGTCATCGTATTCTCCCTTGTGGCGTTCTTCGTCTTTGTGACCCTTTTTACCTTCTTCATGGTGGTGATGGCCCTTGTAGCCTTTACGCCCCTTCTCAGCATGTTCATTGTCGTGGTGAGCATGGTGTTCCTTTCCTCCACCCTTTTTGTGGTCGTGGTTGTGATGTTCTTCCTTTTTATGCCCACTGGCAGCAGGTTCTAGATCTCTTCTTTGCTTTTCTTCATTTAATTGCTCACTATTACTTAATTCGCTCTTCTTCAAATGAAGACGGCGCGCGTGGACGACCGCGAGGAACACTAAACACCCTATTGCTAAGGCCACCTTCATAATGTGGCTCTGTCAACGAAACGTAGCACTGATACTGTGTACTCTTGCTTGTGTAAATTGGCGACATCATTGATGGTGCAGCAGTTTTATATAAGGAGTTGTGCAAGCCGTGGTAAGCGACGCGACGCGAGACAGACTCGGCGACTTCTGTGTTGCAGCAACCGCCCAGTGCTTTGTATTCCGATTATTAATTTATCGCCAGTTATCAATTATCGAATCGGCTAATTAAATAGGTACAATAGTACCTACTCTAAAAAAATCTACTCCTTGACTTGAAACATAAGTACCTAACTTATAACTTGTATTTTTGTATCATAATTGTTCTATTCCATAAGAGTTATTCCATTATTTTTCAACCGACTTCAAAAAAGGAGGAGGTTTTCAATTCGGGTGATGATTTTTTTACGTATTTTACGCGATTATTCTGTCAATTATGAATCGATTTTGATGATTCTTTTTCCTGTTTGTTATTGCGAATCTGACATTTTGCCAATCTGACATTTTGCGATGGTTCCGTCAAAGGTGGTCCCATTTAAATGTCCACCACTACTAGGTACTTTAATATATATATACAATCTCACGCCTTTTATCCCTGAGGGGGTAGGCAGAGGTATTCCATTACTGGATATACCCACATTTCACGAGATACGTTGGACCCCTAAACGTGATAGGTGGTACTTTAATATTATCAAATAAATATTATTCTTCAACTTCAAGTTGAAGTAAACACTTTACGTAAAGTTGAATGTCCCATTACACATGGAAAGATTGAGGAAAAAAAGGGATTAAAATAAAAAACCTCTTGTAACGTAAACATGTTTATAAATTGTAGACAAATAAATGTTTTATTTAAATATACATTTATCATGTAAACATCGAAACAAATGTAAGCTGACGCAAATGACTGACAATGAAAATGATTTTACGTTTGTAAGAGACCATAAAATTTTTGTTTACATCCTCACGCGGCGTGATAAGTTGAGTGAAGCAACGGTTCGCGGCCCTCGCTCAATCGGCAACTTTCATGGTCGGGGTCCGACAAATGCCCTGAATTGGAAAACTCGGTCAAATGCTGGGTCTCTCAATATTGCATTGGCTAGTTTATTATTGTTTTCAATAATGGATACGATTGTTAGGTATAATTATTTAATGTAAGTAGGTACATATTACATCTATTAACTTGAAATAGGTACTATTATGTTTTTAACTGTTAATAAGATAGCAAACGGGCAGACAAGCCATCTGATGATAAATCGTCACCTTCACCCATGGAAATCTGCAGGCAGTCACCGATGCGTTGCCAACCTTTGAGAAATTTGTCATCTTCTTCGATTACATTCTTCTTGCAGCTTCGTTTTAGGGTGCCGTAGTATAGTGACCTTATCATATTAAGTACCTAATTATAAATCCTGAAATTTATACATATGCCTTTAGAAAGTCAACTTACGTTTAGCAGACACAATAGGATTATTTATTGCCCTTGAGCGCTTTTGGGCCTCTAATGATTGACTGATACAGTTTAATTTTTTTGTTGGCATATCTACGGACCCCTATCCTATGTATCCTAACCATTTTTCGGGAGCTCTCATTGTTGCAGAGACATACGAAAAAAACGCAAATTTGTGACCTTTGACCCTGAATAAAAAACAACGCACAATCGGGATAGATGGGGACTTTTGACAGGTCATTTGTAATGACGCATACAAGGCCTGCACAAAAATCCAGCTTGTTGGGAATTAATGCAAACTGGAATCATAATTTAGTCTATTTTGACTGGACTAATAATCCGACAGGCTCTTGTTCGATTGTATATTTTTGCTTGTACCCACTGGTTAAACAATTCTATTATTCATACAACATTAAATGATAAAATTAAAAGCTATTAAGAT
The DNA here is from genome assembly GCA_963855545.1 of Ethmia dodecea. Lineage (NCBI taxonomy): Eukaryota > Metazoa > Arthropoda > Insecta > Lepidoptera > Depressariidae > Ethmia > Ethmia dodecea. The sequence continues at coordinate 6,461,203 of OY979443.1, forward strand.
ATTATGTAACATGTCTACGTATTTAATTAGTAATTAATATTTATACTTAGGTAAGAAGGATTCGTAAAACATAAATTCTTGATAATATTCTAAATTGTACCTAACTACCTTCGTATGTACTACGTAAGTACAGAGACACATAATTTAATAAAAAATCTAATAGTGTTCAAATATTATTTATACATTAATGAATTGATTGGCAGTGTAGGCATATATACATATATAGGTGTATATAACCTACCTACATACTGAACCGTCTTCATCCTAACCACACGCTAACGTGCACTGGTGAATGGGACTTTCCAGTTATCTTCTGAATAATAGCTCTATTTACCTTGAACTATTGACAATTATGATATCTATTGTCATGACGCTATATTTTTCTGTAACAATTAACAATCTATGTGAAGTCACTTACTAATATACTTGTGTGCTTAACGCTGATTAAAAAAGTGCCAAATGCTGAAAGAAACTACTCAAGTAATAAATTGGTATCTAACTAATAACTTCTTCCCCCGATGTGAATAGCTTGAAACCGGATAGAAATCATTTATCTTGGTTTTCTCAGCTCACTGGCTACAGTCCACTGATTTTCCTTGGATATCTGCAAGTTACTGTCGTATCTGGGTTTGTTGAGAAACGTTATCAATTTCAGAGCACTGCAAGTGTTTGAAAGGAAAACGGCCGATTGCAACCACAACTAATTTGTTGGCCCAAAAAGTAGGCCAATCTCGGGCACCGTTCTACTTTCTCAATACTTATCTAGCCGGGAACTGTTGCCAGCGAACCACCGCCAACTATTTATGTAACTTTGTTGTCGACACGAAACTTGCAGAGAAACTGATAGCATTAACGTTACACGTGTTTTAATGAGATTGAGGGGTAGCTTTATCATGACTAAACACAAAACAGGAATTATGTAAAAATTCTTAAATAAATTTTTATTCTCAATAACAAACAAATAACAACAGATATGACTTAATTAATACAGCTTAAGCTTATTTAGATAAACCTAACTGGCATATAGACAAGTCTTCGGGGTGACTGGACACGTATTAGTGCCCTTTCTTGTGTCCCCAGTGCTTGTGGTCCTCATGGCCGCCCTTCTTTCCATGGTCATGGTGATGGTGGTGGTGCTCGTGGTGGCCACCCTCGTCGTGGTGGTCCTTGTGTTCGTGGTGGTGGCCGCCCTTTTCGTGGTGGCCCTTCTTGCCATGCTCATGATGATGATGACCGCCATGCTTATGACCCTTGTGGAATTCTCCGCCCTTCTTGTGGCCATGCTCCTCGTGGTGCCCGCCGTGGTGTTCATGATGGCCACCGTCGTGATGATGATCATGGAAGTGCTTCTCCTTCTTGAACTCGTCGTGCTTGTGAACACCGTGATGCCCCTTAGTTGAGTGGCCCTTGTGGTAGTGGCCTTTCTCGTGGTGTCCATGCCCCTTGTGGCCCTTCTCGCCGTGGTGGTGCTCGTGATGATGACCATCATCGTGGTGGTGGTGCTTCTTGTGCCCACCGTGCTCGTCGTGGTGGCCCTTGTGCCCTTCGTGGTGGTGGTGACCCTTCTTGCCATGTTCGTGGTGATGGTGGCCCTTATAGCCCTTGTGGCCCTTCTCGCCGTGGTCGTGGTGGTGCTCCCCATGGTGCTCATGGCCACCGCCCTTATCCCACTTGCCGCCGTGGCCGCTGGCCGCGGCTTCTGAGTCGGCGCCGCGCTTCTGACGCGTTACCTCCCGTGCGCTGACGTACGCCAACGTCCCCAGCACCACACACCATATCAGTAAGGACCTCATGCTTCCACTGGAATGACAACCGGTGACTGATAACCGTACCAGCGATTGACAAGTTTTTATACTGAAGCACCGTTTAGTTGGTATTGTTGGTATGAAAATTGTGTAAAGCTTCAAGGTTGCACTATGTGGCTTTTCTGTGCAGAGAGTGCGTTGCGCAGTGCTGGACCCGGTGTCTCAACCAAGCATAAGAAGTGTAGCCACTCAACAATGATATAGATAAAAAATATTGATTAAGTATCTATACCTACTTATAGGTACCTACCTAAGTTTTAGCCAAGTTATTACGGTAATATAACTTTGACATCCTAATTATGAAGATAGGTCTACAGAACTACCGCAGACCGCAACGTTAACCATATGCCACAATACAACTTCGAGGGTGGATTATAGTTTCTCTCTGTAGCCCTTTCTTGTTATAAAGATAAGACGCGCGTGGTAGCCTATTCAGAGGATTAGGGGAATCGATTTGTTCTCAACAAACAAAGTTGTCTCAGATTTACCCAATCGATCAAAGTGGAATATAATTGGGTTTACTCGAAAAAGTACTTCCTATTTCTATTGTATTATTCAGTGACTATAAAATAGCAGTTATCTCTGTTAAGGAATGAAAAATTGAGTGAACACCTACCGTATGAACAAGCATAATATATTCTTCAAAAACCTACGTAAGCTTGTGTGTATCATCCAGCCATGTGTGTAACAGCGCCACGGCTTCTGATTAGCATTTGGACCAGATATATTTCTCTCTATAAGAAAAGTCACTTTCAGACTACCTAACTAAAGTGACTTGCCAAATTAGGGAGACTTCCCTATTCCCTTTAGATTAATTCTTGAAAAGTACTCGCAAATTCAATATAATAATATCTAGAAAATATACTGTCAAAACGTGGGTATTATCAGGAATGGAACACCTCTGCCGACCCCCGCGGGGACAAAGGCGTGAGCTTAATTTTTATCACTATTTTTTTAAACACACGAACAGACGGTATTTTTATGAACATAAATGTGGCCCCAGAGGGTAATCGAACACGCAATCTCCAACTTAGAAGTTTGTCACTACCAACTGAGCTGACAAGACTCAGAAGACATTAAAATTTAATTAAGGTATTAGGATAAAAAAAAAAATTATTAAAAATAAAACCCGGCCAAGTGCGAGTCGGACACAAAGGGTACAATAATAATTATGACTAATAGCCTGACATAGCATCGAGTCGGTTAATCCCATGCGTAGGAGTAGTCTGTGCTAGATAGCTGTGCCATATAAATGTATAGGATGTAATTGGTGTATCTAGAACACTGGACCGATTTGAGTTTTTCGTTGATTAAACACTAATTGTATTCTAAACTAGTGGTTCTGCGTGGTTTAACCGCGTAGTTCCCGTTCCCGTGGAAATACGGGAATTAAATATAGCCTATGTTACTCAAGTGATAATGATAGCTTTCCATTAGTAAAAGAATTTTTTAAATCGGTCCAGTAGTTTTTGAGCTTATTCGTAACGAAGATACAAACATACAAATCTTTCCTCTTTATAATATTAGTGTAGATAAGTGTAGATTTGAAGATTCTTAGTCTGCTAGAAGTGCCTTAGTTTTGATGATCGGCCAGTCAGTGAGTGAGTGACCAAATCAAGAAACTTTGAATAGTTATACTTCTTATTTTCTACTGGATCAAAGTCAAACTGAATGTCTGAAATATACTATGTTAATAGCGGGTCTTGCCCGTGGTCCACCTATTGAGTCCACCTGGGTGGACCATGGGCAATTATTTTACCCATCGACCACCTGCTACTTCAAGAAAATTTATATGATTGAAATGTATTGCCCGTGGTCCACCTTTTTAATTCGATTGCTGGAACCATGGAACAATGTCTTGTCTATTATAAACATTGAAGAATACTCTACCATAACGTTTAATTTGGCTGCTTGGTTACTGAAAATTCAGGCTTCCAGTTTTATCCACAACGAAGTTATAGGGAGGTCGAAAAAGCCTGGACTGATTCGAGAAAAGAATGGTACGGCCGTGCCGCTTTTTTGCTCGACTAGGCTAGCACGCTGTTGGATAAACATGTAGGCTAGTAGTATGGGACTGGAATACGTATGGCGCCAATCACTAAATGAAACCAAAATAAAAAACCGATACAATGTTTACTTAGTTTATTTATGCAATCTTCAACAAGTATAGGAGCACTAAAAGATGATAATATTGTTGTTAATATTTTTTATCTAATATCTATTAAATTTAATCTATTTTTAATTCGTACAATATATTTTTATATAATAATAATCACATTATCAACTTTCAGTTGACAAAATTAACTAAAGGAACATAGCTAATAAACATAAGTGTCTCACACCCTGAAGTTTTTCCATCTGATTTCAGTCCTTACTATTATTAAAATATATAGCTTCTTTATATGTCTACCATATCTTTACCGTCTTTCCTGACTTTTACAACATAATATGTAAAAATATAGCGCAAAACTCGAAATAAAAAAATATGGAATCTAAGCCTGAACGTAGAAGACAAAATATTTGTAAAGACAGAATTGGTGTCATGACAATATTGTCCCAATCCGTCACACCAAACCTGTATTGTACCTAAAGCTGTATACATCTTTATTTATAGATACCAAATACACGAGAAAGGGTGTCACTGAATAGCGTTATAAATCATCTTCATACTTATAAACAATATAACAAATACATAATTAAGAAAACATAATAAACATATCAGTATATGAAATCATAACGATACTTACAAAAATAAACATAAATAGTTGCCTACTCGAGGTGACTACATAGAGACAGAAAAGTCACAGTGCTTCTTTATTTTCTTCTCATATTATTATACAATAAGTATAGGCTCGGTTATTCCATTACCAAAATATAACAATAATATATGTATTACAATGGAAGATATCATAAAACTTTCCGTTACAGTATTTCGGGTACATTCAAATGTATGTATCATCCTAATGGATTCGATGAAATATATAATTCTACAGTATTCACTATTCAGTAGGACATTAGATAATAATATAATGAGAAATTACATTGCGAGACTTCAAAATCATACATACCAGACATCATCACAGAGATCTATTTCTAGGCCAAAATATACACTCGGGAAATTCAAAGCCTCATTAATTAGATTTATATTTATTCTTAAACATACAGACCAACAACAACGAAGACCTATACCGTGAGAATCTTTCCTATATCAATAACCTTACTAAATAATGTTGGAAATGTGAATTTAATTTCATACAGCAAAAACTTGTACAATAATTTTATTGAACATGAATGTGACTGACGATCTGTTAATAAACATTATCGCTAATTTACTCAAGACTGTCAATGCTTCTTCTAAAAACGGGAAATAATGTTGTTTGACTGTGTGTGATTATAATTATGGGATATACCAGTTAAAAATTAAATGAGAGTGAATGGTAGTTCAAAGGTTCCACATTTCTTCTATTTCCCATTACTGAATTATGAACATAGGTTAAGATTTCATAAAATTTTAAACCAATGGTTACTCAAAAACTAACATCCATGTGGTAAATTATCAAATCGGCTTAGGAAAAAGAATCTACTATCAGTAAAATAACTATAGCTGTAGTCATTTACTAAGATTTATACTTCATGCTATGTAGTTCATAAGATAAGTGAGATACCACGCAAAACCATTTCATAAACTGAATATGAGCGGAGATTGTTTCCTAAGCCATGAATACCAGAAATCTGTAAAATAATGAATATATTTACTTTATATCCGTAAATGATACCAACAATAGCACTAAAACCAGGGTGCAGCGCCTAGTTGAGATGGAAGCCGCGTTCGTTTGTGGCGGCTAGCAGGCGCTCGCGGAGTACCTCCTTACACGAATACTCGGGCAACTTCAGGTAATGCACGCATGTGTTTACTGACGGGTAGGAGCCATCGCCCGCGTCCACCTGCCAATAATGCGTACTCATTAGTCTTTTTTTTTTTATTGTGTAGGAGGCAAACGAGCAGACGGGTCACCTGATAGTGACTACCGTCGCCCATGGACACCTGCAACTCAAGAGTCACAACTGCGTTGCCGGCCTTTGAGGTGGAAGTAAGCTCTCTTCTATCATAATATCACATAATACGGAATGTATTTATGACATACCTATATTCCGCACAGTCAAGCTAGTGATAAATATGTACAGAACAAGCACGTATATACATATTCACCAGGATACGAACCCAGGCATAGAAATGTGTAATGGAACTAAGCCTTATAATAAACTTACAAATACTTTGAAAGATTACTGATAAAAAAAAATCTGCGTCGAGTTACGTTTTCGACAAATGGGACCGATTTTAAAAATTCTTTCACCAATGGAAAGCTAAAAAATCCCTGAGTAACACAGGCTATATTTTATTACCGTATTCTCACTTTGCGGGAACTTTGCGGGTGAAACTGCGCAGAACCGCTAGTTTATTTAATAAAGAAATATTGTTGCTACGCAGCTATTTCGTTGGCTGTAAGGAATACATGCTCAGGGGTCCATACCTTTCTGACGACGGTGAGCCGGGGGTGCAGGTTGGCTAGCCCGCCGGGCGGCAGACTGCTGCAGCCAGTTGCGAACTGCAGGAACGCCTTGCGCTCGCGCCACGACATCTCCACTAGCACGTCCACTAGCCGCAGGAACCCAGGGCTATCGAAAACCATACATTACAATCCAGACTGAAGAAGAAGAAGAATTACCTCATAAAATATGGAGAAATATGGTTGATTTCTAATTATTATTATTGGGTGCTGCTGATTGAATTATAGTCCATTTCACGTAGCATGGGTTCGGTGATAGTTCACATTTTTCCATTTTACTGATACTACTGTTGACTTATAAAAAATATTGTATTTTTGCAAAGTTATAATAATAAAATATTATTTATTTTTTAATAAAAAAAATATATTTTTCAGTAGTAGTAGGTGTGGAACGGAAAAATGTAAACTGTCACCGAACCCATGCTACGTAAAATAGACTATACTATTTTACGTAGCATGGGTTTTTTTGCCATTCCAGACCCAAAGAGTGCCAACGAGAGGGTCCCCTCTTACTAAGTATGTCCGTTCTTCTGATTGTCTGTCTGTCAATGGGCGGGACAGAATGTGTGTATAAATAAATAAATTATCATTATCATTCGTGTAGATGGTTAACAGCGAATAATAAATATAAAAAAGATAAAAAAAGTAAAGGGGGTCGTACGGTGGTACGAAACCCTACGTGTGCAAGTCCAACTCACTCTTGACCGGTTTTAGTGATCTGTCAACACGAAAATTGACTATGAAAAATGAAGTAAAACTGAAAACATTTTTAGTAATCAACAAAATTTGCTATAGAAAAACATTTTCTGACGCGTTTTACAGCAAATAAATTTCGATACAGTCAACCACCATTAAGTGTATAAACGTCACGACCGTCCATAGCTGAACCCGAATACTTAACCCACCTGTCGCGCGTGTACCCCAGCTTCGGCTCGGTGTACTGGAGCAGGTGGTCGCGCGTCCAGACGGGTCCCCTCTCGCCGCAGAGAAGCAGCCTCAGCTCGGCGGGGCTGAAGGCGCGGAGCCTTCGCGGGGGGAACACGGCCGCGAACCCAAGCCGGAAAGCGCCCACCTGCCGGCGGATGCCCTCGCGGACCATCCACCGGGCACTCGCCTCCGCGTACGCGCGAGCGTTGTGGGCACCCACCTGTTGGTAAAACACCATTGGCACAGTATAATGAATAGTACTAGCGTACAGTATGGCCACTCCCTGCCTCCCGCTAAAAGTGCCGCTACCCCGCGCTTAGTTGTCTTACAGTCAGCGGCTGGCTGCGCCCGGTGCGCAGAGCATGAGCGTGAGAGAGATAGCGTTCTCACACAAGCATGGTACGCGTTCACCTACACGAGCTTAGACTGTGTGCGCAGCAACGCGTTAGTTTTATACATTTTATCGCTAGTGTCCAAGGTGTGCCATTGGTGAGTTGAGCCCCTTTGGGCAAGGGGCAAAAGTTACAAATACATCAGAATGATCGTTTCACCCACTAAGCCATAAAAATAATACAGTGCTATGCTAGAAAAACTTTTCATAATAGATAGTAACTTTCGTAGACATATCACTACTGGAGTAACAAAACCAAGCATCTTTAATATCTACAATTTATTATAGTATGTCTTGAAGTTCATACGGGAACGGGAAAGAACGCATTTGGTCTGCTAGTCCTACTAATATAATAAATGCAAAAGTTAGTCAGCTAAAATTCCTAATTTTAAGTTAGCTGTATTCCTTTCCACCGCTTTGGATAGGAAAGGGACAGAAATAAGCGCCATATTGATTTACAATGTCCAGTGTCAAAATAACAAAATGGAACCTTATGAACGCATTCACATCTTATTCAAATACACGTGTCTAGCAAATTTAGCGACGATGCAACAAGGTCATGGATAAAAGTGACAGATAAGCACGTTCATAAGGTTCAAATTAGTTGGGTTTTTAAATCTTTGACATTACTCTATAATCTATGGTTTGTTTCTGTTCTTTTTCTTCCGTATTCTAAGGATAGGTTAACCTAAAATTATGAATTTTAGCTGGTCAGCAGAATCGAGTCCAGTACCTCGATGTGTTCGCCGCTGTCGCAGAGCGGCTGTACAGCGACTGCGGGGTCGGGTGTTGCAGCGACGTGCGTCATAGTAAGCGCGAGCTCCTCGAAGGAGGCGCCCTCCACGCCCAGCGCCGCCGCCAGCCGCTCGCGGTCCTCTGACGGCAGAGACGCGTCGCGCGACACTCTGTCGTACTCTTCTGCCGCTGCTAGAACGCTCTCCAGGAACCTGAGAGTGTTAAAAAAATGTAGCTCTGTATAGCGGCATTTTCACGGTACGAGCTCGCTCTGATTGCGTCTCTACTCGTATCATGTAAATACGTCATTCGAATGTAATGGGACGCCGGCGATCAGTGGATCGGACGGTGTTCTATCACGCACTCGTAATAGTTTGAGGCTAATAACTTAATTGATACAGTATAGCAGGAAAGGCATAAAAACCACCTTCCGTGGGAGATCATAAAGTTCCCGTCGAATTTAATGTCATATTTATGATTCAAGATGTTGATGATAAATTAATTATAATTTACTTCAAATATAGAAATAGAATGTGGGTAAGTTAGGTCAAATGCACGGTTCACACGCTACTAATTCAGCAACCACAATTGTCTGATGATTAGAGGTGTTATTGCAATATTATCTAATCTTGAAGTCGGAGCTTAAATAAGTATAATGATTAACGTGCAACGTTACATTACGTACCTATGCCTTATAGGATCGACTTCCTTGAGATTTTCGGTAGTTAATTCCTCGCCACACATGATGCGCAAGAATGGCTCAGACAGAGGGAGATCGACCAGTCGCCCGTCTTGAAGAACCTGAGAATAAACAGTTACGTTATAACATATTCCACGAAATATTTAATATTAGCTATATTCACAAAAAGCTTAATGTAAGCCAGTATTTTACATTCTCAATTAAAAACTCGTGTAGATATATAAAAATGTACAACTCAAGTTAAAGAAATATGCATTTTTAATTATTCAAAAGTAACGTTGACCCCGAGGTGTATTCTTATTCTTCGGACCAAGAACATGTAAGCTAAAGGATCCATATTTCATTTCTAAAGGGGGTATATGATTTCCCTCAATACTCCTTCCAGTGAATCTACTGATAATGTACGAAAGTTTTTGAATACATACCCTCACCAGGCCGGGAACTCGGCCCTCAATCATCAGATGCAGAGGCACTTTCAACAAGGCTATAACTGTTAAAATCGACTGTTATTATATATAACGGGGTTTACCTTAGCTAAGAATACTCCTAGGAACCAGAAGTATTTGCAAACTTTATCACAGATTGGGGAGTCTTGGGGTAGCGGCGCTGGAAACAGGCCTCCAATGCGAGTCACGTAGTAGCCCGGTGGTCGTTCTGAAAAAATAAATACGATACAAACTTTATGGACACGTTAAAAATCGTTTCTTATCCGAAGCCTAGATCGTAAAAGGAATCTACTTTCCAAATTTAAAGTCTGTAGCTTCAGTAGTTCCGGCTGTGCGTTGATAAGTCAGTCAGGTCAGGTAATCTCTCTTTATATAAGAGCATGGATGTACGTCTAGGTTAAAGTATGTACAGGCAAGAGCACATGAAGGTTTATTGATTGTACCTATGGGCAAAGTTGCCTGATAACAAATGATAATTTTAACGTGATAACGTCATACAGATATATAAGCATTTACAATGTAGTTATTTATAGCTGTTAGTCTTTCTAAGATTAAGTAAATAAAATAAAATAAATAGATCGATGAACGCCGGCTGCACTCACGAAAAATCATGACTCATTCTCACTCATTGAGCCGAGCGTGCAAGCGAGAGCGCGAAACAAGCTATAGAGAGGCACGATCGGCTCGGACTGATTTTTAGGGTTACGCACTCAAGGGGTAAAAACAGGACCCTATTACAAAGACTTCTCTGTCTATCCGTCCGTCTGTCTGTCACCAGGTTGTATCTCAAGAACCGCGATAGCTAGACAGTTGAAATGTTCACAAATGTATTTCTGTTGCCACTGTAAATAAATATTTAAGGGATCCCATACAAATTTTTATAGATAACGGTACGGAACCCTTCGTGCGGGAGTCCGACTCGCACTTGGCCGGTTTTTTTCTTATGAAGTTACTAGCACCCCGCCCCGGGTGCAATGCTTATACTAAAACCTTCCTCTTGAATCACTCGATCTATTTAAAAAAAACCGCATCAAAATCCGTTGCGTAGTTTTAAAGATTTAAGCAAACATAGGGATATAGGGACAGAGAAAGCGGCTTTGTTTTATACTATGTAGTGGTTTTTAAGGTAATTGAAAATCTAACCATCGGGCAAGGAGAGGTGGTGGGGCGCAGAGTCGTCGTCGGGGTGCGGCGAGTCGTGCAGCCACATGCCGAGGTCCGCTCTCTGCAGCTCCGCCGCCACCAGCGCGTAGAACTCGAGCGTGGGCCCGAGGCCGGTGCCCTCCTCGCCGGCGAACTCCACCTCCAGCACCGACTTGCGGCCAGCGTGCACTCGCATCACCTGACAACGGAGTGCCGGTAATAACATTGGGCGATAGAGGCCTGTATTAGCCCCTTTTCACACGTACCGGATTCCGCCGGGCCGGCGCGTTCTATGGCCATGTACGTTCGCTTTCATACGTACGGGTAGCCGGCGCCGGTCCGGCAGGAACCGGACAAAAGGACACGGAGGAAAGGGGCTTAGGGTCGGCGCAGACCGGACGGACAAAAAATGTTGCAATAGTAATGAGATTTCGTCTTGATCGTATATTGCGAGTCGCTGCTGTCCCAGAGAGCAATTTACTCTTTCGTTCTATTTACAACTCTATTAGTATTATAAATAAAGTTAATATTTCATTAATATGAATATTGGAAAACTGCTCGAGCATTTTTCCGTCTGGTCTGCGTTGCGGCTTATTAATCATGAAACTCCGCAGCGGTTACAATGGGACAGCGTCATGCGACTTATATACCCCCATCTCTAGGATCTTTCTGTAATACGGCTTTCTATAATAAATCATTTATATTAATTTCGTATCGCATACTACCCAAGTATGAGCTGTGGTTCTAAGAACGAAAATTCTACAATAATAGAATACGTTTGTATCCTATCTTCTACTAGCAGCGTCCCACGGTATCGACCGTGTCAATAAAACAACGTATGCCACCCAAAAACGGTTTAACTTTTATTTAAATTTAAAATCGAATATGTAGTTCCCAAAATTCCTCAAAAATACTACCTACAATCTACACACTACTCTTTATAATATTAAAGGATTTTAAATTTATTTACAAAGCTAAATTTATTAGTTATAATATTTGCAAATAAAAATGTCCTCCAATGTGGGACAGTGCCCAAGAAGTGTCCATAGTGAGATTGTATGAGTACCAACCTGCATGGCTGAGCGCAGCAAGTCGGGCTGCCGTGGTATCCGGACGCGTTCGTGCCGCAGACGACCCATGCGGAACTCCGTCGCCTCCAGCTCCGCACGACGCGGAGACACTGTGTTGCCAGCTCTAAAAATGCCACTACTTATTATAATAACCACTCTAAAGAGTAAAAAACCGACTTCAATCTTCAACTTATATATGGTTTTCTCATGGATGCCGTTTTCAGAACTGGACGAAATTAAAATGGGACCAATCTGGAAGCACCAGCTTTCAAATAAAAAAAATAATCATCCAAATCGGTTCACCCAGTCAAAAGTTCTGAGGTAACAAACATAAAAAATATATATAAAAAAAATACAGACGAATTGACAACCTCCTCCTTTTTGAAGTCGGTTAAAAATACAAACATCTTTATGTACAGTATTTTATTTATGAGAAACTTGAATAACTAAATAAATCATTACTTCGCTAAATAAATAGGGTGGGACAACAGGAGAGCAGCTGAGTCCAGCAATTTTATTTGATATTAGTATATAGTACACTTTTTGTCCTCGTAAAAATAATATAGCATACTGCTAGTGTGAGTTTATTTTTTTCTGAAAGTACATCTGATTCTGTGCTATGTATACACAGCCACCCCGGCCCGGCGACGGACTAATCCCGTCACATTTAGGGGTCCGGAAAATACTTGGGTGAAAAGGATGTGTGCAAAATACCTGTACCCTTGAGGATAACGAAATGAAAATTAAATAGAACGACTATTTACCTTTATTTATAATACAACGTACCTCTGTCTGTCAAGCGCACGATCACGCTGCGCCTGCAGCCACACAATGGTCCTCGAAGTGCCGAACGCGGTGCAAGCAAAGAACATTTGACGCGTCTCCAGCGGGAATAGGAAAGGGCACCAATCGTTCATTTGTAGGCACCTAGGGAAGACGTTTTATAGACATTGGGTAAAAAATTACTAACGATATAAATATAAAATTTGGGTGTGTTTGAGGGACCCATCCCTGTACGGTTGAGATTAACAATACGACCGAAAAGTGGCGCTGTCAGCCCGGGTCACTACTTCCTCTTTAAACCAAAACTTTACTTGTGCGTTTGGGAATATAAACCAAAATGGAATATTTTTAAACTCGACTCTTGACGTAAATTTGATTCAAACGGAGAGTCAGCGTGCTCATTGTTTTGATCACTTGCGATTGTTTCATTTGTCGGCCAGCCAGCACGATTGTTTACTATTTAGTTCTTATAAGGGGTGGTTGCTATTGTTATTTATATTAGAATGAAGCTATACTAATTACTATCACTCGCTCGACGGTGAAGGAACACATCGTGAGGAATCCCGCAGGTACCAGAAAAAATTCTGAGGCATGTATATCTTTTAGATGTTAATGGTCTTCCTTATATCTACACTAATATATACACACACCGGCACAATTAGCGGAACAGAAAAAAAAAGGAGAAAAAAGAGGGAATTTAGAACAATGAATGTAATTTTTAAACAATATATTATTTAAAATGAAACAACAATTAAATTAACATGTTTTGACATTCATTTGTAACACCATACTTAAAATTTTATAAAAATAAAAATTAAATTAAACAAAATGCATTTTTTTTCCATTTTTAATTATAGAGAAACAGCAGAAAATTCAAGATTTTCCAAAGTTTAACAACAATTTCAATGACTGTTCAATATCGAGTGTTTCCTCCTCGTGCTCTGATGAGGGTTTCCATCCGTCTGGGCATGCTGCGGATGATGTTATCAATGGTTTCTTGGGGCAACCTCTGCCATTCTTCAAGTAATGCGTTTCGCAACTCGTTGAGATTATTGGGAGGGGGCATTCTTGACTTTACACTCCTCTTTAGCAAGTCCCAGACGTGTTCTATAGGGTTCATATCGGGGGACCGTGCTGGCCACTCCATCACCGTTATACCAACATGGTTTAGGTATGTCTGTACTGTGCGAGCACTGTGAGCCCGAGCATTATCCTGCATTAGAATGAAGTTGTTACCAATAAAGGGGGCAAATGGCACAACATGTTCTTCTAAAATCTCCCTGATATACCGATCAGCATTCAGATTCCCGCCATCGACCACTACTAACTCCGTACGAGCTCCTAAACATATTCCTCCCCAGACCATAATTGAACCGCCGCCATATGCAACTGTATTTTCAAAATTAGACTGGATATACCGTTCTCCTTTGCGTCTCCATACTCGCTGCCTTCCATCAATTTGATTTAACATAACTCTGCATTCATCAGTAAAAAGAACCTGTCCCCAGTCGTCGAAGTCCCAATCACGATGTTCACGACCAAAGTGTAGACGGTTTGTGCGATGATGTCTCTCAAGTTTTGGGGCTTTGGCGGGCACATACGAGCCTATACCCACTTCTTCGAATCTTCTACGAACTGTCCGCTCACTCATCCTTACTGCTCGTACCTCTTCCAGTAAATTTCGAGCCTGCACCGCCGTTAGTCTCGTGTTCCGTCGGACTTGAAGTTGGAGAAAACGGTCATCCCTCCTTGAAGTACACCTTTTCCGGCCTTGTCCTCTCCTTCTCACTAGAGCATTCGTCAATCTGTATCGTTGGATGCTACGATAAATCGTTGATAACGATCGACGAAGGCTTCTGGCAATCGATCTGTAGGTTTGACCATTTCTCCTCATTTGATCTGCCCTAATGATTTCTGATGGCGTTAAATCAGGCATAATTAGATGCTCGTAAATTATCAATATGCGAAAAAACTCAAAAGCCTCAAAAACTGCAATTCAAAGCTTTTCAAATGGAATTCACGAACCTTCTAAAAACGGACAAGCGGTGGAAAAAATGAATCAATGAAAATTAAAACAAAAGAATGAAAAAAAGGGCAGTCGCTTAGTATTCCATTTTTAAATTAAAACCCAAATTTAAAAAAAGCTTGCTTAGCCGGCCAGTAACACGCAAAAATGCGTAAATACTCCCTTTTTTTTCTGTTCCGCTAATTGTGCCGGTGTGTGTATATAAATAAAAATGAATTGATGTTCGTTAGTCTGATTAAAACTCCAGAACGGCTGGACAGATTTTGATGAAACTTTTTGTGTGGGTTAGAGTGGGTCCAGGGATGGTTTATACGGTGGCAGAACGACGTCTGCCCGGGCCACTAGTTATAAATAGAAAAGATTTGCATTTTTGTATCTTTGTTACGAATAAACTCAAAAACGACTGGACCTATTTTAAAAATTCTTTCACCAATGGAAAGCTACATTATCACTGAATAACATAGGCTTTATTCTATTCCCACGGGAAAGTGAACTACGCTGGTGAAACCGCGCAGAACGGCTATGACTAAATAAATAAGGTGTCAGTTACCAGTGCGGCGTAGCAGCTGCGGCGAGTGCGAGCGGCTCCTGCAGCTGCTGGTGCAGCTTGTTGGTGAGCTTGGTGGAGTGGAAGGCCTCTGCGGGCAGCTCAGGCGCCGCGGCACGAAGACGCCGAAGCACCCGCACGCAGCACGTGGCCATTGCTCCCTCCGGGCCCTCCGAGCCTGCTATACCTCGCTCTATCACAACACAGCGGACATATTCAATGCTATTCGACACCAAATTAAGATAACGAACTACAGTTTTTCCAACATTACACAGATCGGACCTCGCATGTACTCATGTGAGTCAATCGGTGAATTGGAAAGATCGTGATCAGTTAACGATTTGGCCATATCGGTCAACGTTAGCCGTTTGGTAAATAATTTGTTTTCATAGTATTAGAAAATTAAACAATTCGGAAGGGAGATTAACCAATTAGCATTAAAGTAATTTATTGAAGACTAATGTAATAAATGATTAATCACCACAATATTTATATAAGATCATTACCTGGATCACAAGGCTCGTCATCTTCACTATCGCTAGACGAGGCGAAAGTCTCTATTCCTTCAAGCTCCTTGTATGTCAGCCTAAAAAACAAACGTATTACGTAAACTAGATGAGCAATAATCATAATTTTAGTCTATAACTAGCATTTGCTACATCCGGTACGAAACTATCGTTTTGCAAAAAATCACAAGTCACGTGTCACTAGGCACGTGATAGTTCGAGACGTTCACACTTCACACATGTAAAATTTTTGATCGGTATCAAAGCGTCATTGGTTCGCGTTGCTTATGTGCTACATCAATTTGAGACCCGGCACGTGCTGACTACGTGCTCGGTGGGTATTCACGAAGTACACTTACGTATAAGTGGTGTCCCTATGAGTGTCGGTGGAGGGTAGTCGGGCGTTGAGCGCGAGCACGGCCCGGTAGACGGTCCAAGAGGGCCTTTCTAGGGGCAGTGAGGCTCCTCCCGCGCTCAGCACGAGCCTTAGAGCAGGCAACCGCCCCGCACTAGGGCCGCTGCATTCGCTACTACTGCTCGCCGCGGGACCGGCCACTGGCTCCACTGCCTCCTCCTCGTCGGAGGTCTCGTTTAGAGGTATGTCGAGATCTAAAATGTACAACGGAAGAGTTAACTTTGTGTAAACGGCACTGAAGATTTAATAGTGTAGATTACAAATTAGACGATTGCAGCCGAGGGCAAATGCTAGTTACTGACACCTCATTCATCAAAATTGGTTGAGTAGTTTAGGCACTACGGTGGAACATACGTACATGGGCGACCTAGGCGTCATCGATCACATAATATAACAATAATAAATAATAGTAGATTATACAACAAGGGAATAAAGCACTGTTTTATGTCACGGGGTGAGTTTAGTGAGGGATTTAAGCGCCCAAGACAAAAACAGTTTTATTCCCGAGTTATATACTCTACTTTTCTCACCTTATGCGAGACAATAAAATGCAATTGCATGGTAGTAGATTATTGACAATGCCTATAGCATCTAGTTTAATAGACTCTGGAGCAAAGATATTATATATAGAAAGACGTAGATATGTTACCAGAGCGCGGAAAATGAGGCCGACAAATGTAGTTAGTTAGTTAGTCGCATTGTATTTCAAGTCGTATTTCAAGCGCAACTCTTAACAGATAGCTGTCTCTTTCTTTACTATTCGTTCCGTATCATCTTTCCCCTTCATTGTTGTATCCTATAAATACGCTAAGAAGTAAGTATGTACATGTTCTAGCCATTCGTAGCGGATCAATTTTCATACGCTCGCAGTATGAATATAACTCATCCTTACTTTAATATCTTTGCTCTGGAGTCAAAGTACTTTCATCACTCGTCATTTTCGATATTCTTTTTGAAATTTTAAAGCTATGAAATGGATACAGCAACTTGTTTCTGCCGGCGGCGTGACCTACTTGATTTAACAAATGAAGATCGTGCGAATCTAGTTGGTCGCGGCTTCGGTTTTCGAAAATCGAGTTGGCCACGACCGTGGGTCGTGGCCAACTCGATTTTGCGGGTGCACCACATTTTGCTTAACGAAATTAGACTTTATCGTCATAGAAATAAGGATTATGAAAAGTGAAAAATACATTATTGACCTAGGGTTATAATGAAATTCCATACAACATTATAACCCGGCTAAAGCCAAGGGATATAATGTCTTGCTTTCGGTGACGTTTATAAGTGGAGCTCACAATGCCACATTAAATGAACTCGCTATCGTTACTAGTTGAATAAAATATCATAAATTATTTATTATAGTTGTTATGTAAAAATAAAAAAAGTGAAATTTTCAAACAAACTAAATATCCTAATAATGTAAACTAAAAAAACACCTTTGCTACTCACTCCGGAAGAACGGCACCGTCGCGGTCATTGCCCGCGCCTGGCTCGCGGCGCGGGCGGCGAGGCGCGTACCTAATGCCTGCCGCGGCATTAGGTATGAAGGCGGCTTCTTTGGCGGTAAAAACGGATATAGCGGCGCGGAGCGACTGCTTTCGTCGTCGTGACGACTCAGTCAAATTTGAGAAATAATTTGTAAATAATAATCGCATATTCACTCACTGAACACAAAATTTTTCGTAATTCGGGCGCAGGTGAACCGACATGCAACAACCTTACGCGACGTGCAGTCAGCCACTGGATGATCTAATAACCTACTGACTGTGCGAAAGTTAGAGCGAAAAATCATAGTTTACTTCCTTTTCACATTTCGGATTTATGAATGGGTAGTAGTAGTAGCGCAGTCACGTTGGTGTCAAAATGGTAACGTAATCGACTTTCTCTGTCTTACATCTGCAACTTATTATCCTTTTCTTGTACGCACAGTTCCTTGAGCTACGAGCTAGTCCAATTCGAACACAAGACGAACATCTACAGCATGATTAAAATTATAAAAACAAAAAAAAATCCTGTAGCTAAAGTATTTCATTGTGTTTTTGTGTACGGTCGCAGAATGCAATGTTTATAGCATGGGATAATTTTTTGTGGCATTGTGAGCTCCACTTTGTATAATCCGGCTTTGTCGAGCATGTGGTGTGAAAAAATAAATAACGACGAGCATGTATGAACCGAATAATAGATGTAGATTGTACATGAAGCGCGAAAGGTGTGCTAGGATCTTAGCAGGTGGCGGTCTATTGTGTTACCCCGTTCGGGATAAAGGCCTGATGCATACACACAAACCCGAAGTACTATATGAACTGACCAACGGTCTGGTTGAGGTTGGTCCTGCCGGGGCGCGGGTCGAAGGCGGGGATCAGCGCAGAGAACTGCCTCTTGAGCACGAAGTCGTCGTCCCAGGGCCGCCTTGGCCTCTGCCCGCCCACGCCGCGGACCGCCTCCAGCGCCTCGTCCTCCATCAGCGAGAGCAGGTTGCGCGACACCTGGGGGCCAATTCCACTAAATGTCAGCCATTGTCATCGAACTATCATTCCATTATGCTGCAACTGGCAACTATGACATCTAATTTGTATTCCACTAAAATCATAGTGGCATTACAATGGAATGACTATGGACTACGTTAGGTGTTGCCTACCATATATAACTATTACTACCATGCGTGTCATTAGTTTTATTTCGGGTTTTCGGCACTAAAATCTTTAGATGATTGATTTTATTTATGGTACATGTGACATTTCGATAAGTTTTGAAGAAACTTGTGTATTTTTGTGCATAAACTCTGAAGCAGAGCTAAAATCTGAATTTCGTGTCGTGTTTAGGGCTGATGGCTAAATTGCCAATGCCTTAAAATAAGGGGAAAAAAGCAATCACTGGACAGCGCCTTTCCATGGTAGGAATAGTAGAATACCAAAAGTGGTCAACAATGATAGTTGAATGATTGTGAAAACTGACAGATAACAGGGGGCCAATTCCACTAAATGTCAGCCATTGCCGAGCCATTGTCATCGAACTATCATTCCATTATGCTGCAACTGGCACTATGACATCTAATTTGTATTCCACTAAAATCATAGTGGCATTACAATGGAATGACTATGGATTACGTTAGGTGTTGCCTACCACAAATAACTATTACTACCATGCGTGTCATTAGTTTTATTTCGGGTTTTCGGTACAACAATTTTTAGATGATTGGTTTTATTTATGGTACAGCAAGCTTGACACTACCAGTTTAAGCTGAGCTCTGATTTGTACTGCGCGCCATATAATACAGGGCCGGGTCAAAGTCCAAAGTGTCAAGCTTAGCGTGCTCTTGACTGTACCAGTGACATTTCGATAAGTTTTGAAGAAAGTTGTGTATTTTTGTGCATAGACTCTGAAGCAGAGCTAAAATCTGAATTTCGTGTCGTGTTTAGGGCTGATGGCTATATTGCCAATGCCTTGAAATAAGGGAAAAAAAGCAATCACTGGACAGCACCATTCCATGATAGGAATAGTAGAATACCAAAAGTGGTGAACAATGATAGTTGAATGACTGTGAAAACTGACAGTTAACAGAATACGAAAAGTGCCAAATAACACCATCGAGTGACCATTGCCATGTCATTGTCATCCAACTATCACCGCTGTAATTTAGTAGAATTGACCCCCTGAATACGAAAAGTGTAAAAATTTGACATAATATCACCATTGAGTGACCACAATCATGTAATTGTCATACAACTATCACCGCTGTCATTTAGTAGAATTGGCCCCCTGCTCGTTTGCAACACATTAACCAACTAATAAGGCTACTAACAAACTGGACTACATATGTCCGAAATAAAGTATTTTTATTTTATTTTATTTATTTTATTAACGGTGGCCGGGAGGTGGAGGGACTTCATGCTTTTTATATATTTTTCATTTCGGGTTTTGACTCATATTAGTGATAGTATATTATGTGGCAAGTGTCCTTGAAAGTGTGCAGTGAATGGGAAATTCGATAACATGCGAGGGATGGACATTTTTGATTAGGTCAAGTCTGATCTCTAAGACATTGTAATATGAACGTTACAACTCCAATGTGTCAAAGGATTAGGCGCAAAATGCCACATTGACGCAAAATGCCACTTTCGCAAAATGCCACATTCGCAAAATGCCACATTCTCAAAATGCCATTTTCGCATAATGCCACACTCTCGAACATACTGCAAGAAAGGGAGTTGAACAAGTATGGCACTTTGTTAGTGTGGCATTTTGCGAATGTGGCATTTTGCGAAAATCGAATGTGTCATTTTGCGCCTAATCCGTGTCAAAATCCACGTGCTTTTGACTATACCAATGAATTATTTTTTTTAAACTGGCGTACATATTTATCATTAGCCCGACGGTAAAGGAAAACATCGTGAGGAAACCCGCAGGTCCCCATTGAATCTGATGCCAAACCCGATCTTATTGCAATTTGTTAGGGTTACAGCTTGCATCTTGAGGAAGAAGATAGGCCTTTTCATCCCGGAATGCGGATGAAATAACCGTATTTTATATTAATTTAAACAACATACTATACACACCACTTCCTGGTAGGTGGGTTCATTCTCCTTGTCGCTGTCGAGCGCGTCATCGCCCTCGTCGTCGTCTTCCAACTCAGTGAGCAATGCTGGAGCACGACACGACTCCAGGAAGTCTTCTAAAGAGACCTGTTAAAAAGTTAAGATCAATCACTCACAACTAAATGAAAAAGCAACATTGAACTTTTAATTTTTAATTATTTTATGATCGTTGTATTGCAATATTTTTAAATTTTGTGTTTATTTAATTTTTTAATTTGAAATGTATAACTCAATCACACCCAACAGATTCCGATGATTTTTTTAATGTAATATTGGCTGTTCTGCACGGTTTCACCACAAGCGTAATAAACAAACAAAGTCACTTTCGCATTTATAATATTTCTAACATATACTTAGTAGGTCTTCGGTCAGCACACAGGGTACTTTAGCCCAGAGGGCCAATGAAGTAAAAGCTTTGAGTATTAAACCAACCGGAGACGCCACTGACAGGCGTTCCCCTCTGCCAAAAAAAAGTGTCGGTCAACGCGCACACCTGTTAAATACAACTAGTTTTTTTGAGTTCACGGAGTACTTGGATTGATGAATGTATTTGTGTGCATCTAGTTCAAGCTAGCGTTTAATTGTTTTGTCAAAGAATGCGTTTGTTTTAACATTATTTGTGTTTGTTTCCTCGTCCCCCCCGCAGAAATTGGCAGACTTTTTTGCAAAGGAACTAGTGCGTGTGACGTCTCCTGTTGGTTTAATACTCAAAGAGTAAAAGCAACTAAAAGACTAAAGTTTACCTGTTCACTCTCGCTGGAGGTAGAAGTGAGTGACAACGTAAGGGCATTCTGTGCGTTCGGAGCTAGTGATGGATAGCTCTGCGCCGCCGAAAGCAACCCTCCGGGAAAGTTACTCGACAATGCTAGTCGCACCAAACTGTTAGCATAAAAACAGACAATAAATTCACACCGCCCTCGTCGAGGTAGTCAAAGTACACTTTGGAAAGAAATATATTATTCGAAATTTACATTAAACTTTAGGATGGTAAGTATAAGATATAAGAGGTAAAATTCGTGTAATTTTTTTTAAAATTGTTAAGTTTTGAACTTTTTTGTTCTGTTATCTGTAATTGTAACTAATAATATAAAATAAGTAAATCATAGTTACAGACCATACAAGACTATTTAGAAAAAACAATAGAGCAACCAACCAACAAGGTTTATAGACCTACAATTTTCCAAAAAATGTATTTTATTTTATTTTAAAGGTTTGCCAACAGGTATGTTTGTTATGTTTCTGTAATTTACCTTGGGAAGAGACTGCTAGAGTGGTTAGGGCGGGAAGACCGCTGCTGATTGCTGCCGCGACCCACGCCTGACGGTCGCCCCACGACCAACGACTCCAATAAACGAGCCGCACTCTGTTCAATGTATTTCAAGTTACATTTTTAAGAAACGCACACGAGTCCTTAACCCATAAACTTTTTACACTGCTAGAATGACTGTCAAAAAAATACAGCCTGGTAAAGGTAGGACACCTTTACCTAAACTAAACGTATTTTCTGCTCTATTGTAAGAACTGAAATCCATGTGTCTAATAGTGATTATGTAACTACATTAGACAAATAAATCATGTGATGGTACAGAGCCCTCATTCACACGCACTCCAGATTCGTGGAGTGCGTGTAAATGAGGGCTCTCTTAATGTAAATAATCAGTCATTGCAAGACTTTCAATAAGTACACTGAATAAAAACATTTTGACTTTGATATATCACCTTCAAAATTACACATACAGACGAAAGCTTTACTTCGAACATATAACGAATAACGGTTTCTGATTTTCAAAAGAAGTGTTGGCTTTCTAATAATCATTATTAACATGCACATTTTTCGCGTAAGGTTAATTTTTTTTAAACAGGCACCTGCTGTGTCAAGTCCGGCTCACTGGCGCTCATGTTACCCGAGCCGCCGGACTGGCTGTCCTTCTTGTGGTCTCCGTACTGGCCGTCCGCGCTTTCGTTGTCCTCACACTGCCACAAATTCAACTCGTCAGCTAGAGCCTAAAGAGTCAAAATTAACTTAGCACTACAGAATTTGGTTATTACTTAACATAGTTTGATCATACGGACAGAGATAAACGACCTATTACAATTTAAAGTCATAATTTGAATGAATGGAACGAATAAGATAACATTCATTCATTTGTTAGTATAGGATATATCCTAAACTTATGAACAAGCAATATTTATATAAAAGGTATTTGAAATTTCGAAAACGCCTCTATTTCGATGAATTTTACAATATACGGGGGACGAAAAATCGATATAGCTCGTATTGTCTGTGAAAAGGCGATGTCGCACTTCATACGCACGCATCAGTCTCGATAACAGATAATGTTACTGTTTTGTTTCTACTACTAAAATGAAATATTCCGTGACATTTAATTTTATACACAACTCATTCAACTCAGTTTTAAAACAGTTGCATTTTTAACATACCATTTAATAAAATTGCACTTGAGTGAGCAAAGTGAATGTGTAATCTTTAGTTTACCGATCTAGTAGAAAGTTATTGTCTATTGACAACCTTAATCGCAATCGGCTTCATTTTGACGTACATTGCTTGTTCCGTACATCTATCATTAACGTCAGTGGCTATAAAACAAGCGCTGGAAGCGGAATGGATGTGAAGGAAAGACGATTCCGATTACAATTATAAATAGACAATAAGCAACCGCTACCACGCGGAAATCCTTTATGTAATTTTGTAATGATATCCTTTATGTTCAGCTACACAAATATAACTCACATCTTGCGAGCTGGCTTCCGGCACGGGTTCCTTAGCTGGGTACGGTTTGGTGATGTCGGTTATACTGGTCGGCCCGATGTCCAAGTTGGTGAAGGAAGTATTGCCCAGGTCGGGCATACAGTTGTTGCTCTCAGCGCCGAGAGTCAGAGATTCAACTATTGTAGCGAGATCTAAATAACAAATACAAACAGAGTAAAAAACGTGCGTGTTTTATTTACTGTTCATACTATCTAAATAAAAAACGTTTTAGCAAAAATTTAAGCAATAGGCTGCCTGCAATAAATTGAAATTATATGTTGTATATTTATTAATACATATTTGTATTATATTTTAAATCTACTTCCAAAAATGCTTACAATTTCACTTTTACAAATTGTAAATTTTCCTTATAAGGCAATAACACGTTTTAGCGTCGATCACATCTTTCATAAATGTATAGTTGTCATCATTATTCACGTCTTTCTTAAAATTATAGTTGTCTTCATTATTTACCCACACTGTAAAATCTCCCATTATCATCGTAATGAAATAATAAATATATGAATAATTATATATGAAAATATATACTATAAAATTTATAACCTGTGTTAATGTGGTGAGTAGAGTTGTTGATGGCGGAGAGGTCAGTCGCGTGCATTCGCGGTCTCGACATGTTGCTCGCCATCTCCTCGCCCGATATGTTGTCCGCCGACGATGCTTGCTCCGTCGACGCCACCGAAACCTGCTGCAGTGGAAACAACTTTAAATTTAACCAATTAAAGTTGACCATAAGTAAGCGACACAGATCGCCATCAAACGTAAAAGTTTGGCGAGGTTAGAATAAAGTAACACCACTGTATATTATAAATTTATTTCAATAAAAAAAAAGATGTTAGAAAAATACACTGTTAAAAAGTAACTCCTGAGTTGGCAGCTGTAATCTCTGGAACTACTAAACAGATTTTCGTATTTTTTAAAATAAAATCAGGTAAATTATCTGACTAATAAACGCTATATTTAGATAAACCGAAGCAAAACCAGGGCAGGTCGCTAACCCTTCTAATATTATTAACGAAAAAGTTTATAATGGATGGAAGTTTGTTATACTTTCACGCAAAACCTACTGAACGGATTAAGAAGAAACTTTACTGTAATATTGGCTGGGTGCGCGATGACAGCGCCAACTAGTGGTAAAAATTAGGGCGGACTTTGAAATGTCAAATGGCTGTCCGTTATACGAAAAGTAAGTAAACACAAAAAATATTTCAGTGAAACAACGTAATTTACTTAGGTCCTGTTGGATATTGTAAGTCTATAGCGTCGATAATAATGTTGACCTTTTTTATTTCCCGTCAAAAATGCAACAATCAGTAAATTTCAGGCAGTATACCTACACGGACTTTCTCAAGGTTTCACGGGAAATAAGTAAAGAAATGGACAAATTTAGTCGACTAGAGTGTTTCATGTATCTTGTAGCCGATTATTTATAACAGTACTGTCGATAATAATGCAGGCTTTTGTGTATTTTTAGTTCAACATGGCCAAATTGTTTATAAAAACTGGATTCCGGACAATAACGCACAATATAGTTTTCCAGCTACAAACCACCACGTTTATTTTTGAAGCTTAATTTTATTAGTGTTTATTACATGTTGATTGTTGAATTTTATTTATAATAAAACATTGAGTTAGGTACTATTTATATTATTCTTTATTGTTGTGTTCTTAAATAAAAGTAAAGAGTATTATGGATTTCTGTATTTCAATTATATTTTTGGAACCATAATGACAATTAGGAATACAAACATAAACAAGCTTAGGTATTAATTAGAAAATATTGAGGACTGCAAATTTACTAATACACAGCAAATATGTAAAATATCATCAATATGGCAAAACAAGTTTTGAAGCATTTTATTTAATACTAGCGACCCGCCCTCGCTTCGCTTCGGTATATATGGTATATAAAAAAACCTTCCTCTTGAATCACTCTATCTATTTAAAAAAACCGCATTAAAATCCGTTGCGTAGTTTTAAAGATTTAAGCATACATAGGGACATAAGGACAAAGAAAGCGACTTTGTTTTATACAATGTAGTGATAGTGATTTGATAGAGTCTCAGCTGTTGCATAATCCTCTCAACATGAATCCTGACCCGAGCAATACTGTAAGTGGCATCTGTCTCATCTTTTGAAAATACCTTATTATTCGTTACCCATGTTCAAGTATTTATTTTCACTAAGAATGCACGAATACGTAAATTTCTCTAGTAAAAAGTGACAGTTCGCCCGCCACGAGTTACTTTTTTAGACAGCATGGGCGCTGCGATCGATTCGTTGTTCCCCCACCACCTACTTCGCACCTAGCCAATAGCTTATACACCAGAATCACATATGGGCTACTTTTTGCCCCAGAACGCGGACAAAGTCAGGGATAAAAGTTACTTTTCCAAAGTGCTGTACCTGGTCGACGGCGGTAGCGTCAGGCAGGCTGGGCGTGGAGTGGCTCTTGCGACCAGCTCGCGCGCCTTCACCCGCCGCGCCTCCCGCGCCGCCGCTAACCACCTTCAGGTCGAACTTGCCCTCAGCGCCCATGCGGTACGAATTACGCCCGCCGTGGTCCCACCTGCACGAAACGACCAATACATATTTCAAGTGTTCATAGGTTCCGTAAAAATTACCAATGAACGAATGGATCCTTTATTTATTTATACTAGGTTGTTTCGAGTCACAAATATCGATGATTTTAGTATTAGTCTAATTAGATTTCCTCTGCTGATAGAGCCTCCACCCTCCCGGCGTTACCATTCTCCTGCCTATTTTCCATTATTTGACGTCAGTCGTCGCAGGGCTGCAAAAGTTTTTGCAATATTTTTTGGCCGGCCGCATGCCTGATGCCAACCATACTTGGGATAGAACTCCACTCAGATCACATGTTGATAGGATTAACGTCAGAGCAGTCATCCGAACAGACTCGCTCCAAGCGCGGTGAGTTCCAAGTACAGTGAAAACACGAATTAATTCAACTTTTCCGACACGCACGAATAGATTTGGGTCGGTACGACAGTAACTAATATTGTAGCCGGCAGTCACTAATTTGTAACCAAGGGCTTTCACTGTAACTTTCTCAAGAAGGTAGCATCAGAGCGTATTCTTAAACATCACCACATCCGCCATATGGATGACTAACATAATCATGCCCGACCTGACGTCAACCCAGCCGTTGTGCAGGTCCGAGGTGACGGTGCCCACGGCGGGGTGAGGGCCGTCCTGGTCGCGCCACTTCCAGTCTGCGCCGCGGACGACTCTTGCGCCCGCGCAGAGGCCCCTCGCACTCCTCCACCACCTCCTTGGCCCGGGGCCCGCCCTCGCCGCCGCCCCCGCCCCCGCACCCACCCCAGCACTTGCTGTGCTCGTCGCTCCGGCGCTGCCGCACTGCCTAGGCACCGTCTCGCTCACACTCACCACCTGCAAGTGACGACAGGAATAATTAATTAGTCAAGCACCGCGCGGTTCCAATGAGCACCGTAACAATTAAAAAATCTAATGTGTCTATGATTCTTGGTTTGAAAGGTTTAAAGCAGCGTTTTAAGGTTAGTAGCAGTCTCTACACGGACGACACTTGTGTCATATAACGACGTGACCCGGTGTACTTGGACGCCGGCAGCAGATCAGAGGGTTTTCCATTGGCTTGTACGAGGGCGCTCGGACAAAGTGATTTATACCGTGACAACGTTGCTAAAAAATGATAAGTAGAGAAAAGTGAGTATTTCCAGGTATACTTCTGCGCTCGGGTATAAACCCTGGGCTTTTTTTTAATCTTCATACATCCTAATATCTGTAATGCTACTAATATTTTAAATGCAGACCATTTTATGTTTTTGGTTTGTACTCAAGTAGCAATGGAGCAACGGAATGGCTGGTTTCAGGAATATAGGAGTCTACATTTTATAGCGGGATAAGAAGTTGCGTATAAATTATAAGCGTAGTTGCGGAAAAGACAATATCAATTATTTGGTAGTAAAGTAGGTGTTCATTTTATTTTAAAATTAAGCTTGTGAGTTTGTTGCTTTCTGGCAGACTCCAACTTTAACTCGTTGACTACAAATAGAACAATATAAAAAAGCTGTTTCGGTATGCAGTACGGTACGGCCCATATTTCAACCCGGCGTACCTTTCCGTAGACCTCCAATCCGGAGAGCGATAGGTAGTGGCTCTGTCCGCTGGCGTTCTTCCCGTTCTGCTGCACGCGCAGGTACCGGTAGGGGGCGTCGGCCCGCAGCCGCCACGTGGCCGTGCTGCCCGGCTCCTGCAACGCCTGCTCGTCGCTGTGCGCCAGGAGCGTGCTCCACGCCACACCGTCCATCGACATCTGGCGGAAAAAGACTTGTTACTAACGGTTCCCGTGGGAATACGCGAATGAAATATAGCCTATGTTACTCAAGGATATACTAGCTTTCCAGTGGTGGAAGAATTTTTAAAATCGATCCAATAGTTTATTCGTAACAAACACACAAAAATGCAAATTTTATCTGAAAAATGGTCCGAATATTAAACTATGATGTCTACATTTTTAGTGGGCAATTGCTTCAATGTTTTGATGATTTATTTAAATTTTGTTATTTAATTTGAAACTGGTACTAGAGGTGTTTTAAGATAAAAAAAAACAATGAATGATTTCTACTATTTCATTTCGATACAGTCCACTCCGTATTGCACGACAGAATATTATTAAGGTGCACAGGGACTTCAATAATTTTGTTTGTTGTCTGCAAAAGTGTGACCATAAGATATTCAAAAGTTTTAACAATAAAGTACAAACCCTTTAATCTGCAAGCATGCGAAATAAGTAGTTATTATACAATATGTATCAGAAAGGTGAAATAATATTGAAGGGTGTATATGTATATCGTGTAACGAAATACCTAAAAAAATATCAGATCTAATATAGCAACTTTTTTCTTTCATATAAACTTAATAATTACTTTTTATGTGTGAATTTTGGCCAACCCTGTGATTGAATAATAAAAGCGTACGGGCTCCCTACGCGCTAGTGTCGTTGACCGTAGTAGTGGTACATAGCGTAGGTAACGCAGCTGATCGCTCGCGCCGTGCCGGTCGCCGCGCGCGCGCGCCTTAACATACCTACCTATTTTATTCTAAATATTAAAAAAGTTATTAATAGCAGTAAGCATTTATTAAAAAAAAATTAAAGGTAAAAACGTAGTTTTTATTCAATAATAAATTTAACTGATCAAAAAATTGACATTAAACAAGTAATACCTACCTACATACTAATCATGTAGTTTCATCAAACTTTTACACTTTGGGTCCGACCTACTATTGGTTTACACACACATTAATACCGCACAATAACTCAAAATGTCCACCCGTGCGCAGTGGGTACCACCGCGCCGCAGGTCCCGGTACCACGAGTAGGCGTACAGGCGCGCGACCTTGGGGGGTTTGAGCGCGGAACGAACCAGCCTCGCGCATACGCAGACACCTGACAAATTCTCCCGAAGCAGCTAAAGGATAGCATCCGCTGCTCATCCAGCGATCTACCTTCGGCGAAGCGCACGTGACACAGCTCCCTAACTCGACTGATATTGCCATCAGGAGCACCGACACAAAGTCATTTCATAAGATTCACTTGAATAATCGCGAGACACTGTAGCGACGGTTGCGAGTCATATTTTTTGATTATAACACATCTTCACTCGTTGATAGATAGGAAGCAACTAAGTTCATTGATTTGAAAATGAAAGAATTTGCCGATTTTCTAAAATTTTGTTGTAGGGTTCAGTTGAAAATTAAACATAACCCTATGAAAATAAAAGACGTAAAAATAATTCTACGCGATACCAGGATAATGAATCAATTAATTACATAATTTACTTTTGTCAATTGTGAAATAATAATAACGTGAAATAAGATAAAAGACTTAGAATTAGGAATATTTTTTAAAACATACGGAACCACTCAATAAATAGAGGGTGGAGCTAGAGTCTTTAGTAACGCCGCCGCCGGCCCTTTGACCTTTGCGCAGTGTCCTTATTGGCCAAAAAGGAGCGGACGGGCGGTCCTAGTGATCAATGGATTTTTCATTGATCTAAGACCGCAATCCACGTGGACTAACAAAATTCTATCAAAGACTAATAATGTCAGATATTTACGTAGGTAAATTAGTAGGTTTTCTTTAAAACTATGGGAAAAAAATTAAAATAATAATGGAGTATTATCGGGCCTGTTGGCTCAGTTGGTAGTGACCTTCAGAACCGGAGCTCGCGGGTTCGATTCCCACTGAACAACATGTTGGCCTACAGTTGTGTGAATAAACATATCATTTTTCTTCGTGACTGGGTTTTCAATAATTATTTAAGTATGTCTATTAGTTATTTAGTACTCATAGTGTAGGCACAGTCTAGTTTTTCGTAGGTAAAAACACGATGTCTTATCTGTACCATGTTTAGTCACTTTAAAGAGAGTTCAACAGCATTTAGCAGCTGATTTAAGGGTTGAAAATGATTTTTTTTTATGATAACTTCAACGTTGTTTTACTCCAAATTTATAGGATATATTAAACAAGAGACATTTTTCACGAACTGTATATAAGCTACTTTATATGACCCTTAATTATTATTTCACCTTTCTGATACATATTGTATACTCACTTGGAAAAGCCAGTTTCTAAGCGCAGAACGGCCATATCCGCGGGCATGACGCAATGTATACGCCGAGGGTACAATATTCAATCCAAGGTCCACAGCAATAAACGCCCTTCTGTCATCATTAGTGTGCACATTGAGTGGCTCAGGGGACCTCGAGAGAGCGTCTTCGGCGCGTCCGTAAGGCAACTGGCGACCGTCAGAGGACCACACGCTGACTAGACCATGAGCGCCAGGGTTCACCCACTCACATGTGCCACCGTTGCTTCCAATGAAATATAGTACTCCATTCTCGTCGAAATCATGCTGAAAATGGAATTAAAATATTAAGCGCCTCTAGAAGTATTCGTTAGCAACCTGCAAAGGCATATTGTTTTGATTTTTGTATAGTTATGTAACAGAAAAATCACTCCGAAATATTCCTACCTACTGCTTTATTAGTCTCCTCTTATTAGTTCCAGAATTAATTCTGAGACATGTGTAAATAGACTCGGTCCGGCGATGGGCTCACCACCTATCACGTTTAGCGGTCCAATATATCTCGCGAAAAGTGGGTATATCCAGTAACGGAATACCTCTGCGTGGCTCGGGGATAAAAGGCGTGAGATTATTTATTTTATTTTTAGTATATTCTTTTAGGTCACCGCCCGCCGTGTACTCACATCGTATGTAAACGTGATCGGCGCCTCGGTCTTGATCCGCTGCACGAAGGTGAACGTGCCACGGTCCATGTCGTACCACTGACGCGCCACTGACTTGGCGAGGAACCTCTCGAGATGGCGCACTGTCACCAACGCCTCGACCTTCAGGTTGCGACCGTTGTTGTTGCTGTTGTTAGACGCCTCTTCCCCAGTCTCCTCATTCGCACGCTCCACTCGCAACCTGCAACAAAACAATCGAATTAGACATTTTGAGATTTTGCTGTTTATTACGGTTTAATTTATTTTTAAATTCTGAGTCATGTAGAGTATTCTGAGTCAACAGCACCCCGGTCCGTCGACAGGCTCTTCACCTGTCACGTTTAGGGGTCCTGTGCGTGGCACAGTGAATAGAAAAATAAATACAGGCTACAAAGGGTGATGTGTAATACTTAATTTTTGATGAGTCGATTTTTGATGATGGAGTCATCATCATCAACCAGTAACAGACCTCTGCTGAGCTAAGGGTCTTTCCTCACACTGAGGAAGTATGGGTTATAATCTCCCACGAGAGCCCATCGCGAATTGGAAGATGTTCTTAGGGTAGTGGCCACCTAACTGTCAGAATTTTACTCAGAACTACCCGAGCGTATCTAACATAACGACTTCCACTGTGCGTAAACATAACTTAAACCGGGACCAACGTTTTAACACGGAGAATGATGGGGTAATTGGACCTTGAAAATATTTGTCGGATAAATCAGACGTTGCCGGTGAAGGGTAAAGACCAACCTGATCCTCTTGGTGAGATGATGCAGCGTGCCAGCTGGGGGCGGCGGCGCCTCCCCTGCTCCGGCCAGCACGGCGAGCCGCTCGACGCTCTCCAGCACGCCGACGAGCCGCTCGGCGAGCACGGCGCCCGCTCGGCACGACTCCCGCGACACCCACTCGCGAACTATATGCTCGCGCTCTGCCGCTTGACCGGGGGCATCTGACCATAGACATGATAAAATTAAACATGCATAAATTATACATTCGTATTCGGTTGGATTCCTTCAACGATGAGTAAATCTTACTCAGGGATTAAATCGCAAAATACTATAGAGTAGCGGAGAAGCGAACTAATTTAGTAACAATTTTAATTCTACTTAATTTGCTTCTGCATACGACTGTTATTATATTAGTATAGAGAAATAAAATCATACTTGAAGAGCCGAAAAAACAATTAGTGAGGTATAATTGAAATTGTTTCTGACAAAGATAATTCCAAAAAATTGCTAAATTCTACTGCGTTATTTCCATTTCTTCTACTTGGGCGAATCCAGAAAACCAAAACTAGTCAATAAAATTAACTTCCAGTATCTTGCAACCTCTCGAATGAGCCCCATAGTCCCGAAACTTTGCAGCAAAACTACGAGTATATTTCTAATAAAAATCACAACTCACCATTAGCCTGAGGCGAGAGCACCTGTAGTAAGGCCGGAGCCAGACCAGACGACTGCAGTTCGTAGGCTGACAGTAGTTCCTCTCCGCACAGAAGTTCGGTCAACTGCTCGAGCGCTTCATTTAACTCCTTTTGCCAGTCCCCTGTACAGTATATAAAAGTTAAGTTTTCCATTTCATTATTCGTATCTAAACTTTTAGTAATACTAGATATTCTCCGAATCTTCTTACTCGTTTCGAGATAAAAAGTACACTATGTCCTCGCTCAAGATGCAACCCATAATCTCCCTGCAAAAGTTCATTAAGATCTTTTCAGCTGTTCAGTAGATCTCGGATGGCAAAAGCTTTTTTAATAAAAGTCGAGATTTTTTTGTAATTTTTTTATGGAATTGTAATTCAAGAATCACCAGTCTTCGTTTTCGGAAGCGTTTCTCTAACACCCTGTACGGACAAATTGTGTTACGTCTTCGTTTTTACTTAATTAAGTGTTTAGATCTGTTTTATAGCTGTTGGTCTTCCGACCATTAAATAAATAATGATATGTTACCGGTAGGTTGAGTGGCGAGGCGTTGCATCCTAGCCAGCAGAGCCCTGAGCCGAGCCACGGGCGGCCGCGGCTGTCGCGTGGCCGCACTCGCCAGGTGCCGAGAGTACAGCGCACGCGCACGCTCCCCCACCTTCGCACAAACAAGGCCGGTTGACAAACAACCTTCAGACATGTCTTTATAGTCTATTATTGAACGACATCATTTTACGGTCATCTACTCAGTTTTCAAGAAACAGGTTCCCACGGGCTAACGATTATAATAGATGATCATATTGTCTCGCAAAAATGTTTCCTGACCAATTATTTCAACTAAACTGCAAACGAGAAAAAATAAGAAATCTGCTCTATTTTATAAGAACATAAATTTCCGTTTTTCTGCTCGCGTTTTAGTAGAAACAGCCGGTCAGGTAACATTTTTTCGTAACAATATGATTATCTATTGTCCTCGTTAGCCCGTGGGAAAAAAAATAAAATGTTATAACATTTTATTTATATTTCTTTATCAACTTTTATCTCTGGGAACTTTTCTCTTTTCTTTCTCTCACGTGGTTTAAAAGACGTCGCTAACTCGGCGCAACAAGAATTCACGAGTGTTAGTCATAATTATTCTCCTCAGTAAAAACTATTCTTCTAACCTGTGCCTTCAGTGCTTCCGTTTTTGCTGACAAACGAGAGCGACTCTGGCTTGCCGTAGCGTTGTTCGCAGCAGCGGCCCGGCGGTCTGCCCACCCACTTGCTAATTCAGGACCTGTGCAACAAATACCATTTTAAAATGTTACTGTTTACAACACTGTTACTAAAGCCGGGTGTCGCGGTACGTGCGTGCTCGGTCAACCTCTACACGGACGCTACACGTATTATATAAACGCGTGATCCGAGTTTACTCGGACGCCAACAGTCAATCAATAAAGTCACACTCTTACATATTGCATTAAATAAATCGCGTTTCGCCATTGTTAACTTTATCTTACAATTGATTAGTCAGTATCGTAATATTGAATTGAATAGCAACAAAATAAGCATCCAGAGGTGACTTGACATTTTGCGATATTTCAAGCACTGGTAACGCATCTACCTCAGTCCCTATAGAATATCATTGTATGGAAATCATGTTTACCTAAAAACGTTTCGGCAGTAAACGAGTGTTTAGTGCCTCTATTAGACTCGAATATAAAGCCTGGCAGGTCTTCCCTGAGTATAGTCGTTTGTTGTTGACCGTCCGTGTTGTGAATCAGAAGCTCTTTTTCTCTGAGAACAAAATAAAAAATAAAAACAGGTGTTTAATTTTGGTCATTATGATTATTGTATGATTATATAATATTAGTCCACTTACTTTTTACACGACAGTGCCCAATTGCCAAGTATCAATTTAATAGATCCTGGTTTGGACAAAATAGGCTGGGGCACAGAATTCTTCACCGAAGCTCTTGCTCTTTGGAGCTTATCTATGAACTCGCCACGATTTTCTGAAAATAATGATTACATTTAATAATCTAATTAGGAGTTTAGATGAACCATGACATATATCACACCGATAGAAAAATTTGCCGAACAAGACGATTGTAAATCGTTATACAATACTGCAGTTAGTACTGCACTGGCCAGAACTAAATTAAATAAATTTCAGGCTTACAGATAAATAAAAAATAGATGCGCCATACATTCGCTAACTACTTTAGAGCCCGTAACTTTGCACCAGTATTTATGAGGCGAAGCTTAAAAAAACAATTGTACAATTGTCGATCACCGCGAATCTACTGTAATAGATATGCCGGTCAATAATAGTTTTTAATTCAATCGAAACTATTATTATTATACATTTGGTTAAAAAAAATAAACAGTTGAATGTTTACAAATTATGACGTCACAGCTCAGTAAATATAATAATAATAATATAATCTTACGCCTTTTATCCCCGAGGGGGTAGGCAGAGGTATTCCATTACTGGATATACCCACATTTCACGAGATATATTGGACCCCTAATGGGCTCACCACGTGATAGGTGGTGAGCCCATCGCCGTACCGGGTCTATTTACACATGTCTTAGAATTAATTCTGAGACCTGCGGGTTTCCTTACGATGTTTTCCTTCACCGTCGAGCTAGTGAGTACAGCTCAGTACTCCCTAAATTAGCCTTAGTAAATTTGAAAACTCATTCGTCTACCCCAATAATACTGACCGGTGTTGTCAGTTTGGTGCTCGGGGCTGCCGCTGGAGTACATGGTGGCGAGCTTCCCGTCGAGC
The DNA here is from genome assembly GCA_963855545.1 of Ethmia dodecea. Taxonomy (NCBI): domain Eukaryota; kingdom Metazoa; phylum Arthropoda; class Insecta; order Lepidoptera; family Depressariidae; genus Ethmia; species Ethmia dodecea. The sequence continues at coordinate 6,496,133 of OY979443.1, forward strand.
AGGAAGCGGAACCAGCCGTTGCTGCCGGTGCTCAGCTCGAGCGCGGCCGCGTCGCTCCACACGTACAGCGCGTCGCGGCCTCGGCAGACCGACCACTCGCCCCACGAGTACGCCACGCCGTTCGACAGGCACATCGCGTCTTCGCTGCCTCCTTTATAAGAGATAACACATTTTTTAAATCGATGCAGTAGTTTCGGAGTCTACCCATTAAAAAAAACATACAAAAAAATTGGTTGTCTCCAAAGTTGGTTCACGGACGATAATTTTACGTGATAACGTCATAAGAAAACATTGATGAAAAATTGCAGACTGGAGTGGAACGCCGAGGTCGATCGTGCCTCTGTCTTGTTCCGCGCTTTCGCTTGCACGCTCGGCTCAAGAGGATTCTAGCTTTCCATTGGTGGAAGAATTTTTAAAATTGGTCCAGTAGTTTGTGAAGTTTTTCTTAACAAAGATACAAAAATACAAATCTTTCCTCTTTATTATATTAGTATACTGGTGATTTTTTTTACCGTCTGGAAAAAAATATGACGTATAAAGTATCTAGAGCCGAAGTTATACACTAGAGTAATTGTTAAATATAGTCATGTTTAATGCAATTTACAAAATCTAGAAAACTACGCACAGTACTACGCGCAGCTGGCGGTTGTAGGTAGATTGCGCATAAATGGACGCTACGAACCTGTTTCTTTTTAAAATACTATTTCAAATATTTCAGTGTGTATTATTGACTACAGTTGAGTAATGTATATTGTTTAAGCAAGAAAAAAAAATTTTTTTAAGTAACATTGCCAAATGAATCTATTACACTTGCCTATTACACCACATTTTTTTCCAGACGGTAAAAAAAGTCACCCTGTAGATATAGATTAATGTCTCTCCACACTCGCAACTCGCTTCTTTCACGTCGTCTATTACTCTCCTCACTCCCACTCGCACATTCACCTCGTTACATTTCTTGCATCCTGCTTACGCCCCATTCCTACATAGTGTAGGTGAGGGTTCCGACACTCACCAGCCGCAGTGGCTCCATCGCTGTCGGGAGACAGGTGCGAGGCTGGCGCAGCAGCCAGCGCCTCCACTTTGCTGAAAACCCCAAGCCTCGCGAACTGCTCCAAGTATATATCAGACGCCTTCACCATCAGCTCCTCAGCGATGCCGAGGACGATCAGGTGGCCATCGTCGTCATCCTGGCACGAAAAACCGAGTGAAAATAAACCAGCCACATAGTGAGGAGCGAAAATAAGTAGTCGCTTAGATAAGCGACAATACTGGGTAAGCAAGACAAAATAGCTTGTTGAAGTAAAAAGTATCTTGAAAAAAGTTTTATATTGTATATTAGTTATATTATGCGTTAATTTATTGCTCAAATATCATCTGATTCATTCTGATTTACATGTCGTACATGTTTCATTGAAATAGCTATCAAACTATGTCAAACTGGAAATAGGTTATACCCACTTTAATTTGTGTTTTTTTTATATAATTCTAGTATATAGTCTCCTTAATAGCATTATTCATTCGAAAGTTATCTAGTTATATATAAATATATAGGTATAGTATATAAATTCGGAAATAAATTGATAGTAACAACTCTGCAGGTAATTTTCATTAATACCCACTTACCAGTTCGATCATCTTGATTGAGATAAAGATTTAGGTGGATAAAGGTACAGATCACGCAAATAAATAAGCAACAAAGGGGATATTAACACATAAACACAAAAACAAGGATATTGATAAATGCTAGTAAATTTCGATGGTGTGATTTCTTACAGAAATGGGATGCGACGAAAGTCCAAAATGATTATGCAAAAAGAACAAGAAAATACTCATACCATGTCGTGGCTCTTTATTAGTATAAATTATGATTATGCCTAGATCTATTATTTACATACACTAGATGTTCAAAGCCGAGCATTTATTCGCAATATGACACGAATCAGATATGTAAAAAAATTGCTATCAAAATTCGCACGACATTGCATAAACATGGCGGCTCTAAAAACTGTGGTATTGTGAAAAGGTGCATTAATTTTTTGGCATATTATTCGACTTTTAATAACTAATGCTTTTATTAGGGAACCCTACAAATAACATAGTTTAGCTCGTCAGTACTGACCCTAGACGTCCTTTGTGAAGTATCTCAATCTTAGATAATTAATCAAGAAAGCTACGTGGCCAGTCCATAGACCTATTGGCCAGTCACATACAAAATCCCAGTAAAATACTGCCAACTTGACATGTAAGAAACCCTACTAAAACAAAAGTGCTCATTTTGAGGGTTTTATATTTAGCAATCTAAGATCCCCATAATATCATTTCAAACTAATAGAGACAATTTATCAATATCGGAAATCGACAAGGAGGCCGGTAAGTGCCGTGAAGGTAGGTCCTGATAATCCAAACTGTGTGAATAACCATTGCGATAATTCAAGCTTCAATTATGCTAGTTGCACGAGCAATACTAGTGATTTTAGAGCCGCGCATGAGGGTCACTAAGTGCGGCCACTCGGTTTGAGCATCACACCATCGGAACATTACCGCTGGCGGGCGGATATAGCGGCTGCGGAGGTACCGCGGCTGCGAGCGTCTCGGCACCGCGACTTCGCCCTGATCACATACACCACGCTTTTATAATGATATATTTAAACCTCATCTACTAGCACCCGGTATGTGGGAAGTCCTAAAAAGCTCAAGAATAGCACATGCAAAATTTATCTTTTTTTCCTTATATACCCATCCTAAATCATTGAATTGAATCAATCACAGCAATTGCAAGGAAGGGCTGTGGATGCTTGTCACCAGGGACTTCGTTGGCTATCGCGAAAGTTTTTGCAATCTAGCGCGCTTATTACACTACCCGATATCAGGAACCCGATTCTGGATTACACTGAACGGCCTGTGTCGGAGCGGATTTTACAATCTACCAAGGGACAGCATAAAAATTAAATTTTCTATTGGCATGGACTGCATACCGGCTACCGCGGCATGCTCGCCACCGACCTGGTGTCAAGCTGTGTAAATTCCATGCAAATATCAAATTTAACTGCTGTATAAAAACGCTTTAATTTCCATGTCCCATGTGAAATCCGTTCCGACGCGCACCGTTGTAAATCCTACATAACAGAAGCAGTAATTTCCTGGCACGACAAGAAATGAAATACTCACGATGTTATCAATGACGCCGGCGACGAGCTGGGTGAGCAGGGCGGCGGTGTGTGGCGAGGAGATCTGCCTCAGCAGCGGCGAGGGCGCGTAGTGCACCATCTTCCGCACGAGGGACAAGCACGCGCGGCGAACGCTCGACCCGCCCGCGCCCAAGTACCGCGAGCAGAACACCGGCACCAACCGTCTAACAGTATCGATGATTTAATACCTTTTTCATACCATCTATTTGAAAAGTGACGTTTTGGTCCTCAATAACAGGGATCAAAGTAAGTCTTTTCCAATAGGATTTTAATAAGTGCGAATAAAAGTGTTTTGAATTTGGAATTAAAAATATCCCGCAACATTCTTAGCCAAAGAGATTAACAAAATAAGTTTGCATCTAAGGTTGGCGCCACTGTAGCTTAAGTACTATAACAAAACATTAGTTCCATTTTTCGCCGCATTAGGCTGACAAGCATAGAGTAACTTATATGCTGACAAGGCTGAATGGGGTTCGATGGTTGTGCACACTGTCAGAAAAATTGCTGTGGCAATGCGCGCGCTTTCATACTTATTTTTTACAATTTACATTTTATTTTACGCCAAATTTTCGAATTCCGACATAGAACTTTTTGTGTATTTTATATTTTAAAATGTATTCAAGCAGCAGTGACTGTAGTGATAGTTAAACACCGGAAAATATTTAAAAAAGAAGTAAACAATGTCATCAACAATTTTTCTCATAGAGAGGTATGAAAAGCAGAGTGTATCATTCGGTCGCAAAAATATTTTTACCTTGGGCTACGTACTTTAAACCCCTCACTTCGTTCATGATTCTACATTAGAATCCCTCACGAATCCCTCACTACGTTCGGGATTCTATCCTAGAATCATTCACTATGTTCGTGATTTGAAAAAACGCCCTCGCCGTAAAATTATAATTTTGCTCCCTTATGAGTTATGACACAATCTACTATGCAACTTTTTGGATACATAAATCTGTCAATATGTCGGCGATTAGTCCGAGTTGTAAACAAACATTCAGTAGTTTGCAAAATGAAAATGAATAATGAAAATTTATTTTTAGTCTGTAGGTAATAATAATTACACTCACAAAAGTCAATAGTCTAATAACAAGGCACACTAAACTCGTCCATGAAGATTGGCTAAATGTAAACAGAAGCCCATCTCCAACGGCGAGTTGCTGGTTCCAAATGTAGTACCCCGAGAAGAACCAGCAAAAAACTCAAGGGCAGCATTTGCAACACTTGGATTCAATTATATTTGACGGGCCTGTTGGCTCAGTTGGTAGTGACCCTGCCTTCTGAGTCTGAGGTCGCGGGTTCGATCCCCGCTGGGGGCCAACATTTGTGTGCATGAACATGTCTGTTGGCTTCGTGTCTGGTCGTTTATTATTTATTTAAGTATGTTTATCAGTTGTTTAGTACCCATAGTACAGGCCCTGCCAAGTGTGGGACTAAATAACCGTGTGTGGCTTGTGTCCCACAATTATTATTATTATTATAATTATAAATACTGTTATCGTGAAATTTTCTATTTGAGTATGACGCGTTTACTTCAAAATGATAGTCCCGAATGTATACAATCCCGCGGCCTTCTACCACGATAGTCGGTTAACAGCACTGTATATCGGTAAAATACAATCCGTAAATATAAATTTATATAATGCACTATGTTGTCAGTTTGTCTGTCTACTCACTCAAGATACACTGCCGCCATCTCCTTGTCACCGGTATCGGGAAAATCATCTTCGTTAGATGAAGTCGGAGAATCGTTGTTGCCGACTACGAGCCACTCGCCAGGGCATTGCAATATAGCGGCTACCTCTCTGTGTCCTTAAAGTTGTGAAAATAAATTCAATTATTAAGTAACAAACCATCTAATCGTTGAATCTTATAATAGGGTAGGCTTATTAACATTCCAGTAGCGGTATGTTGTGTAGAATGTTGATTATAATAAACGATCTGTTCCGCGCGTTTTAACCCGCGTAAGTAGTGTTCCCGTGGGGAAATTATAGCCAATGCTACTCCCCAAAAAGTAAGTCAATTAATAAAGCCAATAATTTTAATACATAATACACACCCTCATGATTTATCTGCAAGGAGATTGGCAGAGATATTAATTTTTTAGACTTATCTACTGTTTACCAGTGTATTTTCAGGATCCTTAAACGTTACAGGTGGTAAGCCAATAATCTGTAGACCAATAATTAGTTGACTGCACTAAAAGGAAATATTTCCTTGCGACACTCCATCGTTGCATTGTATTTTTATCTCGAAGTCATTTTAAAAATGTAGATTCCTTTTGTACTCAAATGCACCCGTAAGGAAATGTTTTAAATAGGTTTTACACTCAGTCGGATATTTCGTGTTTTAAATATGAACGTTTTCAAATAATATTACCTTGATCATGTCGTTCCCTCGCTTTGTCGAGGGGCGTTTTGCCGTCCTCGTCTCTGAGGTCCGCGTTGGCACCGTATCGGAGCAGCACCTTGGCGATGGCCGGTCGGCCGAAGCACGCCGCGTAGTGGAGCGACGAACTGCGCTGACCGCGATTCACGTCAGCACCTAATTCACCAAACAAATTGGTAAGGTACCATACCCAAGGGGTGCCAACAGCAACCAATTAAGGAGCGTCCGCTGTCCGTCCATCTGTCGATCTGCTGTATCTTATTAATAGTAATAGGTACAGTTGAAATTCGTTTTACTACCTCTATAGCCGCTATAACAACATAATAAAAAAAAATATAAGGAGGACCTACAAGAAACATGTTTTTCAGCCGACTCCAAAAAAGGAAAAAGATTTTTTTGTAATGGATTTTGATGATTCTTTTATTGTATGTTAAAATTTAAATGGGACCACCTCTGAAGTAAGATCCTTTAGAGGTGGTCTCATTCTCAAATTATCGAAATTGGTGAAGCGGTTTTAAAAATTAACAAAAGCTTAAAAATTGTATACATCGATGATATTTTTAGAGCTATTTGTTAAAGTCGGTTATTTACTCTTTGATTTCTTTGTTGTATAATATACAATTGTACGGAACCCTTCAGAATGAGGTGGGGCAGGTTTTTTAATTTGACACATATTAAAAGAAGACGAAAATTTTAAACTAGTACGTACCTTTCTCACAGAGGAATTCGACCATTTCGCGAGTGCCGAAAGCGGCAGCCCAGTTGAGCAACGTTTGACCGACGTCATCTGTGAAGTTAACATCCACGGAGCCGCTGGAAACGGCAGCCAGTAGCGCGTCCGTATCCTTGCCTCGAATGCAGTCTATTAGTTGTCTGCAATATTTACAAACTATTTAGAACACTAAGCAATGGATATTACCCTCTCTATGTTAAAGAATATTACAACTTTTATAATAGTTATAAAATATAATATCTATAAAACTTAATAGGATAAAACAACAACTGTTTTGTGTGCATCTGATTGGTTTTTATAATTTCACTTTTATAGAAATTATATTTTCTTAATTGGGGAAAGTGTAGAAAAGCCGCATTAACCTACTCGATCTGATCGATTAAATATATTAAATATACAAAAAAAAAGTAAGTAACATAGGCTTTATTTTATCCCCGTATTCCCACGGGAACGGGAACTACGCGGGTGAAACCGCGCGGAACAGCTAGTCATTAATAATTACCTATGGGACTTGTCACCACGAGGGCCGGAGCTTGCTGCACCGGTGCTCGAACCTTCTCCGCTCGCACCGCTGCCCGACGGAGAGACGCCACTGCGATTAGATCCACTGCAGAAGGATAATTGTTAACTTTGTATTATAAAAATAAAATAAATAATCTGACGCCTTTTATCCCTAGGTAGGCAGAGGTATACCATTTCTGGATATACCTACTTTTCACGAGACGTTCTTTGGACCCCTAAACGTGATAGGTGGTGAGCCCATCGCCGGACCGGGTCTGTTTACACATGTCTCAGAATTAATTCTGCGACCTGCGGGTTTCCTCACGATGTTTTCCTTCACCGACGAGCTAGTGATAAATATATACGTAAGTTTTAAAAACTCATTGGTACATGCCAGGCTTCGAACCCGAGCATCACTGATTATCATCATGTGATGTTTCCTTTTTCCTCTCCTCTTTAACCGTAAGGCTATCACTGCTATTTTACTATATTATAAAACTATTTAATAAAGTAGGCTATTGAAGTGAGTTTCAGATACTATCTATGCTATACTATCTACTATGTAAAAGTTAAGTACTTACATTTGTATAGCATGGCGACCTTCGCACAACAGAACGAGAAGTAGATCTACTAAACGCATGCATTCAAGGCACCAGCGTTCGTCGGCTTGCACAGCCGCTTCAATCGATGAACACAGTTCTAGGCGCACCAGATCCTGCCAGATATACATCACGTTATTTTTTTTTTATTTTGATCTTTAAGTTTACATGTAGAATTAGATTTCACAAAAAATATCATGTCAAATGTTGCCAAGACGAGACCATATAGCTCGCACTATCAAAAAGTTATCAAATCTCATGTAGAGCCAAGCTTTTAACTCTAGAAGCCCTAACTTCACAATCTTTCGTTATATACAAGAGCTCTTAAGTATAACAGAAAAGTAATGAACAGTGAATATTTTTTTCACCTTACGCCTATGTGACGGTAGCGAAACGGTCAATGTAGATCAGTACCGCATTATTATTTCGGCATACTAGACGAACAGGAAGTTTATTGTGGAACAATAATTGCACAAAAGCAGTAATACTATTGACGAAACTCATTAGAATCGATTGTATCGCGAATCGCGGTACAGCACTTGCGGATTATACTATTGTGTACCGATATTGTAGTCCAGTGTTTTTCAACCTTTTTCGTATGAAAATAAAATTCACGACCCCATATCCTTCACTTTATAATCTGTATTAAATAGTGTATTTTACTATATTACAAATATCATACACCTACATGATTATTATTGTTTATATCGACTAATTACATTATTATACACCTATAACAGACATATTACATCGCCAAACACCTCCACAGAAAACGTTGGATTTTGACCCCCCCGCGACTCCCTTATAGAGACCCCATCAACACGTTGAAAAACACAGTTGTAGCCGATTTTCAAACATGAAGTGGGCGGCATATAGTGCATAACTCACATGCGTAATTTGCGACGAGCCGCGACAAAGGGTGGACAGCAGGCTGACGGTAGTGGACACAGACGGCGCCAGGCACTTGTCGTCGCTGCTCTCCGTGCTGCCCAGGCGCCGCACCAGCTCCTCGATCAAACCTACAAGCAGACATTTTTTATTTAATGAACAGTATTACACTTACAACACTGATCGGACCACATCACAGAAATAATATTCATAATTCAAAATGCTTTTATTCAAAGTGAAAAGGAAATCTGCTCCAAGCATAAAAAGTTCGATTATTGAATTTAATTTTGCTTTGCTCTTCATATCGCTTTAACACGTTCAAAGCGGCACTGATTTTTCTAATCTTTCCATTCCTGCAGTACAGGGTGTTTCGCACCTGGTCATAAAACTTTCACATGCCTTATTAAACTTAAACCCTTTTTTGGCTTTATGTAGACTAAACACTATAACTATGTATACTGACCGTGCTCAGCGAGAGGCGCGGGATCGGCGTGGGCCCTCGCAAATCGATCCGCCAGCGAGGCGAAGCAGCGCAGCGCAGCGTCGGCCACACGGGCATCGCTGTGCCGCAGCAACGCCGACAACGACGACACCGCGTCGCCCACCCTCGCGTCTCCCGGCTCCATCTTGCCGCACACCCTGTACAATAAGTTATGACCAGACTAGTAGCGGATCCAGGGTGGCTAAGGGGCTGAAACCACCCCAAAATCATCTGGGTTCGGCTCTGACAAATCTCAGATTAAAATTGATCCTACTCCTTAGTACTAGCCTCTAGTCCTCCAGTCGAGTTCTATCTATTATGACATTAGATCAAAGTACACAAAACCAGAAGAAAAAATATTTCACATTGCATACATGCAGTGCATTATTAGAGAATAAGTAGTAAGTACATACACATAAGAATTTTAATTACACCTGTAATAAAACATGTAAAGATACAATCTGTTTACCGTAACTCGGTCGGCCATGATGCATTGAATAAAAATGCTTTAATTAAGTATTATTTGGCGTTTCACTATGTTAATCGAGGCATATAAATTCTCAATCACATGTAAATGTATGAGCATAAATAAAATTGTCGATTTTCGATCATAACACTATATTAACATGTCTTAAAATACAGTTAAATGAAAACAAAAGAATACACAAACACCTATATTTTTTTCTTGTATAATAAGACACCCGTCAAGTATCAATAGGATTATTTATTGGGCATCTGATACTGATGTAACAAGTAAAAATGTTTCAACTGTTTGCATATTTATATAAATAGTAGGCACTTCTGTTGGTTGATAGGAAATAGAACATAATCGAATGTTTTATTTAATTTCTTAAAATTTTCATTGCATACAGAACCGCTTTTAAGCCTATTCGGGACAGACTGACAAAAATTCGAAAATACAGTCATTTATGCTACAAATAAGGAATATTTATGCTAATTTTAATAGGGATTGTACAAATAGAAGCTTTAATTTACATTTATTTTAAATTCACAGACAGACACTTTAATTTTATTACAAGTATATATTTGAACTACCTACATAACATTCAGCGAGTTAATGTTGTCTACCAGTTAGTGAATCACTGTGGTCATTTCTACACCTATATATTCATGTATGTAGTTGCAAATAACTCTTACCTGGACACGACAGCCATGGCAGAGTGAAGTGTGTCTTTGTGCACAGATGTGCCATAATGTGTGATAAAGTGCAGGACTGCAGGCAAACCGCCACCTTCCCACACGGCACCGGCCTCGCGCGTGCATACCAACTCCAGTACCTACCAAGTACCAAGTATGGTATTTTACTACAAGAATTTCAAAAGACTGAAGACATTAATACAATTCTTCTTAAGACTAAAAAAGCTTTTAAAAAGTAATCTAGGCCACATTTTGTTAACCACATTTTAATATTGTAAAAAGTTTTATTGTTTACCAGTATTTTTATTTTATCTCATGATGTATGAGATTTTCTTTTAATATTTACTTACCTTGATGCACTGCTCAGCTAGATCCTTGCTTGTGCGGTTGTTTGGGTCTACAGTCAGCAACCTACTACAGATAGCTTTAACAGCTCCTTCAATGGCTACAATACGCCTTGTGCATTCAGCTGTAAAAAGAGCACTTATTAGTCCTTTCGCTTTATTTGACATGATATTATGTTAAAAATTACAATGGGCTTGATTCTGCTTTACAGCGACTAAACTTATTTTAGTTTAGTCCTGTCACTTTCTTTCTCTTAGAAAAGAAAAGAAACGAGAGATATTTAGTCCTGTCAAATTAAAATTTGTCCTGTCAACTAAGGCGTGTTTGGCAATGACAAACAAGCACATTCATAAGGTTCAAATAAGTTGGTTTTTACATGTTTAACATTACTCTATGGTTTGTTTCTGTCCTTTTTCTTCAGTATTCTATGGAGAAGGATAGGCTAACTTTAAATTAGGAATTTTAGCTGGTCTGCAGAATTGAGTCCAATATGTTGCTATTTGCTATACAGGAGAGAATCCTTCTCGTTTATTTATTTTGCCTGGTAAACTCACCTGATACGTCCAGATAATAGGTGATAGCTCTGGCTGTTACTTCTAGCACATTGTCTGGAGCACATTCATCGAGGAATATCTTGCAAAGGGCCGGAAGAAAAGTTCTTGGAGGGCAGCTGAAAGAAGGAATATGATAAAATTGGTATTTAAAGAATGTCACTAAAATGTAAAAAAAAATACTTTATATTCTTCTAGCTGTTCCCCGCGATTTCACTAACGCAATTCCCATTCACGTGGGAAAATTATAGCCCATGTTATAAAATAAAATAAAAATATTTTTTAATTGTTCTAGTAGTTTAGGACCCTATTAATAATACTAATATTTCGTTAAACATAAAACTAATACATATTTAATTGTATTTGGAAGGTATGGGTAGGTAGGTGAGGATAAGGCGTAAAGCATGTTTAACCCTCCTACCTCATACCTCATTTGTATAGCAGAACATTTTTTCGGGTCAGCTAGTATATTATAGAGATGTGAAAATTGTTTTAAGGGTTTCTACGACAGATGTATACAATAAGATTTGAAAATAGCCACTCTTAAGTTGATGAAATAGATAGGGGGTGAAAGTTTGTATATGAGATAGGTCATGCTAAAGTAAAAAAAAAAACACAAAATATCTTTAGGCTTTTGGTCAAAAATAAAGAAACCTAACATGTTTTAGTGTTTTTGGATAATCTGTTCTTGAGGAGATAAAATAGAAGATGAAAGATTGTATACAATTTATTTTCAAAGGAGACATTTGAGACATAACAATGTAGAGACTCATACTAAGAATTTGGTGAAATCAATGCAACAGCTATTAAACTGAAAAAAGGTATTAAAAACTGTATCACTTACCTTTCAAAGCATCTATCGACATTGTCTGACATAAGCAGGAGCATACACAGCTGCTCGAGAGCAATGAGCTGCATGTCCCGCTCATCACCCTGGCCAGTCAGCAACCACTCCAGCAATGTTTCAGGATCCACTTCCGCCATCTGACAGCATACAAATAAATACTATCATTGTCAGCCTCAGCAAGACCCAGAACATTGATCATTAGTTTGAGGAGACACAGTATCCAGGGACTAGCGGAAAGATTCGCAGAGATCGACTGAGAGATGACTCACTGGACAGGTCTCTCGCTAAATGTCAAAATTCAGAGTCCTTCGGACAGCTTATTGGACAATTGTTGCTCAGCCACAGATTGCCAAGTAGCAGTCTACAAAAGGAAAACAAAAAAGTTTGAGGAGGCATGGAACAAATTTACCAGGCTACTATGCTATAGGAAGGTAGATACTAACAGGTTTATATAGATAGATAAGTAAATGATTATAATAATTAAGACATTATTTGATAATTATTGTATTGTATTCTTACCTTGTGATGTTTGATTTTGATCAGTTGCACCTAAAAGAAAAAATATTGTTTTGTATAAAAATTTATATGCTTAATCTAATCACAGACAGTGGTAATTTAGTTGCAATTAGTAATAAGAAAATTACAATTTAAAAAAATATGTTAATATATAAAAATTACAATAGATTTCATTTATGTTTTCCACAGTGTTATTATTAAGTTATCTTTTCGAGGTTAATGCACTCACTCTTATAGGAAGTTGGATCTATTGTCAGAAAAATTTTACATCATTACACAATCTCTAATAATAACCACAATAGCAAAGTACTGAAAGTACTGAATTTACTGAATATCTGCAAAAATATGAAGAAAATCTTATAGACAAAGAGAATCTTGACAGGATTTTTTAAATATTTTGTTTATTAAAAAGTCAACCTTAATTCAAAATTAGGGGCCATTATACATTATGTACTTACATAAAATATGTATACTGTATCACTAATCCACTATCATAATTATTTTTCGATGAGCATCTCAACTAGAATTGCCAGACATCCCATATTTACGCCACAATTTTAAATGTCCCAGAATGTGACAGATTCTATCCTGTAATGTGGCCTTCGACGAGCACTGCACGGTTCAAATAGGCACCGTAACAATTAAAAATCAATTGTGTTTTATTTTATTGGCTTGAGACATTTATTACTATGGATTCCATCTGATTATGATTGTGCAACAAATTTACCCCAGATTTTATCATTTTATTTCAAACTAGCAGTGACCAGCGGTTTCACCCGCGTAGTTCCCGATCCCGTAGAAATACGGGGATAAAATATAGCCTATTGTAAGGACAGGAACTCGGCGGTGGAAGAAGAATATATATTTGGAGAAAGAATAACCAGAGTTCTTCACACTTCAAAGATATATTTAGGAAAGAACTTAAACCTATTTGCACAATAATTGAAAGGCTGGCTTGAGAAGGCGTCCACGGCTGCGAAGCACACTTCCCGAGCTAATATCTCACTAGCCACTGATTACATAGTGATACAGTTAAGGCCTAATAGTCTTAGACGCAAGTCTGAGCACACTTTGTAGTAGCGACGGTGAGTCCCTAGTACGAAGCTAGATCACAAACAAATGTATTCCGCGAGCTTATATGATTCGCGGGGGAACGAAACCATAGCGCGGTTTACAAACTAAACGATGAAACGGTGTATCGCCATCTATCGGGAGTTAGCGGGACTAAACTACACTTCACCCTATATGTGAAGTTAAAATGGATTCATCTTCTTACACTATGTTTTATTATGATGTATAAGCCATATAACTGTAAAGTTTCATCAAAATCCGTTCAGTAGTTTTTGCGTGACAGAAGAACAAACATCCATACATCCATCTAAACAAACTTTCGCATTTATAATATTAGTAGGATGATTTTATTTAACTATGATATACTGTCATAAAACAAATAAAGAAAATAATGTTGAAATTTACACACTCTTCTCTAAAATTGAATAGTAAAAAATTCATATTATTTGTCCCACAAAAATAATTACCCTTTTTAACAAATTGAGCCTTTGGTCCTTATAAAACTAAACATATCTGGCAACCCTAATCCCAAAATACAGAGATGTCTAATGAATTGTATTAATCTACATATATCTATTATAATTACCGTTATGAGGTTTTACAACTTGTTACATAAAGTGTATGATGAAAGAAACACATTTAAATGGATGGACAGTTAGTATGTAAAGTATGTATACATGCTTGGTTACTAATGATATTGAAATAAGACTCATTTTAACAATAGGCTAAAACAAATCCAAGTGAAGGTGTGCTCATCATAAAGAACAAAAACAACTCTAAGAGTCCCAAACGTTGACTTGTGCAACAGTACAGTAGTTAATTAGTAATTTCACAACATTAGTTCCACAAACACATGTTTATGAAGATTTATCCTATCAGAAATTGTTCAAGTTTAATGACATGAACATAAAACAACTGTACAATCCGAGAGTCATTACCCTCCACTCAATAATAGATAGCACAATACATTCCAATAAATATAACCACCAAAATTATATATCCATCACGCATTCATCCATCCATGGATGCAACACAATAAATGTTAAAAAATTTCCATAATTTAGATTTTGAATAGTGTTAAACTACAGCTACTTAAAAATGGGTGTGAAACGTAATAAATAAAGTAGGTTACCCCCCAGTAAAAAGAAAATAGTGAACAATGTGCCTTTCTCTTTTGTAACACACATAAGGTTGCAGAAACTAAATTCCTAATTTATGTTATGCCCATAACAATCTTAGAGAATTCGTTGAATTATTGAAGACAAAAATAATAATAAACATTTCATTATCACAACAAATAATGGTTTTGGGGACACGAGTGAAGGTGACAAATCTCTATTCACTTACCTTCAGACCATAATCGTCGATATGTCGTATCACACTTGTTATATGAAGCAAATCGTTTCAGAGACAATATTCAGAATTGTTATGAATTCGTGAACACAGATCTGCGTAGAAATCTTGCAATTTCCTTCCTATTTCCAGTTCGCCATCGCCATTTCAATCATAGTCATGCAAGAACGAGTGTTTTGTCTATAGCCATATTATTATCCATACTTTGCTACTGTACTCTTTGGGCCGACCGACACTTGGACACAAAAAAAAATTATTCACGATAAAATATCAAACCAAATCAGTAACACCGATTGCAACAGACGTAATTTATATTGAATAGTGTATACATGTTTAAGCAAAGGTGATCAGAGGTTAGATGAAGAGGAAACCAAGTGGCAGTATGACCTAATACTTTTCCTTTTTGTAGGAAAGAAAAAAATGCATGCAATGTCTTTCGCAGAGAGTATTTACTGGGGGCCAATTCTACTAAGTGTCAACGGTCATAGTTGGATGACAATGAGATGACAATGGTCAGTCAATGGTGTTATTTTGTCACTTTTCAGAGCAAATAACACCATCGACAGACCATTAAGATGTCATTGTCATCCAACTGTTATCGTTGACATTTAGTGCATTCGATTTCATTCATTCATTCATTCCAGCATTTTGCTGTCATTTCCTCATAGACATATATTTGTGTATACTACTATACTCTTTGGTGTTCTAGTTACTGGTCTGTGGGTGTTGCCTATATTTCTGGTTATTGGTCTGTGTCCTGTGATTTATTTTCACCTATATAAATAAATAAATCAACAATTTAAATAACACAGGTATGTATGTACATATTTACATTAATTCAAATATTATATCATGATAATCTGCTGGCCTATTATGTGTTAAAGTAAATCTCATCTATTTGTAGGCATTTGAATAAAATGAATAAACGAGAACCTGATTATCCTGTGGAACTAGAGTCGCAGTTTATTATGAGATTGCCGGAGGAACCTGCAAAAGTCCTACGGGAGGCACTCAAAACCGGAGAAAATTTTAAAAACAGACTAACCATCCAGATTGATAATGACATGCGGCATGGTGAGGTCAGGCTCGACCACTGGCTTTTGCACGCAAAGATTGTAGACCTGCCCACTATTGTGGAATCCCTAAAGACAATCGACAGAAAAAGTGTTTACAAAACAGCAGACATTTGCCAAATCATGATATGCAAAGATGAACTTGATCCAACTTCAACAGAGGAAGAATCACCTAGTAAAAATAAGAAAAAAGATCCTTTAAAAGTTGATAAGAAATTTCTCTTTCCACACGGTATTACTCCACCCACAAAAAATGTAAGAAAGAGGCGCTTTAGAAAAACATTAAAGAAAAAAAGTGCGGAGGCACCTGAAATAGAAAAGGAAGTTAAGAGACTTCTACGTGCGGATAACGAAGCAGCTAGCGTGACTTGGGAAGTGATCCAAGAAGAAGATGAGCATGCCAAGCCGGAGCCAAGCAAACCTGGAAAATCTGATAAAGCTAAATCGAAAAAAGAACAAGTTAAATTAGAGGCTGCAGCTATGCAGTCGTCCTCAAAAGTTGAAGACATATTTGGTGGTGCACTCAGTGATAGTGATCTTGAGGATGAGAATATTAATGTGGAAATAGAGGACAGTCGTTTCTCTTCGTATGGTGACCACTTTTCTGACTCCTCTGCTCACGGCCAAGAGTTTAAAGGGGGTCGATTTGCTACACAATTTAGCTCTGAGATGTTTAGTTCACCTCATGAGATGCTTAACATTGCTGAGCCATCCACATCTTCAAATAGGCCAAGGGGGTCTGTTTTGTTTAAGGCCAGTGATCAGTATCCAACAGATGAATTCATGCCACAACAATCTACCATGGCATCCAACAGCAACTTAAGCATTAAACTGCAGCAAATTTCTGCAGAATTGGAGGAACTGAAACAGAGGAGGCAGAGGACCAAACTTGAAATTTCAGGAATGGAAAATATGACATTGAGACAACGATTTCAAGATATTCTCCAAACTCTTAATAAGGATATAATGTATAAGGAAATGGAGTATCAAAATATGCAATCCCTTATGAAGTAAATAATAATCAATATGGATACTTATTTAGTCATTAGAAATGTGTACTTATCTAATGAAATAAATTACATAATCAACAGTATTTAAGGAACTAGCTTTTCATAGTATTTGTATGAGTAATGACTGGTTTACACAATGTTTAGTTAAGTTGGTCAGTAGATGAACATTGCTTGCCCACTATGAGGTTCGGTATTCATACACTCATTTATAGAAGCTATGTTCATCTACTGACCAACTTAACTAAGCAGTGTGTAAACCAGCCATTAGTGAAAGCTTAGACATTTGAAACATTTCTAATTACATATTTAATAATACCCAAAATTTCTTTAAGAATGCACTCCAGAAATTTGTGATTGTCTATTAAAAATGTTAATTTAAAAAATGATAATAAAAATGTTTACACTGAACAAAAGTCACTTCATTGGCGTTGCTATAGTCCTTGCGTTTCATCTACCCAGATATACATTAATATCTATACACACCCGAGAAATATATTACCTTCTCTCTGGCTTAGTTGAGTAAAGAACAATATCTTGGAAACCTACATACATATCAAAGAAGTTTTAAAAAAAAACTTCTTCAAACGTCTTTGATCCACCTACAGAAAATCATTCTCTTTAGGAGAGAGAAACTTTTTCTATAAACGTCTTTGATCATAGCAATGTATTAAAACAAATGGGATCTCTACCTAGAGCTAGAAAAGAAATCTCTATACTATACTCTTTGAAAGAAATCCTATTTATGTTTCACTATGGTAAGTTGCTAAGCAACGGTTGTAAACATAAAATACTCTATGAAGTCAAGTACACACACAGTAAAAAAAAAAATTTTGAGCCGGAGTTTTGTTATTGTTTAGAAGTTTGCGTTAAAAATGTTATCAATTCCAGAAATAGCTTCGCAGATAATAAATAAATCTCTTGCCGAAGCGGGCGACGATTGCTCACGTACAATATTTCTTCTAGGCAGTAAATCAGTAGTAAGTATGTTTTTTGAATACCCCTCGTTTTTTTTTATTATGTACTCTTTATCTAGGTATCTATATCTTTATTCATAACTCACCTTACCCGACGTAATCTATTGTATGTGCCTACCCCTTCGGAAATAGGCGTGAACATATGTATGTATGTACCTCACCCGTAAGACGTCGAAATACCTACCATAGAAAAAAATACACTTCCAATTCGTTGTTCCAAACCAAAGAGACTTAAAAATAATGTACGGAATATTTAGACCGATTTGATTTAGCTCCGAATCTTCTGGACGGATTATAAAAATACTTTCACAGATGGCTTACTTTATCCTTAGCGTAGGTCATAGACATGTCTATGGCGTAGGTACATGTCTGGAGGTAACATCGGTCCAGTAGTTTTTGAGTTTATTCTTTACAAAGATACAAAAATAAAAAAATTCCCGCGGGAACGGGACTTGACGCTTAAGTAGTAGCCTAGGTATACTAATATTATAAAGCGGAAGGATTTGTATTTTTGTATCTTTGTAACGAATAGACTCAAAACTACTGGACCTATTAAAAAAATCCTTTACCAATGGAAAGCTTGCTTCTCTACGAGGAACTTATTAGGCCACTTTATCTCCGTATTTCCACGGGAACGGGACTTACGCGGGTGAAATCGCGACGAACAGCTAAGTTACTTATACACTTAGAGAATATAAGATTAAAGAGTAAGAACATAATTATTTTGATCCCTTATTTAATATGTTTTTCCCCCACCAGGGAAAATCCAGCATTCTCTATGCGTTTCTTGACAAAAACGACACACCTAAAGAAACGTTGGTCCTTGAATATTCATTCGGAAGGAAGTCAAATCAAAGGCAAGGAATAGAGAAGACTATTTGCCACGTTTGGGAGTATGGTGGTAAACTGGACATTTTGAAAAATGTCCTGTCTTCCATCCCTATACGTGGAAGGTTTTATTATTGCGTCATGGTAGATATAAGTAAAATCAAAACCACCTGGAATATCATAGAAACATGTATTCAGGTCATGAAAGAAATGTATCCTGAAAATACTCCCGAGTTAATTATTATATGCGGAAAGTATGATCTTTTCAAAAATTATGGTAAGTAAATAGGTACCTACCTACCTACTTATGATTCATTCATAGGGTTTCAAGATTTATAAATTCAGATCCAATTTTCAGACAGCGAAATCAAGAAATTCATTTGTACAACAATTAGAAGTGTTGCTTTGATATCGAATGCACATTTGCTATTTTATTCATCAAGGGAACCAAATTTGGTCAAACGGGCCAAAGATATGTTTCACAACGTGGGTTTCGGAAACGGTAACACGCCGTTGAAAGAAAAAAATGCAAATTTTACGAAACCACTGATTATCCCAAAAGGTACGGACTCATGGGAGAGCATTGGCGTAGCTCCGTCCACTTTTCAACAGGTAGGTACGTGTCGTTTTGAAGAGGATGTGATTTTAGAACTCCTGGGTAGTCCTAGCCGATTCCGACTACTGCATTTGAATCCGCCGTTGTTGTTTGTGCGCCTTTTAAATCCTCAATGATGCTACCTAGCAGCTAGCTGCAACACCCTTTAGAAATCTAGACGACAAACGTTATTTCTGAGTCAATGCAACAATGTGTAAGTTTAGATGATGACATAGGAACCGTGAATCCCTTATAATAATAACTAGCGACCTGCCCCGGCTTCGCACGGGTGCAATGCTAACACTAAAACCTTCCTCTTGAATCACTCTATCTATTAAAAAAACCGCACCAAAATCCGTTGCGTAGTTTTAAAGATTTAAGCATACATAGGGATATAGGGACAGAGAAAGCGACTTTGTTTTATACTATGTAGTGATAAAACACTTTATTGTATATGTACCACCACAGTGTTGTACCTACTCATCATATCAGTTAGGTACTATACAGAGGTACACCTACTTAATTTAAAAAGCCACAATTCTTTTTTTAGATCAAAGCTAGACACATCAGTCGAATAGCACCGGATGCCGAGATTCCATCGGAGACGATTGCGACTGGCCCGCAACGCTCTCATGCTGAACCGGCCCTGGACTCGTTAGTCGCTTCAAAATACGACGAACTACGCAATTTAGAATCTGTTGATATGTCTATAAATGATTACTTGATAAGTTTGCATTAATAAAAAGAAATCGCTACATAGGTACTATATTTTTATTTTTAAAATATTCCTTTATTATACGCAGTAACTTGACGTTGAAAGGTAAACTCAACGCACACAGGCAGAGGCGAGAATGACGGTCGCGAACTCGATCGTTACTCGTACAAGTCCTGCCCGGGATCACTCCTGCTTTCTGTTGGAATTGGTATTTAATTGGTTTTTGAATTTTATTACTGTGGGAGTGTGTATGCAACCTGTCCCGTGGCTTGGTCCACGTAATAATTTTTATGGATCAGGTTGCATACAAACCAGAACATTACAAAAATTCCCGTCCCTGATCGTGACCACTTTCCCGCATCTGTGCGTTGACATAAAGTGTATAGTAAGTCGCTTTAAAGGTGTTTCCAACAATCTGCGCCAGAAAACTAAACTTGATTTCATTTTCCTGGTTTGCCAAACGAGACCTCCTAGGCCGATTTAGATGTGTAGATACCTACTTCCTACCCTAAGTGTTTCTCTTTCGTAAATGCGTGTAGAAGACAACGAGCATGTATTAGGTCATATCCACTATCACTACATAGTATAAAACAAAGTCGCTGTCCGTCTGTCTGTCCCTATGTAGGTATGCTTAGATCTTTAAAACTACGCAACGGATTTTAATGCGTTTTTTTTAATAGATAGTGATTCGATAGGAAGGTATATAACAATAATTTTATTACTAACTGTTTACAACATTACTTCAGCTTGTATCGCAGGGCCCTGATAATCAAATCCCTACTAAGTAATAGGTACATGGCTGACAGTGACGACAAAAACATTTAAAAATAACAAAAAATATGTATTAAAATAATAATTAAAATCGACTTGTACCTGTGGTGTTCGTTCGTAAATAAGGGTTATGTTCCGTTACAGTGTAGGCGTCCACTAAGAAAGGATTTTGCAAAATTCAACCATTAAGGGGGTAAAATAAACGTGCGCGAGCGTATTTAAGCCGCGAGTAAAAGCTACTATCATATAAACCGAACCGAAGTGAGGGCGGGTCTTTAGTTAGACATAAACTTATTATAGTAGGAAAAAGACCTCAACGACGATTGTAAAAAAGCCATATAAAAGACATCAACGAGCATTGAAAGAAAGCCATAATTATTAAAGATATGAAAAATGTAGGTATGTTTGTTACAGTTTGTATATGTACGAATTACTACGAATGTTTCACCGTAGCGTCAAAACTTTTCATCCAATTAATAATTATTATTATAATAAATTGTGGGACACAATTTACACACGGTTATTCAGTCCCAAACTAGGCAGAGTCTGTACTATGGGCACTGAACAACTGAAATATATTAAACACCTAGACACGAAGCCAACAGACACAAAAAAAGCTCACAAATGTTGGCCCCGAGTGGGTATCGAACCCGCTACCTCCGACTCATAAGTCAGAGTCACTACCAACTGAGTCAACAGACCCGCGTCATATATATGAATGATGAGGTGTCAATCGATTTGTTATTAGGGTCTAAGGTCCGGGTAACATAAGTCAACATTTTTCAGTAGTCGGGTACCTAATACCTAATAATGATGTACCTAATATTAAGTACCAAAATGTACTCACCATGTGATAAGCAAAATAATGAATTGAATTGAATAGTTTAACCTATTTACTTTATTGATAGAAAACAACTTATCTCTTTTGTACATTCTGTATGGCTAGGTATTATTGACAATAATATTATAAATTATTTTTATTCTTTCGTCGCAAACGAGATTCCAAGGCTCGAAGTGCATGTCGTGCGGCCTCATGCTCTGAATTAGTAGCTAGTGATACTTGCAGGCATCGCCGGGCCAGGGCCACGTCTCCTGTGGACTGAGGAAAACAAAACTCAATTTTGTGCCCAAACAAAATATCAAAGGTAGCCCCAAACTTCATTGCAAATATAATTTTACTAAGTAGGCGGATGTCTCCTACGAAACCTCCTGTGCATTGATTGATCAGTCAGTCAGTCACAGTTACCTTTTATAGTTTTTCAAGCTTTATTTAAAAAGTAATTCAAATTTCAAGTTGGTATAGCAATATTGCTGAGGTAAGCTGTGACACACAGATAGAGCGGCATCATTTTTCATGCTTTGTTACGAAACCCTAAGAATACATAAATTGTGAGGGAAGCACATCAGCTTTACCAGTGCTATGTGAGCAAGATTAAACCAAATATCAGCACGGATTTCTGGGTTTGTGCTGTAGTACAGAGCCTGTCTAAAACAGGGTAGGGTGAGATCCCATTGATTGCAATACAGGCAGCATAGGCCAAGATTGTTGTATATCTCCGGTCCTATCGGCGTTGTAGCCAGCAATCTCCTGGAAAGCAAAAGGGAATGTTTATTTTTGTGTATTTTATTTTAATGATCATGATCCAAATTACCTTATAAGTATAACTAATCGTAAAAGACCTTAAGTAAGGTTATAATAAGTTAGTTATGTGTGTGTGTGTGTGTGCTGTGTAGGTATCACTAATCGGCTCTTGCGCGTGCTTTATTTTAGTTTTTTCTTTAAAAGTCTTAGGTACCTATAGTCACATTATTACGGTGTTATACCTAGCTAGGTGGAGTAAGCTTTTCTTATGTCACAACATTTCTTACCTGTAATATCGTAATGCAATCTCGGGTTGATCATTATAGAAATTATACGTGGCAATGCTGGCGACGGCTTCCATATTTGACGGATCTTCCAAGGCCACCATGCGGTACTCCTTTACCGCTAAGCTCTGATTCCCCATTTGATCGTGGATTCGAGCTTGTTCGATAAGTAAGGGTGTATACTGATGAAAAACTGAGAGTCCTTGCTTACAAACCTCTAGGGCTGACAAAGGCTGGTTCAATCCTACGTACATAGCTATTAAACGGAGGTAAATAGATATGTGTTTGGTCTGCTTTAGTGCCTGCCGTAGGCATTCTTCTGCGTTCCTGTACATTCCAAGAGCATAGTAGCATCGCGACAATGAAAAGTTCCACCACCAGTCAGTCGTGTCATCTGCTTTTTGAGCCTGGAAAGCTACATCCATAGCCTGTAATAAATTTAAAAAATTGCGCTAAGAATGTTATATTTCTTTACGAACGTAAGTTAAACATTAAAAGGTAAAGATAAACTTATACAGAGGCGGATAAAGGGGTGCGATCCGGGACGGTTTTTTTTACGACGACACAACGCGTGTGTATGTGTAAAGTGTGTAAGTAGGTTTGCGTTGATCGCGCTCGGTTTCTGTGCACGTACTCGTACACGTTGAATACAAACTCGAACATTACAAAAAGTCCCGATCTGGATCTGGATCTGGATCGCGACCGCTTTCCTGCCCTGTATACCTGTAACCTTAAAATTAAAAGAGGTTTCTTTGATAAGACTTTAATATGTACATACTTTCCTCACATCCCCTTCACAATAGTACACATACTCGAATAGCGTCTTCGCTGCAGGTAAGAAGAGTTTATCGTCTTTGGTGAGGAACCTTAGAGACAGAGGGGTGCCCGCGTTGAAGGGCGCTCCGCCTGCTAGGGCTGTGGCAGCGCGGGAGATACGCGACGCAGTGTGTAGAGCCGACCGGGTGCTGCGGACCCGCGCTGTGCTCGCCACGCCACGGGATCGCAACGTCGCTGTTGCAGTAATTCTTTGCTAAAAAATGTGCTGCCGTTGGCGTTAGTTTATAGGTACCAAGTGCGTTAGTATTCCGTAATGGATGTGATAGAAGCACTAAATATATAAATTATAAATTCATAACATAACACAGAACTTGAATTTCGATAGTTCAACCTTTTCGAACAATTTAATCTCTTTGTTTTCGACCCAACTACCTTTGGCAGCGTATCGCTTATAAATAACCCCTTCTTAACCGTGGTAGAGTTATGTTGTCAAGCCAGCCGGAGCATGGAAAATAACAAGCTCATAACTAATGATAAGACATCTTAAAACCGCTTTGAACTGCCCGACATACCTACCAAACTTATTAAAATACTTACCTATTAGCAAATTGAATCTATAAGTTTGAGCAAACTGTAAATTTTGTCTTTCAATCTCATGGGTGTAGAAGACTTTATGTTACTTAACATTACCATAACTTACATTTAATGCTGTTTTAACTGCTCTTTGAAAAGAAGTTCCCGGCCTGGGCGTCTTAGCAATAGCAGTGGTAGCGAGTTCATCTTGTTGAGGAAAATAATCCACTTCTTCATAACCATTACCAGCTATCTTGGCCTGTATTGTCATTGCACGCATCTGTATGAACTCTATCATCCGGTCTTCACGTTCTTTGAGTGCTGTAGCACATAATTTGAGACATTCGTCGTACTGTCTCGTCTTGTATAGATTTAAAATTCTGTAATCTATTTCCATTTTTCAATATAAACAACTAGTTAGATTACTACTCAATATAGGTAAGACTCAATAAAAGTTTACAGCAAATTCTGTAGATACCGTCTTCTACCAACTTTGTTGCTAAGCGACAAGTCGAACAACGAACCACGCCACGTCCATATAGGGTAGGGATGGTTCCGCCATTTACTCCTGAGTAGAGCCCTCTATTAACTAAGCTAAGCATTGCCCGTTTAAATATTTTTTTGTTAAAACGTCTTTGACAATAGCTTGAGAGTTGCTAAGATATTAACGCGATGTTACATACAGAAAGGAAAGAGCATAAGGAAGGAATATAAGGGTTTCTTGTTACCACTTTGATACGGAAGAAACCCTAAAAATATATATCCCTAAGAAATTATTATTTTGTCTAATAATTTGACTACTTGACGAGCTCTATAACTCCTGAAATTTACAGATGAAAAACATAGCTTGGTTCATAAATTTTGCTCGATGGACCTTTCTCTGTCCCGCTCGCATCATAACGCTTTAGTGTTGAACGTCATCGCATTTGTTTTATGAGATGAATAATTAACAACCCCCTCATTTGTAACAAAACAAGTTGTATCAGACAGAGGACGCAAACATTTTGCCTTTATACCCATGAAGTAATATTTTCATATTGATGATGTTTAGCAGTAAAACACATTCGCTGCTTAGTACATAATTATATATTATCTTTAAATATAATAAAACTGTAATGAGACCGTGTCTGTACATGAAATATTTTTTGAAAATCTCAATCCGACATTTTGCGAATCCGACATTCATCCGACATTATCTGACTATTCATTCTAAATATCATTAACAGATTTTTTAATTTTTGTCTGTCTGTCTGTTTGTGTAGGCATCACGCAAAAACTACTAAATGAATTTTGAGGAAATTTGGTGTGGTGATAGCTGAGTAGCTGGGTAAACATCTAGAGTACTTTTTTCTGCGGGAGAATTTCTCATTCCCACAGGAAAATATAAAAACTGGTTAAAAAGATAAATATGTACAACTGTACTTGTAGATACTCCGAAACGATAACACCTAGAAAGTTGAAATATGGTATGTACCCAGGTAGCAAAATGACGTAGAAGCGCCGGCCAATTAAGGTCCATCTTGAAATAGATGACGTCAAAATTTGACGTTTGTAGGATCTTATAGTGACGTGGATTTGTCTTATCCCAATGACGTCTTATCGAGACGTCGGTGACACGTCACACCATAAACGTCTGTGACACGTCATACCATAAACGTCTGTGACACGTCACACCATAAACGTCTGTGACACGTCACACCATAAACGTCTGTGACACGTCACACCATAAACGTCTGTGACACGTCTATGGAAGAGCGGAGGTGGAATGCTCCTCATGCGATGAGCCTGATTCTGGCTTGCTGTGCGACTGCTGCTGCTGCTGACCTTGAGTGAAGGTTGTTGTGGGTGTGATTGAGTAATGACGATGTGATGATGCTTCTGAAGTTTGCGCTGAAGTCCAGGTGTTACAGAAGGTTGCGCTGATGTCCAGGTGTCGAGGGGTCACCAGTATGGAGGAGCAGAGGTGGAATGCTCCTCCATCGTGAAAAGGAAGATCTTCCGCCAGGCGAGGTGATCGTGCCTGGGGACCGCGGTCCAACGGTTGATGTTGGACAGTTGTATTTATACAAACTCATTAGAAAACTCCGATAGCGCGGTTTAGAACTCGGCCGTCTATTGGCGCGTTCTATGTAGTGTCGCTACACGTCATACCATAAACGTCAGTAGAACGTCTCATGTAAGTGTCGGTAGGACGTCTTCTTGAAACTAAAACTTATATCATAAATAAAATTTAAAAACAAACTACAACAAACATACTTACCTACCTACTTTTTTCAGAACTTTTTTTGTATAGAATTTTTGGACATTCGTTTAGATTAAATCATAAAACAAAAAAAAATACAATGGATTTTCAAAATCATAATTCTAGAAAAACCAAGCCCTTCATAATTTGGCTTCAACATACAGTAGGTACCTACGTCGTACGTGGCAGTTATTTTTTAAGTGGTGAACGTCTACTGCGGCATAAGAATATGCGATTGACAAGTTTTTATATACTTACCTATTTTTTTATTTTTAAAAGTCAACTCCATCATATTTAATAAAAAGGTGGTGTCTTAACCAAACTAGGCGTCTTGTACAACTTACAAGTTTAGTGACACTTCAGCTTGCAGTTATGAGGTTTGAAGTCATGAATTGTTTTGTTAAACCTATAGTAGCTGCTGTTCAGTCACAGTCACAGTTCAGTCTTCTGGTGCAGGATAGCACTCACAAGCAACTGAGGGCTGAATTTGACTAATATAAGTAGAACTCCTATTAATTGAAAATTGTATAAAGCGTAGGTAGTTCAAGTTGTGTTGGTTATAGGATTAACTTTTTAGATAATTAATCATCCAACGTTACATTTTTTACTAGCATCACAGACTAACCTATACAATTCTTACAGACACTTTTTGAGCAACAGAGTGGTCAGATCATGGAATAAGCTACCAGAAGAAGTAGTCTCAGCACCCAATGTCAATCAATTTAAAAATAAACTTGACAAATTCCTATCCTGTAATGAGAAAGCTTGAGTGGAGAACACCTGGATACAGGCTTTATCAGTTGTAAACTGCTTGCCTGATTAATAATAATAATAATTGATTCGGTTACTCGAACGGTAATGGTTGGTTTTACAGTATTCTATACTTTTTCGGATGGTTCCAGAATGATCTATTGCGTACGTCATAAAGACGTTTACAGATTCATGTTCTAGAAACTTATTTTCTGGTCCTAACCAAAGGATCCAAAAGACGTCATGTAAGTACGTCGTTGGTACGTGCACCAAAGACTGCATCTGGAATAACTTGTTGCCGTCGATAACCGTACGTCAGTAGGACATACATCCACGACCGTCACCGGACTGACCTTATAATGACTGGTAAAAGACGTCATTTCAAGGTTGGCGTCTGAAATTGCTACCTGGGTAGGTGTCTTATATACAAGCAACCGTTTTGAATGTATTTTTGACATTCCCACGGGAATGGGAATAAACTAGATCAGCGTGGGCAACGCCCCGCCGGTCAAGCGCTTTTGCTAATATTAGGTAGAGTTCAGTTTATCACCGCTCTGCTGCTGTAATGACACCTTCAATATTCTAATTTTTAATATTTTATAGAGCCATATTCTGTTTTGATTATGCAGGATGAGCATAATCTCCTTTTAGTTGCCCGCTATCGTGCATTAAATATTATAAATAACTACCGCTTTTAAAATAATTGAATAAGCGAACCAAGAGATCTATTATATTATTATACCTACGGGTTGGCTTAGTTGGTAGGGACTCTGCCTTATGAGTACTTACTAGGTATGTGCTCTACTGGTTTGGGCCTAAATAACCGTGTGTAAACCAAAGAATAAATAAAAAGGTTTGCAAACTCTGTTTTAAAACTTTGAGAATAAAAAGACGAAACATCGCAATGATCTTTCATTCTCAGCAAATCCACGATGCTACTAAGGAGCTTTTTACTGGTGATAACCGTCGGCCACATACTCGCCGCGGAGTCATGGAAAAGACCAGGGTGTCATCGCATAGGTTTATTTATTATTTTATAATTATGGGTTACCACTTATTTTTATTAAGTAGTTATGTACGTAATTAAATCAGGAAACTACCTGACTATGGTTGAGTTCACCAACACTAAACGACGGTCAAAACAATAGTCTGATGCCCAAGTCAAACTAATGTTTACAGTTGTGGTAATGGCTCGTTTGCTACAATTGTTAAAATTAAAATATAATTTGATATAAGTTGACTCTTGTGGTGATGACCAGCGGTATGATTTTGGGCATCTGATTTTGGTTTTAATGGTCGTTTAGTGTGGCTGTCTATTTTTTTATTGTGGGTTTCTTGTTTTTGTTCAGTGAAGTGCAAAAACT
The DNA here is from genome assembly GCA_963855545.1 of Ethmia dodecea. NCBI lineage: Eukaryota > Metazoa > Arthropoda > Insecta > Lepidoptera > Depressariidae > Ethmia > Ethmia dodecea. The sequence goes on from OY979443.1 coordinate 6,524,296, forward strand.
TTTATTAAAAACGTGAAAGAGAAGCCACACGAAATAATTACGTTTCTATAATTCTACTTGTTTCTAGGTCATACAAGGAACATAAACATTCCTGATTGCGTCGAGTTTAAAATCACGACTAACGCATGCCGAGGGTTCTGCGAATCGTGGTCCTTGCCGAGCATAATGCTGGGATTTAAGCGACACCCGGTCACATCACTGGGCCAGTGCTGCAACATCATGGAGACTGAGGATGTAAGTGGCAACAATGAAGCTGCTCCATCCACCTGGGTGTGATAGTCCTCGATCGGGCATCTGGCCATGGCAATTAAGTAAAGCAAGAGCGTAGAAGTCAGAAAAGTAATTATAAAAAGTAGGTTAGGGCCTGTATTAATTTTAATGAACAACGATTTAACAGGTAAGTAGATCTAGATATAAAAAGATAATTTAAAACATCAAGCTTTACCCTACCGCGCCACCACCGCGCCGTAGTGGCTGCGCCCTTGATAGCAATGAGCACCGATTGATACCGCTGGGATGGTTTGTTAGGCATCATCACTCACGATTTTGTGCTATTGCACATAACAATCAAGATGAGATGATGAGACATGCCGGCTACGCTCTTGTCTGTCTAGTCTTGGTTAGATTCAGATTTAGGTTGATCCGTGATGGGCTCTTCACCAATACCTACGGATGGATCCAGAAATGGAATGTAGGTACCCTCGGAAATACGGCAAGTGTATAGGTACCTAGTTACCTACATTATTACTCGTATTACCGAAAGTTTTACTTACTTTATAGATTTTCGTCGACTTCTTACAAGTAGAAATACCTACACCCCTGCCTAGGTAGGTAGGTATTACATGTACCTATCTAACTTAAGTAATTTTGTAATTTTTAGGTCCCTGCGAAAGTGTTATGCCTGGAAGGCGAGAGGAATCTGACATTTAAATCTGCTGTGACCTGCGCTTGCTATCACTGCCAAAAGGATTAATCACGGATTAATCTAAAAAATATGTTTTCCATAGATTTAAGGATAAACAAATAAACGTAGTTTCATTTAACATATAGGTACTTATGAGATAATGTATCTGATGTTTAATGAGCAAACAAGGGTGTAAATTGCGATTAAGAAATTTATTTATTCATTTGTTGTCAAAATTGTGAATTTAATTTGGTTAAGATTAAACATATCGATACAACTGCGATTAATAATGAATTTGTTTTATTTATAAAATCACTAGCTAACCATATAATTATACTTATGCTTAAAAATATATATAATGTGTGTAGATAGATACATATATAGATATCTCCACTCTGCAAATGTTGATCGTATGGGCTGTGGCATCATTTAAGTACCTACCTAATTGTTGATCCGAACAATTTTTGTTGAGCTAATGTATGATTCTGTATACCTACTATTGTTGATCCGATTGCGATCAACAATGGCTGTCCCTCTACTGGACAAATTTATAGCATTTTTTATACAAATTATCAACATTTGTCGAGTGAAGATATCAATCTTACATACAGGGTGAATTTTTCAAGTGGGCGTGGATGGCTAAATCAGAAACTATATGAGGAATAGCGAAAAGTACTCAAAGAAGTCTCGGGCCAGATTTTGATGAAAACTTAAACGGCATCTTTGCATTTTTGAAAAATCATGCTAAATGTATACAGGATACATATACTCCTAGCATTAGAACGTTGCCTGAAAAAATACCTATCTCCTACAGTAATATTCTATTATTGGACGACATTGTTATAATATAATATACTAGCGACCCGCCCCGGCTTCGCACGAGTGCAATGCTAACACTAAAACCCTCCTCTTGAATCACTCTTTCCATTAAAAAAAACCGCGTCAAAATCCGTTGCGTAGTTTTAAAGATTTAAGCATACAAAGTGACATAGGGATATATGGACAGAGAAAGCGACTTTATTTTATACTATGTAGTGATATAATCTCATGGCTTTTATCCTTGGGGGGGTAGGCAGAGGTATTACCAAAGACGTTTGAAGAAAAAGTAAGAAAATGATTTTCTTCCAACCTCTGGGTATTTACTTACATTACTGGAAATACCCACGTTTTACCATTATATTCTTTGAACCCCATAACGTGATAAGTGGTGAGCCCATAGCCGGACGGGTCTGTCACATGTATCAGAATTAATTCTGGACTGGAACCTGCGAGTTTCCTCACGATGTTTTCCCAGACTGTCGAGCTAGTGATAAATATGTACTTACGTAAGTTTTTGAAAAACCAAGTATCATGAGAAGCGGGCTTTTTAACCGCTGGGCTATCACTGCCACTCCTAGGTATTTATATATGTACTATCTTTGTTTTCATGTTGTTTTTGTATCGCTAAGTTGGGCAAGAGTAGTTAGGAGTACCAAAAAAAATAAAAATAAAAAAGGATTTTAGTCCAGAGGGGGTAGGCAGACGTATTCCATTTCTGGATATACCCACTTTTCACGAGATATTCTTTGGACCCTAAACGCGGTGAACTGCAAAAACACCTAAACGTGATAGGTGGGAGCCTATCGCTGGACAGAGCCGTGTTACACATGTCTCAGAATTAATTTTGAGATCTGCGGGTTTCCTCACGATGTTTTTCTTCACCGTCGAGCTAGAGATAAATATGTGGGTACGTAAGTTTTGAAAAACTCATTGGAACATGCCAGGATTCGAACCCCAGCCTCACTGATTCATCATGTGAAGCACTCTTTAACCGAAGGCTATCACTGCTGCTTAGAAGGGGTATACTCCAACTAATTTAATAGTCTAGATGCCAAAGTCTTAATACATTTTTACCCTGAACTTTTTTCAAGAACTTGAAAACATAAGACTTGGCTTTTTAGCCTTACAACATTCGGATCAGAGAAACTTTACAACAGACAAGGCTGTACGGGCTAGATCCCTTTGCCTCTCCCTAATGGGATTAATTTAAAAAGAATGATACTGACAGATAGCTGTCGTGTGGTGTGGCTGTCATTTTTATAGATGAGTTCAACGAAAATCCAAATTGTTGATGATAAATTTGTAGGATATAATCATTTCGTGATTTATAATACTGTAGTACAAACAAAAATGGTATGGAGGACAATTCCAACTCATGTAAGAAGACGCCTGCTTGGCAAAACTGTGCCCACTGTCCAAGCCTCATATTCAGCAATGCCACGGAATTCGAAAGGTTATTTACGACGATTTTAAATTAATGGTAATTTACCCGTTTGTATAAATGTCAGACTGAACAATTACTTTATTTCAGGCATATCCAAGAAAAACACAGCATCAGAGAAGGTTCCATTATCTTATGTCAATATGGACAGAATGGGATATGTTCAGCACTTCAGTTCGGAGATTTACGCAAAGCCGGATTTAAATATCACGTTAGGGAATACCACTTGTACAGCAAGGAGACCTCCGATGACTGGACTTTTTACTCTTCATCACAGAATCTTCCAGCAGTCCTAAATGACCCCAATAGAGGTAAACAAAGCAATTTTTTTACCAAAACATGGGGAGACAATTTTATAGAAAAAGTAGACATATACCCTAGTCCTTATTTGCCTGAAATCACTTTATCGCATTTTGAATCATATTGCAAGAAAATTGCTAAGAGATACCGCAGACATAGTAGATTAAAAGAAAATGTACCAGCAAAGACTAAGACACCTGTGATAGAGGAAGTTTGTGAGGTGCCCGATATTTTCTTTGAACAACCATTACCCCTTAATGACCCCAAAGTCTTCAGCCAAGTTTTTCCAAGCTTATGTAAATCTCAAGATCCTAGTACTGCTATAAGATCCCTACAAGAAACACTGAGCACATATCTTGATGTTATTGAGATGAAAATATCAAAGCAAGTAGCTCAAAAATCCGATGCTTTCTTCCATGCTATGCTATCACACGATACTATCATGGAGCAAATGGCCAGAGCGGTAAAAACAGTAAGACATACTCGTCAAAATATATCAGAAGTCAAAGAGAATTTAACAAAATGCCCATTGCAATTGGTGAGTTTGACGAGGATCAATCAGAACCTGAATAATGTGCATGACCTTTTAAAGCTGATGGGAACAGTACAGCAGACTCAGCCCATGATCCAACTTTTGCTTAGCACCTCAGATTATGTAGCTGCGTTAGATCTGATTAGTTCTACACAAAAAGTTCTGTCAACACGTCTTACTGGCATACAAGCCTTTCGCCACCTTTCCCCTCAGTTGACAGAAATGAAGAGACTAATTCACAAAATGCTAAGTAACGAATTTCAAAGATTCATAGTTACAGATTTAAATAGACCACCAAATGATGTATCAGATATACCAGAGAGGGACAAAATTGTATCAATTGTATCTGGAATACTTCGTTTGAAAGAATTTGATTTTATAGATACATTTAAGGTAGAATCTATGACCTCAATCCAAGCAACTATCAAGCAATCAGTGATTGAAATAATTTCTGAAAGAGATGGAAATACTGAAATTGTGTTAAGAGGCTCAAATGCGGACAATACTTGGCTTCTATGCAGTGAAGGTATAACATTTCTGCAAAAAGTTGGTCCTAACTTAATTAATTTGTTTAAAAGAATACTATCCTTGAATAATTTAATACTAGAAATCAGTCAAATGGATGATGTGACAGGAAATGAGAGTGAGGAGGTTTGGACTTCAGAAGAACTATCTTCTATTGAAGACAAACTGAGGAAAATGGTCGTTTCTCTTTCTGACTACTGCAACGAACGCTGTGCCAATCTCATTGTAACCAAAACTGAGAAAGATTATGTGTTTACTGACTTGTCTCAATTGTCGAAATTGTCTGAACTAATAGAAAATTTCTCTGATGAATGTGAGAATATTACTGGTCACAGCAGTAATGCATTGAAGCTAGCACTGAGAAGTTTTGCTATGAAAAACATACAAAGTTTACACACTGAGCGTAGATCTCAGCTTACTGCAACTCTAAATTCTGAAAGGTGGAAAGCAGCCGAGGTTCCTTCTGAATTACAAAGTGCTATAAATAAAATATGTGAGGTAGGAGAAATACCCACTACAATAAAATATGATACTGGAAAATCAGATGGAAAGTACTTGAATATAAATAAAGAAAATTATGCTGTTGTAGCTACAGTTCAGCTTTTAATTAAAATCTTACTCGAATATTGTGATGCTACTAAACAGTCCCCAGTAATCGTTCAGTACTTGGTACATTGTATGTTAGAACTGATGAGGCTATTTAATTCCCGATGCTGCCAGCTTGTTTTGGGCGCAGGGGCAATACAAAGTGCTGGATTAAAAACAATCTCTACCTCAAATTTGGCATTGGTCTCGAGATCCCTGCAGGTTATCCTTTGGCTGTTGCCCTTACTAAAGAGGCGGCTAGAGGTGCACTCAAAAGAACTATCTCTGAATGGCTTTGTTAATATTGAAAGTGATATAGTTAGCCATAAGCAAGAAATAGAAAATAAGATTTGCCTCATAGTTAGTAATATGCTGAGTTCTCAGCTGACTGGGTGGGATGCTAAGCCTCCTGTTCCATCTCAAACATTCCGAAATATTTCCAAACATTTAGTGAAGTTACATGAAGCACTTATTGATATTCTACCTATTGAACAAATAAGGGCCATTTACAAACGGGTTCATGATAACTTTAAAGATAAACTCCGAGAGCAATTGGTAAAAATGAATATAGTTGCAAATGGCAGCCCTCAACATGGTGTAGTCACCTCAGAATTAACATTTTATTTGCAGACTCTTAAAACACTCAGAGTCATACAGGAAAATGATTCTGAAGATAATATACTGTATGATATTTGGTTGAATTAAATATTTGTGTGTATACTTAGACAGTAATTTCTCATTCAATATTTTTAAAATTCTTGGTTTAAATGATCCAAAGATTGTTTTGTTGTTAGACTTGTTAAATAATCTGGTTTAATGTGCAGGGACATTAAATTAAAATGGTGCTTCAAATGATACTTAACTTACATACCAATTGAGTGTATTGTATAATAAGAAAAGAAAACCATATAAGTATATAGCATTACACTTATACAGTAGGTATTCAAAATTTTGCCAATATAAAAAAACTTTCTGTTGTAATGTGATAATACATTTCTGTAGTACGAAATACGCAAAATAATTTAAAGTTTCTCAGTGTTTGTAATATTAATAATAATATAGTATTGAAATGTAAATATGTAAACTCTATTTATTTGCAATCACTATGCAGTGCATTGACTATAATTATAATATTATGATGATCAAACTGAAGCTTTTTATTGTAAACTAGCTGTTCCGCGCGGTTTCTCCTGCACAGTTCCCGTTCCCGTGGAAATAAGGGGATAAAATATAGCCTATGTTATTCCCTGATAATGTAGCTTTCCATTGGTGAAATATTTTTTTATGTCAGTCCAGTAGTTGAGTGCATTCGTTACAAAAATTCAATCCTTTCTTCTTCATAAAAAACTTAAGAGGTGTCAAGGGACACCCGGATGGAACGTCACTGGCTTGCTTTCTATGAGAGAGAGAGAGAGACAGAGACAGAGAAACACGCGCACGGCGTGTCAAAAAGTGTCGTTACACCTTTTGGTCTAAATTTTGTCCGTCTAGCCCCCTTTCGCAATATATATATATAAGGAACTTCGTTCCAATCTTAGTATAGATAATGATATCAACACAATCAACTTATACTTTTTCAAGATATTTAAAATAAAGCACTCCAGTGTACAGTATACCTTTGTTTAATAATTACTATAATATAATTTAAAAATATTACTCTTTGATTTTTTTGTCTCGAAAGTAGGCAAATATATTAGATAATACATACCTACCTATATTACACACGTACTTACATTCCTAAATTAATATTTATTTTTCATATTTTACAATGATCCCTACCTACCTAGTTTATTCTATACATTCTCACATGCCACAAGTAAAATTTTAGCATCTGCTAGTATCATCTTTGACAAATAATAGGAATTTTATGTTTATATACAAGAGCTCATTCATTTTAATTACTTACAAAATTGAATCTGTGTTATGCATTATAGAAATATGAAGCCATAGGATATCTTATGAGGAATGCGACACAGCTGCAAAATACTTGGAATGTCAAAAGTCTCACAGTCAGGCGTACTTCTGACATTGGGCCTAACTTAATTATGAATAAATTGATTAAAGTTAAATTGTTAATTTTTATACTATCATTATCGTCTATCTTATCCACTAAATGCAGTATTGTCAGAACTTCAACTATTATTTTACTCAAATAATTCATATCTTTCTTTTCTATAATAGTTCTACTGGCATGAAGCAAGTCAGTTTCTGCATTATACTTTGGTAACCTATGCCTAGGACAGGGTATAAAGTGGAACAATTGGGGTACAGAATACAAAAAGTTTATGACTTGAGGTATGAAAAATAGTAAAACAGTTTTACTGAAATGGCTCAATATTCCAACCACTGCGAAAGTCATGCCAGATACATAACAAAAAGTGTCTCCGATGAAAACTCTAGATGGGTACCTGCAAACAAAAATCAAAAGATTTAGTATCAGTCATACGTAATCATTAATTTAATTTAGATTTATATGTTCATACTAGTTAGTAACAATCTTTAAAGATTATAGCTATAAGTGTTATAACATTACTTATCATTCTGCATAATTATAGACAATAAAACTAGCGAACGCGTGCGACTTCGTTCCTGAACGGACAGTTAAAAAAACATTATGATTGTATGGATAAGTCTGCTTCTAGGTGGCTTATCATGTTAAAAAAAACTTTCATACTAAGTTTTCTTAAATATCTTCTACAATATACAGGATGTCCCAGAAGTCAACGATAAGCCGAAAACCAGCGATAAGCCTAGTTATGAGGGTAATCAGAAAAATATAAAAAAAAAATCTATGTTCTTTTTTCAAAATGTTATGAAGGTTTAAAAAAAATCCTAAAAAACGGACACCCTGTAATGAACTTTCTTTTACCGTGACTGTAAATATTAACTTTCTGAATATTTTTTTTCTGTAATGCTATAACGAATAGCCGTGCTACAATTTACAATAAAAAAAAATGACATAACTGCCTCATTTTTAAGTAAAAAGTTAAATTTGTTTCCACCATTGAATTCTAAATAATTTCATCAACCACTTAAACCAGCTGTACTGTAAAAAAATGTATGGCTACTATTTTGGCAAGTATACTTAAAAGTTGACGCATTTAGTCTAAATTCTAAAATGGTATAACACATGCTAGGTTTTGTTATAGTTGAGGCATGAAATTTTTTTTTCTCGATGAATCCGGATTCTATGCCAATCTAATTTAATGAGGTGAAATGTTGGTAACGCAACCTTCTTAGGTAAATCCAGGTTAAAATCTTTTTGAATGGAGACGGACTCATAATTTTGAATAGAGAACGTAACAGGGATTTTTTATTCGTACATCTTTTGTTTATGTCATTTGTTTGATGGCTTTGATTTAAATCCATCTGTCCCAGAAGTAAAGATTCTGAAGTCTGTTGCTTAGATTGTATTTGCGTGTAATTACGAGTTCGTAACGTGAAGTTATCATGCCAAATAGATATACCGCACAGGAGTACGCCAACATGCATCTTATTTACGGAGAATGCTTATGTAACGCCAATGCTGCAGCTAGGGTGTATCGCGAGAGATACCCAAACTTAGAGCGTCATCCTGATTACCGAGTTTTTATTAATCTGCATCGATCATTATCCGAAGGTCGATTCCCTGATCATATGGCTGGTGAAGGAAGGCCCCTCTTGCCCTACGAGGACGAAGTCATGCAAGCTGTGGAAGAAGATCCAAGTATATCTGTACGTGGAATTGAGAAAAGCCTTAGAGTACCTAAAAGCAGTGCACATCGTATTCTGAAAAAAAAACCGTCTGCATCCATTCCATGTACAGTCAACAAAGTTGTTAGTGTTACATGGCCAAAAATTAAGATTCACTTTTCTCTTTAAGCCTTAAATGTATTTATAGTATTTTTTTGGTAAATTTTTTTTTGGTTTTTATAGGGATCAAAGATACCTTTCGAAATAAACATTAATCAATAATATTTATTTATAAGACTTCCCCAGAAAAATGAATTCTTAGTTACTGGCCATGTAACCCTAACAACTTTGTTGAATGTACAACGAGTACAATGTTTACTTCCCCTAGACTACCCAGAGAGAGTGCGATTTCGTCAAACGATTTTGCAAAAACACACTGAAGATCCCCAGTTTTTTGAAACGATTCTATGGTCCGACGAAGCAACGTTTAAAAAGGACGGTTACATGAACTTACACAATTTACACGAATGGCACGTGGAAAATCCTCACCTAATACGTGAAGATCATTCACAGTACCGTTTTAAAGTAAACATGTGGACAGGCATTTTAAACGGTACAGTTATTGGTCCGATTGAGCTGCCAGAGACCATAAATGGACATGTTTATTTAGATTTCCTACAAAATCAACTACCCGATTTATAAAAATATTACACAAACTTATTTCAAGTATCATTACTTTAAAGGAGGGTTAAGAAAGAGGATAAAAAGGCTTAGTTCAGGTCAGCTGCAGACTTAAGGTTGCGTTACCAACATTTCACCTCATTAAATTAGATTGGCATAGAATCCGGATTCATCGAGAAAAAAAATTTTCATGCCTCAATTATAACAAAATCTAGCATGTGTTATACCATTTTAGAATTTAGACTAAATGCGTCAACTTTTAAGTATACTTGCCAAAATAGTAGCCATACATTTTTTTTACAGTACAGCTGGTTTAAGTTGGTTGATGAAATTATTTAGAATTCAATGTTGGAAACAAAAACTTTTTACTTAAAAGTGAGGCAGTTATGTATTTTTTTTTATTGTAAATTGTAGCACGGCTATTCATTATGGCATTACAGAAAAAAAATATTCAAAAAGTAAATATTTACAGTCACGGTACAAGAAAGTTCATTACAGGGTGTCCGTTTTTTAGGATTTTTTTTAAACCTTTTAACATTTTGAAAAAAGAACATAGATTTTTATTTTATTTTTCTGATTACCCTCATGACTAGGCCTATCGTTGGTTTTCGGCTTATCGTTGACTTCTGGGAGATCCTGTATACAGATCTGCAAGTTATAATTTTATTATGTGTTTAAATACTTCACTAAATGATAGAACAACTTACCAGTTATGCTTTAGTAAAGCTAGAGTAGTGGCCAAATATGGTATCATGATATATAAAGAGAACATGTGAGCTTTGAACTGGTTACCACCAAGCTCAATCAGATCAAACACTATGATTGAGAGGGCTATGACCACTGACTGGCCTACTTCTAACCCATTGATGCCCGCCAAAATATTTATGGCATTTGTGCAGAAGACTGCCAACATCCCCATGTAGATATAGTACAAGAAACCTGTAATAAAAAATAATGTTTGTATTTCCAAGGTTCACATGAGTGCATCCAATTTTGTATCTCAATATATTCCATTGAACTGATTGTTTTATGGAAAAATGGGCAAAAAGGTACAATAATATAATGAATATAATTTTTTTATTCCCCATCATCCTAACTTATTGGTTGAAGAGGGAACAGGAGCCAGAAGTAAAATCTTACCTGTAGATGTACATAATGGTACATCCCTAGTTGAAGGTAGCAGTGATAGTATTTTTCCAAGATCCCTTGTGATTTTTTCTACCAGTAATTTGACAATTATGTATTTAAAGACTAGCTATTCCACGCGATTTCACCCGTGCAAGTCCCGTTCCCATGGAAATTCAGGAATAGAATATAGCCTATGTTAGTTCCTAAAAAGTAAGCTTTCCATCGGTGAAAGAATATTTAAAATCGGTAGAGTAGTTTTTAAGTTTATTCATTACAAAGATACAAATATTCTTTAAAATATGAAAGTAGATATTTGAGATTTGAGCTGCTATTACAAGCTAGTCAAGCTCGCAATGTCCAAAGACAGACAAGAGCAATAGATAATCATGTAATAATTGTGTCTCCATCTTGATACTTGTGATGGTATAAAATAATAGGCTCACCTATGTTTACAGATGCTCCTAGCCATGGCCTTAGTTGTATAGGGACAACAAATGTGGTAGAGTTGAAGTTGACATAATAGACAACTAGTAGCGGCAGAGAAGCCACTGTTGGTAGTAGTAGCTTGTACCTCCATCGTAGGTCCAGTACATCATCAGCAAATCCTAGTAGAAGCATACAGCATATAGACAACAATGCTGCCAGCATTTCTGCAAACTAACACAATACATACAGAAATAAAACAGTGAACTTTTAAATTTTAAGTAGATTAATGTTTTTTATTTTTTTCATTTCAAATCTTACCTCATTATGTGGGAAGTTTTCTCTATCCATAAGGTCATTGCCAAAAACTATTGGTATAAATAAAAAGCTTGTTACTAAGAAAATACAACCAGATACAACACCACATGCTTCGGGGCTGAAATCACAATCATGATGTTAGGTTAGTATTTACCCAAATTTAATTATCGGCGGTAGATTATGTACTGTTTTTTAATAATGCGAGTTTACTCACATTTTATTTTTAGTCGTTTTACATAGGTCAATTCCATATAACCCGGCGTTTATAAATAATTCTTTCAGTTTTGGTATCAATTCATCAGTAATGAAAAACGCTATTGCTGATAGAAGTAATAAAATTATAATTGACCACATATTATTCTTTTTAAGTGTGCTGCCTGCTGGCGACCGACACGTGTTCTGTAATTGCACTTCAGTTGCAAAACATTGAATGAGAATTAAAATGTAACACGTAAGTATTTATCGTAAACACATCGGAAAATACGTACTTACTACATTCATTCGGTACCTGACAATCATCTGGCAATGACAGATTTTTTTTTTTTTTGTTTTTTTTTTTTGTTGTTTCACCCCTTACAGGGTAGGCAAAGGCATTACGCCATGCAGCCTCGTCATTAGTTAATGATATCCTTATGTAAATGGCTCTGCTTCAGAGTCCATGCACAAAAATACAGTATCTTTAACACTTTCTACAACCCTAACGTGCCCTAACTTGGTTATCAGTAAAATGATAGCACTTTTACTGACGACTTTATTGTGACTTTTTGAGGCAATCCAAAAATGTCCATATCTCGCATTTTATCGAATTTCCCATTCACTGCACACCTTCACGGACACTTGCCACATAATAAACTATCACTATTATGAGTCAAAACCCGAAATACACAGCAAAATGAAAATTAAACAAAAAACATGACGTCCCTCTTCGGATTCCCGCCAAAAAGTCTTTTTTTTTTTTTTGTTGTTTCACCCCTTACAGGGTAGGCAAAGGCATTACGCCAAGCAGCCTCGTCATTAGTTAATGATATCCTTATGTAAATGGCTCTGCTTCAGAGTCCATGCACAAAAATACAGTGTCTTTAACACTTTCTACATCCCTAACGTGCCCTAACTTGGTTATCAGTAAAATGATAGCACTTTTACTGACGACTTTATTGTGACTTTTTGAGGCAATCCAAAAATGTCCATATCTCGCATTTTATCGAATTTCCCATTCACTGCACACTTTCACGGACACTTGCCACATAATAAACTATCACTATTATGAGTCAAAACCCGAAATACACACCAAAATGAAAATTAAACAAAAAACATGACGTCCCTCTTCGGATTCCCGCCAAAAAGCCCGGCAATGACAGATTCGTGTAGGTAGTTTTTTTTTTTAGTTTTTTCACCCCTTACAGGGTAGGCAAAGGCATTACGCCATGCAGCCTCGTTATTAGTTAATGGTATTCTTGAGTAAGTTTCAGTAGTTAAACTTTAATCTTGGTTAAATGGCTCTGCTTCAGAGTCCATGCACAAAAATACAGCGTTCTTAACACTTTCTACATCCCTAACTTGGTTATCAACAGTAAAACGATAGCACTTTTACTGAAGACTTCATTGTGACTTCTTGAGACGTCCCTCTTCGGATTCCCGCCAAAAAGCCCTCGTGTAGGTAGTTTTTTCGGAATAAAAAAACTCCAAAGTCAAACAGCCATATTATTATGGGCCATTTACACGAGGGCAATCCACTAAGACAATCCACTAAGAATGCATACAAAAAAAACGTGAGGACAATGGAATGGATTGTCAAACAATCCACTAAGCCCATACAAAAAAAAACTTGAGGACAATGCATTGCAGTGGACTCTCCATTTACACGAAGCCATTTGTGGATTGTCTTAGTGGAATGGCCTCGTGTAAATGGCCCCTTATCTGATGATTTTTCTTAATCAAAATAAATTCAGCATTCATAAGCAGCATTCTCATCTCGTTGGTTTAATACTCAAAGCTCATTTCTGTCGAGACAATACATTTTTGTATGTCAAGTATCCTGAAACATACATATTTAAATATCATGACACTGAAAACAAATGTTGTACCCGGGCCGGATTAGAACCCACCACCTCCAACTCATCATAAAGCAGGGTCAGTACCACTGAGCCAACAGTCTCTAATACAACCACGTAAAGATCTGGCTGTATACGCTGAGATACTTCTGCCTGTTCATAATGACAATAAAAGTGGCTTGTCAAAGTGACACTGACAACAAAATGTCGTCGAAGGTAGACGGTAGAACTAGAAGCATAGAGAACGTCAGTTCTCTAATTAGTTTGTGGCATAGAGTAACCTAACGAGTAGGTAGTAGGGATGTAAGATTAAAGGAAAATAATCGATTAAATAAAAATCGATTTCTCTTTCTTCAAAATTAATCGATTTTTTAAAAATCGATTTACATTAAAAACAATCGACTATTCTAAAAATTCGATTTTTTTCTTATACATATTTAAAAATCTATATACGCTTTTCATATTTAATAATAAAATTCTAAGAGATTCATATAATTTCAACAGATTAAAAATGAAACAAAATAATACCTATGACTAATAGTCCACTCAATAAATGGTTATAGAGTGCGTGAGCGGGGACTTCAGCTATTTATTCAGTAAGTTGTTCAGGGTACTTAGGGAGTAAACATACTAAAAGTCCCGGTGTCTAGGAGGTCCGCCGTAGTGGGGAGGAGGGATTAAAGTTCCCACTTTTGAGTCGCTAATATCTTTAAAACGGTGTATCGTAGAGAAAACATATCTTCTACATAAAGAAAGCTCATAAAATATTCTGCAACTTTAATCTTAAACACTTTTTTCAAATTCCTACCCGTTTTCGAACTACACGTTCCGGAAGAGTGAATTTTTTCGAAAAAAGTACTTTTATCAAATACTAGCTGTTGCCTGCTACTTCGTTCGCGTTATTTCGGGATAAAAAGTAGCCTATATGTTAATCCAGGTCTTAATCTATCATCCTACCAAATTTCATCTAAACCCGTGCAGCCGCTATGTTATTTTCGTCTTTTATCACATAGATATCTACACTAATTTATACTTCTATACTAATATTATAAAGAGGAAAGATTTATATTTTTGTACGTTTGTTACGAATAAACTGAAAAACTACTGCACCGTTTTTAAAAAATCTTTCACCAATGGAAAGCTAGAATATCCCTGAGTAACATAGGCTATATTTAATTCCCGTATTCCCACGGGAATGGGAACTACGAGGGTGAAACCGCGTGAAACCGCTATTTTACATAACACTAGCGGTATTTGTAACAAATAAACTCAAAAACTTCTGGGCCGATTTTGAAAATTCTTTCACCAGTGGAAAGCTAAATCATCATTCAGTAACATAAGTTATATTGTATTCCCGTATTCCCACGGGAACGGGAACTACGCGGGTCAATCCGCTATAAATTGTAGCACTAGCGGTGTTTGTAACAAATAAACTCAAAAACGACATGGCTGATTTAAAAAAATCTTTTACCAATGGAAAGCTAGAATATCCTTGAGTAACAAAGGCTATAATTTATTCCCGTATTCACACGGGAACGGGAACTATGCTGGTGAAACTGCGCGGAACCACTATTATATATGACACTAGCGGTTCTGCGCGGTTTCACCCTCGTCGTTTCCGTTCCCGTTGGAATACGGGAATATTATATTTCTGCCTTCGTGTCCGAACAGAGTTCTAAATTTACTTATAGATATATGTGTCTCTAGTGATCGTCATTCACACGGATTCCAAAGCTTAGTATTATTTTAAAAAATAAAAACATTTTTCAGTCTGGCAGCACATATGTCACCCGTTTCCGTTAAAGTCCGCCATATGTCATTACGTGTTTCCGTGTTCGTTGTTCACTACGGTAAATTTTATAAAATAGTTTTTTCAGGTTTTAAAAGACTTCAAGATGCTGAAATGGAAAAATGAAGACTTGCAGGAACTCCGTGAGGATATTGAAACGTTACTCGAGACATTATAAGAGAGGACAGATGCTGATCAGCACGATTTCGTGCGATAGAAATAATTGATGGGCTTGCACCATCGTCGTCGTCTAAGCTGTCGAGAGTCAGTCACAAGTTGTGTAGAAGATAACAAGAGATAGAAATGAGAGAATATCCAGACGAGGATAATTTTCTGAAAATAACATGAAGTGCTCCACATAAATTCACATGTTACACAACTGTCTACAAGAGGTTGTCAAATTGCATTCTCACTTCTGCTAATTGGGTGCTATGCATTGCCTGCAGGGCTCCAGCTCTCACCCTTGACACCTCGATCACGCGTTACGCACTGCCTTAGGGGTTGTTGGTATCGCTGATCAGAGCACCATAGCTCTTCCTGCTGTGGAGTTAACCTCGTTAACACCACAGTTCAGGAGGTAGGGTTAGCCTACGGGGCCTCGTCCCTACGGCGACACTCTAACCGACATTTTGAATGATGGATCTGAATCACTATTACTGGAGCCACAGTTCAACAGGTAGTGTAAGCCCAAGGGGCATCGTCCCTAGGGTGACACTGACCGAAATCCTGCATCAGAGAGCTGTATCACCATCACTGGGGTCACAGCTGAAAAGATAGAGTTAGCCTAAGGGGTATCGTCCCTAAGGCGACACTTTGACGCAACTTCTGCGTCATGGAGCCGAATCATAATTACTGGAGCTGCATGAAGACGAAAATAAACTAAAAAGTTGCCTACAAGTTGAAACTGACTATATACCTACTTGGTTAATAAGTTTGAGTACCTATAATATATATAGGTATGTAGATGTCTAGAAGTCGAAACAAAATACTTAGGTAATATTGCAAATCCATAAGTGCATTATTTCAAGGATGAACAGCTGCTGTGAAACAATACAGGCCCGGTGCTAGCTAATGTTTTAAAGACAGCGAAAGAAACTATCCTTGAGGCAAAGGACAAAGACAAGAAAGTTCTTGTTCGGTGATACCTAATTTATTTGAAAGTATAAAACCACAAATAAAATAAGCAAAAACAGCCAAGAATTGCGACATCAAACACCACAACAGATGATCTTCAAAGTAAGATTCATCAACAACAAACCCAAATCAGATACTTTAAACTGAAGGGGCCCGCCTCCACAGCTACAGCAGATGAGACTACAAGTTCAGTGGCAGCTGGTGGGCAAAGACCTCAGCAGCAGCAGACAAATACACAAAAATCATCGCTAAAGGTCAATTTGTCACTGTGGAGGACTTTAACTGTTCATTATAACTGGAGGAAAACACTCAGGATAAGGTGAATCTGTCTTACATTTCGGGATACAGCATTCCTTGAGGAAAGCCTCCAAAACAATGACTAAATATAGGTATATAATCAATCAGGTAATTCATACAATAACCAGATGCATACTATACCTACAGAGATCTTGAGACTCTTAGAATGTGAAGGAATCTCACGTTGTGGCCCACATTCTAATCAATTAATTTCTAAATATTTATTTCTAGTACATACCAAAACCAAATAACTTTTTCAAAGTCATAATTAATCTAAAAAAATTGAAAAAATAAATAAATACATACAAAACCATTTCAAGTTGGAAGATGTAAGATCTATCATTAGTTTAATGAATCCAGTGATGTCCAGCATTTATTTAAAGGTAACATATTTCTTAATAGGTAGGTACCTACTTATTCATGAAGATGACATACAATAAAATCTTAGATTTGTTTTTTGGGATGGTTTGTATTATATAAATTAATGTTCACCCATTGGGCCTGAACACAATACCATATTATCTGGTAATGAAGTTAATAGAACAAGCAAGATTTGCAAATTTATAGGATTCTTAATTTTGATGGATTTTCTATAAGAATGTTTGACTCAAGAAAATTATTAGGTATATTAAAATATAAATTAATTTTGTTCAAACAACTATTACGACATTGTAAGACAAGAGTGATTGTTCAAATTGTTGGTACCCTTACAACAGCATATCCAGCCATTCAGTACGACTGGCTGTTGGGACACCAGAAATATTGGACGATCAAAATATCTTGCATTATTTAAATAATGGTGATAACGGTAAGGTGAGAATATCACCGAATAAAATCAATACAGTCTCGTAATTAACAAAATGTTAAAGGAGAGTAGAATATAGAAGAAACTAACATAATTGACTGGAAGTAATAGTGATGATAGCGTTTTTTGAGTTCTTTTTCAGAAGAGCAAAGACTATCATCATTCTGAAATACTTTTTTGAATAAATAAGACAACTGCTGAATTCGACAAATAATATGGGTATTACTCAATTTGCTCACTTACGCTTACGACCATGGATGTAGTAGGTATATTTGTATACATTCCTGCTTATGACGTACTTATAGTAGGAATATCTCTGGAGAAGAAATCTTGTTCCAGATTTCTCAGGTGCGAATAAAATGAAAAGATATGAATATGAATATATACATATATCTACAAATAAAAACTACTATTTACATGCAATAGTTAGAATTTAAAAATGAGTATATTTATATTATATAAAGCTCGACTACCACTGACTCACTCACTCACTGACTGATTGACATAATTGTTCTCCCAGAAGGAGTCGTTTTGGAGTCAAGTCATATATAAGAAAAGTGTGCAAGATGGCGGAGTGACCCCGGGAAAATTCCGACTTTTCAAAAAAACAAAATGGCGGCTAGGCTTGCCTATTGTATCTCTTTTGTTTTCTGGCCGATTCAGTTAAAATTTTTGGAATCTGTAAAACTTTTAAGATGATTTATGAAAAATTTTTAAAAAGTTGAAAAAACAAAATGGCGGCCGCGTAATAGTGTTTTAAAATTGGAGTGGTTTTAGACCCCAGTTGACCCTAATTGATCTCCCAGATGCTAATATGTTTCAGAAATATTTTTAGTGTCATCACGTAGGTCATGTCCTGTAGTTTACCAGAAAAATCCAAAAAACTGGAAAAACAAGATGGCCGCCCTGTGAGTGGCTCCCAAAGAAAAAGATGAATTTTACCTTATTTTGAATGTCGATTTTCGGCAAGATGGCGACACCTGAGCGAGTTGGCTTGTATGGCGGGGTTAGAGGTCTCATTACGTAGTGTTGCTATGTTTAAGAATTTTCCCGAAATTTGGCGTATTTTTGAACTTTTAACGCAAAATGTCAAAACTCTAAATTTTACCATTTTGCGAAAACGAGTGACAGTCAATGGAACATTTTATCTCTCCCTATGAGGTTTTGTAGGTTTTTTGATTTTCGTCTGGCAACACTGAAAGTTATGAGCATTTTAATTTTAGGGTAGACCTCAAAAGACCCGAATTGATCTCCCAGATGCCGATATGCTACAGGGATGTGTTTGGTGTCACCGCATAGGGTATATCCTGTAGTTTACCAGAAAATCCCGAAAATCTGAAAAAACAAGATGGCCGCCCCGTTATTTTTGTTTTACTGAAAAAAATCAATTTTCTTAATCTTAATCGGCATTTTTTACACTGTTGGCAACACTTAGGAAAGTTGGCTTGTATGGAGCGATTGTGGGTCTCAGTAAACAGTGTTGCCATGAAAAGAAATATTTAAGAAAATGGTATTATTTTTTGACTTAAAATGGCTAAAACAAGATGGCCGCCCAAAATTAGACTTTATTTGTCTGTCAAAATACGACCCCACAGAGACACGCGTGGCCGCTTGCGGCCTCGCGCACCGCGCGACATCTAGTATAATATATAAAGCTCGACTACCACTCACTCACTGACTGATTGACATAATTGTTCTCCCAGAAGGAGTCGTTTTGGAGTCAAGTCATATATGAAAAAAGTGTGCAAGATGGCGAAGTGACCCCAGGAAAATTCCGACTTTTCAAAAAAACAAAATGGCCGCCAGGCGTGCCTATCGTATCTCTTTTGTTTTCCAGCCGATTCGGTTCAAATTTTCAGAATCGGTTAAACTTTTTAGTTGATTTACGAAAAATATTTAAAAAGTTGAAAAAATAAAATGGCGGCCGCGTAGTAGTGTTTCAAAGTTGGAGTGGTTTTAGACCCCACTTGACCCGAATTGATCTCCCAGATGCCAATATGCTAAAGGGATGTGTTTGGTGTCATCGCACAGGGCATGTCCTGTAGTTTACCAGAAAATCCCGAAAATCTGAAAAACCAAGATGGCCGACCGGTGATTTGCTCCCAAAGAAAAGTATTAATTTTACCACATTTTGATTGTCGATTTTTGGCAAGATGGCAACACCTGAGCGAGTTGGTCTGTATAGCGGGGTTGGAGGTCTTGCTACATAGTGTTGCCGTATTTAAGAATATTCTCAGAATTTGGCGTATTTTTTTACTTTTAACACAAAACGTCAAAACTGTAAATTTTACCATTTTGCGAAAACGAGTGACAGTCAATGAAACATTTTATCTCTCCCTATGACATTTTGTAGGATTTTTGGTTTTTGCCTGGCAACACTGAAAGTTATGGTTGATTTAATTTTTAGGGTAGACCTCAAAAGACCCGAATTGATCTCCCAGATGCCAATATGCTATAGAGACGTGATTGGTGTCATTGCACAGGACATATTCTGTAGTTTATCAGAAAATCCCGAAAAATAGAAAAAAAAGATGGCTGCCCCGTTAATTTGGTTTTAATGAAAAATTTTGATTTTCTTAATCTTAATCGGCATTTTTTAGCCAGTTGGCAACACTTTGGAAAGTTGACTTGTATGGAGCGATTGTGGGGCTCAGTAAACAGTGTTGCCATGAAAAAAAATATTTAACAAAATTTTATTGTTTTTCGATATAAAATGGCTAACACAAGATGGGCGCCCAAAATATGACTTTATTTTTCTGTCAAAATAAGACCCCACAGAGACACGCGTGGCCGCTTGCGGCCTCGCGCACCGCGCGACATCTAGTCTATAATATATAAAGCTCGACTACCACTCACTCACTCACTCACTGACTGACTCATTGACATAATTGTTCTCCCAGAAGGAGTCGTTTTGGAGACAAGTCATATATGAGAAAAGTGTTCAAGATGGCGGGGTGACCCCGGGAAAATTCCGACTTTTCAAAAAAACAAAATGGCGGCCAGGCTTGCCTATCGTATCTCTTTTGTTTTCCGGCCGATCCGGTTGAAATTTTTGGAATCTGTAGTACTGCTTAGATGATTTACGAAAATTATTTAAAAAGTTGAAAAAACAAAATGGCGGCCGCGTAGTAGTGTTTCAAAGTTGGAGTGGTTTTAGACCCCACTTGACCCGAATTGATCTCCCCGATGCTAATATGCTAAAGGGATGTGTTTGGTGTCATCGCACAGGGCATATTCTGTAGTTTACCAGAAAATCCCGAAAATCTGAAAAACCAAGATGGCCGCCCTGAAATTGGCTCCCAAAGAAAAAGATGAATTTTACCAGATTTTGAATGTCGATTTTCGGCAAGATGGCGACACCTGAGCGAGTTGGCTTGTATGGCGGGGTTAGAGGTCTCATTACGTGGTGTTGCCATGTTTAACAATTTTCCCAAAATTTGGGGTATTTTTTAACTTTTAATGCAAAAAGTCAAAACTCGAAATTTTATCATTTTGCAAAAACGAGTAACAGTCAACGGTACATTTTATCTCTCCCTATGACCTTTTGTAGGTTTTTTGATTTTTGCCTGGCAACACCGAAAGTTATGGTTGATTTAATTTTTAGGGTAGACCTCAAAAG
This sequence comes from Ethmia dodecea, assembly GCA_963855545.1. Lineage (NCBI taxonomy): Eukaryota > Metazoa > Arthropoda > Insecta > Lepidoptera > Depressariidae > Ethmia > Ethmia dodecea. Next base: position 6,545,319 of record OY979443.1, read on the forward strand.
ACCCGAATTGATCTCCCAGATGCCGATATGCTACAGGGATGTGTTTGGTGTCATCGCATAGGGTATATCCTGTAGTTTACTAGAAAATCCCGAAAATCTGAAAAAACAAGATGGCCGCCCCGTTATTTTTGTTTTACTGAAAAATTTAAATTTTCATAATAATAATCGGCTTTTTTAGCCAGTTGGCAACACTTTGGAAAGTTGACTTGTATGGAGCGATTGTGGGTCTCAGTAAACAGTGTTGCCATGAAAAAAAATATTAAACAATTTTTTTTTGTTTTTCGATTTAAAATGGCTAAAACAAGATGGGCGCCCAAAATTAGACTTTATTTTTCTGTCAAAATACGACCCCACAGAGACACGCGTGGCCGCTTGCGGCCTCGCGCACCGCGCGACATCTAGTCTATAATATATAAAGCTAGACTACCACTCACTCACTCACTCACTGACTGACTCATTGACATAATTGTTCTCCCAGAAGGAGTCGTTTTGGAGACAAGTCATATATGAGAAAAGTGTTCAAGATGGCGGGGTGACCCCGGGAAAATTCCGACTTTCAAAAAACAAAATGGCGGCCAGGCTTGCCTATCGTATCTCTTTTGTTTTCCGGCCGATCCGGTTGAAATTTTTGGAATCTGTAGAAATGTTTAAATGATTTACGAAAATAGTTAAAAAAGTTGAAAAAACAAAATGGCGGCCGCGTAGTAGTGTTTCAAAGTTGGAGTGGTTTTAGACCCCACTTGACCCGAATTGATCTCCCAGATGCCAATATGCTAAAGGGATGTGTTTGGTGTCATCGCACAGGGCATATCCTGTAGTTTACCAGAAAATCCCGAAAATTTGAAAAACCAAGATGGCCGACCGGTGATTTGCTCCCAAAGAAAAGTATTAATTTTACCATATTTTGATTGTCGATTTTCGGCGAGATGGCGACACCTGAGCGAGTTGGCTTGTATGGCGGGGTTGGAGGTCTTGCTACTAAGTGTTGCCGTGTTTAAAATTTTTCCCGGAATTTGGCGTATTTTTTTACTTTTAATGCAAAAAGTCAAAACTCGAAATTTTATCATTTTGCAAAAACGAGTGACAGTCAGTGAAACATTTTATTCCTCCCTATGACCTTTTGTAGGTTTTTTGAATTTCACCTGGCAATACTGAAAGTTATGGCCGATTGAATTTTTAGGGTAGACCTCAAAAGACCCGAATTGATCTCCCAGATGCCGATATCCTACAGGGATGTGTTTGATGTCATCACATAGGTCATATCCTGTAGTTTACCAGAAAATCCCGAAAATCTGAAAAAACAAGATGGCCGCCCCGTTATTTTTGTTTTACTGAAAAAAATCAATTTTCTTAATCTTAATCGGCATTTTTTACACTGTTGGCAACACTTAGGAAAGTTGGCTTGTATGGAGCGATTGTGGGTCTCAGTAAACAGTGTTGCCATGAAAAGAAATATTTAAGAAAATGGTATTATTTTTTGACTTAAACTGGCTAAAACAAGATGGCCGCCCAAAATTAGACTTTATTTGTCTGTCAAAATACGACCCCACAGAGACACGCGTGGCCGCTTGCGGCCTCGCGCACCGCGCGACATCTAGTTTTCAAATATGCTTGCATCATATATTACCTCTAAAGAAAATTACAAGGAATCTAGAAAGCTTTATGTTAATGCAAAAAGGATTGTAGCTGAGTATAAATACTTTGGAACAATCAACAATTTATTTATTTGCAAGAACCTAGATTAAACCTAGATTAAAACAGCTATTTTTATTGGTTTGTTAATGGATTTGCAGTAGTATTCGCACAGTTGTAAGACTCATTCTAAGAATAGGAAAAATATTAGGTATTGATTAGGGCATGGAATACCGGAATGATTTTCATACCGGTATTGATACCGGTATTGAAATTTCAATTACCGGTATACCGAAATTTCGGTATTTTTTCGGTATTTTTTTAAATACTGTTTAAATGATTACAAAAACTGCGCTACATGTCAGAAACTATTTATCAACTCCCTAGAAACCACAAAATGAGTTATTAAAGTAGAGGTAATAAAGAATAGCAAAGAAAATACGTTATTTGATCCAAAAAATATTTATATTGTTTCATTGCCACAAATATCACAATCAAATAGCTATAAAAATCACAGGGTTATCTCAGGGTGGATGAAATAGTGACTGGTCACTGCAACAACATTGGGACCCCCGAGTGCACCTCAAACTAAAGCGAAAATTATGGCCATGAGGAGATATATAAGGCCATGATAAGACCTGTCGTCATGTATGGAAGGAGGATGAAAGGAGACTGCATGCAGCGGAGATGAGAATGTTAAGAATGATGTGTGGAGTAACGAGAATTGATAAAATTAGGAATGAATTCATAATAGGAAGTCTGAAAGTAGCACCCGTGATGGAGAAGTTGAGAGGTATTCGTCTGTCTTGTTATGGACATATTATAATGAGGAGGGATGAGAGTAATGTTGTAAGGCGAGTGCTTGATATGAATGTGGAAGGCGGTAGGAAGAGGGGTAGACCAAAGAAAATATTTATGGATTGTGTCAAGGATGATATGTGTAAAGTGAATGTAGATATATAGACCAAAATGAAAGGAAAAAACATACTGCGCCAACCCCAAATAATGGGAAAAGAATAAGTTAATGATGAAATAGGTATGTAGGCATTAAAATCTGTTTTACTCTCTAATGATAAGAAAACTTGTAGTAAAAATTTTGAAAATCTCTCTTAGTCATATCTTATATTATGAATACGAACATATTATTATTAAAACAAACTAAAATTGCAAATGAAGGTATCGTTGAAAGTAATTTTAAAATAAACCAAAATGTAGGCGCAGGCGCAATTTAACTCAACGCCATCAATCAGGCAGATCGCGTGTGTTGGGACATTGATCGAAGAAAACACAACGCGCTCAAACTTGCGTCGTTTTGCGACGATCTTTTTTGTTACTTATTATGTAACTTGCAGCCGAAAAGGCCATTTCTGATTCAACGCTTGTGGGAGTAAAACATTAGATGAACAACTGAAAGCAATATCATAAAATACCATCTAGTGCAGAAGTGCATAGCTAGTATATGTGCATGCAGTGTTTTGCGCAGTTGGTTTTGTAGTGATTTTTTTCTATAATCGTGGTAATTCGTGTCATGAAAACTCATTTGCAGTATGAACAACACTATGAACCATAGAAATCGAGCGTTCTGCATGGTCTTTAAAACCCTTGCAAAAGTAGAACACTTTTTTCGAAATACCGAAATTACGGTATTTCATCCTCAAATACCGGTATCAAAATACCGAAAAAATTGACCGGTATACCGGTATACTGGTATCCATGCCCTAGTATTGATAGTGTTAGATAAAATTGTTTTGATCTAAGTTGATAGTCCAAAAAGAATTTTGGTGTACTTACCAAAATTTCTTCGATTTCCAATGTTTAAGACAATTTTTTATAGTTGGAATTAAGGCCCCACCAAACTATTGGTTTACCCTTTCAGGAACCCACACTCTCTACCTATACAAGCAGCTTACTCTGGTGGCAGGGCGACGCCAGGCAGGCATTTATGACATCAAGGTATTTCACAGTATTCAGCAAATATAGTATTGACATTTATGAAAGCAATATGATCCTGTAATGTATATACTGGCAATTTCTTTTTTCAAAAATATATTAAATAACATAATATATTATTTGTACCTACAGTATTGTAATATCTGTGCCTAGGTATACCTATATGCTGAAGCTTCTGTCTAGGATATCATATCAGTATGAAATTTCTAAATTCAGTTAACAATTTGTGCCACACCAAACTCAGGCAGATCGGCCCTTCGTTTTATAAATTAACAAGTTAAGTCACTATTACAAGAATGTGATAATTTTACAATTTATGACAAATAAGACCTTATCTGTCTAAATGCCATACTATGGGGATAATTTTTTGTGTTAGGACCATCTGAAGAGAATGTTTCATAAAGAATAAGTATATTATTATAACCATAATAAATATACAGTTCTTTACCTATAGTGTTAGCTACTGGACAATGGGTTCACTTCTACTCTGTCTTTTATATATGATAACATAAATAATATTGATATTAACACACAACATATATTTAGCACTATAGTGTGCACGATAGAAAAGAGCACAATTTTCATCAAATCTCTGATTTGAAGTTTGAAATAGTTTTTAAACTAATGTTTGCACAACTTTAATAAAATCCAGAAAGAATAAAAACTGCTCCATAAAAAAGTTTTCAGAATAATTGGGATTCTGCCTGTCTATTTCAAGTTCAATCCTGAAATATGTCCACTGTCCAGCCTGCAACTTGCTCGATTAGTTATTTAAAATTGACTAAAAATTTACTTTCCAGTAATACTTCTTTGTTCCAAAGCTTCAGAAAATATTAAACACAAACTTCGAGTAGATAGCTCAAAACAATACTAGCTGATTGAGGGATTTATACGTATTTATGTAGGCTGCAACACTTGCTACCCAAAATGTAGGCCTATGAGAAAAAGGCTCTATAATAGACCCAATAGCTAAAAGAAAGATGATTTGCTTAATTCGTAAGGTTTCAGTTGGCTGTAGATATATCTCTAGGTTGTTTACACCTTTTCATAGTTATCTTACACCTACTTACCCGACTGCGCAGGGTACTTTTAATATGTTTATTTTATTATTATTGTAGTACATACAGTGTAAGAGTTACTGATTATTTATTATTCTTTAAGATAACTGTTATCTATCCAAAACCTAGCAAGTACCTTCCTACTATATGGAAATAAAAAATATATTTACTTAGACAGGGAAGTATAATTTAGTAATATTATACTTTTTATTGTTTTATAAATAAAACAGCTTTGAACATCTATCTATAAGTAAATTTAGGACTCGGTTCGGACACGAAGGTAGAAATATAATTAATGGTCAAACGAACTTACCTTAAGTTAAGTTCGACCCATAATTATATGAGGCCTTCGTGTCCGAACCGAGTCCAGCCCTCCCAACCCTGGATCCAAAGTTTGGATCTACCCCTAAAATATTAAACTTTGAACTTAAATGACATATGGCGGACTTTGACGGAAACGGGTGACATATGTGTTGCCAGACTGAAAAATGCTTTAATTTTTTAAAATAATACTAAGCTTTGAAATCCGTGTGAATGACGATCACTAGAGACACATATATCTATAAGTAAATTTAGGACTCGGTTCGGACACGAAGGCCTCATATAATTATTGGTCGAACTTCACTTAAGGTAAGTTCGTTTGACCATCAAAAATATAGCCTATGTTACTCGGGGATATTCTAGCTTTCCATTGGTTCATCCACCGCATAGATTGGGCTGTTTATAAAAAAACGATTAAAACGCGTAATTTATATAATCGTTTTTTTTTTAAGAAATCGATTATTAAAAATCGATTATTTAAAAAAAATTATCGATTGTGTTAAAAATCGATTATTTTACATCCCTAGTAAGTAGAAGTAGAAGGTTGCTCGGTACTGTCATGTTCCGGTAGGTAGTGTGTTTTGGTCAGTTTGGGTCTTGGTCACTATATAAAGAGTTGTAAAACAAAAGGTAACAACTAGAATAAAAAAGAACATGAGTACCATGGATGAAATTGAAGAAGAAGCGAAAATCGCAGCGGAGAAAATGGTTATGAATATGATGCAAAGGCCAGGACAACTTGAGAAAGTTAGTACAGTCACTTGTCCTCCTACTATTTTCTGTTTTTCGAAAAAAAAGTTATTAATTATGAAATAGTGATAAGTTTTCGAATAAATTCTTGGAGCTTTATGTAAACTCATACTAGTTTATGTAAAACTACATTTATAAATATTAATTCTTGTAATTATAGGTGGAACATTATAAGAAAAGAATAACCCACAAAAAAGCCTCTATTGAAGCCCAGCTGAAATCTGCAGTTCAGGGGAAGCTGGACGGAGTCAGCGTTGGACTCAAGCAGCTGCAGGAATGCCTTGATGATGTCCAACAAATCAGTTTAAAGTAAGTGCTTGATATTTATTTGTTTTTACCCCGTAAGTACCTTATTCAGCATTAATTAAAGAAATAAATGTTTAATATTATATATCGTCGGGGATAGTGCAATACCGCTTAAGTAGCATTGGTAAAGGGTGCGTATCTGCACTTGACCAAATTTTACAGGAGAAGCAAAAAAAGGTATTACTGCTTCATTTTTGAGTCCAAATGTCTCGTTTTTGTATATTAGACTTAAATTTACCTACTTTATTTACCAGTAATAATATTTTAGCAAAAACATCGTTTTTTATACTTTTTACACCACTTACGCGGTCTTGTTCTGACCACAGACTGAATATGTGTGACATGAGTATACTTAGTTTCGCGGTATTAGAACAATAATATTTATTAAAATTGCGCTAAATAACATGTTTTCCTCTAAAAATTTACATAGTATATTATAATCTAAAATTTTAAATATAAAATAACTAACTAAACTACTTTGTTACACGTAGTGTCGGCAACGTGCGAGCGCTGTCGGCAGGTAATTGCTCCCGGAATTTCCGAAATACAACTCCCTGTGGCCAGAAGTCCTCCTTCATGAAGGTTTGAAGATAATGGGTTGGTACTCTCACCACAAAAGAATTAAAATTCGTTTTGCGACGAGACTCCAACCATTCAACCCTCAATGAGAAAGTGGACTTCTTCACTATGTAGTCTACGACGTCTTGGACCTTCGTAGACCAGTGTAATCGGGACACATACAGCTGCGTCGACGGCAGCAGGACGCAGCATATGGTTCGGTCCAATCGGAGCAGTGCCACGGGTGTTGAGGCTAGAGGGCTTCTTCTTCTTCCTCTCTACTCTTTGGAAGCCCTCCTCATCACACTGGTTTTTCTTGAAAACCGGTGGGGGCACATGCTTGTGTGAATTGAATTGTCAGTGAATCAGTAAATGAGGGACCATTTTACGAAATTTATAGAGGCTTAGGAATTGCTGGAAATTCATAAAAGGAGGAATTGCTCAGTGGCCATTTTAGATCCACTTGAAATCTTTCATTAAAGGTGGGCTTATATTCAATTGTTCCAAAAGGACTATACTCGTACTTGATAAACCTGACATAAACCACGCACTTCGCTCCAATTCCTCGGCTATGTCTGATGGACTCGTGATTTGAGACAGGTTCTGTCTAAAATCTTTGAAAAATGCGTGGTGAGACGGATTCAGTCGTGCTTCTTTGCTACCAGTAAGTGAGGCGTATGAGCTAGGTAAAAAGATATCGTGATTTTTTAACCTCCTTTCTATTACTGAATGAACTGAATACACCTTCATCTGCGTATGGCCCTTTTCCAGAAACTTAGCCTTTCTCCTAACCAGTATCTCATTGTCAATTCCTTTATGCCCTAAGTTCTTATTAATGTCTTCAAGCAAACGATTTCCTTTTATTTTATGTAGGTAATACTCTTGTCCTGCAATCATTTCCTTTTCCTCCCAACTCATTTGGCAGAATTTAAAAAAATTTGTTTAAAACAAAGTCGCTTTCTCTGTCCCTATATCCCTGTGATGTATGCTTAAATCTTTAAAACTACGCAACGGATTTTGATGCGGTTTTTTTTAATAGATAGAGTGATTCAAGAGGAAGGAGGTTTTAGTGTTAGCATTGCACCCGTGCGAAGCCGGAGCGGGTCGCTAGTACTAAATAAAGCAATCACGTAACTAACACTACAGTCAAAGCAATACCGCGTATGTGAATGTTTTTTCTTAATTTGACCTTTATTTGTAGGTAATTCTTATTCTCGAAGTACCAGACTAATTAATTTAGCTCTATCACAATCTCACAATGGTGTACTTCAATTAATTTTGTTATTTTTAAACATAAATCAATACACTAATGACAACAAACAGCAGATCCGCGGAATTGCTTTTTACCGAAAACAGACCCGCGGTATTGCTTTTAAGCCTATAATCACTTCCTATTGGCCGATTCCAAAGTGACGAAGAATGGGCGGGAGCCAATCACGTTAACGGGTGCACTGGCGCGAAATCTCAAATTGGCTACTTTTGTCAGATCCGCGGTATTATCCAAAGCTAGTTCCGCGGTATTGCACTATCCCCGACGATATAGCATTTAAGTTACTAGCTAAGCGTAGCTGTTCTGTGGGGTTTCACCTGCATAAGTCCCGTTCCCGTTGGAAAATTATAGCCCTTGTTACTCTCAGAAAAGTAAGCTTTCCATTGGTGAAAGAATTTTAAAAATTATTAGTAGGTAATCTAGTAGTTTCAGAGCCTATTCAATACAAACTAAAAAACAAAAAATCAAATCTTTTCCTTTTTAGTATTAGTGTAGATTACATATTATCACATCTACATGTACACTAATATTACCTATAAAGAGAAAAGATTTGTATCTTTGTTACAAATAAACTTAAAAGCTACTTGACTGATTTTAATAATTCTTTCACCAATGGAATGGACAATTAATAATGGATATTATCACTGAGTAACATAGGCTATATTTCATTCTCAAGGGAATGGTAACTACAAGGTTGAAACCGCACAACACTGCTAGTATATTTATTATAAGGGTACAAAAGTGGCAACTTACTTACATTCCATTTTATTAATTTTTTTCTCGTGAAAATTTTTGTGTCACTACTTTTTACGAGTACATGTTGTTACTTGTGTTATCTGGCCAGGTAACATTTATGTGAGATAATAGCATGTATTGTATTATAAAATAAAAGAAGTGGTCCCGATACAAATACTTATTTTAATTACACACAAATCACTTGTACACTTATACTTTAAACCGACAGCGTTTCGACTTAGATAAGCTACGCGCGCGACGACTTGAGACCAACTGACTCGCTTGCCGACTGCTCGCCCTTTTCAAGCCTCGTCCGCCATGTTGTCACCCCACCATTTTTACCCCTACACTACCTAATCACAATTTGCGGCTCTAGACATTTTAGCTACCGTACTAATTTACAATAAATAAACTTAATTTAAATGTTTGGGCGACAACATCCGGCCGTCCTGCATACGCATTCGCCCTCGAATGCGTTCGGGTCTGGTGCACAACTGAAAAATACATGGAGCATTTAAGAGAAACCACCACACTTTATAATCTTTGTTTGCTATTCCATCATCGGCCAGCAAACTAAAGTTTTTTTTTTTTGTAATGTTATCTGAGGGTACTTTATTCCATCGACGGTCGGTATACTCAGATAAGCTACTTAAATGAATCCTGACGTTTAATTGCACATCTAAATAATACTAATAATAATAATAATATATATATATTAAATAATACTGGTCCATCGTCGGCCAGTACATTTAAATTAACAGTACCTTGAACACACCATTATTTACATAGATCCAGATACCATCACTGTTCCATCGGCGGCCAGCTTTTAAGCCTTTTGGTTTTTCCACTATTTAACCCGAGGCTCACTTTTCTAGACCTATGTATCGCAGGTTGTGTTCGAAGCTTGTGCGCCAGACATCAATTATAATGTTATTTAATTTTCAACAAAATTAGAAATTACTATGAACACCTGTTTTATTTAAAAAGTACAGTAATTAAAGTTACCTGACAACATCCGGACTATTCTTTTATTACTTGTTACAATTCCATATCGGCTATATTGATCCATGGCTTCATATTTTCCGTGCATGTGACTCCCTCATACTTTTTGGATGTTCTTTCTGCTCATCTCATATCCGTGACCTTGTATCTATCGTGTCCTAAAATATCTGTTATCTGGAATGGACCTTTAAATATTGGCAATAATTTTGTACTTTGACCATCGTTACTTTGGCTAGGAATTTTTATGACAACCAGATCACCCACTTTATAATCATGAGCAACTTTTCTCTTCGCGTCAAAAGTTTCTTTTTGCTTCACTGCATTCTTTTTAATATTTGCATCAACTTTCTTTCTTAGCTCTGTAACATCAACACACTGTTCTTCATTATCATCCATTAATTTATCAGCATCCATTTGAATTCTGTATCCAAAAAAGACTTCGCTGGGAATAGCCGATGTAGTTTTATTAATGGTGCTGTTAATGCCCTGTTGAATGTTTTCAATGTGCAAGTCCCACTTATTGTTATCAGTATTTGCACCCATGCTGCGGAGAGCTTCCAGTATTGTCAAATTATAACGCTCTACTTGGCCATTGGCGCGTGGCATAGCAGTGGCAATTACATGTCGTCTGATATTCTTCTTAATACAATAATTGACAAATAAATTTGATGTAAACGCACTTCCTGCATCACATATCAATCTTTTGGGATTGCCAAATATTTTAATTATTTTGTCCAACTCATTTATAACAACTTTACTTTTGGTATTACGAACTGGGATAATAAACACAAATTTTGTAAAAGAGTCTACTATAACCAATAAATAACAATTTTTCTGCGAAGTCTTAATAAACGGGCCCAAATGATCGATATGTAAGGTGTGGAAGGGTCTAGCATATTTTGGTATCGAAAACAACTGACCTGGTTTTTTGCCGTGAATATTTTTGAAATATATACAATTAATACAATTTTTTATATACTTTGAAATTACTTTTTTCATTCGTGGAAACCAGTATTTATTTTTAATTCTTTCTAGAGTCTTGTCAACTGCAAAATGACCTGCGTCATCGTGGTTAAGCCTTATAATCTGCCAGATACACTGCTTTGGCACGAGCCAACGGCGACCATACTCTGTCCTGCGATATACCTTATTACCTAATAGCTCATAACAATTGAATATTTGCCTATGCGCTTCGGCATCACCTGACTGTAATATCTCCTTTATAGCACAAATACCGGGATCTTGCAATTGAATCGACAGCAACCAGTCTGATTCAGTTACAGTAATGGTCATGACTTTATTGGCATTTGAGGGAATTAAATCGCACACTGGGTTTCGACTCAGCGCGTCGACATGTTGCATTTGTGTTCCGGGCCTATGTACTACCTCAAATGTAAATTCTTGCGTTTGTAACACCCATCGGCCTATACGAGAGTTAACTTCCTTTTTATTGATGGAATATCTGACAGAGTTACAATCGGTAACGATTTTAAATGTTGTTCCTAATAAATAATGTCGAAACTTCTGCAATCCTACTGTTATAGCCAAAAATTCTAACTCAAATGAGTGGTATTTCTTTTCCCCTTCCGTAGTCTGTCTACTATAAAAGTGAATTGGTTTTTCTCCGTTCTCGGTCACTTGAACTAATATACATCCTACCCCATCCTGACTAGCATCAGTGTACATTATAACGGGCAACTTAGGGTTGAAGATAGTTAGCGATGCCTCTGCTAAAGCAGTTTTTAAATGGTCAAATGCCTGAACTTGTTCATCTCCCCATTTCCCATGTAAAATCTTTTTTTAATAATTTAGTTAAAGGTTTACATATAACTGCGCAATTTTTAATGAATTTTCTAAAATAATTAGTCAGTCCTAAAAATTGCCGGACTTGATGAATGTTTGCAGGTTGTGGATAATTCTTAATTGCATCTAATTTCCTTTTTCCCGGTCGAATACCTTCGTGACTAATTTCATATCCAAGGAAATGCACAGAATTTTGGAAAAAATAGCATTTTTCTAGATTTATAGTTAAACCGTTATTTTGTAACACGTTTAAAACTGCCTCCAAACATTCAACATTTTGCTGCAAATTTTCAGTTGCTATCAAAAGATCGTCCATGTAACAAATAACCCGATCAAAGCGTAGTTTTCCCAGCACAGTGTTCATCAATCTTTGAAACACTGATGGACCATTACACAACCCAAATGGCATGCGTACAAACTCATAGTGTCCATCGGGTGTGATGAATGCTGTCTTGGGAATAGACGCTTCATTGATTTTTATCTGATAGTACCCACTCTTTAAGTCTAATGATGTAAAATACCTACACCCCTTTAATCTATCTATCAGGTCTTCAACAATTGGCATCGGATACTTTTCTTGAACGGTTATTTTATTTAATGAGCGATAATCAATGCATAGTCTCTTTTGACCATTAGGTTTGTCTACTAAAAGCACTGGACTAGCATAAGGTGAGCTACTCTCCCGAACTATTCCAGTTAGCAATAATTCGTCAACCATCTGCCTTGTAATTTGTTTTTCAGACTCCGACATACGGTATGGGCGTTGAGATACTGGCTTATTAGTAGTCAATTCGATATCTAACTCTACACAAGAAGTTTGTCCAAGTGTAGCTAAATCATCAGAAATACATTTAGGAAATCTTGAAAAGATTCCTTCTAATATTGCTATATGTGCATCAGAATTAACTTTAAATAAGGATGATTCAATTGACATGACTTGTGCTTCAGAAACTGGTTGAAAAATCAAACTATCCCCCAACCTAGTATACATAATGCCCCTATTTTCGGTAAAGTTCCTGCCTATCAAAATATTGCAGCCAGATAGTCCATCAATCACGTAAAAAGTTACCCCAAGTTCAACATTGTCAACACGCAGAGTCACTGATACTGCATCCTCAACCTGAGTGTGGGATTCACTTGTAAAGCCAGTTAATACGACAGGATAATGAATAATCCAATTTAAATTTAGTCAAATTTAACTGAATAACTAAATCATTCGTTATTAAGGAGCAATCGCTTCCCATATCAATAAAGGCACGACAGGTAGTATCATTTAAGGTTACCTCCTTATAAAATTTTTCTTTGGCAGTTGAAGTATTTATCAGCTTCACCTCAGCACCCTGTTCAATCTTTGCATTCGCAGTTGCAGCAGGCTTGGATCGGCAAGCCAGTTCTAAATGACCGGGCTTATTACAAAAATTACATTTCAAATTATTGTTCTTCTGTTTACAATTGAGTCGTTTGTGCCCACTTTCCCCACAAATAAAACACTTTATTCGCGTATCCATACTACTAGAGTCCGAGTTATATAAATCATGTTTCTTTTCTACAACTGGCAGAGATCGAAAAGTGTGCTGTTTTGACGCTTGATTCACAGTAATATTTTTCTGAACCTGATTGTTTTTTGTCTCATTTGATGTGTGAATTTTACTATGTAAAAATGAGGCTAAATCGTCACAATATCGAAAACTACCTGCCTCAGCCGCAGTGCTAATATTTTTATCTCCTATTAACCCAACAATTATTGATATAATGTCTTGTTGTGAAAATGATAAACCTAGCCTATCAATGCGACTCTTTTGTTGGAAATAAAACTCATACAGAGATTGACCTTCCAGTGGCTTCATTCGCATAAGTTCCTTAAGCATACTATACATATTACGCTTAGCCTCAAAAGTGTCCAATAAAGTGTAACGCCAGTCCTTCCAGCGCCATGTAGTCCAACTTGTTTCCGTTTTAAGCAACGAGTCATACCAAGTTTTTGCTGTACTACGTAACTTCTGTAAAGCTTGATACGTAATCTGCCTATCAGACCAACCAAAAGCTTTGGAATTGGCTTCAACAACATTTATCCACATATTTATGTCGTCTACTAATGGGTCAAACTCAGGAATAACAGATGATAACATCACGTTTTGACTTACGGTTGGTGATGTTCGACGATGGCGGCGCTGCGTTCGATCGTTGCGTTTCGCCCGCTTCGTCCGCTTTGTCCGCTTGCGGCTCCGACCACGTGTCGAGCTACTGCTACTCGATGTGCTCGTTGTCGTGGATGTAGACGCTGCTGGTAGATGTAGACGAAGTCGATTTCGACGAGGAGCGCCCGCGCTTGCGACGTGGCGCCGCGCGCGAACGGTGGCGACGGTACCCACTTGACGAGGAGGAACGCGCTCGGCGGCGTTTCCTCTTATGGTTATTTTCACCAGTAGGCCGAAAAGGTGGCACAGCGTTTGTTCGATCCCACTTCTGATATTATAAAATAAAAGAAGTGGTCCCGATACAAATACTTATTTTAATTACACACAAATCACTTGTACACTTATACTTTAAGCCGACAGCGTTTCGACTTAGATAAGCTACGCGCGCGACGACTTGAGACCAACTGACTCGCTTGCCGACCGCTCGCCCTTTTCAAGCCTCGTCCGCCATGTTGTCACCCCACCATTTTTACCCCTACACTACCTAATCACAATTTGCGGCTCTAGACATTTTAGCTACCGTACTAAAACTTAATTTAAATGTTTGGGCGACAACAATTGCTATCTTGGACCTGCTATTGTTATATTTTTCTTGCTATATCATTTTGTTTTTTTTTATAGCTTTTGAGTGTGTTGGGTACAAAATAAGCTTATTCAATTTTCAACAAAACCGCAAGAATTGTTCATATTTTACTATATTTATTTTCTCATTCTTCTATATAATAATCTCCAGACCCTTCTAAAATATATCCCATTTTTGAGAACCAGACAGTATTATAATATAAATTTTAAAAAAAATCACATTTATCACATTTAGGGGTCCAATACATCTCGTGAAATGTGGGTATATCCAGTAATGGAATACCTACCCCCTCGGGGATAAAAAGGCATGAGACTATATTATTATTATAAAAAAATAATCAGATAACAAGAATCCATAGATGTTAGTACAGTTTAACTATGTTAGTAACAAAAACGAATGGGGATGCATGTTGAAATAAAAGTTGTGATTACCCCTAATCGGCAGTCTCAGTGATTTCCCTGAACATGTAATTCACAGAATCTGCCAATCAGAAAGGAATCCATTTTGCCTCCAATCATTTGAACGACTCTGTTTGGACTCACCTGTACCCGGCGCACGAGTGACGCAACATTTTTACGCATCACTGCATAAAAATCGTCGGTGCTATAGCGTCGGCAAACATCCCCGATTCACTACAGTATCAAGGGAGTCGAAACAGAGCCCTAAATACATTATAATATTGAATACGCAAGGCATTGTAGGTTTTTTCGTGAAGTCGGCCAAAAGGCTGCCAGTGTACATAGTTTGACAGTACGCTTTAAGTAGCGTTATTTTAACTGGAGCTGTACACCGCGCACCCCATGTATTGACATGTTTTTCAGGATGGATGAACTAGAAGATCTTCTTAAAAGCGTTCCTCCTCTAGTAGCATCCCTCCAGGCCGTCCGTGAGGAAGACTCCCGCCATTCCCAGTATGTAACGGCCATGGACAGTCTGAAGCACATATTCACTGTGCCCGAGAGTGTTGCTAAAACCAAACAATGGATTGGGGAAGGCAAATTGCTGCATGCTCATCAGGTATCAAGAGTATTTAGTTTCTTATCACAATTTCAGGTACAATTTTTGTAATAAATAAAAAATAGTAATAACAAAAATTTATTCATAAAATGAGCTACACATAGGCAGTAGTGTGTTACAAAACTGTAGGCCGCGTTCGGCGTAACGCTGTATGCTTAATATGGAAATGCATTATAGTGGCCATACATTGTACACATTTTTGTTCGCTTCAAAGGATCTTTGGCATACCACCACCTTACAAACTGAAAAAAAAATTACATGTGTGTCTCATCTATAGGATCATATCTCCACTAAATAGTAATAAATAGCAGTATCCAGTCCGTAGAACAAAACAGTATTTATGTAATGGTATTCAAATATTTTTCAATGGTGTAAAATAACACTGACTTACTTGAGAAGATAGAAATGAGTGTTGGTTATATTATAAATAGACAAAGAAATAGAGATAACTTCTTAGATATTAATGTATAATATTTATGTTACATCATTATATTTCAGTGTCTGAATGATTTGGAGAATTCAAGAGATGACTTATTATATGAACTACATAGACTGCCAAACCAATCTTCTCATGACAAGATAATGTTGAAAGCATACTTTGAAGATGTGGAAATGGTCTCAAATCTTCTGGAAAAACAAATCAAACTAATCCTGGCTAGAACATTAAATACTGTTCGGAAGGAGCCGACTGTTATTGTTACAGCTTTAAGAATTATTGAACGAGAGGAGAAAAGAGATCAGATGGCCTTACAGGTATTTAAGATCTCACTATGTGACATTAATTTTTTTTTTTAACCGAACGAGCTGCGACCAAACTCTAGAATCTAGATACTATTACAGCTAACTGTCTAACAGCTAACTCATTCATTATATCGATATAATAAAACATCCTGTATGCAAAAAATAAGTGTATGAGTACTGTGTACGCCGCAACTCTCGCTGCTCGCACTATAATTGCAATTTGTAACGAAAATAGTTCTCCAGTAGTTTGACTATTTAACAGCGACTGTCCTATTTTTTTTCATATTACATAGAACAACTCTTTGAATACAAAAATATAAACCTTTTTGGGAATATAGGCATAACTAAGTACAATAGGTGCCTGCGGTAGTAGAGCGATGCGGGACGGGTGACATGTGTGATGTGACGTACCAGAGGTGTAAATTTTAATCAATACGTGTGCAGGGCGAAAGTGCTGTGACGACATTCGTTACCCTTCCCGCACCGCTCGACTACCGCAAAAACCTGCTCAGTTATCCGCTACGCATGTAGTTGACTCTAGCAGGCCTGTCAGACTCCTTACGCAAGCCTTCTCGACAGGCGAGTCGCAAGGGGCGCTCGTCGGCGACAGACTGCCAAACGTTTACTGTGAATGCACACTTATATTGCAGTTTTATTCCTTTTTGTCTTACTAATACTCAAAGGAAAGTGCTTGAGTCTGCCTTCTGCACATTAGTACTATTGAATATTCTGTGACTCTAGTTTCGAGAGAAGTGTAGACTGGGAGCTTTACTTTGTTCCAAGTACAAGGTTAATATAATGATATTTAGTCTTCTGGCCTACATCTATTTCCTATTGACCCCTAACCTAACCTAACCTAACCTAACAATATAATACCTAATAAAGATATAATCATAACCTAACTAAATTAGCGATACATTTGTTATATTGTTATTAGAATACAATGCAAGAAACTTTGATCATACTAGTTTAAATACTTGATAGCATAGAAAACGGCCATTCGGTCAATTTTAATGGTTCCATATATTATGTCTGGAATTCCGTCTGTCGATGCATGAAGGTTTAAAATAACAAAAAAACAACTTATCTCTCATATATTTATTTTCTACTACATTAAATATTGTTATTACAGCAACAGAGCCAGACTGGTTTCATGCCCCCAGGCAGACCCAAGAACTGGCGTACCAAAGCCTTCGAAGTCTTAGAGTGTGCCGTGGCTCAGCGCGTCGAAGGCACTCGCGTGGACGAGAGAGAAGACAACAAGCTATGGTTGATTCGCTATCTAGAGCTCACAAGGCAACTCATTCTAGAAGACCTGAGAGTGGTTAAGACGTTATGTGTCCCTTGTTTCCCGCCACACTACGATATCGTCAATAAATATGTCGATATGTACCACACATGTTTGTCTTCAAGCGTAAGTTTTAAAGCATTTGTTTCTTTCTATAACTTTCTAGGTTCTGCAAATCCACAATCCTAGTATGTTTGAAAAATTCTATTATTCAATAAATGACCAAGAGTGTAATTGAGGTGGAGCACTCTCGTAGAATTTTGATCAATTAATTCAAGATAATTGTTGTCTCTTAAATACATAGGTACAGTCAAGTACTTCACATCGATTTTGAGAAATGACGAGCCGTTACTGTGTTGATCAAGAATGTGCCCTATTGTTATTTTATCCTCTCTCCGTCTATAGAGTATCTCGTCCCCCTGGTGTGTTTGTCCGAGATAATGAGTAGCCTTTATGTCCTACCTCAAGGTCTTAACCATTGATCTGCTAAATTTAATCAAAAACGGTCAACCTATTTACCTGTCAAGGTAACAATCTAACAAACAAACAGACAGACAAACAAAGTTGCTTTCGCATTTACAATATTAGTAAGAAGTAGGGAATTATTATTAATTATTTTCTACTGAATAATTTAATATTTCGTTCTGGTTATTCATCCAGCTACAAGACATAGTTCAAACTGGCTTAGAGGGCAATGAGTATGTGACACTGTTATCCTGGATACTGAACACTTATTCTGGCAATGAGCTCATGGGCAGTGAGGAGCTTAACATTGACGTGTCTTCCTTGCCGCCTTTGCTCAGCGATGAAAGTATGCAGAAGTTACAAGATGAATATTTACAAGTTAGTGCAGATATAAATTTTACTTAGCTGACTAGACCCAAAATGGGCTCGATTCTGCATTACAGCGACTAAACTTATTTTAGTTTAGTCCTGTCATTTTCTTTCTCCAACAAAAGAAAAGAGATGAGAGATATTTAGTCCTGTCAAATTAAAATTAGTCCTGTCAACTAAGGCGTGTTTAGCAATTTTAGCGACGATGTAAAAAGGTGATGGATAAAAGTGACAGATAAGCACGTTTATAAGGTTCAAATTAGTTGGTTTTTACATATTTGACATTACTCTTCAATCTATGGTTTGTTTCTGTCCTTTTTCTTTCGTATTCTATGAAGAAGGATAGGCTAACTTAAAATTAGGAATTTTAGCTGGTCTGCAGAATCGAGTCCAATGTCTTATTGAAGAACAAAAATATCAGATTTTTAAGCGACTTCTGAAAAGAAAGAAACTTTAGCATGTTTGTTTAAAAGATCACAAGGAGAAACTATAGAGAGTGGCAGAATTGTGTCTTTACCCTTTACCTGTCAAGCAATTGATTCCAACATAGGATTGACCAGATCATTCTCAAGGGCCCGTGGACCACTGAGGCTTTACTCCCTGCTAGTATCCATCTACACCATAATTTTTTTTTTGTACGTTTGTTTGTAATGAAATAGGCTCAGAGACTAATGAACCGATTAAAAAAAACAAACATGGAAAGTTTACTTTTGTGGGAGTAACTTGGACGGGAACGGGACTTATGGTTGTGAAATCGCCAGTATTTAATAAAAAAAAATACTTACAGAAAATGGAGTCCAACTACATGGAGTGGATGGAGAAGACGCTGGAGTCGGAACGCGCGGAATGGAACGGGGACCGCGCGCCAGACGTCGAGCCGCACTCCAGCGCGTACCACACGCACGCGCCTGTCATCATCTTCCAGATGATCGACCAGAACCTTCAGGTACTCTTATTTTTTTTTTTGACGTGATAACGTCAAATCGATGAACGCCGAATGCACGCACGAAAAAGCATTGACTCGTTGTGATGTTCCGCCTGAGCCGAGCGTGCAAGCGAGAGCTCGGAACAAGCGATAGAGAGGCACGATCTTCATAAATGTTTTCTTATGACGACCGACGTATAACGTCATACAACATTCAAGACATTTTTTTTTATTTATAGTTTTTTGTATACAGTAGCGGCACGTCCATATGATAGAGCGCTGGTAAAAAAAATTACCAACTAGCTGACCCGGCGAACGTTCTGCCATATAAATAAATAAATTGAAGGTGGGGGAAGGAGGGTGATTAATACTTTACTACCAATTATCCTGCCTACCAAGTATACAAAAAATACTTTATTGAATCAGCCGATCCGTTTCGGAGGAGTGCAAGCACAAACACTGTTACACAAGATTTTTATATACCCTTATTAGATTATACCAATATAAGAAGATTGAAGTGTCTTTCTGTGATTTCAAAATAAATGCCAAAAATTCAGTGGAAGCTGCTATTTATGCGATGCCTAACCACAAATGAACGTCTGTAGAATTTCTGTTTGTCGGAAAGTTTGTCTAGAATAAGCTCCGAAACGGAAACTGATTTCAATGACAACTTAATTTTTTGTGTTTGTGTTATGTTTCATCTCGATGTGTTGTATTTTTTTTTATTTTGATAAACGAAGCAAGGGATGGTGGCTAGTATTATATAAAATAAATATTTGATAATATGTTGTGTAGAGAATTATCTTTTTTTGAAATTCTCTATACAAAACGACAATATCATAGGTGAAGAACTATTATTACGGTGACCTGTCATTCTATGTTGTGATTTAGTGAGACAGAACTTCTCAGTGTACACTACGCTGTCATCCTTCACAATCACAAATCCATCCATCATCTTATTTCTATATCATAAAGTCGATTAAATGTATCGTTACACTTGTCGCAGGTCACGGAGACAATCAGCAAAGAAATAACGTTCAAAGGATTGGTACTAAGTATTGAGCAAGTAACACGTTACGGGAAGATGTATAGAGATGGCGTCATACAGTTCAAGGTAAAGGACCTCAGATTCTTCTTGTAAAGATAATAATGCCAGAAGCGCTAATAAATTGTATGTCATGAATGAATTACTTCACTTTAATGGCGGACACCGTGTTATTCCGAGCAGCGCCGTAGCTAGGTCATTGGCGCCCAGGGCGAGATTCTAAATTGATTCTTGCGCCCTTGAAAGGTAGATTGTTCACCAAGTAAAAGCATACATATTATACAGTATGTCATATTAATGGAGGGAGAGTCGAACTGCTTTTATGATTTATATTATCTTACTTTTTTACTTAACTTTTCTAGATTTCGTTTTAGTTCTAGTTGTCATTTTATTAATGATTTGATCAGTATTTATGTTTTAGCTACAAGTTATATTACATAATTTTTTATTATACGCTTCTGTATCTGATTTTCTAAATATGCATTCTAAGGAATATAAATCGATTGGCTGGTTGCGTCCACCCGGTGTTTGCGCTCCTGCCAGGTTGCCAGGCCCTACCTATGACGCTGATTCCTAGTCAGCTGTTCAGCATTTGACCTCAACTTCTGCAAAATGAAAACTTTATATGACCTGGAGTCTAGCTAGACTAATTATATGTGTGTATTAATATGTACTCTGGAAGGTCGACAGACAATTGGTCACGTAACTTCGCGATTAATAAGCGTTATACAGATGTTTCAATTAATCTATTTGAACTAGGCAAAGGAAATTCAGTATAGCGGACATTTCCTTTTCAGAATGCTTCTTGACTTAAGAATATAGAACATGTAATAGAATTTACTAGAAAACTCTGACATCGCAGCTAGATGATATTGTTTTATGAGTATTAAATCTATAAAACATAAACAATAAAAAAATGCTTACGCCTTTATCCTCCGGGGGGTCAAGTTTAAATTGCCACAAAGTGGTGCTTAAAGTTAGACTTGTTACTTGCTAAGTTTGTTGTAATTTCCAATAGATAGATTCTATTTCTTCATAGTCACTAGTTTACCTTTGTGCAAATATGCAATGCTGGACCCCCCCATGTAAAAGCTATAGGTATAAGCTCGTCCGTTCATGTGAGACGGCTTAATACTCAAAGGAGGCATAAGGCTGTCCTAATATCTTTCCAAAACCTTTTCTTCGAACGTCTGTCGATTGTTAACGTGTGCAGAACGGGCACTTCGCTGACCGGTCGCGCATGGCTTACTTCACGCACCACATGATCACGATCGTGAACAACAGCGAGCAGATGGTGAGGCTGGCGCAGCAGACGCAGGCGCGCCACTGGCCGCCCGGCCGACACGACCCCCCGGCGGAGGCCAAGTTCGACAAGATGCTCGCCACATTCCAGGTAAGCGGCACAGGATCACAACTACAGTACGGCCGTTTTAATGTGGCTTCTTTGAACAAAGGCTTCACCTGCGCAAACCCCCTCCTACCGCCAAATGGCCATTCGCGCAACTTCAGAGCTGCCAAGTTATAACGGCCGTACTGTTCTATAAAACCGGCCAACTGCGAGTCGGACTCTATTTTCAACTACCTATAGTTTTTTTAATTTATGTTAATTGTTGTTATTGCAGTCATGTGTGTGTCTACCTATTAAGATACAACCCTCTGACAGACGGACGGACAGATAGACAGCCGAGTCTTAGTAATAGGGTCCCGTTGGTACCCTTTGGGTACGGAAACCTAAAAATGATCAAGCTCCCTCGAATCCAAATAATTTGTTACATCCATTGTATCTACAAACTTCTAGTAAGTAAAAGCCACGCCAATAACCAGCTAGCACAATCTGCCAACCGAGGCCAAAAATTTTATTCAATTGCGTACCCGGCTGCCAGGATCGTAGCAGGTAGCGGGATGTTGTCTCTGCCTCCCCTTAGGGAGAAAGGCTGAGAGCATATGTATGTATGTATGTATGTACCCGGCTTTGGTATTGAGTAACAAACATCCAAACTTTAACATTTCTAATATATAGATATTATTTATTTATCTCCGCCGTCCTTTATTAGACGAATATTAGCTAACTACTTACTTCGCAGAGTCTAAGAGACGAAGCTGCCAAGTTCCTACTGGAGGAGGCGTTCTTGGACCTAGAAGTCCACTTCGACGACCTGTTCACTGCCAAATGGTTGCCGTCCACTATTCCCGTAGACACCATTTGCGTCACTCTCGAGGACTATTTCCAAGACTACAACCATTTGAGAGAGAAAAACTTCGAGTACGTCATAAATGAAGCTCAGAACCTTGTTTATAAGAAGTATATTACTGCGCTTCTCTCTAAGAAAGTGACGTTTAAAACTGCCGATGAAGCGCAAC
Source organism: Ethmia dodecea (assembly GCA_963855545.1). NCBI lineage: Eukaryota > Metazoa > Arthropoda > Insecta > Lepidoptera > Depressariidae > Ethmia > Ethmia dodecea. The sequence continues at coordinate 6,567,696 of OY979443.1, forward strand.
AGGCCGCTACTAAAATCGTAAAAGAAGCGAATCAAATTCGAGCGTTCTTTAGAAGAATAGCTCCTGAAGGGGTCAATGTGGACTGGCCGTTTGAAGTTATTAGTATGCTGGCTGAGGTGAGTTGAGTAGTTAGCCTTATTAACCCACTTTTAAACACATTTTTCTTTTCTTTTTCTTTTAAAATTTGTATTGAGAACACACAGCTTCTGTATGAAACATAAACCGGACAAACATTACTTTAAAATATTTAATTTTATTATTCTTAAGTATTTAATTTAGCTATTTCTATAGAATTGGTAGAGCTTAGAGTTTCACTAAAAGTTCTAATTTCTAAACTTAAATGAAAACACTATTATTATTACAAATTATGTAGCTTTTAGAAATTTTTTATTCAGGTATAGTGTATCGAGAAATTGTTTAAAAATTGGATGTGGGATTTTTTGCAAAACAATGTAAGTCTGATAGACTGTGGAGGAAATTGTATATGCAAAATAAATGTCACGCCTTTCATCCTCGATCGGGTAGGCAGAAGTATTCCATTTCTGGAAGTATCCGCTTTTCACGAGTATATTCGACCCCTAAACGTGATAGGTGGTGCGCCCATCTTGGACCGGGTATGTTACACATGCCTCAGAATTAAATGTAGGACCTTCTTTTACTAACAATAGTTGAGAAAATATGCCGTAAACGTATACAGATTATCTATGTCCCAATGAAATGAAAGATAGTCTCCTTATTTTATATTAGCCCATTTTATTTCTGAGCGAAACAAAAAAACAATATTCTCATATACAGGTACTAAGGTGCCAGGACATCGAGATGTTGTCCCTTGACCTGCACAGCGTGCTCGACAAGTGCCCGGACATGACGGAGGACCAGCTGATTCGCCTCCTGTCGCTGAGGGGGGACGTACCCCGCGCCCACGTCCGCGAGACCGTGGCGCACGTACTGGCCACAAGGCAGCCTTCCCGAGCGCCATCACACCCTTCACTCTTCAAACACATCACGTTCAGTGATCGGCTGTTATCCCATTTTGCACTTTAAACTTATGAGGAATAGAAATCAATATTCCGTGTTAACTAGCCACGCACACGCGTTGGATAGGTTTTCCAGTCTGACCCATGATCCAGACTAGGTTATAAAATGATTAATTGTTTACATTGCACTATTTAAAAAACCTTGTGTTAGGGAAAGCAACATGGTCAGGTAAAATAAGAAATTATCAATTTTAGTGGATACTGCGATATAGTCTTCACAGTTTGCTGGAGAAATTCCAGGCTCTCAAAATTTACATTTCATTCCGCTGCCGTTTGTTTTTGAAGTTGGCAATCACGACTACTTAGTATTATAGTTAACAAAACATTTATAGGTATAATTTTGACATTTATCAATGTAATTTTTTGTCGTTAACAAAATAGCAAAAATAATTTACGAGCGCGTCTTCGTCGCTCTCCACGACGCACGATTTATGACGATAAGGTGTCGAAATTAAATCAAGCAATCGTTCATTAAAGAGATTATTCCAAAACATATAATAATGTATTTCGTTTCTCATTTTACAATTTTAGCAAATTTTAAAATAATAAAACAATCAAAAACTAAATTTTAATTATTTTGAGGACACATTTAATAGTGTTAAGTTGTATGTTTTGTTACGTTAGTCATACAGAATAACAAAATGCTTACGAGTTTTGCGACGGATAAATTTTTGAGCATACGTCACCACGATTAATGTCAACAACAGTCAGTATTAATTTATCACGAAAGCTGTAGGTGCAAACTTTCGTAGTGAAAGAGTTTTGCTATTCTAATTATTGTGAATAGAAACCTCTATTCATGATTTCATTCCCTACGATTATGTCATAGGTGTGGAGCATAATAATCCAATTCGATTCTTTTGAAGGTGTGTTATATTACTTAATATTTAGGAAAGTTATTTTGTGTATATCAAGAACAAAATTAAATAAACTAGTTATAAACAATTTATTATTTAAGAGAAATTATATTTATATACTGTACTGCAAGTATCTGTTTCATTGTTATCTTTTAAGATTTATCTACACTTCAACACTAATAATAATAAAAAGAGGAAAGATTTGTATTTTTGTATGTTTGTATCTTTGTTACGAATAAACTCAAAAACTACTGGACCGATTTAAAAAATTATTTCACCAATGGAAAGCTACATTATCACTGAGTAACATAGGTGATATTTCATTCTCGTATTCCCACGGGAACGGGAACTACGCAGGTGAAACCGCGAAGAACCGCTAGTTTCAATAAGTCAACCGTCGGTATTGAATCGGATGTCGTCTCGGCGATTTAATACTACGCGGCTCACAATGAGATCTCGGTACGGCTAGCCATTACGCTCTCAAGGCCAATTTTTAGTTCGAAGGGCGGCCGGCGCCGCGCGCGCATCAGTCGTACGCACTCGCTCCGATCACGCGACGCTCCCGTACCCGCCTGCATTTTCGAATTGCCATGTTTCGCGCCTTTTGCCTCCTGTGCCTCGTGGCAGGTGAGGGTAATAGGTTCCAACAGTGTCAACAGTGTTTTGGTACTCAAATTGTCCGATTCTCAATCCGAAAACGCAAAGGATTGCTAAATCTATCGTGAATTTTATTTTATTAAAAAAAACATATTATGTGGATATGTTTTTAATTTTTTGTACACAAGTTCTCCTACGTGATGGATAACTACATTTTTCTGTTTTGGAAAGAGATCGTCCGGATCTCTGGTGTTTCTGTTACAATATAATTATTATGCAATAAATAAAAAATATTATATACCTATAAATAAAAATTAAATGCTGTTCGTTGGTAAGGGCAACTTCAGAAGAACCAATTTGGCAATTTTGCTTTTAACATTTGCAATAGTGCGAATAAGGTTTTATTTGGAGAAGTCACCCTGAATATTAGAAAGTTCGTGAAAATCTGAAAGTGCTTATTTATTATGGGTCTACTTTATTATAAATAAAATGCAATGTTATCAATTTAAACTTTGACTTTCTTTTAAGATAACACGTTAAGATAACAATTGTGATTGAAATTTCTAGACAAGAATTCGATATATCGTAGGAGTTGGCGGTGTACATATTGTCTTCTATTCCGTAGGTACAACTTTAATTGAGAAATGTTTATGTATAGTTACCGATGTGAAATTAGTCCTGAATGAGTAATGACCTTGCAATTTCGTGAAATTTGGCAGTGTTATTTATCACCGAAAGCTCGAAACGTATGCCAAAGTCAAAGTTATTAAAGAGGCCGTTCCAAATGTTTAAGTATGTTTCGCACGTGACAAGAACGTTAAACCGCGATAAGACCGCCCATTGTAGGTACTTTAGTTAATGTTTATACCCATACGTTTTTTTTTGGTGTACTATAAAGAGTTTATTTTGACTACAGCTTTACATTGTAAAACCTATCACGAACACCAGATTCATTAAACATTATTACTAGAGATGATACACTATGCATTTAAAATACCTGTTTACCTAATTCCTAGATTCTAGAATGATATACCTAAGTATTTACCTACACAATAGCCAATTGGTTCACCTACTTGTTTATGTAAGTATATCACGCACGTAATTTATAGGTACCGTACGACAAAATATGTTCCTTATTTGACTGTGTCTATAATATGTCTGTCTTATAGTGGAAAAGCGAATAAATACCTACCGCCTACTCTTAAACTAATCTTTGAAAATTGTAGCGGTTTGTCTACGAATATAATTCAGCTGGACTTAGTCCAGGAGTCCGATTAAGAAATCTGGAAGCATTATATCGCGGGGTCTTGTCTTTCTCTCTTTTGTTTTGGTTTCGTAGACCTCAACCGCTTATTTCTTTACATATTTTTATAGATTATTCATGAACTTCTGAACTGGTTATTACGGTTAACTACGTACCTATGAGAAAATATTTTTCTTTCACTATTATTTAAAAGCCGATCGTTAGTTTGTTGTTCCAGTAGCTATGTTTAAATCACGTTTAAGTAGGTACAATAGGTAGGTACTTAGCCTGTATTCGACAAATAATTAAAATGGCTTCTCAAATGTATAAATCCCAAGGTAGGTACTATAGGGTTTTTGCGTTTTAAAATCGGTATACATTTTTCTCTACATCGGACAAATCGGTCCTTATGCTAACAAATCGAAGCATGTTATGGTTTGCGAGATCGTCTCGATGTGTCCGACCCACACCGCGGCTGCCGGCGACCGCGCGGTATTTTTAACATTCCCGGATCGCCTCAAGGTTGGCCAAGATAGTCGCTTATTCATTGGGATATGACCTAATTTTCCATAACATTTCATAAATAGATATTCCTTCATTGCAAATTCGGCTGTAGATGTTTAATTGTATTTTTTATGATTGTAGTTATAGCTTACCTACTGTAAAGTGCGCGTTTTAAATAGATTAATAGAGGTAGCGTCAAGCTACCAATAACGAAGATGAATTAGGGACCAATCAAGCGCGTCATCAAGTTCAATGCCGTTTATATTTGTATTCTAGAGCAACGAACACGAACACCTATTCTTACAGAATGTCGTTGCAAGATCCTATTAGGCTCAATGAAGAAATATGAACAATGTCACACTGTTTCCTGCTTAAAGGAGCGATGCCCGCCACGTGATTTAAAGCTGAATCATTTTAAATCGTACCTTTAATCTTGCCAAAGACTTATTTTAGGTCATGTCGAGATCAGATCTCTTAAAAATTTTACGGAATCTTTTTACTTAAAGGGTGCTGAATCGATGCCAATTTGTAATAGCTGGTTAAACTGTCAGTACTTTGGATTGGAATCTATTTAAATATAAGTCATATTCAATACATATATCAATTTTATAGTATTTATTTAATTTCATGTACCAAGAAAATGTACCTACACATGGCGAACTGTTTAAAAACATTATCCAGTCAACCATCAGGCTAAGCAGAAATAATTTGGCGGAATGGGTCGCAAATAATTAAAATTTAATTAGTGAAACATAACCTTACGGTAAATCCTAATACTTATATATGTTGATAAAATAAACTAATACATACTATTATATCCTAATAAACATAAATAAATAAAAAAAAGACGTGTGGCACTCGGGGACTGCCGCGGTAAAGCTATTGCATAGCATTTTGTATCAACAAGACTGCCGAAAAGAAACGACGTTAGACAATGCACGGCCGTCAAGCCACACGGTGTTATTTAAATGGTTAGCAGAGTATTCGTAGTGGTGGTAGTGGGAGTGGTGGTGGTTGTAGTGGGGGTGGGTGTAGGTGTGTGAGTGGGAGTGGGCTTGGGAGTGGGAGTGGGGGTGGAAGTGGGGTTGGGGGTGGAGTGGGAGTGGGAGTCAGAGTGGGAGTGGGACTGAGACCGGGACCCGGACTCGGACTCGGACTCGGACTGGGACTGGGACTCTGAGTCGGACTCGTACTCGGAGTCGGACTCGGACTCGGACTCGGACCTCCGTGCCCGTCGGAGTGGGGAGCGTGAGGTTTTTTTCGTTACGAAATTTCTGGATTCGGTCCCCGCGCTCAAGGCCCTCGATAGAAGCTATGCAATAGCTTAAAAATAGTATCTATGTAGACTTATTATCTCATTTGTTTACTTTAGTAGGTACCTACACCACGTGCATTTATCCATCTCAGTTGCCTACATCGATCCTACGGTTGTCTAAAAGAAATCGCTTAAAGCGATCAGACCGTATTTCTTTTTGTTTTACTTATTTTTACTTGTCCCACTTCTTATTATCGGTGTACAGTATAGGCCCGAACACACCGAAAACAAAAGCAGCGTAGGACACGCGTTCAACTACTACGTCTTTCACTTTCAGCAAGCCAACAGGTGTCTATAACTCAATTCGCGGTGCCGAGTGCTGTGAAGGTTGGCGAAAATGTGGAACTGCAATGCCAATTCGAGTTACTAGACACCGATCCTCCACGATCGCACTCCTACCTCAAGTGGTGGTGGTCTCCACTGAATTCGACCGAAGAGTCCCACCCGATCTACCAGAGGATAGGGAACAATCCACCGCAAACGACCAGCAACAGCAGCATTAGTAAGTCTACTATAGTAGATTATACACCAAGGGAATAAAGCACTGTTTTATGTCACGCGGGCGCGACATTGAATCCTGAACGTAAAGCCGTATACAGAAAGAAAGCTGAAAGCTTGTCGGCGCCGACGGGCGCCGATCGGCGCCGGTCCATTCTACAGAAAGCAAGCAGATTGAAGCAGAGCGAGCAAAATGTCGTACGATGATTGGCGGGCGGCACCAGCGCTGACCGGCGCGAGTCGGCGCCGATCGGCGCTTATCGGCGCCGACAAGCGCCGGTCGGCGCTTGTTCATATAAATGCCTGCGCCGGTTACCTGCGCCGGTCGGCGCCGATGGGCGCCGATAAGTTTTCGGCTTTCTTTCTGTATACGGCTAAACGAAGGACTCCTAGTTAGTCCTGAGTTTAGTGAGGGATTTAAGCGCCCAAGACAAAAACAGTTTTATTCCCGAGTTATATACTCTACTTTTCTCACCTTATGCGAGACAATAAAATACAATTGCATGGTAGTAGATTATTGACAATGCCTGTAGCATCTAGTATAATAGACTCTGAAGTCAAAGTACTTTCATCACTCGACATTTTCGATATTCTTTTTGAAATGTTAAAGCTATAAAATGGATACAGCAACTTGTTTCTGCCGGCGTGACCTACTTGATTTAACAAATGAAGATCGTGCGAATCTAGTTGGTCGCGGATTCGGTTTTCGAAAATCGAGTTGGCCACGACTGCACCACATGTTGCTTAACGAAATTAGACTTTATCGTCATAGCAATAAGGATTATGAAAAGTGAAAATTACATTATTGACCTAGGGTTATAATGAAATTCCATACAACATTATAACCCGGTTAAAGCCAAGGGATATAATGTCTTGCTTTCGGTGACGTTTATATGATATATAATCCGGATTTGTTGAGCATGTGGTGTGAAAATTAGATTTAGGTACATTTATGAATCGGGATTTTGGGCCGTTTAAAGTCAATCCACACAAAGACGGGAAAGAGTAGCATCCTTAACGAAAAGTTGAGAGGCAATCGGTTGTCGTGGCCGTGGTACGGACATGTACCTAAGGTGGAGGGACGAGAGTCATGTTGTAAGAAGAGTGTTTAATATTAATATGATGGAAGGTTATCGGAAGAGGACCACGTAGGAATTTAAAATATTCTTTTAGAAACTTTCCAAAGTCGGCAAAGTTGCCGACTAGTCCTAGGAAAAGATTACGTTCTCGGAGTGAAACTGCCGGATCCTACTTTGAATTTCCATAAATTGTGACACTACTGTAGGTAATGTCCTAATTTTCCATCATGATAAACAAGTTGTTTGGTTACAGTAACAAAAGCAAATGATACGATAGAGCTTCTGAACATGCAGCCAAAACACTCGGGGACGTACGAATGCGAAGCGTATGACTACAATGAGGACCGCAAGAAACATGTGCTCATCGTCTACAGTAAGTATAAATAACCTTATTATCGAGAGATATAAAACTATTGGAGCGAGTTAAGTATTCCATCCCGACAAATAATATAATTCACGTCTGATTTCGTTTGATTTTCGTAAAATTTATATATAACCAGCAAGTTTTGTATTTAATTACTAAAGTCAGTGTAGGCAGCACTCGCTTTATGTTATGTTAAAAAAACTATTTGTTTAGGAAACATAAGATTTTTTTTACGCGCCGTACAACATTTGCGGTCAAGCTATAGCTAAGTATAACGAGAGAATGTAATTCTATGGACAAACTTCCACCTGTTGACTGCCAACAACGAAAATGATGTTAATGATGATAATAATTTTGATGGTGACATTTTTTGACATTTTTTGACATTTTTGTAATTTTTTGTCATTTTTGAAACTTTTGACATTTTAGACCTTTTTGATATTTTGACATTTTTGAACTTTTTGACATTTTAACATTTTTGACATTTTGACATTTTTTGACCTTTTTGACATTTTGACATTTTTTGACATTTTTGACCTATTTGACATTTTTGACATTTTTGAACTTTTTAACATTTTGACATTTTTGACCTTTTTGTCATTTTTTGACATTTTTGACCTTTTTGACATTTTTGAAATTTTTGAAATTTTGTCATTTTTGAACTTTTTGACATTTTGACATTTTTGAACTTTTTGACATTTTAACATTTTTGACATGTTGACATTTTTGACATTTTTTGACCTTTTTGACATTTTGACATTTTTTGACATTTTTGACCTATTTGACATTTTTGACATTTTTGAACTTTTTAACATTTTGACATTTTTGAAATTTTTTGACCTTTTTGACATTTTTGACCTTTTTTGACATTTTGAAATTTTTTGACATTTTTGACCTTTTTGACATTTTTGAAATTTTTGAAATTTTGTCATTTTTGAACTTTTTGACATTTTGACATTTTTGACATTTTTTGACATTTTGACATTTTTGACCTTTTTGACTATTTGACATTTTTGAACTTTTTGAAATTTTTGACATTTTATGACCTTTTTGACATTTTTGACCATTTTTGACATTTTGACATTTTTGACCTTTTTGACATTTTTGAGCTTTTTGACATTTTGACATTTTTTGACATTTTTGAAATTTTGACATTTTTGAAATTTTTTGACCTTTTTGACATTTTTGACAGTTTTGGCATTTTTGAGATTTTTGAAATTTTTGAAATTTTTGACCCACGGGTCTGAAATGCCCAGTCCCTTTTGACCCACGGGTCTGAAATTCAAACTCGATCGAGGTATTGACCTAAGGTATCTACTGACCGAATTTGAAGTCAATCGGTCCAGTAGATCCGGAGATATCCTGTCGACAGACACACAGACACACAGATACACAGACAGACATCTTACTCAAACCATTAACTTCCTCTTATAATGCTACGCAGGAGGAAGTTAATAAGTCACTTCACGTTTATCCCACAGCGCAGGGCTCCGGGCCTTTGCTGAATATAACGGCGATGGAGGTCGGCCCTGACGCGGTGGAAGACGTGTTGGTGACGTGTGAGGCGGCAGGCGTCGCGCCCGAGCCCGACATCGTTCTCACCATCAACGGGTGCGTCACAAAAAAGAAACAAAACAAGTTTTTATTCGAAAAAAAAAACATACAATGAGAAATAAAACCACTTTATGCTGAACGGGCAGAGCTCTGCATATTTTTAGCTGCAGTCGAAAAACACCTGCTCACCGCTGGGCTATAGTACTCCCTCAGTATGGGCCACAATCTACCGCGCAAGCACACTGTGAATTTTTAGATGGTGTTAGGCTAGTGGCCACTTAACTTTTAGAATTTTTCAATCCTAAGTTTATCTGACATGGCTAAGCGACTTCCACTGTGCTTGAACACATCGAAACCCGGAAACAACGGATTAACTGGCCCATTCCAGCCCTGGATTCCTCGATAGGAAATGTAGCCCTAAGGACGGCAGATTTGACTCAGAGTGAACTCGCTCGATTTAGTCGGCCATCAAGTTCGTTCGCGATTATGAACGTAATGCTCAAAGGAGTCACTTGCGGATACGTAGTTTTCTATTGATTAGGGGGCGGCACAAACAGAAGTGGCCTATACCTAAAAAATTATAAATCAGGCACTGGCCCATTCACTGACTGACTGAGCCCAATATTGCTTAATCGTTGTTATACAAACAAACTATTAAAAAGTCAGTCTTTAATCGATTTTATAATTTTATTTTATTCCAGTAAAGAGATTAAGCCCGCCTTCGAAATCGTGAACGACCACAATGACGGGACCTACGATATTTTCACCAACGCCACCGTGAGCAAGGAGCTGGTGGAGGACTCGGAAATAGTTTGCGAACTGTTCTTCAAAAACGCGGATGTGGCGCACGAGGCTTACAGAGCCGTCGGCCATTTTGCGGAGGCAGGTAAGACTGCCAAAAGATGGAAGTTTTTTTTAAACTTATAATCCCTACTGCGTGTAAAAGGCACTGAAAGAATTTTAAAAACATTACCCTCCTTGTGGTGCAGTCGTGCAAAACATTTGAATCTGGCAACCCACAATTTAAAATCTGACTAAAGGTGGCGCCAACTAAATAGCTCACATTACATACTTTACACATTTTGCAGTCGGATAAAAACTTAGTACCTAAGTATATGGTTCTATTCCGCTTATAATAGTTAGGGAGGCGAATAGGGGAATTTTCGGTAATACTCGAGCGTGGCAGTTTAAGATATGAGAGATACCTTAGACCTAATAGAACAACCTTGTCAAGTATTTAGCTCTGTAAGTAGTGACGCTCGCCTAGGATAGACGATCAGATTAGTAAAAAAAAAAATCGATAGTCTGAAATACTCAAGCGCGTCAGATTAAGATATTGGGGGTTGATTTTAGTGTTTTAAGACTAAATTTAACTAATCTGACGATAAGTCGCGAACTTGTAAAAAAAAAACGTTAATCCGGCATTCTCGAGCGCGATTTTTTTATTTTTTATTTTGAAGAATATAATCTAAAACTTACTAAAAATACAAAATCTGCCGGTTTCCGCATGACCGGAAGTGTGGAGGAGCCATTTCGTCTTCCGAAAAACGCGTTGCTTCATATAAGTCGCGAATGATACATTTTACACAAAAAAAGTTTAAATAAACAAAAAAGGTAATTTTATTTTAGACAAAAAATATCTCTTTACATTTTTGTCCAAAGTTAAAACTTTTTGACTTGAAGCATCATAAAAACTCAAACTCCCGGTTTTTGGAGTATATCTCGAAAACTGAGGTTTTTAAAATAAATTGATATGAAATAACGATGATTAAATTATTGAACTTTTATTATATCTCAAATTTTTTTTTCTAAAGCTTCTCGACAATTTTCGTGGACTCGGAAAAAGTTACGCGTATCTGTACTTATACAAAAGTATTATTAACATGTACAGTTCCATGTATGTATATTATTCAATAGCCTGTTGATCCTCAAATTGTTTTTTGGACGTACTGTAACTCGTAAGCAAAACGAAGTGAAGAATTGAAGCAAAAAAGAGGAATTTGCCATAAACATGTAATACAGACTGAGCGCTTCGCGGAAATATGCCGTCCTACCAGTATTTTTCCTTTATTTCGCAACATTGATGGTGGGGAAAAAAGCGGTAGAAGGGAATTTTCGGTACACCTTAATATATATATAATTCCCCGTTTTATCAAGGAGAAAGAAAGGAAAAAAATTAACCAAAAAACCTTTTTCGGTCAGATTAAGAGAACCCACCAACATTTTTGTCAGATTAAGAAAATATGCTTTCAGGATACCGAGATAAACCTCCCCTATGAAAATCTGACGCGCTCGAGTATTGCAAAAGAACTATTTTTTTTTTGCATTTTCAAACACTCATCGTAACTTATCGTCACGCCCAAATCGTCAGTTTTTTTAAAGGGAGCTTCCTTGGGGCCTACTTAACACCCCTTCCGAAAATCTGACGCGCTCTAGAAAAAATTTTTTTTTTGCATTTTTGACTGCTTTATATGCCTACCCCCACCACGCAAACCGGCAGATTAGTATACCGTTGTTATCAGAGGCACTTGGGGCATACGTAGTATGAATATCTGACGCGCTCGAGAATGCCCAAGTAACTGTTTTTTTTAACATTTTTGAAAAACCGTACACGCCAAACACACCGCTAAAATGGTTTTTACCATACGAGCTTTTCTTTTCGAAATAATTTTATCTTTCGATTTTGATAGGTCTCGACGGCGCCGTTGAATTACGCCATTTAGCTACCTCGCCTCCCTAACTATAATGTTTTTTCATAATTGCAGATGTAAGGTTCAATTGAAAAACGAAAATCAGCTTGAATTTATTCTTTATTTTGGCAATGATATTTCTTATTGTGATCAAAAGATTATTTAAGTCCAACTGAAATTTAAATACAAAAACTACGGTAAGTCACAACAACTTCGTTTTAACTTCGTTTTTTAGGTGACCCCACAAAAAAAATCAAGAGGCGTTAGATCGGGGCTGCTGTGGGGACACCTAAAAACGATGTCCACAAAAGGAATTATGACAGTGTTCAGGAGCTGAAAGAGGCATTCACGAGGATTTTAAATAATCTATCGAAGAAAATTATCGGCTGCTACTAGCTCAGTACAAAAACGAGTAAACTTATAATAATAATAATAATAATAATTTGTTGAAAAACGAAGTTGTTGTGACTTACCGTAGTTTTTGTATTTAAATTTCAGTTGGACTTAAATAATCTTTTGATCACAATAAGAAATATGATTGATAAAAAGAAATAATAATTTCTAGTCGATTTTCGTTTTTCAGTACAAAATGTATGAAAAAGGTTTTTGGCGATTTCTGTCATTTCTAGTACTCATACCTTAAATGGTCCCATAGTCTTTTGATCCCCACACGTAATAGGATCGATTGTCATAAAAATATTTTTTTTGTATTCTAGCATTTTTTTCGCTGACTGTAGGTACATTTTCTCCAAAATCTGTGAATGCAGTTCATAATATCTTAAAAAGTTAGGGATGGTCTCCTAGGAACGTTTTCCTGTAACTATAACGATTAAGGTACTGACCCTGCCCTTACTGACCCATCTCAAAAATCCACCCTGTATAGGCTACTGTTTAACTCGAAACGAGGACGAAGTCGCAGGCGATAGCATTATAATTAATATACCTTAATATAAAAATAAAAGGTAGGACATAACAAATCGATTGTGGTCTCAATATTATTGTTGTCTTGTTATGGAACTAATAAACAAAGTTATACAGTTATAGTTTTCTTGGACGTAATAGTTTAGTCGCATGGGTATGTCGAGATTAACACGCTTTAGCATGATATTAAATAATAGCATTTTGGTATGGTATGACATGCAAATGCGAGCACAGTCTTTGTATTAAGTACCTAGGCATAGTAGATTTAATCCTATATAGATGTGGATAGACCTCTAATCATATTATTCTAAGCTTAGCCCCGGTTAAGTTCTCGTCTAAAATAAAAGGTAGTGAATTTGTAATAAAATTAGCAAAATGTTTACTTATGTGTAAGCTGAAGCGAAGTCACGTAGGTAAGGCTAAATACCGTGAAATGTATTCATAGCGTGGTCGATTTAAGTTTACACTAGAACTACAAAATTTGGGCCGTGCATTCCATAGAGGTTTGACTATGCGCAGCGTCAACCGTCGGACCTAGGAAACTGAAATTTGAAACCTAAGTACCTTTAAAGACGTACCTAGCTTTTCTCACGTAAACGGAAAAAACTTTCGGTTTCGAAACGCATGATTTCGCGCGGACAACGCTATTGGTCGCTTACTAAAATTTGTATCCTATAAGTAGCTTTAAATTTGTCAGCCTATCTACCCAGATCTAAAAACTGTGCATGCCCCTAATAACACAATAGGTACCGAATTGTGTGCCTTCTAGTTGCTCATTCATGTTTCCAGATAATAATGTACTTATAGATACACAACAAATTACATGTTAGGCACTGAAAAGGTACCTAAATGTGGGGGACAGAGGCATAATCTAAGTAGGTAAACTGTGTTTTAGGTCTCCTGAAGGCCTATCTTTGTATAACGTAAAGAATATTCGAATAGAATGACTTATGAGCATGGGAATCACCAAAGAGGTTGGAAGAAAATCATTCTCTTAGAGAAACTTTTTCTTTAAACGTCTTTGGGAATCACATTAGCGCTCGACTTCTCATGAGCGCGCTTAATATCTCGACTAAGTAAATTTACGCAACACTCTAAAGAAGTATACTCACTGACACGTAGTTCAATTCAGCGAGCGCCAATTAAGCGAATGAAACCTTCGTTTGCCACTTGGCTAGGGCTGGTCTCCACCTCTCGAGAAACAATACCGGACCTAAATGCAGTGTTTGTTCGTATAACATACAAATCATTTCTGGCTTAAACTTTATTCTTCCAAGAATGTAGCATTGTCCTAACTTGTGCTTACCTACTGTGAACTAACGTGAGGTTGGTTTGCCGGGCGCCAGGCGCTGTGCTGTCCACCACCGAAGCCGTCGAAGCCACAACAGACTGGGAAAACTCGACACTATCGTTACCATGTAAGTGTATGAACCATCGACACAACCAATGGATATGTATATGTGAATTACGCAGGATGGCTGGTGATATTGGACCATATCCAGTTCAAAAATGTTATATTCTCTACCCTACTTATGTAGAGACTGCTTCGCTCAACGGAGTTCATTTTCCAAGTACCTACAGCAAGTTATAAATAAATTACCCACTACCAGATACGAGTAGATTAGTTTGACAATCGATTGATCAAAACCCGCAATAGATTATCAATTGTCTTAATGTGCTGTGACTAGAGGATTTAGAAGTATACAAAATGTATTTATTTCAACTGTAAGCTGTTGCCAAAGATCCGGTAATTCTAAAAATTGCTTTGTTGGTTTTAATGTTAGTAAAAGGGCAGCTATGCACAAATTAATAATTGGCTTTCATATTAATCAATAACAACTATAAAACCAGCTGTTTGGCTTCTGTATGTCTCTCGTTTTAATATGTAGAATAATATTAACCTTGCTGGCTTCTGACTTTTATGACACGAAGCCAGTTCTCGAGTCAGTGCAGAAATCCATCTTATACATTACGACTGGATCGATGTCCAACTGTGGTGAACTCTTTGTATAAGCTGACTTACTGAACTAAATTTAAACTGACTCCGTGTCTGGCCGCCTCTCTAAATGATTTCTTTACATGCATATATTAACTATCTAAGTATACAAAATTCTTAGTAAATAAAATGGTAGTTATGATCATACTATTTATTTAAAGGTTTAGGTGTGTAATTTACTTTTATTTCATATAAGTAATAATTTTAAGTAGTTAGGTATCTAAGTAGAGAAAACTTGTTACTTAATTATATATTATAATAATAAAATAAACTAGTATTTATATATAAACATAATTATACTTATATTATGATTTCTGTGACATAACATAACTTGGCGATTTTGCAACGATTAAGGAGGCAACACTTTTACAATACTTATTGTTTTTTCCAGCCGATGGCAGCGTAGCACCTAGCAGTTCTTGGTTGCTCCTGCTCGCTTTAGCGGTACCAGTGCATCTTCTGTCGATACTCTGACCTAATTATTCAATGTGATACTAATTGTTAATTAACTCATAATCAGTTTTATTTTATGTACATTTTTTAAATAAAAACCGTTTTTTTTATTCCATTGTTCGTTGATTAATTACAAATGATATCCTTTACTATTTAAGCGAGCAACATTTGTTTAAATATTTGTAGTCGCCGTCTCAAAACCTTGTTCGCTTATAGATTCATCTGTGCCACTCTGAATCACTGCCAGAGAATCCACGTTGCCGCAGTTTAATATCCTGCTGTGATGCTGTCTCTGATTTATTAAATTTCCCTTTCGGTAATAATCTCAATAAAGTGATATGATAATACAAATACAGCAAGCGCGACCACACAGGTTGGAGACGGTATTAATCTTTTCGATCTTGCATAAGTCCTGCTATGATCACGTTCATCTGAAAAAATATACTTAAGTAAGTAGGTACCTACTTATATTACTTATCCTAAGTGTGTCGGAAAAAACTAGATGATCAAATTCTTCATTCCCACTAGATTTATTGAGTAGTTTTCTTTACAGAACTACTGGTATTTTTATCCCAATAGTCCTGTCGACAAAACACACCTTTTAAGTTCTATTGACTGAACTCATGACACTTTTTTCCAGTAGTCCTGAACGACATACTACACACTTCTTGTTCTGTCAGTAGTAAACACTTTCAATAAAATAAATAAATTACCTGCGTACAATAACTCCTTCCTTATAGCAGTATATCCAGCTTGAGGCAGATGCAGGCGACACGTGACGTATCCGGGCTTGATGCTTCTAATCGCAATATTCGTCATGCTTTCCGCGTCATATAAAGCATCGTTAAGCCACACACGTTGTTGTTGTCTGGGAATCGGTACGCTGCGGACAGTTGAAGTAGAAGTTTACAAATAAATTTAATAGTAGGACACCACACCATTCACACGCACCTATTAAGACCTAAACTGGGCAGAGCTTGTAAACCACTAATAAACATTTACTTATATACATAAGATGTAAACACCCAGAAACGAAACCGGCAGTGATATTTATTAGTGAACTCTGACTCAAGGCAGTGCACTACCAAATAAGCCTACAGACTTGTCAATAAAACTAGTTTACAGGTAACACACGTCAATAAGGGAAATATAAAATAACACAGGATAGACTACCGTCAAGTTTAAAAAAGAACTCGACAATCTCTGTTATGTTGTATGCCTGTACAGTGTTCACTATTTGAAGGCATCACACTGAAGTGACGAGAAGCTTAATATGCTTACGCGCATATATTTCTACCATCGCTTCAGTCAGTCAACAAGATAACAGAGAAAGTTCTATTCCAAAGTTGAAACTTGAACTATATTACCTGAAAGAAGAACTTCTTGGTATTTAAACAAATATTGGTTTTTCTATATATAGGATGGGTCAAATTATTCATATCTTATGTACGAGTATATACTGACAGCATTTAGTTGTGATTGCAGCGCCGCCGCGTCCATCAGAATGGAAATGGTATCGTTGACTGCCTTGAGACATAAGAACTCATAGGTTATATGGGTAGCATAGCCATCGCTGGAGCATTGTAACATGCAGACATCTATACATATATAATAAAACTGTAACGAGGCCGTGTCTGTACTCTGTACCTACATGAGATATTTTTAGATTTTTTTTGCGGTTGTTATCGACGTAGATATCAAAACACTTTTTTTTTTTAATTTCCTCTCCGTCTAGTTGTGCACACATCACGCAAAAACAACTGGACGGATTTTGATGAAATTTGGTGTTGGTCAACATCTAGAGTAGGTACTTTTTACAGCGAGGGAACTGAATCTGCGCGGGCAACGTCGCTGGGCACTTGCTTAGTTGTCATTAAGTTAATATCTTACCCATTGCATTCCATAGTCAATTCTGGTTGCGGATACAGTCCTCTGGCATAGCATTTTACTGTCATTTCATAATGGCGTCGATAAAGATGTATCTCGAATTCGCGTTCTGTACCTAAAATTATAATAATCAGTAGGTAAGTATACATCACATGATGGAAATCAGTGAGGCGCGGGTTCGAATCCTGGCATGTACCAATGAGTTTTTCAAAAACTTACGTAGGTACATATTTATCACTAGCTCGACGGTGAAGGAAAACATCGTGAGGAAACCCGCAGGTCCTAGAATGAATTCTGAGACATGTGTAACAGACCCGGTCCGGCGATGGGCTCACCACCTATCACGTTTGGGGGTCCAAAGAATATCTGGTGAAAAGTGGGTATATCCAGAAATGGAATACCTCTGCATACCCCTTCGGGTATATAAGGCGTGAGATTATTTATTTATTATACACTAGCGACCCGCCCCGGCTTTGCACGGGTGCAATGCTAATACTAAAACCTTCCTCTTGAATCACTCTTTCTAATAAAAAAAACCACATCAAAATCCGTTGCGTAGTTTTAAATAGGAATAACTACATAGGGACAGAGAAAGCGACTTTGTTCTATACTATGTAGTGATATCTGCAAAATTAAATCTGTACTTACTAGGTACTCACTACAAAGTAAAATTAAATTCTTACTATAAACAAGCATAGTCTGCGTCAGGCGAGTTTCAATGCTTTTACTGGTTACTCTGCACGTATACTTGCCGCTAAGTTCCGGATCTACAGCTACTATTCGTAGCGCCCGGCGCTCCTCAAGTGGTGATACTGAAATAAATGTAGATATCCTAAACTAATATGCGAGCAATATTTATTTATTTCATGCGTTCTCTAAAGCGGCTCTAACTTTACTGTATATGTTTAATTCCACGGGTAAATAAGTGTGGAATTCTACAACCTTTCTAAAAGTTCGATATCGTCGGGTAGCCGAAATGCAGAAATATGCTATACTTTCCGAGAAATCCGAGATATAGGTATTACAGCGGTGGCGCTGCTAGAAAGACGTCCTTCAGGCAGCGCCACGCCCCCCTTATATCTCCTAAACCAATACGGGTACGAAATCCAAGACTACCCGGAGTACTCAATGTACAACATATGTACGTATATCTGGTTCAGATGCCAATCAGAAGCCGTGGCGCTGCTAGCATGATACATCGTTCTAGCTCGGTCGTCCATGTATTTATCTACTTCGTCTATTATAGCTGCAACATAATTTCGAGTTATTAGATAAAAACATTAGATATACCTACCTATAGGAAAAGTGGTCCACGTGTAGTACCGACCTACATAAGTAGGTAATGTCTGAAGAGTTTCACGTAGGTATTATTTTTGTAGCCGCTAACGGACTATTTCACGAAATGTCTACCTTAATTCAGACCATAGGTATCTACCTACCTAGGTACCTACTTACCTACTACCTTCATTCAGACCATAAGTATCTACCTACCTAGTTACCACAGCTAGTTACTTACCTCTACTCATTTTGTAGACCAATCTCCATAAACCCAATTCGAAAATGAAGTAATTGAGAAATTGGTTTTATTATGACCATCACTGATTTTGCGAATTAGTCCTTTCTCGGCTAAATTAACCCAGTTTATGACGTAAGTAACTCGTTCAACTTATATAAAGTTGGTTCAGCTTGTTCTTGAGAATACTTTTTTGTGTTTAACTCACATGAAGCTCGATACGTCGAATCGAGTCGTCCATCTAAAACCCCGCTGACGACAGGCTCAGTCCTAGGTTTCCACTGATACACTAAACAGTCATTAAAAAACCATTCTAAGGTGAACAGATCGTCGTGGATCGAATATTGGCAATCCAAAACTGCACTAGAATTACTCTGTACTACATCTGGCATCACTAGTTTTTCTATCTTCAGTGTGTATGCCGCCGAAATCAAAATATCTGCAATAAACAAAATGAGATTGTGCTGCTTATTCGCTTGTTTTAGACATACCTACAATACATGTTGGATAATACCCACAACTTTGATAGATTTACAACTACCGAGTGCCCTGCGGCGTTGCCTGCGCGGATCCAGTTTATTCCCGTTCCCGTGGGAATTTCCAAAAATCCCTTCATAGCAGTTGCCTACGACATATAAGATACACACCTGGTCTTACCATATTTCATGTTTCTAGGTGTTAGCGTTTCGGAATAGTGCCTACCTACGTATTTCTCTTTTTCCCAGTTTTTTAATTATCCCGTGGGAAATGTGGGAATGAGACCACAGACCGTAAAATGAGACATTCTCCCGCTGTAAAAAGTAGGTACTCAGCATTTGACCCAGCAGTTACTCTGTTATCTTATCTCCACACCAAATTTCAACAAAATCCCTCCAGTAGGTAGTTTTGGCGTGATTGCAACCAGACAGACAGACAAATTTGTGTTTTGATATCTACATCGATAACTGTCAGTCTACACTACCGCATTTTTCTTTTAATATTTCATATACAGACACGGCTTCGTTAGGTACTCTTTTAATATATGTATGATGAGCTGGAAAGTTGTAAATGTTTAGGTAGGTACTCACTAAATATTAATGAAAATCTTGTTACTAAAATAACCCGATGATATTGTGATAGCGCACTTTTGTAACTACTTTGATACACATACTCCGGCATTCTTGCGCGCGAAAGCGAGAGTATCATCGCACTGCTGACTGTAGAATGCACAGCTAACATCAAACTGACGCTTCATTGATTTTAGATTTGACGAGATCTAGCCGTGGCTCCGAGAAATACGTCACTCCAACAGTGCCAAGACACCCTCCTTACCCAAGTATATCTTTTCAACCATGAGGGTACGAAATCCAAGACTATTTCGTCCCTGGGTTTCGAAATAGGTACTATATGTGAATAGGTCTACTATTCCAATCAAAAGCCACATTAAAAGTCGTGGCGCAACTGGAATGACACGTACGAGATTATGTATTTCATATTTCAAGTTTCTCCTAAAGTACCTAAGTAGCTTAGTAGAATTGGCCCCCTGATCTGTGGGTTTCATACTCAAAGGTCAGAAAAGATAATGGTTTTTTTCAACCTCTTTGAATACATAGTACTAACGTCAAGGTTTTCATCACTTCGGTATAGATAAGTAAAAAAATATCTGGTAAATAATTCACATGATCGTACTTTATTATTACTCTTATTAGACTTTTTGTTATAATAGGTTTTTTAATAATGACAGCTGCCTAAATTCACAGATACGATCTAAATTCTACACACAAGTCGAAGGTTCCTCGGAAGGCTCCATAACGATAGCGTATGTGCGGCACAGTAACTCTGGATATTATGTATAAGGATCTATTTAGCTATACAAAGTTTTTATACTATATAACGTTTTAACAACTATAATAAAATAGGTATATTGTATTTAAATACAGCGAAATGTGCTCCAATCAAGAAATACAATTGTACAAAATAATCATATGACACATTATTTCATGTCTTTCATAAAATAACGGCAAACACACGTTTCCAGTATATAGACAGAGCCTGTCTCGTAGATATAATTACTCACTATACACATTCATTTGGTATCTTTAATGTTATCCCAATCTTATATAAATGCAAAACAGTCTATAATCTCGTCTCTCAGCACTGATAATAAGATATTTCTATTACACAGCAACTTTTTTGATAATTTTAATATAAGAGCACAAGAAATAATGCTTATTTTACAAAAACTTATAAATTATGAAAATAATATTTAATTTAATTAGGCCCGCTTTTAGGGTTCCGTTGACAAATGGCAAAGAAGGAACCCTTAAGATTATATGTACTATTTACTACTACTACTACTCTTAATTTTACTTTTAGTTTACTTTTAATGTTGTACTTATTCATGACCATCTTCTTATACCACATTTCAAGCGAAATAAATATTACTCTTTGTACTATTGCAAATAACTACAATATTATAAAATTAAAGCTCCCCTGTTTGGTTTTCGTTGAAGCATTCTTTCTAAATCACATAATATACATTTATTTCTTAATTTCCATGTGTAAAATTAAATAACTACCTATAATTTACATCCACAATAAGAAATAAAATGCGACTTACTGAAAGCTTACTGTACATGTGTTTCTTATTTCTATCTACTTTGGTGTTTCAGTAGGTAATTGATAAAGAATTTTCGTTAATAATTACTATATTCCGAATGATATAAATAATTAATATTAATGAAATAGGTTTAACTACATCCACAGAGTTGTTATTCCTCTGTAATACATAAAGAATGGGATTACCCCTTAATACAACTGATAGATAAATTAGAAAACAACCTTAATTAGTGGAAAAAGGGCAAGAAAATGATGGTAGATAAATCACACATTTTTTGCTAACAATGCTACCTATTCAAATTTTCGGATAAAGTAAAGATATATACTAAATACAACAAAAGCAATGCTATAAAACAGCTGTAATTTTACACCTAAATAAAACAAAACTACTGGTATAACATAGCTGTACAAATTAAAAAATATGTTTATCTTTGGCACTCGTTATTATTTGTACAAATATTTACATCCTAAAGTACAATAAACTATAACAATTTAAATTATTGCACATTTATGAATGCAAGCTAACAGAGAATGTGAAAGATCTTAAATAAAATGGTGGCTCAAGCCCTGTCATATTTAAAACTCCATCCAAGTAAAATTTACATTTAATTATATTCTAGAGATCTTAGAGTAATTTACATTACTATAATGATGGCATGGAACATTTTTTTGGTATGTTTATCGTCTTTGTAAAATCTTAGGTATGCAATATTGACTTAATTCATGTTGCTTTACTTTTATCAGTGGTAGGACTACCACACATCACATTACAGGAGTTGTGTCTCGTTTTTCGGGTGCCATCTGAATCAGTATCTCCTCCTGCTGCTACTGATGTTAGAGCTACAGTTTTATCAAAATCTATTGTGGTGTAGCCAATATTAGCAAGGGGAGCTGGCGGTTGCAAAATTTGTCCCAGGGGCTTCTCGACACTAGCCTGCGACAACAGACGACTGCGCGGCTGCGACGTATATGAGGTTGTGCTTTCGTTCTTTGAACTATTGTACGATTGACTCTCAGGCGAGACTAAATCCCTCCCTTTAGCTTCCTTATGTGCATCAATGTCTAGGACAGCATAATTTACTTCTAAATCTTCTAAAGGTGACATTGATGTAAAAGTATCAGATTCAGAAAATTTCTGGCCATCAGGAACAGTGAAATGCAACTTCTGCTTAGCGTTTTTGACATTATCTGACATGTCCCCTAAAGATAGATTGGCATAAGTGTTTATTTCGGGTCTAGTGCAAATATTTAAATTACAATAGTCCAGTTGCTTAGGAGTAAGGGGAGTAGTGGGTATAGCCTCGTTCTTCTTTCCGTCTGCTATTTTAGTATTTTTATCAGAGGGACCAATATTCATATAAAGTCTAGCTGATTCCTGTTGCTCAATACTAAGCTGTGCATAATGCTCACTGTTGCTACTCAAGGTTGGGGACAAACTGTTAATTTGATTAGACGTGCTGCCGTTAATACACTGAAGAAACTGAGTTTCATCTTCAATATCTCTCATTGTGCTTAAAGCAACTTCTTGATGCAAAGTATTTCTCAAGATGGCTAGGTCCCTACTTAGATCGTTGCAGTAGACATGACGAGTATCCGAAGTAACTTCCGACTGATTGTTGTTGTGTTCTCTCTTGACATCTCTAAGTTGGTAGACATTGGTGACATGGTTTGTGTTGGTCTGTGATCGGGGATACAGAGGCATTACTTCCAAAATATCAGCACTGGAGGGAGATCTTGGGGACTGCATAACATTTCTTGGCACCACTGTATGTGGAATAGTGTTAGATAAGTTGTTATTGTGGACTGGACCGGAGATACTAGGGGGGCCGTTATCTATTGAGGAGCGGTGAACCACACTGGCCTGCAGTGTCTGCCTACCCTGCGGTGAAGGAGTTAGCCGTGAGACTGGATATGGTACAGAATCATTGATAACATTTCTTAGTTGAATGTGCTGTTGCAGTGTCCTGAACAATAGTGAGGCACGCCGACATCTGAATGCATATATACCTTCACCGGTCTCACATCTTCTGCCTGAAAAAAATAAATAAACATTTAACAGAAGCATGGACTTATATTTATGTAACTTATAATTGTTTTAATCAGGCAAGCAGTTTACAGCTAATAAACACCTGTATCCAGGTATTCTCCACACTACTTAGATACCACAGAAGGCTTATAGTCTATTTTTAATTGGAATTGTCTTTACTCATCCTTTGTCATGCAGTGCTTGCTCTATAAACACTGACAGTATTGAGAGAAAGAAGTACATCAAAAGTAATGTACGTCAAAATGAACCCGATTGCGATCAAGGTAGTAAATAGACAATAAGCCCCCAGGTGGTTTGAGTATATTATTTAAATGGTTACCTGATTCAAAACTAAATATTTCTCCTTCAAAACCATATCTTCTGAGGGAGTGTAAAGGCCACACAGTGGAGTCTCTGCCTTCTCTGTAGAGCACTATATCTGTCTCCGTAATTTCTAATCGCCCGGAACATAATTCCATCCCGTTCTCATCGATGTTGACAACGCGGAACACATTCGGATGTAGATCCGAATTTACCTTTTTACTATGTAGACACCCCATAGTGTTGTTACCTACAAGTGCAAAAAACATTAAATGTTTTTTATTTGTACAGAATGAAAACGAAATTGAAGAAAGACTTACACCTCTGAAATTACGCAATAATTTTGTTAGTATGGACAACAAATGGTTTCCTATCAAAGCCAATTATAAAAATAGATATGTTGAATAAAGTCATCGAGAAATAACACACGATTTATCTTTTCATGGATAAATATAAAAAGAATTTCCGGGGACCCAGTGTTTATTTTTCTTAGATGGCCATTTCTTTGACAAGCAAGATTGATTGTCAAGTAATTTTTTTTTTCTTATTTTAAGGCATGGGCAATTTAGCCATCAGTACTCAACACGAAATTCAAGATTTTGAGCTCTGCTAATACAATCTTATTATTATAACTTATTGGAATATCACTCAGTAATCAACAGTAAGACGATAGTGCACTTTTACTGAAGATTGAAGCGGCTTCTTGCGGTAACTCGAAAACATCCATCCACTGTACACTATCACTGACATTTTCCACTTATTATTCTATCACTATTATGAGCCAAACCCCAAGAATATACAACAAAATTAATGTTTTACAAAAATCATTACGTCCCTCTTCGGATTCCTTGTCTCATCTTCCATCAAAAGAGTAAACACTGGTAAACACAATAATAATGTCAATGTCATTAACAGCTGTTCATATTTCCAAGTTTCCCTTTGTCCATAACTTTGTATAATTTTCTAGAAATGTAAAATAAAAAGTATAAGCTCTCTTGAAATCTTACAATGTCCTGCCAAGTGGAGCAAATAGCAGACTGTGGTGATATATCGAGTCTTGGAAGAGCTCTTTTCGTATTAGAGAGGGAAGGTAAATTAGGTTCTTTATAAAAGTCTTATTTGCTCGTACGTCCCGTATTTGCTTCGAGAAATGGTTATAATTTGAATTTTAGATACTAATTGGCTGTCTCAATGCTCGGTGTCGCTGTCTTCGTGCGGTAACCTGCTGGCGGTCGGTTACAAAAACCGCCTATGCCTGCTCACCACTCAGTGGATTAGCGCGACGGACAGCAATACTTATCTAATATCCTGGAGTGGCACTTTACCCTCGGACATAACGGCGTTGCTAACATTGTCTATATGTCCTTCACATCAATCATCTCAGGTAGACAACTGTTATTATAAAAAGTGTTACTCTAGTGTTTATCATCATCATCAACCCATAACAGTCCTCTGCTGAGCTCAGGGTCTTTCTTCACACATGAGGAAGTATGGGCTATAATCTCCCACGCAAGTCTAGTTTTTCGTGTCCTGTCCTGATGTCCTTGATGGTTTTTAAGCAGCATCCTGGGTTTTAAAAGTGCCCTATTACAGTCATGTACATTTACGATTCCTATTTTACGGGCAGCCTCACAACCCGCAAGTGTTTGTGCTGTTAGTCATGCTGTTTCAAAACAAAGGTGCAACTGCCACTCTTTAATATCTCTTTCTATTACAACATCCTGTTTTTAAACTAAATTGTCCTGGTTTTTACCAACTTCAAATCCTAGGTTTTTAAATTGTGGTTGGGAACCCTACTAAAGTAGATAAATAAAAATGTAAATGTTAAATCTCCAAAAGTTCTTCACAAATAATAAATGTTTGCACAACATATTATTCAAATATGTGTGTGTCTTAAAAATGACAAAGACTGAGCTACAGCAACATAATTATAGCAGCTAGGTACAGTAATAATTCATAAAATTAGCCGAGTTAAAGCCATGATCATGAGGATGAGGATTTTACAGAATGATTTATTATAATTTACAGAATGGACCGGATTGGTTTTGCATCATTGTTGGATTTAAAAATGGAAGTGTGGGATTCTACACCAACACTGGCCACTTATTGTTACTTGAGAAACTTGAGGAGAAACCTGTCCTGAAGATATCTTGCCACACAGGAACTTATGGAACTTTACCTGACGATATCCACATTTTGTTCCAACCTTGTGTATTTATTATACCAGGAACTGCTTTGTTCCAAACACTTAGGAATACCAAAGCTCAAATAGCTAGAGGTAAGTCTTAGGGTCGCGACACACCTGCGGAATTTACGCCGCGGAACTTTCGGTGAACAACATACATTACGGTTGACGCGGGAGGCAGATCCATTTATCTTTAACTAGCGACCCGCCCCGGCTTCGCACGGGTGCAATGCTAACACTAAAACCTTCCTCTTGAACCACTCTATCTATTAAAAAAAACCGCATCAAAATCCGTTGCGTAGTTTTAAAGATTTAAGCATACAAAGGGACATAGGGATATAGGGACAGAGAAAGCGACTTTGTTTTATACTATGTAGTGATAGTGAAGTGAAACGTCAATGTATGTTGTTCACGGAAAGTTCCGCGGCGTAATTTCCGCAGGTGTGTCACAACACTTAAACTATGTATGATTTACATTTTCAAATAATAATAAATTATGTAGAGATTTATACCCATCAGCACAGATCTATCAGTGTATTAAATCTTAAGGTGATGCACTCACTTAACCTTGCCTGTTTTAGGATGTCCAAAAGTATATAAAATTGGTTTTCATCTGGGATGAAGCAGGAATGCATATTTTTTCAATATTTGTAATTTATACAATTTGTTTCTGACTTGGGAGTTAGGTGTATATGCGGGAGAGGTTTGAGTAAAAGTGAATTTTCGAACAAATATCCACCTTTTGCTTGTGTGCATTATGATAAAATGTTGTTGTAATTTCCAATTGATTGATTCTATTGGAACTTATTGGCGTAAAGTCACGAACTATAACTAGTTTGTCCCTCCCCTCCATATAGAATACCTATAATGCGCAAGTGGATTTTGTGATCTCTCTATTCTTTTATTGTGCTTTGTTATTTCCAAAGAATATCATGATGTGCGAGTATTTGTTAATTGTCGACAGTGGAAGCTGGTGTTCAAGATAACTTTGCTGTTGACAGCCATAACATTGGTTTGCGCAAGTGGACATTTTCTGACCAGGAAGTCATCAATGATGCTGGGGTTGTGGGGCTTGAGCTTAAGAACTCATATGATCATCTCCTAGCAGCGTCTACTTACGGAGGATATGACACTTGGTATGGATCTTATATTTTAAGATATAAATATGTATACTTAACTGCATTTGAAATAATAATTTAATATGGTACTTGTACATATTAGATACTGTTTGAAACAGATGCTATTCATATTTTGAGGATAATGTCAGTGAAAATCTCTTTTTTTTTTAATTGAAGTTTGGTTTACCCTTTAATTTAATCTTAGGAAACATCAACTTCTATAACAAATCGGCCAAGTGCGAGTTAGACTGAGGGTTCCGTATAAACTTGTAGGTAGTTCGTCCATCGACTGAAGTTCGTAAACTATGAACTTCAGTCAAACTACAGCTCCAATGATTGCAGACCTGAGTATATATCAACTTGATACCTCTTTGGAACCCTAACTAAACATGATAGATTGTGAGCCTATCGCGGCACCGGATCTGTTACACATGCCTCAAAATTAATTCTGGGACCTGCGGGTTTCCTCGCGATGTTTTTCCTTCACCGTCGAGCTAGTGATAAAGAGTGATGAGTTTTTCAATAAACTTACGTTTATACGTAAGTTTATTGAAAAACTCATTGGTACATTCCAGGATTCGAACCCGAGCCTCACTAATTATCATCACCTCCACCATTATGATACCTCCACGAGTTCTTGAGAAAAAGGTTTTGGACACACAGACAGACAACGAAGGGATCGTATAAGGGTTCCTTTTTAACCCGAAAAAACTATGTTCTTCATCTCCAGGTATCGTTCGGTCCCCCCAATGAACACGTTGATCTTGGGCGCGGGAGTAACTCCCTACGTGGGATTCCACTACGCGCTAGAGGGCGGCACCACGCCGCCTCTGCAAGACGTCGCGAGAGCTGTCGCTAACAAGATCAAGTCGGCTCTTCCGTAAGTTAAAATGCACACGTTATTTGTACAACTATCTTGTAAAAAGACCAAAAACATTTACAGTTGATCACGGCCGTATATAAGGGGGATTTTGGTGGTGTATGCGAAAACTTCCACCTTTTGCATCCGTCCTTAATGATATGTCGATTAGGGGGTAGGACAAACGGAACTAGAAGGACAAACTATACTTAATTAAAGTATAAATCCAACACTGGGTAAAGGAACTATTTTTCATAGAAAAGTTTCATTTACGATATTATTAACCAAAGCTATAGTATTTTCACGTAGCATGAGTTCGGTGACAGTTCACATTTTCCCGTTCTCCGCAAACTACTTTCGACTACAAAAATACGTGATTAAAAAAATTTGGTTGAAAATGATTGACGGTGAAATTGACGTTTTGTATGGAGTTTTTAAAGCGGACATTATTTTTCATACTAACATTTTATTATTTATTTCTGGATCTAAACATCCAAATCCAACAAAATCTTTTGAGTCAATTGGGCAAATCTTTAAGTTTAATTAACTTCATTTGTTTTTAAAATTGAAGAAGAGCTGTAAACAATAAAAAAATATCTTAGCATCGAATCTGGCAGCACATGGCATGAACTCTTTTTATTTTACCAAACAATACTAAAATTTTATTAATAGAATAGTCAACTTTTTAATTAAGTAATAATCTTCGGGTTAAACGTGAAATTACAGAAATTGGAATAAAAATATTAGTCAGAATATTTCCCAATTTCATTGGTAAGGACCCAATATTATGATTTATATTACAAAAATGCTATAATTGTCGTCTCTAAAAATCTAAATACGATCGTAGACTATTCCTACGTACGTACGTTTGTTACACTTGCCTGTTGCAAGTCTAACAGACTCAGTCCGGTGATGGGCCCACCACGGCCAAGGGGTCCAAAGGTGATGCTTGTGAAATGGGGGTATTTCCTGAAATGGAATACCTCTGTCTACTTGCTCGGGGAGAAATGGCGTGAGATTATTATGGTTTATTTATTATTAACCAGCGGCTGGCTGGGCGGTGGCTCAACTGAGAGTGCAGCTGCGAGCAACGAACCTCTCATCCGGTCAGAAGCGCTTTCTATGCGCTCGGGGCTGTACGACTCGCAGCGGCACGGCGCCGTGGTGGCCGTTTCGCCCGACCGCCGGTTGGCCGCCGTGACGGACAGCGTCTGCCGCGTCGCCGTACTGGACGTGCAGAGGGGCCATCTCATCAGGCTCTTCAAGGGCTACAGAGATGCGCAGTGTGCCTTTGTTCAGGTATTTTCCCATTTAATTTGAGTAGAACATAACCTAGAACTTTTAGAATATGGATTAAATATGAGCCGATCCCAATCCCAAATAAACAATTGGAATAGTAGCAATCATTATGTCAGTTCCAACTTTAAATAAAATGATCTATATTATGTATCAAAAGTCAAAATTCATTTATTTTTATAGGTAAAAGACAATTACACTTAAAATCTAATCACTTATCTGTTGTTATCTTCTATGAGTCACACCACTGGATCAGAATATAACAATGAAAAAAAATGTAGTACCCATGTTACGAGGTAGTTACGTTTCGTCCTACTTTAAAACTACGCTGCCCAAGCGTTCGGGCTGTCCGGTAGCAAAATGACGTCACACGTCCTTTAGTACTGCGTGGCAAGCGCACGAGCCAGATGAGTAGCGTAGTGACGTCACATTCCAGCGGACGGCGCGACGCAAAACCCGAACTTTAAACCTATTGGCTATTAATAATGATATAAGACAAAAAATATATATTATTTTTCCTTGAGTCTTTCCCGACCGAGGGTGGGAATCATCGTTTTCCACCCGGTATTTAGATCAAACAATTATTACTTTCCGAATATGGGAAATGAAAACTAGTTTTTTATCTCTCCGAGTGGAAAGCGTCAACTTTCGGCCTGCGCTAAACGAACACACCTCGGAAAGTAAATAAGAAAGCCTCGGATCACATGCTTCGCCTCGGTCGACAATTACATGTGATCTAAGACATTTCTATTTCTCTATCTATTTTACTTCTCTAGGTGTGTAATATACTATTCAGAAACTCTAATTGACACTCAGGTATGTGTATAATCTCATAATTATTGTTTTCAGTTGTTTGACATCCAAAACAAGAAACCCCAGTTGTCGGTTGTTAAGGAGATAAAAAGGGCTATATTCTTAATCATCTACAACCCTAAGAAAGGTCTGATTGACATAAGATTAATGCAAAGGGGGAACCGTGTCGCCGTGTTTACAGCCACGAAGAATGGCCAGCTCATTTACAACACTTGTGGGTTAGTAGGAGCAGAGAAACACTACACCCACAAGAAACTCAACTTACCAGAGTTCCAATGTGTTTTAATTGACCCTGATGGAAAGTTGAAAAAATTTAACATTCCATTTTTCTATGCATTAGAAGGAGAAAATTCCGAGAGATCTAAAGACTTACATGCACTGAAAGAACTGCGAGATCACATAAAGAAATCGTCACACATATCCGAAGAATCTGGCGATGAAATAGTAAAGAAAGCTTCAGAAGTAAAAACGCTAGAGTTGAGAAAACATTGCATTGAAATATTTATAAAAAAGTATGAAATTCCTCCTAAAATAATAATGGCTTGTCTAGAAGTGTATTGGGATAGCATCGATGAAGAATTACTAAATGAGCAGGATTTAAAGGTTAAACATTACTTTGCCAATCTGGTGTTGGTGACCTTATTCTACAGACATATCAATAATGAGAATGTAGATGACATGAAACAATTAGTTTCAAAGGTACATAAAACTCTTGAGTTACAAGTCGAAGATGATGCGGAAGATATAGCTAGTGAAGGTCAACAACCGCCCGACTTTGAATTGCTCGAAGACGATAACTGTATTCTCGAAAGGCTGTTGCACTTAGCCCAGGAAAATGGCTACAAGGACCCCCAACATCCTAGGGTCACCTTTGCAGACAACAACACCAGCACATACAAGGAATTTACCTCGTGTTTCACCTTGGATGAAGATTCCAAACACATCTCTTTGAAACCCGACACTTCCTCTGAGAAGTTACACAACTTATCGTCCGACACATTCAAATCGATATTCAAAATCAAAGACTTAAAAATGTTGACGACTTTCGTTAAGGACAGTAATATACACGTAAAAGAAATTGTTAAGCTTGTGATTACGCATATTATGAATATGCCACTTGAAGAAATAAGTATTGAACTTATTGAAAAATTTATAGCCGTTCTGTATTACCTCTCCGGCGTAACGGAGGATGCTACAGATATAATTTATAACGAGATATCACCGTGGTGGCAAAATATCCGCGACATGTTAGTGGAAATGCCGTGTCCGTTGAGAAGCATGATTGTAGCCATGGCCTGCAAAGCAGTTGGGAAAATGTTCGAAAGAAGATCCGTGGAAGGAGACGAAGGAGCTTGGGTCTCAGTCACAAAAGAGAATGCCAAGTGGGGCATACTTATCGGCAAACTAGAAGATATTTCACTGCTCAGCATAATTTTAATGTTCAAAGACACTTTTACTGGAGAATCATTACCCAAGCTGCAACTCGACGATTTCAATATCAATTTAAAGTATATCTACACAAGAGGCAAGGGATCAGTGACGGAATTGATAGCCAAATGGCTTTGTGGGATGGGTGTGGTGCCTGAAGCAATAGTGGCTAATGAATTGATGGAAACGCACGTCAACCCGGAGAGCGAATCATGCGAGGACAGCGGTCCAGAATATCCATTTGTACAAAATAACCATAAGTATGTGGACGAAAATCCAAAAATATTTAAATGGCTCTCTCTTCTCCGTCGACAGTTTCCTCTGAGCACCTCATCGAACTATATAATAGCCAACATGTGCTGGGAGTATGCTATGGCTTGGCAGAAAAGTCCACAGAATATTGAACTATTGTCAGCAGTTATTCGGTGCCTTAACCACATATCAAATATGCATTTACGCGTAGGATTATTTTCTATAATATGGTCGACGTATATCAAGCAAGTATTTGAGACCAGCTGTCGTTTGGTGCACAAAGTTGGAAGGCTGCCTAAGGATCCTTTGTGCTTGCAAGATGTAGGTCTAAGGAATGCAAACATGCTGGAGTTTCTTGAAATCACAAAGAGATATTTAGGAAACTTTATCTCCTGTTCCACGATGTCTACAGAACAAGACAAACAGACTGTCGTGTTTGAGAAAATCTGGGATGAAAGTATGCCATCTTTGGTAGAAGTGGCGCAAGACACGAAGAATGTGAATCATGACATCCTAAATTTGAACTATCAAATCTCTTGCACTATCTTTTACCAGTGTCATTTCAATTTAAAATATTCGAAGCCACTGGACTCTCTCTATGATATCGATTATCAGTACATTTTTGATGCTCTCACTGGGAATGTGGTTCACAGGGAGATAAATATGAAAGCCTCCGATAAGCTCGGGAACCCGAGAATGAAATTTCTGACGAAGCTCATTCGCGCTGCCCTTGAAACCATTTCCTGCGAGGACCGCGACTGTCCGCAGAAAGTGTACAATGATGAAGAGTGTTTGATATGGATCGAGAAAATTTCAAGTTTGGCGGATTTGTGGAACATCGATAATGACTTTATAAAACGACAACAGGTAAATAAATTAATAATTTTACTCTCAAGTTAACATTTCTGTCTTACAACAATATCCTTTACGCGAGGTGTACCTAATTCCTAAATAGACTAATTCGCGTTATGCTTAAATGTCATTAGGGTTGTTTTGGTAAGACGCGGGGCTACAAATCTATACTTTATACTATACTAATATTATAAAGTGGAAAGATTTGTATTTTTATATGTTTTTGTGTGTCTATGTTTGTAACGAATAAACTCAAAACTACTAGACCGATTTTAAAAATTCTTTCAACAATTTAAAGCTAGAATATCCCTGAGTAACATAGGCTATATTTTATTCCCGTATTCCCACGGAAAGCCCGCCCTGGGCTAACATTAGTATGTGGGTAAACATATTTTTTTAATTAGCAGCATTATTATCAGTTGGATATCTCATTTCTATAAGGCGTATGTAATTAAATTAAGTGTTGAGACTTCGTGTACTATATGAGCTCAAGTGTCATGTAGTTAAAGTAGAATAGCTATCGGCCTGTCTGACAGGCTGTTAGCTCATTAGGTCGTCTGACACAGGTGTGCTAAAAGGCCGTCGATGTCTAGGTCATGAGCAGTGATAGCCTTACGGTTAGGGAGACCGCTTCTCATGATGATAATCAGTGAGGTTCGGGTTTAAATCCTGGCATGTACCAATGAGTTTTTCAAAACTTACATACATATTCATCACTAGCTTGACGGTGAAGGAAAATTTCGTGAGGCCGCAGGTCTCAGAATTAATTCTGAGGCTTGCGTAACAGAGCCGGTCCGGCGATGGGCTGAACCTATCACGTTTAGGGGTCGAATATTCTCGTGAAAAGTGGGTATTTCCAAAAATGGAATACCTCTTCCTACCCCTTGGAGATAAAAGACGTGAGATTATTTATTTATTTATGTTCAGGTCATAGGCTTATACCACCTCGGCTACGACACCTTGGCGGAGAGCGTGCTGGGGGCCACGAGGGACCCAGCACAGGTCCTACCGCCGCTGTTGGCCATCACCACGCAGCGGCTCAAGCGCAGCCAGACGCATTCGCCCAACCAGCCGGAGTGGATCGTCACCGTGCCTCCGCATCTGTACAAACGACTACAAAATACGGTTAGTATTTCTAGTATCTTTTTTTTTTTTTTTTTTTTTTTTTTTTGTGGCCTCGCGCGGCTTGCGCATTTACCACACTCATAAAACGGGGAAACGGATTCATATTTACAAAAAGAAAGGAACGGAATTTGGAAAGGAAAAAGGATTAATTATGGGAAAACATATTATCCACGAAAAGGTTATATACAAAACTTTAATAATCATTAAATATAAACTAAAAACTATATTAAACTATATTAAACATAAAATTAATAAGTACAACTACTAAATAAAATTAAATATTTACATTATTATTACAAATAAATATGGCTAACAATTTATAAACATTTATATCCTTGGTAGCAAGGAGGACAGGGATGGAAGTAGGCAGAGGAATCTTAAAGGACAGTAACGAGGTAAAAAGGGAAGAACAATCATTTAAAGGACACGACAAGAAAATATGATTGACATCAGCAAAGTCCGACCCACATTCGCAACCCGGGTCGTCCACAATATGGAGTCTGGCAAGGTGAGCTGGGGACACTATGTGACCAAGTCTCATACGTATAAGGGTTGTTGTAGGTTTCTTAAGAAAATTAAATAAATAGAACCATGGTTTCAACGATACATCGGGTTGGATATTGTAAAAATATTTTCCCTTAGTTTCACTACTTCTTATCCAATCATCGCGCCATGAATCTACAAGATATTCTTTAGACAAGGCTATCAGATCATGAGTATAGTTTTTATAGGGAAACAAGTCTCCAGATTCTACAGCCTCATTAGCAAGACGATCTGCTCTATCATTCCCTTGGATACCAGAGTGGCCTGGGATCCAAGCAAACGAAAGATCGACGCCTTTAAAAGCACACTTCAATAACAATTTCCGAATTTCGATTATAATAGGATAGGTTGGCTTTGATTTAAAGGGAGATTTAACTAAGGCTTCCAAAGCACTTTTTGCGTCGGTAAAAATAACAGCTCTCCTAAGATTCATTATCGTGACATATTCCACAGACTTAAAAATGCCGAAACATTCACCAGTGAAAGTGGATGTTTCGGGTGGCAATTTAATTTTTTGAACTACATTATATTGAAAATGAAATACTCCCACACCAACACAGCCATTCGCAGAGTGCTTAGATGCGTCACTATAAATATGATGCCAGTCCGACCAATTCTCATTTTTAGCTATATTAAACATAATACTAGCATCAGGGGAGTTTTTACTAATTCCTAAGTTTAAATGAACATTTGGAGACAACACTAGAGACTCAAATTTGCAACAAAAAAGAGGATAATACAAAGATCTGTGAGTAGGGGCACAAAATGCTATAAATTTTCTAAAACTGTGGACCAGACAGGGCGTAGACTTATGGGTCCAGTATCCAGAAGAGAGAACATGATCAGAAAGAGCAGAAAGTCTTGAAAAAAGGGGATGACGAATGTTTTGCAAGGCACGAAAAAGAAATCTATCTGATAAATACTGCCTGCGCATACTTAAAGGAGGCTCTCCACCTTCAACCTGAAGGGCATTAGTGGGGCTAGATTTCATAGCACCCAAGACTATCCTTAGAGCCTTATATTGAATGGCATCTAATTTCCTCAGTCCAGCTGAACTGCAGGGTTCTAGCAAAAAAGTACCATAGTCAAGAACACTGCGTACTAAAGCGTTATAAAGCAATCTCAAAGAATAGGGGTGCGCACCCCACCAGACACCTGACAGACAACGAAGCATATTCAAAACGCGTTCGCATCTGGAAACTAAATAATCACAATGCGGAAAACCAGAGAGCTTAGAATCTAAAATTACTCCAAGGAATTTTATATGCGATTTAACAGGGATTACACTTCCGTTGAAAGAGATGATAACTGGAGGCGGCAGCCGCATTCTAGAAAACAATACAATATTGCTCTTAAGGGGAGATAATTCCAGACCATTCGAATCAAGCCAAGTCTTTAATAAAGTCATGGAGGAACCCAGTGAGGCAGAAGCCTTATCGATGGACTTATCAGGTGCATATAAAAGGAGATCATCAGCATACTGAAGAACTTTGACGTCACCTAAGGACGACTCTAGATCATATGTGTAAATATTGTATAATAAAGGACTCAACACAGATCCCTGAGGCAGGCCCTTCCAAACTAATCTGGAGTAAGTACTGTTATCTACGGTAAGCGAGATAGTTCTTTCTGATAATATATTCATAATGAAATTAAGTAAAACTGTTGGAACTAGTAATTCGTTTAATTTTTGTTTAAGTACTGATAAAACTACGTTATCATAAGCACCGGTTATATCCAGGAAAGCAGCAACAATTGATTCATTACAAGAAAAAGACAATCGAATATCAGTAATAAAGATACTAATACTATCCAAAGTACTCCTACCCCTTCTAAATCCGTATTGGCTATCAGGCAATAAACCATTACTCTCCAGATACCACTCTAATCTATTTTTAACTAAATGTTCAGCAATTTTAACAAACACAGAGGAGAGAGCAATTGGCCTAAAAGAAGAGGCGTCAGATGGAGGTTTGTTTGGTTTCAAAATTGGCAACACAATCTGACATTTCCAAATGTCAGGAATATTACCAGAAATCATAGTAGAATTAATAATATCTAGAAAATAATTGAGCGAAGTGTCGGGAAGATGAGCAAAAAAGGAATAAGGAATACCATCACAACCAGGAGCAGAGTCTTTAAGATTAACGACTATATTCTTAAGCTCAGAAATAGAGAAAGGGGAATTAAGACCTGTCAAACAGTTAGTAATCTCAGGAGGCAAGGAGCAAGGCAATGAGCCTGCATCAGGAACAAACGGAGGAGCCAATTTATCTAAAAAATTGTCAGCTAAGGCAGAGGGCAAAGCATTACATGTAGAATCCCGAAAAGCTGACCTAAATCTTCGTATACTGCGCCAAACTTCAGATGGACAAACATCAGGAGAAATCCTAGAACAAAAGTTTCTCCAACTATCAAACTTTTTATTTTTAAACAATTTACGAGTGCCAGATATTATTTCACAAAGAGATTCAAAGTTTTCAGGAGTCATACTATTGCAATAATTAATTTCTGCCTCTTTTCTTTTCTTAACTGCATCCGAACATTCAGAGTCCCACCATGGAGGGGAGGGAAGAAATCCTAATGAACTGTTTTTTAGTGGAAAGGTCTCATCTGCAACCTCGATGAAAGCTTTAGTGAGTAATTCAACACATGTAATCTCATTACCAGCAACAACATTGGGCAGTAAAGAAACTTTGTGATCTATGCGGGTGCTAAATAAATTCCAATCTGCATTAGAAAGCTGATATTTCATACGCGGAGTATGTTTTGTATTTGATTTATTATTCCAGGGAAACGAAATTATTATTGGAATATGGTCACTACCAAATGAAGAGCACAGCGTGCTCCAAGAAAGAGAAGAAGCTAAATTTGGAGTAGCTATGGACAAATCTGGAACACTACTTCCTACCTCTGGTCCAGTGCAACGTGTTGGGGAGCCTGTGTTCAGAAGACAAAGATTGTGTGTGTCTAAAATATCGAGAAGTTCCCAACCATAAGAATTGCTTGACTTACTGCCCCAAGATTCATGTTGACAATTAAAATCTCCTAATATTAAAAAAGGTTTAGGCAGTATGGCAAAAATGTTACAAATTTCATTATATATGGCAGAAGAAGGATGAGGAATATATATAGATACAAAACAAACATTATTAATATTTACAGCTATTATACAAAAGGTATCATTATGTACAGGAATAGGAACAAGTGAAAAATTATAAGAATGTTTGATGAGCATGGCAACCCCCCCATACCCATCAGATCTATCCTCTCGGACACAGGCATAACCGGGAATCCTAAAGATGGAGTCTGGTTTAAGCCATGTCTCTTGAAATGCAAATAAAAAAGGATTAAATTTATTAACTAAGTGTATAATGTCACTTTTCTTATTAGTTATACTTCGGCAATTCCACTGAATTACCTTGGCGAGTAGGTCCATTATTGTTGATATTAATATCATTTAATATATCTATAGAAGTAGCAACGTTGGACGGTGAAAAAATATTAGATTTGGATAAAAGATTAATTAGGAGCATAATTAGATCTGATATAGAAGTTTTGGATGTTACATTCAGTTCATCATTGAGGGCACATCCATTAGCAGGAGCAGGAATGTTGTAATCTTTAACTAAGGCAGCATGAGCCTCCTGGTCAAAGCCT
Organism: Ethmia dodecea; assembly: GCA_963855545.1. Classification (NCBI taxonomy): domain Eukaryota; kingdom Metazoa; phylum Arthropoda; class Insecta; order Lepidoptera; family Depressariidae; genus Ethmia; species Ethmia dodecea. The sequence goes on from OY979443.1 coordinate 6,605,280, forward strand.
TTGGTATTCTTAGGAGGAGGTCGAGGTTTTAAAAATACAGTTTTTTTATAAGAAGATGGCTGTGACATATTATTATGTGATGGAGACCGATCTTGAGGGTACACAGATTGAAAAATGTTAGGGGATTTAGTATTAGAATTTAAAGCGTCTGCATAGGACATTTTTTGAATAAATGGGTGGAGTTTTGACGCTTCTGCATAAGAGATACAACTTTTGCTCATAGATTCCTTAATAGACCTTTGTCTTTCATGTTCTCGACATATTTTGCTAGTTGCTACATGAGACCCATTGCACAAACAACAAGTCACACAATCATCGTCTACTGAACAGCTGGCACCCGAGTGACCCTGCCCACATCTAAAGCATCTGGGTTTGGAGCGGCATTGAGTTTTAACATGACCATACCTACAGCAGTTATAGCACTGGATAGTGGGATAAATGTACAGATCTACTGGCAAAGCAGAATAACAGATATAAACCCTCTTGGGGAGAACTTGACCATCAAAAGTTATAATGACCGTTTCTGTGTTTTGAAATTGTGGTGCATTTTCATTATTAAACGTTTTTCTTTTAATCCGACGTATTTTTAAAATTTTACCGCAACCTATAGGCACTGTCATGTTTTCCAGAACCTCTTCCTCCGACCAGTCAGAAGGTACACCTCTTACCAGTCCCATACGGGTTACATTAAAGGTTGGAATGAACGCTTTAAAGTTGTGTAATGTGAGAACCTCATTCTCAACAAATTTGTTAGCATGTGCATAGTCAGAAAATGAAACGGAGAGTCTGTTTCGGCCTATTCGTTTTAAGCTACCGTTAACAATGTTTTGGAAAAATCTGTTTTTCAAAAATCTCCCAAATGTGATTGGGTGGAGAGTGGCAGGATCATTTGGAGAGGTAGTAATCTTTTGAATATGAACTATGTAAGGAGAAGCGTCAGATGATTGGTAAAGAACTCTTCCGATGGTAGGACGAGAGAAACTGGGGTTTGATGTTGCATCAAAAGTTATAGGTACATTTTGTTTGTCATTACTACTAGTGGCACCAGCAACACTGTTGCCAGTACCAGTACCGGTAATAGGTACATAGTCACTCATTGAAATAGGTGGGACGATACCCAGGGAGCTGCATGGGACCTTGCTCGTGTCAATATCTATATCATCGCAACGGCAATCATTGGGTCGATTTTTACGTGAATCGTGGTGTTTTCTGCGCTTTTTATTACAATGCTTACAAATCCGGCGAGCTGTAACTCGCTTGCGACCATGATCCTTATTTCCAGTATTCAGTGAACCATCCGTGTCCATACTCGAATCATACTCAATAGATTTGTTATCAACCGTAATATAATGAGAAACCTGGGGGACAGTTCCCCCAGGATCCTCGGGCGGATCGCCCATGAGAAGAAAAAAGCTACTTACCTGGATTCCAGGTAAGTTTTCTAATATCTACATACAATAAAATAGAAAATAACACAATATATACACAAGAAATACTCAATTAATCCTCTAAACACAAATAAAATTATTTTAAGAAAAGAGCCGAAACGAAAAATTCACCCGCCAAGTTTCACGTTTCCCGCGCTTTTTCTTCTAGTATCTTAAGGGGCGGGTAGACTGATAGATTTGATGTTGTAAGTTGTAGTGTATCGGCTAAAATGTCCTCTTAGCATATAAAGTCACAGATAGAAAATATTCGGATGTATAGTAGGAGACATATAATAATCCAGGTTTTAGGTGTTCTGCGTGAAAGTATTATTTGTCACTGGACACTACATGGATGGACAGGATAACTTACGTCCCTACGCAACATTTTAAAGAACCTATTTAATAGTTCTTTAATTTGCAACATTGTTTACGTATAAAGTAAAATCGCGCGTAGTTAAAATTTGCTATTAAATCTCTGATTACCTCAGTATGAGAGAGGGTCATGTCAAAACTAGCCTATCTTAGATCGTCTTTTCTATACAATACTTTTGTACGAAAAATTAAATATAATTATTTCAGGCCCTCGATACATCGATACCGGCACATCCGTCATTAGCTACTACGATATTGGTACTCCAAAAGGTGCTCTATCAAATGGACAAGAAAACACAGAACACTCCAGCAGAAATACAAAATATTAAACTGGCGGAACTTATGATAGAAACATGCGAAGTACTGCTAAGGCGTAAACTTTAACGGATAATGACACGATAATCTTTTAAAAACATCCACTGTTTTTAGTTTCTTAGTCAAAAGATGGAAACAGGATATAGTTAATTTATGTCAGAGCTAGGGTTGCCACCCGTACTTTATAATAAAGTATTGTACTCTATTTCAGGTAATTGTACTCTATACTTTATGAGAACAATAAAGTACACGAAAATACTTTATTTTGCATGATTAGATTTTTTTGGTATTTTGAAAAGTTTAGTCCTAAGTGTTTTTTCGTTAAACGAAATTTATCGATTGGCGATGAATCGATGTCGCCACTCGCCAGCGCCACATCACATCACTACACTAGTTTAACATTTTTTGAACGCCACCTAACCTCAAATGTCAACAATGTCAGAGTTGTCAGATGTCATTTCGCAATGAATATTCCTTGTTTGTTTTGTGCGAAGCGGTTTGAATTTTGAATTCAATAGAAATAGGTACGATATAAAATTTTCTTAAAGTTTTATAGATTTATACTATAGTAAATCATGGACAAGTATACTCTACATACACCTACAAAACGTAATTTCGATAGTGAAACGGATGAATCAGGTAGTGAATATGTTACACCGAAAAAATGCTTTAAAACAAAAGATGCTACAAAAAAGAAAAGTAAACGATTGCAGAAGTATAAAAGTCAGTGGGAAATCGAACATGGCGATTGGCTAATTAATGATCCACAAAATGAATATAATGGAAAATGCAAATTGTGTGGAATTATATAGACTGTAAAGATGCTGTGCAATGTTTTAGTAGAGATACTTCTTTGATACAAAGTGCAAAAAGCAATAAAAAATATGTTTTTAAATATAAAATTAAAGAAAAATAAATTGTACTTTATCTTGATACTATGTACTTTTTTTTTCTTACCTATAATAACCAATGTACTTTAACTGCAGAAAAAAAAGGTGGCAACCCTAGTCAGAGCACTGGTCCTGCATCTAACCGATTTTAAGAAGCGTTATAGGCCATTAGTGGAATGGCTCATGGAATGGCCTCGTGTAAATGACCCATTACGAGCCATTTGCACGAGGCAATCCACTAAGACTGCATACAAAAAAACTTGAGGACAATCCATTCCATTGTCCTCACGTTTTTTTTGTATGCAGTCTTAGTGGATTGCCCTCGTGTAAATGGGCCATTAACCACAGAATGAACTGCTGCTGTTGGACATTCTGATATTAATTTGTACCTACATAATAAAAATAAATAGGTTTAATACTTTTACTTGGTGACTTATGTTTATTATATTACTAGCGACCCGCCTCGGCTTCGCACGGGTGCAATGCTGAATTTTCTTTGCTATAAACCATCCCTGGACCCACTCGAACCCACACAAAAAGTTTCATCAAAATCGGTCCGGCCGTTCTCGAGTTAAATCGTCAGGAAGGAAAACCCGACTTATTTTTATATAGTAGATGAGCTTTTGTATTTATTACGTTTTCATTTCGGTGTAACAATAAATAATTGTTGTATTGTATTTGTGTCTATTGCTTTGGCTTCTTACAGCAGTCTCCCTGTGCAAAATACTGTAGTTTATAGAAGAAAATGTTATTATTCAGTTAGCAACTTGAAAGGTGGAGATAACTACTGTTAGGGTTATCTACTTTTTCTGATATAAGCCGTATAAATCTAATGCTTATTGCCGAAGAGGCAAACAAATATATATTTCAGTTAGGGACGAGCAAGTGAACAAAATATATCGATTTATAGTACCGACATTTTAAATAGTATCGATAATAATTGACTAAAAATGTTGATATATCGCCAGTTTTCGCATGATTATGCATACATATTTCCAAAGCATTAAAAATTCATAAAAAAGAACAACGAAAATAGTATTTTTCTTGCATTTCATAAATATTGTGGCGGGATTTTTTAAAACGAGCAATTTGCATATACATTATGCATGTTTTTTTAAAGGATTCCAAGAGTAGATAGATAGTTACATTAAACACGAACCAGAGTTTCGTTAAAAATTTGTATATCCAAATGTAAAATAAATATCAATATTTTTGACCATCCCTAATAATAAGTGACATGAGATCTTGGAGTATTAAACCAACAGGAGACGCCACTGACAGGCGTTCCCCTCTGCCAAAAAAACGTGTCGGTCTTTGAGCACACCGGTTAAATACAACTAGTTTGTTTGAGTTCACGGAGTGCTTGTATTTGTGAATGTATTTGTGTGCATCTAGTTCAAGCTAGCGTTTAATTGTTTTGTCAAAAAATGCGTTTGTTTTATCATTATTTGTGTTTGTTTCCTCGTCCCCCCCGCAGAAATTGACAGACTTTTTTGCAAAGGAACTAGTGCGCGTGACGTCTCCTGTTGGTTTAATACTCAAAGCATGAGATGGCAAAAAACTGAAATAAGTGACGAGGCTGTATGGGCCTAAATCCCTTTGCTTTACCTATATGGGATAAATAAAAAAAATTCAATGAGTAATGAATTAGAGATGTCAACAGATTACAATTTTCAGCACCGGTATTTACCGATTTCTTTTAGAAAAAAACCGTTTTTTTTTAAGGTATTTTTAGGTTTTTGACATTTTTTTCACTGTTAAGTAAGCAAAATTAAAAATTCCATTTATTTTGATAGATATTTATATTTAATCAATTAAATCATAATTTTGATGATGGTCTCCTGCATCATCCTTTAATCTGCTCTATCGTGACGATAGGATGTAGCTTGATGCTGAGAACATTCAGAACATTGAGAACGCTCAGAATTTACAGACGTTGCTGGCACTGTCAAATACTTAAAAGCAATCTTATTTAGTGGCTCTAAATGCTTATTATCTTTCCAAAAAGTGCCAAGACTAGCCACTTCTCTTTGTTTTCTTTCAAGCCCAGGCCCAAATACATTCGTATTATATTCACTGCAAAAGCGGTCGCGTCTGGATTTTCTGTCCTTCTTTGTTTTAGAAAGTCCAAATCCAAAATTCCCGGCTTCTTTGTGGCTACCTGCTCAGTTCCAGTTGCAGGTATTCATTCTGAACGAGAAGAGGATTGGGCCTCAGTATTGGTATTCGAGTCCTTTATAAAAGAGGTTGCCAAAATATAATAGTTTTTTTTAAAACAACCGGTAATTTTCGGTTTTCGGAAAACTCGTTTTTTAAAGGTTTTATTAGAACCGGTTTACATCACTATAATGAATGAAATTTGTTGACATTTGTCAAAAACAAATGGTTTTATTACTTTTATTCTATTCTTATGTACTTTTTGGTGACAATAAAATCGACAGATTGTGTTTTGTGAAGCATTTTATGTATTCTGATTGAGTTGAAGTTCAGGCAGAGTCGCTGGATTAAAGTACCTACTCACAAAACACTATTTGAACACGGACTACAAAAAATATCTTACGACTTGCAATCTTCTATATAAATACCCATTTGTAAAGAACTAAACATGCAGCGTGAAGAAAAACAGCTAGAGGCTACTTTACAGGCCATATTGAACAGAGTAATTGATCTTAAAACTGCTATCCAGGCTCTGATAACAAAACTGGAGACTGAATATGAAACTATAAACTGGCCTACTTTTCTCGATAACTATGCTATTTTGTCTGGACATGTAAGTATGAACCGATTCTCAGTTCTTATTGTTGTCTCATTCAATTCATATCTCTATTTACTTTTTATAAAATATCATCCTTCATGGAAAACAGTCCTGGTGTTTTTTGCAATAACATAACCCTTCTGAATGAACTGCAGTGCACTAATAAAAAACAGTGAACAAATTGACATTGCTTTTATAAATAGTCCTGCCAAGTATTGCAAACAAAACACAGTTCTAACTGAGCAGACCCGTCATAATATTATCACATTTTCAGTTAACAGGATTAAGTAAAATACTACAAGCAGAGTTAGCAGCACCGCTGAGGTCACAAATAGTTTTGCCACTACAATTAGGCTGTGAGCGAGATGAGACCTTAGCCCGTTTGTCAGAAGGTCGAGTGCCTGCATGCACTCATGACCTGGTGCCAGACTTGCTTCGGACCAAACCGGAGCCCCAAGCTGAGCAGAGGCTGCAGCAGTTTAATCACAAAGCCAGTACTCTGAGCTATGATACAGCACAGGTATGGAACAAAATGTTTTTCTAACTAACAATATTTGAACATTTAATGAATGGTCTAAGACAATATTAATTTGTTGCAATAATATTTACATATAAAAAGCTGTGATTTCACCAAGGTAACACAAATCATGATACACGATGCATATGTGTAGTTATTATAAACTCATTGTTTGATATAGGAAGATGTTTCAATCCAGAGGATCTGGGGCCTTATTGTCTATTTATAATTGTAATCACAATCTTCTTTATTTTACATTTGTTACGCGGTTAGTGGTTGCTCTACTTACACTGGCGGAAATGACAGATGAATCACTAAGTAAAAATGAAGATGATTGCAATTAAGCTTGTACATAGACAATAGGCCAGCCGAAACAGGACAAACAAATGCAATTTACTAGGAACAAGATATCTATTCTATGAACTATCATGGGCTTTAAGCTTTGAGTATTAAACCAACAGAAGACGTCACGCGCACTAGTTTCTTTACAAAAAAGTCTGCCAATTTCTGCGGGGGGGACGAGGAAACAATCACAAATAATGTTAAAACAAACGCATTTTTTGATAAAACAATTAAACACTAGCTTGAACTAGGTGCACACAAATACATTCACCAATATAAGCACTCCGTGAACTCAAACAAACTAGTTGTATTTAACCGGTGTGCTCAAAGACTGACACGTTTTTTTGGCAGCCTGTCAGTGGCGTCTCCGGTTGGTTTAATACTCAAAGGCTTTAAGTTAGTCATATTCCTGCTTGTAATACTGTAAAAATTTATTACAGAAACAAGTTGCACAATTCACCAAAGTTGTGAGCCATGTGTGGGAGATTATATCTAAAGGACGAGAAGACTGGGAAGGAGAATCTATGAGGTCTGCCGGTAAGTTTACATCATTCATCACAAGTCTTCAAAGAGTGATCAGATTTTTCCATGCTCACTACAAGATCTGCTGTTGTCAAAAATAATACTAGTGGTGCTGATTTCGCTTCGCATTTTGTCTTTATTCTTATTATAGAGGAAGTCCAAACATAGGATAGATTGTGTGAAAGAAGGAAGTGAATATAGATATGATATTTGATTGGGATAAATGGAAGGAGATGCTTTATCTACTCAGCAAGAAAATGATTGTTAATTAAATCTCTTTCTTCCACTGTTAATTATATATTTGTGTTTAGGAATGCAGCCCACACACAGTATTGCAGATACTCATGCACTTGTAACGGCTGTGGGCACCGGAAAGGGACTTCGGCCAGGCATGCCATCTATAGTGCCCCCCGGTGTAGGTACCCCGGGTATGGGACAAGCGCGCGGTCCGACGCCACTGGGACCCGCAGCCCCTACCATGCCCAAAGCGCCTTCTGCCATTAAAACCAACATCAAGGCAGCCAATCAAATCCATCCTTATCAACGATAATAAAAATAAAACAATTTACTTCTATAATACTATTAGTATTTTATTTTTAAATCCATTACATAAAATAATTGTAGTAAACTAGCGCGTCTCTATCAACTTACGGACATGTTTCATTGAAATAGCTCTGGATTTTTTAACATCCTTCTTCAAAATATAACATCTAGCTAATGCTTACTATCTATTGTTTATTTTTGAACCACCTATCTGAAGACAATCAAAACATAAATTAAAACGTTATCTTTGTATCATAACATAATATTATAATGAAATTTGGTGTATTACATACAGAAAATGTAAACAATATTGTTAATATGAATAAAAGCAAAGCAGTATAAATTAGTCCTCATTTAAATGTAGATGGCATCAAAATAGCGTATTACAGGTTAAAATTAATACTTTGTGACATCTCTTTTACTGTCACTTCTGCTATATTTACACCCATTGTTAGTTTCACAAGATGTGCGGTGTGCCATTAGATATAGTCCCAAATTGGGTTAAAGAATATAGAACTGATACTGAACTGGCGATCAAATTGACGCCAAACACGAGGCAGAACTTTATTTAATTCAAGGTGTTAATCTGGAACAAAGAAACACATACATTATTTAAGATTAAAATAATAATATATATGTAGATAAGTAGTAGTTTCGCCATCTATCGTAAAAGTTTGGCGAGGTTAGAATTAAGTAACCTTTTAACTAAAAAAACTTTTTACTTACTAAAATAAAGATTTATATTATATAGAGTACATACATACAACCAAAGAGGTTGGAAGAAAATCATTCTCTTTCCTAAAACGTCTTTGCATACAACATTTAGGCGTTTAATATAAGATTGGAATGATATAACGCAGGCTCACACAATATCCGCCTGCAACATGAAACTGGAGGCTCTCGAGAAAAAGATAAGTTTCGTCATCACAACAGATAAGCTGTTATCTGATAATATGGTCATAAAATATGATAAAATAAGTCAATAGCCTATCACCATACCCGAATCCATGGTGGGCTCGCGTGGGAGATTAGGGTCCCTACTTATAAAGTATTATATGGACAGACCTTTTGGTCATCAGTGAGCTGTTATGGGTGAAAATGAAAGGGTATTTATTTCTGTAGGTAATAAAGGTAAAGAATTACACAGTCAATAGTCTAATAACAAGGCACACTAAAGTCGTCCATGAAGATTGGCTAGATGTAAACAGACGAGTCGCTGTTGCTATTGGTGAGGGAGGGAGGTTGATGATGACGGTGATAAAATCGTCTTACGATGTCATCTATCTTGAGGATGGCGCGGACGGTCTCCGTGGAGAGCGCCAGGGCGGAGGCGGTCACGTGCAGCGGCTGGAGCACGTGCTCGTGGCGCATGTCCGTGACGCGGCCTCGGCGCACGTTCACTCCCGCGCCGCTCGCCGCGTCGGCTGCGTGCGCCGCGCGCAACTCCGTCACCGTCTCGATCGGGTTCAAACCTACCGTCAACAGGAAAATTATTGTATATTAAAATATAAAAAGAGGAAATATTTGTAATGAATTGCAACAACTACTGGACCGATTTTAAAAATTCTTTCTCCCATACAAATCTCCATTATCATATCACTGAGTAAAGGCTTTATTTTATTTCCAAAGTTATGCAATTTTATACTAAAAATTATGATGACTGCAGTTAAATACATTTTTCATAGTAAATTGGCGTTTACAGATGATAAAAAGTAACTGAACCGACTGGGTAGTCAGCTTACCCTAATATAGAATTTAATACTTCGCGACACAATTTAGCAAAGTTCTATAGTGGGAGCTTAATAAGAATGGGTTACAGCAGCCCTGGATTTGTCAGTCTAGGCCGTATAGGCCGCAGCCTAGGGGCGGCAGACTTCAGAGTGTGCATGTTCACAGGCTCAAACTGATTTGGCCTAAGCTAATATAACTAAAATAAAATCTCACCGGCATTTTCCGCAAGTGTAGAGGGAACCACCTCCAGAGCGTCTGCGTATGCGCGAAGGCAATAGTGGTCTGCACCTGGAGCAGCGATGGCTGCCTTCGCTAGTGCAGCTGCAGCTGCTGCCTGTTAACACATTCCAGTATTATGTATATAATAATTTATTTATATGTAGAACGTAGTAGCTAAAAGCGACAAACATAATTTATATTAATTGCATGCTTTACAGCCAGCAGTCCAGCCATAAAGAGTGCAAATATGAATAATTGTACCTTAATAATACTATAATTAATTATACACATTTTTTTAATGAATAATAATAATTTGTGGGACACAATTCACACACGGTTATTTAGTCCCAAACTAGGCAGGGCCTGTACTATGGGTACATTACATAATAATGCAAACTTTAAATGATCTCATTTAGTATGTATGCAAATAAAAAAAAAAATATGAAAAATGTACTGAAATAGAAAGCTATGACTCATTATTTTTAGTACTCAATCTCTTTGATCAAATCCCTTTTCTTGTTTTTTTTTTAGCTTGCTATAGTAAATTGAAAATCAAAATACATGTTTAGATGTGTTTTGGGTTAATCTTTTTAATGAACGACTACTCATAATTGAATTTGGATGTTATCGCACTCACCTCGGGCGCCCCCCCGCCGGCCAGCAGCGCGGGTCGTCTGGCCACGCATCGCACGGTGCAGAGCGCGTCGTGCAACGAGCGCGCCGCCTCCGCCACCACGGCCCCGCTCGTGCCGCGCACCAACACCGACACCGTGCGCCCGCCGCTCTGGCATCCCGTCATCTGACAAACCATCTCAGTAAGGCACGCTACTCCATATCACATCTCTATATAATAATTATACTTTACCAGCGGTTCTGAGCGGTTTCACTGGCCTAGTTCTGGTTGCCGTGGGAATACCGGAATAAAATATAGCCTATGTTACTCAGGGATATTCCAGTTTTTCATTGGTGAAAGAATTTTTAAAATTGGTCCAGTGGTTTTTGAGTTTATTCGTAACAAAGATACAAAAATACAAATCTTTCCTCTTTATAATATTACTAGCAGCGCCCCGCGGTTTCACCCGCGTAGTTCCCGTTCCCGTGAGAATACGGGGATAAAATATAGCCTATGTGTTATTCTGATGTAGAAGCTATATAACTGTAAAGTTTCATCAAAATCCGTTCAGTAGATTTGCGTGAAAGAGGAACAAACATACATCCATCCAAAAAAAAACTTTCGCATTTATAATATTAGTAGGAAGTATAAAAAGGCATGAGATTATATTATTATTAAGTATAGAAGTATAGACTAGCGGGGGCCCAGCGGCATTCTAGGTCTCGCGGGAGATCCATTTTTAGTGCTCACGGTAGCACATTAAATGAACCTTTGTGCAAAAATTTTATGATTCTAGACTCAGCATTTTCAGCTGGTGTTGATCGATAAGTCAGCCAGTAAGTTCCTTCGATAGAATAAAACTAAAAAACTCAATTTTGTATGTATGGCACTCATCATACAAATCTAATGAGCCCTAACTCAGGCGTCTAGGAGTAGCCATCGAGACATTCCATTATCCACCTTTTGGCTCCATTATCAGATCAGTTTGATTGACCCATCATTTCTAGCAGACAGCCTAATAATAGTGATTGCCACTAATTATATTACATTAAAGAAAAAATACCTTGACATATTTTCCACTGGGTTCATTAACTTCTTCTACCATATCAACATTAACCAGGTTCTCTGCTGTGAAGTGGTCGAGTGAAGCAATCGGGCGGCATCCCAAAGTCTTGCACACAAACTCAATGTCTTCGCGCTCAATGTCCTTAATGACCATAGTCTTAATTTTGTCCAGGAAATGAATGGCCAGGTCACTCAGAGCATCTCTGAAAGAATAAACCCCAAACTTAATTTTGAAATGAATATGTAATAATAATAATAATCTCACGCCCTTTTTTATCCCCGAGGGGGTAGGCAGAGGTATTCCATTACTGGATATACCCACATTTCACGAGATACATTGGACCCCTAAACCTGATAGGTGGTGAGCCCATCGCCGGACCGGGTCTGTTTACACATGTCTCAGAATTAATTCTGAGACCTATATTCTGACCTAGACCTATTCTGAATATGTAACTCATAAAAAACTTATTATTTTAGATTTTTTCATGGATTAATGATAGTTATTTTGTAAGCCTTTCATACCGGTATCAATAAGTTGAAAAAAAAATTCGTTGGTGAAGGAAAACAGTGTTTTTTGTTTAGGAGTGCGAAATAGAAAAGAAAACTAAGAAATGTCTCAAATCACATGTAATTGTCGACCGAGGCGAAACCGAGGACTACAAACATGTGATCTGAGGCTTTCTTACTTTACTTCCCGAGGTGTGTATACTTTTTTTCTTATCGACGGAGGCGAAATACGGCAACTTTGTTTAGCGCAACGGGCCGAAATTTGCCGATTTCCGCCCGGAGAGATGAAAAGTTATTATTATCATCATGATGATTTTCATGGCACTGGTTATTTCATGCAATGAAAAATGTATCTTTACAGACACTCTTGGGGATAAGGGGCGTTTTTTTTTTAATTTACCTCAAAATAGATTTCTGCACCAGTAACACAGTACAGCCCGCTTTCTTTATTTGTTTGACAATGTTCAGGATGTATTGGCGTTCTTCTTTCAAAACACGGTCCATAGCAGCATAGTCAGAGACAATCACATTGTGATCCATCTAAAATTAGACATGTTGAATAATATAAAATATTATTTAAATTCTATTGGAAAATGTTCGCCAATATTAAAGCAATGTCTAAAAGCTATAAATCTATAAAACGAATATTTCAGATTTATGTAAAATTCATTGTTGCCAAGCGGCCAAAACCGATATTTTGTATTCTCATGGGAATTTCCAGAAATCCCTCATGCACCCAGATTACAATTTTGGGAGAAATATTCCAGTCTTTCAGACTCTTACTGTTGCCTAACAGAACGATACTGTTTAATAGGTATAGATGATTACAGTAGTGGGTAGGTCGATTCCAAAATGATCGCTACATAATACATACATCAGTTTTAGGCGGCGAAATGCAGAACTGGATCAGGCCGACTCTGGCCTTCTCGATGCGGTGCGGGCCGTTGACATTGCAGGCGCGGCGCGGGATGACGAGCCCCTGGATCAGCTCAGTGTCCTCGACGGTGCCGCCGATGCGCTCAATCACCTTCACGTCGCGGAGATCCACTCGCGCACCCACCCCGCCGGGGATTGGCTCCATTACTGTAAGTTAAAGGTAGCTCAAGGCATGGAAACAGTATATTATTGTACTGTATGGCCCGTTTAACTTTGCTGCTCTGAACATAGGCTCCGCCTGGGCAAACCGCCTCATACCACCAAATGGTAGCTAAAAAATGTTATTGCACAGCCATTTGCGCAACTTCAGAGTTGCCAAGTTAAAACTTACAATATGTACAATAGGGTATGTGACTGGTCCCAAAACACATTTAAAAATATATTCCAATTTCAAAAACAAAACAAGGAATTGAGTACAAGAAATTATGATGTTACGGCTCGGTACTCTGTACATTTTTCATAGTAAATTTTCGTTTTGACAGATCATAAATAGTAGACAAACACTCTATACGCGGGTTAGTTTGCGCACCCTAAGTTTGCCGTATGTCATTTCTTCCCAGAATTCGATCCTTATTAGCGGCACTATCGAATGATGTAATAATACAGGGTTTGTGTTTTTTTTTTCCAAAATCAACGTGTTCGATTCCTGGCTAGGAATACTGATTTTACAAAATTCCAAAGATGCAGTTTTGGTTTTCATCGGGCCCGAGACTCCATTGAGTACTTTTTGCTATTCCTCATAGTTTCTGATTTAGCCATTCACACCCACTTGAGAAATTCACCCTGTATATTTGCATGTGTAAAAGAAATAAGCCTATAATAAGGTTAATAATATGAAGATCTTATTGTAGTCACAGAACTTAAATAAATAGTACTAAAAAATATACCATTCTATGTCATTTTTATTATGCTTACCAGATCGGATAGCTTGAACAGCAATAGGAGCCAAGATTGTTGAATGCTGAGACACCACCTTGGAGTTGAGGGATGTAGCAGCTGCCTTCAGCAATGCATCTTCATTTGACATGTCCACTGGAGTTGACATGCCTTCCACCACCTGTAGAGTTACCGTAACTTATGAAAATAATAGAAAATTCCTACTAAAATTATAAACGCGAAATATTGTGAGGACAGATCACTGCGCATTTGTTGCTCTTTCTTGAATGTAATGAAACTTTACAGTAACATAGCTTACATCAGAATAACACAATGCCTACTTTTTATACCAGAACGCGAATAATGTCGCGGATAATGTAAAAGCTAGTGCATAACTAGAATTGTTTGCAACTTTCTTTAGATAATTATATCATGGGCCGAAACACATAAGAGTGTCGCGGCACCGCACGGCCAACATCGGGGGTGCTACAAAAAATATTTGATTCTTTATTGCACCGCACCTCCTATCTGCAACGCGGTTATGTGTTTTGGCTGGAAAACCTTTCATCCAAGTAAAACGCACATCCGCCATTGACCAGACCATCCATTTTGGTTTTGTTTTGGCCAGCAAAACTACAATCTTCTCAGCAATAAAAGACAGAGATGTTAAAGTAAGATAATCAAGCGTTTAATTTCTAACTATTTGCATATTAACTTGATTTAGACTAACTTACAAGACTATTAATAAAGGTAATAAGAAAGTATCATTTGTTTTCTCTTCTCAGCCTGCCATTAAAAAATTACATTAACTTTAAAAAATATATTTTACCTGTAGAGCTACTTGCAGGGCCTTCTGGAAACCATCTGAAATGACCATAGGATGGATGCCCTTCTGTAGGAGTTTCTCTGCAGCATCCAGCAACGCACCAGCGATCACTACAACGGAGGTGGTGCCATCCCCAGCCTCAATGTCTTGAGCACGAGACAGCTCCACTAACTAAAAATACATTTCAATATGTAAAGAAAGATTATTAGATTGTGCCAGTTTTATGAGGCTATTTTTAATTTTAGCAATAAGAGTGAGCATTCTAATCAATAGCAAGGGAGGCATCATTTTGAATACTTATGTGAAACTAGGGGGAGGTTGAGCCAAGTTGCATGACATCAGGAGGAAGGAGTCTAAATATCACCAAAATGGCCTCAGTTAATTAATGGATGCCCCCTAAGAGAGTATTTATTTGCTGTTGACATAATAAAGCATCCAATAGAATCACCATCTTAGCAGCTGGGTGAATCACACTGATTTGCTTCAAAATTGTAGCACCGTCATTAGTGATAGTCACTTCACCATTAGCAGCTTGGATCTGTAAAATAAAATTCATTTCAAATAGGAATCTTATTCCAACAATGGAAATTTAGAGATAACACAGGAGATAAAGCTAACCAACTTGAATTGGGGGAGTTTTGTAATGGGGTAGAGTAGTCATTCATTAAAAAGATTAGCCTAAAATACATTGAGACATGTATTTCGGTTTTCACTTTACAATTATGTATATCAAATTTAAAAATAATAAAACAATAAAAAAAAGTGTTCCAGTTGAGTACTAGAAACTATGACGTCACTCCTTGCTATATCAGTACATTTTCCAAAGTAAAATTTCGTTTTGACAGATCATAAAAAGTAACTGATTTGACTAGGCAGGACACTACCCTATTACAACTAAATTCATATGAATACAAGTTTACCATTTTGTCCATACCACGAGGTCCTAAGCTGGTGCGAACAGCATCGGCAACAGCTGAAGAATAGAAATACAAATTGTTTGTAAAAACTACCTCAAATACCTACTTACTTCTCATAAAACATAGCTATAGCATATATCACTACACTGCTAATTAATAACTCATTACTTTCGGAGAAATTCTATGAGTAGGTACTTTGCATTTTCCAAGTTGAATTTAGTTTACTGCTCTTCAAGAAAGACTACTATGTTTTTTTTGTCATAAATGTCAATCAGACAGAGGATGCTTCTTTCAGCATGTATTCAAAAAAACTCCCTACACTCTGCTCTAAGACAAAAAAAAGTTACATTTCTTTTTACAGAGCGCAAGGGGGACCATTTTGAAACACTTCTAAAATTGTAACTCGTAGTTTATGAAGAACCATATTTTTATAAGAAAACATCTACAGCATTAAGTACTTAGACAAGTCACCTGTAGCTATTTCAAGCGTTTGTTCACAATAAACCAAACAATATTTTGTAAACTTAAAAACACTTTCATTGAAATGATTTTAGATGTATAGTTAGTTGTATAAAATTTAAGTAGAAATATTAGTTTACACATATTTAGTAAAGTAATTACAACGTAGATCTTAAAATAGATGTAAATACACTTATTATTTCAGATATAAATATCAGATGTTTCATACCTTTTGCGGCATTTATATTGCTAAGACGAATGTCGGTAGGTTTACTTTTATCTTTGTACACCAAAGAATTTACTTTAGCAGAATCACCAGCCGCTTTCGGAGCCATTATTATGAATATTTAGAAATAATACAATAAGTTAGATTTGAAGATGAATTAGGATTTCTATCGCCTCAAAAATGGAGAAGGATCGATCGGATCGCCCACAAATCACAATTCAAGTTTTTATTCAACAAAATGTCAATGTCATTGATGTGTCTGCCGTCTGGTCTGACCTGTCACTGTCACTGTCAGTCACAGAACACTATTATGAGCCATTTACACGAGGCCATTCAATGAGCCATTTCAAATTGCATACAAAAAAAGCTTGAGGACAATCCAATGCAGTGGACTGTCTCTACTTACACGAGGCCATTAGTGATTTGACTTACTGGAATGGCCTCGTGTAAATGGTCCACTAGTCCTAGCGAAGCTGTCAAACAAATGGAAACAACCAGCAACATTCGTCCTTAATGGGCCATTTACACGAGGCCATTCCACCAAGACAATCCACTAATGGCTTCGTGTAAGTGGAGAGTGATTGTCCTCTGGTACGGTCCAAATTGCACTTTCTGCGCTCGTGTGCGCTATATTCATGCAAACAACTGTTCAAATTGCGCTGTGGTACGCTGACATGAGCATTGTGACTTCATCCATGACGTCATCGATTGGTGCAAACAGTGCTAACAACGAGGAGGTAGTGCAATGTCTCCGGATCTGTCAAACAGTTGTCAAACTTCAATGTGCGTGGTATTTTTTTTCCCGCGAACTTTTTTCATATTCGTTAAGTAATCGATTAATTAAAATTAGGTATGTCGTCATTAATATTAACATAAGCATTACATTGTGAAGCTTCGGGGGACACTATACAACTCAAATACGACTGAATTTAACTTCAGAACAGTATCAACCTAAATATTAAAAGAACTGTCATTTTTGACAAATGAAAACCTGTTCAAATTGTTTGCATGCTAACAATCGTAATCATTTTGAACAGTCGTGTGCGTGCTTACGAACGTATTTACTATTTGCACAAAACGGACCGCACCGCAGCCCTCAAGTTTTTTTTTTGTATGCGCTTAGTGGATTGTCTCAGTGGAATGGCCTCGTATAAATGGCCCCTAACGTTCTGCAGACTCTCTTTGCTGTAGAAGAATACTCATTGAGTAGGTATTTAATATTTATGAAAGAATAAATTAATCACTAAAGATATGGCTGTACCGGCTGAAATTCCTTGGTATACATACTATAAGAGATCTTAAAAATGAACAAAATATTGACATTTGACAGTTATTTCTAGTTAAAGATATCTGTGGTCATGGTCTGTGGTTATTTCCACAGACCAGTGTTATTTCTTAGCACACAAAAAAAAAATCGGCTTTTTGGCGGGAATCCGAAGAAGGACGTCATGTTTTTTGTAAAATTTTCGTTTTGCCGTATATTTTGGGCTTTAGTTCATAATAGTGATAGTATATTATGTGGTAAATGTCCGTGATAGTGTGCAGTGAATTGGAAATTCGATAAAATGCGTGCGATGGACTTTTTCGAATTACCTCAAGAAGCCTCTTCAAAATCTTCAGTAAAAGTGCACTATCGCTTTACTGTTGATAACCAAATGACATTTCGATAAGTTTTGAAGAAACTTATGTATTTTTGTGCATAGCTCTAAAGCAGAGCTGAAAATCTTGAATTTCGTATCGTGTTTAGTGCTGATGGCTCAAAATGCCAATGCCTTAAAATAAGAAAAAAAAAAAAAAGCACACAAAAAAAATCGCTGCTGTGGTGTTGGGCTGGTGTTTTCCGACTAGGTACATCTGTACTTGGACTGGCATAGGTTATCGTATATAAAATATAGCTATGGATAATTCAATTTTATAAACATTTCCTAATTTACTATAGTGTAATAGCTTCCACAATGGAAGACAGTCCATATAATATTAATAGTCCGTATAAACGTGCTACACCAGCTGTACCTACACCAGATTGGAATATTGATAGCAATGCTCAGGTAAACAAGTTTGTACGACACTGCCGGAAGCGGCCTATATTAATTTATAAATTCGATATTTTCTTTGCCTCAGCTTGTGCCCTTGGACATCATCCTTCTCTAAATACCTCCCAGGACGTTTTTGAAATAAAACAATGCTCATGCCATATCTCCGAAGATCGGCAGAGGACCGTTTCTCACCTACTTTTCACCAGTATTATATTTTCCAGTTTAATAATCTATTCTCTATATATATACATGTATTGTAATGATTTTAGCAAATTCAAGAGTATTATTTGGATAGAGGTTATCCAATTAATTCCCCATCAGTAACAAATCATGATGGGCAAGTAAATCTACAAAGCGGACCATCTGCAATAAGCAATGATGACAGAAATGGTTCTGCAAGTAACAGACATGAGACAAGTGTGATTTGCACTCCAAATCACCGGCCCCTAAGTGTAAGAAGTGATTCCAGTATGTCTTCGACACAGCCATTGTCCCAAACTCAAATAGTTGGTCCAGTTGCATTGACACCAACTCATAGCCTATTGACGCCACAGCCTGTAAACCCGCACAGTGCTATGGCAGCAATAACTCCAATGGCTAGTGGGACAACTGAAGCGAAGAACAGCATAAAAATACAGTAAACATAACCTTTTATTAATAAATTTCATACTTTTTTACCTATTATAGAATAATATTATAATATAGAATATTATATTATAGAAATAATAACCATAAAAAATTAAATTACACCATTTCTAAGTCACTTACTCACTTTATTTTCAAATATTCATGTATTCATTTATTCAATCCATCTCACTCTATGGTGCTACAAAGGTGGGGACTGAGTTCATACTTTTGTCAGATTGTTCTTTATCAATGGGACTAGCATGTGCCCTGCAGCACTGCACTCGGACACTATTTATTCCCGTTCCAGGGGGAATTTAGAAAAATCCCTTCTTAATGCACTTATGTTAATAATTATGGAACAATGGTACAAAATATCATTATTCTAGACCCGGCAGTTTCGGCTGTGCATTGATTGCGCTCACTACTTCTCTATCAGCCCACTTACCAAACAGTTGGTCCGTTAGTCAGTCAATCACCCAGTCAGTTTCTTCTTTTGAAATATAGATTCGAAAAAATATTTGTCGTTGGCTTTGTCATGTCTCCCCTCCCCCCCCCTTGGATCCGCCTTTGAAGAGCTCTGACAGCTGATGTTAAAAGCTAGCTAACCAAAGTTTTCAGAGTCCTCCCCACAGGTCCTCCCTATATTAACTGGCCAGTAGTATAACTTGGTAATTTGGTATAAAATGAATGTTCTATTGATTTATTATTATATTTTTTATTGGAAATAATAAATGTGTATTAAAATTCCAGAAATTGTGTGTCCACAGTAAGTTTAGGATGTGAATTGAAACTGTTGGACATCTATTGTAGGACAAGGTTTTCTGAGTATAATCCTGCAAGATTTCAAGGTGTTGTTATGAAAATATTGGAACCGCGTGCTACTGCTTTGGTATTTAGGTATTTTGTATTAAAATTTCATCCATGGCCTTGTCTAATTTTGGGAAAGCAAGTTGTTATAATAAATTGAAACTTTTTCAGATCAGGTAAAATTGTTTGCACAGGAGCAAGGAATGAACATGACTCTTACATAGCTGCTAGAAAGTTTGCTAGAATTATTCAGAAGTTGGGATTTCAGGTATGGCATCTTTTTATGCAACATATAAAAAAATATGCATTATTTTTTATCCAAGCCTTTGTTTGCCTTCCTCAATTAATCCAGAAGATCTGTAAATGTCTTATGCATATGGACTGAAACTTTATTTAGGAAAGTTCTCAGAGGGTAGAGCTTCTAGATATACAAGTTTGGGTAGAATTCTCATTTTCAACAAAATATGCTAAAACCTACATATACAAAGCGTAACAGAAAAAGCACAATTCCTCATACACCCCAATTAGTATAATATACTAATTGGGGTGCATGATTACTATAAAAAAATATAATGCAATCGAACTTTAGTTGTCTAACCTACCAATTTTCTTAAATATCGATTAATAATAGCACGATTTCCATAAAAAGCACTAAATTCAGCTACGCTAATTCATTTTTGGGAAAAATTTAACACATTAAAAATTGCTGAAATCGAATAAACAAACTAATTTCAGGAATTGCGCTTATTCTGTTACATGTTGTATTCTAGAATGTATAAAAACTGACAAAGAATGCATTCACATGATATAATCTGCTCAACAAAATAAACTTCCTTGTCATGGAAGCCATTATTATGTGA
The DNA here is from genome assembly GCA_963855545.1 of Ethmia dodecea. Lineage (NCBI taxonomy): Eukaryota > Metazoa > Arthropoda > Insecta > Lepidoptera > Depressariidae > Ethmia > Ethmia dodecea. Next base: position 6,625,668 of record OY979443.1, read on the forward strand.
GGAACTTCATCCAAGAGCAGCAATAGATTATTTGTTTACATAGATGATACTCTTGTCTATTAAAAAAAATTGTATACACAATATGTAACAGAATAAGCGCAATTCCTGAAATTAGTTTGTTCAGTATCTTCATAATCGATTTCAGCTATTTTTAATGTGTAAAATTTTTGCGAAAAATGAATTAGCATAACTGAATTTAGAGCTACCAATAGAAACCGTACTATTATTTCTCTATAATTATTATTGTAACGACAGCTATCCACATAAACGCGCAACCACGAATGAATGAACGAACGATCACCAATGAGTGCGTGAGTGACTCGGAGCACGGCGACCGAACGAACGAACCAACCGAAGCCCTTATAAGCAGCTTCGCTACCTACGGAGGCACAGTTTTGTTGCGTACGGCGTAGCTTCCACATCTCTGGAACTACCTGGACCGGCATAACTACCTTACTTGCTAGGGCATGCGTACGGGGGTACTTCGTTCGCGAATACTTCTCGGACCGTGCATTATAACGAAAGTTTACAGTCAAAGTTTATCTCATTATTTTTCTATTTTATATCCTCAAATAAAAGAATTAGTTTCATACATAGTTGTTTAGTCTTCCCCATCACATTATGTATTTAGGAAATTCGCTTAAACAAAACTAAAGTACGAATGCAGCATATATTTTTTAAATTGATATTCTAATTGGGGTGTATGACGAATTGCGCTTATTTTGTGACGCGTTGTATATCTCACAAGCTTTAATAATTGTAGCAGGTCCCGCGATTTCACCCGCATCAGTCCCGTTCATATTACTCCATTAAAAGCTTTCCATTGGTGAAATAATTTTTTCATACCTTCTATTCGAAAAGTGACGTTTTGGTCCTCAAAAAAAGGGAGCAAAGTAAGTATTTTCTGATAGGGTTTTTATAAGTGCGAATAAAAGTGTTTTGAATTTAGAATTAAAAATATTCGTCAACATTCTTAGCCAAAGAGATTAGCAAAATAAATTTGCATTTTAGGTTGGCGCCACTGTAGCTTAAGTACTATAACAAAACATTAGTTCCATTTTTCGCCGCATTAGGTTGACAAGGCTGAATAGCGTTCGATGGTCGTGCCACACTGTCAGAAAAATTGCTGTGGCAATGCGGGGGCTCTCGTAGTTATTTTTCACAATTTACATTTTATTTTACGCCAAATTTTTGAATTCCGACATCAAATTGTTTGTCTCTTTTATATTTTAAACTGAATTCAAGTAGCAGTGATAGTTAAACACCGGAAAATATTGAAAAAAGAAGCAAACAATGCCATCAATATTTTTTTCTCATAGAGAGGTATGAAAAGCAGTGTATCATTCGGTCGCAAAATTATTTTTACCTTGGTCTACGTACTTTAAACCCCTCACTTCGTTCATGATTCTACATTAGAATCCCTCACTACGTTCGGGATTCTATCCTAGAAACATTCACTATGTTCGTGATTTAAAGAAACGCCCTCGCCGTAAAAATATCGTTTTGCTCCCTTATGACACAATCTACTATTAAGACTCGCATATGGAATTCTATTACAAATAGCGGGTGCCCAGCGGCCGGCCAGTTTATTCCCGTTTCATTAAGAATTTCAAAATCCCTTCATAGCGGTTTCCTACGACATATTTCAAGTTTCTAGGTAATCGTTTCACAATAGTAGGTAGGTATTTCTCTTTTTAACCAGCTTTTATATTTTCCCGTAGGAATTATATATATTTTCTTGGAATTAAAAGTACCTTAGATGTTGACTCAGGTACTCAGTTATCGCCATACCAAAATTCATCAAAATCCGTCCAGTAGTTTGGTTAGTAGACGTGATGCATGCACAGACAGATAAAAAAAAAAATTCAAGAATAGTGTTTTGATATCTAAATCGATACCTAACTATCTACACTACCACTAAAATTTTGTAAAGACATTTCATGTTCAGACACGGTCTCGTTATAGTTTTATTATATTTATAGAATATTCAATTTCCAGGCAAAATTTTTGGATTTCAAGATTCAAAATTTCATTGCCACAGCTGATTTGAGGTTCCCCGTAAGATTAGAAGCACTGCAACAGGCTCATGGACAGTTCACTTCTTATGAACCAGAACTATTCCCTGGTTTGGTGTACAGAATGGTCCGGCCAAGGGTGGTTTTATTAATATTTGTAAATGGAAAAATTGTGTTTACTGGTAATATTTTTTATTTATGTTACTTAACTCAAGTATATTTGTGTAATGTGATCTAAAGCAGATTTTTTTTTAGGTGGCAAAACTAGGAATGAAATCCATGAAGCTCTTGATATTATTTACCCAATCCTTAGGAGCTTCAGAAAGAACTGAAGATATGGACCCATTTTCATAGTTAGTAAATAGTAATTTTAATCAATGACTGATTGGAATGTTTATTAGAATAAGCAATGAATGAATAAAATTTAATAATTAATAAATAACTAAAAGTTATAACTCTTTACCTCGATACCTGAAGTTGCACAACTTTCATCATCATCACCATAAATTTCAATTTAAGATAAAATTAACAAAAAACATTTCTATTAAAGGATTATTTTATTATGTATATTATTAAAAAATTTAATTACAGTCTTGTGACTTACATACTACAATTCAAGAAATTAACATAATATGTACTTGATAATCTTATTTATGAAATTTATTAGAAAATTATTGCTAGTTCCAAAAAATATTATGCGCCACAACTCAAACATTCGTCCTTATTTTGCAGAGAACAAGTAATCGCAGCCATGTTAGCTTCATCTTTCTCAATATTCCCGGTAGACACGCCGTTGGTGACTTTACCGCGAGCCTTCACCTTATCGACTGTGAATTGAATAGCGTTAGCGGCGGGTTTAGTCCGCAAATAGTACATTCCTGTTTTCAATCCCATTTTCCATGCATAAAAATGAATTGATGTCAATTTTCCATAGTTTGGTTCAGCAACATGAATATTGAATGATTGGCTTTGATCAATAAAAGCACCTCTGTCAGCAGCCATTTGAATAGTGGTTTTGACAGAAATTTCCCAGACAGTTTTGTATAAGTCCCGGATTTCTTTAGGGATTGACTCAATGTTTTGGATAGAACCATTGTTGTGAATTATTAGATTTTTCATGTCTTCATCCCATAGTTCTGCTTCTGTCAAATCATGCAATAGGTGATGGTTTACTACTTGGAACTCTCCTGAGAGAACTCTTCTTTGGTAGATGTTCGAAGTGAATGGTTCGAATGATTCATTGTTGCCCAGTATCTGTGCAGTAGACGCAGTTGGCATAGGAGCTAACAGAAGTGAATTACGAAGACCATGTTTCGCAATTTTTTCCTTCAAAATTGTCCAGTCCCACAAATCTGTAGGCATCTTGTCCCACATGTCGTATTGCAAAATACCTTGACTAGCAGGACTGCCTTCATAAGTTTCGTATACACCATATTTCTCTGCCAATTCACAACTAGCTTCCAGTGCACCATAGTAAAGGGTCTCGAATATTTGCTGATTGAGTTTAATGGCAGCTTCACTCTCATATGGGAGGCGCATTAATACAAAAGCATCAGCCAAACCCTGCACACCGATACCAATAGGTCTGTGTCGCATGTTAGAATTTTTAGCTTCTGGGACAGGGTAAAAGTTTACATCAATAATTTTGTTCAAATTCTGAGTGATAATTTTGGTTACTTCTTTCAATTTTATGAAGTTATATGTTTTGTCTTCATCCACAAACATGTTTAGTGCAATAGAAGCCAAATTACAGACCGCGACTTCATCTGAGGAGGTGTACTCTACAATCTCTGTACACAGGTTGCTGCATTTTATCGTGCCTAAGTTCTTTTGATTGCTTTTTCTATTACAAGAATCTTTGTAGAGCATATATGGTGTTCCAGTTTCTACCTGAGCCTCTATAATGGCCATCCATAACACCTGTGCTTTAACTTGCTTGACATATCGCTTCTCCTGTTCATATTTTTCATACAGGGATTCAAATTCTTCTCCCCAACAGTCAGCCAAACCTGGGCAGTCATGAGGGCACATTAGACTCCAATTTTCATTGTTTTCCACTCTTTTCATAAACAAGTCTGGTATCCACAAAGCATAGAAAAGTTCTCTGGCACGTACTTCTTCCTTTCCAGTATTCTTTTTCAAATCCAAAAACTCAAAAACATCTGCATGCCATGGTTCCAAATACACTGCGAAAGCTCCAGGGCGCTTGTTTCCTCCTTGGTCTACATACCTAGCTGTGTTGTTATATACTCTTAACATTGGAACAAGACCATTAGAGACACCATTTGTTCCAGCGATATAGGTACCTTTAGCACGAATACAGTGCACATGGACACCAATACCACCAGCAGATTTTGAAATTAGAGCACATTGTTTTAGAGTATCATAAATACCCTCAATACTGTCATCTTTCATGGCTATCAAAAAACAAGATGATAGTTGTGGACGTGGAGTAGCAGCTGAGAATAGGGTGGGGCTAGCATGTGTGAAATACTTCTCTGACAATAAGTTGTATGTTTCAATGGCTCCATCGATGTCCTTTCCATGAATTCCTATAGCCACACGCATCAGCATGTGTTGAGGTCTCTCAGCAACCTAAAAAGCAATAGGTAACCAATAGTTACATCATCATATACAGGGTGAATTTTTCAAGTGGGCGTGGTAGGCTAAATCAGAAACTATGAGGAATATCGAAAAGTACTTAAAGGAGTCTCTGGCCCGATTTCGATGAAAACTAAAACTGCATCTTTGGATTTTTGAAAAATCAATAATACTATCCAGGAATCGAACCCGTTGATTTTGGAAAAAAAAAACTCACCCTGTATTATTACACCATTCGATAGTGTTGCTAATAAGGATCGAACTCTGGGAAGAAAAGATATACGAAAAACTTAAGGAAAACGATGGATTTTAATAAACTGATTCATATTTTAAAGTAATGCCTTAATTTCATACCTGCATTACCTGTACCTTGTCCAAAATGATGAACTAGACGTCGAATTAAAACAGCAGTTCCGTAATTAGTTTTATTTCCATTTAAATTCTTTTTAATAAATTTGAAAAAAAAAAAAAAAAAGATTTTGAAATGTGACGTCACAAAAGTCCCGCCTCCTTGTCCACAATGTCACAATTCGTCGACCCCCTCCCCCCTTCTTAACGTGTAACGTAATTTATGGAATATATTTTTATTACCTTCTTGCGGTTAGGGGCTAACCGCAAAGAGATAATAAAAAAAATATTATTAGAACATAAGGTTGTGAAGATGACAGCACTACGGGTCTATGTTGAGAAAATTATTGAGCATCATTTTGGACAAGGTACAGGTAATGCAGGTATGCAATTAAGGCATTACTTTAAAATATGAATCACTTTATTAAAATCCAACGTTTTCCTTAAGTTTTTCGTATGTCATTTTTCCCCAGAGTTCGATCCTTATTAGCAACACTATCGAATGGTGTAATAATACAGGGTGAGTTTTTTTTTTCCAAAATCAACGGGTTCGATTCCTGGATAGTATTATTGATTTTTCAAAAATCCAAAGATGCAGTTTTAGTTTTCATCGAAATCGGGCCAGAGACTCCTTTAAGTACTTTTCGATATTCCTCATAGTTTCTGATTTAGCCTACCACGCCCACTTGAAAAATTCACCCTGTATATACAGGGGAATTTTTCAACTCTTCGCGGTTGGCCCCTAACCGCGAGAAGATAATAAAAAAAAATATCCATAAATTACGTCACACGTTAAGAGGGGGGGGAGGGGTTCGACGAATTGTGTAACAAGGAGGTGGAATTTTTGTGACGTCACATTTCATTTTTTTTTTAATTTATTAAAAAGAATTTAAATGGAAATAAAACTAATTACGGAACTGCTGTTTTAATTCGACGTCTAGTTGTAAAATTGCAATTTATGTGACGTCACACTAGAGAGGTGGTGTCTCAAGAATTTGATCAGCTGTGACAAGGACGGGGGGGGGGTCTAAAATCCATGTTTGTGTGACGTAATTTATGGATGGTCCCTTAATGTTGTGAAAATTATTGAGCATCATTTCAGACAAGATTCAGGTAATGCAGGTATGAAATTAAGGCATTACTTTATTAAAATCCAACGTTTTCCTTAAGTTTTTCGTATGTCATTTCTTCACAGAATTCGATCCTTATTAGCGGCACTATCGAATGGTGTAATAATACAGGGTGAGGTTTTTTTTCCAAAATCAACGTGTTCGATTCCTGGCTAGGATTATTGATTTTTAAAAAATCTGAAGATGCAGTTTTAGTTTTCATCGAAATCGGGCCCGAGACTCCTATGAGTACTTTTCGATATTCCTCATAGTTTCTGATTAGGGCATGGATACCAGTATACCGGTATACCGAAATACCGGTATACCGGTCAATTTTTTCGGTATTTTGATACCGGTATTTGAGGATGAAATACCGTAATTTCGGTATTTCGAAAAAAGTGTTCTACTTTTGCAAGGGTTTTAAAGACCATGCAGAACGCTCGATTTCTATGGTTCATAGTGTTGTTCATACTGCAAATGAGTTTTCATGACACGAATTACCACGATTATAGAAAAAAATCACTACAAAACCAACTGCGCAAAACACTGCATGCACATATACTAGCTATGCACTTCTGCACTAGATGGTATTTTATGATATTGCTTTCAGTTGTTCATCTAATGTTTTACTCCCACAAGCGTTGAATCAGAAATGGCCTTTTCGGCTGCAAGTTACATAATAAGTAACAAAAAAGATCGTCGCAAAACGACGCAAGTTTGAGCGCGTTGTGTTTTCTTCGATCAATGTCCCAACACACGCGATCTGCCTGATTGATGGCGTTGAGTTAAATTGCGCCTGCGCCTACATTTTGGTTTATTTTAAAATTACTTTCAACGATACCTTCATTTGCAATTTTAGTTTGTTTTAATAATAATATGTTCGTATTCATAATATAAGATATGACTAAGAGAGATTTTCAAAATTTTTACTACAAGTTTTCTTATCATTAGAGAGTAAAACAGATTTTAATGCCTACATACCTATTTCATCATTAACTTATTCTTTTCCCATTATTTGGGGTTGGCGCAGTATGTTTTTTCCTTTCATTTTGGTCTATATATCTACATTCACTTTACACATATCATCCTTGACACAATCCATAAATATTTTCTTTGGTCTACCCCTCTTCCTACCGCCTTCCACATTCATATCAAGCACTCGCCTTACAACATTACTCTCATCCCTCCTCATTATAATATGTCCATAACAAGACAGACGAATACCTCTCAACTTCTCCATCACGGGTGCTACTTTCAGACTTCCTATTATGAATTCATTCCTAATTTTATCAATTCTCGTTACTCCACACATCATTCTTAACATTCTCATCTCCGCTGCATGCAGTCTCCTTTCATCCTCCTTCCATACATGACGACAGGTCTTATCATGGCCTTATATACTTTTCGCTTTAGTTTGAGGTGCACTCGGGGGTCCCAATGTTGTTGCAGTGACCAGTCACTATTTCATCCACCCTGAGATAACCCTGTGATTTTTATAGCTATTTGATTGTGATATTTGTGGCAATGAAACAATATAAATATTTTTTGGATCAAATAACGTATTTTCTTTGCTATTCTTTATTACCTCTACTTTAATAACTCATTTTGTGGTTTCTAGGGAGTTGATAAATAGTTTCTGACATGTAGCGCAGTTTTTGTAATCATTTAAACAGTATTTAAAAAAATACCGAAAAAATACCGAAATTTCGGTATACCGGTAATTGAAATTTCAATACCGGTATCAATACCGGTATGAAAATCATTCCGGTATTCCATGCCCTATTTCTGATTTAGCCTACCACGCCCACTTGAAAAATTCACCCTGTATATTCTTGTTTGTTTTTAGTAATTATTAATTATTTCTAAAATGTTAATTATTGTATGCCTAATTTTGGCGCATCATGCCTGTTCTATCTCATTTTATATCAACTTGTATAACCATGTATGCATGCAATAAAATAATTATTCATTCATTCACAAAATCTACAGTTATTAGTAAAACTTTTATTACCTTATTATTTATTTTCAACAGATAAGATCTTTCTAGTGTCTTGAATCCAAAGTAGTTATATTTGAAATCTCTGTCATAAACAATGGCAGAATCCAACCTTTCCTTGTTCTCCATGATAATATTGTAATGGAAGTCTGAGATCATCGGTGACTTTTTATTTGTATATGGATTCACAATGTTGTACAAGTCGGTCATAACATCTGTAAATGAAGGCAAGTAAGAACAAAGTGTTTTAAATTAATAAATTGTAGGACACAATTCACACACAGATATCACAATATACCTTCGTTCGTCGGTGCAAACAGACGTGCCCACTGATCATTAAATTAAATAGTCACTCAGAAAATCTCGACCTCGATTTAACTAGTGTGTCATGCATAGCATGCATCTTTTGTATAAAGTGAACGTAGTATAATGGTTTATTCCAAGTAAAATTAGTCAGATAATTATAATAAAAAAATGGACGGCAGTCCCTTTAACCGGAGTGCCTTAACGCATCGCAGCCCACCAACTACGCCTGCGCTCCGCCCCCCTCCGCCAAGTCAGGAGATGGAACCTGGTCCCGGAGCTGTCTCAACGGCTGAAATCCAAAGATAGATGACGTCTATAGAACAATACCTAAATGAGGTATGCACCATCGCAGCCGAAGGAAAGCTGAACTCAGATCAGAAACTAAAAATCACCAACCTGTGCCGAAAAGTTGGTCACGGCACATCACAAATGGCAGTGCAGTACCAATCACTGAAACAAAAGACTTTCCAAGCCCATGACGCTATTCAAGTCCTCAAGGACAAACAAGAGCTGTCCCAGCGCCTTCAAGAGCTTAAGAATAGTATAGACGACTCAAAACCTGTGACGGAAACAACTTCCTTCGCCGATATGGTAAAAAAAGGTGCAAACAATTTTATCCAGCCGATTAAGAGCCCTATCACAAAACTACGCTCCTCAAGATTAGGCATTTGAACGCGACAGCCCGCTTGCTCGGGGTCACGAGTTCACGGCACTACTCTGCCGTAGCGGCAGCAAGCGATTTAACGTCCTTGATACTTTTCTATTTTTTTTATTGTAGTGTGTTCAACTTTTTTAGCGGGCGTATGTTAAGAAAGTTTAAAACAATACAATTTACACCCCTTTAGAGATTATAGTTTATATAATATGTTTTTAGATATAGGTACGTAGATTTTTGCTTAAACTGAGAGGGACCAACCTTGAAATAAAAAGTCTGTTCTCTCTCACACATAAAATGAAGGTTACCAGGGGTCTTTCATCTATACATATTTATAACAAAACTCTAACGGGACCGTGTCTGTGCATAAAATATTTTTAGAAAAATAAATAAATCGTTGTCATGCAATAATATTCCACGCACAAAGTTAGTCACCATATTCTCTAAGTAGGTGTTTTCTTGGTTAATATTTACGATTTATTCCCGTTGTCCTCATTGGCCGTATTCCCATTATAGGGATACGGCAGTGGGGACAACGGGAATACATACATTTCACGTGTCAATATCCCCATCAAATCTTTTTAAAATCCCTAAAATCTAAATACCTAATAGTTTTTTGACTAAAAGTGAAAATACCAAAAACTTAAAATGTCAAATGGATATATTACTGAAGTTCAAAAGGATAAAACTTGAAATACCTATGTACAAAGTCCCTGAAATAGATTTACCTCACAGTTCATCGAGTTTTCTTTATTTCCTCGCAAATATGTTATGTAACGTCGTATGTTATACTTGCGCCTACGGCTGGGGCTAGCAATATTGCCTCGACTGTAATTTTCAACTTACCGCACTTATACTATAATGTACTATATCATATTGTAGCATACTTAACAACGGTTATAATAAAAGATCTTTATTTGTTGCTCATAAAAAAACCTAACATCAAAGATCTTCTGAACCTAACCAGTCCAAATAATTTTCGCTCTGGTATTTTGAGCTCGCTTCGCTCGCTCTCGCAAGTGGTGCATTATTTTAAGTATTTTGACCATTTGGTATTTAAAATGTTGGTATATCAAACTTTGTTGTTATAACTATAAAGATTTTGAATATAAGGTATTTAGTCCAATCTGTATTATAATCTTAGATATTTCGTAGGTAAGTATTCGCTGCCTAGGTATATTAAAACATTAGGTATTTAGATTTTAGGGATTTTAAACGTAAGTTATTTTACGTTAGGTTTTTAATTTTAGACATTCAAATACGTACCCGATCACATACAGAAATAGACTCAAACAACATTTTTATCCAATGACAAAGAAACTAATGAGCAACCCTCAAACATTTAAAAGATTAAAAAGAAAAACGCCTCAAGATCTAATCTGAGAATAGAAAAAAAATTATAAGGGTGGAACACTGGTCCCATTTCATTTTCAATACTATATATTCTCATCAAAATATTGCTGAATGTTCAAGGACAGATTGCATTAAATTAAAGGAGAGAGAAAAAAATCTATGGGGACAACGGGAAGTATTTTTAATAATTTTATTTCGTTATTTCAATGGGTACAGATAGTGGGGACAACAGGAAGTATTTTCAATCATCATCATCATCATCATCATCAACCCGTAACAGCCCACTGCTGAGCTAAGGGTCTTTCCTCGCACATGAGGAAGTATGGGCTATAATCTCCCACGCGAGCCCACCGCGGATTGGGAGATGGTGTTAAGCTAGTGGCCACTTAACAGTCAGAATTTTTCAAGCCACCCAAGGGTATCTGACATGGCTTAACGACTTCCACTGTGCGGAAACACAACGAAAACCGGGACCAACAATTTAACGTGCCTTCCGAAACACGGAAGCGCTCGTAATATAAATGCCACTAGGCGGTCACCCATCCACTGACTGACCGCGCCCAACTTTGATTAACCAGTGTGATCGTTACAAACACACTGGCACCGCAGGGCTACGAGCGCTTCAATAATTTAAATATTTTCAATAATTTTATTAAATTCCCGTTGTCCCCACTCAATGGAGATATCGTCAACGGGAATACACCATATTTACTTGAGCCGAAACTTTATTTACGGCGCTTTTTTTGTTTACGGAAATTTATTTATTGTAGGTCGCGAGATTTAAGTACTCGTGTTTAAGTAAATATATGTATAAGTAACTGATTGAATTAAATTTTTAGAATTTTTAGTGTAAATATGAGTACCTACTTAAATCTCGCGAAAAGCTTTTATTACGTAATAAATTGTGTAATGACGTTTTAAGATAGTAGAAGTTTTAAAGGGAGAGTGTATTTTATTCTTTTTAGTGCATTAAAATAAAAGCTTGTTTAAAAATTATTTTTTTACTCTTAATTTATTTTTTACTTTTTAGTTGGATTTAAAATGACTTCACATAGCTAACCATGCATTGTCATCCAAACTAAACGTGTATACAAAATTTTAGCTCAATTGGTTATATTCCAGCTCCATTATCAGACACTGACATCAGACACACCAAAGTACTCGTCAACGCGAATCATACGAGCCCAAACTCGATAGGGTTATGTCGTTTAATTACGGAGTTCCCATGGCCATTTTCCAGCTCCATCATCAGACCCTGGTTACCATCTAGCACCAAAGTTCTCGTCAGGACGAATTAAACGAGCCCAAACTCGATAGGGTTTTGTCGTTAAATTACTGAGTTCCTTTGGCCGTCTTCCAGCTCCATCATCAGACTCTGGTTACCATCTAGCACCAAACAACTCGTGAAGATGTGTCATACGAGCCCAAACTCGATGGGGTTGTGTCATTTAATTACCGAGTTCCCATGGCCATCTTCCAGCTCCATCATCAGACCCTGGTTACCATCTAACACCAAAGTATTTGTCAAGACGAATCATACAAGCCCAAACTCGAGGGGTTTACGAGTAGTCATTGAGGAGTTGTGATATCCACCTCCTGGCTCCATCATCAGATCAGCTCAGTGATACCATAATATTGCATTGTCACCGAACTTACATAAGTACACCAAATTTCAGCTCAGTATACAAACAACCATCACCACATGAGCAACTATCACAAGTTACAATAAAATACTTCGATGATTAAAACTTGTTATAGGTAGTCGCACTATAATTACGACGAAATTCGCGATCTTTCGGCGTGACAAATTTTGACACAGGTCCATCGTCGACGAGCGCTCGCGCAGTACGCAGTGCAGTTTGAATTATTTTTCTTTTCAGGTTTATAATGAACTGTTTTTTAAAACATGTATGATGTTTGTATTCCTTATGAACTAAAGTATCTTTTGATATAAAAATCATGTGATATTGTTAATATAGTAAGGAGAAATTTACGGTTATTTCCAAGCGTTTTTGGCAATTTCACGGTCTCGAATATGATTTAATTTCTAGATATTCAATAAGTATTAAAAAAAATTTTAAGTAGCTATCCACTTAATCACTATATAAGCAATATTATTATATTTTTTTTTATCTCATTTGTTTACTCGTTTAGTTCAATCCACGAACACAAAAAAGTGCCGTCGCGCGTTTTTCGAAAAACTTGCTTCGGATTTTTTACTTTTATATAGTTAACTAAGATAAAATCGAATAAAGTAGGGTAGCCATTCCCTATAATAATATATTTTCTCTACCATCCCGAAAGTATAAGTTGTTCAAGTTTTCTAGTTTCTCAGATCCAGGAAGCCAAAGTTGGCCTATAAACGCAAAAATCACGCTCGAAATGTAATAGGGCTCTTAAATTGAGTTCTATAGCAATCTACCCTAATGATAAGACTAAGACCAGCGAAGAGACCAAATCAATTGTTCAAAATATTATCCGCCCTGAAGAAATGAAGATACAGGTGAGAGGCCTACACAAGGTAAGGAATGGTGGCATTATCATCAGCACAAATACCAAGGAGGACATCCATAAGTTGAAAAAATCAGTGCAGCTGACTACCTCTGGCCTTACCGTGGACGAGCCCCAAAAACGGAAGCCTAGAATTGTAGTAATCGGAGTTCCGGTCTCTATGCAGGAAACTGAAGTTTTTTCTTGCATATTATAATCAGAACTTGGCTGATAAGTTAGAAAATTCTACCTTTGAATCATTTATGACCTCCACCAAGTTGAGCCACAAATCAGGGAAGAAAGACGCCGAGACCTGCAATTATATAATAGAAGTACCATCAGCTGTACGTAAAGCCCTTATAACCAAAGATAGAGTTTTTGTCAACTGGTCGTCGTGTCCTGTCAGAGATTTCACTTTAGTGACGAGGTGCTATAAGTGCCAGCACTATGGTCATGCGGCCAAATCATGCCGGGAAGAGCATCACACCTGCGGCCATTGCGGCGATGTAGGCCACTCAATTAAGGAATGCACTAAAAAGGGAGAGTCCCCGAAGTGTGCGACATGTTTGCACTACAAAAAGCCGTGCAATCACAAAATAGGGAATGCTGACTGCCCTGCTAAAATATTGGCTGAACAAAGGTATATTAATACAATTGATTATGAAGGCGCCTAGGAGCGCCATCTATTCGGGTATTTTTTAGATCTTTTTTACTTTTTATCTTTAACTATGGCTGATATTTTAAGTAATGACTTAGATATGTTCTCTGTATCAGAGTCCAAAGTCTGTGAGGTCGAAAATTGTAAACAACATATTACATCCACGCACAGTAATCCACTAACCATATTGACACAAAACATACGCAGTATTCATAAAAATTTTGACAATTTTAGTATTTTCCTACAACGGCTAAACATAAATTGCGATGTTGTTATTTTAACTGAATGCTGGCTAACTCTGCACACTAACATATCTCTAATTCCCGGATATAGTATGTAGGTACAGCAGCAAGATAAATTATAATCAAAATGATGGTGTGGTAGTCTATGTCAAAAGCACGATCAATGTCTCTATTGAAGAACCAAACATACAAGACTGTAATCGATTTTTGATTAAAATTGGCTCAGACTTAGCAATATTAGCTTTGTATAGACCCCCATCATTTAGGAATATATATAACTTTACTAATTCTTTGAACGAGACTCTGCAAAACTTGTCTTCCGTCAAAAATTTAGTATTAATTGGAGACATTAATATCAACATTCTTCCAGAGAGTTACGATGCTGCTTCTCATGACTATCTCACCCTATGCTCCTTTCATGGCTTGCTCCCCGCGCACATGTTCCCCACACACCAAACGGGCTCCTGTCTGGACCATATCATGCTTAAATCAAATTTCCCATCTCTTGCAATAGTGACAAACTCGTCAATAACCGATCACAGAGCTGCCCTACTAACCTTAAATCGTAAGCTAGCTAAAGTAGAACGCAAGTCTACAATTACCAAATTAAATGTAAATAAACTTGAAGAAGATTTATGCAATATTGACTTTGACCCAGTTTACAATTGTGCTGATGCTGATACTTCTATGCAGTACTTAATAAAAATGATCCAACTTGCAATTTCTAATAATACCAAGACCGTTCATTTAAGTAATAGAAACTAATATCAAACCATGGATCACCCCAGGGCTCATCCGCTGTATGAGGCACCGAGACAAACTGCATATGAAGGCTAAATTAAACCCTGAAAATTTAATTTTACAGTGCTCGTACAAAAGGTATCGTAATTTTTGCAACGACCTTCTAAAAAAAATCAAAGTCAGCTACGATAAAAATGAACTGAAAAAAGCTGGAACAGATAGTAAAAAGATTTGGAAACATATTAAAAATGTAACTAATACCTCAAAACAGCATGAATCATCTTCAGGGTTGCTACAAGCACACTCATCACATCTGACATCTGCTAACAACGCTAAATAATTTCTTTGTAAATATTGGAAAATCACTTGCAGAAAAAGTACGCAGTCAATCGCCACCCCCCTCCAGCACCTTTAACAAACCCCTAACATCATTTGTGCTTCTAGACACTGACGTAACTGAGGTAGAAAGGATAATTATGGGCCTGAAAGACGACAGTGCAGTTGGATGGGACAATATATCAAATAAGATACTAAAGAAATTTAAGCACATATTAATCCCCCCATTAACTTATGTCCTCCAAAAATGTATCTCTGAAGGAACCTTCCCTACTAGTCTTAAAAAAGCTATTGTTGTCCCTGTTTACAAATCTGGCAGCAAAGATCAAGTTACCAACTATCGGCCAATTTCTTTATTGCCCTCTATATCTAAAATATTGGAAAAAATCATAAATAATAGATTAGTGCAATTTCTAGAGAAGCAATCGTTTTTTTCTAAAACGCAATTTGGTTTTAGGCCGAAATTATCAACTGCTGATGCGGTGCATCATTTGACTGACCACCTAGTGCAGGAACTTGATAAAGGTAATCAGACTGTAGGAATATTCCTTGACCTCTCCAAAGCTTTTGACACCGTTTCTATTCCAATTCTTTTGCACTCTTGAAACTCTAGGTATAAGAGGCACTCAGTTTAAACTTTTCAAAAGTTACTTCACCGACCGCACCCAATGCGTGAAAATAGGTAATGTTCTCAGCTCTGATCAGAAAAATACCTCTTTTGGAGTTCCCCAAGGAAGTATTTTAGGTCCTACGCTTTTCTTAATTTACATTAATGACCTTTGCAATCTAAAATTAGATCATGGCAAAATCATTTCATACGCTGACGACACTGCTCTACTTTTTTCGGCTCACTCGCAAAATGAAGTATTCAAATATGCACAACACGGATTTGATATCGTAAATCATTGGCTTCAGCACCATTTACTAACTCTAAATGCGAATAAAACAAATTATATTAAGTTCTCCATGCGCAAGTCAACCCCGGCCCCAAGTGACACGAAATTGTATGCCACCATTGTATATACCGTACGGATAATACATGTAACTGTCCCAATATAAAAATTGCATGTCAAATAAAATACCTGGGTATTATACTCGATGAAACTCTATCATTTAAGCATCATATTGAAGCCTTAAGCTGCAGACTCCGTAAGATAATATTTGCTTTCAAAAAATTACGTTCCATTGCAGACACAAATATAATTAGACAGGTCTACTTTGCCCTGTGCCAATCACTACTAACATATTGCATTACGTCATGGGGTGGCGTGGGTAGAACATTAATACTGACTATCGAGAGGGCCCAGAGAGCGATACTTAAGGTCTCCACTTTCCGCACTTTTCTCTATCCCACTGACCTCCTGTATAAATCCTGCAATGTACTAACAGTAAGACAACTTTTCATAATGAGAACAGTACTAAAACAACACGCAGCACTTCCTTACACTACTGAAATTACTAACAAAAGACGGAAAGATATAGTTTGCCCTCAAGGACCTGGAATAAAACATGCTTTCTCATCTAGATTTTACGTTTTCCTAGGACCTCTTCTTTACAACAGACTGAATGCAATATTATGTATGCATCCCCTCAGTTATTATAATTGTAAGAAAATTATCCATGATGCCCTCCAAACTATGTCCTACGAAGATACAGAGAACTTACTAGTAGTGTTAAAGTAAATTTTTTGTTAGATGTAATTCTTTTAGATGCTAATATTGTATACACATTTTTAAAATTATTTTTGTTTCTTATATTATACTTTGTAAGTGATTATTTGTAATTGTTTAAGAAAATATTTCAGGCCTTTTTCGCCTGAAAAACAGGGTTCCCTAGTTCAGGCACATGTGATATTTTTGTACTGTAGTAAGTATTGGTGCAGGCTATTGTATTTTATATTGTAACAATGTTCCAAAATAAAGTTATATTATTATTAGTAGTGACGATGAGTGATGAAAAATGTAATGTCGGTAGGGTAGAACTAAGAAATTAGGATAATATCAATTTTATTATGAGATTTGTCAAGGAAGCCTTAGATGTGGGGGTGGGAACATTGATCCCCTATGTAGGTACTTACTTGAGTTAAACTTATTAAAAAAAAAATTTAGTCTCAAATCAGGCAGGGCTGTACTAAGGTTACTAAACAACTGATAAAAATACTTAAATAAATATTAAACTACCAGACATGAAGCCAACAGACATGTTCATGCACATAAATGTTGGCCCCAAGCCGAGATCGAACCCGCGACCTCCGACTCAGAAGGCAGGGTCACTACCAACTGAGGCAATAGGCTGGTCAATATGTAGTATACCATATCCATAGAAGATAAACAAAAAATCTCTAAAGAACAAATATTAAAAAACCTACATTAAGTCATGCATTATAATTACAGCACAGCATGGAACAGAAAAGTATTTATAATTGCAATTTGGGTAATTTGCTTCAGCCTCCATCACTACGATGATACCAACATACCATACCATGATGGTAAGGAAAAATATAGTTTAAAATAACTATGTTTATAAAAATCCTTTTCTGAGCCATGCCATTATATCAGTATGTCTTAAAAGTGACAAAAACCTGAAAAGTGTTTCTTGGTTTCTTTGTGCAAGTTTGATATTGCTAGCCTTGCAGCAAGTAAGGCATAGTCAGGGTGGTCCGTAGTCATGGTAGCAGCAGTCTCTGCAGCCAGGTTATCTAGTTCTACAGTTGTTACACCAGAATAAATACCATTGATGACCTTTAGTGTTATACATACCTACAAAATTGATTAGTGTTAATAAACATAGAGGAAATGCCAGCTTGTTACCTAGGCGCGGTTCCACATCTGGACATTTTAAACTTAACATTTTAAATTTGTCAACTAATTTTTGTATAATTTGCCTTTTGGGAAACTTGGGCTTCAAGTCACACACTAGCAGATCCAGAGAAGAGATAGGAGGCTCATGCAGCCCCCTTAACGCCACCCCAGTGCCTGATGACGTGGCTATTATATTTTGTTGTGGAAATAATAACAAAGAACTTTAGACCAACTTCAATCTTCAACTTATATGGTTTTCTCATGGTTGCTGTTGTCAGTACTGGATAAAATTAAAATAGGACCAATCTGCAAGCACCAGC
Organism: Ethmia dodecea; assembly: GCA_963855545.1. Taxonomy (NCBI): domain Eukaryota; kingdom Metazoa; phylum Arthropoda; class Insecta; order Lepidoptera; family Depressariidae; genus Ethmia; species Ethmia dodecea. The sequence goes on from OY979443.1 coordinate 6,643,639, forward strand.
TTTCAAATAAAAAAAGAATCATCCAAATCGGTTCACCCAGTCGAAAGTTCTGAGGTACAGTACGGCCGTTTTAACTTTGCTTCTCTGAACATAGGCTTCGCCTGCGCAAATCCCCCTCCTACCGCCATATGGTCGCTAAAAAACGTTACTGCGCAGCCATTTGCGCAACTTCAGAGCTGTCAAGTTAAAACGGCCGTGCTGTAACAAACATTAAAAAAAATATTATACCCGTTTCTTTTTTGAAGTCGGTTAAAAAGTAATTTCATGAGTATGATTTTAATTTTATCAGTCTAGCAAGAATCAAAGTAGACTAAGAAAATTATACTTACAGGATCAACAAAATCCATGTTTAGTCCATAGCAAAGCTTCTTAATTCTGGAGGTGATTTTATCAATGTGCACTTCCTCCATTCTGCCTCCTGTAACATAACAGTATCATCGAAACTATTATGCAAAATAGGTATTGGAACAGGTAGCAAAAGCTTTAATTTCCGTTGATACAGTAGGTAGTAAAAGTAATGGCTCCTTGTAGTCAGAACGCATCGCAACGCAGAGACGCATAGAACTTACCCCTTTTGAGGACATAAAGCTTGTTCGCCTTCCCAACCATGATGTAATAAACAGGATACCTTTTAAAATGTCTCTAAACTTACAAAGCACTGAACAATTATCTTTCAAGCGTATCACTAAAATTACCCACAGCACAGACCGCCTACTGCTTGACAACGAAATGCGCGCGAAAATCGCCACCACCAACTCGCGAATGTGATTTTTTTTCACCTAAATTTTTTGGACAGGCTAGAAACAAAGATCATACTGCCTCGTCTTCAGTCTTCCTATGCCTTTGGACCAAGGCCCTATTTTATAAAGCTACAGGTTACAGGCTACAGGAAAAAAAAGCCTGTAGTGCTCCTGTAGTTACAATCTACAGGAAACAGGTGTTTTATAAAGACCCCTGTAATATTACTATTGTAGCTTAGGCTCGAAAATCTCGACTACAGGCGCAGTTAACAAGTCGGAGTACAGCACTATGAATCAACCGTAAAAATAAAAAAAATGACAGAATCGACATCAGTGTACCGCCATAAAATATTAATTTATAATAAAAACAGATGTTTGTTTATTTACTTGTATTTCTATGGTTAAAGAGCCGGATGAAAATGAGCGAGGCTCGGGTTCGAATCCTGGCATGTCCCAATGAGTTTTTCAAAAACTTACGTACATAATTAATTAATTAAGCAATTAATTATTTAAGCAAAGCGAGGGCGGGTCGCTAGTTTATAATAAAAACAGATGTTTGTTTATTTACTTGTATTTTTATGGTTTATTTACGTAGTTATAGAAAAAAAATGGGATCATATTGGTTCTGACGGCGAAAGTTCTTGGCGTCGTCTTCTTGGATGTTGACCACTATCCTCAAAGTCCGAGTCTGAGTTCCAAACACGCAAAATCACTCAAAATATTCGAATTAACAAACAACAAAACGTAAGTAAATATAACAAACTTCCTCCTGTAACCAAATTACATACGTCTCTTCACCTGTAGAAATGTTTACAAGTTTTTATTTTTTAAATTTTTTTACAACTGTATTTTACAAGTTTTTCCGTAAACACCTGTAAATAATAGGTCGATTATGCACGATTATCACGAGCAGTGATAGCCCGGACGGTTAAAGAGCCGGCCGAAAATCAGTGAGGCTCGGGTTCGAATCCTGGCATGTACCAATGAGTTTTTCAAAACTTACGTACATATTTATCACTAGCTCGACGGTGAAGGAAAACATCGTGAGGAAACCCGCAGATCTCAGAATTAATTCTGAGGCATGTGTAAATAGACCCGGTCCGGCGATGGGCTCACCACCTATCACGTTTAGGGGTCCAATGTATCTCGTGAAATGTGGGTATATCCAGTAATGGAATACCTCTGCCTACCCCCTCGGGGATGAAAGGCGTGAGATTATATTATTATTATTATTATTATGCACGAATCACGCTCGATTAAGCATTAAATTGTCTATGGAAAGTTAGAGGCACGGGTTCCTGTAGACTGTAAATAAAATGACCTGCGGCCCGTTCAACTAAACTACAAGTTACAAGCAACAAGTCAACAAGTGACAAGCCCCATTGTTAATATCCCAAGAGCCCAGGCTTGTCAGACCTTCGTCATTTTGTAAAACCTCAAAGTTTGTCTGTGTATGTCCCTACTACAGGTGTAAACGATCCCCGAATATGAAGTTTGGATAACGGTTCCTTTGGAAGTTATCAAGCAGCAAAGGTCCATAAAGTTGCACCTCAAATTCGTTAAAGTGTGAAGCCCAGTTTTTATATATATTTTATTCGGATTAATATTAGAAATCACGTCGTCCATTGTCAGACACTTGGTGCGGTGGAAACCCTCTGTCAGACACCCTTGAATCATGGTGAATTGATATACTTATTGATATTTTTTTTTACACTTCTATACTTTGACGATGTTATTGAAATAATACTTTTTATATTGTGCAATAAAGGAGCTATAAGGTAATATTTTTAATTTAGTCTTAATCGTTATAGTGTACTTCTGAGCGACGAAATTCTTAAAAAAATAGTTTCAACATTTTGGTTTTTTGTAAGTTACTCCGTTTTTTTCTATGGACTGATAAAAAGTTTATTCCAGAAATGAATTCCTCATCCTTGAATTATATGAAAATGACATCAAACTTGGCCTAGTAGCTATATGTGGGCAGAAATCATGTCATGAAAGTATACCCTCAATTCACCATGATTCAAGGGTCTGACAGGGGGTTTCCAAAGCACCAAAAGTCTGACAATGGACGACGTGATTTCTAATATTAATCCGAATAAAATATATAAAAACTGGGCTTTAAACTTTAACGAATTTGAGGTGCAACTTTATGGACCTTTGCTGCTTGATAACTTCCAAAGGAACCGTTATCCAAACTTCATATTCGGGGATCATTTACACTTGTAGTAGGGGCATACACAGACAAACTTTGAGGTTTTACAAAATGACGAAGGTCTGACAAGCCTGGGCTCTCACTCTATAACAATTTACAAGTACAAGTGTCCATCGAACACTGCTTTCCTACCAGACTAGTTACTAGTTTTTTTTTTGCTGTATTACAAGTTGTTCTCCTCGATTTAACAATTGTTGTTTACATCACTATTTAAAAAAGGTAAATGTTATGGTAAATGCCTGTTGATCTTGTCAAATAACTATCTGTGGTTTCTGTTGTGTTTTGGGCTTTTGATAAACATGGAAAACAGGAAAGAATTAAAAACTTAGCAGCCGCTAGGTGTAATCAATCTAGTTCAGAACTTAGCATTTTTGTTATGGAAATAGTACCTATTTATTATCATTGTAGTTTGTGATAGTTTGGTTTTGTCAGGTATGTGACATGTACCAAGTGGGGGGCATTTTTGAACTACCTACTTCATTGGTTTTTCATTTATTATAGTCTATTTCATACCAAATGGGTTCGCTGACAGTTCACTGTTGACAATTGAAGTGATGTGTCCCAATGAAATCCAATCGATTTTTCTAAAATTTCGAGTGAGTTTGTTAAGGAAATGGAATCGATTTTATACTTTATTGATAGAATGATTTTTCAAGTTTACTTTTTATTGAATATGTTTAAATTTCACAGGTTATATATGGGAAAAACATGGGAAAATTAAAAAAAATGTAATAGACTTTTTGATGCAATACGAAAATAATCATACATTACCGAATCTACAGATCACTGCACACTTTCACAGACCCCTGCCACATAATACACTATTACTATTTTAAGCCCAAAAGATACAATACAATGAAAATTTTACAAAAACATTGCACCTTTTTTCGGATTCCCGCCAAAAAGCTTCGATTCATCGATTTGATGTAGATTAAGTTGTTTCAATCCCTATGAGTAAAAGTTCCGTTCCACGCAATACGTATTTTTAGGATATCTTATTTATCTATTGTTTTTTATATCTTTCTTGATTTATAGACTGAGATTTTAATTTAGAATTTTAGAGGCGACAATTATTGTATTTTAGCAATGACATAATAATAAATTATTCATTATTTTTGGAACCATCTATTTTTCTTACTAGAAAGTTGTATGCGTAAAAAGGAAAAATGTGAACTGTCACCGAACCCATTTGGTGTGAAATACACTATAGGTAATTGTTTGACAAATAATTTTTTTATTTAGTATGTGTCTGAAATCTATCTAAGTTTTTAGAAAATTGTTGCTGTATGATTAGAAATAACAAAAGCCATTTTCTTATAACTTGTTTTATTCTTAATATCACGGATTAATCACACCTAATCCAATCATAATATACCTACATCAGGGATATACATAACATTTGCCGGCTAGAGCTCGGCCTCGGTTCGATCTTGGGTATGTATTGGAGAACTATCCGTTAGAACTCATGCATGGATCTATCGGTCAAATGTTGGTGCTAAACTGGGTGTAAACCATGTTCAAACCATGAGCAAATACCTCTGAGATTCCTTGTCCACTTGCTCGGTGGTGAATGAAAACATCATGAGGAAACCTACACACTTGAGATAACCGATTTAGTTAACTAGACCTACGTCCTACAGTAAACACTAAACAGGGGGCAAATTCTACTGGGCATTTTCGCCAACTTCACAGTTTTGGGAGAACGAGAAAAAAAGTTCAAAATTAGAAGTAAAAAGGGTCAAAGTGCATAAAGGATCATTTGAACATCAAAAATATGTTGGATTGCACCGAATCTGTATCTTAATTTACGAGAAATTTATCAATAAAGTTTTGGTAAGGACATTTTTGGACCGGTAATGACAACTTTTAAAAACTCTGAAGATGTTTTGAAGGGTTTGTATCCACGGATATTAGCCACGGATAACGACGAGTTGTATGAGTTGGGCTAGTCTCAATACATACTACATATACATTTTAAGAACATTCGAAAATAAAATTAGTAAAATTTTGGTAGCCATCAACATTCCACATAAATTAAGGTGGTGTTTTTTTTTATACAAATGCTAAAGGTATCGGCTTTTTATTGACCCCCTTGAAGAGTTCCCTTGATTTTCCAGTCACATTGTATAGTGTTATAGAATCAGTCTTTATACTAACGATTCATGTAAATAACTAAAAACATATAAACTCTCCACAATTTATATGATTAGGTTACAATCAAATTTAAAATAACAAAGCTTTTTAAAAAACATTTGAAAAAACAAATAACTTTTCACCAAACTGTAAATCTGTCGTAACTTAGGTAAGCACTTTATTTTATACAACAGTCAAAAACAAATAATATAATTAGAACATTCTTATGAAATAAGAAATAATAAAAGACTTTTACTTGAATTAACTAAAACGTATTTTCTCCAAAATGTAAAAGAAAGATACAAAACAAAAACACTCTTGCTTCAAATGCTAATAGTTTTTTATAACATTTAATGATTAAGTATATTTATGTTCTAAGTAACAAACAATAATTCTTTAGTTTTTAGTTTTAAATGATATCCTTAAAAATAAATATAAAAATAATTTTCATTTAGTACTTAAATATTCATATTATAACTTGCTATCCTTTATAGCCCAGTCATATTAGGGGTGAAAATTGGTTTTTCGCAAATATTTTTGTTCCTATTGCTTAAATGAGATTTACACTTATTATAAAAGTTGTAGAGTATTCAATTTTTTACAACTTTTGTTCGAAATTTTATACTTTACAACTTTTAAAATAGGTGCAAATCTCATTTAATCAATAAGAACCGATATATTAACGAAAAACCGATTTTTATTACCTTTGACCTTCAATATCTTAAGACGCGAACACGATAGCATTTGTGACTTTTGAGACAATATTTAGGACGACAAAACAAAGTTTTATACCAATTTACAGCTTATTTTCTTTCATTCCGAGGTTGAGGTCCCTTTTTTTACCTAATATGACTGGGCTATTAGGATAATACTTTCTATAAAAAAATTAAATGTCATTACCATCCCAAAACTGTCCTTACCGCTCTACTTAACAGGACCCGGCGAGGACAGTCGTGGTAAGGACATTCGACGGTTTTTGTGTCTTCATTCTAAAACTTTCCAATATTACACCGGTTTTTTAGACGTATTACGCACAAAAAGGCTGTTTTTATAATATATATAGGACTCAGACATATATAAATAGTACTTACCTTAAATCTGGATGTGGTGCCGGTGTGGACAGATTTTAAAATTTTTAGAAGGAACGCTTGTACAGCAAAAACAAAGGCGCGCTATCTAACATTTCTACGCTCAACGGACGAATGACGAGCTTGCCTATGCACAGTGATGCGCTTGTATGTGTGCGGTGCATAGTTTACTTATGCTTTAACATTTTGTAACGAAAACCGGTAAGGACAAAAATTGCTATCAGAAGTTGTAACGTTGTAAATAACATGTTTATGAGGCACCTACAAATTTGTTTTCTATTTTTACTTAATGCTAAAACTATATTCTAATGTATAAAATCATAAGTAAGTGTAAATTTGCTAGTATTTTTTTTGTACACCGAGTCAAAGTTTTAAAAGTAGAAATGCAGCACACGTTACACCCCGATTTTTTTGTTTCAGTCCAGTATTACTTCCAATTTAAATGAGTTGTTTGAAAGACAATCTTATAAAAAGTAAGTTAATAAGGCATTAATTGGTATCGTAATAGAAATTTCACATTTAATAAAGTAATTTTTAAAAAATCTGGTTGCAACCAGTTTTTGGCCCTTTGGCGAAAAGTCCCTACTAAATTACAACGGTTACAGTTGGATGATAATTATTGGGGATTTACTATTTTAGGTAATAATAAGCAGACTTAGCTAATCCATATTATATATTTTAGATTCACAAAAATTGCGCAGCAGTATTTTTTCCTAGCAGACTTAGTTGCTAAGTTACCGTCTAGACAAATGTATCCAAAGATCTATCTAAAGAGACTCTAACACCCCCTCTCGATTGTTAAGTCTACAACACAACATAACACACAAACAACATAACATTGAACACAACACTACGACATAAATTAACATAACACAACTTTAACAATCGAACAAAAAACAATAAATTGAATTAACTTTTCACAAAATTAATTGAAAGGAGTATAACAGTTTTACACCACATTCAAAGAAAGTCTGAATTCAAATATTTTGTTGTTACTTAACACCTTTGTTAGCAAATCTGCCATGTTATTGTTCGAAGAAACATACTCAATATTAATTAACTTTTTCTGTACTATATCTTTTATAAAATGTAACCTTATGTCTATATGTTTAGCACGCTTGCTATTTTGGTATGATTTTGTCATATCTATAGCTCCTTTATTGTCCATATAGAGGGTACTCTTCACTTCCCCCTCTTCACACTTATGGAAATCACAGCATAGTCTTTTGGTGTACAACAAGTCACATGCACTCGTCGCTGCTGCCACATATTCGGCTTCTACAGTAGATAACGCAACGCAGTTCTGTTTTCGTGAAAACCATGATACCAAATTTCCATTGTAAAGTGTGACTGAACCACTGAAACTCTTCCTATCTAAATGGTTCGCGGCCCAATCTGCATCTGAATAAGTTTCAATTCTATTATCGACTGAATTCTTTTGGTAATAAAGTCCAACATCAATAGTACTCTTCAAATAGCGTAATACTCTCTTAGCTTGGATCCATAGACTCTGTGTTGGTTTATCTAGGAATTGACTTAGGTACGATGTAGCAAAAGTAATATCTGGTCTCACAGTAGTAGATATGTACATCAGACAACCAATCAACTGCCTGTAAGGAACATTATCAATAATTTCTTCATTAGGATCAAGTTGATAACCTTTCGTCATGGGTGATTTTGCTCCGTTACAATCCTTTAGGCCAAATTTTTCTAAAACCTTCATTATCGATTCCTTTAGACATATCTTCATACATTCATCTCCGATTGAAATTTCCATACCCAGGTAGTTTTTTATCTCTCCAAGATCTTTAATGTTAAATTCATCTTTCAGCTGTTGCAACGTCTTGTTCATTCCTTTTGCATCCTTTGCCATCAATATTACGTCATCCACGTAAATAATCATCCAAACTTTGAGTTCTTCATTTGTATAGAAACAAAAATCATTTTGAGATTGCTTAAAACCGATGCTTGTTACAAATTCATGCAACCTCTCGTTCCAACATCTAGGTGCTTGACGTAGCCCATATAGCGATCTTTTCAGTTTCAAAACTTTGCCTTTAGGAACTTCTACTCCTTCGGGCGGCTTAATATATACGTCTTCGATTAAGTATCCATTTAAAAAGGCTGTTGGGACATCTAATTGCTTTAGTAATAAATCTTCCTGCAATGCAAGTATAAGCATCATCCGAATCGTTTGCATTCTTGCCACCGGAGAATATACGTTATAATTGGTTTCTTCTTGGAATCCCTTTGCAACCAATCTAGCTTTCTTTGTTCCATTAGACTTCGTTGTAAAAACCCATTTAGTATCAATTGCTTTCTTGTCATTAGGTTTTTCTGCTTCTTCCCATGTGTTCAATCTAGTTAAAGCATCTAATTCTTTCTTAATAGCTTCTTTCCACTCAGTACCTGCTTCAATAGCTTCATTATAAGTTACTGGATCCTCATTCATCAAAAGACAATAAGCTTCATATACTCCATAATCATTCAAATAGTTAGGTTTTTGTATTTTTCTTCCGCTCCTAGTTCTATACTGTTCATTTTCCTCATTTTGCATATCTCTCTCATCCTCAGTTTCTCTTTGTACTTCCGCTTCTCTCTGTATTTCAGCTTCTCTTTGTATTTCAACTTCTCTCTGCTTTACTGATTCTCGCTGCGCGTCAATAGTGCTTTGCTCTTCAACATTCTTTGTATTCACTCTGTCTTCATCTCTATAATACCTGTATCCACTCTGATTTTGATTCGTATCATTTTCGTCTTTTGTTTCATACCAAGTGTCATTTTCATCAAATTGTACATCTCTTGATGATACAATCGTGTTTGTAGTAGGGTTCCACAATCTATACCCATTCTGTGCATATCCAACTAATCTTGCAGCCTTTGCTCGTTCTTCCATCTTGTCTCTTGGTCTAGGTAAAATATGATACCACGCTTTACAGCCAAAAATTTTAATTCTGTCCATATGACTTTCAGCTCCGAACATCTCTGCTGGTATTTTATTGTTTATCGCCTTCGATGGTGATCTGTTTAGTAAAAAGGTTGCTGTCTGTATAGCATATCCCCACAAATTTTTAGGTAAATTTGTTTCATTCATCATCGTTCTTACTTTATCCATTAAAGTCCGATTCATTCTTTCGGCTTTACCGTTCGACTGGGGGCTGTAGGGGGCCGTATACTCAATTAAAATACCTCGTCTTCTACATAATTGCTTAAACCAGCTTGGTTGATACTCACCACCATTATCGCAACGAATTCTCTTCACCCTTATGCCTTTTTGTGTATCGATATTATTAATATAATCTACCAAATTACCTGCAGCTTCCGACTTATTTTTCATAATGTGTGTCATAGTGAAATGTGAATAATCATCAATGATTGTCTGAAAATAACGTTCTCCTTTTATAGTTTCAGTTCTAGTCGGTCCGAATACATCTGAATGTATAAGATCTCCAATCGCTTCTGATTGTGCACGTTGTATCGGTATAAATGGCTCTCTAATACTTTTGTTTTTCTTACATGTGTCGCACTTTTCAATCGATGTGGGTAATCCCATCAAAGTCAAACTTTTTCTGTTCAAATGACCCATTCTCCTATGCCAAAGGTTCTCACGTGTCATTGTTGCATGGCATCGTTCTTCTCTTTCTGCCTGAATTTCACATTTTAGTATGTATAACTTGCCTTTCTTTTCTCCTTCATATACTTTATTTCCTTTTGTTATCTTTAGACCTTCCTTTTCGAATATTACTTGGTGTCCTTTCTCAATTACTTTATTTACTGATAGAAGATTATGCTTTATGCCCTTTGTAATCACACATTCAATGTCTACTTTCTTGTTTTGTATTATCACTGGCAGCCAACCTTGTTTATTGCCATGTAATATTCCTCCATCTGCTACTCTTATGTTTATATCAACATCTTCTATATTCCTCAGATATTTCTCATACTTCTCTTGTATGAAGTTGTGGGTCGCACCACTATCCACAATAAAGACTACTTCACCATCATTTCGATTATGCGTATTAGTGCAATTCATGCAATAAGTCAAGAATAAATCTCCTTCTTCAGTATTATGTGCTCTTCCATACGATCTATTATTTTGTCTGCCTCTTTGGAATCTGCCTCTGCTATTTCTACCTCTGTAGTTATCTCGACCTCTATTTGATTTCTCACCGCATTGAAAAGATTTGTGGCCCTTTTTCCCACATTTATAGCAAGTAATCATCATCATTACTACGTCATTATCATCTGCATTTACATCTTTAGCTTTACCTTTTAATTTCAGCTCAGTATCTAGTAGGCGTGATTTCACAAACTCAGTTGTCAATTCTTTGTCCAATGTCTCAAGTGCTGTTATCACGGTCTCATATTTCTCGGGCATTGTTAGCAGTAAATGGCATACCTTATCAGACTCATCCATCTTACAGCCTGATACATCCAACTCAGCTACTATAGACTCAAATTGTAAGAAATGGTCCTGTAAACTCTGATTATCTCCACATTTTAGTGATAATAGTCTCTTTTTCAGATGAAGCTTGCTCAGTACGCTCTTCCTTTCAAAAATCCCTTGTAACATACTCATCATTTCGTATGATCGCGTAGCATTCTTAACTATGTCAAGGTACTTATCTGGTAAACTTTGTATTATCAAACTTCTAGCCCTCGCATCGTCGACTTCATAGGTAGACTTCTCTTTATCCTCTTCTTTTGCTCGCAAGCAGTAATCCAACCCCTTTTCCAGCATCAATGCATTCATGCGGAATTTCCAATTTGAAAAAGACGTACGGTCGCCTAGCTGTGGCGGAACTACCATACTTGAAGAAGCCATCCCGTATCTCATTAACTTTTACTTTATAAAGCGATAGGGGCCCATAACCTATTGGGGATTTACTATTTTAGGTAATAATAAGCAGACTTAGCTAATCCATATTATATATTTTAGATTCACAAAAATTGCGCAGCAGTATTTTTTCCTAGCAGACTTAGTTGCTAAGTTACCGTCTAGACAAATGTATCCAAAGATCTATCTAAAGAGACTCTAACAATAATGACCATGACATGGTCAGTCGATGGTGTTATTTGCTCTGAAAAGTGTCAAAATAACACCATTGTCTGACCATGGATATGTCAGTCATCCAATTAAGACCCTTGACATTTAGTAGAATTGGCCCCCTGGACTCGAGACAAACAGATTCTTTACCCAATTTAATTTAATACTAATTTAAATCGCACAATCCACAAGTCTACCTAGCTCCAAAGGTAAGTAGAATTGTAAAATTTTTGACAGATATAAATTAACAAATCCACAAATCTTTGTTGAACGCTTGTTCGATTTGGTGATTTTTAACTATAAAAAAATATATATAGTCTATGGAAGGTAAACTTGTAGTTGTAGCAAGTAAATCACAAGTTGTGATATCGCAGTTTCCATGAACACTAATAACGTCAGTGTTGCCAGACTTTTCACCAGTGCTGCCATTTTTTTCTACAAGTTACAAGAATTGTAGTTTCGGTAAACGGGCCCCAGTGCTGCCATTTTTTTCTACAAGTTACAAGAATTGTAGTTTCGGTAAACGGGCCCCTGTAGCTTTATAAAACGCCTGTACCTGTAATTTTATCTAGTGTTGCTGTTTAATTAATCAGTGTTGCTGCGTTTTTCCCTGTAAATTGTAACCTGTAGCTTTATAAAATAGGGCCCAAGTCGTTAAATGGCTCTGTTTCAGAGTCTATGCACAAAAATGCAGTGTCTTCTCTGTTTTTGTTATTAACAGTAAAATGAGAGTAACTTTTACTGAAGACTTCTTGAGGCAATCCGAAAATGTTCATCCTACTTAATTTATCGATTTCCATTCACTGCATACCATAAAACCCGAAATATATTATGCGAACTGCGAGTCATTTAAAATATAAACTTAACTGAAGACGAGGCAGTATGGTCCATGACCTTAGCCTCCAACACAAGTGTGGCGAAATAAAAAAAACTGTCACTGTCAAGTCAAATCCAAACCAAATCAAACAAACAGACAGATTTTCTCAATCAACGACCATGTACATATTTTAATGTATTTCTAATATTTCCCTACCATGAGATTTAAGCATGATTTCATTGGTGGCAAAAGTAATAAATATATTTGCCCTGACAATTCAAAGCGTTCTTCATGTCGCTTGGCTCATAGGAAAAGTAATAGTGGCTGTGCTAACAAGAATCTCATCGTCAATACTAAATATTATAGAAAATGTGATAGTATTCTTTCAAATTGTATACGAAGACAACGTGTCTATATTCACTGAAGAACTACCAAACATGATCAATAACATTAGCAATACAGTTACTGAACAGCTTGTGTATGTGCAACATGGAATACTGTTTGTGTTCCAGGAAATAAGTTATAGAATAATTGCAATAAGTGGATCAATAAAATGGTTAGTGGACTCAGTGTTTATCATTATATTTGAAGTGGTTCTTCTATTCAAGAACGGCACCATATTTATAGGCGATACAATATGGTTCATACTGATTTTCCTCCCTGTGCATTTACCCCGTCTAATCAAAGTACTTTTTAGAAATGTGATGGAAATAGCAGTGAATGGAGTTGTTGATGCATATATGGCCTTATTGAAAGTTACAAACTTTCTAACTGATGTGCCTTTGCAATCATTTATAGGTATAACTAGTGCCATCGTAATTGTTCGTCTTAGCATACATTTTAGAGAGACAATACAAACTCAAGCTGTAGAATTGTACTGGTCTTTAATAAGAAAAATGTGGTATTACTACTATGCATTTTATAATTACTTTATAGATGTTGAGGTAAGAGAAATTACCCGAATGTCTGGTGGTGACGATATAGGTAGTAGAGAAGATATTCCGAGTTCGGCTGTAGTAGATGACGGGAGCGGAGCTGATGCATTGTGCGTGATATGTCAGGAACGCCAGAAATGTGTCCTAACTTTACCTTGCCGGCATGTCTGCTTGTGCACCGAGTGTTGTATGCGCCTCTATGGGTACCAGAGAACATGTCCCATATGCAGAACTTTTATCTATCATTCTGTCACTGTATATTTGTAACAAAGAATTTATAACATTTTTTGTGTTTATACATTCCTGTAATTATGACCACCTATTTAGGATTGTATGTCATCTAAAACAATGTGATCACACTTTTATTTCACTGTGATTTTTAATGGTTTTTCTAATATTGTTATTTGAATGATAATTTTGACTGTTCATTGTGTAAACTTGGATTGGTTTACTCACGAAGAAGGGTGAAATTATATCGACACCAAAATGTGAATCTGCCTTTAAAAGCATTTTAATAATTTAATTCAATTATTTAGTTTTAACCATTATAGGCTATTTCACACCAAGTGGGTTCGGTGACAGTTCACATTTTTCCTTTTTACGCATACAACTTTCTACTAAGAAAAATAGATGGTTCAAAAAATAATGAATAATTTATTATTATGTAATTGCTAAAATACAATAATTGTCGCCTCTAAAATTCTAAATTAAAATCTCAGACTATAAATCAAGAAAAATATAAAAAACAATAGATAAAAAATCTATCCTAAAAGTACGTATTGCGTGGAACGGAACTTTTACTCATAGGGATTGACACTACATTATATCGATGAATCGTAGCTTTTTGGCGGGAATCCGAAAAAAGATGCAATGTTTTTGTAAAATTTTCATTTTGTTCTATCTTTTGGGTTTAAAATAGTAATAGCGTATTATGTGGCAGGGGTCTGTGAAAGTGTGCAGTGATTTGTAGATTCGATAATGTATGATATTTTCGTATTGCATCAAAAAGTCGATGACATTTATTTTTATTTTACAATGTTTTTCCCTTATATAACCCGTGAAATTTAAACATATTCAATAAAAAGTAATCTTGAAAAAATCATTCTATCAATAAAGTATAAAATCGATTCCATTTCCTTTACAAACTTACTCGAAACTTTAGAAAAATCGATTGGATTTCATTAGGACACATCACTTCAATTGTCAACAGTGAACTGTCACCGAACCCATTTGGTGTGAAATAGACTATAGCTATTACATACATATAATAGTCCAGTTTATCAATCACTAAAGATATTGTTTATAGAAAAAGTTAAATTAAAAACGCCAGATGATGAAAAAAGTATATAATGTACCAAATGCAACAATAACATAAAAATAGTTTACTTTAATAAATAATTGAAATGCTTACATATTACAACAGGGTTAGACTAGAATTGTATATAACGTTATTCATATATGCAGAGTGCATAATGGAGGTTTACTTGTGTCTCCTTTTTCCATAGTGGATAGTTGTACTTTTGTTATAGATATTTTTTAAAAGGTGTGGAATATTAAAATTTAACTGTCATAACTGTCTAGTGTTTCTTGTACTACCCAACATGTAGTCAGCAGAGTCTGCTACCCCTTCTATATTTTGTAAATTTCTTCTGTACCTAGGATCAAGATTTAAATCTTTAAATGAAAGTTGTACATCTTTAAAAGCATTTAACATAAATACTGCCACAACTACTACTAGGAAACCACATATGCATCCTAAGATATCATTGCCTGGCATATGTTCCCATTCCCTAAATAGTAAACCTGATGCTATTATTACTAATACAGTAAACATCACATAATATACTGGAGTCACAATACTTGTATTGAAAATATCTAGAGACTTATTCAAGTAGATCATTTGAATCATAATACAAATTGCAGAAGTAAAAAGTAAGATCCAGAACATATAATGACTACAACTATTACTGCCACCACTGAGTGTTTCTTTTACACCTAAAGCTACGGCTTTGCAAAAAACAACAGTTAAGCTACCTATACCTGAGCACATCAATAAATAAACAGCAATGTTTGTATTGCCAAACCTTGGTACAATAACTACCTTAATAATTAAAGTCATTACAAAAATTATTACTACATAACTTAAGAATACATAATCACGTAATTTGGTCAACAATTCCTCAAATGTCTTTATTTCTTCAGATTTTGGTGAATGTATTACAAAAATAATTGAACCAATGATGCAGAGAAAGCATCCAATCTGAAAAAAAAACATTCCATTAATTTATCATTTACATTACAAATATGACAATATTTTTGAATTAATGATTGCAGAAACAGAGATTGCTGTTATAAATTACCAACCTTTCCAATAAAATTCAGCTTTTCATGGAGGAATTTTGAAGAAAGTATAGCAGCTACAATTACACTGAGCGCACCCAGTGGAGTCACAAGTGCTGCTGGAGCAAATGCATATGCCAAAAGGTTGGCTGTTTCACCAAGGCCCACTAGAAGAGAAAAATAAAATGTTATAAGATAAAATCTTGTTTTTTAAGAACATTCTTACTCGTACAACACCATAAAAATGCTCTTGTGAGTTACCTACTGCTAGTATGTTACTAGACTCTACCAGCAACCCGTATTGACTGAAAAGATCATGGCTCACTGCAATTTAAACAACCATTAAAAATAATATAGAACCAAACCACCTAATCAATGGATGGAAAGTTCTCATATACCAGGTTGCCTTGTGCACATTTTCTTGGTACATGCAGTTAAATAAATACTAACACAGTCTGTTTATAACTGTAATGGACTGCTGGCACAGATTTTATCAATTAATATCAACAATTACCAAAAAAAATACCTACTTGTAATCAAACCAAGCCACCACATCCATTGTTTCAAATATCCATATCCCCCAGCAGAGGCTCTAATGTTTCCAAGGCTCCAATTTTTTTTTAATGCCACTTTTTTTATAATAAAACTAGATCCAATAAAAATGCTTGAGCTTACAGCAAGACTCAAACCAAATACAAATGAAGCATTGTCATAGGTATGTTTATCCAGTGTCTGATGTAAAGTCATGATTATCTGTAAACTTTTATATATTATTGAATTATTCTATACAGAAAAGCAAGTAGGTAGGTACTAGCTAATTTAATTTTATTGCACAAAGTATTTCAAATCATGAATAATAATAAAACATTAATTCACCAATGTGTACATATTATGTAGGTATGATAGACATTATATCACTTATCTAGGTAACAATTTTAAGTTAATTTAAGAATATTTTACATACAAAACGCAGGTAAATTATACAGTGAATCATCTATGTAGTTTTAAGCAATTTGTGGGTGCAAGTTAGTCTCGGGAGTATTAATGTTCTGTGAAGTTAGTACCTACCTCAAGACTGGAATGAACTGAGTTTCCACTAGGCTGTAAATCGTAGGATTCATGAATTCAAATTTGCTCAATCCATTCCACGCATATTCCACGGCACAAACAACAAATATCTTTCCTATTATCAATAACTTCTTGCCAGTTTTATTTATTTTTCACACTACAAACCAACTATTTACTAAACACTTGTTCAGCTTGTTCTTATATTTTACCCGACCGATAAATAAATGATCTGATACACAGACAGACAGAATTAGTGATTAGGTACCTACTTGCTGAGAGCCAATAGGTAATAGGACTATTTAATGATTAATGGGTAACTTTACCTTATAGTTACTTCATTAAAGTCTATTTCACATAGCTCGGGCTCGGTGACCACAGAACACTATTACTCCTAGCGGTGACACACACGGTGACAGTTCACATTTTTCCGTTTTACGCATACAACATTCTAGTAAGAAAAATAGATGTTCCCAAAAATAATGAATATTTTATTATTATGTCGTTGCAAAAATACAATATTTATCGCCTCTAAAATTGAAAATAAAAATTTCAGACTATAAATCAAGACAAATATAAAAAACAACTCATAAAAACAGAAATCCTAAAAAAAGGTATTGCGTGGAACGGAACTTTTACTTATAGAGATTGACACTTAGTGCGGTCCGTTTTGTGCAAATGGGAAATTCGTTCGTGATCACGCACACGACTGTTCATAATGATTACGATTGTTTGTGTTTGCATGCTAACAATTTGAACAGGTTTTTATTTGTCAAAAATTACAGCTCTTTTAATATTTAGGTTGATATTGTTCTGAAGTTAAATTCAGTCGTAGAGTATTCCCCGAAGCTTCACAATGTACTTCTGTTAATATTAATGACGCCATACCTAATTTTAATTAATCGATTAGGTACTTAACGAAAAAGAAAAAAGTTCGCGGGAAAACAGAACAATCAACAAACGAAAAAACACCGGGCACATTGGAGTTTGACAACTCCGGATTTGACAGATCCGGAGACATTGCACTACCTCCTCGTTGTTGGCACTGTTCGCACCAATCGATGACGTCATCTATGAAGTCACAATGCTCATGTCAGTGTACCACAGCGCAATTAAAGAATTGTACCGCTATTCGAAACCTAATAATAATTATGAGAGTGGCAACACTGTCTTGGATTGGATTGGTACGTATTATACTATACCTGTCTCTTTCCTACATGCCCCATCCCTTTTTCTCCCCCTACCACCAGGCAGACATTTCGCGGTCAAATGCCGGCCGCGTAGTCTCATTGGCGTTCTGTTCTTCGAACTGGATGGTCGTGGTAAGCTAAACTACTGGTAAAAAATTTTGACTCTAAAAAGTCAAACTTTGCTTTTATCTACTTGCAATTAGTTTAGCAAATTATTTAACGGTTTTTGCCGTTCGTTCAAATTTTTTGTTGTTTATGTAAAATTTTCCTGTCCTTTCCATTTTAATATATAAATTATTTCTGTGTACTTATAATTTTTCTACTCTAACAGATTACAACATGGAAGATCAATATGCAGTCTCTCAAGGTGAGGTGCCTCCATTGGAGATGGTGCCGACTCGCCCATCAAAACGCACATCACCTATGCCAAGGGATACCGACAAACGTCGACGCCTTTATGACGCTAATGTTATTGATGGCTTGGTGCAACAGGTTAGTCAAATCCAAAACTTTTTACAAAATCTCCCCTACCTGAATGAGCCTGTAGGAAATCGCCATAGTTATGACGATAGCGGAAACGTTGAGGAGGATGATGATGCAATGTCCTTGAATGTTAGTGGAGAACTATTTCAAGATATGGTCGATCCGATAGCTCCAATGAACGATCTGAATCCATCTTCCCAAAATAATCAACAGATGGGATACCTATCCTCTCAATTAGATGTGACTCAGGCGGGCAATGTACCCCCTCAGACAAATAACTCACCTCTACAGCTAGATAGCTCCCAACCTGGCTTTTCACTTAATGTTAACACAACCCTTAAAGAACCTTCTATATTAAAAACCGAAAATGCTCGATTAGAAAGGTTAAAATATGTTCAACATTTTGAATCACCTGACTGGTCTGACGTTCGCTATTCAGAAGCCCAAAAACGTTTTTGCTCTACCCCCGGCTTCACAAATTTAGAATGTAACGATGAAATTAAGTCTTATGACAAGTACAATTATCTAGCTCTCACTGAGAGAGGCTTTGCCGCCATTACACAAGGCTTAATAAAACAACAGGAATCCGTAGAAAAGGGATTCCAAAATCTGGTAACGTGGATTAGATCCCTAGAAGTAATCGAAATATCGAGTCTTGAAAATAAAATAAAAGAATCATTTTCTGAAGATTATCAAAAAATTTCAAATGATTTATTACAAATGACTTGCGGTCACCGTGCTGACTTAATTCAACAGCGTCGGGACGCTATTTTGCGCTCAGTAAAAGATAAATTTATCAAGGCAAACATTCGTAAGATACCCCCATCGTGCGAATATTTATTTTCGCCTAAAGATTTTACATCTACAATTGATAAAAACGGGGGTATGAGCAAAGTATTTTGGCCCTTAAAAAGTCAACTCAGTAAGATTGCGCTATCATCTGGAAGCCAAGCTAAAAATACTAAACAGCCTGCGCAAGGCTACGAGTATGTCTCTAACACAGCGGGTCCTAGTTTTACCCGCCCTATGGCGCCAGCGCATGGCATGCCTTTGTACCCATTTACATATCCTCCTGCGCAAGGAGGTCTACCTTTTTATAACCAACCCATGCCGTCAGCCTTTAACCGCACACCCTCGCAGGGTCAGAAATTTCGTCCGACTGGCCAAAAATCTAACGAAGATAATTCGGCTAGACAATCCAAGGCCCCCTCTCGCAGAGGACGAACTAAACGTAGATATTGATACGTGCTTTCAAGCCGGTCGCTTGCACCTGTTTTACAAAGCCTGGGAGAAATTAGGAGCTCCAGCGACCATTCTCAAAATACTCAAGACGGGCTACCGTATTCCATTTTTAACAAAACCACCACTTCACATGCCGTACTCTTCCAGGAAAGAGATAACAGTCCCCTTCTCAAAGGAAATGAAAATACAAATAATGTCAATAAAGAAAATGAAGGTAGTAGAGTGCGCACAACACTCGCCGAGCTTTCTTTCAAGTCTATTTCTGAGGCCAAAGACCGATTGATCACTACGCCCGGTGTTCAATTTACGGAGACTAAACCAGTTCGTATATGTAAGCAAGTTCAGGTTGGTAAACCAACAGAAAGTTCCCTCGTTCCTACAAACCAACGACTGGTTAGCCAAAATAGACCTGTCAAACGCTTATTTTCACGTGCCGGTAGCGCACAGCCACCGCCGGTTTTTAAGGTTGATATTTCAAGGCGAACTTTTACAAATGACTTGTTTACCGTTTGGTCTGGCCACAGCTCCAAAAATATTCGCCACCTTAACCAACTGGGTAGGCCAAATACTGCGAGAAAGAGGTATACGCATCTTAATTTTTCTCGACGACTTTCTCCTGGCTCATCAGGACCAACGGGCTCTTCAAACACAAATATACACCGTGGTGAATTTGTTAGAATCATTGGGTTGGCAGATCAATTACAAAAAATCCATCCTGGTCCCACAAACGAGAATCCAATTTTTAGGCATAATATGGGATCCTACCCTAAATCTAAAGTACCTACCAACGGAGAAGTGCCTCCTAATAAAGGAAAGAACATCGCTGGCCCTAGCCAAGAAAACCCTGTGTTTAAAAGAAGCTCAAAGCCTTTCGGGAATTTTGAATTTTGCGAGCATAGTAGTGTCATACGGCCGACTACATTTCCGAAATCTACTTTTGTTCACCAACCGCATGTTAAAAGAAGACCCGTACATACAATTTATGATCCCCGCACAGGTTATAACGGAACTAATGTGGTGGCTACAACGTCACCACACGACTTCTCCACTCCACCTGCCAGTGGTGAGCCGCTATCTATCGACAGATGCGTCAGGAACAGGTTGGGGGGCTCAACTAGACAACACGCAGCTGAGCGGAGGTTGGAGCCTACAGGAGAAACTATTACACTCAAATCAAAAAGAGATGTTGGCGATCCTGAATGTATTGAGAGATTACAGCCCACAGCTAGCAAACTCAACTCTGTCGCTTCAATCAGACAACAAAACTGTCTTATGTTACCTCAGAAAACAGGGAGGGACAAGGTCTGGGCCACTGATGAATCTAACTTACCAGGTATTTCACTTCCTTCAGAACTTTCAAATTCACCTAAACTGTCATCACCTACCAGGCAAATACAATGCCGAAGCCGACCGGCTGTCACGAGGCTCATCTCACCCAGAATGGCATCTGCTCCCAGCTCTCACGCAAGTCGTTTTCACCAAATGGGGGACACCCGAGATAGACCTTTTTGCGTCAAAACGAGCACATGTCACACCCCGTTACGTATCACTCGACGCGACAGACAATCGCGCAATTTTTACCGACGCATTCTCTCGACAGTGGGTTTACAACCTAGCTTGGATCTTTCCACCCCCATATTTGATTCCAAAAGTTCTGGGGCACATGAATCAATCACGAGGAACGTTTCTTGTAGTAGTACCTCGCTGGGAAAAAGCGTTCTGGCGCCCCGATCTACGGAAAAGAGCGATAGCAGCCCCATTCTCAATTCAGAATCTCCACAAAGTTATGATCGATACGATGACAATGCGATCTCCCCCAAAAGTACAGGAGCTTTCAATGGAAATATGGAAATGTGGGGGTGGGATAAGACCCTAACAGACTGGACTTCTGAACAACTGGCATTGTTACACCATAGTTGGCGTGATTCTACAAAAAGATCATACAGGACGGCATGGCGCCGGTGGTGCCGCTGGAGTGAAAAACACTACGTACATTTAAATTCACCAACAGGATCGGACTTGGCCAGATTCCTATCAGACCTCCATCAAAAAGAAGGTCTGGCTTATAACACAATACTTTTCCACAGGTCAGTAGTAGGCACTCTAAAGCCGTATACAGAAAGAAAGCCGAAAACCCATCGGCGCCGACCGGCGCCTATCGGCGCCTACAGGCGCCGGTCTACGCAGGTAACCGGCGGAGGCATTTATATGAACAAGCGCTGATGGGCGCCGACCGGCGCCTGTCGGCGCCGATAGGCGCCGATCGGCGCTGGTGCCGCCCGCCAATCATCGTACGACATTTTGCTCGCTCTGCTTCAATCTGCTTGCTTTCTGTAGAATGGACCGGCGCCGATGGGCGCCGATCGGCGCCCATCGGCGCCGACAAGCTTTCGGCTTTCTTTCTGTATACGGCTTAAGTAACCCCAATAACCAAAACCTCGGGTCACACCCTTTAGTAGTCCGTATTCTTAAAGCAATTTCTATGCAAAAGCCTAAATTTCCTAAGCCACCAGTATGGGATATAGACGAACTATCTTCATGGCTATGTAATAACTTCAATAGTACATTCAGTCTTTTCGAGTGCTCCCGTAGAACAGCTTGTTTACTGTTGCTGTGCTCAGGTCGTCGAGTTCATGACCTGACCTTATTATCAATTAATCCAGAACACTTTTCCCTTACAGATAGTCAAGCTATATTTTGGCCTCTATTTGGATCCAAAACAGACTGCCATAACTACCGGCAATCTGGCTGGAAACTTTTAAAGAACACGGACAATGAGGCTCTTGACCCTATCTTTTGGATAAATTCGCTAATCTCACTCTCCAGCGAAAGGAGAGGTATATGTAAATCTTACAATTTATTTTTAACAGTACGCGGGCCTTCCAAAGCAGCATCTCGCACGGTTATAGCAAATTGGGTGAAGTCCCTGTTACAGGAAGCAGGAGTAAAAGCATCTGCTGGAAGCATTAGGCCAGCTGTTGCGTCAAAAAATTGGGTCCTAAACTTCTCATTGGAGAGCATCCTAAGCAAAGGAAACTGGAGATCGCACAATACCTTCTCCAGATTTTACAGGCATGAAGTTAAACCTACACGGGAAATCACAGTAATATCTAGATTATTTCAACCAGTCTGATTGTAATTATTGCAAATCAATTGTAAAATGATTATGAAAACTTATTGTAAAATTCTAGGGATTAGAAGTGCGATCTATTTACTTTCTATAATAAGTAATAACAAACCATTCTATTTTTGAAACTGTTCTAATTTATGTTACTTGCGGCTTTGCACTAATAGAAAATGTGAATTTTATATAATGTTAAGGTACAAAGCCATATTCACTGTTATAGGAATAGTACTAAATAACAATTCGATCAGCTCATTAATAAACTTTATACCTACTATGTTAAGTTACATAACTACTGTTCCATGAAATCTACATCTCTTATGTACTTATTTCAATGTTGTACCAAACTATTGAATGTAATAGTAATAGCAGATAACTCTTAAGGTAAATAAACAAAACTATAAAATGAATTATTCTTTATTTCATTATAACAAGTACACTCTACTCTTATCATCTAAGTCTTACCTTACTTTACACTATAAGTAAAAATAATAAGCACTCTTGGTCCATAATTTCACTTGGCATCAGGTTCCTAATTACATTTATATTCATTCAAATTGACGTTATACCACCCGGCGATAACAGACAGCTCTCATAATTATTATTAGGTTTCGAATAGCGGTACAGTTCTTTAATGACAGCGTTTTACCTACAAATAAAACGCTTATTAAATAACTTACCCTATTCGAAACCTAAAGTTTCCTACCTGCCTGGTGAAGGTAGATATACATTAAAAATACAAACTACCTATGTGGGATAGGTACCCACATAGTTGTATTTAATAATTATTTGTCGCAATGAGACTACGCGGCCGGCATTTGACCGCAAAATGTCTGCCTGGTGGTAGGGGGAAAAAAAAAGGGGATGGGGCATGTAGGAAAGAGACAGGTATAGTATAATACGACCAATCCAATCCAAGACAGTGTTGCCACTCTCATAATTATTATTAGGTTTCGAATAGGGTAAGTTATTTAATAAGCGTTTTATTTGTAGGTAAAACGCTGTCATTTGAACAGGGGGCCAATTCTACAAAATTTCAACGGTTACAGTTGGATGACAATGACATGGTCAGTCGATGGTGTTATTTGCTCTGAAAAGTGTCAAAATAACACTGTTGTCTTACCATTGATATGTCATAGTCATCCTATTAAGACCGTTGACATTTAGTGGAATTGGCCCCCAGTTGTTTGCATGAATATAGCGCACACGAGCACCAAAAGTGCAATTTGGACCGCACCAACTACTGAATCATAGCTTTTTGGCGGGAATCCGAAAAGAAATTTATCGATTTTTGTATTTTTTTTATATAAATAAATATTATTTTTTTGTACATTGTTTATAATCAAAGAGGTTGTACGAATATCATTATCTTTAGAGTTTTTTTAAACGTCTTTGTTTATAGTCAAGGAGTTTTTACCTTATTCTATAAGGGAGGAAGTGCTACTAAGAAAGCAGGCGGTCCCGTTGAGAGGCACCTCGAATAGTATTGTGTCCCTTTCTAATAGTGCAACCACAATTTTCTAAAACATGGACAATTTGGCATTTTACATTTATTGTTGAAAGATTGTATAAATAATTTATAGAATTTTTATCCCCCCGTTTCACCCGCGTAACTCACGTTCCCATGGGAATACGGTAATAAAATATAGCCTTTGTGTTACTCTGATGTAAAAGCTATTTAAGTATCTCTAAGGTTCGTCAAAATCTGTTCATCCATCCATATACACATCCATAATCACAAACTTTCGCGTTTATAGTATTAGTAGATTTTCGAAGCTAAGAAGGGTTGACATTTTAAAGTAAGACTACTACTATGTGATTCCCACTCGAGAGAGGGAAAGCTAGGGAGAGATTAATTTAAAAAAAAATGGGCCTACATTGGGTAAGGTACATTGTTAAGGTAGTACATTGTTAAACTTTTTACATCGATTAAAATAAAATAAAAGTGTGACCTAGCAAGGATTTTCTACCCTATTTCATACGGGATTAAGTGCTTCTAAGAAGGCAGTCGGTCCACTTGAGAGGCACCTCGATAAGTATGGTGTCCCTTTCTAGTATTGACATCATCGCTGTTCCAAATTCCCACCTACATTTTCTTACTTACTTATCCCAATATAAAATCTATAAAATAAATGTACTTTCTATAATGAATAAGGAGTGTTTTTTTTTAAATATGTTTCCTGATTAAAAATATCTACGTTTAATATGAAACTGTTAAAAATAAGTACATTTAGCATACCAAAAATTATACCAAATTTAGGGGTACGATATTGTACCTACGATGGCAACATCAACCGTTGACATTTGTTCAATGTCAAATGGCGGCTTTTTGGCGGGAACCCGAAGAGGGACGTCATGTTTTTTGTATAATTTTCATTTTGCTGTGTATTTCGGGTTATGACTCATAATAGTGATAGTTTATTATGTGGCAAGTGTCCGTGAAAGTGTGCAGTGAATGGGAAATTCGATAAAATGCGAGATATGAACATTTTTGGATTGCCTCAAAAAGTCACAATAAAGTCATCAGTAAAAGTGCTATCATTTTACTGATAACCAAGTTAGGGCACGTTAGGGTTGTAGAAAGTGTTAAAGACACTGTATTTTTGTGCATGGACTCTGAAGCAGAGCCATTTACATAAGGATATCATTAACTAATGACGAGGCTGCATGGCGTAATGCCTTTGCCTACCCTGTAAGGGGTGAAACAACAAAAAAAAAATGTCAAATGGCGGGAAATTAAATTGTGTTAGTTTTCAACAAATTTACAATAATTTCACAAGTTATGGTGTTCAGCTGCTCTGTTCCTGATTGTAGAAATGAAGCTTTCCCCGGATGTGGATTTTCATTTCACAGGTGAGCGATTATTACATTATGCATTAGATTTAGTCGTTCTAGTAAAGTTTATTTCATTTAAATGGGTTCCGATCATTTTTTACCAAATATTTCTTATATAACAATAAATAAATGTTCGGTTCAGAGAATATTGAGGAAGAAATAAGTGCTTTAGTAGTTTTTAATAGTTTAATTTCGTTTCCAAAGAATAAGTTGGAAAACGTAACCGGTGACCATACTGACCATGATATTTGTAGACATTCTTTACAATATAGGTAGGGTAGCTTGTTTAGATAGGTCAGACTTATTGTCCGACTTATATTATAGGAATAGGAACTGATAACTTTTACCCGCGTTATACACTCTACATTTAGAGTGAGGCCAAACGAGCGTAATTTTGTGAGTCGTGAGTAGCAGAATTCGGTTGCAGAAATTCTGCTGCATTCGGTTTCATACAAAAGTCCTATTTGATTCACACGGCGACGCAAAATGAGTTGTCTGTCGACTCACATGCATTATGCGGACCGAATTCAGTTCGCGGGGTGAGGGGGAAGACACGGGCCGAGCAAAGCGTCAGTGTTTGTCTATACATATAATAAAACTCGAACCCTTAGGTCGCGTGGTCCGATCGACTAGTCCGATCAATCGGAATACGAAGTTTTTTTTTTCCTGTTGGCTCGATTGATCGGACTATAAAGACTTAGAAAATCCTGTCAGTCCTACTATCGGTGTAATGGGATTTTAAAAGTTCGTCTAGTTCGATCGATCGAACCACGAGGACGTTTTTTTTCCTGTTGCATCGACTGATCGGACGTAACCGTAGACTTGATATTTTTCTAAGTCCGGATGACACATAAAGGTTATCTAAACTCATTACTAGACACTGGCATTTGATAAACAACATTTCAACACCCCGCCGAGGTTGAGGTCCCGCTAAAATTTGACGACTTTCTCGAACGGGGCCGTGTCTGTACATGAAATATTTTTTGATGATTTGTTTATAGTAATCGATGTAGATACAAAAACAGCAATTTTTGAAATTTTTGTCTGTCTGTCTGTCTGTTTGTGTGGTTGTGCACGCATCACGCAAAAACTACTGGAAGGATTTTAATGAAATTTGGTATGCAGATAACTGAGTACCCGGGTAACATCTAGGGTACTTTTTATTCCAGAAAAATATCTCATGAAGGGATTTTTTCAAATTCCCACGGGAACGGGAATAAACTAACACCATATTTCAAGTTCCTGGGTGTTATCGTTTCAGAATAGTACATATTGCTCTTTTTACCCAGTCTTTATATTTTCCCGTGGGAATGAGATATTTTTCTGTAGTAAAAAGTACCCTAGATTGACCTATAGTGTTAGTTTATTCCCGTTCCCGTGGGAATTTCAAAAAATCCCTTCATAAGGGTTGGCTACGAATTACGATGTATAAGACACCTATTATACATCGTAACCAACCCTTATGAAGTGATTTTTTGAAATTCCCACGGGAACGGGAATAAACTGGATGCGCGCGGACAACGTTGCTATGGGCATCTATTCGAAATATGGTATGTAGGTGTCTTATATGTCGTAGGCAACCGCTATGAAGGGATTTTTGGAAATTCCCATGGGAACGGGAATAAATTTGTATTGAAAAGGCTCCGATACTAGCGGTTTTAACAATTTAAAAAATCTTTTGCTTGTGGAAAGCGTACTTTTCTGGAAGTAGCATGGGCTATAATTTTCCCACGGGAACAGGCCTAAACCACGAAAATGATTTAAAAAACAAAGGCTACGTTTTATTCCCGGTTCATCATCAACCTGTAACAGCCCACTGCTGAGCTAAGGGTCTTTCCTCACACGTGAGGAAGTATGGGCAATAATCTCCCACGCTAGCCCACCGCGCATTGGGAGATGGTGTTAATCTTGTGGCCACTTAACAGTCAGAATTTTTCAAGCCACCCAAGGGTATCTGACATGGCTTAACGACTTCCATTGTGCGTAAACACAACGAAAACCGGGACCAACAATTTAACGTGCCTTCCGAAACACGGAAGCGCTCGTAATATAAATGCCACTAGGCGGTCACCCATCCACTGACTGACCGCGCCCAACTTTGCTTAACCAGTATGATCGTTACAAACACACTGGCACCGCAGGGCTACGAGCGCTTCCTGTGTACTATAAACGCAAAAGCTTGTGAGTATAGATTAAACTTACAGGTGTATAGCTTTTACATCAGAATAACACATACCCATGGGAACGTGAGCTACGCAAGTGAAACGGGGGGATGCTGCTGGTAAATAATAATTTAAAAAATCTTCATATTATTTAAACAATCTCACAACAAAAAATGTAAAATGCCAAATTGTCCATGTTTCAAAGAAAATTGTGGTTGCACTGCACTATTAGAAAAAGGGTGCATACTTATCGAGGTGCCTCTCAAGTGGACCGACTGCCTTCTTAGCAGTGTTGCCAACTTAGCTACTTTGTAGCTAGATCTAGCTATTTTTGGGTATCAGGCAGCTACAATTTACAAAATCTTGTAGCTAAATTTTTTAGCTACTTTTTCTAGCTACTTTTACTCTTTTACAAGATGTGAGTACTTTCGAGACTTTATGTAGGGTATCGGTCCTTAAATTGTACCTAAACGTGGCTTGCTTATGTATTTTATTACTAATACCTGGATAAATGAAGGGGATAAACATATTTCTTCGTTTAAAACTTAAATTGCGTTCTGCTTTGTCTTATTTTATAAATTTAAAATTATTGCTCGCTGTTTTAATAAACTGAAAATTGATTTACCTATGAAAAAATACACGTAATCTGCTTACTTTACCTAGTTTAAAGTGTTAGCTACTTCTGGCTACTTTTTTGTGTCAACAAATCGGGCAATCTGGCTACTTTTCGCAAGATGTCTAGCTACAAGGTAAGGGTAGCAGTTGGCAACACTGCTTCTTAGAAGCACTTAATCCCGTATAAGGTAGAAAATCCTTGCCTTGTTGTGAAATGTGAGTGTCGATTTAACAACTTTTTAATACCCTGTGTTAAGTAGAACTGTAACATTAATATAACTGTTTTGCATTACAACAAAACAATTATTATGTGTTGAATAAAACACACAGCGTTGAGGTGAAGAAGCAGTCTGTGATTTGCCTTATTGAGATATATTTATCTATGCTAAAACATACCTTTGGTTATGGTCTACCTTTCTTTTCCATTTCATCTCACCAGGAGGCGCTACCATCTATGTCGTAAGCGCGGTGACAGCTGTCAATTGTCATAGTGTCTTCGCCACCAGCAAGCAGCTTGCTGCAACGCTGTGTGTTTTATTCAACACATAATAATTGTTTTGTTGTAATGCAAAACAGTTATATTATGTGCCTTTCTAAAACACACAGCGTTGAGGTGAAGACCTGTTTGATATCTGCTGGTGATTGCACAAATGCTATGTGATCTAAAGAAAGAGAGGAATTTTTAAATAAATTTTACTATAAAGAAAATAATAAACTATACAGATTGAAACAATGTTTGATCAATTTCAATTATTTAATGAGATCAAACTTATAACTCTTCATGAGTGAGATCAGAATTCACAATACAAATTTAAAAAGTTCTTATAAAAAGCAACAATTCTTCTCAAGAATTCTTATTTGTAACAAAAATAAGGTACTTAAATGGGATCAAACTTTTAATTATTCTTAAGTGAGATCCAACTTCAAAACAAAGAAGTCTTGTAAAAAGAAACAATTATTCTTTAAAATTCTTATTAGTAACAGTAATAATGTACTTGAATTAACTGTGAATAACTAATTCACTTTACTTAAATTCTGTAAGAAGTATTTCTATACTTCTACTAATTGAACCATGTAATAATAACAAAAACATTTAAAAATCTACCTTACTAACTAACCAATAAGGAATCTAAATTAAAATAACAGATTAATCATATATCAGAAAAATTTGAATTCAGTAAATCGGCACTTTTTGTATTATCAGTGCTCTGTACCTGTCGACAATAATATTTACTAAATGTTTCCACACTTTTCCAATTTCCTCGTCGCAGAATTTCTTCTATAGGTCTGTTATCAAGCCATTCTCTGGAGGCAACAGCTGATCTTATACTTCCTGGAGAAGCCTTAACCTCTGCTTCTTTAAAGATTGATTTTATCCATCCTGCTATGATAGTTCTTGTTGCAGGCTTAATAGTCCTAGTCACTGTGATAAACAAACTATTTAGTTTGTCTTTTTCAGTTCGTCTTTGGTCAGATAATTGAATTAATTGTTTTATGTGTTTCACAGGACATAACCGAGGATTTGGATGTTCAGACAAATGCCAGCCAGATTGTCGATGTGTGGCAGAGTCAGTCTTGGACCCGAATATCGGCCACAGTATTATCTCTTTTTCCTTTTGAATAAGACAGTCCTCTGATATTTGTAATAGTGTCAAGTCATGGATTCTGCGACCGGATGCCAGTAACAAAATTAGGGCAGTCCTTCTAGAACAATCAAAAAGTGTTCCTCGATCAGGTGTTCCCTGTAGCCAGTCAAATAGCACTTTTGTATCCCAAATAGGTAATTTCTGTGGTTTAGGTTTTGCAATGGAGATTGCTTTCAAAACTTGGTGAACAAACAAATTTTTTGACAGATTCTCTCCTGTTGTTGCACAATAAGTACAAATCGCCGATTTGTGCAGTAGGATGGTGCTGTAGGCTAGATTATCTTCTAGATAGAGTTTTCCTAAAAATCTGGCTAACTCATTACCGTCCGGTGCTGCAGAATTAATGTTATTTGCTCCACACCAGTCTAGCCATCTCCTGATAGGTGGTCCATAAGTGGCTAGGGTAGAATCTCTCCAACTGCTCTTGAGCAAATGTCTCTCTTCGGCTGTCCAGTGGGACACCTGATTGCTCCACCCCCAATTTTCCAAGCTAAAAGATTTAGTTGATCTACTTGAGGTGGGCACAAACCTGTTGTCAGATCTATTAAAACATTCCTCAGATTCTGTATTTTCAACGGTTTTGTCAGCGCCCTTGCTTGGAGATCTGGCAGCCAGAAGCACTGTGTCCATTGAGGTGCTATTATGATGTACGTCCCCCTGGCGCTGTTTAGGTGAGCTAACACCCGTGGTATTAGATTTGGCGGGGGAAATACCCATCCCAGATGAAAGTCCCATGGACGACTGAAGGCGTCGCAAAATATTGCGCAGCCATCTTTCGAGTCCAATGTTACGTACCGTGGTACGACTGCCGACTTTCGCGAAGCGAACAGATCGACGTCGGGGACGCCCCAACTTCCGAATACGACCTCCGCGGCCGGGGGCAGAAGGTGCCACTCGGGAACTTGGCGGCCTCTCGATAAGCGATCCGCTAGGCCATTGTACCGTCCCGGAAGATAGCACGCCGACAGAACAAGGTTGAGCTGCTCGGCTAATAGTAAGAGCCTTGTGGTCAGATCTAGAAGGGCCCTGGATCGTGTGCCCCCTTCGTTTCGAACGTATGCGACTAGCGTCCTGTTGTCGGTCTGAATTAGGATATGAGCACCTCTCAGGTGATCCTTTTGATGGCTCAAGGCGGCATACACCGCGTACATCTCCTTTAGATTTGAGTGCCAAGACGCCTGTTTGTGGGACCATTTTCCGGATAGGTAGTGTCCATTCAAGTGGGCTCCCCAGCCCGCATCTGCGGCGTCCGTGGTCAGGAAATGAGTGACATCCTTCTTGCGCAACGGCGATGTGCTGTGGAGCGAAGTCAACCACCAGTTGAGGTCTTCGACTACTAGACGAGGCAATCCTCTCACTTCTCTGGCTCTGCCCTTCGTGAACTGTCTGAGGAATATTTGCATTCTGCGGCAGCGCAGTCGACCCCCTGGGATGCAGAAGGTTGCGAAGTTTAATAGGCCTAGTATACTCTGAGCTTCCTGTAGAGAGCAACGGTCTTTTTTGAGTAAATGCATGAGATTGTGTTCTGCCTTTGTTATCTTTTTCTGCGGTAGTTGTACAATATTGTTCTGTGTGTTCCAAAGCAGACCTAGGAATTCGATTTCCTGACTGGGTTCCAGAACAGATTTTTGAAAATTTATATGCCAACCCAGACTTTGTAAAATCTTCAATGTCTCTGTGACTTGAATGACCAACGTGGCACGGTCTTGATGGACAAGCAGGAAATCGTCCAAATAAACTAGCAGACGAATACCCCGGGTTCGAAGAATCTCTGCCGTCCAATTTGTCACTGCAGCAAATGTTCGCGGGGCAGATGAAAGGCCGAAGGGTAGGGCGGTTATCTGCAAGACCTCTCGGTTGTAAATGACGCGAAGGAAGCGTCTGTGTGTCTCTGCAATTGGCAAATGAAAGTAAGCTTGTTGAAGGTCTATCTTGGCTAACCAATCCTGGTCCTGTAAAAACTCTGTTACATTTGTCTGCGATATCAACTGAAAATGATTTGTTGCTATATGACAATTTAGGGCCCTCAAGTCGAAAATAGGGCGCATTCCGCCATCTGATTTTCTCACCAGGAACATCTTGGAGTGGAATCCGGCATTCAAGTGTCTGGGTTTTTCTAGTACCTTCTGATCCCTGAGCTCCTTGATTACTAGGGACATTTCCATTGAAGAATTTGTCGAAAATTTCTTTATTATGTTCCGGTCTGGATAGTAAAGTGGGGGTTTGACATTGAATGGAATGCGATGATTGGATATTGTCTTTAATATAAATTGATTGGCATGTAGCTGTTCCCATGCTTCCGTATAGTCTTGTAGACACCCCCCCCTGAACTTCTTCATCTGGTAGTCATTTCTGTGTTGCTGAGGCCTGATTGAAGGTTCCTCCACGAAAGGGCTGCTTCCTCTTAGGATTGAATTTAGACTTCCTGTCTGGTTTGTTCACTCTATTCTGAGAATGATGATGGTGAGGTCGTTTATTAGCTGAATATCTCTCTCGAGAAGAATTCACTCTTTTCTCCTTCAGATATGCTGGTGTATTCAGCCAAACCTGCGTTCCTCCTAGGGATTGAATGATAGGGAGTAAGGCTTGTTTGCTAAACAAATGCTCCGCACTTGGAGGGACTGTCTTTAGTGTAGCT
This sequence comes from Ethmia dodecea, assembly GCA_963855545.1. Taxonomy (NCBI): domain Eukaryota; kingdom Metazoa; phylum Arthropoda; class Insecta; order Lepidoptera; family Depressariidae; genus Ethmia; species Ethmia dodecea. The sequence goes on from OY979443.1 coordinate 6,675,954, forward strand.
CGGAGATTAACATTGCCAATTTCTCGCAATATGCGGTTTCGACGTGTCTCAATGCTTTCAGATCTCTTCCCACATACAATTTGCATCAAGTTCTCAGAGTTTTTATATGTTGAAGATCCAGGACCAAATGTGGTCAGAAACTTCTCATACAGAGTGCTGGTATTTAAATTTGTCGGATTTGATGATGCCCAACCAATAATGTTCTGAAGTTCTGATTGCAATAATTGCCGCTGCTCCAAAATTAAATTTGACAGCACTGCTAACATATGTTCAGTAGATTCTAAGTAATCTTTGTTTTTGTTGAAATGGCACAATTCTTCATTTACCTTTAAACCCATGAAACCCGGTGAAGCAGTGTATGCATGTAAAGCTCTCTTATATCTAATGGCCTTCCAGGTTGGTGAATCAAACTGTTGCAGACGCATCAGCTCCTCTAGTCGTTGACTATCAGCCTGCGGTATAACACTCTTTTCGTCCAAGTCTGTTTTAATCAGACCAAGACTAAGATTCCTAGCGCTATGAGTTGGATCGTGTAAATAGGTACTTGGGCCGGGTAAATTATTAGCGAAGTTAGACTGAGAGAATTGAGAAACGTAATTGGTGATAGCACTTACTTGTTGTACCAGCGCGTCGATACGCGGATCCTCGTCTCTATGTTTGTTTCGCCTGGGCCGTTTGTTTGGCGGCAAACTCTCCTCCTCTTCCGCAGAGGAGGAAGAGCTGCTCTCCGAGCTGCCCGAGGCGGCACTCGCCACCAACGCAGCCGAGTCCGACCCCGGGTCGTCTGCAGCTCGTTCCGGCGCCGGCGGATTCATGGTAAAAACACTCAAAAATACTATGCACAAACTTTGAACACTGTGTGTCTCACTTACAACACAAATAAACTAGTAATTTATCTCGTTTTTTAAGTAAAGTGAATTAGTTATTCACAGTTAATTCAAGTACATTATTACTGTTACTAATAAGAATTTTAAAGAATAATTGTTTCTTTTTACAAGACTTCTTTGTTTTGAAGTTGGATCTCACTTAAGAATAATTAAAAGTTTGATCCCATTTAAGTACCTTATTTTTGTTACAAATAAGAATTCTTGAGAAGAATTGTTGCTTTTTATAAGAACTTTTTAAATTTGTATTGTGAATTCTGATCTCACTCATGAAGAGTTATAAGTTTGATCTCATTAAATAATTGAAATTGATCAAACATTGTTTCAATCTGTATAGTTTATTATTTTCTTTATAGTAAAATTTATTTAAAAATTCCTCTCTTTCTTTAGATCACATAGCATTTGTGCAATCACCAGCAGATATCAAACAGGTCTTCACCTCAACGCTGTGTGTTTTAGAAAGGCACATAATATAACTGTTTTGCATTACAACAAAACAATTATTATGTGTTGAATAAAACACACAGCGTTGCAGCAAGCTGCTTGCTGGTGGCGAAGACACTATGACAATTGACAGCTGTCACCGCGCTTACGACATAGATGGTAGCGCCTCCTGGTGAGATGAAATGGAAAAGAAAGGTAGACCATAACCAAAGGTATGTTTTAGCATAGATAAATATATCTCAATAAGGCAAATCACAGACTGCTTCTTCACCTCAACGCTGTGTGTTTTAGAAAGGCACATAATGTGTAATTTCGTTGCTACAAAATGGGGGTTGGCAAAATGGCTACGATAAAATTGAAACTTTCTTATTTTAATTAGATTAATATTAGAGGTGCCTCACTTGTTCTGGAGCCGGATCTCCGCCGAGGAATACGAGCATAGAAATATCGCCTACCCTTAACAATTACTGGCCAGGAATTATAAATTGTGCAAAACGATACCACTATGTCGCATTTACTTGCTGTATTCCGAAGATAATCTTGATGCAGAGCTTCTCAAAGGTGTGAGGGTCGAAGGCAGATGTATTAACACGCACACCGAACCACGAAGAAGGGTTTTTCGATTTATAACTTAGTTCACGACGACAAATTATATCTTAACGATCTCACGAAAGGCGCCAAACTGACTGAGTTGCCAGTATAACATTACACCTAACTACTAACGAGTGTTGCTACGTTTCGCAACCAAAAACTAATACAGTTACAAATGTGAACACCCTGCGCGGCGGTGAAGCTGTGTGTTTTGGTTGGTTGTGAAAATTTAAAAAAGACTAGGTACTACCTTGAAGGGACTCTGTAAGCTGTTCCGAAATTCTATATCTTGTTTGTCATCTACACTAATATTTTAAAGAGGAAGGATTTGTATTATTGTACTTTAGTACTTCTTGTACTTTCGTACGCTTGTCTCTCTGTATTCTTTACTTTCCTTGTATTCGAGATGAAAAGTACAGTGTCTATAGCGGGTGAAAGTTATCAATTCCTATTTGGAATATAAGTCGGACAATAAGTCTGACCTACCCTACATAAATTGTAAAGAATGTCTACAAATATCATGGTCAATACGGGACATTGGGGGGGTTTTTCTTTTTTTTTTTTACTCTTCCCTGTTCTCTGGATAGATGGCGCTGAACTTGCTAAGTTACTGCTAGGAACGGAACGTCACATCATTTTTTTGATATCGTAAAACGAAACGTATTTAAAAGTAAATGTCACTGTCACACACAAACAAAACAAGGGCTTTTTTGGCGGGAATCTGAAGAAGGACTTCATGTTTTTTGTAAAATTTTCATTTTGCCGTATATAGTGGGCTTTAGTTCATAATAATGATAGTATATTATGTGGTAAATGTCCGTGATAGTATGCAGTGAATCGGAAACTTGATAAAATGCGTGCGATGGACTTTTTCGGATTACCTCAAGAAGCCTCTTTAAAATCTTCAGTAAAAGTGCACTATCGTTTTACTGTTGATAACCAAGTGACATTTCGATAAGTTTCGAAAAAACTTAATTATTTTTGTGCATGGACTCTAAAGCAGAGCTAAAAACCTTGAATTTCGTTTCGTGTTTAGTGCTGATGGCTAAATGCCAATGCCTTAAAATAAGAAAAAAAAAAACAAACAAAACAAAGATAAAACAAGGAAACCAAAACTTAACGAAAACAACGAACAAAAAAAACTGAATTTTAACAAAGCGCGAGAAAACTAGGTTACATTCAGAAGCAAGCAGCCACCGAGCAAGCAGCAAACGAAAGTGTCGTAATCACAGATTATAAAAATTAGGTCGTTCGCGAGTTCACAGAATAAGGATGTCGCGGTTATGAGCACAGAACACTTTTACTCCTAGCGGAGAAGAATGCCAACCTCATACAAAAATATGGCGACAAAACTCGACCTACAGCGCGATCTCTGCGATGACCCTAAAAACCACTGACGTATCACCGTATGGCGGGATATTTGAATTTTATAGTGGAATGTTTAAATGTATATTCAGAGCCTATTCATATACTTCTCCCGGGGAACTATTCATATTATATTCTATTGAAGTTTTACTAAATAACTTCTCAGAATATGATATGAATAATACCCCGGAGAAGTATATGGACAGGCTTTGAATATACATTTAAACACAAGATTAAAAAACTTAATTTAGCTAAAAAAAAAAACTTTCTTAGGTATTGTTTTACTAAAATATAACATTTATTTACCAAGAAAATAAACATTCATTTACAAAGAAAATATACATTCATTTACCAAGAAAATATACATTCATTTACAAAGAAAAATACATTCATTTACAAAAAAAATATACATTCATTTACAAAGAAAATATACGTATTCAATTACAGTAATTACAGATAAAAAAATGTCCTCTAAAGTCAAAGGCGTTTATTGTCAGTAGGTGGTATTGAATTTACACTTAGAAAAGTCAATAGTTTATAATAACAAGGCACTCTAAACTCTTCCATGAAGACTGGCTAAATGTTAACAGCAGCCCATCTCCACCGACGAGTTGCTGGTTCCAAATGCAGTACCCCGAGAAGAGCCAGCAAGCAACTCAAGGGCAGCTCTTTTTAATCTCATGTCTTACTAATAAATATGGTTTACAATAATAATTATAATTAATAGCCTTACATAGCGTCGAGTCGGTTAATCCCATGCATGTTGGTCAAGGATTTGGTAACTTTAGATAATCGAAATCTAAAGAGGAACCATGTAGGACAGTGCCCAGAAGACTGGCTGCATTCCCTCTCTGGATATCTAGGTTGATCCTTTGACAGAGATAGCTGCCAGCCCTCTGGTCATCTGAAGGCCCCCACGGTCCCATGGGGTTATGTCATTTAATTACCAAGTTCTCATGGCCATTTTCCAGCTCCATCATCAGACCCTGGTTACAATCTAGCACCAAAGTATTTGTCAAGACGAATCATACGAGCCCAAACTCGAGTGGTTTACGAGTAGTCATTGAGGAGTTGCGATATCCACCTCCTTAAACCATCATCAGATCAGCGTGATGGTACCATAATATTGCATTGTGACCAAACTTACATAAGTATACCAAATTTCAGCTCAATCGGTTGAAAATATCTGCTTACCTATACAATTATTATGGGATTACAAAGTTATTTATGCAGTTAGTGTATCTAGAAACCTAGACCGAAATTGCAAATTATTTGAGTTTTTCCTGGATTTATACACTAAACCCTAATTGTATTCTAAATTTGAAGCTTCTACGACTGCACATACAATGCATGCTTGGTTACTGAAAATTCAGGCTTCTAGGTTTATCCACAACGAAATTATAGGGGATCGAAAAGTGCGTGAATTGCTTCGAGAAAAGGATGGTACGGCCGTGCCGCTTTTTGTTCGACTTGGCGGGGGCACTGCCGTGCCCCCAGATCCGGGAAAAAAACTTGGCCCAAGATTCATAGCTGAAAACAAATTAAAATCTTTCTTACAAACATTTTACGACAAAATTGACATAAGAATAATGTATGTATCATCCTAGCAGCGCCACACTACTCTGGGTACGAAATAGTCTTGAATTTCGTACCCTCGCCGTTTAGCAGATGTAGAGTTTGGTGGCGATGCCAAAATGATATATAGCATATTTCTGCATTTAGGCTACACGATTTCGTACTATTTTGTACTTTTAGGAAGGGAGTAGAACTCACACTAAATTCTTCGTGGACTTAAATATATACATCTTAGTAGGTACATCATATTTCTAAAATATGTTTGCAACATATTAAGATAGATAGATAGATAGATAACCATTTTATTTGCAACACAATACACAAGATTTAAGATTTAAGATGCCCGGGTACGAAATAGTTTCAAAGAAAATTATCCACTAGATATCGCTTCTAGCATATTATAATACAATCATAATTTATCTATCGATAAAATGTCATTGGCTTCAATAAATCAAAGAAGGTACATACTAAAGTAGTTAAGCAATGTTGGGCACGGTCAGTCAGTGAATGGGTGACCGCCTAGTGGCATTTATATCACGAGCGCTTCCGTGTTTCGGAAGGCACGTTAAAGTGTTGGTCCCGGTTTTCGTTGTTTACGAACAATGGAAGTCGGTAAGCCATGTTGGATACCTTGGGGTGGCTTGAAAAATTCCGGCAGTTAGGTGGCCACTAGCCTAACAAAATCTCCCAATCCGCGGTGGGCTCGCGTGGGAGATTATAGCCCATATACTTCCTCAGTGTGAGGAAAGAACCTTAGCTCAGCAGTGGGTTACGGGTTGTCGATAATGTCGAAGACATACTAAAAACTTATTTTTAAATTACTTCATCAACTTACAGCAAAAGCCAGTACAATAAAATTCAATACAGGATTGGTGATCCAGGTCTTTTTCTTAATATTAGCCCACATCACTTCTCCAACGGAGTTTAAAAAAGCTGCTTTGTCACTAGTTTTAAATTCTTCCACAGTATTCTTGTTCATTATTGTTCCAGTCACAGTTATATAGAATTGCTCAATATCAGGGGTCCTAGAAAAATAATTATGATTAAAATAATAATTACAGATCTATATGCAGTGGTTTTGAGAAAAATGAGGGCTACATTCAGGCAAATGGTTATTTTCATCCAAAAGTATAGGCTGAGACTGTACTATGGTTACTAGACATGTCATCTGATTTAGTAAAGTAAAATGAAATGAAAATGTTTTTATTTCTGTAGGTAATTAAAATTACACTTAGAAATGCCAATAGCTTAATAACAAGGCATAATAAACTCGTCCATGAAACATTACGTACTAACGTCCTCACGAGTACTAAATGTTGGTGAAGTTATATACTATGAAAAAAAAAATGACCTTTATTTACGGATACAGGTTTTGGTGCTGCTGTAAAGACGTCATTTTGGCAAAACCACCAACCCCCCCCCCCCCCCCCATATCTGCTAAACCGCGAGGGTACGAAATTCAAGACTACTTCGTACCCAGAGTAGTGTGGCGCTGCTAGGATGATACATACAAAAATAATGTGTAAATATTGTTACTTACCTCAATATATTTGTTGCTCCCCGGGGTTAGGAAATCTGTAAGCTTTGATGTCCGAATCTTCCTTCGGCTTTAGGCCACATTTCAAACATTTTCTTCTGATGTTATCAGCCATAACGACAAACAAAACACAAACACCTTTTCTATCTCCTCGAGTCTCTATCTCACAAATACTTCGCTAGCACTATAGCAAGCACGTCAACACTAATGCGGAGGAACAAAGACTCAACCACGGCTCAACTCAATGCAATAATCACAGAGTACATTATTATATATGAGGCAATAATGAAGAAAAGAAAACTGTAAATTGTAATTTTAAAAACCACAGACATGACAGACGAGACATCATGATGACAGTATGCCATGGGGCTGCCCATGTTTAATGATGTTCTCTTACATAAATACTTTTTTATGTATTTTTTAATTAATTTTTTTAACATATTTTAGAAAACAATACATATAATTAAATTATACATTATTATATATAAAACAATTTTTTAAATACTCCCTTTATAGAATATTGAGTTAACTTGTCACACAGAAGATTCCCCATTAGGTATGACACCCAAGTCCCATACCCACTTGACGCCGCCTGGTTATGAGTTACTCTATGGTGACGTGCATTTAGTAGTAACGTAGTTCAACGCCATCTACAGAGTTCTTGCAAACTATGTTTTTTTTTTAATTCTCAAAAAAAACCTCTCGTAAAATATCGTTAGGTACCTACCCTAAATGTGGTATAATTTTTGGTATGCTAAATGTACTTTAACCGACTTTAGCATACTTACCAAAAATTAATAGAAAAGTTAATATACTTACCAAATTTAATATATTATAACACTTTCTACATCCCTCCCATATCCATATGCCTATAATGTGCCTGTAGGTAGGTAGTCCTTATTTCCACGGGGAATTGAGTGTTGGTTCTACTTCCTTTCTAAAACTACGAAATCATCGTGTAGCCCAAATGCAGAAATATGCTATACTTACCGAGATACAGCGATGGCACCGCTAGAAAGACGTTATCCACAATTACTCAAATCTCCAACACCGCGAGGGTACGAAATCCAAGACTATTTCGTACCCGGAGTACAAAATGGTTCAGATGCCAATCAGAAGCCGTGGAATTTTCGGATTTACCCCTATTAAAATCTATAAACTTTCACTGTTTATTTATTAGTTTTTCGCAATTTTTTACAACACCTATCTAAAAATTATATGTGTACAAATATATGCAGTTTTACCGGCATTGATACACCATTTAAAATGCATGGAAATGTTCATTTATTTACACAAATTGTACTGTTAAAAAGGTATAAAATAAAAATATTAAAATTAAGTAAGTATGTCATTATAATTATACATATTTATTTCATAATAATATGATGTAGAATGTCCATTTATTCTTATAATTATGCATACTGAGAGACAGATTATTTCTTTTAATTACTTTTAAATAAATCTTATATTGTAATCATTTTTGTGTAAGTAATAATTAATGCTCCAGCTTGGATGCTATTCACTCTTCAGGGTACTGTTCACCCTGCCTCTAAGGCAAGACTGACTCTCTGTTAAAAAGATGAATTAACACATTCAGTGGCGGATCCAGGATTTCCAAAACAAAATTTATGTAATAACCTCATTGTAAGGCACTGAGGCAGGAGGGCTTGAGGTTCCTTACCACTTGTACCCGTTAATGAACACATTCATAGTAACATCAACAAATTAAGCTTGGGCTTTCCTTGAGCACAATATGTAATTGGTACATTAAATGCCTAAGCTTTGGTTTTAGTTCATCTGACAGTATGCATTCAATTATAGATAGCAAATACATAAAATTAAACCATGTTGTTGAAAGGGTCTTTTGAGCCCTTACATACATCTAATAACATTGTAACATTAGTAACAAAGCTATGTCCATGATAGGATTTAAATCCTAAGTACTGATGTCAGTCCTATACAAAAATACCATTTGTAAAGGACAACTTAATTGCCCATAGGAAAAAATATATCCTTTTCTTGACATCTTTGGATTTGGACATACACTCAGTGTTACAAAGGCTTTGTGGTCAAATGAGCCCACAGACCACTTCAAACAGTGCAACAAGTGGCGTAGCCAAAAATGCATGTATTACGATCCCGTGTCTTGTTCTTGATCTTCTGTAGAAAGTGTGCGAGGAGGTGTTGTGTGGGCATTTAGTTGCGAAAATACTTCTTTCTCTCCCAGCGCTAAGGGATCAGGTTGTAGGGCTGGTGAAGGGACATACACCATCATAGGAGAGGGTGATGCTGGTCTCACCACACCAGCACTAGTTGCTTCTTGTTCCTCCAAAAACCTGTCCATATAGTCTGTATGCCCAGGGTGTAATGTATACTTTTTTTTCTCCAAGCGAGCTTTATTAGCAAATATATCATGTCGCTCTGTTTTCTTCCAAATGTAATAGAACTGAACCAGTTCTCCAACTGATCTCGTTCGGACTTTGTGCTGTCTTATAAGATGGAAGTCTTTGCCATGAGCTTTAATACCAGTTTCAAAGTTGCGACATTCTTCTTCTGACCACAAGCTAGCATGTGCTGGCGTTTGTGCCGAAATTCGTCGCCGCCTTAATGCTTCTTCCACATTATGCCCACACTGCTGCAGCAGAAACAGGGCTTCCTCATCATCTCGAAGTTGCTTCCCTTTAGGGACACCATCCACTCCTGTACCAGAATTCATAGCACATATTTTCCTCATATATTCTTCTATCACATTCTCATCCAGGACACTTGGGTTCCAGAGGAGTTTGTCCTCATTTTCATATGGAAGAGCATCGTCATAGCTGCATAGCCCTTCTGGTATGCCAGCTTGATAATCGCTACCGACCATTATGGTCTTTTTCCAGTCATCCTCATCAGGGCTATAATCATAATCATCTTCTTCCTCCGATGGAGGCCTTGAACCTGACCTCAGGCAACGAGTAGCTTCCGGACTAGTTGTCTCGCTATACAACTGTTGCAAAGCCGATTCGGGCTTCTCATTTTCCTCCGGGACAACCTCTGGTGGTTGTTCTGGAGTGGGTTTATCCATAGTTCTGTCGTAACCGTAGAGCGCGAGTAGTTCCTCAAGGGGCATATCACCTTCCCTTTGCAAACTGTTGAGTTCCGCCTTGGGGTCTTGTTGCTCTCCCGCAGCTAGTGCTTCTTCTTCATCCAATGTTCTCTCGTCATCAAAATTATTGACCATCATATCAACCGTAGGCTCGAAGAGAGACTTATCGTTCCCCACGTCCATACTGGCATCGTGTTCGCTTACACTGGCCACCAGCGCGCAATCTGACATGACTAGGGACCACCGATCATTACCAAGATTGTATCACCAAACCATGATAACCATTGGACGTGATTTTTGTCAACTCATGTAGCAAAACATTATTGTAAATGAAAAACATCACAAATAAGACATGATAAGCTATTTTTTAAGACAAATTCAATCAACGAAACAAAAATATTTTGACACGAAACTAGCCATTACAAATGAATGAATGAATGAGTGAGTGGAGTGAGTTGGTTGAGTTATTATTGGGTAGCTGTCAATTCTTTTTTTCTTTATTACGCCCAACTTGATTTTGACAGGCTAGAGTCATAGACCATACTGCCTCATTTTCAGCTTTATCTTTTAACGGCTCTGCATAAGGGTGCATGCATAAAAATAATTATATTAGGCCAATACAACAATGTCCATCCCACGAATTTTTCCAAATTTCCCATTCACTGCACACCTTCATCTTTCATTCACAGACACTTTCCAGTTATTATACTATCATTATAAGAGTCAAAACACAAAATATACACCGCGCAAAATGAATGAAATTGATTGACGTCCTTTCGGATTCCTGCCAAAAAATTTGTCATAGTATATTTTTTATTATTTACCATTAGCATTAGCTATTTACCATTCGCTAACACGAGTACAGGGAAAAGTGAATCTATAATCGGATGTACACATATTTACGGCAGAAAGTAAGTACTAAAAGCCATTTCCGTTTCAGAAAACAGTTGTATACTATCATTTTACTGTCCATGACAAAGAAAAATATAAATAGATATGAAGACTCAAAAGTTTAAGACCGAAACAAACCCAACCGTAAGACTAAATTAACTACAAAAGACGTGACTGTATGAGCTAATACTTCATTGCTTCTCTTTGGTAGATATAATATAAAAAAAAAAAACAAAAAAAAAACATTGCATTGCTTTGTCATTGCATTGTATGTCATTGTCAAATTTGTCAAACAAAGTCGAGTGGTTTGCATTGCATGCAAATGCAAAAACATTAGTTAAAGTTGTGTTAAAAGTAAACAAAATTAAGAACAATGAGTCGAGTCAACTTAATTTTTGTAAAGTAATCTTATCCTTCATAAAAATAATAGTTTACAATGTTTCGAGGTGTACTCATGGTAGTGCTAACTATCATTAAATTATCGCACAGTTTTTCTGATGTAGGAAAGTGGGATTTGCCGCTTAGTGGGGTAAGAAATATTACTGTTTACTACATATTTGGTCTAAAAATATATTAGTAAGAGTAACATTTACTATATCCTAATGCGTAAGAATATCATTACAACGTAATATGCATTGTTAATGATTACAGCCTAGGCAATTAATGCTTTCAGTAAACCTAACATAATTCCACTTTAGCTACACTCGGGAAATTTACTTTTATCGCTTTTGTAGGTATTTTACGGATATGATCTGTATTGTGTTTGAACTGTGTATTATCATGAATTTGAATAATATGTAACTTCATAACATAAGGTGCTTATTAGCAATGATCAAATAAATGTTCTTTTTCAGGAATCCTGCGAGTTTACTTTAGCCAAATCACTGTTCAAAGATTCCAAGCTCATTGTTGTCTGTAAGTATGACATGTTTACAAATTCATTTACTTGTCAATCAATTGAATTATTGGCGCAATTTCATTAGTCGATAGGGCCGCATGCGGGATGCGAGAGATTTCTGGAAATTTAATAACGAAAAAGTATTTGATTCACGACTGCTGTATTTCGACTGATTAATTTCATTGGTCGATATCACGGTCGATAAAAGGCATGCAGGGAATCCCTGCAGGCGGTAACGAACACGTATCAACTTGTAACTTTCATTGGTCGTTATCTCGCCTGCGGAGAGTGCTGTTTATCGACCGACTTATGGACTAATGAAATTGTGCCATAATACCAGGAAATATTTTGGATTTTATTTCGAGACTTGCTAGTCTTGCTACCTACATTTGGAGTATTTAGTATTGTATATGATGTATATGAAAAGAGGTAGGCCACTAAGAAGATGGGTGGACGAGATAAAAGCTTTAGCAGGCGGTGGATGGACAACAATAGCCAAGGAGAGAGAGCAGTGGAAAATGTTGGGGGAGGCCTTTGCCAAAAAGAGGCACTCAGACGGGAGTGATCAAAACAACTAAATATAAATAAAATAAATAAATAAAATAAATATACAGAAAAAAAAATTCTAAATACCAAAGTAAAAATAAATAAATGTTAAATTGTTAGTATTGTATTAAATTAGATAAAGGAACAAATCAAATTGTAATGTATAATTAATTAATTATTATGTCTGATTAAAGGCTATTATTATTATTATATATTTATTTATTTTATATCTTAAGTTAGGTTTTTTACAATATGTATATAAAAGTAAAATATATAAAAACATTTACAAAACAATATAAAAATTACACATTATTATTATTATTATATGATGCTTAACAATCCTAAATCTGTGTCTGGAATACTGGCATTCAACGACTTAAATTCATTGTGTTAAAAATATATGTTGTAAAAAATGTTTTTTTTTTTTTTTTGAAAATTTAATTTGTTTAGACGATTATTATTGAAGTTGTTTTTTTAATTATGTATTGCTACATACATAGGTCAACAAAAACCTTTTATTTGGTAAGGTTTGGTACCCCATCCATAGTAAATTTAACCATTTCCAAGTCAAGAAAAGAGCCCTTTTTGTTGTTGATTTCCTTTCAATCTGAGTAGGACACTTGTATTTATTTCAAATCATGTTGGCACCATTTAGTAGTTCCTGCTTGAAATAATAGATTTTCAAGCGAAATAGAAAGAAGTCAGTATTCCTTATGAATGTTCATACACTTTGTGTATGAAAATTAAAAAATGTGATAAAAATCAGTTTATATCAATTTGTTTACAGTACATTGTGATGTGGTACAGCCTACTAATGTTACCATTACATATCAGTGGACGCAGACACACTGTTCACCAGACTACTTCCACTACTTTGAAAAGGTATCCTGTTTTTTTATTTATTTTAAGTAAGCAATACAGAGATTTTTAACCTTGACCTAATATTTCATAATTCAATTCAGTAACACAATATACTGAAAATTGTTGTTAATTTTAGCTGAAAATAGTAGAATGCACAAATCATGCAGTAAGTACGATGAGTGAGAATGTCAACGGAACTTCAATTCAGACACAGCAAACAACATTTGCATGCCTCAACAAAAACGTCATACTGCTCAATGATGATGGTACTACAAAGTCTTCTAATGATGCCAAAAAACAGGAGAATGCAGTATCACAGTCTGTAAGTAACCAGATTTTAATTAGTCATTATCATTTTGATTGCAGACACACAGACAGTTTTGTGGGTTGGACACAGGGGCATGTGCCTTCTAAATGGGGCAAAATGTACAACTTATCTACTTAAGTATTGCTATTGTATTGTTAGGTAAATGAATGTGATGAGATGAGGAATTATTTTGCTACATATTTTCTACTTTTCCTCATGACATCATTAAACAATTTTGGATGTGGTTTTCCCTAATGGTGTAGCTGATACTGCAAATGTAACTTAAATGTACTTCTTTATCATACTATCATTCTTCCCCCCTTCCCACCTCCGTGGGCCCGACACTCATAACACCACTATATGTGCTGTCTTTTTAATTTAGATTTATTATTGTAATCAAATTGGAACCTGTCCTGACTGGACCTACTATGTGACCTCCTCCCCCCGACACAAAATTAATCCCTCAGCTGTGTATATGTGCTTCCTTCCATACATTCTAAATACCTACACTTGAATGTAAAAGATATGATGAGAAATTATGTCATTACAGAAAATACCGCCGCTACTTTCAGTACCGAAGGAAGGTATCTACCTATTCAAAATGTCTGTAACAGCAAAGACTAAGTTTAATGCAACGGTGCATGTAGAGATGCCATCACCATCAGGATACCTGTCGGCCGCGATATGGCCGCTTCTGCCGGTGGGTTGACATTGTTTCCAAACTGTTAACTTACATATTCTTATGCTGATAAGGAGTAGGTTCGGTAGTTTTCTTTGTAAGATAGACAATTCGTCAGTGTACTTTATTTCTTATTTTTGCCTCATGCTCCATAAATCTTAATCGCTAATGAAATGAAGTTATGTACAATGATAAGTATGTCTTATCCCAAAGCTAAATGACAACAATTCTAATAAACAAACCTCGTTAAATTTACCTAAGCCAAAACGCATCAGATATGTAATTATAACAATAACAAATGGTTTAAATGCATGTATATCCATCACTATCTTCAGTATAAATATCTTATATATTTAGAGACATTTTTTTACTTTTTAATTGTGTTTCACCTGCTGGTACAGCATATTTGACGGGCCTGTTGGCCCTGACCCTGCCTTCTGAGTCGGAGGTCGCGGATTCAATCCCCGCTCGGGGCCAACATTTGTGTGCATCAACATGTCTGTTGGCTTCGTGTCTGGGTGTTTAGTATTTATTTAAGTATGTTTATCAGTTGTTTAGTACCCATAGTACAGGCTCTGCCTACTTTGGGACTAAATAACCGTGTGTAAATTGTGTCCCACAATTAATTATTTTTTATTATTATTATATTATATAGGAAAATACTCCTTGAGCTTATGTTATTTTGTCCCCTAGGAGATATGGTTTTGATATGATGATGAAGTATGTTTTTTTTGTGGTGGCTTTTGCACATTTTGTGATTTAAGCCAGTGTCGAGTAATGAAGTATGTTACTGCATTACCTCTCCAGTTCTTCGGCGTGATGTGCGGTATATACACGGTCCTCTGCAGCGGTTGGCTGATTGTATGCGGGCTACAGTGGCGGGATCTACTGCGTATACAGTATTGGATCGGTGGCGTCGCTCTCTTAGGCATGGTGGAGAGTGCTACGTACTATGGCGTGTACTCGGCCATCAATAGGACCGGGTGAGTGTTTCATGATAACAGTGATGATATCACGTTCACACTTTAGATTTCGAAATTGATACCAGTTATGACTGTGCATTATGTATTACTCACAATTATTATGGATGGTCTGGCATTGGTGCAAGTATATTTGACCTTTTCATAATAATTATGTATTCTAAGCATGGCATAAATTTGTCGTTGTTTAATTTCATCAGAATTTATTTATACTTTCGGAAAGCAGGGGAATAAATTATATTTCAATGTTTTTGTATCTTCCCGAAATTAGCCTAATAAAGTTGGTCTGTCATGATGAAATCTTATTGCCATTAATGTAAATAGATTATCAAGACAAAATATGTATGTATAAAGAAAACCATTTTCCACAGAATTCACGAATCAAAGGTGTTATTGTTTACAGATTTTTCAACGCTGAGGCGTACATGTTTGCCGAATGGGTGTCGGTCGCCAAGAGGGCACTGGCCAGAATGCTAGTCATTATCGTTTCACTTGGTTTCGGTATTGTCAAGTAAGTGTTACATAACAAAGTAGGTATTGTATAATAATGTCGTGGCCATATCTTAGGTCTATATTTCATAAAATGGTATCCAACCATTTTGTGAAATGGTCGCCCACATCATGAAGTGATCAATTCTAAGATATGGCCACGACATTATTATATATAAAATCTAACCTAGCCTAACCACATCATGAGATGATAAATTCTAAGATTTGGGACCGACAATAATATTATTTTGGCGGGTTTTCTCATTCCCGTTCCACAAGTTCACATGTTTGCGCCAAGCCTACGTCAGTAGCTTGGTCTTGCCATATGTCTTAGTGTTACCCATTCAAAGTGCATAAATTTAGATTTTCTATTTTTTTTCTAAGGACCATAATTGACACACACAATTTTGATAGTATTCAAATTATATATAAATTCCAAAAACCTATTCTTAGTATCGTTGTTCGGTGAAACAGAGAGAGAGAGAGTAATAGTACAGTTTATGCAACAGTATAGAATATGTAACAGTACTAAGGTAGCAATAGTTATCAACAACGAAATGTGTCAAGCAGTAGTGGATAGGTATCTATGTAGTTTGTTTACATATAATGACAATACAGTCTGGGCGAAATGTAAAATATAGATTACAAAAGACATTTCAATTTCGCGGCCGTGAGATGATGCATAAACAAAGACGTTTAAAGAAAAAGTTTTGGAAAGAAAATGATTTTCTTTCAACTTTTTGACTACAACTGCTTCTATTGTGTAGTAGGTTATTTGAAGATTATTATAAATTCTTTTTGGTGGCTAATTTTGTAGTTGGACGGATCTTGATAAAATGTCCAGGCTGGTAGAGTGTATTTTGATGAAGGGTATTAGGCTACTTTACATCTCGGAATTCGGACCAAGTCTCAGAAAAAACTACGTAGTAGTTATTCTTGATCTAACTAAGTCGTCTGCTCGTATAAAAATGTGTGTATGATGCCTTAATTTGAGGAGAAGCGGATATGGAATACTTCTCAATAGTGAAATCGTGCCTGGGCATTTCGGTCCAACGATTACCAACTCTGTAGAACTTGTGACGTCATGTGCTTGCCGTTTATAGCTCTAATTATTCTATGTACGACCGATAGATGTCGCTACAATAACAACAATTAGGAGTAAACCACGCTTGATTATATTTGCAGACCCCGTTTAGGCCCTGCCCTACAACGCGTGGTAGGCACAGGCTTGTTGTGGGGACTGTTGGCCGCTATAGAAGCGTGGCTGCGGCTTCACCACAAAGCCGGAGACTCGAATAGAGACTTACTGCTGTCGGAGGCACCGCTCTCGCTGCTAGACAGCGCCATCTGCTGGTGGGTGTTCGTATCGCTCGCACACACTATGAGGACACTGCAGTTGAGGAGGTACCCTTTTTTTATTCTATGAAACGGCAGCGGCAGATCGACTACGTGAAAATGTTAATGTAATTGCTGATAAGGCAGCGTCGATAAAATGCCACGTTTAATCGATAGAACTTGTAATACTGTTTTTCACTTCTCATGCTCTAAAAGTACGCCAATACAATATGTATCAGAAAGGTGAAATAATATTGAAGGGTGTATATGTATATCGTGTAACGAAATACCTAAAAAAATATCAGATCTAATATAGCAACTTTTTTCTTTCATATAAACTTAATAATTACTTTTTATGTGTGAATTTTGGCCAACCCTGTGATTGAATAATAAAAGCGTACGGGCTCCCTACGCGCTAGTGTCGTTGACCGTAGTAGTGGTACATAGCGTAGGTAACGCAGCTGATCGCTCGCGCCGTGCCGGTCGCCGCGCGCGCCCGCGCGCGCCTTAACATACCTACTTATTTTATTCTAGGGTAAATGTTATTGGAAATAATAAATGTTATTAATAGCAGTACCTAAGCATTTATTAAAAAAAAATTAAAGGTAAAAACGTAGTTTTTATTCAATAATAAATTTAACTGATCAAAAAATTGACATTAAACAAGTAATACCTACCTACATACTAATCATGTAGTTTCATCAAACTTTTACACTTTGGGTCCGACCTACTATTGGTTTACATACACATTAATACCGCACAGTGCAGAGCAGTGATAGCCCGGACGGTCAAAGAGCCGGCCGAAAATCAGTGAGGCTCGGGTTCGAATCCGACATGTACCAATGAGTTTTTCAAAACGTACGTAGGGGAGACCGGGGCAAAACGGGATATCTAAGGAAAAAAAAATCATATAAAGGAAATTGAACGATTTAATGAACTAACTTTTACATAGATAGCAACATTAACTAATCAACTTTATATAATTAACTTTTTTTGCTCTCTAAATCACATAGTTTTTGGTTAGTAAGAAAAACAATAAGAAAATGAATTTTCCCATCTTGCCCCATAGCTCGGGGCATAATGGGAAATTGCACGGGGCAAAAAGAGTTACAGTATACATATCTTCCTTTGATATTTCTATGAGGTTTGCAGGAGAAACCATAAACGTGGCATTTAATATTTTTTCTCCGGAGTTTTTTCGGTCACAGGAACCTTGATCAAAGGGGTCTCCTCTAAAATAGTTGAAGTTTAGGGTTTAGACTGAGATGCCTATTCAGTGGATGCTGAATTTTGTGTAAAGTAAAAAGTGGGTATATCCAGAAATTAAATACCTCTGTCTACCCCCTTGGGGATAAAAAGCGTGATATTATTCATTTATTTCTTTATTTAAAAAAAAAATTCTACACATTTCGCAAAGACGGGGCAAAACATGATATCCTGTTATGCCCCGACCATTTTGCCCCAACGAATATTTTTTGTAATTATACCAAGCATTCCTAACCTTAAGTTGTGTAGGTTATAAACAGCGCCTCAAATAAACATTTGATCTGGCATTGCTGTGTTAAGTTTAAAAATGTTGTCAAAACATGCTTAATTACTTCTTATCACATTGATAATTGTCGTAAACTTTCGTAATATTATTCAGAATATTAAGTTTGTTCACGCAGAGCAGCCAAAACAAGCAGCAACACATTTGTTTCCACTGACCGACAAAGCGCGACTGAATTTCGTACTAATGGTGTTGCCGGAGTTCATATATCGTGCATAGCTCACGCACACCAGCACATTTCCCGTCCTGCCCCGAACCTCATCTTGCCCCGGTCTCCCCTACATGTTTATCACTAGCTCGACGGTGAAGGAAAACATCGTGAGGAAACCCGCAGGTCTCAGAATTAATTCTGAAACATGTGCAAACAGACCCGGTCCGGCGATGGGCTCACCACCTATCACGTTTAGGGGTCCAATGTATCTCGTGAAATGTGGGTATATCCAGTAATGGAATACCTCTGCCTACCCCCTCGGGGATGAAAGGCGTGAGATTATTTATTTATTTTATTTTATTTAATACCGCACAATAACTCAAAATGTCCACCCGTGCGCAGTGGTACCACCGCGCCGCAGGTCCCGGTACCACGAGTAGGCGTACAGGCGCGCGACCTTGGAGGGTTTGAGCGCGGAACGAACCAGCCTCGCGCATACGCAGACACCTGACAAATTCTCCCGAAGCAGCTGAAGGATAGTATGCGCTGCTCATCCAGCGATCTACCTTCGGCGAAGCGCACGTGACACAGCTCCCTAACTCGACTGATATTGCCATCAGGAGCACCGACACAAAGTCATTTCATAAGATTCACTTGAATAATCGCGAGACACTGTAGCGACGGTTGCGAGTCATATTTTTTGATTATAACACATCTTCACTCGTTGATAGAAAGGAAGCAACTAAGTTCATTGATTTGAAAATGAAAGAATTTGCCGATTTTCTAAAATTTTGTTGTAGGGTTCAGTTGAAAATTAAACATAACCCTATGAAAATAAAAGACGTAAAAATAATTCTACGCGATACAAGGATAATGAATCAATTAATTACATAATTTACTTTTGTCAATTGTAAAATAATAATAACGTGAAATAAGATAAAAGACTTAGAATTAGGAATATTTTTTAAAACATACGGAACCACTCAATAAATAGAGGGTGGAGCTAGAGTCTTTAGTAACGCCGCCGCCGGCCCTTTGACCTTTGCGCAGTGTCCTTATTGGCCAAAAAGGAGCGGACGAGCGTTCCTAGTGATCAATGGATTTTTCATTGATCTAAGACCGCAATCCACGTGGACTAACAAAATTCTATCAAAGACTAATAATGTCAGATATTTACGTAGGTAAATTAGTAGGTTTTCATTAAAACTATGGGAAAAAAATTAAAATAATAATGGAGTATTATCGGGCCTGTTGGCTCAGTTGGTAGTGACCTTCAGAACCGGAGCTCGCGGGTTCGATTCCCACTGAACAACATGTTGGCCTACAGTTGTGTGAATGAACATAATATCATTTTTCTTCGTGACTGGGTTTTCAATAATTATTTAAGTATGTCTATTAGTTATTTAGTACTCATAGTGTAGGCACAGTCTAGTTTTTCGTAGGTAAAAACACGATGTCTTATCTGTACCATGTTTAGTCACTTTAAAGAGAGTTCAACAGCATTTAGCAGCTGATTTAAGGGTTGAAAATGATTTTTTTTAATGATAACTTCAACGTTTTTTTACTCCAAATTTATAGGATATATTAAACAAGAGACATTTTTCACGAACTGTATATAAGCTACTTTATATGACCCTTAATTATTATTTCACCTTTCTGATACATACTGTATAGCCCTACGAAGCGGGACTAAAGTGACCACTTGAGTCCCTAGGGAGTATAAAGTAATTTTTTTTTAATTTCCTTAATGAGAAAAAGACAACCTCAAACAGCCAGTAAATATCTGTCGAGTGTGGACCATCTTCATTGCGAAAATGTTAAGAGTTTTAGTTCCATGGTTTTTCCGCGAAGAAGGTGGCGCCATGTGTTTTAAATTGTTTACCTGCAAAGAGATTTAAATCTCTTTGTTAATCTGTGACAGCCTGACAGGTTTAGAAGAAAAAACTGACCGCGAAAATTTCTGAATTTTTGTCGAGTGTAAATTTGTTGGGTTTTAAATAAATTTGTACTAAATTGACAATTTTTCTCGCACTCAAAGTGAAAAGTACAGTTTCCACCTCGAGACTAAACGCCAACTTAATATACCCTCGGTTTCATGACTCCCGAGCCTCTGGTATATAATGGCTTCGTTTAGTCCCTCGATATAAAATATACTATTGTCCCTACTTCAATATTGCGCCTCATGTCAAGTAAAAAATTTACCAAGTTAGCAAAATTATATTAAATAGCGGTTCTGCTCGGTTTCACCCGCGTAGTTCCCGTTCCCGTGGGAATACTCAATATTAGTATAGATTGATGGCTCAGGATGGCGGCTGCTGAGGTGGTTCAGATTGGCAGCTTTTTCCCATTCCTGTGAGAACTCACCAATGTGTCACACAAGTTGTCACCAATCGAATAAATAGTACAGGAACTTGTGTGGGACAAACAAACAAAGACACATTCATTTTTATATACTTATATACATGTACAGTTCGGCCGTTTTAACATGGTAGCTCTGAAGTTTCGCAAATGGCTGCTCAATAAAAATTTTTAGGGACCATTTGGCGGTTCGAGGGGGTTTGCGCAGATACTTATATTTGATGGAGATATAGAAAACTACAAATGTCTAATTTGCTTTGCTTCAACTGTCAAATTTTATAACTGACTAGCGACCCGCCCCGGCTTCGCACGGGTGCAATGCTGAATTTTCTTTGCTATAAACCATCCCTGGACCCACTCGAACCCACACAAAAAGTTTCATCAAAATCGGTTCGTCAGTTCTGGAGTTAAATCGTCAGGAAGGAGAACCCGACTTATTTTTATATAGTAGATATATATATTTTGTGACTGCTGTAATAGAATGTTAGTGTAATACGAACAACAGACTAGACTTTTTCACACTGGATACTTACGAACGTAAATAATCAAATCATTTAGATATCAAATGTTCCCGTCACGGTATGGTATATCGCCCGTATTCAAGCGCGTTGAATTATTATCTAATGGCATACAAACACCGTTTGTTACAGAAACACGATCAAGCTGTCTTTGTACAGACACTTCACAAACACATTGATGTTCGCTGTGATATCCTCCGTGATATTTATGCTGTATTCGATCAAGTCTTACAGGGTTATTCCCTGCATATCTGTGAGTGCTGGAACATCATTATTTTGTTTTTAATTTATTTTATAATCCACTTTATAATACGAGACATCACTAAAGCCGCGTTTTCACATTACAAGCGCGCTGGAACAGAATCTACTCGGACGCCACTCGTATCATGTAAACACGTGATCCGAGCGTGTTCGGACGCCTGCAGATAATCAGTGGAGCGGATCGTTTTCTATTGGCACTTACGAGCGCATTCCGTCCGTGCGCACTCGTGTCGTGAAAACGTTACATAAATCATATTTATTAAAATGTTTTTTTGGAAATTATTATGGACTGCTAAAGGTCATGTGTACGTACTGTCCATTGCATTGTCTAGTCTAACTAGTATGCTGATTAATCGGTAATTTTTGCACCTACTTATTAGTGGTTGTCGATTAGTCGGCCCACCTCTAATACATATAAACATGAACTATGTAATATGGTTACGTTCCCGACTTGAAGACTCACAAATGACCGAATTGTTAGCAAGATAGCTATCTCTCTTACTCTCATACACGGTTTACATACGCAGTTTCCTAGTAAAATAATGTATGTATCTATACTTTGAAATGTCAAGGTAGAAAAACTTTTTGGCACATTAGTTAAGTTGATACTTGTTCCTAACTTAATAGTTTGTGCTAAACAACATTCGTCTCTCACTTTAGCAATATTTCAAAGCTCCCGAGGTCAGCTCTAATGTCTTAATTTCTGTGACAGGATTGGAAAGAGGTGTGGATGGATGAGGCCTACTGGCACATACTATTCGCCAGCGTACTTACTGTGATCATGGTGCTCTGGCGCCCAACGAATAACAATCAACGCTATGCTTTCACGCCGCTGCTTGACAACGCTGAAGACGATGAAGGTAATATAGCTGGTACCGTCATCAGTATACAGCAACAGTGGCAGATCCAGGATTTTGGTTTGGGAGGGGCTTGACATGACAGTAGATTTTATCTAAGTAAATCTTAAGTAAACAGTGGAACAAACAAAAGTTTTGCTCATTTAACTCATAGTGAGTTAACGAGTCTCCTTAGATAACTTTTTGCAGTGCTCAGCTTCAACGACCTCGAAGTTTTTTTTATGGCGTTTGCACATTTTGTGGTTTTTGCACTTCAATGGTTGTATACTGCGGCAATGAAAAATTCATTCATTACCCAGGTATCGGTACCATAGTGCTAAGACGATTTGATTTAATTTGGGAGGTAAGGGGTGGACGGACATAGATGCTTTTGGGGGCTAAGACACTACACATGCGCAATGTACCACCACTGTGCACTGCGCACGTGTAATGTTTCTGAATGACATCGCCAAAGAGGTTGGAAGAAAATCTTTCTCTTTGGACAACGTCTTTGGACATCGCATTGCATACGCATCAAGAAAATTATCTCTGTCTCTCTCGCACGCGGCCAAGTTTATGCGCGTTGCGAGGTTGACTAAACGTAAACAGCAGAATATCTCAGACGCAAAGAGATTAAAATAATTTAAATCTCTTTGCTCAGACGAGTTGCTGGTTCAAGGCTTATGCACGTAATATAAAACCGCACTATGATATTGTTAGAATACTTGAAGTAAACACTAAAAATATGAAAGTTTCGATATTTAGATAGTTTTAGTTCTTCGATAAAAACTATTTTGAAATATAATACCTTAATAATCGGTATTTCTTCTTGCAGAAGAGGAAGAGCAATTCGTTAACGACGCCTACGGAGTGAAAATGCGCGGGCAAAGCGGCGACGCCTCGAACCAAGAAGCGAGGGAGGCGCTGGCAGACGCCAACAATTCCTTGGACTCCGACCTGCGTTGGGTAGAAGAAAACATACCCACTAGCACACTGCCACTGCTTGATTCTGACGAGGAAATAATCAACACAAAGTTTGAAGTTTCAAAAATGCAATAATTTTAATAAATCATTGTAATGTATTCACTGGTTTTGTTTTATTTATTTAACGGTAGCTCCGGAGTTTCTCGGACAAATACAGATACTGAACTGAATCCCATAAAAATTTCCATTATCTTTTTAGAAATACTCCTTGGTGTGTTTCTTCACAACTCTCCAAATTTAGATTCAGGCATGCGTAACAGTACCCCGGTTCAGCGGGGATGGCGTCACGACCAATATACTGGTAAAAAGTGAGTTTTTATAGGAATGTAATAAATCTTCTTACCTTCTCGGGGATATAGGCGTGGGCAAGAAAACATGAACTATGATAGCACTGTTTCCGTTTATCTTAGAGCATATTTACAATAGACAAACATATTGACTCTACTAATTCTCCGCTCGTAGTAGTAGCAACCGTCTCGATCTTATATATTGCATTGTGAGAGGGTAACACCGATGAAACACGTTATGTTGCGTTCCGCCTCCGATAGATGTCACTATTCAAGTCCCGTACCCAAAAAGGTTGGAAGAAAATCATTCTCTTGCATAAGAGAGAGAAACTTTTTATTTAACTTTACAAACAATTACGTCTTTGCCCGTACCATTTTCTGTCTCAGTATTAATAGGTACGACCATTTTTTTATAATGTGAAAAATTTGCAGTGATAGCCCGAACGGTTAAAGAGCCGGCAGAAAATCAGTGAGGCTCGGGTTCGAATCCTGGCATGTAACAATGAGTTTTTCAAAAACTTACGTACATATTTATCACTAGCTCGACGGTGAAGGAAAACATCGTGAGAAAACCCGCAGGTCTCAGAATTAATTCTGAGACATGTGTAAACAGACCCGGTCCGGCGATGGGCTCACCACCTATCACGTTTAGGGGTCCAATATATCTCGTGAAATGTGGGTATATCTAGTAATGGAATACCTCTGCCTACCCCCCTCGGGGATAAGAGGCGTGACATTATATTATTATTATATTAATGTAAAATCAAGCTTTTTTGATTATTGCTTTGTAATTTTGTTAAATTTTTATGAAAATATATAAATAAAATCGAAAGCAAAATCAATCAAATACAGTCATCAACATTAATGGTCTCTTTTCATTAGTCAAAATTGTACTAGTTTGCGAAATGTAAAAAGCTTATCTATTCTATGTCCGGCATTATCCGGACTCCTGGAAACGCTAACCGAGGGGTAGGCAGAGGTACTCCGTTTCAGGAAATAATCATATTTCACCAGTATAATCTTTGAACCCCTTAAATGTCGGCCCAGGTCTGTTACACATGGCTCAGAATTAATTCTGGGACCTGCGGGTTTCCCTACGATGTTTTCCTTCACCGTCGAGCTAGTGATACATTTATATAGGTACGTTGTTTAAAAAAAACTCGTTGGTATATGCCAGGATTGGAACCCGAGACCTCAATTTTCTTTCTTTCTTTAAACTAAAACCATACATGCGTGCATATTTCTAAGCCTGCTAGTTTGATTAGGCACCTAACTGTAGTAATACTAATAATTAACTCACGATTAAATAAGCAGAAATTTAAGATTAAAATATTTATTTTACCTTAATACACAATTCACTTTGTTCTTTAGACTTGTCTTTGGTATACAAAATATAATAATGGAATATGGCCACACAAACGTTTTATGGAAGTTTGGATATTGGTGTTTATCTTATCAATTATATCTATTTAAATTATATAATTATCTTATTATAATACTTACAAATAAAAATAGTCACTTATAAAATATTTTGTGCTTGTAACAAGAACAAGGGTTAAAATTTAAAATACGGCTTTTAAAATTGGTAATGAAAGATAGACCTTAAAACTTTCTACTATAGGGACTGTTTCGCTAATTTCAACCATATGTAGGTATGGTATGTGTAATTACGTAGGTAACCTTAACAGAATTTCTAAGCTAATTATTTATTATTATTATGTCATTAAAATTAATATTTTGTCATAGCTCATTTTTATAATTGAAAATATGAGATAACATATTATATTGTAACTAATACAAGTTGTATGTAAGTAAAATAATTAAAGTATAATTAGTCACTAATAATAGTCTGTTGTATTGCACATTCCAATAGATCGTTTCCTAGTAATCCACACTTCCCTACTAATATTATAAATGTGAAAGTACTCTGGGACTCGGTCTTTTACACTTTCACCTTAAACCAAACCACTGAACCGATTTTGATGAGATTTGGTACAAAGATAAACCAGACCCTGGAAAAGGACATAAGGTATCTTTTAAACCGAAAAAAGGAAGAGAGAAAGTTTGTATTTAACTTCGTCATTGTCGAAGAATAAATTTTCATTTTAGTGAACATTTAGCAAATATAATAAATATTTAATATATTATCATTCTATATGTCATTCATATGATTGAAAATACATTTTGTATAAAGATTGTTTACAATAGTCATCATAACTTTTAACTTAAATTCATACATATAGTATTTCAATATCATTATGTAGTTTATAAAAATGTATTAAAATAAGCTATTTATAGTAAACCACAGCACTTCTGCTGTCTTAGTCTTGCCTTATTGTCTAT
Source organism: Ethmia dodecea (assembly GCA_963855545.1). Taxonomy (NCBI): domain Eukaryota; kingdom Metazoa; phylum Arthropoda; class Insecta; order Lepidoptera; family Depressariidae; genus Ethmia; species Ethmia dodecea. Next base: position 6,701,711 of record OY979443.1, read on the forward strand.
TTATCAATTGTAATCACAATTGACTTCATTTTGACATAAGTTGCTTCTTCTGTACATCTGTCAATACAGCCTGTGAAACAAGAGCAAGCACTGATCGCGTAAAGATTACGATAACAATTATAAATAGACAATAAGGCCCCAGTTTGTATGTGTATTGCTTTCAAAATGAGTGTTGTGAAAAATTTAAAGTGCTGCCCTAAGTAATATTCCACACAAACAAACTCGCGCGCAAAAGCTACTATAATATAATCTGACTTATTACGATATTTAATGAGTGCTGTATAATTAAACTAATTATTATCATAATAAAAATCATAATCTTCAGGTTCCTCAGGTATCTGAGGAGGGTCCTGTGGAATATCAATGCCTTCAGCATCGAGCAGTCGAACTTTGATGTCCATAGACAACAGAGTTTCCAGATCATTTTCAAAGGATTTGCTGGACATCTTCTCCTTTAGCAAAGCGTTAATTCCATCTGTCCAGTAGTCAAAGATCTGTTCGTCAGGGGCTACAAAGTCCAGTGATGGCACTTCAGCAGATTTCAGGATCAAAGAAAATGCTAAGTGAGGATTAATTTTCCTCCCCCTCAAGTCTTTCATATGTGGAGATTCTTTACCAACCACAACACACTTTATATCAGTGACCGTCAATTTATCACCTAGCTCCTCTAGGCTAGGTGTATTTTTTTCGTCACAATCTCCATAGTGTAATACTTTGTGGTTAGGGGATAGACGAACAAACCAGAATTTGTCTTTAATTCTTTGTCCCCTTGAAGAGTATTTTTTAAATCTGGTTCCACCAACAAGAACACCCAATCTCTGTTGTTGGATTAAATCTATAATCTCTGGGGTTATTTTTTCTTTTAGCTCCACTATTGGCCTTGCATGGGACTCCCAAACTTCCCTGTTAGTTCTCTCCTGTTGCCAGATTTGAGTGATTTCAGCATAAGTTAGTTGATTTATCCTTTGACGAAATTTGTCAATACCTTTAGGGGATGCCGACAATGCTCTGCTGATTTGTTCTCTGACAACACTTGAGACTTTAATAAAATCTTCTGTAGTTGCTCTCATCTCTTTCCATGTCTTGTTGAGTAAGACAATACAAATGCAGAATAGTTCTTCAAATGGATGATCATGAGTGAAGAAGAGGGGGTGGTAAGTCTGTCCCTGTTCACTCGGTGGATCTCCAATGTGAAGAATGTCACACAGTTGCTTCACCAACTCGACACTAGTTTTCCCAAATGGACATTCATGTTCATCTGCCCTGCAACTGTTTTCCAAAACAATTTTTGTGTAGTCTTCTGGGTAGTTCCTTGCAAAATACAACATGCAGTCTAGAGCCAAGACTCCTGGGGGCACCTCATTGAAATCTTTTATTGGATCAATCTCACATTTAAATCCGAGCTTCTTGAAATCCTTTGAAAAACTTCCAAGTTGCCTTCTGGTTGTAACTTCGATATTGAAACTATTGTCATTTTCAAAAGCAATTTTCCTGAGTTCCTTGATTTTTTCTTGGGACTCTTGCTCTTGTGAGTCGGCTCTTTGTCGCATTTTGGGCTCTAATAGACCAAGCATCAGAGTTTGTAGGACATAAAGTTGATGTGCTAACTCTGTACCAAGAGTTTCCTTTGAAGCATTCTTGGAAAAATCACTAGCTCCAATGAGATTCTCATAGATCACATTACGGACTTGTTTTGATGCTAAAGTTGCAGCAATAGTTTTACGTTTGGTCATATCAGCTTTAGAAAATATTGCATTTATCAGGGCGATAGCATTCTGCTGTATAATACTGTCTTGGTAAGGATTCTGCAAGTGAGATACCAAGTTTGGTATCGTAATTTCTTTTTCAACATGAGCATTTTTCCCAGAACTGTTGAGAACAATGTTCTCTAATATTGACAGACAGGATTGAATGATTTGAGGATCTTGAGTATTGGTCTGATTGCTAACAAAACTTGCTACTTTATTAATGAACTGGTTCTCCAATATGTCCCATGATATTATACCATGATCCATAAGCTCCACAAATGTAACCAAAGCAAATTTAAGTGAGCTTCCTTTGAACTTCCCTGTCTCAATGTTGTTTATGATGAGAGAAAGGCCTTTTTTGTTGATAAATTCAAATGCAAATGTCAGATCACTACTTGAAGTGGATAGTTTCGATAGAGCAGTAGTTTGTTCGGCTTCAGAGCCAGCGTTGATTTTTGAAAGAATGTCCTGTACAGTCTTGGCGGGGGAAAGCTCCAGTCGTAATACTGACCCGTTTTTAATAGCGTTCCTGTTTTTCTCGGTGATGTAATTTTGGTTGTTGTTTTCGGAGAACTGCACTGCGTAGTTATCAGGGTCCGGAAGACCCCACTTGTCGCACAGTTCCTGTATGATACTCGACAACGGCTGACTTTGGTCTAACTCTATCAACTGAGGCACCTTATCAGGAGCATTTAGCATTTCCACAGCGATTTTGAGGATCGTCGAGTCCTTTGTTGCTGACGGCATTTTTAAAGGCTTTGTAGACATTTACACCAGTATCAAATTACTAAATAAATTCTATGTTAAATGATTACTATACAATACACATTCCGCTTTGTTTGACAATGTCAAATTGAGTATTGACATTTGACAATCATCACATCCCACTTCACACCCACCCACCCACAGTCCCACCCACACCCATTTATCATTTTATGAGGCATTGGCAATTGAGCCATCGGCCTAAGCACGATACTGTAAAAGTCCGAATCTAGCTAAATCCTAAAATATTTACCAGTTATACCTGAGATGTATAGCCAAGAGCACATAAAGCTTTACACTTGTAGTGCGAGTCTGACCTCTAAGGCGATTGTAATTAGAACTATACAAGTCCAATGTGTCAAGCTCCACGTACTCTGTAGTTCTACCTACTATTACTACATTACTTATTCTGTGCTACTACTCTTAAGAGGTCGTCCATTAATCACGTGAGGCTCAAAAAGGGGGGGAGGGTTCGGAAAAAATAACGAAAAATCACCATGAGGGGGGGGGGGAGTGTAATGAGTCTGGCCACGCTAACTCTGCAGAAGTCAAAAAAATGTGGAAATAAAACAACTGCACATGGTAATACTGTCTATACTACAGAAAACGTATTTGATACTTGTATTTCTTGTGTACCTATGGGTACACAAGAAAACCACCACCACCTATTGCAAACCATAATAGTACATTATGATATAAGTGCGGTAGGTTGAAAATTACAGCCGAGGCGATATTGCTACAAGTAAGCAGAGGCTGTAATTATCAAAGCGCACGTATGTCATACGACGTTTTATAACACATTTGCGAGAAAATAAAATAAAACTCCGACTACGGTAAACGAATAAAAACAATACAGCGTTAAGAAAAAGCGCGCAGCCCGCATCAGCATTTTTTTTAGGCAAAGGCACAAAAAACAGCCAGTATTACTAATAATAAAGTAAATTAATATTTTTGTGTTTTTGTTACAGATTAATTGGTTGTAATTTACTGTCAAAATTAATTTAAATAAATAATCATGTAAATAAATATTTCTTTATTATATTTTATCTCCCAAAGTTAATTTGAATCATAAAATGTTGACAACTTTTTTGACATAAAAACTCTTTGCTGAGATTTTAAAAAGTACCGTTCGTTTTAAGACGGAGCATCTTGATAAACCGTGCGTTTTACTTTACACTTACCGCACTTGGGCGTAATGAGATACAATACGATATTGAAATTGGTGAAATAAGACACCTTTTACGAGCAAATGTGTTATAAATAAATTTAAAATAAAAAAAATATATTGTGTTTAAATATATGAAGTGGGAATCATCATACGGGAATAAAATACAGCCTATGTTACTCAGGGATATTCTATCTTTCCTGTCTAGAGTATTAGCACAGACCAGTTTAGTATTACTATACAGGGTGACTTTTTTTACCGTCTGGAAAAAAATGTGGTGTGATAGGTAAGTGTAATAGATTCATTTGGCAATGTTACTTAAAAAAATTTTTTTTTTCTCAATAAAATTATTCTCAAAAAAAAAATTGCTTAAACTAATATAATATAAAAAATTTCTCAATAATTTTATTGAGAAAAAAAAAATTTTTTTACTACTCAATTGTAGTCAATAATACACACTGAAATATATAATAATAATATATAATAATCTCACGCCTTTTTTATACCCGAGGGGGTAGGCAGAGGTATTCCATTACTGGATATCACCCACAATTCACGAGATATATTGGACCCCTAAACGTGATAGGTGGTGAGCCCATCGCCGGACCGGGTCTGTTTACACATGTCTCAGAATTAATTCTGAGACCTGTGGGTTTCCTCACGATGTTTTCCTTCACCGTCGAACTAGTGATAAATATGTACGTAAGTTTTTGAAAAACTCATTGGTACATGCCAGGATTTGAACCCGAGCCTCACTGATTTTCGGCCGGCTCTTTAACCGTCCGGGCTAACACTGCTCTTAGACTGAAATATTTGAAATAGTATTTTAAAAAGAAACAGGCTCGTAGCTTCCATTTATGCGCAATTTACCTACAACCGCCAGCAGCGCGTAGTACTCTGCGTAGTTTTCTAGATTTTGTAAATTGCATTAAACATGACTATATTTAACAGTTGATCTTGTGTATAACTTCGGCTCTAGTTACCCTATACGTCATATTTTTTTCCAGACGGTAAAAAAAAATCATCCAGTATAATATATATAATACCTATAATATATCCTTGACCGTGACTACTAAAATACTACAATGAGGATCCGTAACGTTTTTAGTTGAGAATGCAGATTTATAGAGCTAAGAAATCCTTAACATACAGTACAAAAATTTTTGTTCTACGACAAAAATTGACAAAGTTATGACCGAATTCCTAGCGAAGTTCACCGAGTAGCCGCCGCGGTAGCGGTGACGTCATTGTGACGGAAGCCGCGAGTCAGCCGTAGGCAGCGATAAGGCGCGAAGTGTTTTGTTCCTTTAATTGGGACTTTTAAAAGAAATTAAGTGTCTGATTTATATCTAATTCAAGTTTTTAACTATGTGCAAATATTGTATAGTACCGAAATGTACAAACACTTCTATAAAAACGCCAGAAAAACTATTTTTAAGGTGCCGAAAGATCCAAAACTTCGTAAAAAATGGTATTCCGTTGTAAAAAGAGATGTTAAAACTCCACCCTCTGCCCAGGCTACAAGACATTACTTTGAAGATCATTTCGAAGTACGTACCTACCTAACTATAATATACCTATTATTTAGTTGATATTCATTTAAATAAGGTGGTACGTGTAGTGTACCTTCTCTTCTTTTAATCCTGCTGTATTTATAGAAACATACTTACCTTACTTTTCCTGAGTATTGTGGATAAACCTACGTAGGTACCTATCTATTTGCTCGTTCCCATTTCTGTGTAATATTCAAAGGATAATACGATGACACAGGGACGTACTCGGGTAAAAATCAAGAGTGAATAATATTTTTAGCGCAAATTCGTATTCTACGAAAGGGCTGTTGCCAACGAAATTTACGTGTGTATGTGTATGTATGTATGTATGTATGTATGTGCGGTGTCTACCGGAGCAGCTAGAAAAGTTCTAAAAGCATATTATGTGAATAGCTGAATCGAAGCGAAGTGAATTTATAGGGTTCCGTACCCAAAGTGTAAAAAACCTCGACCCTATTATTAAGACTCCGCTGTCCGTCCGACTGTCACAAAGCTGTAGCTCATGTACCCTGATAGTTACACAGTTAAATTTTTCACAGATGATGTATTTCTCTGGCCGCTATAACAAAAAATACTAAAAGACAGAATAAAATAAATATTTAAGGGGGCTCCCATACAACAAATATTTTTTGCTTATGTTTGCTCGATATTGATAACGGCAACAGGTATCTACCTGCTTCAAGTATTCACAGAATATTTCGTTATAATACACTTTAAATAAATAATTCATTTAAAATAAAACAAATATTTAAGGGGGTACTCTCATATATTTTTTTAAATACGATTCCTTGTACTTTTTCACAGATCTTAAATAATTGCTTCCACAAAACAAACATGTTTTTTTACAGTTTTTATAGATAAATGGTACGGAACCCTTCGTGCGTGAGTCCGCACCTAGCATCCTTTACTCAACAGGGGTGCATTCATGTTATTCCATTACTTGTGTCATATGGCCCTGCTTCTTATCATATTTCATAGCTCTAGCTAGACCAATGGGAAGTAGATTTTCTTAACAGACAGACGGACAAGAAAACGATCCTATAAGGGTTCCGTTTTTATTTTTGAGGTAAGAAATGCTAAAAAATTGCTTTATACCAAGTCATCCTTCCTAAGTACATACTGAGCGACTGACTTGTAACAAAAGCGAGATGGCAAAAAAACCAGCTGTGGTCAACAAATATTCAGGTTTCTGTCATACCTTGATCAACAAGTGTAGATCACTAAACAAAGTGCAAGTACATAGGTTAAAAAGCCATCCACGTAATGATGTACCTACGTATGAATAAACAAAAAACAACTTTCGTTTATCAAGATACTGTAAACAAAATTTATAAGTTCTAAATACGTCTCTGTACCTACACTTTATATTCATTCTTTCTTACACCTACCAACCACTACCAAATTTAAGAGTACTAATAAGTACGTATGTACGTAATCGTAGATAAATAAGCAGCACCCTTACCTTTGTAGTTTCCAACGACCAACCAACTTAGAATGATTACCTAGGTAATCAAATACCATGAAAGAATCCACTTTTGGAAGGTTATAGAATTGAGTTTGCACAAAACCTGCTTCTACTTTATTAGTACTTACTTATATTATGTAAGTACTTTTGTTTTATACTTAAATATCACAAAATTACACTCTAACAACACAAATATTACGCGCCGCTTCCTCAAATCGTGAGTGCCGGCCGGCCGGCCGAGCTCGGTTCCGTCACAGTGACGTCACCATGCTCCCGCGCTCATTGAGTTTTGCGACAGGAGCGGCATATGTTTATTATTTAATATCTCCGTAAGTAAGGGTCCGATTTGGATAATTCAAAAAGATATATCACTCTTATATTATAAAGAATAACGTGGATACTATTTCTAATGGATTTGCTATAACTTTACTGATCCTCATTACCTACTAATAAAATGTCATTCCATACGTTAAGAATATCTCTAGAACTACTCAAGGACAGTTTATAAATAATGACGAATTATTTTAAGACAAATATTAGGTCGTTACTTATGAAATTGGCGTTTTGTAAGGGAGGAACACAAACACGTTTTTTTTTTAAATATAATATATTTATTTAATCAAAGTATGTACCATTGCCATCTATGCACTTTTGCCATCTCATATATAGATCATTGATCCCTTTACTAAGAAAACCATTCGGACGGGAATCGATGAAATCTTTAAAGGCGCTTTGGACTGCCCCATCGGAGTAGATTTTTTTCCCTTGCAAGAAGTTATCCAAATTTTAAAAATATAGTAATCGTCAGGCCAGATTTAAGAAAGGTGTAGTGAACGACACCGGCACTAGTCCACCAAACGCTAACAAGTAGTTATTTTTTTTAGTCCATTTTCGCTTGGGGGAGGATATAGCTGGTTCGCCAGGGTTTAGCCATTGCGATGAGCGTTTTCGATTATCGTACGGGGTCTGGAATAAAAGCCAATAATTGCAAGCAAGCAAAGCAAACACCAATTTTCGACATTTTTGTCTGTCTGTCTGTCTGTGGATGTATGTGTTTCTGATTTTGATGAAATTTGGTGTGGAGGTAACTGAGTAACCGGGTCAACATTTAGGGTACTTTTTATATCGGTAAAATGTCTCATTCCTACGGGAAAATAAAAAAACTGGGTTAAAAAAGAAATACGTACTACTGCGAAACGATAACACTTAGAAACTTGAAATATTGTATGTAGGTGTCATATACGTCGTAGGCAACCGCTATAAAGGGATTTTTGGAACGCTGCTGCGCACGCTACGCATCTGCTATTATAAAATATAATAAAAGCGTTTTACCTACCAATAAAACGCTTATTAATTTACTTACCTTATTCGAAGCTTATATAATTGAGATAGGCACTACGTTTCCCGCCATATACTCTATCCTTTTCTATTTCTATCACTCTCTCTTTCGTTTCTCCTACCACTGCAGAGTGGGGGCATTCGCTGAATAGCTAGTCCGCCATTTTGGATCGTCATTGGGTCTCAATTTTCAACCAGGCAGAGATTACTTATAAGCTTCGAATAAGGTAAGTAAATTAATAAGCGTTTTATTGGTAGGTAAAACGCTTTTATTAATTCCCTTGACCGTTATTCGAAGCTTATATAATTGAGACATGCTTGTTATCGCCTGGTGGTAGGAAGAAAGAGGACGCCAATGTGAAAAATAAAAATAAATAACATTGTACAGAAGTAAATGATTTATTATTTACTATAAAATAAAAAATAAAAATTTCTTAAAATGTTAGTGATCAGATCAACAAAAAATATTTTAAGAAATCGGACTAAACAAGTTGGTAATACTACTACCCTTCGAAGACATTACTTCACGCCTGTAGAATTTACAAAATGTATTCTCAGAACGCCAGTTTCCTCTGGACAGAATATCTTCTATCGGGAAATTGTTTAACCAGTTGCTAGAAGCCACAGCCGAGCGAAAGCTGCCCGGAGGAGCTGTTATGCCGGCTTCCGTCATAACAGTTTTAATCCATCCCGCTATAATTGTGCGAGATGCTGGTTTTACTTCGCCTCTTATGGATACGAATAAACTATTGCAATCAATTAATTTTCTTCTGGAACTAAACAAAATAATTGTTTGTTTAATCCAGTACACTGGATCCAAATTTCTGTTCTCTTTATTAGTAATAAACTTAAAACCAGATTGTCTAAATTTCGACGAGTCTGTTTTAGACCCGAAACTTGGCCATAACACGACTGACTCATCAGATTGTTCACAATGATTTTCATCAATTTTCAATAATGTCAGATCGTGTATTCTCCTGCCAGAGCAGAGAAGTAATAATGTTGCAGTATGCCTTGAAGTTTGGAAAAATTTTTTGTTATCTACCTTATATGACTTTAAATAAGCAGCTAGCGAGTCTATATTCCACACGGGAGGTTTACGTGCTATAGGTTTCTTCAGAGATATTGATTTTAGGACTTGTTGAACTAAAACATGAGAACTCAATTTTCCGGCAGTCTCAGTATCACACAGTGTCGAGATAACAGATTTGTGTAAAAGCATAGTGCTGTGGGATAATTTTTCAATCAAATATAAATCTGATAAAAACCGAGCCACCTCAGATCCTGATGGCTTTAGAGGATATACATTGTGAGAGTTGGCCCAGTTCAGCCATCTCTTCCAAGCTACGTCATAAGTTTTTCGAGTAGATGGTCGCCATGAGTTCTTAAGAAGTTGAATTTGGTCATTTGTCCATCCAGCTAAACTTGTGGACCACCCCCACACTTCCATACTTCCAATATCATGTCGTTGACCCTTGGAGGTGCTTGGCCCGTCGACACATCTATCAAGACTTTGTCTAGATTGTGAAGAGTGAATGGGGGTGCCAATGCTCGTGACCTCAGGTCGGCTCTCCAAAAAACTCGTTCCCAACGTGGGACTACTAGTAGGAAGGTCCCCGTCGCCTGGTTGAGGTGCATCAACACTCGCGGTACTAAAAATGGTGGTGGAAATACCCAGGCCGTCTGGTAGTTCCAAATCTGGGAGAACGCGTCGTGGTACAGGGCTTGGCGGTCGGATAAATCTAGGGAGACATAATTGTGTACAACGTGTGCTCTCTCCGATGCGAAGAGGTCGATATACGGGATGCCCCACTTGGTAAATATTTTCTCTGTGCAAGCTGGAAGTAAGTGCCATTCCGGGGTTTTGCGCAATCGTGACAGATGGTCGGCATGGGAGTTGTACCGGCCTGGTATATGAAACACATTCAGATGGATTTGATAAATTTCTAAAATATGAAAAATTTGATACGTCAGCTCCAACATTTGAGTCGATTTGGTACCTCCCTCGTTTCGGAGATAAGCGATCACAGTTCTGTTGTCGCACTGGGTTAGAACTGTGGACCCACTCAGGTGCAGACAATGATCTCTTAAAACTTTTAAAACAGCCAGCATTTCCTTTTGATTGCAATGTAAATTCTGCTCTGAATTGGTCCACAGACCTGCGAGGGACATATTGTCTAATTGCGCCCCCCAAGCTTGATCCGAGGCATCGGTGGTAAGGAAATGTGTCGGTGGAGCGAAATGAATTGGGGATGGATTTCGGTAATTCGCCAACCACCACTCCAGGTTGGTCACTGCATCTCTGGGTAGGATACGCCGTTGTTTCGAACCCTCTGGAATGATATTGAGAAATGATTGAAGGGCGCGGTAGTTCAGTCTGCCCTTCGGCACCGTGAAACTGGCAAAATTTAGACAACCGACGAGGCTCTCTAACTCCTTGCGCGTGGATGCTTTGGTCCGGAGCATCATTTCTATTTTCGCATGTAGTGCTGGTATTTTGTCTTCTGGAAGGCTCTTCCGGTTGGCCCAGGGGTCCCAGAGAATACCCAAATACACTAGCCTGCGCTGTGGGGTTAGCAGAGATTTGTCGTAATTGACTATCCAGCCTAAGTGCTCTAAGGTTTTGACCACCAGATCGACGTGCTGTCGAAGGGTCTTCGGATTTTGATGAGCCACTAAGTAGTCGTCGAGATAGACGATGATTCTTACGCCCTTTCTCCTTAGGGTTTGTGCCACCCAGTTGGTGAGAGCGGCAAATGTTTTGGGTGCTGTGCTCAGACCAAACGGAAGACACGTCATTTCTAGCAATTCTTGGTCGTAGATCAGACGTAAAAATCTCCTGTGACTTTGAGCCACCGGTAGGTGAAAATATGCCTGAGACATGTCTATTTTGGAGAGCCAGTCCCTTGGCTGAATTACATCGGGAACACGATGAACGTTCAACAGACTGAACTTCTCGGTTAGTATATATTTGTTTAAGGCCTTCAAGTTGAAAATAGGCCGTGCTGTGCCGTCGCCCTTGGGAACAAGAAACATTGTAGACAGGAAACTTGGGGATACCTGAGCTAGTTCCAGAACACCTTCGATTTTCATTCTTTTTATGGCAGCTGACATTTCTTTTGTTTTTGGAATTTTGAATCCAGTTGTTTTCCCGTGTGGGTAAACCAAAGGTGGTTTTATTGCGAAAGGTATGCGATACCCCTGTATGATACTTAGAAGGTAGTTTGGAGCTCCCATCTCCTTCCATTTGGCTAGAAATAGAGCAAGACGGCCAGCTCTGAAGAGTACTGAGTCAGAACTTACGTTTTTTACTATCTTTGTTGGACTTGGGAGGTGAGAAAGGTCGCTTTCGTCCTCCACGATGACCATCTCGGCCTCTTGAGTTTGGTCGTCCTGAGCGGCCTCGAAATGTCCCGGAATTACTTGGTCCAGGCTGAAAAACATTGCGGTGCCCCTGGGAGGGGCACTGGTGGCAACCACCCTGCGGGGGTGGAGCATTGTAATGCGAATGTGCATTGGTCATGCTGTGATGACAATCACATCGTGTGCCTTGCGAAGGCAATCTGCGTGTGGCAGTCCCTTGCGGAGGGACGTGACTAGTCTTACTATTTCCTGCCTGCGAGGCGGATTTGTTTTTCCTCGAAGGCCAAAAACATTTTCGTATGCCGCCAGCTTTTTCAATGGCCGCAGTGAATGGTTCTGCATCAAAAAGATTTGTAGCAGAGGGTGGAATCCTTCGCAGCATAACCTTCAATAGCGGATCCTTGACATGTTTAAGTACTTCGTCTCTTCTCGTTTGAATTGTTTCAGCTCTATGGCCGCAAACTAGCTGTAATAAATCTGAAGAGGTCTTGTGAAGATCCCCTTTATTAAATAAGTCATTTATTTTGTCATTCAAATCGCTGAAATTTAATGTAGGGGTACCGCGAGCCCACTGTAAAAGCTCACGAAAAGTTCCTTGCAATGACTCCCTTTGTTTAATGATACACATGGTGAGGGCAGCGTATGCCTTATCCGCGTATGCTAAGTGGCGAAGAGAATCGTACGATTTCACTTCTTCATTAACTTCCAAATCGGTATACCCTGGGGTATGGTTATATAGTTTTTGAGTGTCAGCGTAACGTATTTCGCACCACTGATTATCTTTCAGACGTTGAATTTCATGCAACAGTTTTAGGTCTGCTTCTGAAGAACGTGGGATAGTTGGTTCTTTTAATTTTGTTTCAATATCAAAATTAAACAACTGGTTGCATGTTGAGTCACTATCGGAAAACTCGTTATGTAGCTCTCTATTCACATCCAGAGAAATAGAAGATGTATTATCAAACTGAGGGTTACTTACGTTGGGTAAGTTATTACTCACATCCAGGTGTTGACGAATTTCACGTAATTCTTTTGTCAGTCTTTTCACTTTGCGGCTCGAATGACGGTCTTTTCGCCCCCCCTTCTTTTTTGAACGACGTTTACGCTTGCGTCTGTCATCCGAAGAAGAGGAAGATGAAGAACTGCTGTCATCAGTAGAGCTGCTACTGCTTGAGCTAGAGCGAGGACGACGTGGCGGCAGTTGAGGCGGCTGCGCATTTTCTTTTGATGTGCCCGCAGTGTTTACTCGCCCGTTCGTTTTATCACACAAGTTTGAATCATCATCCATGCTAAAATAAGTCAAAGATTAATTCAAAGTACGGTTAAAATTGGAAAGGAAAAACCGTTATAAATTCAAAGTAAGTATAACTGTTCGAAAAACAAATCAAAATTCGAACAGAAAAACCGTTATAAATTCAAATTACAGACTGTTTGAAAAGCCAATCAAAATTCAAACGAAAAAACCGTTAAATAAATTCAAAGTACAGACTGTTTAAAAAACAAATCAAATTTCGAACGTAAAACCATTATACATTCAAAGTACAGACTGTTTGAAAAACAAATTAAAATTCGAACGGAAAAACCGTTATAAATTCAAAATACTTACAGACTGTTCGAAAAACTCAAATCAGTTCGTTGTAGTTTTAGAAATACAAATTTAAACTCAAATTATTAGAATTCAAAAAACCATTACTTTTATGCAAGTACTTACGTGATTAGATCACTATTTATTCTTATATACGATTCTGAACGCAAAATCAGAATTTGAGAACTCCAGTAACACTTTGTAAAAATTTAAATTTTTTATCCACTTTAAACTAGATCTGCCTACCCCAATGGGAGATAGGCGTGAGTGCGTATGTAAACTAGAGATCCTTTCGCGGCGGGAAACAAGACGCCAATGACGATCCAAAATGGCGGACTAGCTATTCAGCGAATGCCCCCACTCTGCAGTGGTAGGAGAAACGAAAGAGAGAGTGATAGAAATAGAAAAGGATAGAGTATATGGCGGGAAACGTAGTGCCTATCTCAATTATATAAGCTTCGAATAACGGTCAAGGGAATTAATAATTAATATGAAACTTTCAAAGTGACCGAATATCAATAATGTATCAAAATCATTCAATCTACTTACTCGTCAACTCTTGTATATCTTGTAAACATTGTCTTTTTCTGCTAAGGATTATATTTTGTTCTTCTCTCACATCATTGAATTTACGTATCATATTAAATAATAACTCCCGCACTCCACTTTTTATAGGTTTCACCATTATTTTTCTTGAAAATAAGAAAAAACCACAAATTCGAACTCGATCTGACAACTCAACTACCACGAACACAGAACACTATTAATTACTCCTACACGAATTTGACTGACAAAAAAAATTGCCATATGCAAATGTTTTTGGGGTTGCCCGTTTATTCCATTGCAGAGTTAGCGTAGCCAGACTTCTATCACGTGTGTTTATTTTACACGAACGCGCGATTTCTGAACCAAAAAGTAGCACGTGATTTTTATTTATGTTTAATTTTCCAAAAAAAATATTAGATTAAGGGTAAATATATTTATTAAAGATAATATTCTGGAAATTTCAAAATACTTTGTACCCAAAAAATACACCTGATTTAGGAATGGGGGAGGGGGTTAGTATAAGTAGTGTATGAGTTTACAAAAAAGTCGGCAAAAAGCAAAGATATTATATATAAAAAGACGTAGATATGTTACTAGAGCACAGAAAATGAGGCCGACAAATGTAGTTAATTAACCACATTTTATTTAGTAGCATTGCATTTCAAGTCGTATTTTAAGCGCAACTCTTAACAGATAGCTCTCTTTTTCTTTATTATTCGTTCCGTATCATCTTTCCCCGTTATTGTTGTATCCTATAAATACGCTAAGAAGTAAGTATGTACATGTTGTAGCACACTCGTAGGGGATCAATTTTCAAACGCAAGCAGTATGAATATAAATCATCCTTACTTTAATATCTTTGGCAAAAAGGGTATTCTACACATCCATGGCAGTAAATTATGAAATGTCGCAGATCACATGTAATGACCGAGGCGAAGCCGAGGTCTACAAATATATTATCTGAGGTTTTCTTATTTACTACCGAGGTGTGTATACTTTTTCTGCTCGACGGAGATGGAAAGCGGCAACTTCCTTTAGCGCAGCGGGCCGAAAGTTGCCGCGTTCCGCCCGGAGAGGTGAAAAAAAACTATCATCGTTCATTTCCAACTTTTACCTACCACTATTCAGTGTAATCCATTTTCCATAAATTCTTTGGACCCCTAAACGTAACAGGTGGTGAGCGCATCTTTGATCGCCGGACCGGGGCGGTAGGTATCAGAATTAATTCTGATACCTACGGGTTTCCTCATGTGTTTTCCTTCACCGTCGAGCTATTATAATATGTAAGTCGGCTGCTTATGCAGTCAGAAAAATTTGATGGCTCACTGACGTAGACACAGCAGGTCTTGTCTATTTTAGCTACTTTCACAGCATTATGTCCACAGAACATGATTATGTCATACGGCATACTGCCACATGAGTAATTTCTTTACTCATGTGATACTGCTGTGGGGTCGAGGTGCAAACGCGAAATCCATTTTTATATTGCAAAAGCGAGCTGTGTGTGAGAGCCATTTAAAAATTGAGATGTCGTGATTCCCTAAGATAATTGTTTAAAGAAATAAATATTTTAACAATGCCATGCCAGTATATTTATGCAAATATTATGTACGTACGCAAAAATATATCGTACCCTTAAAGGCAAAACCAACTAACTGCAGTGAACATAGTTTCGAGTAAATTAGTTTTTAATATTTGATGAGAAGATTATATACCTAAATAGTGCATTTTGACTTTGTGTGTTGTTTTTTATATTACGCAATCTAATCAGCTATTGTATAGTGTGATAAAAAATGATAAAAAATATAAAGATCCATAACAAAATTTGGGAAATCTATCGCGGGGGGATCACTTAGTTGGTTTTACCTGAATTATGTAAAATTGAACTTATTTCTGAAAGGAAGCTCTGTACGTTTCTGAGTCGAATATTAACGTTTTAATTAAGAAAAAATAGATTATTTACAAAAACAGCAATACAAATATAGCAAAGAAAGCAGCCAAAATAAAAATAAAATATTTTTTATAGTTGATTTTGCCTGAATAAAATTAAGACTGGTGTGCGGTTATCTACAGGTGCCGAATCTATTAGGGCTTCATTTTCCTTATTTTTGTATGTAGAGCTAGATTTTGCGTACCTCTTCATACCCCCTCTCTTCCTATACATATAAAATCTGTAAAAATCTAATGTTTTTAGTAAACTTTATACACTTTTACAAAAAAAGATAGACAAAACAGTCCTCGAGAGCGTAATAATGAAAGTATTACAAGGGGGTTGTGAATGGAGTGTCGGTAGTGGCTGACCTAGGCCTACAGATCTTCGGAACTTCGATATACTGAATACAGCTAGATATTAGCTTGAATGAGTCACTTGGTGGAGTACATCTTTTGGATAAAGCGCAAAACATGTACAGGTTCATAGCACGCAACGTTCTATTATCTCTACCTACCCTGTGCTGTGACCTGAAGAAGGTTTTATATCAATTAATCATCAGGTACCTATTACTCCTTTCTTGCAAAGATTCACTAGGTCTTTCTTTTTTGCTACCGAGATAGGTCCCGAATATAATTGAGGTAAAAAAACAGGCTCCAAGAAAATTACAAAAAACAATGTCCATGTAAATTAATTTAAATATGACGAATTAAAAAATTGGAAGAGTCTGGCCGAACACATCATCTTGATTAGGTCAAAAAACAAGAAAACTTCACATGTTGATTTTTATAATTAAGTACTTTTAATTGATTTGATAATAAACGTTTATAATGTGATCCTCGGATATTTTAATTGATATAAAACCTTCTTCAGGTCAGAGGGTAGGTAGAGATAATAGAACGTTGCGTGCTATGAACCTGTACATGTTTTGCGCTTTATCCAAAAGATGTACTCCACCAAGTGACTCATTTAAGCTAATATCTAGCTGTATTCAGTATATCGAAGTTCCGAAGATCATGTAGGCCTAGGTCAGCCACTACCGACACTCAATTCACAACCCCCTTTTAATACTTTCATTATTACACTCTAGAGGACTGTTTTGTCTATCTTTTTTTGTAAAAGTGTATAAAGTTTACTAAAAACATTAGACTTTTACAGATTTTACAAGTATAGGAAGATAGGGGTATGTAAAGGTACGCAAAATCTAGCTCTAATAAAAAAATTAAGAAAATGAAGCCGTAATAGATTCCGCAGCTGTAGATAACCACAAACCAGTCTTAATTTTATTCAGGTAAAACCAACTATAGACATTATTTTATTTTTATTTTGGCTGCTTCCTTTGCTATATTTGTATTGCTGTTTTTGTAAATAATCTATTTTTTCTTAATTAAAACGTTAATATTCGACTCAGAAGCGTACAGGGCTTCCTTTCAGAAATAAGTTCAATTTTACATAATTCAGGTAAAACCAACTAAGTGCCCCCCTGCGATAGATTTCCCAAATTTTTTTTTGGGATCTTATTATTTTTTATAATTTTTTATTACACTATACAATAGCAGATTAGATTGTGCAATATAAAAACAACTCACAAAGACAAAAGTGCGCGATGCACGCACGACGTGCGAGCGAGAAAAACTATTAAACGCGGATAGTTGGTTTTAGCTGCAGCAATTAAGAAAACTGCAAAACTAATACTAACAGTAAAAAGCAACTAAAGTGAGGATAAATTGTTTTACCAGTATACAAATTCAAAACATACATATTATATCATCAGTTAAAAACAAATAAAGTTATTTAGTCTGTATTGCTTCTATAGATAAAGTCTCTTTACTGGTAAACGATCGGGGAAACAATAGTTTAAAGTAACGTTAGTTGCTTTTTCTTGTAGAAATTCTGAATATGTTTGTATTTGGCTGGTTTTTCACCTAGCTAACTTTGAAACTAAGCGGGATAGCGGATAACCGGTTTTACTAGTAGATAGAGCTCAAAAAGTCGAATCGATTGGTATATTTAACTCATTTTTGAGAAAAGTGTCGGTTAGTTGGTTTTGCCTTTAAGGGTACGATATCTCTTTTTACAAAAAACTGTGACAGGCAAAGATATTAAACTAAGGATGAGTTATATTCATACTGCGCGCGTTTGAAAATTGATCCACTACGAGTGGCTACAACATTTACATACTTACTTCTTAGCGTATTTATAGCATACAACAATGACGGGGAAAGATGATACGGAACGAATAATCAAGAAATAGACAGGTATCTGTTAAGAGTTGCGCTTGAAATACGACTTGAAATACAATGCGACTAAATAAAATGTGGTTAATTAACTACATTTGTCGGCCTCATTTTTCGCGCTCTAGTAACATATCTACGTATTTCTATGTATATAATATCTTTGGTGACAGGCACAATTGTAATCTTAGAAATAAAAATAAAATAGAGCAACCACATTACAGATAAGTAAAATTAATAATTCCTTTATGGGTTTGTGTGTACGCTTTTACAACAAGATACCTAAATGTTCAAAACTCACGTTAAAATGGTTTTATGTAAAATGGCATATTATAGGTAAGTTAGATGAATATTTGAATGACAATGATGTTTGGTGTAAATTTTCTCCAGCTCAGCAAAGCACTAAAGCCATGTAACTTGTACTTTGTATTGTATTGATTGTTTAAAAGAATAATGTGTTGAGGAGTTGCTTGCCCCGCTTCTTCTCCCCAACTATACCTACATACATAATGTACTCTGTGCTAGGTACATACCGAAGCGGTGGAGTCGCAATAACTTTCGATAAGAGGACTTTATAAGTCCCTACATTGAATAAAAACTTTTGACTTGACTTGACTTGTAACTATGTTAATTTATAACTCATTCTTATTTAAAAATATTGTATTGTTTCACCAATCTTGACATTAATGATTGCACTTCTTTATATTTGTTGTGTTGTTAATTATGTGTACCTGCTGTTATTACTATTATTAAATAAGTAATGTAATTATAATAATATGAATATGAATAAGTATGAAATATGAATATGTACGTATGCATTTTTGAAAAACTCATTGATACATGTCAGGATTCAAACCCTAGCCTTACGAATAAGAAGCAGGCTCCTTACCCTATGGGCTATCACTGCTTTAATTTGCTCATTCGATAATCGTAGGTTTATATATGTTACCGGCAATTTGTATAATCCGGTATTATATATAATCCCTAGGGAATATATATAATGCCTAAAACGTGCAGGTAATGTATGAAATATTATTTATTTCATACTCTACCTAGGTATTATATATAATATCCAATGCGCAGCCGGTAATGTATCGAATGAGTTCATGTTGTATTTCCTTGCACAGTGAGACCTAGTGAGCTAAGAATAAATAAATATTTTTGAGTACTCAATTTTGAGTAGGCAATAAACATTCTTATTTTTTTACTTAATTATTTGATTAATTACCTACTTCTTATTTATGACATTATTTTGAACAATTTAAAAAGTAGTGATATCCTTACGGTTAAAGAGCCTGCTTTTCATGATGATAATCAGTGAGGCTCGGGAATATCTGTGGAAAGGTTTTCAGATGGGCTATTCACAGATGTCATATTTGACATAAGGATTCGACAGATTTTTCGCTTCCGCCGGTCACGTTTAGGGTTCAAATATTCTCGTAAAAAGTGGGTTTTTCCAGAGACGGATTACATCTGCCTACCCTCTCGGAGATAAAAGGCGTGATATTATTTATTTATTTATTATTTTATTTTTGAACAACTTTCACTATGGGACCGACTTGACCAGAGCAACTTTATTTTTCACTTTACCATACAAATCAGCTGAGCGCTGGTAACGAAATGTACTGAGATGAGAAAAATAAAGTTGCTCTTATCAAGTTGGTCCTATAGTGAATGTTGTTCCGAATAATGTTTCTAACAACCCACTTTCGGCTTGTAAATTGTAAACCTGTTTTTGTTACCCACTACAGTTACAAAGAGGTACTCTACTTTTTTGAGGATTATTTTAAAGAATATAAATAATTTATTGATTAAATAAAGGGTCATTAATTTACTCATCAAGACTTAATTATCCTGTAAAAAATGCCATTAATAAAGATTATTTTTTGAGGAGCAGCATAATCGGAAATTTAATCAAGTCGATTTTAAGCAAACAGCAAATCTTTCATTGGTCCGTCATTTCATACGTAGGTAGGTACTTACATAACATTAATAAATAATAAAGACCAAAATCTATTTATTTTATACATTGCCGGTGGCCAAGTAGGTATTCTATATAATCCCGGGGCATTCTATATATTACCTAGGTAGAGTATGTAATGGACATTAATATTAATAATATTTCATACATTGCCTGAACGCCCCAGGTATTACATATATTGCCTAGGGATTGTATATAATACCTGCATTATACAGATTGCCGGTAACATATACAATATGTAACAGAATAAGCGCAATTCCTGAAATTAGTTTGTTCAGTATCGACTACTTACCTAATCGATTTCAGATATTTTTAATAAGTACCTATGTGTATTTTTTTTCCGAAAAATGAATTAGCATAACTAGTTAGCTGAATTTAGTGCTACGTATGGAAACCGTGCTATTATTGCTCTTTATTTAAGAAAATTGGTAAGACAACTAAAGTTCGAAGGCATCATATATTTTTTATTTTAATAGATATGTTACCGGCAATTTGTATAATCCGGTATTATATATAATACCTAGGGAATATATATAATGCTTAAAACGTGCAGGTAATGTATGAAATATGATTTATTTCATACTCTACCTAGGTGTTATATATAATACCCAATGCGCAGCCGGTAATGTATCGAATGAGTTCATGTTTTCAATGTTTTAATATTTACTAGCAAAGGACCTAGTGAGCTAAGAATAAATAAATATTTTTGAGTAGGTACTCAATTTTGAGTAGGCAATAAACATTCTTATTTTTTTACTTAATTATTTGATTAATTACCTAAGTACTTCTTATTTATGACATTATTTTGAACAATTTAAAGAGCATTGATGATAGCCTTACGGTTAAAGAGCCTGCTTTACATGATGATAATCAGTGAGGCTTGGGTTCAAATCCTGGCATGTACCAAAGAGTTATTCAAAACTAACGCACATATTCATCACTAGCTCAACGGCGAAGGAATAACTTCGTGAGGAAACCCGCAGATCTCTAAATTAATTCTGTGTGTGTGTAATAGACCCCCGGGCGTATTCACGGAGATTCGATATTCGACCAGGTATTACATATATTGCCTAGGGATTATATATAATACCTGCATTATACAGATTGCCGGTAACAGATATACTAGATAATTGGGGTGTATGAGGAATTGCGCTTATTCTGTTACGCGTTGTTTAAAAAAACAAAAGCCCAGGATTAATTTTGTTTCGGTGACTCGTCAGAAACGTAGCCGCGTAAATGGGTAAAATACAACTAGGTACCTACTTAATATAAAGAGCACGCAGGTCAATTGTTGCAGCAATGAGTTCAATTAACTGATATCTGATATATCTAAGACGTTAGCTGATGCCCTAGTAACTCCATTCAGCCTCAGATCTTAACAGATCTAGAACTAGGACAGTTCAAATCTACTGGTCCAATATCGTACGTTAATATTTCTGGTCGCCCGGGTAAATCCCAATGTTACACTTTATTTTTAGAAATTGATTTCACTTTTGTTTTATAGTGGTTAAAGGTACTAGTAGGTACTAGTAGTTCTAGGTATTATTTTTTATTAATGAGTTTATTTACTTTGTATTTATTATATAATAAATATTATATTCTAGGTGAGATGCTACTACTGGCTACAATCATCTAATTTATTTTATAGGAACTTCTTTAACCAAATAATCGCTCATGGGACCCAATGCAGAATCTTAAAAAGTCAACAAGTTAATGATAGTAACAATTAAGTATTATTATTCATTGCTTAACTAACATAAATTAATTTTTAGTGCCAATGTTCCGTACAAAATGGCTACTGCTGTGTCTGTTGTGCGGTTTGAACAGCAAAGTGTGGAGTTTCCGATGTGACCGGAGGCCTTACGGCTCCACCACGCAAGCGTCAGCGCCGGATGGACGCTTCAAGCTGGTAGTGGCAGACACAGAAGATAGCTACATACCAGAACAGCTGTATACAGGTAACGTAGTAAGATTTCTCTTTTTACCCAGTTTTTAAATTTAATAAATACAAATTATGATTGTACTACATATTAGTTATATACTTATAGTGCAATAATAATGTATTCATAATTGACATCAAAACCCTAGAGTCTCGGAGCTAGGCTAGCTCTAGCTGCCCTAGGTTTTTGTACCTAAGTACAGTACGGCCGTTTTAACTTGGTTTCTCTGAACATAGGCTTCGCCTGCGCAAATCAGGAGTGATCAGGACTGCGCAAGTGAGGAGGGGTCCTCATGGGCGTAGCTAGGGGGGGGCCAGGGTGGGCCGGGCCCACCCTAGAAAGCTGTGGGCCCACCCTAGAAAAATACCCGTGAACCCTTCCTCATACATAAAATAACTCATCCTCAATTACCGCAACCTAAAACAGTCTTCAAAAAGCAGTGACAAACTTGCCGTGGCCGGCCAATTTATGGCTGGGGCCATGGCCCCCCCTAGGAAAAATCCCTAGCTACGCCAATGCTACCGCCATATGGTCGCTAAAAAATGTTACTGCGCAGCCATTTGCGCAACTTCAGAGATGTCAAGTTAAAACGGCCGTGCTGTATATGGCTGTGAGCGCATCATCACTACATAAGTAGTCCAAAACAAAGTCGCTTTCTCTGTCCCTATATCCCTATATGTATGCTTAAATCTTTAAAACTACGCAACGGATTTTGATGCGTTTTTTTTTTATAGATAGAGTGATTCAAGAGAAAGGTTTTAGTGTTAGCATTGCACCCGTGCGAAGCCGGGTCGGGTCGCTACTAGTTTTTAAAGTGAGAAAAAGTTCTATTAGTTAACACTTGCCTATGGATGAAAAATCAGTTTGTACCTACCTCCCTCTGTAAAAGTTTCTAGATGACTTAAAACAGTACTTAGGTATATGCTAATACTTAGGTATGTATTTTTTAATTCGGAATAAAAGTAATTTCAATCTTAAATACTTACCTAATAAGTACATTACTTACTTGAATTGAAATCTTCAGGCTTCTTCAAATCTTAATTTCCAGTGCAAATAAAAGCTATAGATGACGACTCCCGTTTTACGTCCTTCATGATTTCGGCTGAGGGCGACATGAAACCCGACCCTCGGAACTCGCGGCGGCTGGTCTCCCAGTACCCTGGAGAGATCCGTCCCGCTAGTCCCACTACGGCCAGGTTCAGTGACCGTTGTTTGTATTCCGTTGAGCAGGCGATAACTTCTTCCAAGTCTTCGGTTGAGGTAGGTAAGAGGAACGCCTACATAAATAAACCCAAGAGTCTTAGAGTTCACTAAAATACTTCTTTAGGCTAATCCTTATTTCAACTTCTATTCCATAGAATTACCTACGTAGCTATGTGCTGTACTCAAAGATAGTCAATATAATTTCATAGGTACGTATGGCCATTTTAAAATCAAGTTCAAATATTTTAAGGGTAGGTACAAATATGTAAGAGATATACAGGGTGACTTTTTTTATGATGATAGGTAAGTGTAATAGATTCATTTGGCAATGTTACTTAAAAAAAATTTTTTTTCTCAAAAAAATTTTTACCTATTTAATATACAATTTACCTACAACCGCCAGCAGCGCGTAGTACTGTGCGTAGTTTTCTAGATTTTGTAAATTGCATTAAACATGACTGTATTTAACAAATAATCTCGTGTATAACTTCGGCTCTAGATACCTTATACGTCATATTTTTTTCCAGACGGTAAAAAAAATGATCCAGTATAGAATAAACATAAAGAAAATAAAATATAAATTAGTTTTTCTTGTTCTTTTCTAACAATTAAAAATATTATTTTGTAAACATGCTTTGCATAAACCTTCGCTACCACACTAAAAACTCTGCACTCACACTACATTCATAATACACCAATCACAGCCCGAACGCGTCGTTGTTGATACGCTTTTTGGCGGGCCTAGGTTTGGTAATATGCGTGTATTGTTTATGTACAGCGTGTTAGTTTTTTGTTCTTTTAGTTTTATAATCGATGCTGTCTAGTAAAGTAAGGCATGAAAATAAATAATGCATAAAATTGTTTCCTGTTTGTTATTTGATCTACCCGTTAAATATTTTTGCACTTAATTTAAAAGGACCATGTATAACTATCAAAATGCTCTTTAGTCAAACTTGTTCTACAGTTTTGTTTGGGAATGTAATTAGGTACTATTCTATTTAAATAGTGTTAAACTTTAATGTTTGATTTCATCATCATGAAAAAAAGGGTAACTATCTCGTTATCTATACTATGCCTCAACTTAGCAAGCGGAATTGAGTAGGTAGGTAGGTATAATTAAATAATAATAAATAAATTGTGGGACACAATTTACACACGGTTATTTAGTCCCAAACTAGACAGGGCCTGTATTATGGGTACTAAACAACTGATAGACATACTTAAATAAATATTAAACGACCAGACACGAAGCCAACAGACATGTTCATGCACACAAATGTTGGCCCCGAGCGGGGATCGAACCCGCAACCCCCGACTCAGAAGGCAGGGTCACTACCAACTGAGCCAACAGGCCCGTCAAATTTCATTAGACTTTTTTTTTGAGATTCATTTGTATTAGACTTCTTTCTCTCTCATTAAATCTCTCAAAAATTAGGTATACTGGCAAGCCCCATCCTCGGGTAGTGGCTGCGTGACACTCCGTGCAATGGTGGCGGAGACTGACGATGTTTGGTATGAGGATGGCGGTCCACTCACGAGCAGAATGTGCGAAGATATGCAGCAACCTGATGACGTCACTCCGCAGCTGAATTACGACTGCAAAGTCTGTGATGAAGCTAAATACGAGGTACGACGTGCCTTGTATCATTTATTTTATTGTGACGTGATAATGACTGAGAGTAAATTTAAGTCCTCTGCCACTTTCACTTACTATTTTCAGGAGCTATAGAATTCTATGGTCAAATCTACATAACCATAAGTTAATTTCAAATAAGTGTGCGGCTGTAATTTTTTTACTCATCTAGCTACTGCTGGTCCTGATTAATTATTAGCTACTATCTATATACTTAGGTAGGTACCCCTATATTAATCTGAATCTACTAACAATTCTTCTCCCTTTAGATATCTTTTACAGGCATCTGGTCTAGGAACACTCATCCAGTCTTTTACCCAGAAAACGACTGGATTCCACGCTTCAGCGACCTCGTTGGAGCCTCACATGCGGCTGACTTCATTTTGTGGTCTCCTGGTACTTTGGCTACAGATGGGTTGAAAAATTTAGCTGAATACGCTAATTCTACTCAATTTGAAGCTGAGATTCGAGAAAAGGTAGTATGTATTATGCGCTGTCGACTTCTACAGATTATTTAAAACAAATAATATAAGATGAGTGATCTGCTTGTTGCATTTCTAGATTGGTGATGGAGTTCGGACACTAATAAAGGGCAAAGGGCATGGTTACCGAAAGATGAGGAACCCGACTTATGCCTTTGTCCGCGTGGATAAAGTCAACCACCTCATTTCGGCTGTTGTGGGCCTCCATCCCTCTCCTGACTGGTTTCTCGGTGTGACCAGATTTGATGTCTGTACTGAAGACAACACGTGGCTCCGTGAAAAGGAGCTGAATTTGTACCCATGGGATGCGGGAACAGATAGTGGAGTTTCTTATGAGGTAGTTAATTCTAATGGCATATCATTCATTCCTTTAAGCGTAAGTTGTTTTTACCTAACATTTTTACACTTTCAGTCACTAAACATACAAACTTATCCCCAAGATGCAGTTTCCCGCGTACAAATGAGTTCCTACGACAGAAATTCTCCATTTTACGAGGTCGCCATGAAAGACTTACATCCTTTTGGGAAACTGAACATCAGACTGATAAGGACGTATCATAGGGAATGCGAAGAAACAGCAGGTATAATATCAGATAACATATTATTACTCTGTCATCATATAGCACTATACTTAGTAGGTACATAAATCACTATGCAAAGCCATACTATTATTGTTACTGGCTAGTCATAGGAATTTTTTTACTACGTACAGATCTACGAGTACCTATCTAATGCGCTAGTCATAACTGGTTATTTATTTGTTAATTTATATTTAGCTGTATTCATCTAAGGCTCCAAGCACTTAAATTATATATCTGTAACTATGTAGTTTATTGCAATATAGGGTAGAAAGCCTCCTCCATCTTATTTCATGTTTAGACAAACTAATCATCTCATATCTTGAGCTGTGTTCATCCAGTTTTTTCCACCTTTTTTTTACAACGACATTAACCCATCTTTTCCTTTGCCGTCCTTTTTGTCTTTTGAAAGAGGGGCCAATCCACTTCGTTGTCTGTAGTGTCCACTGGTATCTAGCCAGGGGGTCTAAAAAGGCCGTTTCGGGTGAATCATAACAGGATCCTATTTCGATTCATATTCGAAATTTTCACCAAAATACGAATCTGCTAATAAATTGAATTGTCAGTGAATCACTAAAATTAGGGATCATTTTACGAAATTTAGAGAAATATTTCTTAGGATTTGCTGGGAATTCATAAAAGGAGGAATTGCTCAGAGGAATTCCTCAAAGTGACCATTTTAGACCCACAGGTGGCCTGCCCACTTCCATTTAAGTGTCATGGCGGCGTGTTGTAGTGCATCTTTAAGTTTTGTTTTATTGCGTACTAATGTCTACATTTCGTTATTTGTCTAATCTTCTAAGTTTCAATATGCTTCTTTCCATAGCGTGCTGGCAAGACAGGATTTTGTTCTTGACCATGTTAGTAAATGTCCATATCTGACTTGCGTATGTTAAGGAGGGCAAGATACATGAGAGGTTCAGATTGTAATTTCCTTTATGAATTTCTTTCTAAAACTATTACGAATTTCAAGTTGATGACATTAGTAGTTGCTGAGATAAATAAGCTACTGTCATGTGCAATATACGTAAGTATATAACGAAACGAAACCTATCAAAGGTAAGTAGGCTTTATAAGTTTACGACTTATAACTTTTTTTAAACGGTGGACTCAATCAAGATTTTATACCTAGCATCAAACAAAAAGTCCCCTTCTGAGTCCGCATATTGCGACGGGCAACTTCGTAACTCGATCTTGCGAGTGTCTTGACCACAAACCGCTAAATCTCTCTAACGTCCTGACACGCGCTTAGCCATTTCTTGTTCCACTTTACAAAAACACTCAAATAACTCACAATATACTTTTAAAATGTTGTTTGGTATACTTTGAATTCATACAGAGGCAGGGGAAACGCCTGCTCCTGACGAAGGAAAAACCGAAGAGGAAAAAGCAGCTGAGCCAGAGGAGCCTTCCAGGTACCAAAACCAACCAACTAGCGGCGAAGGGGCGGGGTGAGCCATAGTTGACATTATTGCAATCTTATTTTTTGAAGTGCCTTCTGTGGGAAACTTACGCCAACAACCACACAGGAGGGAACCGTGGGAAAGACGGGAATTTGTGTGTTCAATCACAGAATAAACCAACTTATAGAAGACCTACCTACCTAATTAAATACTTTTCTTTGAAATGCCGAAAAAATTAAGATAGGTCCCAGCGAAAGGCAAATGAAGTCAAGCAAAAGAAGTTGACGGTATCGACTCCGCACTCTCATCCACTAGCGGACTAAGTTAGGGGCGGAAAGGGAGGTCCGCCCTAGGCCTCTGGTCCTAGGTAGGGGGCCTCCAAATTTTGAGAGGCATCATAGATACAAATATGATCAAAGATACACTAAATTTGGATGCCCCCAAGGACCAGAGGCCCGCCCTGTGCCTGGGGGGGGAAGGAGGGGGGGGGGCAAATCCAAAAGTTGTAAGACGGGGGGCCTCATTCAGCTTTTCCGCCCCGGGCCTCCGACAGGCTTAGTCCGCCACTGCCCTCATCAATGTTTGAGTTTGTATGAGCACGTGGATCGCGCCCGCTTTCCCGCCTCTGTGTTCGTTGGCCTTTACTCTCTTCAAATCATCATAAAAGCGTTTGCGTTAATTAGAGTCAACTGTTCAGGGAGAAAATTAAATGCATCTTATAGAGTGCATGTTGCAAAGTGGGTAGGTAATTGAAATTCATGGGCTATTGAATGGATCATTATTGGAATAATATACAAATATCTTTATCTAAATAAAGTTTTCAGTAGGTTATTAGTACAGTAGGCTATATAATATTATGTATGTTCGAATTTTGTTAACATTCTTATAACTATAGAAGACTAGCGACCCGCCCCGGCTTCGCACGGGTGCAATGCTGAATTTTCTTTGCTATAAACCATCCCGGGACCCACTCGAACCCACACAAAAAGTTTCATCGAAATCGGTCCGGCCGTTCTCGAGTTAAATTGTCAGGAAGGAAAACCCGACTTATTTTTATATAGTAGATTACTGAAACACATTTACATAATTGAGGTTTTTTGTGTACGTACCTATTCAACTTGCTTTTACTTGGATGGGTGCATGTGGCTTCGGCGGCAGCTCGAATCTGAAACTATCTCATGCGGCTTAGGTCGCACTCGCTTGTTAGTAATATCAACAACAAAAAAATTGTTAATTTACCAAAAACTATAGATTTATTGTTTTTACTTAATTACCTACAATGTACCTAATCCTTGATCCTAACGTGTAGAGCAGCGATATCCCAGTGGTTAAAGATAGCGCTTCTCATTAGAGAGGCTTGGGTCCAGGCAATCAGTCATGTAACAATATTTTTTAAAAGCTGACGGTCATATTTATTACTAGCTCGTACGGTGAAGGAAAACATCGTAAGGAAACCCCAAAAGTCACATACCTACACTAGGTTGGTTAGGTAGTTACTGGTACACTTAGAAGATGCTCACCACCTATCACTTTTAGTGGTCACAAGAACATACTTTTGAAACGTGGGTATTTTCAGAAATCTATACCTCACCTGCCCTGTCGGGGACAAAAGGCGTTAGATTATTTATTTTAATGTAATCCTAAAACGACATCCAGTGAAGCTCCAGTTATACCGCACGCGGAACCTTCGGAAGACTGTCCGACGACGCAGTGGGCGGACTGGAGCCCCTGCGAGGGTATCTGCCAGAATGGAGTGCTCAAGGGATACAAGTGGAGGGAGCGCTACCACTTGGTGAATGGGGTCCCCGTAGACATGTATGATCCTGATGTAAGACCTACCTCTACTTATAAGTAACCTTATATTTTTCATACCGGACAAAGATTTTACAGCCCATCAAACGAAAAGGTGCAGTGATAGGCAAAAGATGGATTGAAATCGAAAGTCAAACCAATTGTTTTTGTAGCGAAATAGTTTTGTAAAACAAAGCACATTTAGAATTTGCCGAATATCTTTCTGACTTTAGAATAGCTGATCAATTTTAAAATATTTAATGTGTACTTTTTACGATTCGTTGCTGTTTCGCAGCTGTTTGGATGATTTACGTAAGAGTGATTGTGGATTGAAAATGATTGAGACCACCATCAAATGCCTCTTGTACGCCGACGACCAAGTCATCCTTGCATCGTCGGCGTCCGAGTTGCAAAAGATGGTGGATATAATGAATGCAGCATTTGAAAAGAAGGGCATGAAAGTGAATGTTGCAAAAACGAAAGTGATGATTTTTGAAAGAGAAGAGTGTATGACCGAGTGTGATATAAATATTGATGGTGAGAAAGTTGAGCAAGTGAAAGAGTTCGTGTATTTGGGTAGCGTGTTTACAAGGGATGGCAAGTTTGAGAAAGATATTGAAAGAAGAGTATTGAAAGGAAATGCAGTAAATGGGGCCCTGAATAGCCTTGTGAGTAGCCAGGTCATGTCTAACAAGGCAAGGATGGCTGTGCATAACGCTGTTCTGGTCCTGACGCTGATGTATGCAAGTGAGTGTTGGGTGTGGCAGAAGAAGCATGAAAGCAAGGTGAACGCAGTGGAAATGAGGTCTTTGAGGAAAATGTGTGGAGTAAAATTGTGTGATAGAGTGAGGAATGCGGATATACGAGAGGAGTGTGGTTTGAAAGAAGATGTAGTGACAAGGATAGAAAAGGGTATGTTAAGCTGGTTTGGTCATTTAGAACGAATGGATGAAAGAAGAGTAACGAAAGAGATTTATGGTGCGAATGTTGAAGGATACAAGGCAAGATGGGCCAAGAGGACGCCCCAGAAGGACGTTCACGGATCAAATTAGTGACGTCCTTCAAAAAGCTGGGGTCAAGAGTGCGAAGAATAAAAGAGCGTGTATGAAAAGGCTTATGAATGTGAAGGAAGCGAGGGAAGTGTGCGAAGATCGGTCAAAGTGGCGATCCATCGTCTCTGCCTACCCCTGTGGGAAGAAGGCGTGAGCTGTATGTATGTATGTATGTATGTTTACGATTCGTTCTATTCCGTAACCCCAGTATTAAGTATTCTGTGCCTCAGCCCAGGACTTGCACATAAAGTCGCAATAATTTAATTTGTATTCTATAACTAGTACCACAGACCAGTTAGTAAACTGGGAAAGGAGCAATGTAAAAACACTAAGATGTCTTACTAGTTACTAATCTATATCCGCCTCTTATACAACGTTTTGTATGAAGGTGAATTAATGGTGAAGTATATTTTTCTAGGATAAACTCACTCACAAGACAAAGGCGGTGGTTTCTGAATACTGCGAGACTCACTACGAAGACTTCGAGAGAAATAAGTGTCAAAAGGATTGTTCAGAAGATGATAATCTTACAAGTCAGTAGGAATTAAGTATACCTACCTTGCAAACCTTTTAATGTAATCTGAACAAAACTTATAGACCTTTTGTCCAACGTGTCATCATTAAATACTCTTATCTACCACTAATTAATAAAGGTGTGGTAGGTACAGTCAACAAAGTTGTTAGTGTTACATGGCCAAAAATTAAGATTCACTTTTCTCTTAAAGCCTTAAATGTATTTATAGTATTTTTTTCGTAAATTATAGGGATCAAAGATACCTTTCGAAATAAACCTTAATCAATAAGATTTATTTATGACTTCCCCGGAAAAATTAATTCTTAGTTATTGGCCATGTAACCCTAACAACTTTGTTGACTGTACAATAAAAATAAGTTTCTATACAGCTATACATATTTTAATTTATCGCTGTCAACCAGGGCTGCTGAATAAGCTTGGGCCCGCCGATTATAGGGTACCTACTACTACCTATCTACAAGGTTTACTCAAGGTTTCAATTCAACCATGGAATACTAAATATAGCATGTTGGACGTATGTACCCAGGCTCAAGTATATATTGTAATTTGTTCCTGGTACATTTGATTATTTAGTATCAGTGGAAAGAAGAGTGATGGGTCCTATAAGACCCTCGGCAAGGCTGGGAAATCAAAAGAAGAGATTTGTCGAGATTCTACAATAACATTATGACATGACACAAGATCATTGATATGCCACTATATAAAATTAAGTATTTTATTTACGTTAATGTTGTTTACCCATGCACCTACCTACACAGGTTAATTACCTAAGTCCACTATAACTTTTTACCTGCACATCTAGTTAAGTTGCATCAATTTGTGTAAACTTTTGGACAAATGTCCAAGTCGTGTAGCGTCTACCTAATAAAGTGTTCGAAGAAAAATCCTATTCTTATTTTTTACCCGTCAGGGCCCCGTAGGTCAAATAAAAATTCACATACTTACTACATACGTAACTGCCTGCGCGGAAACAGGATAAATAATTTTAATTCTTACCACAGTAAATTAATATTTACTGTGTCCTAACACTGGATTTGCCCAACGAAGAGAAATACCCAAAGATATTGCAAATGCTGTAGAGATTATTCAATAAAAGTTGATCGTCCATAATTACCTACAGTAAACATCTTCAATTTTCATACACATGCCTCTTCTATACATATAATAAAACTCGAACGGGGCCGTGTCTGTACATGAAATATTTTTTGAAAATTTTAACTGTAGTGTAAGTATATATATAGTTATCGAATATCGATATAGATACAGAAACACCAATTTTTAAAATTTTTGTCTGTCTGTCTGTCTGGTTGTGCACGCTTCGCTCAAAAACTACTCAACGGATTTTAATGAAATTTGGTATGCAGTTAACTGAGTACCCGGGATTCCCACGGGAAAATATAAAAACTGGGTAAAAAGAGAAATACGTACTACTCCGAAACGATAACACATAGAAACTTGAAATATGGTGTGTAGGTGTCTTATATATCGTAGCCAACCGCTATGAAGGGATTTTTGGAAATTCCTACTAGTATAATCTGGATACGCGCGGGCAACGTCGCTATGGGAATCCGCTATTTGAAATATGGTATGTAGGTGGCTTATATGTCGTAGGCAACCACAATAAAGAGATTTTTTGAAATTCCCACGGGAACGGGAATAAACTGGATCCACGCGGACAACACCGCTGGGCACTCGCTAGTAAGTAAAATAATTGTTGTTTGATTTCATCACGTGAGAACAGCTCGATTGATTTGGCATTTTTTATTTTAACCGACTTCAACAAAGGAGGAGGTTTCTCTATTCGGTACCTATATATATTTCTATAGGTGTGTTCGCGGATAACTTCGTCGTTCATAAACCGATTTTGATTATTCTTTTTTTGTTGGAAAGGAGATATCCCAAAAATTATGGCATCCCAGAAAAATCAAGGGGAACTTTCGTAAATCGTAGTGACGACAAAACACTAGGTACCTACTTTTAATGAAGGTCTTGAGTAGATCTGATGATAGATCCAAAAGACAGTCGAGGGAACTTCTCAATGATTTACAGCAATTACCTGGTGTTTGGGCTTGATTAATTTGTATTGATGAGAACTTTACACTTTTTTTAGTTTCCTAAAAAATATATTAAAGCTATACGAAGCTTTCTAAACCTATCTAAGTAATTATAGATAAAAAGTGCCAGGCCTGGCCGTTATACCTAGCTAATAGCCGGCAACGGCGGACACTAGGTATGTTCAGAATTGTTACAACTCATTGGTACATGCCAGGATTCGAACCCGAGCCTCACTGATTTTTGGCCGACTCTTTAACCGTAAGGCTATCACTGCTCTATAATATACTTATACTTACCTATTACAGTGATAACTTGATTATAATATAATATGGGTGCATAAAAACCTATTACAGTTAAATAATGAATTGAAGAATAAAATTTGTTGTAGGTACTTCGCTAAAGTTCTCTCTATGAATCTGTACTTCTATACTAAGTATATAACTAATAATATTATAAAAAGGAAAGATTTGTATTTTTGTATGTTTGTATCTTTGTTACTAATAAACTCAATAACTACTGGACCGATTTAAAAATTCTTTTAGACATGGAAAGCTAGAATATCCCTGAGTAACATTTATAAGCTATATTTTATTTCCGTATTCCCACGGAAACGGAAACTACGCGGGTAAAACCGCGCAGAATTGTTAGTATTTAATGAATACATCATAATTAGGTATAATTCTCAGACAATATACCTATGTTATATAAAAAAAAATGATACAAATAAATATTAATTACATTAGTTGTAGTACTTATATAATTGTAATTAATTGTAGGTACCTACGAGCACTGGCGGACTAAGGTAGGGGCGGAAGGGGCGGTCCGCCCCGGGCCTCTGGTCATGGGGGCCTCCAAATTTAGCGATAAGTTCTCTTAAAATCCTAAACAAGAATAAGACGCAGTCGGGTGTTGGTTGTAGGCTTCATATCATAGATACAAATATGATTAAAGCTACGCTAAATTTAGAGGATCCCAGGACCAGAGGCCCGCTGGCCTGGCTGGCTGGAGGCCTGGGGGGGGCTCCAAATCCAAAAGTTCTAAGACCGGGGGGGCCTTATTCAGTTTTTCCGTCTCGGGCCTCCGACAGGCTTAGTCCGCCACTGCCTATACGAGTAGAAATACATAATAAAACTATTTCTGGCATGCCTGACATTACTAGGTTTATTTTATATTTCTATGCCCTTACACCATTTATCTATTCTATCTATTTATTATATATATCTATTAAGCTCGACTACCACTCACTCACTCACTGACTCACTGACATAATTGTTCTCCCAGAAGGAGTCGTTTTGGAGAAAAGTCATATATGAGAAAAGTGTTCAAGATGGCGGAGTGACTCCGGGAAAATTCCGACTTTTCAAAAAAACAAAATGGCGGCCAGTCGTGCCTATCGTATCTCTTTTGTTTTCTGGCCGATTTTGTTAAAATTTTTGGAATCGCTTAAACTTTTAAAACAATTTACAAATATTATTTAAAAAGTTGAAAAAACAAAATGGCGGCCGCGTAGTAGTGTTTCAAAGTTTGAGTGGTTTTAGACCCCACTTGACCCGAATTGATCTCCCAGACGCCAATATGCTAAAGGGATGTGTTTGATGTCATCGCATAGGTCATATCCTGTAGTTTACCAGAAAATCTCGAAAATCTGAAAAACCAAGATGGCCGACCGGTGATTTGCTCCCAAAGAAAAGTATTAATTTTACCACATTTTGATTGTCGATTGTGACGGTTCCCACTTTCTAGATATGATATTTTATGAGTAAAATTAATAACAATTTTAATTTAAATAATAGATTAGATTTAAAGAACAATTAGAAGCGAAACCTAGTCTTTAAAACAAGCCATCTAGTAGCAAGTAGCATTATTAAGAGAAGACAAGAATGAAAATATTGTGTGAGAAAGATATTACTAGGAAAGCGGTAGCGGGAAATAATGATATTGCTTTTTGCTTGACTTGGCGGGGGCACTACCATGCCCCCAGATAAGCCGCGTCGGGCCCGAAAACATGTCCAAATATGGTCCAGAACCGATTGAAGAGGCTCTGATTGGCCACCGCCAGTGGCGTGACTAAGGCCGCGTCCGCTATTCCGGGGGAATAAACGAGGAGAATTTTAGGCGTTATTAGAAGGACGGAAGGGTGAATGATGTGGAGTGATAGACAAGTAGTTAGGAAATTGAATGAAAGAAAGAGATAAAAAGACGCCGATTGGGGAGTTCGGGTTTTGGAGTCGTGCGAGTCACTATGGGAGTTTTTGGAGAATCGGGAGATTGGCAAGATGGCTGCCCACGCGCTTGCCGGTTTTGCTAGAGAAATTAGGGATTTACATGGTCTAGAATAGTAATATTATGTTCTATCGTGAAAAGTAATGCGTTTCAGTATTTCTGGAGTATGGTGAAGTCGATATTTGTGTGAGAATAGGGAATTAGCTTCGATTAGGTAGCGTCTAGCGTGACAGACTCGTGGGCCCCGAGGCGCCAGAGCTCTGGGAACGCAAGCGGAGTGCTGGAGTGGTTCTTGGTTTCTTTGTGTTTAGCTAGTTGATATCCATGGCCTTTCAAAGTGAGTGTTAGGGACGAGCGAGCTTCGGCTCCTACGATGGAAATGGGCAGGTATGAATCTCATAGCCTGCAGAAGGTAAGTGGAGTGTTCTTATGGGTAGGCGAAATTAGGTCATATTGAAGCTCAGGAATTTGTTAGGAAATATATCCTAGGGTCCACTCAACTTGTTGTATTGTCTGTGTTCTGTCGCCCTGCGAAATGTCTTGTCGTAATTTTATAAGTAATAAATAAATTAATGCGTACGTACGTATCTAGACTAAGATCTGACTGACACATAATGTTAAGGTGAAAATCTACTAAAATGTGATAGAGATTGGTTTGGATGTACTGGCTGTCGTATTGGTTCTATCACTAAACTAATCTGTTCAACAGAGAGGGTGAGTTGCGTGGTGGTGGCCAGGCTGTTTGGGTAAATTCTTACATAATTGCATGAGACTGCGTAACTGCGTAAAATACAGCATAGCGAAGTCCTAGCCAATCAGTTTGCTCATTATTCACACACCCCCACTCAGGTTGAGTCACTATATCTACATAAAATCTGATCAAATGGACAGACAGCCTTATATGAGATGTTGATGTAGGTATGATAAAGCAGTAGGTATAAAATATGGTAATTTAAATGGTCTAGGGCCTAGAGTAATATTAAGTACATGTCTATGCGGACTCAGTCAAATAATCTAGGTTTCAATCCATGTTGACAGCCTCATCAAATTAATTAGGAATACTAAATTAAGCTTTATGATTTATTTTATGTTACTAGAAGATAAGTTACAAATAATCTGAGAAATTCTTAATTTCATGGCTCTTAGGCTGAATAGGTATCATATGAAAGACCCAATACCTACCAAAGGAATATCTAGGCTAGGAAATCTTTGATTCACAAAATTAGGCAGGGGTTCTTTATTTCATTATTTACAAGCTAGGAAAACCAAAGAGTCATAATACTCACCATTTATCATCAATTACATTCTAATAAGAAAATACTAGAACTTAAGGACACATGAGTACTGATATCTAGAGGGATATAAGTTGATAAATATATCTAGCTGAGTAACTACTTAGCTACAACAATATCTGAAATTCTATTGCTATTTATAGTATCAACCATTTATATGTGAATATTTTATGCTTTTATTCAGCAACAATAAACTACTGGCCGATTTGCTATATGGTAGTGCCGTTTCTACTGTATGGCTAGGTCTCTCCTTTAAAACGGTGGTAGAGGCAGCTAAATGCTACTGGCGAAGCCAGTTCCTCATATACCAATCAATATACCTACCATTTAATTATGGACAAATACCAAACTACTGGCCGATTTGCTATATGGTAGTACCGTTTCTACTGTATGGCTAGGTCTCTCCTTTAAAACGGTGGTAGAGGCAGCTAAATGCTACTGGCGAAGCCGGTTCCTCATATACCAATCAATATACCTACCATTTAATTATGGACAAACAACAAACTGACTGATAGTACAATGCTACGGTCTCCTCTTTAACTTCATGCTAGTGCTTTCATTGGTCTAGTGTGGTTGGCTTGGATTAATCATCTAAAACCATATTTTAAAAAATGATTATACGCTGTATGGTGACAACCTCTTATCGGAGAGTTTTATTGTTCCAACAACAAAACTAAGCTTGGTCGGTTCTCTTATTGGTCATCCCTGTCTCTGCACAGCAACGAGTCCAGTGGGTGACTATGGCAATACTGTCGACTATCGGCTCCCCTGACTGTCATCCATACCATCGTCACACTCTATCTATATTTCTACTCCATGGTTGACTTTCTGGCTGAGTTTGATTCTAGACAGCTCCCCTAAATGCTTACTTCACTGAGTCTTGACGCCCTGCATCACAGCTTGATGAACCATCTGACGTTCTATCCTACGCTTGCGCATCGCGCCCTCATCACTGGTCCTTGTGGCCGAACAATACCTGCTCAATGATGGAGTATGTTGCTATACAGCACTAAAATCATTATATATCATACAACTTATGTATTTGAATACATACCAAACAATCTAGACTATATGTCTGCTCAAATGCTCTTATGGAGTCTAAACAATTTTACTGATGCTTGCATTGCATGGTGGAGCGCTACCCCAGTCTTGGCTGAGGCGCACAGGATAGTACGGGGACTCTCTTTTGCTCCATTACAAGATCTGACTTGGTTTGGAGGGGAGAGTGTGGACATCGATCCACGGGGTACTGTCCCCCCCTTAAGGGGCCAATAATCATAATAGGATAGGGAGTAGGTAGCATATTATTAGTTTTATAATATTCATATATATATATATATATATATAAAATAAAATATTTATTTATTTATTTATTCAACCCATCTTCTTATTTCATCATTCATTTTCTTATTGGTTTCCTTCTATTTTGTTCTAGGTAAATCCAAAGGCATTAGGCTACTTCTAGATACACAAATTATGAAGCATGTAAAATTCTATACTTATTTAATTCATTGTTTATGTTCATAGATACCATGTTTTCAGTAGATGCTTCTAGGAATAAACTTTGTTCAATTTAATATTAATTGGTTTTACTCAAAATCACCTCTAAAGATACCTGCTACCTCTTAAAGAATTGGGTTACTACGATGTTACACAATGTTAGGGGTCCTACCTATTACTAGACGATCACATCATGGCTTATCATCAACTTTTCTATGCATACATTCATCTATCGGTTCTCCAATGGATTTGTATGTATGGTATGTTTAATTATGGAATGTGCATACATGGGTTCGATTCCCGTGTCGCTGATTTAATTCAGTCTTTATTTTTAAAGGCTTTAGGTTGTCGAAATGGGCAATGGTACAATTTGAGCTGTTCCGTTCCCAGGATGAACCAAATGTAGGCTTTTTAGCCTACAATTTGTTGTTTGTGAAATGGATGGAGGTTTTGAAATGCAGGTTTCTATGGTGATAAGAGGAAAACTGTGTAATTGTATTAACTTCAGGTACTAATACTATTGTCTGTGCCTACCCCAATGGGAAATATGTGTGAGGTTATGTATGTATGTATGTACTAATACTATAGTCTCTGCCTACCCCAATGGGAAATAGGTGTGAGATTATGTGTGTATGTATGTACTAATACTATGCCATAGTGTTAGGAAACTTTAAAAACATTATTAGGTAAAATTCAATATATTTATAACTAAATAATTGTCTACTGTCTCTGCCTACCCCATCAAAGGGAGCTTGAGCATAGATTTATTGTTTGAATTTGTGTATCTAGATTGTATTGAGATTGGTGATAACTGGTGGGTGTGTTGATGAATAGGTTTAAAAAACAATTATGAGTGAAACTAGGTATATTATGTTTAATATTTAACTTCAGTTAAAGACTAGGCTATGTATTGAAATTCTTATTATTTTAATATCACTATTTATTTATGAAAGAAAACTATAGGTACTTGTTTTGAAGTTGCTTTTATAATTTACATTAAATAGGAAGTGCTTCAATCTTCATTATAATTATGCTTCAATTCACTATGAAAATAAGCCCATAATGTAGGTGGTTTGAAATGTTTCATTCTTGCTATTTAGTAAGTAGGCCTCGTTGTATAGGCGTATATTCAATCTGAAAAAAAATACAGAAGCAGCATAAGCACACACAGAAATAGCATAAATTTAGTGCAGGTTATATTTACACAGTGCAAATAGTGATCAAATTCCAGTGAAATTAATTAATTATACCACTGGAAGGCCCATGCTCGCAATATCATAGCGTTTTATTCAGAATTCTGCATAGTAGAGACATGGGGGCGTCAGTGAGATGTCAAATCATGGACACTCATGATGATACATAGTAGTTAAGATGCAGCAGAATACATAATTCTTCGAAAGTAATGAAAGTTAGTGCGGCGAATGCTAGTGCAATATCTATAAGTAGATAATAATAGTGTAAGTTACCTTTGAATAATGTTGTTGACGTTGTATTATATTTTGTCGTCCGTAGCATGTTGTCGCTAGTTGAGGTCAAGTTTTCAGCAGTTTTCTTCACTTTATGGTTTTTTTTTTTTTTTTTTTTTTTTTTAAATGGCCTCGCGCGGCTTGCGCATTTACCACACTCATAAAACGGGGAAACGGATTCATATTTACAAAAACAAAGGAACGGAATTTGGAAAGGAAAAGGATTAATTAAGGAAAAACATATTATCCTCTAAAAGGTTATATAAAAAACTATATTAATTATTATATATTATATACAAATTAATAAGTACAACTACCTACTAAATAAAATTAAATATTTACATTATTATTACAAATAAATATCGCTAACAATTTATAAACAATAATATCCTTGGTAGCAAGGAGGACAGGGATGGATGTAGGCAGAGGAATCTTTAAGGACAGTAACGAGGTAAAAAGGGAAGAACAATCATTCAAAGGACACGACAAGAAAATATGATTGACATCAGCAAAGTCCGACCCGCATTCGCAACCCGGGTCGTCCACAATATGGAGTCTAGCAAGGTGAGCTGGGGACACTATGTGACCAAGTCTCATACGTATTAGGGTTGTTGTTGGTTTTTTAAGAAAATTAAATAAATAGAACCATGGTTTCAACGATACATCGGGTTGGATATTGTAAAAATATTTTCCCTTAGTTTCACTACTTCTTATCCAATCATCGCGCCATGAATCTACAAGATATTCTTTAGACAAGGTTATCAGATCATGAGTATAGTTTTTATAGGGAAACAAGTCTCCACATTCCACAGCCTCATTAGCAAGACGATCTGCTCTATCATTCCCTTGGATACCAGAGTGGCCTGGGATCCAAGCAAACGAAACATCGACGCCATTAAAAGCACACTTCAATAATAATTTCCGAATTTCGATTATAATAGGATAGGTTGGCTTTGATTTAAAGGGAGATTTAACTAAGGCTTCCAAAGCACTTTTTGCGTCGGTAAAAATAACAGCTCTCCTAAGTTTCATTATCGTGACATATTCCACCGACTTAAAAATGCCGAAACATTCACCAGTGAAAGTGGATGTTTCGGGTGGCAATCTAATTTTTTGAACTACATTATATTGAGAATGAAATACTCCCACACCAACACAGCCATTCGCAGAGTGCTTAGATGCGTCACTATAAATATGATGCCAGTCCGACCAATTTTCATTTTTAGCAATATTAAACATAAAACAGGCATCAGGGGAGTCTTTAACAATTCCTAAGTTTAAACGAACATTTGGAGACAACACTAGAGACTCGTATTCACAACTAAAAAGAGGATAATACAAAGATCTGTGAGTAGGGGCACAAAGTGCTATAAATTTCCTAAAACTGTGGACCAAACAGGGCGTAGACTTATGGGTCCAGTATCCAGAAGAGAGAACATGATGAGAAAGAGCAGAAAGGCCTGAAAAAAGGGGATGACGAATGTTTTGCAAGGCACGAAAAAGAAATCTATCTGATAAATACTGCCTGCGAATACTTAAAGGAGGCTCTCCACCTTCAACCTGAAGGGCATTAGTGGGGCTAGATTTCATAGCACCTAAGACTATCCTTAGAGCCTTATATTGAATGGCATCTAATTTCCTCAGTCCAGCTGAACTGCAGGGTTCTAGCAAAAAAGTACCATAGTCAAGAACACTACGAACTAAAGCGTTATAAAGCAATCTCAAAGAATAGGGGTGCGCACCCCACCAGACACCTGACAGACAACGAAGCATATTCAAAACGCGTTCGCATCTGGAAACTAAATAATCACAATGCGGAAGACCAGAGAGCTTAGAATCTAAAATGACTCCAAGGAATTTTATATGCGATTTCACAGGGATTACACTTCCGTTGAAAGAGATAATAACTGGAGGCGGCAGCCGCATTCTGGAAAACAATACAATATTGCTCTTAAGGGGAGATAATTCCAGACCATTCGAATCAAGCCAAGTCTTTAATAAAGTCATGGAGGAACCCAGTGAGGCAGAGGCCTTATCGATGGACTTATCAGGTGCATATAAAAGGAGATCATCAGCATATTGAAGAACTTTGACGTCACCTAAGGACGACTCTAGATCATATGTGTAAATATTGTATAATAAAGGACTCAACACAGATCCCTGAGGCAGGCCCTTCCAAACTAATCTGGAGTAAGTACTATTATCTACAGTAAGCGAGATGGTTCTTTCTGACAAGATATTCATAATGAAATTAAGTAAAACTGTTGGAACTAGTAATTCGTTTAATTTTTGTTTAAGTACTGATAAAACTACATTATCATAAGCACCGGTTATATCCAGGAAAGCAGCAACAATTGATTCATTACAAGAAAAAGACAATCGAATATCAGTAATAAAGATACTAATACTATCCAAAGTACTCCTACCCCTTCTAAATCCGTATTGGCTATCAGGCAATAAACCATTACTCTCCAGATACCACTCTAATCTATTTTTAACTAAATGTTCAGCAATTTTAACAAACACAGAGGAGAGAGCAATTGGCCTAAAAGAAGAGGCGTCAGATGGAGGTTTGTTTGGTTTCAAAATTGGCAACACAATCTGACATTTCCAAATGTCAGGTATATTACCAGAAATCATAGTAGAATTAATAATATCCAGAAAATAATTGAGCGAAGTGTCGGGAAGATGAGCAAAAAAGGAATAAGGAATACCATCACAACCAGGAGCAGAGTCTTTAAGATTAACGACTATATTCTTAAGCTCAGAAATAGAGAAAGGGGAATTAAGACCTGTCAAACAGTTAGTAATCTCAGGAGGCAAGGAGCAAGGTAATGAGCCTGCATCAGGAACAAACGGAGGAGCCAATTTATCTAAAAAGTTGTCAGCTAAGGCAGAGGGCAGAGCATTATATGTAGAATCCCGAAAAGCTGACCTAAATCTTCGTATACTGCGCCAAACTTCAGATGGACAAACATCAGGAGAAATCCTAGAACAAAAGTTTCTCCAACTATCAAACTTTTTATTTTTAAACAATTTACGAGTGCCAGATATTATTTCACAAAGAGAATCAAAGTTTTCAGGAGTCATACTATTGCAATAGTTAATTTCTGCCTCTTTTCTTTTCTTAACTGCTTCCGAACATTCAGAGTCCCACCATGGAGGGGAGGGAAGGAATCCTAATGAACTGTTTTTTAGTGGAAAGGTCTCATCTGCAACCTCGATGAAAGCTTTAGTGAGTAATTCAACACATGTAATCTCATTACCAGCAACAACATTGGGCAGTAAAGAAACTTTGTGATCTATGCGGGTGCTAAATAAATTCCAATCTGCATTAGAAAGCTGATATTTCATACGCGGAGTATGTTTTGTATTTGATTTATTATTCCAGGGAAATGAAATTATTATTGGAATATGGTCACTACCAAATGAAGAGCACAGCGTGCTCCAAGAAAGAGAAGAAGCTAAATTTGGAGTAGCTATGGACAAATCTGGAACACTACTTCCTACTTCTGGTCCAGTGCGACGTGTTGGGGCGCCTGTGTTCAGAAGACAAAGATTGTGTGTGTCTAAAATATCTAGAAGTTCCCAACCATAAGAATTGCTTGACTTACTGCCCCAAGATTCATGTTGACAATTAAAATCTCCTAATATTAAAAAAGGTTTAGGCAGAGTGGCAAAAATGTTACAAATTTCTTTATATATGGCAGAAGAAGGATGAGGAATATATATAGATACAAAACAAACATTATTAATATTTACAGCTATTATACAATAGGAATCATTATGTACAGGAATAGGAACAAGTGAAAAATTATAAGAATGTTTGATGAGCATGGCAACCCCCCCATACCCATCAGATCTATCCTCTCGGACACAGGCATAACCAGGAATCCTAAAGATGGAATCTGGTTTAAGCCATGTCTCTTGAAATGCAAATAAAAAAGGATTAAATTTGTTAACTAAGTAGATAATGTCACTTTTCTTATTAGTTATACTTCGGCAATTCCACTGAATTACCTTGGCGAGTAGGTCCATTATTGTTGATATTAATATCATTTAATATATCTATAGAAGAAGCAACGTTGGACGGTGAAAAAATATTAGATTTGGATAAAAGATTTATTAGGAGCATAATTAGATCTGATATAGAAGTTTTGGATGTTACATTCAGTTCATCATTAAAGGCACATCCATTAGCAGGAGCAGGAATATTGTAATCTTTAACTAAGGCAGCATGAGCCTCCTGGTCAAAGCCTTTGGTATTCTTAGGAGGAGGTCGAGGTTTTAAAAATACAGTTTTTTTATATGAAGACGGTTGCGACATATTATGTGATGGAGACCGATCTTCAGGGTACACAGATTGAAAAGTGTTGGGGGATTTATTAGTAGAATTTACAGCCTCTGCAAAGGACATTTTTTGAATAAATGGGTGGAGTTTTGCCGCTTCTGCATAAGAAATACAACTTTTGCT
The DNA here is from genome assembly GCA_963855545.1 of Ethmia dodecea. Lineage (NCBI taxonomy): Eukaryota > Metazoa > Arthropoda > Insecta > Lepidoptera > Depressariidae > Ethmia > Ethmia dodecea. Next base: position 6,745,008 of record OY979443.1, read on the forward strand.
CATAGATTCTTTAATAGACCTTTGTCTTTCATGTTCTCGGCATACTTTGCTAGTTGCTACATGAGACCCATTGCACAAACAACATATCACACAATCATCGTCTACTGAACAGCTGGCACCCGAGTGACCCTGCCCACATCTAAAGCATCTGGGTTTGGAGCGGCATTGAGTTTTAACATGACCATACCTACAGCAGTTATAGCACTGGATAGTGGGATATATGTACAGATCAACTGGCAAAGCAGAATAGCATATGTAAACCCTCTTGGGAAGAACCTGACCATCGAAAGTTATTATTACAGTTTCCGTGTTCTGAAATTGAGGAGCATTTTCATTATTAAAAGTTTTCCTTTTTATACGTCGTATTTTTAAAATTTTTCCGCAACCTATAGGCACTGTCATGTTTTCCAACACCTCTTCCTCAGTCCAGTCTGAGGGTACACCTCTTACCAGCCCCATACGGGTTACATTGAAGGTTGGGATAAATGCTTTAAAATTGTTCATTGAAAGAATTTCATCTTCAACAAATAAGTTCGCTTGATTAAAGTCCGAAAAAGAAATGGAGAGTCTGTTTCGCCCTATTCTTTTTAGGCTACCATTTACTATGTTTTGGAAGAATCTGTTTTTCAGAAATCTCCCAAATGTGATCGGGTGGAGAGTAGCAGGATCATTTGGAGAGGTTGTTATTTTTTGAACATGAACTATGTAAGGTGAGGCGTCAGAAGATTGGTAAAGAACACGACCAATAGTAGGACGTGAGAAACTAGGGTTTGATGGTGTTTCACCAGATAAAGGGATATTTTTATTCGTATTATTGGAGGCACTAGCAGTACCATTGTTAGTACGATTAATTTCAGGTATAAGTTCAGTTGTTGAAATGGGAAGTACGATACCCTGGGTGCTGGATGGGACTTTGCTAATTTTACATTCAATATCTAAATCATCGCATCGGCAATCATTAGGTCGGTTTTTTCGTGAGTCATGATGTTTTCTCCTCTTTTTATTGCAATGCTTGCAAATACGGCGAGCTGTAACTCGCTTGCGTCCAATATCATTATTACCAGTATTCAGTGAACCATCCGTGTCCATACTAGATTCATATTCGATAGATTTATCTACAGTAACGTAATGAGAAACCTGGGGGACTGTGCCCCCAGGATCCTCGGGCGGATCCATGAAAATGAAAAAGCTACTTACCTGGTCCCCAGGTAAGTTTTTAAAGTACTACATACAACAAAATAGAAGTTAAAACAATATATACACAGAAAATACTCAATTAATCCTCTATAAACAATATAAATTATTTTTAGAAAAGGGCCGAAACGAAAAACAACCGCCAACTTTCACGTTTCCCGCGCTTTTTTTTCCACTTTATGGTTATGTAGTGCATTCACTTCACTCACTATATGACAAAGACAAGCTGTCAAAGCTAGTTGTTGTTGTTTTTATTATTCGCTCGAGAGAGCAGACAAGGGAACTAAGCCATACAGCCTTGTTTTTTATTTTGAATACATATAGTTTTAAAGTGTAAAGGCCGGAGCCAGGTCTTATTTTTCCTTCTTTCCATCTCTTCAAAATCCATAAAGGCCGAAGCCAAGTCTTATTTTCTTTAATTCTTCATATTTGCAAAAACCGTAAAGGCTAAAGCCAAGTCTGCTTTATATCTTTGTAAGTTCCAAACCATTTGTCAATCGAATATTACCAAAAACGGGTACCATATTTCATATTTCTTTTTCAGTATTATGTATAAAATTGTAAAGTGCTATTATATGTCTTAGTATTCCTAAGAATATCTTGCAGGGCACGCGGGACGCTTTCTGAGTTTTCATAAACTTGTATAAGTTCTTAATTAGCAATAAGTAGCAATCTTTCTATAGAGTATGATGGGCAATCAAATATTATATGACACTGAAGTTTTGTATTTTGTTTAGATACGGCACATTTAGAAAGAAAAAAAAAAACTGGATTGATTGATTGTTCATTCATGACTATGGATGCTAGTTCAAAACATTTTAGTATAGATCGAATGTATCGATCTGTGTGAAAGTGTGTACGGATCTTTGAGAGATGGGAATGAACCGAAAGAATGGTGAATGTGAATTTGACAGGAGGGAGAGTAGATAGGTTACGTTACGATTTACGTTTTTGTTTGTGTACATAATGATTTCGATTATGACATATTTAGTTAGTTAATAGGCGCGAAACTATGTATGTATGTACCTACGTCCTACGTTAATAGTACAAAGTTGGATGTATCTGAGGTACAGTGGTCTTACACTTAGGGGGCGAGCTCTTTGTTGGTTTGTTGTTTTGTTTGTTTGTTTGTTTATATTGAATAGGCAGTGTGTGAAGTGCTCTGCTTTGTTCAATAGTGGACATCTTCCGGCTGATGATGATAAGTGTGGTTAATCGCACTGGTTAAACTAAGTTGTGAGGGGTCAGCCAGTGAATGGGTGACCGCCTAGTGGCATTATACCACAAACATCTTCGTGTTTTGGAAGGTATGTTGAACTGTTGTTGTTGGTCCCTAGCTTTCAGTGTACTCCTACTTCCTCATGTGGCTGTTATGGATTGATGATGAGGATTGAATATGCTCTGAAACTATTGAATTGATATAAAAATATTTCACCAATTTCCTCATGGGAACGGAGAATGCATGGGTGAAGCACTGTTAATCCTAACTAATATTTTAAATGTGAGGGTGAATTTGTTTGTTTTGTTGGTTTGTTTGTTATGCTCTCACACCAAAACTGCTAGACCGATTTTGGAGGTTCTTTCACCAGTGGAAGGTTGCACTGTTGTTGAGTATTGTGGGATATTTCACCATGTTCCCGCGGGAATGGGACTGCGCAGTTAGTAAGGTGCTCTATTTTGCATATAGGTATAGGCACAATATGAAATAGGTATAGGCAGGATTATCAAATAGTGACCTATAAGAAACCGATTGGATGATGATAGTGAACTAATTGGTCTTATGTAGGTTTGTGCATATAGTCCTCAATGTAGGGGGCGAGTAGTAGGGTTGTCACTTCACTAATAATGAAAATTTAAGTTATCAATTTAGATATAAGAACACAATTTTTGAAATCTTTGTATGTCTGTCAGGGTGGGTCAGTGTGCCTGTGTGTTACTGTGTCTGTCAATCCGTTCATCTGTCAATCTGTCTGTTTGTGTCGGTGTGTCCGTCTACCTGTCGTCTGTCTGTTTGTGTGTGCGTATGTCAGTGTGTCACTGTGTCTGTCCGTCTGTCTCTGTGTGTCCGTCCATCTGTCTGTTTGTCTGTCTGTCAATGTCTGTTTGTCTGTCTGTCAATCCGTCCGTCCGTCTGTCTGGCTGTCCACCTCTCTATCTACATCTGGTTGGCTGTCCGTCCGTCTGTCCATGTAAAGGGATTTTTAGAAAATTCCAGGGAATGTTAGTTATTAATGTTAGTAAATTTTATTTGTATTAGTTACCTGGCAGGAGTAACCATTGTTTGCAAAGCCTACATTGTGTTTATAAGTGTATAAACAATATCTGTTCAGGTGCTCTCTTCATCCACTGCTTTTATCCACAACAAAAAGCAGGACAGCTCTCACCAGTCGTGACTGACTGGTCGGTATGTAGGTGGCTGGAGTCATGAACCATCTGAATGCATACCTTTCCATGTAGTTTGGCTGGTGAGTCTGTCTTGTGGACAGAAGTATTCTGTGGATTCCAGTCTCAGCATACTCAATTACTCTACACGCGGCTGATAAATTTTCCCCACACTCTACAGGGACTTTCCCAAAAACCTATGCACTTTTACACTTCATGTTACATGTTAAAGGTACTGTGATGTGGAGAGAATCAGACAGAAGTCAAATTGATTTTGATGACTTGGTGAAAACCTGTTCAACTCAGTCTGTTTCAGAATTTAGTAGCAACTGATTCTGAACAAAATGATGATTATAATGTTGTAATTTTTTAAAAGTGGTCAGTCAAGAGGGTTCTGCATTGACAATATTGGGTTCAAGTCTAGTTATTTCGGGGCGAGACATTTTTTTATTAAAATTGGAAGTGTAGTCATGTAGGTGTAATGAATCTTTGCTTTGCAAAGTAAACAATAGGAAGTTATTATTTACAGAATTTTAGGAATAGGTGTATGATTTGTTTGTTAAGTAAGTAGAAATTATAGAAAAAATATTTTAGGGATAAGATATGTGATAATTATTGTTCTGGGCATTTGAGAAATTCCCATAACACTAATTCTCAGGGGGCGATTGTGACGGTTCCCACTTTCTAGATATGATATTTTATGAGTAAAATTAATAACAATTTTAATTTAAATAATAGATTAGATTTAAAGAACAATTAGAAGCGAAACCTAGTCTTTAAAACAAGCCATCTAGTAGCAAGTAGCATTATTAAGAGAAGACAAGAATGAAAATATTGTGTGAGAAAGATATTACTAGGAAAGCGGTAGCGGGAAATAATGATATTGCTTTTTGCTTGACTTGGCGGGGGCACTACCATGCCCCCAGATAAGCCGCGTCGGGCCCGAAAACATGTCCAAATATGGTCCAGAACCGATTGAAGAGGCTCTGATTGGCCACCGCCAGTGGCGTGACTAAGGCCGCGTCCGCTATTCCGGGGGAATAAACGAGGAGAATTTTAGGCGTTATTAGAAGGACGGAAGGGTGAATGATGTGGAGTGATAGACAAGTAGTTAGGAAATTGAATGAAAGAAAGAGATAAAAAGACGCCGATTGGGGAGTTCGGGTTTTGGAGTCGTGCGAGTCACTATGGGAGTTTTTGGAGAATCGGGAGATTGGCAAGATGGCTGCCCACGCGCTTGCCGGTTTTGCTAGAGAAATTAGGGATTTACATGGTCTAGAATAGTAATATTATGTTCTATCGTGAAAAGTAATGCGTTTCAGTATTTCTGGAGTATGGTGAAGTCGATATTTGTGTGAGGATAGGGAATTAGCTTCGATTAGGTAGCGTCTAGCGTGACAGACTCGTGGGCCCCGAGGCGCCAGAGCTCTGGGAACGCAAGCGGAGTGCTGGAGTGGTTCTTGGTTTCTTTGTGTTTAGCTAGTTGATATCCATGGCCTTTCAAAGTGAGTGTTAGGGACGAGCGAGCTTCGGCTCCTACGATGGAAATGGGCAGGTATGAATCTCATAGCCTGCAGAAGGTAAGTGGAGTGTTCTTATGGGTAGGCGAAATTAGGTCATATTGAAGCTCAGGAATTTGTTAGGAAATATATCCTAGGGTCCACTCAACTTGTTGTATTGTCTGTGTTCTGTCGCCCTGCGAAATGTCTTGTCGTAATTTTATAAGTAATAAATAAATTAATGCGTACGTACGTATCTAGACTAAGATCTGACTGACACATAATGTTAAGGTGAAAATCTACTAAAATGTGATAGAGATTGGTTTGGATGTACTGGCTGTCGTATTGGTTCTATCACTAAACTAATCTGTTCAACAGAGAGGGTGAGTTGCGTGGTGGTGGCCAGGCTGTTTGGGTAAATTCTTACATAATTGCATGAGACTGCGTAACTGCGTAAAATACAGCATAGCGAATTCCTAGCCAATCAGTTTGCTCATTATTCACACACCCCCACTCAGGTTGAGTCACTATATCTACATAAAATCTGATCAAATGGACAGACAGCCTTATATGAGATGTTGATGTAGGTATGATAAAGCAGTAGGTATAAAATAAGGTAATTTAAATGGTCTAGGGCCTAGAGTAATATTAAGTACATGTCTATGCGGACTCAGTCAAATAATCTAGGTTTCAATCCATGTTGACAGCCTCATCAAATTAATTAGGAATACTAAATTAAGCTTTATGATTTATTTTATGTTACTAGAAGATAAGTTACAAATAATCTGAGAAATTCTTAATTTCATGGCTCTTAGGCTGAATAGGTATCATATGAAAGACCCAATACCTACCAAAGGAATATCTAGGCTAGGAAATCTTTGATTCACAAAATTAGGCAGGGGTTCTTTATTTCATTATTTACAAGCTAGGAAAACCAAAGAGTCATAATACTCACCATTTATCATCAATTACATTCTAATAAGAAAATACTAGAACTTAAGGACACATGAGTACTGATATCTAGAGGGATATAAGTTGATAAATATATCTAGCTGAGTAACTACTTAGCTACAACAATATCTGAAATTCTATTGCTATTTATAGTATCAACCATTTATATGTGAATATTTTATGCTTTTATTCAGCAACAATAAACTACTGGCCGATTTGCTATATGGTAGTGCCGTTTCTACTGTATGGCTAGGTCTCTCCTTTAAAACGGTGGTAGAGGCAGCTAAATGCTACTGGCGAAGCCAGTTCCTCATATACCAATCAATATACCTACCATTTAATTATGGACAAATACCAAACTACTGGCCGATTTGCTATATGGTAGTACCGTTTCTACTGTATGGCTAGGTCTCTCCTTTAAAACGGTGGTAGAGGCAGCTAAATGCTACTGGCGAAGCCGGTTCCTCATATACCAATCAATATACCTACCATTTAATTATGGACAAACAACAAACTGACTGATAGTACAATGCTACGGTCTCCTCTTTAACTTCATGCTAGTGCTTTCATTGGTCTAGTGTGGTTGGCTTGGATTAATCATCTAAAACCATATTTTAAAAAATGATTATACGCTGTATGGTGACAACCTCTTATCGGAGAGTTTTATTGTTCCAACAACAAAACTAAGCTTGGTCGGTTCTCTTATTGGTCATCCCTGTCTCTGCACAGCAACGAGTCCAGTGGGTGGCTATGGCAATACTGTCGACTATCGGCTCCCCTGACTGTCATCCATACCATCGTCACACTCTATCTATATTTCTACTCCATGGTTGACTTTCTGGCTGAGTTTGATTCTAGACAGCTCCCCTAAATGCTTACTTCACTGAGTCTTGACGCCCTGCATCACAGCTTGATGAACCATCTGACGTTCTATCCTACGCTTGCGCATCGCGCCCTCATCACTGGTCCTTGTGGCCGAACAATACCTGCTCAATGATGGAGTATGTTGCTATACAGCACTAAAATCATTATATATCATACAACTTATGTATTTGAATACATACCAAACAATCTAGACTATATGTCTGCTCAAATGCTCTTATGGAGTCTAAACAATTTTACTGATGCTTGCATTGCATGGTGGAGCGCTACCCCAGTCTTGGCTGAGGCGCACAGGATAGTACGGGGACTCTCTTTTGCTCCATTACAAGATCTGACTTGGTTTGGAGGGGAGAGTGTGGACATCGATCCACGGGGTACTGTCCCCCCCTTAAGGGGCCAATAATCATAATAGGATAGGGAGTAGGTAGCATATTATTAGTTTTATAATATTCATATATATATATATATATATATAAAATAAAATATTTATTTTATATATATATATATATATAAATAAAATATTTATTTATTTATTTATTCAACCCATCTTCTTATTTCATCATTCATTTTCTTATTGGTTTCCTTCTATTTTGTTCTAGGTAAATCCAAAGGCATTAGGCTACTTCTAGATACACAAATTATGAAGCATGTAAAATTCTATACTTATTTAATTCATTGTTTATGTTCATAGATACCATGTTTTCAGTAGATGCTTCTAGGAATAAACTTTGTTCAATTTAATATTAATTGGTTTTACTCAAAATCACCTCTAAAGATACCTGCTACCTCTTAAAGAATTGGGTTACTACGATGTTACACAATGTTAGGGGTCCTACCTATTACTAGACGATCACATCATGGCTTATCATCAACTTTTCTATGCATACATTCATCTATCGGTTCTCCAATGGATTTGTATGTATGGTATGTTTAATTATGGAATGTGCATACATGGGTTCGATTCCCGTGTCGCTGATTTAATTCAGTCTTTATTTTTAAAGGCTTTAGGTTGTCGAAATGGGCAATGGTACACGATTTTCGGCAAGATGGCAACACCTGAGCGAGTTGGTCTGTATAGCGGGGTTGGAGGTCTTGCTACGTAGTGTGGCCGTGTTGAAGAATTTTCCCGGAATTTTTCGTATTTTTTTACTTTTAACGCAAAATGTCAAAAGTCTAAATTTTACCATTTTGCAAAAACAAGTGACAGTCAGTGAAACATTTTATCTCTCCTTATGACCCTTTGTAGGTTTTTTGATTTTCGCCTGGCAACACTGAAAGTTATGGTTGATTAGATTTTTAGGGTAGACCTCAAAAGACCCGAATTGATCTCCCAGATGCTGATATGCTACAGAGATGTGTTTGGTGTCATCACATAGGGTATCCTGTAATTTACTAGAAAATCCCGAAAAATAGAAAAAACAAGATGGCCGCCCCGTTATTTTTGTTTTACTGAAAAATTTCAATTTTCTTAATCTTAATCGGTATTTTTTAGCCAGTTGGCAACACTTTGGAAAGTTGACTTGTATGGAGCGATTGTGGGTCTTAGTAAACAATGTTGCCATGAAAAGTAATATTTCACAAAATTTTATTATTTTTCGACTTAAAACGGCTAAAACAAGATGGCCGCCCAAAATAAGACAAAATTTCTCTGTCAAAATAAGACCCCACTCAGACACGCGTGGCCGCTTGCGGCCTCGCACACCGCGCGACATCTAGTCTAGTTATTATTTATAATATATAAAGCTGGACTACCACTCACTCACTCACTCACTGACTGACTGATTGACATAATTGTTCTCCCAGAAGGAGTCGTTTTGGAGTCAAGTCATGTAGGGGAAAAGTGTGCAAGATGGCGGGGTGACCCCAGGAAAATTCCGACTTTTCAAAAAAACAAAATGGCGGCCAAGCCTGCCCATCGTATCTCTTTTGTTTTCCGGCCGATCTGGTTCAAATTTTTGGCATCTGTAGTATTGCTTAGATGAATTACGAATATTATTTAAAAAGTTAAAAAAACAAAATGGCGGCCGCGTAGTAGTGTTTCAAAGTTGGAGTGGTTTTAGACCCCACTTGACCCGAATTGATCTCCCAGATGCCAATATGCTACAGGGATGTGTTTGGTGTCATCGCACAGGGCATATCCTGTTGTTTACCAGAAAATCCCGAAAATCTGAAAAACCAAGATGGCCGACCGGTGATTTGCTCCCAAAGAAAAGTATTAATTTTAAGACATTTTGATTGTCGATTTTCGGCAAGATGGCGACACCTGAGCGAGTTGGCTTGTATGGCGGGGTTAGAGGTCTCGATACGGCGTGTTGCCATGTTTAACAATTTTCCCAAAATTTGGGGTATTTTTTAACTTTTAATGCAAAAAGTCAGAACTCGAAATTTTATCATTTTGCAAAAACGAGTAACAGTCAACGGTACATTTTATCTCTCCCTATGACCTTTTGTAGGTTTTTTGATTTTTGCCTGGCAACACCGAAAGTTATGGTTGATTTAATTTTTAGGGTAGACCTCAAAAGACCCGAATTGATCTCCCAGATGCCGATATGCTACAGGGATGTGTTTGGTGTCATCGCATAGGGTATATCCTGTAGTTTACTAGAAAATCCCGAAAATCTGAAAAAACAAGATGGCCGCCCCGTTATTTTTGTTTTACTGAAAAATTTCAATTTTCTTAATCTAAATCGGCATTTTTTAGCCAGTTGGCAACACTTTGGAAAGTTGGCTTGTATGGAGCGATTGTGGGTCTCAGTAAACAGTGTTGCCATGAAAAAAAATATTTTACCAAATTTTATTATTTTTCGACTTAAAATGACTAAAACAAGATGGGCGCCCAAAATCAGACTTTATTTTTCTGTCAAAATACGACCCCACAGAGACACGCGTGGCCGCTTGCGGCCTCGCGCACCGCGCGACATCTAGTTTATCTATCTATAATTATAATATATAAAGCTGGACTACCACTCACTCACTCACTCACTCACTGACTGACTGATTGACATAATTATTCTCCCAGAAGGAGTCGTTTTGGAGTCAAGTCATATATGAAAAAAGTGTTCAAGATGGCGGGGTGACCCCGGGAAAATTCCGACTTTTCTAAAAAACAAAATGGCGGCCAGGCTTGCCTATCGTATCTCTTTTGTTTTCCGGCCGATCCGGCTGAAATTTTTGGAATCTGTAGAAATGTTTAAATGATTTAAGAAAATAGTTAAAAAAGTTGAAAAAACAAAATGGCGGCCGCGTAGTAGTGTTTCAAAGTTGGAGTGGTTTTAGACCCCACTTGACCCGAATTGATCTCCCAGATGCCAATATGCTAAAGGGATGTGTTTGGTGTCATCGCACAGGGCATATCCTGTAGTTTACCAGAAAATCCCGAAAATTTGAAAAACCAAGATGGCCGACCGGTGATTTGCTCCCAAAGAAAAGTATTAATTTTACCACATTTTGATTGTCGATTTTCGGCAAGATGGCAACACCTGAGCGAGTTAGTCTGTATAGCGGGTTGGAGGTCTTGCTACGTAGTGTGGCCGTGTTGAAGAATTTTTGCGGAATTTTTCGTATTTTTTTACTTTTAACGCAAAATGTCAAAAGTCTAAATTTTACCATTTTGCAAAAACAAGTGACAGTCAGTGAAACATTTTATTCCTCCCTATGACCTTTTGTAGGTTTTTTGAATTTCACCTGGCAACACTGAAAGTTATGGCCGATTGAATTTTTAGGGTAGACCTCAAAAGACCCGAATTGATCTCCCAGATGCCGATTACAGGGATGTGTTTGGTGTCACCGCATAGGGTATATCCTGTAGTTTACCAGAAAATCCCGAAAATCTGAAAAAACAAGATGGCCGCCCCGTTATTTTTGTTTTACTGAAAAATTTAAATTTTCATAATAATAATCGGCTTTTTTAGCAGGTTGGCAACACTTTGGAAAGTTGACTTGTATGGAGCGATTGTGGGTCTCAGTAAACAGTGTTGCCATGAAAAAAAATATTTTACAATTTTTTTTGTTTTTCGATTTAAAATGGCTAAAACAAGATGGCCGCCCAAAATTAGACTTTATTTTTCTGTCAAAATACGACCCCACAGAGACACGCGTGGCCGCTTGCGGCCTCGCGCACCGCGCGACATCTAGTCTATAATTATATAAAGCTCGACTACCACTCACTCACTGACTGACTCATTGACATAATTGTTCTCCCAGAAGGAGTCGTTTTGGAGACAAGTCGTATATGAGAAAAGTGTTCAAGATGGCGGGGTGACTCCGGGAAAATTCCGACTTTTCAAAAAAAAAAAAAGGGCGGCCAGGCTTGCCTATCGTATCTCTTTTGTTTTCCGGCCGATCCGGTTGAAATTTTTGGAATCTGTAGAAATGTTTAAATGATTTACGAAAATAGTTAAAAAAGTTGAAAAAACAAAATGGCGGCCGCGTAGTAGTGTTTCAAAGTTGGAGTGGTTTTAGACCCCACTTGACCCGAATTGATCTCCCAGATGCCAATATGCTAAAGGGATGTGTTTGGTGTCATCGCACAGGGCATATCCTGTAGTTTACCAGTAAATCCCGAAAATTTGAAAAACCAAGATGGCCGACCGGTGATTTGCTCCCAAAGAAAAGTATTAATTTTACTACATTTTGATTGTCGATTTTCGGCAAGATGGCAACACCTGAGCGAGTTGGTCTGTATAGCGGGGTTGGAGGTCTTGCTACGTAGTGTGGCCGTGTTGAAGAATTTTCCCGGAATTTTTCGTATTTTTTTACTTTTAACGCAAAATGTCAAAAGTCTAAATTTTACCATTTTGCAAAAACAAGTGACAGTCAGTGAAACATTTTATTCCTCCCTATGACCTTTTGTAGGTTTTTTGAATTTCACCTGGCAACACTGAAAGTTATGGCCGATTGAATTTTTAGGGTAGACCTCAAAAGACCCGAATTGATCTCCCAGATGCCGATATGCTACAGGGATGTGTTTGGTGTCACCGCATAGGGTGTATCCTGTAGTTACTAAAAAAATACAATATTCACATAGAAAATTATCGAAAATGGCTAAATTAACATGGCCGCACCAAAATTAGACTTTATTTTTCTGTCAAAATACGACCCCACAGAGACACGCGTGGCCGCTTGCGGCCTCGCGCACCGCGCGACATCTAGTATTCTATAAAGCTCGACTATTTATAATATATAAAGCTCGACTACCACTGACTGACTCACTGACTCACTGATTGACATAATTGTTCTCCCAGAAGGAGTCGTTTTGGAGACAAGTCATATATGAGAAAAGTGTTCAAGATGGCGGGGTGACCCCGGGAAAATTCCGACTTTTCAAAAAAACAAAATGGCGGCCAAGCTTGCCTATCGTATCTCTTTTGTTTTCCGGCCGATTCGGTTAAAATTTTTGGCATCTGTAGAATTTCTTAAACGATTTACAAATATAATGTAAAAAGTTGAAAAAACAAAATGGCGGCCCCGAAATAGTGTTTCAAAATTTGAGTGGTTTTAGACCCCACTTGACCCGAATTGATCTCCCAGATGCCAATATGCTACAGGGATGAGTTTAGTGTCATCGTATAGGGTATATCTTGTAGTTTATCAGAAAATCCCGAAAATTTGAAAAACCAAGATGGCCGACCGGTGATTTGCTCTCACAGAAAGAGATGGATTTTACCAGATTTTGATTGTTGATTTTCGGCAAGATGGCGACACCTGAGCGAGTTGGTCTGTACAGCGGGGTTGGAGGTCTTGCTACGTAGTATTGCCGTGTTTAAGAATTTTCCCAAAATTTGGGGTATTTTTTTACTTTTAATGCAAAATGTCAAAACTCAAAATTTTACCATTTTGCAAAAACGAGTAACAGTCAACGGTACATTTTATCTTTCCCTATGACCTTTAGTAGGATTTTTGATTTTCGCCTGGCAACACTGAAAGTTATGATAGATTGAAATTTTAGGGTAGACGTCAAAAGACCCGAATTGATCTCCCAGATTTCAATATGCTATAGATACGTGTTTGGTGTCATCGCATAGGGAATATCCTGTTGTTTACGGGAAAATCCCTAAAAACAGGAAAAACAAGATGGCCGCCCCTTTATTTTCGTTATACTAAAAAAAATCAATTTTGTTTATTTTTATAGGCATTTTTCAGTCAGTTGGCAACACTTTGGAAAGTTGGCTTGTATGGAACGATTGTGCGTCTTAGTAAACAGTGTTGCCATAAAAAGTAATATTTGAGAAATTAATATTAATTTTTGACTTATGGTAAAAAAATGTTTAATCCAAAATATTTAAACTTTAAAAATGCAGAAGTATATCTACCGGGTACAATCGCTTAAGCTAAACCATCAAAATAAATTTTGTCAAATTTAAATGGCAACACTGATAATTATGACCACTTGAAATCACGAAAAGACCCCAAAAGACACGAATTGATCTCCTGGATGCTAATATGCTACAAGCACGTTATTGGTGTCATCGCATAGGGCATATCCTGTAGTTTATCAGAAAATCCCGAAAAATAGAAAAAACAAGATGGCCGCTCCGTTGTTTTGGTTTTACTGAAAAATTTAAATTTTCTTAATAATAATCGGCATTTTTTAGCCAGTTGGCAACACTTTGGAAAGTTGGCTTGTATGGAGCGATTGTGGGTCTCAGTAAACAGTGTTGCCATGAAAAGTAATATTTTACAATTTTTTATGTTTTTTCAAGTTATACTAAAAAAAGACAAAATTCTCATAGAAAAATATCAAAAATGGCTAAAACAAGATGGGCGCCCAAAGTTAGACTTTATTTTTCTGTCAAAATACGACCCCACAGAGACACGCGTGGCCGCTTGCAGCCTCGCGCACCGCGCGACATCTAGTCTATAATATATAAAGCTCGACTACCACTCACTCACTCACTCACTCACTGACTGACTGATTGACATAATTGTTCTCCCAGAAGGAGTCGTTTTGGAGTCTAGTCATATATGAAAAAAGTGTTCAAGATGGCGGGGTGACCCCGGGAAAATTCCGACTTTTCAAAAAAACAAAATGGCGGCCAGGCTTGCCTATCGTATCTCTTTTGTTTTCCGGCCGATTCGGTTCAAATTTTTGGCATCTGTAGAATTGTTTAGATGATTTGCAAATATTATTTAAAAAGTTGAAAAAACAAAATGGCGGCCGCGTAGTAATGTTTCAAAGTTTAGGCTATTGTAGACCCCACTTGACCCGAATTGATCTCCCAGACGCCAATATGCTATAGGGATGTGTTTGGTGTTATGGCATAAGGCATATCCTGTAGTTTACTAGAAAATCCCGAAAATTTGAAAAACCAAGATGGCCGACCGGTGAATTGCTCCCAAAAAAAGATGAATTTTACCAAATTTTGAATGTCAATTTTCGACAAGATGGCGACACTTGAGCGAGTTGGCTTGTATAGCGGGATTAGAGGTTTTATTACTTAGTGTTGCCATGTTTAAGAATTTTCTTAAAATTTGGGGTATTTTTTTACTTTTAATGCAAAATGTCAAAACTAAAAATTTTACCATTTCGCAAAAACGAGTAACAGTCAACGGTACATTTTATCTCTCCCTATGACCTTTAGTAGGTTTTTGATTTTCACCTGGCAACACTGAAAGTTATGGTAGATTGAAATTTTAGGGTAGACGTCAAAAGACCCGAATTGATCTCCCAGATTCCAATATGCTATAGATACGTGTTTGGTGTCATCGCATAGGGAAAATCCTGTAGTTTACGGGAAAATCCCGAAAAACAGGAAAAACAAGATGGCCGCCCCTTTATTTTTGTTATACTAAAAAAATTCAATTTTGTTTATTTTTATAGGCATTTTTCAGCCAGTTGGCAACACTTTGCAAAGTTGGCTTGTATGGAACGATTGTGGGTCTTAGTAAACAGTGTTGCCATAAAAAGTAATATTTGAGAAATTAATATTAATTTTTGACTTATGGTAAAAAAATGTTTAATCCAAAATATTTAAACTTTACAAATGCAGAAGTATATCTACTTGGTACAATCGCTTAAGCTCAACCATCAAAATAATTTTTGTCAAATTTAAATGGCAACACTGATAATTATGACCACTTGAAATCACGAAAAGACCCCAAAAGACACGAATTGATCTCCTGGATGACAATATGCTACAAGCACGTGATTGGTGTCATCGCATAGGGCATATCCTGTAGTTTATCAGAAAATCCTGAAAAATAGAAAAAACAAGATGGCCGCTCCGTTGTTTTGGTTTTACTGAAAAATTTCCATTTTCTTAATCTTAATCGGCATTTTTTAGCCAGTTGTCAACACTTTGGAAAGTTGGCTTGTATGGAGCGATTGTGGGTCTCAGTAAACAGTGTTGCCATGAAAAGTAATATTTAACAAAATTTTATTAGTTTTCGACTTATACTAAAAAAATACAATATTCACATAGAAAATTATCGAAAATGGCTAAATTAACATGGCCGCACCAAAATTAGACTTTATTTTTCTGTCAAAATACGACCCCACAGAGACACGCGTGGCCGCTTGCGGCCTCGCGCACCGCGCGACATCTAGTATTCTATAAAGCTCGACTATTTATAATATATAAAGCTCGACTACCACTGACTGACTCACTGACTCACTGATTGACATAATTGTTCTCCCAGAAGGAGTCGTTTTGGAGACAAGTCATATATGAGAAAAGTGTTCAAGATGGCGGGGTGACCCCGGGAAAATTCCGACTTTTCAAAAAAACAAAATGGCGGCCAAGCTTGCCTATCGTATCTCTTTTGTTTTCCGGCCGATTCGGTTAAAATTTTTGGCATCTGTAGAATTTCTTAAACGATTTACAAATATAATGTAAAAAGTTGAAAAAACAAAATGGCGGCCCCGAAATAGTGTTTCAAAATTTGAGTGGTTTTAGACCCCACTTGACCCGAATTGATCTCCCAGATGCCAATATGCTACAGGGATGAGTTTAGTGTCATCGTATAGGGTATATCTTGTAGTTTATCAGAAAATCCCGAAAATTTGAAAAACCAAGATGGCCGACCGGTGATTTGCTCTCACAGAAAGAGATGGATTTTACCAGATTTTGATTGTTGATTTTCGGCAAGATGGCGACACCTGAGCGAGTTGGTCTGTACAGCGGGGTTGGAGGTCTTGCTACGTAGTGTTGCCGTGTTTAAGAATTTTCCCAAAATTTGGGGTATTTTTTTACTTTTAATGCAAAATGTCAAAACTCAAAATTTTACCATTTTGCAAAAACGAGTAACAGTCAACGGTACATTTTATCTTTCCCTATGACCTTTAGTAGGATTTTTGATTTTCGCCTGGCAACACTGAAAGTTATGATAGATTGAAATTTTAGGGTAGACGTCAAAAGACCCGAATTGATCTCCCAGATTTCAATATGCTATAGATACGTGTTTGGTGTCATCGCATAGGGAATATCCTGTTGTTTACGGGAAAATCCCTAAAAACAGGAAAAACAAGATGGCCGCCCCTTTATTTTCGTTATACTAAAAAAAATCAATTTTGTTTATTTTTATAGGCATTTTTCAGTCAGTTGGCAACACTTTGGAAAGTTGGCTTGTATGGAACGATTGTGCGTCTTAGTAAACAGTGTTGCCATAAAAAGTAATATTTGAGAAATTAATATTAATTTTTGACTTATGGTAAAAAAATGTTTAATCCAAAATATTTAAACTTTAAAAATGCAGAAGTATATCTACCGGGTACAATCGCTTAAGCTAAACCATCAAAATAAATTTTGTCAAATTTAAATGGCAACACTGATAATTATGACCACTTGAAATCACGAAAAGACCCCAAAAGACACGAATTGATCTCCTGGATGCTAATATGCTACAAGCACGTTATTGGTGTCATCGCATAGGGCATATCCTGTAGTTTATCAGAAAATCCCGAAAAATAGAAAAAACAAGATGGCCGCTCCGTTGTTTTGGTTTTACTGAAAAATTTAAATTTTCTTAATAATAATCGGCATTTTTTAGCCAGTTGGCAACACTTTGGAAAGTTGGCTTGTATGGAGCGATTGTGGGTCTCAGTAAACAGTGTTGCCATGAAAAGTAATATTTTACAATTTTTTATGTTTTTTCAAGTTATACTAAAAAAAGACAAAATTCTCATAGAAAAATATCAAAAATGGCTAAAACAAGATGGGCGCCCAAAGTTAGACTTTATTTTTCTGTCAAAATACGACCCCACAGAGACACGCGTGGCCGCTTGCAGCCTCGCGCACCGCGCGACATCTAGTCTATAATATATAAAGCTCGACTACCACTCACTCACTCACTCACTCACTGACTGACTGATTGACATAATTGTTCTCCCAGAAGGAGTCGTTTTGGAGTCAAGTCATATATGAAAAAAGTGTTCAAGATGGCGGGGTGACCCCGGGAAAATTCCGACTTTTCAAAAAAACAAAATGGCGGCCAGGCTTGCCTATCGTATCTCTTTTGTTTTCCGGCCGATCCGGTTGAAATTTTTGGAATCTGTAGAAATGTTTAAATGATTTACGAAAATAGTTAAAAAAATTGAAAAAACAAAATGGCGGCCGCGTAGTAGTGTTTCAAAGTTGGAGTGGTTTTAGACCCCACTTGACCCGAATTGATCTCCCAGATGCCAATATGCTAAAGGGATGTGTTTGGTGTCATCGCACAGGGCATATCCTGTAGTTTACCAGAAAATCCCGAAAATTTGAAAAACCAAGATGGCCGACCGGTGATTTGCTCCCAAAGAAAAGAATTAATTTTACCACATTTTGAATGTCCATTTTCGGCAAGATGGCAACACCTGAGCGAGTTGGTCTGTATAGCACGGTTGAAGGTCTTGCTACGTAGTGTTGCCGTGTTTAAGAATTTTCCCGGAATTTTTCGTATTTTTTTACTTTTAACCCAAAATGTCAAAACTCTAAATTTAACCATTTTGCGAAAACGAGTGACAGTCAATGGAACATTTTATCTCTCCCTATGACCTTTTTTAGGTTTTTTGATTTTCGCCTGGCAGCACTGAAA
Organism: Ethmia dodecea; assembly: GCA_963855545.1. Taxonomy (NCBI): domain Eukaryota; kingdom Metazoa; phylum Arthropoda; class Insecta; order Lepidoptera; family Depressariidae; genus Ethmia; species Ethmia dodecea. The sequence continues at coordinate 6,762,926 of OY979443.1, forward strand.
GTTATGGTTGATTTAATTTTTAGGGTAGACCTCGAAAGACCCGAATTGATCTCCCAGGTGCCGATATGCTACAGGGATGTGTTTGGTGTCATCGCATAAGGTAAATCCTGTAGTTTACCAGAAAATCCCGAAAATCTGAAAAAACAAGATGGCCGACCGGTGATTTGCTCCCAAAGAAAAGAATTAATTTTACCACATTTTGAATGTCCATTTTCGGCAAGATGGCAACACCTGAGCGAGTTGGTCTGTATAGCACGGTTGAAGGTCTTGCTACGTAGTGTTGCCGTGTTTAAGAATTTTCCCGGAATTTGGAGTATTTTTTTACTTTTAACCCAAAATGTCAAAACTCTAAATTTAACCATTTTGCGAAAACGAGTGACAGTCAATGGAACATTTTATCTCTCCCTATGACCTTTTGTAGGTTTTTTGATTTTCGCCTGGCAGCACTGAAAGTTATGGTTGATTTAATTTTTAGGGTAGACCTCGAAAGACCCGAATTGATCTCCCAGGTGCCGATATGCTACAGGGATGTGTTTGGTGTCATCGCATAAGGTAAATCCTGTAGTTTACCAGAAAATCCCGAAAATCTGAAAAAACAAGATGGCCGACCGGTGATTTGCTCCCAAAGAAAATAATTAATTTTACCACATTTTGAATGTCCATTTTCGGCAAGATGGCAACACCTGAGCGAGTTGGTCTGTATAGCACGGTTGAAGGTCTTGCTACGTAGTGTTGCCGTGTTTAAGAATTTTCCCGGAATTTGGAGTATTTTTTTACTTTTAACCCAAAATGTCAAAACTCTAAATTTAACCATTTTGCGAAAACGAGTGACAGTCAATGGAACATTTTATCTCTCCCTATGACCTTTTGTAGGTTTTTTGATTTTCGCCTGGCAGCACTGAAAGTTATGGTTGATTTAATTTTTAGGGTAGACCTCGAAAGACCCGAATTGATCTCCCAGGTGCCGATATGCTACAGGGATGTGTTTGGTGTCATCGCATAAGGTAAATCCTGTAGTTTACTAGAAAATCCCGAAAAATAGAAAAAACAAGATGGCCGCCCCGTTATTTTTGTTTTACTGAAAAAAATCAATTTTCTTAATCTTAATAGGCATTTTTTAGCCAGTTGGCAACACTTTGGAAAGTTGGCTTGTATGGAGCGATTGTGGGTCTCAGTAAACAGTATTGCCATGAAAAGTAATATTTCACAAAATTTTATTATTTTTCGACTTAAAACGGCTGAAACAAGATGGCCGCCCCAAAAGTAGACTTTATTTTTCTGTTACAATCGAACCGCACAGAGACACGCGTGGCCGCTTGCGGCCTCGCGCACCGCGCGACATCTAGTATAATATATAAAGCTCGATTACCACTGACTCACTGACATAACTGTTCTCCCAGAAGGAGTCGTTTTGGAGAAAAGTCTTGTAGGGAAAAAGTGTTCAAGATAGCAAAGTGACTTAAGGAAAATTCCGACTTTTCAAAAAAACAAAATGGCGGCCAAGGTTGCCTATCGTATCTCGTTTGTTTTCCGGCCGATTCAGTTCAAATTTTAGGAATCTGTAGTACTGCTTAGATGATTTACGAAAATAATTTAAAAAGTTGAAAAAACAAAATGGCGGCCGCGAAGTAATGTATCAAAGTTGGAGTGGTTTTAGACCCACTTGACCCGAATTGATCTCCCCGATGCTAATATGCTAAAGGGATGTGTTTGGTGTCATCGCACAGGGCATATCTTGTAGTTTACCAGAAAATCCCGAAAATCTGAAAAACCAAGATGGCCGACCAGTGATTTGCTCCCAAAGAAAGAAATGGATTTTACCAGATTTTGACTGTCGATTTTCGGCAAGATGGCAACACCTGAGCGAGTTGGTCTGTATAGCGGGGTTAGAGGTCTTTTGGAGGTGTTGAAGAATTTTCCCGGAATTTTTCGTATTTTTTTACTTTTAACGCAAAATGTTAAAAGTCTAAATTTTACCATTTTGCAAAAACAAGTGACAGTAAGTGAAACATTTTATCCCTCTCTATGACCTTTTATAGGTTTTTCGAATTTCACCTGGCAACATTGAAAGTTATGGTCGATTGAATTTTTAGGGTAGACCTCAAAAGACCCGAATTGATCTCCCAGATGCAAATATGCTACAAGGTTGTGTTTGGTGTCATTGCGTAGGGCATATCCTGCAGTTTACTAGGGCCGCGTTCCTAAACCAAGTTAATTATTACCTGACAGTAGTCTGTTTCAGTCACACATTAATGTCTTGCATAACGCTATCCCTTCCTTTACACTTCACCGAGTGAATTTTAAATGTTTTGGAACGCGGCCCAGAAAAATCCGAAAAACTGAAAAAACAAGATGGCCGCTCCGGTATTCTCTCTTTACTGAAAAAATTGGGTTTTTACATTTTTTGTCCGTATTTTTAGGCAAGTTGGCAACACTTTGGCAAGTTGGGTTGTATGCAGCGATTGTGGGTCTCAGTGAACAGTGTTACCAAGAAAAGTTATATTTTTCAAAATTTTATTATTTTTCGACTTTTACTAAAAAAAGACAAATTTTACATAGAAAATTACCAAAAATGGCTAAAACAAGATGGGTGCCCAAAATTAGAGTTTATTTTTCTGTCGAAATACGACCCCACAGAGACACGCGTGGCCGCTTGCGGCCTCGCGCACCGCGCGACATCTAGTATAATATATATAGCTCGACTACCACTCACTCACTGACTGACTCATTGACATAATTGTTCTCCCAGAAGGAGTCGTTTTGGAGTCAAGTCATGTAGGAGAAAAGTGTTCAAGATGGCGGAGTGACCTAGGGAAAATTCCGACTTTTCAAAAAAACAAAATGGCGGCCAAGCTTGCCCATCGTATCTCTTTTGTTTTCCGGCCGATCCGATTCAAATTTTTGGCATCTGTAGTTTTATTAAGATGATTTACGAAAATTATTTAAAAAATTGAAAAAACAAAATGGCGGCCGCGTAGTAGTGTTTCAAAGTTGGAGTGGTTTTAGACCCCACTTGACCCGAATTGATCTCCCAGACACCAATATGCTAAAGGGATGTGTTTGGTGTCATCGCATATATAAAATTAAACCAGCAGAGTGACAACACAGTTGTTTATTTCGCTACTTCAGAATATAGAGTGAACGCTTACACAACACTAATAGAGTTTTTATAGACTAGATGCGCGTGGTGGGGGTAGCACACCCAATCACCGCACATCAACTGATCTACTATCACTTTTTGCATGTACTTACTTTATTTGTATTGCATGATTAATAGTATTAATACAAAGTTACTAAATTATTACATTATTAAATAATAGCTTACATTCGTCCATCCTGACATTAGGTCGCGTCCCTGCGACCTTTAGGCTTTTAGGACGAGGAACGCAAGAAACCAGTACCTACACAACTGATAATATTCATTTCTTTTTATATATAAAAAAAATACCGAGGCTACTATTATTACTGATAGATTCTATGACATTATGATATATTCTATGATATTATACCCATACTATAACATTAAGCAAATTATATAAAAGAACACTTCATTAATTCCCTGCGACCTTTAGAATGGACCACGTAATATCCAATAATTAACCATTTTTGACTATATTTTTTTGTAAACAATATAATAAATCATTAACTATTTATGACTATATTTTTTTGTAAACAATACAATAAATCATTAACTATTTATGACCATATTTTTTTTGTAAACAGATACCAACGCTATTTATGACCATATATTTTTTGTAAACAATACAATAAATTGTTAACCATTTATAACCATATTTTTTTTTGTAAACAATACAATAGATAAATCATTAATTATTTATGATCATATATTTTTGTGAACAGATACGTACCAAATACCAATGCTATTATTCTAACAGAGATTCTAAGATATTGTTTCCATACTATAATTGCTATTGCTATCTACACTTCAATGCTATCTACACTTCAATGCTATCTACACTTCAATGCTATCTACACTTCAATGCTATCTACACTTCAATGCTATCTACACTTCAATGCTATCTACACTTCAATGCTATCTACACTTCAATGCTATCTACACTTCAATGCTATCTACACTTCAATGCTATCTACACTTCAATGCTATCTACACTTCAATGCTATCTACACTTCAATGCTATCTACACTTCAATGCTATCTACACTTCAATGCTATCTACACTTCAATGCTATCTACACTTCAATGCTATCTACACTTCAATGCTATCTACACTTCAATGCTATCTACACTTCAATGCTATCTACACTTCAATGCTATCTACACTTCAATGCTATCTACACTTCAATGCTATCTACACTTCAATGCTATCTACACTTCAATGCTATCTATACTTCAATGCTATCTATACTTCAATGCTATCTATACTTCAATGCTATCTATACTTCAATGCTATCTATACTTCAATGCTATCTATACTTCAATGCCTCGATGCCCCGTTGCCTCGTTACCCTACTGCCTCGATGTCGCGATGCCTCGTTGCTCCAATGCTCCGATACCGCGATGCTGCGATGCTCCGATGCCGCGATGCTCCGATGCCCCGATGCTCGGCTGCTCCGATAACCCGATGCTCGGCTACTGCGATGCTCCGATGCCCCGATGCTCGGCTGCTGCGATGCCCCGATGCTCGGCTGCTGCGATGCCCCGATGCTCGGCTGCTGCGATGCCCCGATGCTCTGCTGTTCTGCCCCCGGCTACCCGGCTGCCCGGCTGCCCTGCTGCTCGGCTGCCCGGCTGCTCCACTGCCCGGCTGTTCCACTGCCAAGCTGCTCCACTGCCCGGCTGCTCCACTGCCCGGCTGCTCCACTTCCCGGCTGCTCCACTTCCCGTCTGCTCCACTGCCCGGCTGCTCCACTTCCCGGCTGCTCCACTGCCCGGCTGCTCCACTGCCTGGCTGCTCCACGGCCCTTCTGCTCGGCTGCCCGGCTGCTTCAATATTTCAATGCTATCCAATACTGTCCAATACTATCCAATACTATCCAATACTATCCAATACTATCCAATACTATCCAATACTATCCAATACTATCCAATACTATCCAATACTATCCAATACTATCCAATACTATCCAATACTATCCAATACTATCCAATACTATCCAATACTATCCAATACTATCCAATACTATCCAATACTATCCAATACTATCCAATACTATCCAATACTATCCAATACTATCCAATACTATCCAATACTATCCAATACTATCCAATACTTCAATACTATTCAATATTTCAATACTTCAATACTATTCAATACTATTCAATACTTTTCAATACTTTTCAATACTTTTCAATACTATTCAATACTTTTCAATACTATTCAATACTTTAATACTTTTGAATACTTTAATACTTTTGAATACTTTAATACTTTTGAATACTTTAATACTTTTGAATACTTTAATACTTTTGACTACTTCAATACTATTCAATACTTCAATACTATTCAATACTTTTCAATACTGCAATACTTTTCGATACCTTTCAATACTTTTCAATACTTCAATACTATTCAATACTTCAATACCTTTGAATACTTCAATACTATTCAATACTTCATTACTTTTCAATACTTCAATACTATTCAATACTTCAATTCTATTCAATACTATTCGGCTGTAATTCAATACTATTCGATGTAAATCTGAAATAAAGTATTATTATTAAATACTATTCAATACTATTCGGCTGTAGTGCCTGTAGTTCAATACCATTCGATGTAAATCTGAAATAAAGTATTATTATTAAATACTATTCAATACTATACGGCTGTAGTTCAATACCATTCGATGTAAATCTAAAATAAAGTATTATTATTATTATTATTCAACACTATTCAATACTTTTCAATACTATTCAATACTTCAATACCTTTGAATACTTCAATACTATTCAATACTTCATTACTTTTCAATACTTCAATTCTATTCAATACTATTAGGCTGTAATTCAATACTATTCGATGTAAATCTGAAATAAAGTATTATTATTAAATACTATTCAATAATATACGGCTGTAGTTCAATACCATTCGATGTAAATCTAAAATAAAGTATTATTATTATTATTATTCAACACTATTCAATACTTTTCAATACTTTTCAATACTATTCAATACTATTCAATACTTTTCAATATTATTCAATACTTTTCAATACTATTCATTCAATACATACATAATCTGACTGATATCTCCCACTAAGGTAGGCAGAGACAATAGACTACCACTTGCTAAGATCCTGGCAGATCTCTTGTGCCTCATCAGAATCCATCAAACGACTCATAAGATATATCGCCGATCTGGTCGATTTAAGTACGCCTAAGTCGTCCTCTACCGACTCGCCCATTTACAACACCCTTGTATAATATTTGTCTCGCTGGGACTCATTCATCCGTTTAATGCGACCAAACCAACAGTCCCTTTCAAATCCTATTCACTATATCAACTTTCCAGCCGCAACGCTTTCGAATCACACTATTCTTCACTCACTACTATTCAATACTTACTCCAATTTATACAATAATAATGCACACACGTCGGTAGAGCCAGTACTACAGTTACAATATTTCAATACGCATATATAAAAAGACACTTGTTCATTAATAAAATTAATCTAACAACATAATTCTTAATATTATACCATCACTATAACCACTCATTACCATCATTATCTTGACAGTTTATCAAAGAATCATAAAATAATTTACGTAATCCTTATATAGGCATATTTAAACTCAGTTGCCAGTACCTACTTGATTTGTCACCATTATTAATTGTCAGACTCAGAACTACCAGCACTAGATTCGGTACTTTAAAGTGGCTGCATCTCTCACATGTCGCTTCAGCATGAGTACCTACTTCAAAGACATGAAAACTGTGTCAAGAAAACTTAATGAATTGCTTCGAGAAAAGGATAGTACGACCGTGCCGCTTTTTGCTCGACTTGGCCCGACTACCGTGCCCCCAGATTGTGTCTCTGAAGATTACTCCTCCAAAATAGAAGATGAAGGCAGAGTTACACTGGCCAAGGATCGTGAGAAAACAAGATTTAACTTGGAAGACAAGTTATCTGTACCTGTACGGCTTCATTGTACATACAATTGTTATTTTCATTGCTCGGCGACCCACATTACCTACTCTCGGCGCGGTAACATGTCTACTTAGCGATTATTCTAATTTAAATACTGTTACTTATCTATCAACTCGAGAAAAAGAAGTACCATCAACTGAACTGTACAATATTAACTTATACCTTATAAACTTTATTAATAGTATGTGTTTGTGATCTATCCGAACGCACTCCAACAACTGAACTATAAATAACTTGACAGCGAACTAGTGCTTTTTATTTTCCTATATTATAGAATTTGGAATTTAGAGTGCCTTTTATTTAGATTGACTTTTTTTTAAGTGCAATGTAACTTGGATGATTTTTATTTTCAAAATTTACCCTCCAAACTATATCTACCTACTCACCAAAGAGTTCCCACATCAGACATTTTTTAACAAATCATTAAATTCCAGCTAACACACACTCAGTATGCCAAAATACTAGAATTGGCCACTTCAACAATTACTACCTTAAAATAGAGGCGTTTCCGCCACCGCAACTATAAATATTGTAGGTATAGGAACAAGCGTGGTCACCCTTATATTTCTAAAGTATTCCGATTAAAACCCGCACCTCGTCCTATTAATTTGCTTCGCAAACTCACTAAAGGTTGATTCTGATAAAGAACTTGATGATGAAACTTTTTACCATGGCATCACTGGCGACCCAAACGCAGTTGATATTGTCTAAACATATGCTCATTGAAGATTCGCTTACTGAATCATTTCATTGAAATCCGCACAGATGCGGACGATACTTTTTTTTTTATAAAATGTAGGTATTAGAATACTTTTAAAAAATCAACCAATTTACATCATGTAAATATAAACCTACAAGCAAAACGTAATGAGCCTAACCTATTTATAGCTTACCCCAATTCTTTGGTAATAACAACTTACAACATTTCAAATAATATAAAAATATAAAATAATACCTCTTTTATAAAACTGAAAACTTTTCTTATAAACAAATTTCATAATGGCATAATATTATGAGTTCTTTTAGTATAGTCCAAAATTTAAAAATATTGACTTATGTTAACGAAACAATTATTATTAGAGGAAATATACTTCGACTTTAACTTTTATAAATATTAGCTATATAGTTAAAAATTCTGACAATCTCTATAGATTTCCTTAGCGACACCCCTACACGGTGCCATAGAATATACCTCTACCATGTACCCTAAAATCTTGTAATACCTACATATTGCATGCAAATAAAATAATAAATTTGATTTGAACCAAAACCGAATTTGCTACAGTCTGAGAGACAGATCAGCAATATAACCCCGCCACAATGGCAGGATGACCACAATATTGGTAACTGTCGCTAAAGTCGAAACTTTAATGCCTTTAGGCATTAAGTTCGCCATGTGTACATTTTCTTGGCACATGAAGTTAAATAAATAAATAAACTTACAGTCGTTCACTATCCTGCGATGCGCTATGAACCCGATGACTGTTCCAACGGCTCCCTCTCCAAACCGCACTGCAACTGCGGTAAGCGCCGCGAGAATCATCTCGCCGAGACTTGCTTTGACCCTGAAATCCCATTAAAACCCAGCACAACGTGTGTTCTACTTTTGTAAAACGCATCAAAGTTAATATTTGACAACTCTTGTAATTTTTGTATAAGCTTCTAGTGAATAGCACACACCTAGATACTACCCCATTTAATGATTATAATGTATTACGTATTTCTTTTGGTGTAGCAATACATGTATTAATATTTAAAAATAATAGGTAATAGTTGCAATCATAATAGAAATTCAAAGAAATGGACAAAATGATTTATCAAAAGAAAATAATAGATTATAATCGTTCTTGTATGTACATAAACCTATTTACTACATATTTTGATTTTATTATATACATTTACGGTATAAAATAATCTCTACACATAAAAAAAGCAAAGAAAAATTCTTACCGATTTGACGTGGATAACCCCTCTTCTGAATTTATAAAATTAAACCAGCAGAGTGACAACACAGTTGTTTATTTCGCTACTTCAGAATACAGAGTGAACGCTTACACAACACTAATAGAGTTTTTATAGACTAGATGCGCGTGGTGGGGGTAGCACACCCAATCACCGCACATCAACTGATCTACTATCACTTTTTGCATGTACTTACTTTATTTGTATTGCATGATTAATAGTATTAATACAAAGTTACTAAATTATTACATTATTAAATAATAGCTTACACATAGGACATATCCTGTAGTTTACCAGAAAATCCCGAAAATTTGAAAAACCAAGATGGCCGACGGGTGATTTGCTCTCAAAGAAAGGGATACGTTTTACCACATTTTGATTGTCGATTTTCGGCAAGATGGCAACACCTGAGTGAGTTGGTCTGTATAGCGGGGTTGGAGGTCTCATTACGTAGTGTTGCCATGTTTAAGAATGTTCCCGGAATTTGGCGTATTTTTTTACTTTTAATGCAAAATGTCAAAACTCAAAATTTTACCATTTTGCAAAAACAAGTGACAGTCAGTGAAACATTTTATCTCTCCTTATGACCTTTTGTAGGTTTTTTGATTTTCGCCTGGCAACACTGAAAGTTATGGTTGATTTAATTTTTAGGGTAGACCTCAAAAGACCCGAATTGATCTCCCAGATGCCGATATGCTACAGGGATGTGTTTGGTGTCACCGCATAGGGTATATCCTGTAGTTTACCAGAAAATCCCGAAAATCTGAAAAAACAAGATGGCCGACCCGTTATTTTTGTTTTACTGAAAAATTTCAATTTTCTTAATCTTAATCGGCATTTTTTAGCCAGTTGGCAACACTTTGGAAAGTTGGCTTGTATGGTGCGATTGTAGGTCTCAGTAAACAGTGCTGCCATGAAAAAAATATTTAACAAAATTTTATTATTTTTCGACTTAAAATGACTAAAACAAGATGGGCGCCCAAAATTAGACTCTATTTTTCTATCAAAATAAAACCCCACAGAGACACGCGTGGCCGCTTGCGGCCTCGCGCACCGCGCGACATCTAGTATAATATATATAGCTCGACTACCACTCACTCACTGACTGACTGACTCATTGACATAATTGTTCTCCCAGAAGGAGTCGTTTTGGAGTCAAGTCATGTACGAGAAAAGTGTTCAAGATGGCGGGGTGACCCCGGGAAAATTCCGACTTTTCAAAAAAACAAGATGGCGGCCAAGGTTGCCTATCGTAACTCTTTTGTTTTCCGGCCGATTGGGTTCAAATTTTGGGAATCTGTAGTACTGCTTAGATGATTTACGAAAATAGTTAAAAAAGTTGAAAAAACAAAATGGCGGCCGCGTAGTAGTGTTTCAAAGTTGGAGTGGTTTTAGATCCCACTTGACCCGAATTGTTCTCCCAGATGCCAATATGCTAAAGGGATGTGTTTGGTGTCATCGCACAGGGCATATCCTGTAGTTTACCAGAAAATCCCGAAAATTTGAAAAACCAAGATGGCCGACCGGTGATTTGATCCCAAAGAAAAGTATTAATTTTACCACATTTTCATTGTCGATTTTCGGCAAGATGGCAACACCTGAGCGAGTTGGTCTGTATAGCGGAGTTGGAGGTCTTGCTACGTAGTGTGGCCGTGTTGAAGAATTTTCCCGGAATTTTTCGTATTTTTTTACTTTTAACGCAAAATGTCAAAAGTCTAAATTTTACCATTTTGCAAAAACAAGTGACAGTCAGTGAAACATTTTATCTCTCCTTATGACCTTTTGTAGGTTTTTTGATTTTCGCCTGGCAACACTGAAAGTTATGGTTGATTTAATTTTTAGGGTAGACCTCAAAAGACCCGAATTGATCTCCCAGATGCCGATATGCTACAGGGATGTGTTTGGTGTCACCGCATAGGGTATATCCTGTAGTTTAACAGAAAATCCCGAAAATCTGAAAAAACAAGATGGCCGACCCGTTATTTTTGTTTTACTGAAAAATTTCAATTTTCTTAATCTTAATCGGCATTTTTTAGCCAGTTGGCAACACTTTGGAAAGTTGGCTTGTATGGTGCGATTGTAGGTCTCAGTAAACAGTGTTGCCATGAAAAAAATATTTAACAAAATTTTATTATTTTTCGACTTAAAATGACTAAAACAAGATGGGCGCCCAAAATTAGACTCTATTTTTCTATCAAAATAAGACCCCACAGAGACACGCGTGGCCGCTTGCGGCCTCGCGCACCGCGCGACATCTAGTATAATATATAAAGCTCGACTACCACTCACTCACTCACTGACTGACTCATTGACATAATTGTTCTCCCAGAAGGAGTCGTTTTGGAGACAAGTCATATATGAGAAAAGTGTTCAAGATGGCGGGGTGACCCCGGGAAAATTCCGACTTTTCAAAAAAACAAGATGGCGGCCAAGGTTGCCTATCGTATCTCTTTTGTTTTCCGGCCGATTGGGTTCAAATTTTGGGAATCTGTAGTACTGCTTAGATGATTTACGAAAATAGTTAAAAAAGTTAAAAAAACAAAATGGCGGCCGCGTAGTAGTGTTTCAAAGTTGGAGTGGTTTTAGACCCCACTTGACCCGAATTGATCTCCCAGATGCCAATATGCTAAAGGGATGTGTTTGGTGTCATCGCACAGGGCATATCCTGTAGTTTACCAGAAAATCCCGAAAATTTAAAAACCAAGATGGCCGACCGGTGATTTGCTCCCAAAGAAAAGTATTAATTTTACCACATTTTGATTGTCGATTTTCGGCAAGATGGCAAAACCTGAGCGAGTTGGTCTGTATAGCGGGGTTGGAGGTCTTGCTACGTAGTGTGGCCGTGTTGAAGAACTTTCCCGGAATTTTTCGTATTTTTTTACTTTTAACGCAAAATGTCAAAAGTCTAAATTTTACCATTTTGCAAAAACAAGTGACAGTCAGTGAAACATTTTATTCCTCCCTATGACCTTTTGTAGGTTTTTTGAATTTCACCTACAACACTGAAAGTTATGGCCGATTGAATTTTTAGGGTAGACCTCAAAAGACCCGAATTGATCTCCCAGATGCCGATATGCTGCAGGGATGTGTTTGGTGTCATCGCATAGGGTATATCCTGTAGTTTACTATAAAATCCCGAAAAATAAAAAAAAACAAGATGGCCGCCCCGTTGTTTTTGTTTTACTGAAAAAATTCAATTTTCCTAATCTTAATCGACATTTTTTAGCCAGTTGGCAACACTTTGGAAAGTTGGCTTGTATGGAGCGATTGTGGGTCTCAGTAAGCAGTGTTGCCATAAAAAGCAATATTTAAGAAAATTTTATTCTTTTTCGACTTAAAATGGCTAAAACAAGATGGCCGCCCAAAATTAGACTTTATTTTCTGTCACAATCGAACCACACAGAGACACGCGTGGCCGCTTGCGGCCTCGCGCACCGCGCGACATCTAGTCTATATATATAAAAGGAGAAGCTAAATCTAAAAATCAAGGCCCAGCCCAAACCGCTGAACATAGAAACATGAAATTTTGTGTGTAGGTTACGTTTATAGCAGAGACCAGTTTAAATAAATAGACTGTCAATGCCCATACAACGAATCGTAACTCAAATAAAGCTCAAAAATTATATAATATCCAGATGGCGCTGCTCCATAATATAATAATCGCACCAGAGCCATTAAATCCAGGAAATTTAAATAAGTTCTTCAATAAAACTTCGGAAAAATATATTTTTCTTTTTTAGAACATACAAGATTCTTCATTAATTTGAAATTAAAAAAAATCTTTCGCATACATTGTTAACACCACCTTCATGTATATTGACGCGAATATACAGATGGCGTGGCTATAAAGAAGAATGAAAGGTAGCCAAGGTACAAGTATCGAATCGTTTTCCTAATAAATGGCGCTCAACACAAACCTTTTTTAACTAGTCAAAACCACAAAGCTTTTATTTAACTTGCAATGTATGTATATTGTATGTATATAACTATGTATGTTCGGGTGGAATCTTGCAACTCAATTTTGAAGTAGATATCTGCAACGTGTATATCCTGTAGTTTACCAGAAAATCCCGAAAATCTGAAAAAACAAGATGGCCACCCCGTTATTTTTGTTTTACTGAAAAATTTAAATTTTCTTAATAATAATCGACTTTTTTAGCCAGTTGGCAACACTTTGGAAAGTTGACTTATATGGAGCGATTGTGGGTCTCAGTAAACAGTGTTGCCATGAAAAAAAATATTTTTTTTTTTATTATTTTTCGATTTAAAATGGCTAAAACAAGATGGGCGCCCAAAGTTAGACTTTATTTTTCTGTCAAAATACGACCCCACAGAGACACGCGTGGCCGCTTGCGGCCTCGCGCACCGCGCGACATCTAGTCTATAATATATAAAGCTCGATTACCACTGACTCACTGACTCACTGACATAATTGTTCTCCCAGAAGGAGTCGTTTTGGAGTCAAGTCATATATGAGAAAAGTGTGCAAGATGGTGGAGTGACTCCGGGAAAATTCCGACTTTTCAAAAAAACAAAATGGCGGCCAGTCGTGCCTATCGTATCTCTTTTGTTTTCCGGCCGATCCGGTTCAAATTTTTGGCATCTGTAGTATTGCTTAGATGATTTACGAATATTATTTAAAAAATTGTAAAACCAAAATGGCGGCCGCGTAGTAGTGTTTCAAAGTTGGAGTGGTTTTAGACCCCACTTGACCCGAATTGATTTCCCAGACACCAATATGCTAAAGGGATGTGTTTGGTGTCATCGCATAGGACATATCCTGTAGTTTACCAGAAAATCCCGAAAATTTGAAAAACCAAGATGGCCGACCGGTGATTTGCTCTCAAAGAAAGGGATACGTTTTACCACATTTTGATTGTCGATTTTCGGCAAGATGGCAACACCTGAGCGAGTTGGTCTGTATAGCGGGGTAGAGGTCTTGCTACGTAGTGTTGCCGTGTTTAAGAATTTTTACGGAATTTAACGTATTTTTTAACTTTTAACGCAAAATGTCAAAACTCTAAATTTTACCATTTTGCAAAAAAAAGTGACAGTCAGTGAAACATTTTATCCCTCTTTATGACTTTTTGTAGGTTTTTTGATTTTCGTCTGGCAACACTGAAAGTTATGGTTGATTTAATTTTCAGGGTAGACCTCAAAAGACCCGAATTGATCTCCCAGATGCCGATATACTACAGGGATGTGTTTGGTGTCATCGCATAGGGTATATCCTGTAGTTTACCAGAAAATCCCGAAAAATAGAAAAAACAAGATGGCCGCACCGTTATTTTTGTTTTACTGGAAAATTTCAATTTTCTTAATAATAATCGGCATTTTTTAGCCAGTTGGCAACACTTTGGAGAGTTGGCTTGTATGGTGCGATTGTAGGTCTCAGTAAACAGTGTTGTCATGAAAAAAAATATTTAACAAAATTTTATTATTTTTCGACTTAAAATGGCTAAAACAAGATGGGTGCCCAAAATTAGACTCTATTTTTCTGTCAAAATAAGACCCCACAGAGACACGCGTGGCCGCTTGCGGCCTCGCGCACCGCGCGACATCTAGTCTATCTAGTTTATTTATAATATATAAAGCTCGACTACCACTCACTCACTGACTCACTGACTGATTGACATAATTGTTCTCCCAGAAGGAGTCGTTTTGGAGACAAGTCGTATATGAGAACAGTATTCAAGATGGCGGGGTGACCCCGGGAAAATTCCGACTTTTCAAAAAAACAAAATGGTGGCCAGGCTTGCCTATCGTATCTCTTTTGTTTTCCGGCCGATTCGGTTCAAATTTTCGGCATCTGTAGAATTGTTTAGACGATTTGCAAATATTATTTAAAAAGTTGAAAAAACAAAATGGCGGCCGCGTAGTAATGTTGCAAAGTTTAGGCTATTGTAGACCCCACTTGACCCGAATTGATCTCCCAGACGACAATATGCTATAGGGATGTGTTTGGTGTCATCGCATAGGGCATATCCTGTAGTTGACCAGAAAATCCCGAAAATTTGAAAAACCAAGATGGCCGACCGTTGATTTGCTCCCGAAGAAAAAGATGAATTTTACCAGATTTTGAAGGTCAATTTTCGATAAGATGGCGACACCTGAGCGAGTTGGCTTGTACAGCGGGGTTAGAGGTCTCATTACTTAGTGTTGCCATGTTTAAGAATTATCCCAAAATTATGGGTATTTTTTTAATTTTAATGCAAAATGTCAGAACTAAAAATTTTACCATTTCCCAAAAACAAGTAACAGTCAACGGTACATTTTATCTCTCCCTATGACCTTTAGTAGGTTTTTTGATTTTTGCCTGGCAACACTGAAAGTTATGGCCGATTGAATTTTTAGGGTAGACCTCAAAAGACCCGAATTGATCTCCCAGAAGCCAATATGCCACAGAGACGTGATTAGTGTCATTGCATAGGGCATATCCTGTAGTTTACCAGAAAAATCCGAAAAACTGGAAAAACAAGATGGCCGCTCCGGTATTCTCTCTTTACTGAAAAAATTGGGTTATTATAATTTTTATCGGTATTTTTAGGCAAGTTGGCAACACTTTGGAAAGTTGGCTTGTATGGAGCGATTGTGGGTCTTAGTAAACAGTGTTGCCATGAAAAGTAATATTTAACAAATTTTATTATTTTTTGACTTGTACTAAAAATGGCTAAAACAAGATGGGTGCCCAAAATTAGACTTTATTTTTCTGTCAAAATACGACCCCACAGAGACACGCGTGGCCGCTTGCGGCCTCGCGCACCGCGCGACATCTAGTTTATAATATATAAAGCTCGACTACCACTCACTCACTGATTGACATAATTGTTCTCCCAGAAGGAGTCGTTTTGGAGTCAAGTCATGTAGGGGAAAAGTGTGCAAAGTGGCGGGGTGACCCCAGGAAAATTCCGACTTTTCAAAAAAACAAAATGGCGGCCGGGCTTGCCTATCGTATCTCTTTTGTTTTCGGACCGATTCGGTTCAAATTTTCGGCATCTATAGGATCGCTTATATGATTTACGAAAATAATTAAAAAATTTGAAAAAACAAAATGGCGGCCGCGTAGTAGTGTTTCAAAGTTGGAGTGGTTTTAGACCCCACTTGACCCGAATTGATCTCCCAGATGCTAATATGCTAAAGGGATGTGTTTGGTGTCATCGCACAGGGCATATCCTGTAGTTTACCAGAAAATCCCGAAAATCTGAAAAACCAAGATGGCCGACCGGTGATTTGCTCCCAAAGAATAGTATTAATTTTACCACATTTTGATTGTCGATTTTCGGCAAGATGGCAACACCTGAGCGAATTGAGCTGTATAGCGGGGTTGGAGGTCTTGCTACGTAGTGTTGCCGTGTTTAAGAATTTTCCCGGAATTTGGAGTATTTTTTTACTTTTAACGCAAAATGTCATAACTCTAAATTTTACCATTTTGCAAAAACAAGTGACAGTCAGTGAAACATTTTATCTCTCCTTATGACTTTTTGTAGGTTTTTTGATTTTCGCCTGGCAACACTGAAAGTTGTGGTTGATTTAATTTTTAGGGTAGACCTCAAAAGACCCGAATTGATCTCCCAGATGCCGATATGCTGCAGGGATGTGTTTGGTGTCATCGCATAGGGTATATCCTGTAGTTTACTATAAAATCCCGAAAAATAAAAAAAAACAAGATGGCCGCCCCGTTGTTTTTGTTTTACTGAAAAAATTCAATTTTCCTAATCTTAATCGACATTTTTTAGCCAGTTGGCAACACTTTGGAAAGTTGGCTTGTATGGAGCGATTGTGGGTCTCAGTAAGCAGTGTTGCCATAAAAAGCAATATTTAAGAAAATTTTATTCTTTTTCGACTTAAAATGGCTAAAACAAGATGGCCGCCCAAAATTAGACTTTATTTTCTGTCACAATCGAACCACACAGAGACACGCGTGGCCGCTTGCGGCCTCGCGCACCGCGCGACATCTAGTCTATATATATAAAAGGAGAAGCTAAATCTAAAAATCAAGGCCCAGCCCAAACCGCTGAACATAGAAACATGAAATTTTGTGTGTAGGTTACGTTTATAGCAGAGACCAGTTTAAATAAATAGACTGTCAATGCCCATACAACGAATCGTAACTCAAATAAAGCTCAAAAATTATATAATATCCAGATGGCGCTGCTCCATAATATAATAATCGCACCAGAGCCATTAAATCCAGGAAATTTAAATAAGTTCTTCAATAAAACTTCGGAAAAATATATTTTTCTTTTTTAGAACATACAAGATTCTTCATTAATTTGAAATTTAAAAAAATCTTTCGCATACATTGTTAACACCACCTTCATGTATATTGACGCGAATATACAGATGGCGTGGCTATAAAGAAGAATGAAAGGTAGCCAAGGTACAAGTATCGAATCGTTTTCCTACTAGATGGCGCTCAACACAAACCTTTTTTAACTAGTCAAAACCACAAAGCTTTTATTTAACTTGCAATGTATGTATATTGTATGTATATAACTATGTATGTTCGGGTGGAATCTTGCAACTCAATTTTGAAGTAGATATCTGCAACCGATTGAGCTGAAATTTGATAGGTATACTTATGTAAGTTCGACGGTGAAGGAAAACATCGTGAGGAAACCCGCAGGTACCAGAAATAATTCCGAGACAGTGCAAACAGACTCGGTCCGCTGATGGGCTCACCGCCTATCACGTTTAGGAGTCCAAAAACTATCTCGTGAAATGTGGGTATATCC
Organism: Ethmia dodecea; assembly: GCA_963855545.1. Lineage (NCBI taxonomy): Eukaryota > Metazoa > Arthropoda > Insecta > Lepidoptera > Depressariidae > Ethmia > Ethmia dodecea. Next base: position 6,780,753 of record OY979443.1, read on the forward strand.
AGTAATGGAATACCTCTACCTACCCCCTCGGGGATAAAAGGCATGAGATTATTATTATGATTATTGATTATGTAAGTTCGGCGACAATGCAGTATTATGGTACCACCGAGCTGCTCTGTCTGATGATGGAGCCAGGAGGTGGATATCGCAACTCCTCAATGACAACTTGTAAACCCCTTGAGTTTGGGCTCGTATGATTCGTCTTGACGAGTACTTTGGTGCTAGATGGTAACCAGGGTCTGATGATGGAGCTGGAAGATGGCCAAAGGAACTCGGTAATTAAACGACACAGTCCCATCAAGTTTAGGCTCGTACGATTCGTGGGCACCCGCTATCTATATTTGTAATACAATTCTACATGCGAATCTTAAAAATCATTCACTAATGGAAAGCTTACTTTTCTGGGAGTTCCATGATACTTGAAATATCTATAGTCGCGGGACACCTTACGAACGAGAAAAAAAGTTAAAATTAGAAATAAAAAGGGTCAAAGTACATAAAGGATCATTTGAACATCAAAAATATGTTGGATTGCACCAAATCTATATCTTAATTTACGAGATATTTAGCAATAAAGTTTTGGTAAGGACAGTTTTGGAACGGTAATGACAACTTTTAAAAACTCTTTGAATATCTTTTGAACGGTAATGACTAGTGATCGGATAATTGGATGCATATTTACCTAAAGTTCATTTTTGGTTAGGAAATTATGGAAGCGGCTTCTTAAAACATATTTTTTTAAATATAAATCCCGGGATTTCAGAAAATTCGGGAATGCCAAACTAGTCTGTAACATGGTGAAAAAACGTCGTCTTTAGCATGTGGTATTTATTTTTAAAAAACAGGGGGATTACATAATTATTAATGTTATTTATTATTCGTTTGAGATAAATGTTTTGAAAATTTAAGAAAAAATAAGAGGAAGTTATTATTATTTCTAGTTTTTTTAAAATATAACAGTTAAAATAAGTAAATATACCTACACACGATTTGATTCTATAATAAAAACAGTAAATTTGTTGAATCCGAAATCCCGGAATTTTTTCGAAACAAAAGTGCATTCCATAATATTATCCAACACTTTAAACTAAGTAAATATTTCTACACCCGATTTGATTCTACTGTAAAAAAAAAATTGTCGACTCCGAATTCCCGGGATTTTTTCGATACAAAAGTGCATTCCATAATAACCAACACCTACACTTTAGGTAAATATGCATCCGATTATCCGATCACTGGTAATGACATAAATTGGACCGGTAAGGACAATTTTTAATTCTTAGTAATCAATCAATCAGTAAGGGTAAAAAAAATCATCACAGAATATTTTAATCAATTTTCATATTAATCAACATTATAAAAAGTTTAAATCTACTATATAAAAATAAGTCGGGTTTTCCTTCCTGACGCTATAACTCGAGAACGGCTGGACCGATTTTGATGAAACTTTTTGTGTGGGTTCGAGTGGGTCCAGGGATGGTTTATACGGTGGCAGAACGACGTCTGCCCGGGCCACTAGTAAAGTATAAAAAACTACTTTTGCGCAATTTTCTAAAATACGATTATTCAGAATTTGCCATATATGTACCTATTACCTACTACGAGCGTATTGCCGGCCGTTAGCCACGGCGCGCCGGCGTTCAGTGACTTCGCGCAGTTGATCTCGCGAGCAGGTATATGCTAAAACTGAAGAATTTAACTTTTTAATTACGAAAATTAAGGTGGTATACAAATGCTAAAGGTATCGGCTTCTTATTTACCCCCTTGAAGGATTCCCTTGATTTATTAAAAAATCAGTCTTTATAATAATCATTTATGTGAATACCTAACTTAAAACATATAAACTCTCCAAAATTTACATGATAGGGTTATAATCAAATAACATTTAAAAGAAAAACAAATTAAATCAGTCCTAACTTAGATAAGTACTTTATACAAACACAATTTGAAAAGATTTTACTTGCATTAACTAAAACGTATTTTCTCCAAAATGTAAAAGAAAGATACAAAACAAAAACACTCTTGCTTCAAATGCTAATAGTTTTTTATAACATTTAATGATTAAGTATATTTATATTCTAAGTAACACACAATAATTCTTTGTTTTTTAGTTTTAAATGAAATCCTTAAAAATAAATAATCTTCATTTAGTAGATACTTAAATATTCATATTATAACTTGATATCCTTTATAGCCCAGTCATGTTAGGGGTTTCACCTCGGAATAAAAGATAATAAGCTGTAAATTGGTATAAACCTTTGTTTTGTCGTTCTAAATATTGTCTCTAAAGTCACAAATGCTATCGTGTCCGCGTCTTAAGATACAATACAATACAATAACTCTTTATTGTACACCAAAAACAACACAATATGGATACCAACATTAACTAAAGTACAATGGGCGGTCTTATCGCTTTTAGCGATCTCTTCCAGACAACCTTAGGATGGATGAAACTGAGAGATTAGAACTAGGGTAGACGGTGCACTATATATTATTGAACATACTCTTACATACTATTACAAACATAAATAAATATATACATAATATATATTAAATAAATCAAACAAGAATAGAAAATACTTACACACATTTACACATACTTGAGGATAATAATAGATAATAATTAACATAAATAAAGCAGAAAATTAATTCACCCGCAGATCTCAGAATTAATTCTGAGGCATGTGTAAATAGACCCGGTCCGGCGATGGGCTCACCACCTATCACGTTTAGGGGTCCAATGTATCTCGTGAAATGTGGGTATATCCAGTAATGGAATACCTCTGCCTACCCCCTCGGGGATGAAAGGCGTGAGATTATATATATTATTAAAATTAATTCACCTCAATGCTTGCAAGATAGTGAGCCTTCAGTCGAGATTTAAAAATGTGAATCGATTCAGCACTTCTGACACACAGGGATAATGCGTTCCACAACCGAACAGCCTGAACGGTAAATGAGTTATTGTAAAATTCAGTTGTATTACGAGGAAATTGTAGAAGATAATATCGGGACTCTCGCAAAAAAAGAACTTTTAAGTAGGGGGGGGGGGGAGGTAGAAGGAATAAACAGGACAGAGTAAAGTAGGGAGAGAATGTGAAAATTCCGGAGAAGACGAATTGGAAGCCACTTGAGCTGAGACCGAAAATGAGAAACATGGTCATACTTGCGTAGCCCAAATATAAATCGAATGCAGAAATTTTGGAGACGCTCAAGTTTATCTAGCTGGGACTCGAACAGTTCGAGATAGCGCATCGGCATAGTCTAAAATTGGCAGAAGGAGTGATTGAGCAAGTGCAATTTTAGTGGCAGTGGGTAGGAAGTTACGTAGCCTCCTGAGAGACGCAGATGCCGCAAACATATTCCTGCTGACCTCCGATACTTAGGGAGCCCAGGACATCTTTTTGTCCAATAGGACACCTAAATTTTTTACTTAGTCAAAAATAGTAAATAAGACAGGTTTCTGCTTTGAATTACTAACTATAATCATAATAAAATATCACAAATCAACGATTGATGCGATGTATATGATATTCTAAATAATAACAATGACAAACAAATGATATAATAATTATAGTCCGGCCAGTTTAGACCAAAAAAATAGAAGTGAAGTTAGAAAAATTTGCAGCCAGCTGAAAATTGGTAGGATTGTTCAAAACACCATTATAAATGAAATCTAAAAAGTCCTCATCGATCCAAAACTTGAAAAAAAAATTACTCGGGATCAGAGGTCTTTTCACGATTTTCAGCAAAACGGTAAGTTTAATCATAATATTTGCCTGAACAAAAATTGTAGACCAAATGATTATCTATTAAAAATGTCTTAATACTTTTTTCTTTTAGCATCACTGCTGACTTCTCTACCTGCACTGCCAAAGCACTATCTACAACAGGCTCACAGTTGTCCAGCTTGTAGATCCCAGCCACTTTGCTCGCAGTTGCCACAGGTGTACCTGAGACACGGCAATCCTTTTCGTCATACACACTGCAAACAGCCGATCTGTGCACTCTGCAGTTTGATTTTACAATAGGTTATGGGCCCAGATTTGTGCCAAAATGACGACTAAAAGGCCTTTCACAACGATTAACAAACTCGCGGGCGCAGAAGATTTTCAGGATTGGAAATTTTCGATGAAAATGTTGCTGAAAAAGGAAAAATTATTTCACCTGACGTCACAAACACCAAACCCTGACATTTCATCTGAAATCGAGAAAGATGAAGAAGCATTGGCTACCATCTGCCTCCACATCGAACCACAAGTATTTCCTTTTGTTCGGCAAGCTTCGACAGCAAAAGAAGCTTGGGAAAATCTCATAAAAACGTACGAGAGTAAGAGCATAAATCGTCGAATTAAACTCTTGGATGCTTTCCTTGATGAACGCCTGGAGAATCATGACAGTATGCAAGAATATATTGCAGCCGTCATGAACCACGCACACAAGCTGGGAGACATCGACAAAGCAGTTGATGATGATTTGATTGCGGTCGTTTTACTACGTGGCTTACCAGAGAAGTACAATTCTATGAGGATGGCGCTGCAGCATTCAGGAACGAGGCTTACTTCCGAAGTTGTTAAAACTGAGTTACTTCAAGAGGAAGGCAGTACTTCGAAAGTATCGGACCCTGACGCGGCATTTGGAGCAAAGATGAACAAAGGAGCTGTGAATACTGATGGAAATAAACACAAGCAGGGTGGAGCTGCCTCTACAAGCCAGAAAATTAAGTGTTTTTCTTGTGGAAAGCGTGGACACAAGAAGGTAGACTGTCCTGATCGTCAAGGAGAAAGAGGATCGAAGTCTAAATGTTTCAACACGTTGCTAGGAGTGGAATCATTTGGGCCTGATGACTTCTACCTAGACAGTGGAGCATCCTGTCACCTAACCTTCCGTGAAAAGTGGTGTAGAGACCTTAGTTTTAGTGAAAATGGCAGTGTGATAACTTGTGCTAATAATAAGAAAGTCAAGGTGTCTGGCGTGGGTAATATTCTAGCTAGGGTGAATGGCGACGAATTAACGATTAAAGGTGTGAAATTGGTTCCAGGTTTGCGTGCGAATTTATTATCGGTATCGAAGATGGTAGAAAAAGGCAATTTGGTTGTGTTTGGGTCGGCTGGATGCAGTGTGTATGACGAAAAGGATTGCCGTGTCTCAGGTACACCTGTGGCAACTGCGAGCAAAGTGGCTGGGATCTACAAGCTGGACAACTGTGAGCCTGTTGTAGATAGTGCTTTGGCAGTGCAGGTAGAGAAGTCAGCAGTGATGCTATGGCATCGGCGTCTCGGGCATGTGAACTTCCAGGACATGCGACGTGTTCCAGGCATGGAGTTCATAGATGTAAGCGAGCTGGAGCCGTGTGAAGCCTGTTTGAAAGGTAAGATGCACAAACTTCCTTTTGATAAGAATCATGAGGCGGTTCGCGCGACGGCGAAGCTAGAGCTTGTTCACATGGATCTTTGCGGCCCTATGGAGACGAAGTCATACGGTGGGCATTCGTATTTCATGATAGTAGTCGATGATTTCACGAGAAAAATGTTTATTTATTTTTTGAAGTCAAAAACTGATGTTCTTGACAGGTTCAAAAATTTCGTGACGGAATCAGAGACGTACTCAGGCATGAAGGTTAAAACAATTAGGTCGGACAACGAAAAAGAGTTTGTGAACTCTGAGTTTAATGCTTATTTGGAAAGCAAGGGGATCAAGCACCAATTAAGTGTACCGTATACACCAGAGCAAAATTCAGTAGCTGAAAGGTCTATAAGAACCGTGACTGAGATGGCTAGGAGTATGTTGGCTGATGCTGGCCTGAATAAAAAATATTGGGCGGAAGCATGTCAGAATGCTGTGTATACAAAGAATCGTCTGCCACATAGTGCAAACGGAGGTGCAATCCCGGAGAAACTCTGGTCCGGAAGGGATGTGGACATGACATTTCTTAAGGTGTTTGGTTCGCGAGCGTTCGTGCATGTTCCGAAAGAACAAAGGAAGAAATGGGACTACAAAGGGAAAGAGTACATCTTTGTTGGTTATTGCGATGAGACAAAGGGGTATCGTTTCTCTGATCCAAATATTCCCAGTCGCGTCATACGTGCAAGGGATGTTGTCTTCATTGAAGAAGAAAGAGAGCGGAAACCCAAGCAGGTTGTCGCAAAACAAAATGCTCCTACAGGTCCAAATCATCTTAATAAAAATAATTTATCGTCCAAAATAAAACCTCAAGTAAGGGAAGACAACCCTGTTGTATGGGAGGAAGTATGTTTACCCAAGGCTGTAATCGAAAAACCGTTGGAAGAGGAACCATCGGAGACATTCGAGGATTCAGTGGGGGTACCTACTGAAACGTGTGGACGTGATATTGACACTGAGTCAGAAAACGACTATGTTGAGTCAATGTCAGAAAGTGTTGCTGAAGAACCAGTTCCAGGACCTTCAGGTATTGCTAATAAAGAAGTGGAACTGAATAAAACAGAACATTCACTAAGAAGTGGTGGACAAGTATACAACTCTGATTTTGCATACTTAGTTCCTGACGAGAAAGAGCCGTCGACTATTCATGAAGCTCGTAGTCGAGTTGACAAGAATCTCTGGGAAGAGGTTATACAGAAGGAACGGGATTCAATGCGTGAAAATCATGTGTGGGAGTTGGTAGATAAACCACCAGGAGCGAAAGTTGTTGGAAATAAGTGGGTCTTCAAGTATAAGCAAGATGCAGAAGGCGTAACGACTTATAAGGCGAGACTCGTAGCAAAAGGATTTACTCAATCTCTCGGTGTCGATTATTTCGATACATTTTCACCAATCGTGAGAAGATCAAGTTTGAGAATTTTGTTGAGCCTTGCAGCGGCCCTGGATTTGCATATTCATCACTTTGACGTGAATACCGCTTTTTTGAATGGCGATTTGCACGAAAAAGTTTATATGCGGCAACCAGAAGGTTGCATACAGAAAGGAGATGAAAGAAAAGTTTGTCTATTGAAGCGAGCAATATATGGCTTGAAACAAGCTTCAAGGAGTTGGAATTTAAAAATCAATGACGTACTGTTGTCACTTGATTTCAAACGTCAAGAGGTTGATAGCTGTATTTACACGAAAAATTTCGTAAATTCAGATAATTTTATTGCTATTGCTCTTTACGTGGACGATTTGATTATTTTCAGCAAAAATGAGGCTGTAAAGACCGCACTGTTAAAAGACTTGATGAAATCTTTTAAGATCAAGGATCTTGGTCCAGCGAAGCAAGTTCTTGGTATGCGTCTAGAACGGGATGAGTTTGGAATAACTTTTGATAAGTCGAAGTACATAGACGCGATACTAACAAACTTTGGAATGCATGATTGCAAGCCAGTGAGTACGCCACTGGAGTTAAGTATTCATGCTGAGTTGGCTTCATCGCAAGTGGGGGATGCTGGTCAAGTGCCATATCAGACCTTGATTGGTGCGCTGAACTATCTGGCGACAAACACGCGTCCAGATATAGCCATAGCAGTCAGTGCTCTAGGCCAGTACAATGCCAAGTATGGTACAGTACATTGGAAGGCGGCAAAGCGTGTGCTGCGTTATTTGAAGGGCACAAGAGACCGCAAACTTCGTTTCAGGAAAAAGCCTGACACAATTTTAAATATTACAGGTTACTGTGATGCGGATTGGGCGGGAGACGCTCGCGACAGAAAGTCCTACACAGGATATTTATTCAAAGTTGGAGGTAATACTGTTTCTTGGGAGTGTCACAAGCAAAGGTGTGTGGCGCTTTCATCGACTGAATCCGAATACATTGCACTAAGTGAAGCTGCAAAGGAAGCTGTGTATCTGAGGAAAGTTGTGAGTAGTCTGTTATCGGAAGGCCCTGCCTCACAAGTTACGATATACACAGATAATCAGTGCGCAGTCAAGATTGCTTCGAACCCCGTTTTTCACAAACGTACAAAGCATATCGAGCTTAGGTTTCATTTTATCAGGGAATGCGTTAGTGATGGTGCTGTGTTGTTAGAATATGTTCCCACAGCAGATAACTTAGCTGACCCGTTGACTAAAGCACTTTCAAAGGCTAAACTAAGTAGTTTTATACCAGGAATGTTTAATTGATTGATTATATGTACTTATGGTGTTTAGTTAAGCTGGTGTTGTTGAAATTGTGTATTTATTATAGTAGATCTCTGTTTGAAGGGGTGTATTGGAGTTGACTATGGTTTAGGTATCCTAGGCAACTCTGTTATTAATTGTCATTATAGCAAACAGCCGATCTGTGCACTCTGCAGTTTTATTTTACAATACTAACAACCACCGTTTTTGAGATATAACGATTCAAAACGTTGAAAGAGTTGTAATCGTTATAATATGTATAAGTACACAATATGCAAAAACAACTGGACGGATTTAGATGAAATTTGATGTGAAGATAACTGAGTATTCGGGTCAACATCTAGAGTACTATTTGCAGCGGGAGTATGTGTCATTCCCACGGGAAAATTTAAAAATTGTGTGTGGTGATAGCCGAGCTGAGTAACTGCGTCAACATCTAAGTACTTTTTACCGCGGGAAAAGTCTCCTTTTCGCGGGAAAATTAAAAAACTTGTTAAAAATAGAAATCTGTTTTACTCCGAAACAATAACACCTAGGAACAATGATATTAAATAAGTAATACCATTGCCTAGAAACTTGAAACATGGCATGTAGGTGTCATAAATATAGATACTTAATGCTCATTTTTTTTATCGCCGTCTAAGACATTAATAAACTAACAGTTAAAAATATTTTTGAAGAGCAAACATCACATATAATCAGAATTTATATGAGACTAGCGACCCGCCCCGGCTTCGCACGGGTGCAATGCTGAATTTTCTTTGCTATAAACCATCCCTGGACCCACCGGAACCCACACAAAAAGTTTCATCAAAATCGGTCCGGCCGTTCTCGAGTTAAATCGTCAGGAAGGAAAACCCGACTTATTTTTATATAGTAGATAAACTCACAGTATGTCATTACCGTTTACATATTATCATCACCATTAACACAGAAGAAAAAGTATTACAACCGGGGCCGTACTCTTTTCAGTCATTTTGAACCTTTGGATTCGGATTTCCTAATGTTTAAAATTAAAAATGAAACAATATTCAATATAATAAAAAATCATTTATTTTTCAATATAAGTACGTAATTTTGGGTGAACTCTCGCATGTTCTAAAATATTAACTTTTTTATTTTTGCAATAAAAGTGAAGTTTTACTACAATCATGTGGTCAATTATGATGTTCTTCACAACTCGTATTTAATAATTCAGGAGCCTCGCACTTCAAAAAGTCTACGATAGTGTTGAATAATCGGAATTTAATTTTCTTGGAGTGTAAAATAGTGTTGAAATGCGAATTGAAGCACGTAATAGCCTTATGAACCAGTTTGAACAAGTTGTCACTCGGCATTTTTAATTGGATGCTCTTGCTGCATTCATAAGATTTATTTAAAATTAGTAACTGCGTCTCATCTTCCAAATTTATTTGTTTTAATAAATTTTTAGTGCATATCTGACAAAAATTATGTCTGTCAAGAAGAAGAAGCGGCTTCTTGAAGTAACTCGAAAGCGTCCATCCTACGCATTTTATCCAATTTCCTATTCATTGTACACCATCACGAACATTTGCCACACAATACACACTATCATTATTATGAGCCAAAACCCAATACATAATTACAAGATACATACATTGCAAGTTAAATAAAAAGCTTTTAAATAACTACTCTAAAGAGAAAATAACCACTCTAAAGAGTAAAAAAAACCGACTTCAATCTTCAACTTTTTAAATGGTTTTCTCATGGATGTCAGGAACTGGACGAAATTAAAATGGGATTAATCTGGAAGCACCAGCTTTCAAATAGAAAAAGAATCATCCAAATCGATTCACCTAGTCCAATGTAACAAACATAAAAAAATACAGACGAATTGATAACCTCCTCCTTTTTGAAGTTGGTTAAAAAACACACAAATCTCCAAAAACTAAGTCCTAAGATCGGCAACATCGCAGCCTACAAAAATTACAGCCCAGCACAAAAATAAAAAAAAAAATCTGATATAGCGCCATCTAACGTTTTGTTTGGCCGCACTAAGCGTGGCAGTAAGCTAGAAGTGAAGATAAGTTGTAGCTGTGGTTGTAGTTTCTTTTTATTTCTACATTCGATACACCTAACGACATCTCGCGTCCTAGTAAGTAATTAGATTTCGAGTTACGATATTTTGTATGGCGTTGTCAGTCTATTTACTGGTCTCTGGTTTATAGTGTAGATGCTCGCTAAGAATAGTACATTATGGTACAAGTGAGTAAAGTTGGTGATTACCGCTGAGGCGCCATTGAGACCCGAGCCGTAGGCGAGGGTCATAAGAGAGCCGAGGACGGTAATCATCAATACACACGTGTATCATACGACGTTTTTCAACACACTTGTGAATAAATAATACTAAAAAATCATTTTAAAATAATCATTCGCAATGGCGGGGAAAATTAATTGGTTTTCCAATTTTTTATTTATATAATTTGGAAAAGGCAAAAGGATCTAGGCCCATACAGCCTCGTTTTCCTATGCGCTCGCATCTTACAATGGCGATCGGCCATGGACTAAAAAAATTAGGTTTCTTTTTCTTTGGTTTGTCGTGGATAGCGTTTTAGCCACGTACAAAATGGGGTATTTAAAGTTTTTACAGAGAAAACCAAAGTTATATTTGAGTGAAAGTTTTGTTTATTAAACACGTACAAGTTGAAATGATCTATTTAAATACGAAGTTGCATGAAATGAGCAAGCCATATTTGTGTATTAATTTATTAGTACGATTGAATACGATCTTTTTTGTATCGAAACTTTTTTAAGAACAAAGCAACTCTAGCAACAAAATTGAAAAAAAAAATCTATAACTCACTAGTGAATAATAGCAAACAAAAAGTCTCAGTTTGATTATAGGTGTCATTATGTGCCTAATTGCAGTGAAATTAGAGCCACTTTATGAGCAAGTGTGTTGAAAAGGATTTTACGAAATTTAACCCTTAAGGGGGTGAAAGAGGGGGTTGAAGTTTGTATGGGATAGTCTGATTTCTGCGTTTATCAACTTTAAACTTGGCACAAATACTCTTCAAAACACACTATGAAATATTAGTTCTAGGATTTTTTGAAAATCATCCCCCAAGGCGGTGAAAGTAGGGGATGAAGTTTGTATGGAAAACCTTCATTTTTAAGTGTATCAATTCGAAACTTTGTAAAAATACACCTCAAAACAAACAACAAGACACGTATTTCCGGATTTTTCAAAAACCATTCCCTAAGGGGGTGAAACAGGGGAGTGGAGTTTGTATGGAGACGTGTTGTTTTTTACGTCTATCAACTTCAAACTTTACATAAATACTCTTAGAAATAAATTATGAGACACATATTTTTGGATTTTTCGAAAATCATCCCCTAAACGTATGAAAGTAGGGGTTGAAGTTGATACGAAGAAGTTTATTTTTTGCGTCCATCAACTTGAAACTTGGTACAAATGCTTCTGAAAACAAACTATGAGATATTAGTTCTAGGATTTTTCAAAAATTTTCCTCCAAGGGGGTGAAAGTGGGGGTTGAAGTTTGTATGGAAAACCTTCATTTTTGGGTGTATCGATTCGAAACTTTGTAAAAATACTCCTCAAAACAAATAACAAGATACGTATTTCTGGATTTTTCGAAAATCACCCCTTAAGGGGGTGAAACAGGGGGTTGGAGTTTGTATGGAGACGTGTTTGATTTTTACGTCTATCCACTTCAAACTTGGCACAAATACTCTTAAAAATAAATCATGAGACCCGTGTTTTAGGAATTTTCAAAAAACATCCCATAAGGGGGTGAAAGTAGCGTTTGGAGTTTGTATGGAGACGTGTTGTTTTTTACGTCTTATCAACTTGAAACTGGGCACAAATACTTTTAGAAATAAATAATAAGACACGTGTTTTTGGATTTTTTGAAAATCATCTCTTAAAGGGGTGAAATAGGGGGATAAAGTTTGTATGGGATAGTGTGATTTCTGCGTGTATCAACTTTAAACTTTTTACAAATATTCTTGAAAATAAACTTGATACCTATATTAGTTCTAGGATTTATCGAAAATCATCCTCAAAGGGGTTTCATCCCCTTGGGGGTTGAAGTTTGCATGAATACCTTCATTTTTGGATGTATCAATTCGAAATTTTGTAAAAATACTCCTCAAAACAAACAACAAGACAAGTAGGTATATCTCGATTTTTCAAAACTCACGGGTGAAACGGGGTTGGAGATTGTATGGAAACGTGTGGTTTTTTTACGTCTATCAACTTGAAACTTATCACAAATACTCTTAAAAATAAATGATGAGAAACGTATTTTTGTATTATTTTAAAATCATTCCCTAAGAGGGTGAAATTAGGGGTTGAAGTTGGTATAGAGAAGAGGGGTTTTTTGCATCTATCAACTTGAAACTTGGCACAAATATTCTTTAAAAGTCTCCATACGAAGTCTAATTTTTTTTTGATAATTTACTATGGGTTGCTAGGAGAAATTTGTTTGTGCATCCCAAAATGTTGAAAAAATAAATGTCCACCCGTGCGAAGCCGGGGCGGGCCGCTAGTACATTGATAAAATGTAGGTACCTACTGTACCTAAGTAAGTAACAAATAAAGTAAAATTGTAATAAAATATGTAATTTCTCAAATGACTTGATGATTTAAGTTCAACATTCGCACGCAACCCAATTTTTGAGGATGACGCATGAGAGATGCAATGGAAGTGTTAATACAATTAACACTAATTGTTCATGGAGAGTTAGTCAGTTGTCTGAAATAGAGCATTGCACATCTACTGTTAAATCATTTGACCACTAATATTAGAAATATTTGTTACATACGAACAAATTTAGGTACCTACCTACAATTCCAGATGAATCCTGTTTTAAAATTTAATGGTGAGTTGTAAATTTTTTTCTTGCAAATTAAAATAAAGGATAAAACTTAAACCAAATGTTGCATTATTGTCTGTTGTTATGTCTTTCAATTTATAATTTATTATTGTAACGTAGGTAAATATCTTTTTACAAAATAACCGTGAGTGTTTTTTGTTTTGAGTTTCAATTTAAAGGGTCTCTAAAGAATTGTGCCTTGCAGAACAGTTGACTCTTAATCTGAAGGAAAATTACATCGTATAGACTAGATACTACAGACCACAGACCTGAATCTCTATATCTAGATTTATATTTATACCCAGTCTTGACTTAGTTTTTTTAAGACTATAAATATTAAAAAATAAATAAATATTAAATTAAATAATCTCACGCCTTGTCACTAGATATTATTTGGACCCCTAAACGTAATAGGTGGTGGTGAGCCCATCGGTGGACCGGGTCTGTTTTACACACGCCCCAGAATTAATTCTAGGACCTGCGGGTTTCCTCACAATGTTTTCCTTCACCGTCGAGATAGTGATGAATATGTATTATTAAAATAGCTATTCTTTACCTAAAATAGGTAGGTACCAGCTATTACAGTACCTAGGTACATATTGTTTATTTTTTGTAAACATTAGGTAATACTTACAACTTGCGTTGGCTTTGCCGTAATCGAGTAAAAACTAAAATATATCACAAAAATTCATTAAACTCATAAATCTTAAAATATTCGTGTTATAAATGTCTGTAGGTACTTCATTATTTTCTTTGATGACGTTTTTCAGTTGTAGTATACGTAGCGTTAACCATAGCTACAATTTTCAAGATAGGCCTATGTCAAGAAGGTCAAATTTGTAACCGTCGTCCGCTGAGCACCAACACCGCGCCCCTACCCGCGGACAACCGGTTTGTAATTGAAATTAAGGGTGTCAACAAGAAGTACATACCCAACAAGAATTATACAAGTAAGAATTGTGTTTTTTATAAAAATATGGTAGGTAGGTAAATGTCCGTGAAAACAATAATGAGGTTACCTACCCAAAGCAATGCAAATCATCATTAATCATATAAGTAGGTACAAGTGTCAACTTCAGGTGTATACCATTAAATTACTGCATGTTCATCGTCTATGAAAAAAAGTTTAGTTTCGGGAACCTAATGATGATTTTAAATGGTGGTTTAGTGTTGATGCACTCCAAACGGCTTATCGCCACACCCAGCCCTCTGAACAGACGATCTGGCTTCAGACCTCTCCACTCTTTTTATATTTAACATAATTGCCTTTCCACAGGTTTAAGTTTCAGAAAGTACTTATTATCCTGTGTAGCATGAACGAACGTTATATGAACGTACCTAACTACTTTTCGTCTATTATTTTATATCTTTAATTTGAATATAGTTCGCCTATACTCCAGAGATGAGGAAACCACATTCATAGCATTCACGATATCGGCAAACGGCGACACCAAGTACAACGAGAAGAATCCTAGGAAACCGACGCCCCTGGAGGCAGGGACAATCGTGAGCTCTCAAAACTCCTCCGATACGAGCACTATCACCAAAGATATCTGCCCGAATACTATTTTCCAATCCGACATTACACCCAAAACTTCTGTTGAGGTATGAACCTACCCACCTGCTTTTATCTCAAGTCAAAGTTTTGGGCATGTCATTAAATATTACATTAACAAACTGACAATTGATCCGATTGTTGCCTGTATTCAGCTATTTTTATTTGTACACGACTGTAATTAAACTAAAAGTTAAAGTTCCTTTACTTCTTTCGTGGCATCTGGCAACAGTGGAAACCATCCCAAAAAATCATGAAATTTAGATTTTTCAGACCTACGCAATTAAAAGTTTAGTAACTTCACTTGAAATATAATTTAGTTTTTTTACCCAGATGTTTTGATGGCACGATGATTCCACAGGCTCTTTGGATAGCCCCCCCTAAGGAGAACAAATGCGTGACGATATACGCGTTTGTGGCAGTCAAACCTGATGTGTGGTACAGCAATGACGGGCCTCTTTCGAAACAGGTTTGCGAGGATGAACGGAAGGACGAGGACATGCCTCCTCCGGAGAATGCTGATTGCAGGGCATGTGAGGAGGCGCGCTATGAGGTGTGAGTTGATAATGTTATTTATGAAACTCAGTTGGACTATCTTTTAATGCATTTTATATGTCAGTTTTTAGGTAGGTACCTACTTACCTATGTTAGATCTCAGAATAAATATAGGATTAAATAAATAGGAAACAAAATATTGTAATGCATAATTCATTCCAGCTAAGATTCGAAGGGCTATGGTCATTTAACACTCATCAACTGATGTTTCCGAAAACCAAAGAGCTCGCCAGATTCAGTGATATAGTAGGAGCATCGCATAGTAAGAACTTCAACTTGTTTAAACTTAACGCTGACGCCAGCGACGAGTTGAAAATGCTGGCGGAGCAGGGGAACACCACCAAATTTGAGGAACAGATAGTCAAAGGGGTAATTATAAGACTTAGTACCTATTTGACATCAAAACAATTGATGACTAAATTACTTAAATACTTGTTGATGTTTGCACCAATAGATCGGCAGCACGGTCCGCACTCTAATCAAAGCTACTAGTCCGCCGAAACCGAACATGGCGACCGTGACCAGTTTTCGCGCGAGTCCCGACCGGCACTTCATATCTATGGTCACTGCCATCCTACCCTCGCCAGACTGGTTCACCGGTGTCTCCAACCTCGAGCTCTGCAACGTGGAGACGAAGACATGGTCAGACAACATCACTTTGAATTTGTACCCTATGGATGCTGGTACTGACAGCGGGCCAGATTTCGATGTAAGAAACTTATAGGTGGAGGTTGACTTGTAACATTTCGGTGTACCTACCTAATGTACATTGTACGTGTTACAGAGTGAGTAGGTATACCGTCGGTGTTTCGGCGAATCCGTTTGAGTGTTACATGACAAGATATAGTATACCTAGTGACAACGTGTTCACCTGTAGGTACTCCTACAGGTGAACACGTTGTCGCGAGAAAATGTCATTTCGTTTTGTTTGGACTATTGTGATAAGTAAAAATGGAATGGGACAAGACAAGAACAAGGATTATGTAAGAATGGAGCACGCTTGACCCAAATGCTCAAAACTAAAGTAACAAATTAAACTCCACCTTTTAATGTACCTACGACTCCGCGGCTATACGGGTCCTATATAAACCTAAATTAAAAAAATCATTATTTTATAAAAAGTTTAAACATTAGTAAAAATTCATATGTTTCCAGTCTCCCAACGACCAAACATCACCACCGCAACCGATTTCACTGGCTAAATTCTCAAACAAAGTGCAGAAAGAGCAGTTGAAACCTTTCGCTAGGCTGAGGATTCTCTTAGTGCGCACTTACACCACCCCTCAGTGTATGGCGCAGCAACCTTCAAAAGAAACACAAGGTAATTCTTCTTATGTGGTGACCGGTAGTCGTAACTTATCATAGATAAAACATTAGTTTAGTTTATATTTTACACTTTATTAGATATGGGCAATTGTTGGTCACCTGACTTCATGTTTCGTTATAATTAGTTTATAGAAAATCAATAAAAAGTACCTAACTACACGAAAAGTAGGTATGTAGGTAGACCTACCTATATTTAGGTATTTATTTTATTATATTACATTAGATTAGAAGACATCATAACACCAAAGATGTTCAAATATTGTTACGAACGCTGGGGTTATAAAAATGACGGTTGTGAGGTTTAGTTACACTTTATTATGCGCACTTACAGAGTATACAAAAATAAACAATTTACAGTAACTACTACAGTCACAGTAGGTACTCAAACACAGTCCGCAGAATTGCACTCGAATCGCTTCAGAGATTCCGATCGCTGTCGTTTCGAATAAACAACTGACTCCGCTCGACGAATAGAACACCGCGGTTTATATAGCTGAGCGCGGGTATCGACGGAATTACCTAGACCTTCCAGAAATCCGGAGCACGTACCGCGTGAGAACTTTAGGCAAAGTTGTAAACAACTCTAAGTCGTAAACAAGGGGGCAATAATAATCGTGCATTCGCTACAGGCAAAATTCAACCTTAAACACTTACACACAAGGTCTAATGTTATCTGATACTTCATTTTGTTTGTGAGCTGCTTGTTTGTTTGCTTTTATCCAGATGATTTGGAACTATTCTCACACAATGTAGGTGTATTCGAGATAGTCGAGCGTGTACGTACTCCGTAACAATATTTAAGGTAAGTAGGTACCTATATATGGATTTCTTTTGAATAATTGGACAATGATTCCCGTAGCTTCCCAGAGAAGTGATAGCCTTACGGTTAAAGAGCCGGCCGAAAATCAGTGAGGCTCGGGTTCGAATCCTGGCATGTACAGTCAAGAGCACGCTAAGCTTGACACTTTGGACTTTGACCCGGCCCTGTATTCTATGGCGCGCAGTACAAATCAGAGCTCACCTTAAACTGGTAGGGTCAAGCTTGACTTGCTCTTGACTGTACCAATGAGTTTTTCAATAACTTACGTACATATTTATCACTAGCTCGACGGTGAAGAAAAAACATCGTGAGAAACCCGCAGGTCTCTGAGTTAATTCTGAGACATGTGTAAATAGTCTCGGTCCGGCTGGGCTCACCACCTATCACGTTTAGGGGTCCAATATATCTCGTGAAATGTAGGTAAATCCAGTAACGGAATACCTCTGCCTACACCCTCGGGGATAAAAGGCGTGAGATTATATTATTATTTTTATATGAAGCTCAAAATGAATTTTTTTGATTGCTCTCTGAGTGCTTACCAAAATTTTATTAAACAGGAAGAGCTCATTGCAGCTTATACAGGGTGACTTTTTTACCGTCTGGAAAAAAATGTGGTGTGATAGGTAAGTGTAATAGATTCATTTGGCACTGTTACTTAAAAAAAAAATTTTTTTCTTAAAAAATTTTTTTCTTGCTTATATATACATTACTCAATTGTAGTCAACAATACACACTGAAATATTTGAAATAGTATTTTAAAAAGAAACAGGCTCGTAGCTTCCATTTATGCGCAATCTACCTACAACCGCCAGCTGCGCGTAGTACCTACTGTGCGTAGTTTTCTAGATTTTGTAAATTGCATTAAACATGACTAATCTCGTGTATAACTTCTGCTCTAGATACCTTATACGTCATATTTTTTCCCAGACGGTAAAAAAAATCATCCACTATAGTTAATATGCTGTACAAAAATAATTACAGCCATCCAGAATGAAATAAATTGATGATTGATTTTGGAATGTTTGCTGGCTATGAGTTGCTGACCAATTAGCTATTTCTGCTTACAGATTATATTTTTTTGCTCACCAAAATACGAATACTATGCTAACCATTTAAATAACACCCTTAAAAAACTATTCAGGACATCCCAGGACACTACAATAACTAGGACTTTCTTGCGAAAACAGGCCGGTTGCCAACCCTACAATAATCCCAATAGGTGGCCTATGATGACTCGTTTGTTCTAGATGAGGCAGAAGAAGAAACGAGAGAAACAGATAACGAAGAACCTCACGAAGAGTATTCACCACCAGAAAGGTACTTTTGAGTAGGTAGTTAGTTGTAGATAAGTACCCAATTGTTATACCTAGGGCTGCCATCACCTAAATTGCCGACGCCGGATAAACACGGCAAAAATCCCGGACATTTGGGCGAAATATGGTTTTTTCCCCGGACACATCTGAAAAAGTATTTTTTGCAACAAAAATAAAAGCAAGGTTATATTTTTTTAATTTTTATTAATTTATACAAAACTTGTTATTACAATTGAATGAAGTAAGTACGAATGTAATCGCAACAAATAATAGACATTTTTAATAAAATGAAACACTCTTTCTGAGGTAATATGATCACAAAAATAATTAGAAACGCTCTTTTTTGGTATCGATCAAATTATTATATGATACTAGTCTACTAATAACTGACTAACTATATTACTTTATTATTTTAAAATTAACTACGCCACCACTTTTCAGCCACCTAGTTAGGTAGGCGAATCCCTATAATATTTGTTGATTATTAATTGATAAAGTACTTAAGTATTGTGGATGAATTTTTTAAATAAGATTTATTTCAATTTATCCCTTATCTATAAAAAAAAATGGATTTCCCCTGACAACAAAAGTGTCCGGGTTTCAAAAACCTCTGACGGACGGCCCCCGGACGCCCTTCAAAGTAGGACAAATCCGGGGAAATCCGGACGGATGGCAGCCCTAGTTATACCTAATATTTTTAAGGGGCTATACAATGATGTTAATTTAACATCATTGGGGCAATAGTTGTTTATTGGCAAATCTCGTAAAATTTTCCTCCTCCAGTTAAGGTCAACACCCACTGGGGCGGAGAAGCAGTCACGATCCGGGACTGGTTTTTTGTATCTAACTAGCTTTTACTTGCGGCTTCGCTCGCTCACGTTTATTTCACCCCCTTAGGGGTTAAATTTTGCAAAATCCTTTCTTAGTGGATGCTTATACACTGTATATAAGCTATCTGTGTGCAAAATTTCAAGTCTCTAGACCCAGCGGTTTAGGCTGTGCGTTGATACATCACCAATCAATCAGTCAGTTTATCATTTTATAGATATGTCGCAGTCGGATTGTAGAATCCGCCGTATTACATTACGGCTAGCCGTTATCAAAAACAGGGCCGTTTTGAAATGCGGCGGTTCAACGATTAGACGGATTGAATGCAGCTGAATAAAAAACCGCCGGAATGTATTCGCCGCCATACGTTATTCAACACAGCTAGCCATAATGTAATACAGCGAAACAATAAGATTCCTAATGCATTACAAAATTTTCATTTTTTCCTCTTGACAAATTTAAAACAATAGTTAAGCAAACATTATATAAAAAAGGCTACTATAAAATTACCGACTACTTAGTAGACCAAAATGCATGGGTTTAACCGACTCAGCGCTATGTAAGGCTATTCATTATAATTATTATTGTGAACCATATTTACTAGTAAGACATGAGACTAAAAAGAGCTGCCCTTGAGTTTCTTGCTGGCTCTTCTCGGGGTACTGCATTTGGAACCAGCAACTCGTCGGTGGAGATGGGCTGCTGTTTACATTTAGCCAATCCTCATGGACGAGTTTAGTGTGCTTTGTTTATATTGACATTTCAAAGTGTACTTTAATATCTACTGAAATAAAATAATTTTGAGTTTGAGTTTGAAACACTAGCGTTTTAGTTCCAATTCGTGGCGCTGCCGTTTCAGTGTTGCCGGAAGGTAACTTTTGTTACATTTTGGGTAATTTTTTATTCCGTCTAGTTACTTTTAGGTTGTTACACTATTCAAACGGTTTTTTTATGTGATTTTCCGGAAGTTGTACAAGATTTTTATATATACCTATAGATATAGCTTCATATAGATAACATTAGAAACACAAATAGGCTATATTTTATCCCCGTATTCCCACGGGAACGGGAACTACGCTGGTGATACCGCGGGGCGGTGCTAGCAAAATATAAACTTCAATCGAAAACTTAAAAAATTGCACCACACCTATATAAACAAATACAAAATATAAACTTAGGTACCTTTTTCTTTCATATAATGTTATCTTTTTTGTTTCATATATTTTATTTAGAAAAGTTTAATTTTAGATGGCATTTTAAACATTGTTTTATTTTGTGAGAATGGGCACCCTACATTCTAAGTAGTAGTACGATGGCTAAACGTGTCCCGCTTTATTGAAGAACGTATCGCAATGACAATCCGGCTAATCATTAAACCGCCGCATTTCAAAACGGCCCTGTTTTTGATAACGGCTAGCCGTAATGTAATAAGGCGGATTATACAATCCGCCTTCGACAGATATATAATAGATATTCGAATTTGCATGCAACCTGTGCCACAAAAACCGGGCACGATCCACGCGGTTCTTAACGTACCTACCTATCATAATAAGCAACGATACGCTGTTGAATTTGATTACCATTAAATTACGTGGAATTATTTGTTATACCTACCTAGGAAGTTGCCTATTGTAACGAGGTTTTATACTGGTATATGGACAAGCAGCATTAAACTCGCAATTTGTTTAAAGGACCGAACCACCGCAGCTAGTAACCGACCCAACGATGAGAGACTGCCCGATGACAACGTGGGAGGATTGGTGGACGTGCGAGGCACCGTGCGAGGACGGACGGATCTCGGGCTATCATACGCGGATGCGGTATTACATCGTGGACGGGGTTGTAGTTAAGGTAGGTGGTTGATTATGCGGAACATCGCGTGTTATCAATGATGTTTATTCTCTTATGTATGTTTTTGCAGGATAAATCGAACGGCAAAGAAGTGTCTCAATACTGTTACGAAAATTATTCTGACACTGAAACAGAGAAGTGTACGGAAACTTGTCAAGTTCCAAAAGAAGGTAAGTCAACCAAGTAAGCCGAGGCAGGGTTTTGTCAAAATTTTGTTAATCTAAGTCCTAAGTGTTTTAATTATAAACCTGTCTGCCTAAGGGTGGGCAAGTAAGGAGGTAGGTAGGTACTTACACATCTGGTAAATGCACTACAAGCGCATAGGTATAGGTATTGAGCTTTTTATTTGTAAATAGTATTATAAGGTTTTAATGAAAACGGTCACTAAGCTCAAAAGTGGTTTGTTTAAAAAATATACCTAGTCCAAAACCTCTTTGTACATTTAGGTACCCCTTTTTTATACCACCTGTACAACTTTATTACTACACAAATATTAGAAAAGTAGTTATTTTTAGGTAGCAAACTTAATTATAAAAACGTTTAGTTCGATAAAAGGGCTTCTGCTACACCAAGGGATAATAAAATGCATTTTTAGTGTAGGTTGGGCCCCTAAACCGCCTTGACTGTGGCTAACCCCTTTTTGGGTTCCACACACATGCCAAATCGGCCATTTTGACTCCCACACTTGAGGGGATAACCATATAGAAATCCACAATAGTGTTAATTAACTTGGAGAATGTATGGAGGGACTACGCTCCATACTTACTCGAATAACATAGTACTTAATGTTTGATGTGTTTACAGAACCTGAAATCGAAGCAGCGCAGCGCAGATCTGAACAAGATCCCATAAGGCCGGGTCAAAGTTGGTGAAATTCCGCCAATTATGACGCAATAAACAACTAATTCATTCAATAACAAATAACTAAACTGAATCAATAATAAAAATATCTCACGCCTTTTTTATCCCCGAGGGGGTAGGCAGACAGTGGCGGGGCAAGACCAAAATTTGGCGTGGGCAAGATACATTTTGCGAGGCCCCCTGATGGATGATGAGAGGACGGTTTCTTTTAAAGAAAAATTTTTTTTGATACTAACATTTATATTACTGTTTCTTGTATACAGAGAGATTTAAATCCTAGTATTTAAATCTCTTTGCTTGTATACCTCAAACAATTTAAGAAACAGAAATTTTGCTGCTCTTAGCCATACTGAACTCCTTAATAACTCTCCTTAGTGAGGCCAACTATTTGTAATAGTCAAATAAACTAATCTAGTTCTATTGTTTTTATTTTTTATTGCTATGCTGGATAAGTACCTAATTATATTTATATTTTTGCGTTCGGGGGCCTTCGAAGCGCGAGGCCCCTAGGCCGTAGGCGGTAGCCCACGTCGCCTACGCCTTACGCCGCCACTAGGCAGAGGTATTCCATAAATCAATGAATAAAAATATAAAGTACCTACCTAAATACCTTTGAGCCAAAGAGATTTAAATACTAGGGCATCTCTCTGCTTTGAGCTGAGTCTTTGAGATAGTGTTTTTTTTATTGAGAAAGAAATACTTAGGTAAAATTTGAAAGTAAGTAAATCAATTTAATATCTAGATTAGGTAAGTAGATTAAGGAGTATACCTTCCTACATACCTTACAATAATATAGGTAGATAGTTGGAATGGCGATATGTTTTTTTTAAATGAAAACTTATGGTAGCAATAGTAGGAAAGTAGTAAAATAAAAAATGCCTCAGATCACATGTAGGTAATTGTCGACCTTAAAAATACCCCAGCATTACACCCAAAAGAATACTGAATTATAAAACTACATTTTCACCTCTCCGGGCGGAAAACGTCAAGTTTCGGCCCGCTCCGCTAAACGAAGTTGCCGCTTTCCGCCTCCGTCGAGCAGAAAAAAACTATGCACACCTCGGGAAGTAGGTAAATAAGAAAGCCTCGGATGCACGGCCGTTTTTACTTGACAGCTCTGAAGTTGCGCAAATGGCTGCGCAGTAACATTTTTTAGCGACCATATGGCGGTAGGAGGGGGATTTGCGCAGGCGAAGCCTATGTTCAGAGAAGCCAAGTTAAAACGGCCGTACTGTACATGTTTGATGATTTCATATGATCTGAGACATTTCATAATTATTTTCCTAGGTATGTAATCTATTTCCATATCTATTCTAATGAACGGAAAAACCGGTTTTTTCCGTTCACATACTAATATTATAAAGATGAACCATTTGTATTTTTGTATGTTTGTTACGTTTTTTTCCCGTATTCCCAAAGAGAACGGGAACTACGTGGGTTAAACCGCGCCGAACCGCTAGTATACTAAGTATATCACTAGCTCGGCGGTGAAGGAAAACATCGTGAGGAAGTCGGCAAACTGTTAAACTGTTAAAAAATTAAAGTCCTACATTTAGCATACCAAAAATTATTCCAAAAGGGTTACGAATTTCCGATATTTTACCTACGAATTCGAATGGCATTTGTTCAACGTCAACGGGTGACCATAATGACCATGATATATTTGTCGACATTCTTTACAATATAGGTAGGGTAGGTTTTTAGGTAGGTCAAACTTATTGTCCGACTTTTATAGGAATAGGAATTGATAACTTTCACCCGCGTTAAACACTCGACATTTATTTTCGAATACAAGGAAAGTCAACAATACAAAAATACAAGAATACAGAAGTACAAAAGTCCCAATGTCCCAAAGTACCTACTAAAGTACAAAAATACAAATCCTTCCTTCTATTTTCTTTGTAAATAAATGTTATACTTAATCCTTCCTCTTTATAATAGGGGCCATCCATAAATTACGTCACACGTTAAAGGAGG
Source organism: Ethmia dodecea (assembly GCA_963855545.1). NCBI lineage: Eukaryota > Metazoa > Arthropoda > Insecta > Lepidoptera > Depressariidae > Ethmia > Ethmia dodecea. The sequence continues at coordinate 6,804,775 of OY979443.1, forward strand.
GGGGGGGGGGGGGACTTTACGGAACTGCTGTTTTTTGTTGCAAAATTGCAATTTAAGTTGTGACAAGGACGGGGGGAGGGTCAAAAAATCATAAAAATTGTGTGACGTAATTTATGGATAGTCCCATATTAGTGTAGATGACAAACAAGATATTGCATTTTGGAACAGCTTACAGAGTGTCCCTTCAAGGTAGTAGTCTTTTGTTAATTTTTACAACCAACCAAAACACTTCACCGCTGCGGGGTATTTTATAGTTGTTTATACCTACAGTCACATGGTCACGAATTTTTTTCTTATATTTTAATTTATGTAAAAAGTTTAGCAATGTACCTTACCGAATGTAGTCCAATTTTTTTAAATCAATCCGGAAGGGATTAATTTAAATGTATTTAGGGAGGGAAGCAATTACCACGAGTCTTTCAATCCCTCGAACGGGAATCACATAGTAGTAGTCTCACTTTAAAATGTCAACCATTCTTAGCTTCGAAATTCTACTAATACCTACTATAAATAAACGCGAAAGTTTGTGAGTATGGATGTGTATATGGATGGATGATCGGATTTTGATGAAACTTACAGATTTTACATCGAGTAACACATATACTATATTTTGAACGTGAACTACGCGGGTAAAACTGGGAGATGCTGCTAGTAAATAATATTTAAAAAATTCTTTATATTATTTAAACAATCTTTCAACAATCAATGTAAAATGCCAAATTGTCCATATTTTTAAGAAAATTGTAGTTGCACTATTAGAAAGGGACACAATACTATTCAAGGTGCCTCTCAATAAGACTGGTAGCATTCTTAGGAGCACTTGCTCCTTACATGTAATGTACTACATTCATGCTCCATACAGATGAAGAAATGTCAAATTGACATTAGCAGAGGGGCAGATAGACAACCAAATAAAAAATTAACACTGTGATTTCGCTTCCGCATAAACGATAATGACAGATAAGAGTGAGTAAAGCGCTATCTCTTTCACGTAGCGCACGTAGCACAACAGAGTGCGTTACTCCAGCGGAAATTTGTCGAATATCGGCATTTGAGGAATACAGATAATTAGTTGTCCGGCTTCTGTAAATGTTGTGCAGATTTAAAAATTTGTATTGCTTATAGTTTTTGAGTAATTCAAGAAAAACAGTTTCCGATGGAGTAACGTTACCCCAGCGGCAATTTTTTTTTTCTAAAGGGAATATTGAAATAATTTTTATCTACATAATCAGTTCTCATGACAGAGTAAATGTTGCGACTTAATTTGAATTTGTATCGTTAATGGTTCCGAAGATATTCAAAAATTTCAAAATGCCGCGTTTTTGATGTTTGCGTTTTTCGCTGAATTTCGGAAATGGTTAAGCGCACTATCATAATTTTTTGTACATGACTTCTTATACCTTATTCCTAATTAGTTGTGAAATAAAAAATAAAAAATAATTTACCGTTTAGGAGTTATGTAAGCAAATAGAAAAACCCTCTAATACGTCCTAGCACTTCGAATAAGAGGTCTAGAGACTTGTTTGAAACGTTATTTTGTAGCTTGCAACTGCCTTCAGGTGTTGGTGAAGTTGTATTAGTATCCTATAAGTAATTAATAAATTATAATGAAATTTAGCTCAGTTTGGGCCTCGACGCGCAGAGCGTTATTTAACCCCCTATTAATGGACTTTCTTGTGGGATTTTTTAACCGAATAATACGTAAATAATTAGTTATATAGTTCAATTTTATACTTGTGAAATTTCAGCATCGTACAATCAATAATTATCGAGATAATAAAAAAATACACATTTTTAGTTATTTACCGTGGTAACCCGACCGAATTTAGATGGTCACAGAAAAGCGGCCGTTTAGTACATTATGCTAACATTCTAAAACACGTAGTATAATAGTCTTTCAAGTTCGGTACAGACGCGTACATTATCTTTTGAGTACCTATTGATTTAATTTAATTTTTTTTGGAGTTTTACATGAACATTTTATATATTATGTCATTATCCTAGCAGTCTGGTATGCTTAAATCGAGCTAAATCTTCGTACCTATTAACAGTTATTATTAATGTGTAGTGCTTCTTAACTTTTCTTCTTTTTCTGTGGGTTACTTGTTCCACCAAGAAGGACATTAATTGGTAAACAAGGTAGGCTATAATGTATAAATATACAATATTATTATTATTGTTTATAATTGTATATTATACTTATACATTCGTATCATGAAAATAATATAATAATCTAATCTCACGCCTTTTTTTATCCCCGAGGGGGTAGGCAGAGGTATTCCATTACTGGATTTACCCACATTTCACGAGATATATTGGACTCCTAAACGTGATAGGTGGTGAGCCCATCGCCGGACCGGGTCTGTTTACACATGTCTCAGAAATTCTGAACGAATTTTGATGAAATTTGGTATATTCACCTCGAAACATGAAATATGGTATGAAGGTGTCTTAATGTAGTAGGCAACCGCTATGAAGGGATTTTTTTTAATTCTCACGGGAACGGGAAAAACAGGATCCGTGCGCGCAACCCGTTGTTTGAAATATCGTATGTATAGGTGTCTTATGTCGTAGGCAACCACTATAAAGGGAATTTCAGAACTTGCCACAGGAACAGGAATAAACTGGATCCACTGCACCCACTGTTTAAAATATCATGGTCTTATATGTCTTAGAAAACCACTATGAAGGAATCATAGGAAATTCCCACGGGAACGGGAATAAACTGGATCCACGGCTCCCACTATTTAAAATATCATGGTCTTACATGCCTTAGGAGACCACTATGAAGGAATTATAGGAAATTCCCACGGGAACGAGAATAAACTGGATCCACTGCACCCACTGTTTAAAATATTATGGTCTTATATGTCTTAGGAAACCACTATGAAGGAATTACATGAAATTCCCACGGGAATGGGAATAAATTGCATCCGGGCGGGAAAAGCCGATGGACACCCGCTATGTAGTAAAATTTTACACGCGAGATTTAAAAAATCTTTCACCAATTGAAAGCTTACTTTTCTGGGAGTATTATATTATAGATTAGAATTTTCCCACGGGAACGGAAATGAAACCTTGGGGTTAACTCGTCAAACCACTGAAAGATCAGGATGAGGCTGTGATCGATCGGCAAAGGCAACCTCTCGACTCGACGATGACAAGTCAACATTTAATTATATTTCATGAAACATTCATTTTCGAAATTTATATAGGTAGGTATGGCAGAGACAAAACATCGTTTTTGAAAATTAGTACTCAAAAGCAATGAAGAACAACAATATTTTTTTCATACCATCTATTCGAAAAGTGACGTTTTGGTCCTCAATAACAGGGATCAAAGTAAGTCTTTTCCGATAGGATTTTAATAAGTGCGAATAAAAGTGTTTTGAATTTGGAATTAAAAATATCCCGCAACATTCTTAGCCAAAAAGATTAACAAAATAAGTTTGCATCTAAGGTTGGCGCCACTGTAGCTTAAGTACTAAAACAAAACATTAGTTCTATTTTTCGCCGCATTAGGCTGACAAGCATAGAGTAACTTATATGCTGACAAGGCTGAATGGGGTTCGATGGTTGTGCCACACTGTCAGAAAAATTGCTGTGGCAATGTGCGCGCTTTCATACTTATTTTTCGCAATTTGCATTTTGTTTTACTCCAAATTTTTGAATTGCGACATCGAATTGTTTGTGTATTTTATATTTTAAAATGTATTTAAGTATCAGTGACTGCAGTGATAGTTAAACACCGGAAAACTCACTACGTTCGGGATTCTATCCTAGAATCATACACTATGTTCGTGATTTAAAAAAACGCCCTCGCCGTAAAAATATAGTTTTGCTCCCATAAGACACAAACTACTATTCCCACATTGAAGTGTTAGGTATTTGTTTTATTGTTTCAATTTTTATTTGTAAGCCATAAAATATAATTATATAATCAATACTTTTCCAATAAATAAAAGCAAGTTTCATTGTGATGGAACATTAAAGAACATTTAGCACAATTACACCTCCAATATGTTTGTTTTTGCAATCATTATGTAACACGCTTTTATTTATTAAAAAAGTGTTGATTATATTATAATGATATTTTTCTTATCAGGTTTAAATTATTATTTTTAAATTTTTAGTTCTTTTTATATTAACAAGAACATATTATAAGCTTGTTTTTAAAAAACTATATATTTTAATTTTTCTGAATAGTGATGCTATTTAATTTTATTATTGATAGCGGGTGCCCAACGGCGTTGCCCGCGCGAATCCAGTTTATTCCCGTCCCCGGGAGAATTTCAAAAATTGATAATAATATCTAAATTGATAACTATCTATACTACCGCAATAATTTAGTCCAGTAATAATTATCTGATTTTGTTTTTGAAGTTGATTTATATTTATGTTGTTTATAAGATGCTCTCAGAATAAATATACCTAAGTTCAATGACTTTTTATTCTTCGAATTTTTTAATAAAAGGTTTTATAGAAACGATTATTAATACCTGTCAATATGTTTTTTTAACACTTGTGTACGCAATTGTAAAAAACCTTATAAAACTATCCTATATATTTAAAAAGGTTAGCATAATGTACTAAACGGCCGCTTTTCTGTGACCATCTAAACTCGGTCGGGTTACCACGGTAAATAATTTAAAATGTGTATTTTTTGATTATTTCGCTAACTATTGATTGTACGATGCTGAAATTTCACAAGTATAAAATTGAACTATATAACTAATTATTTACGTATTATTCGGTTAAAAAATCCCACAAGAAAGTCCATTAATAGGTGGTTAAATAACGCTCTGCGCGTCGAGGCCCAAACTGAACTAAATTTTATTATAATTTATTAATTACTTATAGGATACTAATGAAACTTCACCAACACCTGAAGGCAGTTGCAAGCTACAAAATAACGTATCAAACAAGTCTCTAGACCTCTTATTCGAAGTGCTAGGACGTATTAGAAGGTTTTTCTATTTGCTTACATAACTCCTAAACGGTAAATTATTTTTATTTTTTTATTTCACCACTAATTAGGAATAAGACATAAGAAGTCATGTACAAAAAATTATGATAGTGCGCTTAACCATTTCCGAAATTCAGTGAAAAACGCAAACATCAAAAACGCGGCATTTTGAAATTTTTGAATATCTTCGAAACCATTAACGATACAAATTCAAATTAAGTCGCAACATTTACTCCGTCATGAGAACTGATTATGTAGATAAAAATTATTTCAATATTCCCTTTAGAAAAAAAAAATTGCCGCTGGGGTAACGTTACTCCAGCGGAAACTGTTTTTCTTGAATTACTCAAAAACTATAAGCAATACAATTTTTTAAATCTGCACAACATTTACAGAAGCCGGACAACTAATTATCTGTATCCCTCAAATGCCGATATTCGACAAATTTCCGCTGGAGTAACGCACTCAGCACAACAATCGCTTCTTTTTACCACTCGCAAGCTTTTTTGGTCCCATGTACAAAAATATATTTTGGAAGGGCTCCCAGTATTTTGATAATGTTGCAAGTAGATTTTTGTACTTTGAAGACTTTTACAGAACAGGGGGTATTGTGGGGGTTTTTAGTAGGACATATTTGTTTAAAATAATATCTTTTTACCGTTCCACTAACTCAGATCTCTATAATATTTTTAATTTATTTTTATACCACCCTCCATAGATTTTTTGAACTGATCTTGACTTAGATTTTTAAAGGGTTGGTAACAGTGATTTCCTAACCTAACTGGCCATTTACACGAGAGCAGTCCAGTTATAAGCCATTTACACGAGGGCAATCCACTAAGACTGCATACAAAAAAAAACTTGAGGACAATCCATTCCATTGTCCTCAAGTTTTTTTTGTATGCAGTTAGTGGATTGTCTTAGTGGATTTCCCTCGTGTGAATGGCCCAAATGGGCAATTTACACGAGGCCATTCCATGAGAAATTCTACTAAGACAATCCACTAAGCCAATCCAAACTGCATAAAAAAAACTTGAGGACAATCCATTGCAGTGGACTGTCTCCATTTACACGAAGCCATTAGTGGATTTTCTTAGTGGAATGGCCTCGTGTCCTGTGCTCGTGTCCGTCCACTGCAATGGATTGTCCTCAACCTTTTTTTGTATGCAGTTTGGATTGGCTTAGTGGATTGCCCTCGTGTAAATGGCTCGTTACGTCATCAGTCATCTGGCGATTCACAGTTTTTTATATTCTCTGGTTGGCGATTCATTTCCATTTTCTACATTGTATGCAGTGGATTTGTAGAAAATCTTTAATAAATTGTGTTGAAAATATTTATTATGCTAACTAAACAGCCTAAGCCTGGATACAAACGTGTTCTGGGTCTTACTGCAAAAATTGTGTTTATTACCGAAGCAGTCGGCATCGCTGTGTCTTACGGCCTGTGGTACAAACTAAACACCGAAAGGGGTGAGTTTTGGTATTCTTTTTCTATAAAAAGTGTGTTTATAAGTATATATTATTATTTTCGTTATTTCTATATGTATAATATAAAAAACATCTATATTTGTCTTATGATTAAACAGGTAGACCATTAGTTTATACCACCTGATTTAGATGACCTAGAATACAACTTGACATTAAGATTTAAGAATAAACCTGATCCCTGCTTTTCATTCTTTATTATAGCCGGTTATATTGTATTTCGTTTTATTTTTGATTGACATACAAAAACAATATTTTTAAAACTGAAAAAATCACCAATCAATTGGAAGCAATCCTTATATTTGATTACAGAGTTCCGTTTGTACATGCACAAGAACTACGACTGGGTGTTAGAGGGATATTATAGTATTGGTGAATACATTGGCGGGCAGAAGACTCGTGAGCTTGACAACAAAGTTTGGACTAACGAGGGAAAGATTTAACGTGCGGTGAGATGAACTATGCTATTAGAGCCACATTCTGGGTGGTCACTTTTGGAAGCATTGGTTACGCACTATTTAAGGTGGTCAAACCTGATGATGAACTCCTCAAAAAGGTTATTTGAATACTATAATTGTTGTAGTGGTCACAGATGGTTTTGTTTGTTAACAGTGTGAGTGTGAATTGGGACTAACTATGTTTAATGTGGTGTTCTTTTGATATCTTTTTAAATTAAATTCAAAAAATAAGTTGTATCAAAATAGATGCATAAATTTTATTTTTGCTGTCTTCAGTCTTGTAGCTGGTGCTATTCAATGATTAGTCTATCATTTTCATATCACGTTAATTCATCCAATTATTCATCAGAGGTTTGATCAATTATGTCAGAAAATTCCAGAAGTATGCCATGAGTCTAGTATTATTATTTATTGTAGGTACTTACCAAGTCTCTTTAATCTTTTGTTTTTCAGTATGACCAAGGCTCCAAACATACAGACACCAGAAGATTAGCGAACCAAGCCAGAGCCATATTAAAAGACGCCACTGAACAAGATTCCGAGTTAAATAAGAAGCTAGAAGAACTATTAAGGAAAGGAAAATGAGTGACAAAAATAGTATTTTAGAAAGACTAAGTAGAAGAGATGCACAAAGGTTACAAAAGCTTCAAAAAGCCCACAAGGCCCGGGAAGAAGTAGATGCTTGTGATGAAAACGAGGAATACTTCTCAGGTGCTTTTAAGGTTAAGTCTGAGTACATTGAAGACTTATTGTCACAAGTACCTACTTTGGACAACAACACTCTCCCATCTCATTTCGATATTTTGAAAAAGGAGATGAATGAATTACAGAAGTATGTAGTCACATCATCCTTCTTTCTAAAAGAATTTAACATGCGCAAATATTTGGGTATTGTTCAGAACTTGCAAACAACTTGCTATGAATTGGAGGACAGGTATGTTCCACGCAAGAAATTTGGCTTTACAAAGAAAAAGCTGCCCAAATCGGACATTCAGAAACCAATTTCCCGTGATGAAATTGACATAGCTGGTAAAAATGAAAGTAGTAAGTGGGATGACAAATTGTTTGGCTTTGATTCGGTACAAAATGAAGTGCTGGCACTGGAAAATGAAGAATTATTCCAACGAGATGTTGCTCTACGTCACTTAAAGAATTGCACAATAGGTCTTAAGGGTATCATGGGGACATTGCATATAACAAATTTAGAAAATTGTGTGGTCCTCTCCGGGCCAGTGACATCTTCAGTTTTCATAGAGAAATGTACCAACTGCAAGATTATCACAGCCTGTCAACAACTCCGCATGCACAGTTCCACTAAATGTGACATTTATTTGCATGTCACAAGTAAAGGAATCATTGAAGACTGTTCTGAGATAAGAACTGCACCCTATAATTTATACTATGAAGATTTAGAGAAGCACTTTAACATGTCTTCTTTAGACAAGAAAAAGAATAACTGGGACAGTTTAGATGACTTCAATTGGTTGGCTCCCGATGTTCCCTCACCCAATTGGGAGATATTGGATGTCTCCCAAAGAGTTAGTAGTTGGAAGGACTGGTGGTCGAAGATTCCTTCATAATATTAACGCATTCGTAAAATTTATCTTTTCCATTTAGTATATCTGCATAATACCTAACATTTTGTTAAGGTTTACAACAACATAATATGTAAATCCTTAGTTCCAATTAAAATAAAATCAAGTGGCCTTGTTTTGTCTCCTTTGTGCAAATAAAACAAAATCATTTTAATATTACTGAAAATATGTCAGAAAAAGTATTGTTAGGGTTGGACCTCATCTGGCAGCACAGAATCGCCTTTGTTCCCCCTGTGCTACCACGTGCTGCCGCATGCGAACGTGCGCTGTCGCATTCCGCAGACAAAAAAGGCGATCGCATGAAAGAATATAGAAAGAAGAAATGAAAGGATGCGTTAGCATGCTCTCGCGCTTCAGCGTTCCGGAGTCTCCCTGCCGACCATTTCATTTTGTCCGTGATGCCGATCGCCTCGAGGATTCCGCCGCGTGCTATCGCATTATGCTTTCTGTCTCAGTCTAGCAAATGGCAGTTCTAAGCGACAGAAAGAGAAAGGGCGACGGAAAAAGGCGATTCCGTGCTGCCAGATGAGGTCCAACCCTTAATGACCACAGTATAAAATAATAGCATTTAATAAATTGACATTGCACCCACAAACATAAAAATAAAATAAATAAAATGCATTTAAAATTATTGGTAATTTTGTTTTATTTGACATACTTTATAGTAGGGTAAATCATCCAATTACTGACACCCTTATTGACCCTACCAATTAATTGACACCTCAGTAGATTTTTTCAAAATTAACGAAATTACGATACAAAATTATATTTGGAACTAGCGGGTGGCCAGCGGCGTTGCCCGCGCGGATCCAGTTGATTCCCGTTCTCATGGGAATTTCCGATAATCCCTTCATAATGGTAACCTACACACATGACACCTATACATATACCATATTTAAAATAGCGGGTGCCCAGCGGCGTTGCCCGCGCGGATCCTGTTTATTCCCCTTCCCGTGGGACTTTCCGAAAATCCCTTCATACCGTAATAAACAACCTGAGTGAAAATTTCAATAAAATTTCAATATGTCATATACTTATTTTCACCGTCAAAAAGTGCTTGAATAATTTTCCTTTTTAGTGTAGTGACACACCTGCGGAAAGTTCGGCGCCGAAGGTTCGGTGAACAACATACATTGACGTTTCACTTTAAAGATAAATGGATCTGCCTCCCGCGTCAACCGTAATGTATGTTGTTCACCGAAAGTTCCGCTCCGTAAGTTCCGCAGGTGTGTCGCGACACTTAACGTATAGTGTGTGGTCACCCTGTTCCGTTCCATAGGAGTAAAATAACTCCACAGAACACATTTAATGGAGTGAGAGTGGTGGAGTTAAACCGTAAGTAGAACTGGCTCCATACAAATTCCTAAATCGAGAACTAGTGAAACTTTCTCAAACAACATACTATGCTGGATGCTTCGTTGCGTTTCAGAGAAAACAGTGGGCCACACGGTGCTAATCGACCGGCACATCAAACGTGAATGACTGAAAAAAGGTTGAACTACAAATTCTATTCTTTTTCTGTCCACTACCTAAATAAGAAACTTTGTCAAAGAGCAAACGTCCGTTACTGCCCTATTTAGACCTGATAAATAACTTAGGCCACTCGCCAGTTCTGTAGCTCCGGGGCTCCAAGCATCTACCGTGGGCTCTGGTTTTAGTTGTGTGCGTAATGTCAAATAACCGTCATTAAGTCGGATAAGTAGGTTGCCCACACGGGGCTCCAAGCATCTACCGTGGGCTCCGGTTTTAGTTGTGTGCGTAATGTCAAATAACCGTCATTAAAAGTCGGATAAGTAGGTTGCCCACACGGTGTGCTCGCGTAGGAGATGTTATATTTTTTGTGCGTTAGGATATTAGTAAAAAGAAATAACAATAAATATCCAATTTATTCTACAATTAATATATAAAACCGTCAAACTTCTGACATCACAGTAATTTTAAACAAAATTATTACCTTACGTTTTATGGATTCGTTAAATTTATTTGATTAATTAATCTTAATCTTTTCAAATTCATAAACATTTAAATTACTGTGAATATTGCAAACTGCACTAAGTTTGGCAAAATTTTAGCTTATTTCAAAACAAATAATATTTATTTTCGTGTCCATATGACTAAAATGGAAAGCCAAACGGTCACAATAGTTTTTAGCCTAATTTGACAATATCATTCTGGTCTTTTTGGTAACGCTAACAAAATAGTGTGCACTGATATTTAGGATAGATCTTACGATGGTAATTTAAATGCTACTATAAATGGAATAATCTCTCACCCTCTTAGGTGTATTCCCGTTGTCCCCATTGACGATATCCCCATTGAGTGGGGACAACGGGAATTGAATAAAATTATTAAAAATACTTCCCGTTGTCCCCACTATCTGTCCCCATTGAAATAATGAAATAAAATTATTAAAAATACTTCCCGTTGTCCCCATTGATATTTTTTAACTCTTCTTTTATTTACTACAATCTGTCCTTGGACATTCAGCAATATTTTAATAAGAATATATATAGTATTGCAAGAAATGGGACCAGTGTTCCACACTTAAAATTTTTGTTCTATTCTCAGATTAGATCTTGAGGCGATTTTCTTTTTAATCTTTTGAATGTTTGAGGGTTGCTTATTAGTTCTTTTGCCATTGGATAAGAATGTTATTTAAGCCTATTTCTGTATGTGACCGGGTACGTATTTGAATGTCTAAAATTAAAAAACCTATCGTAAAATAACTTACGTTTAAAATTCCTAAAATCTAAATACCTAAACTCAAACTCAAATGCATTTATTTTCAGTAGGTATTGAACATACACTTAGAAAGGTCAATAGTTTATAGTAACAAGGCACTCTAAACTCGTCCATGAAGATTGGCTAAATGTAAATAGCAGCCCATCTCCACCGACGCGTTGCTGGTTCCAAATGGTACTGCATTATCGGTATCCCGAGAAGAGCCAGCAAGAAACGAATGTTTTAATATACCTAGGCAGCAAATACTTACCTAAGAAATATCTAAGATTATAATACAGATTGGACTAAATACCTAATATTCAAAATCTTTATAGTTATAACGACAAAGTTTGATATACCAACATTTTAAATACCAAATGGTCAAAATCTTAAAATAGTGCACCACTTGCGAGATATTATAGATATATTTAATGCGATTGCGATAGCGAGCGAAGCGAGCTCAAAATACCAGAGCAGAAATTATTTTAACTGGTTAGGTTCAGAAGATCTTTGATGTTAGTTTTTTTTATGAGCGACAAATAAATATGTTTTATTTTAACCGTTGTTAAGTAAGTATAATACAATATGGTATAGTACATTATGGTATAAGTGCGGTAAGTTGAAAATTACAGCCGAGGCGAAATTGCTAGCCCCAGCCGTAGGAGAGGGCTCCAAGAAAGCAGAGGCTGTAATTATCAAAGCGCACGTATGTCATACGACGTTTTATAACATATAATAATAATAATAATATAATCTCACGCCTTTTTATCCCCGAGGGGGTAGGCAGAGGTATTCCATTACTGGATATACCCACATTTCACGAGATATATTGGACCCCTAAACGTGATAGGTGGTGAGCCCATCGCCGGACCGGGTCTGTTTACACATGTCTCAGAATTAATTCTGGGACCTGCGGGTTTCCTCACGATGTTTTCCTTCACCGTCGAGCTAGTGATAAATATGTACGTAAGTTTTTGAAAAACTCATTGGTACATGCCAGGATTCGAACCCGAGCCTCACTGATTTTCAGCCGGCTCTTTAACCGTCCGGGCTATCACTGCTGTTGTTTTGGGTCAATTAACTATGAGGTTAATCTATTTCAGGGACTTAGTACATAGGTATTTCAAGTTTTATCCTTTTGGACTTCAGTAATATATCCATTTGACATTTTAAGCTTTTGGTATTTTCACTTTAAGTCAACCATTAGGTATTTAGATTTTAGGGATTTTAAACGTAGGTTATTTTACGTTAGGTTTTTTAATTTTAGACATTCAAATACGTACCCATAATTAAAGATAGAGTGCTCATTTTTAGATTCCGTCTACCAGATTTCTAATCTATTACTATTATTATACCATCTATCATTTTTGTAGCACCAGCTACCCTAAAAACCACATATATGACAGCGGAGAATATATCCCGCTAGAATATTCCATATCGATTTTCCTATTCACCTACTTCTAACTAATAATTCCGTTTTTACGATTTTTACGTTTTGTTAATGTCACAAGAGGCCCAGGCTGGTAAAAATTTATTGATTTAGGGTCGTTTTTCTTCTTGCTGCTTTAAAAACTAAAGCCGTATACAGAAAGAAAGCTGAAAGCCGGTCGGCGCCGATCGGCGCCGGTCCATTCTACAGAAAGCAAGCAGATTGAAGCAGAGCGAGCAAAATGTCGTACGATGATTGGCGGGCGGCACCAGTGCTGACCAGCGCCGGTCGGCGCCGATAGGCGCCGGTCGGCGCCGATAGGCGCCGGTCGGCGCTTGTTCATATAAATGCCTGCGCCGGTTATCTGCGTAGACCGGCGCCGATGGGCGCCGATCGGCGCTTATCGGCGCCGATAAGTTTTCGGCTTTCTTTCTGTATACGGCGTAAGGTTAAAAATCAAATACAGATTTAATGGGGATATCGATACGTGAAATTTATGTATTCCCGTTGTCCCCACTGCCGTATCCCTATAATGGGGACAACGGGAAGAAATTTTTTTGACTTCCCGTTGTCCCCATCATGGGGATATCGTCAATGGGGACAACGGGAATACACCATCTCTTATAAATTGTCTTTGTAGAGTTCGTTAGACAAACTAGTTAGTAATTATAAAATAGGTAGTCCCCTTATGGGGCCTATGTTTAAGTACTATTCAAGTACGATAATGAGAATAATCTAATTATCATAGTTCATGCAGTTTAGAAACAAAGTAGGTGAATTCAGAGACCTCGTCGTAAGTATAAGGTAATCATACGTACCTATACCCACAGCACTAACTACTATGTCGGTTTTATTATACAGGGTGTTAGGAAAAGTAGGTACTTCGTTTAATTAAACCACATGTGCTACATGTATAACAAAGTATGTTCAGTGTTTATTTTAAATATAAAAATATAGGTATTTTTAAAAAACTTTTAACTTCTGTTTGTAGTCATAACGCCCCTACACTGCATGTTGGCAAAAGTTTCCAACCCGCAGTGTGGGAGCACCTTTAGATACGTAAGCGTAGGTACGTGCGAGCTTAGAAATAGGGCTAGCAACTTGAATATATATATTTTTGATTATTTTTATTTAATTAATGTGTTTATACTTACGTATAAGGTAATCTTACGTACTTCACTTATACAAAACGTTTTTTAAAGGAACGAAACACTTTTCCTAACACCCTGTATACGATAACATGTAGAAAGAAAGTAAGACCGTAGGTATAATACTGACAAATTAGTAGGGATGGCTCATATAATAAACAAATAAATCAGTTTTCTAGAAGTGCCATTAAAAACAATTTGGCAATAGGCGTGAGCATGGACTACCTCCAAAATTAAAATATCTTAATATTCGTAGTTAGTCGCAAAATCACTACTACATGAAAGAAACGAGTAGGTACTCATAAAATTATAGTAATTGATGTGGTTTTAGTAAGGCTAGTTTAAAAAATTTAATCACTCGTGATTCACACACTGAGAAACACTACGACATAAATTAATGATTGAAGACAATTTTATTTAAATTCTTATTAGTTATTAGTGACTCACTTTTCGAGATTCTTATGGTTTAATGCTTTTAACATAGAGGAATGTTGGTGTATACTGTATACCTATCAATTTTAAGTACATTATTTGTCATGACGTGCCATGCAGTTAGGGATTTTTTTTACCTACTTAGGTACTACCTACAATACTGAATAATTGTTTCAGCAATAGAAGTTCGATACGAAATAAAAGGATACAATTTATTCATTTGGCAGACATGGGTGTACATAAGAATACCGACTTATTTAAATAAGGATAATATTAAATCATTATACCCAGTGCAAACATCTTCGTAATCTGTGATTAAATCTTCCATATAATGAAAGATCCCAATAATGTCAAGAATAATATGCGAAAATAGAAATAAAATAAATGTCTCAAATTTGTGTTTTTTACAACGAAAAAAATATATTTTAAATAATGCTAGGTACTTACTGAATTTGGAAATTAATAATAAATTGGTCAGAGGCGGTCTTTTTGGGGACTAAGTTGACATTGTTTATAGTTTTATGTTTCGACCTTATTATACTGCTTTTTATAATTACTAAATAGAACGATTTAATTAAAATAATAAATTAAATAAATATTAGTGTATGTCAGAATACAAGTACCTACAGTAATTATTAAAACATAGATAAAAAATCTAATGACACTCAAATTTCAAAATATATCACACACAAATATAGCCCAAATACTTACATCCACGCATTCACACACCCGAAAATATTACTTCTTTCTGGTGTAGTCGGGTAAAAGCAATAAACAGGGTCAGGCACATGAGGTATGTAGCATAGACAGCATTATATAACAAAATTAATTTGTATAATTCTTTTAATGCTATTAAGATAGTAAGTTGTGTAAGCGCCCAGATCGAGATTTTTATAAATATTTCTGTGATATACAATTTTATTTTTTACGAAGTACTCGATTATTTGAATAGAAAAACAATCACAAGACACTGAAAATCCCAAATTATGCTCATATATTCTAATATTTCTAATAGCACAATCTTTAACGTTAACGAATACCCCAACTAGAGGCTTAAACAATACTATTACAGTATTATTATTTACTTAGGAGTTTTGTTGAAGTATTAGCAATATAATGTGGTGAGTTAATTATTTCTAAAATTCCCTTCGTGAGAAGCTATCAATTAAGTAATTTAACGAACTTCTATAAAGTTACGTAGTAATAGTAATCGACTTATATTATACGGGTAAAACGAAAGTAACATGCAATTTTAATCAGTCGGGTTTTATTTTAGCAATGTAAAACTCTGTCGTTCAATATTTTGTGGTACAGGGACTCGTTCGATTCGTGGATTGAAAAAATGCGGTCCGGCTTTTTGAAGTGGACGCATCATAGTTTTTTTTCTACTCCTTCTTTAGCGGCGATGTTATCACAAGGTGAACATTTAGCCACTTTTATGTTACCATTAATTTTTTAGTCTATTGAAATCAGTCTATTAACGAGATACATTCCGTTTATTGCTCTATGCTATGAATCGTTATCCTGGGGCACACCTCGTTTTAGGCGTCGTGTAGCGGAGCTTGGCTTCATCATTAATTCATTAGGAATCTTGCTAACTTGTTTGGGTTGCAAACGGTGTTGCTAAAGATTATTACAAAAAAATAGTATTTTTATTGAATCCAAATATTGCATTACCCTGAATATTTTTTGACATAATTTATAATTTCTCATGACAAGGACTTTAGATTATGTAGAAAAATCTTTTTATTAAATAAAATCCTATGGTACTAATAGTAAATTCGTCAAAAAGTGAAAGATGTCTGTCAGCCGTCTGAGTATTTTAATTACTATCGAATCGGGTACTCGTCAACGTTTAAGTACCTGAGGACTGAGCTAAAGCCTTATGATTACGTCTCGATGCACGAGGGAGCCGTTCTCACCAGTTCGGCTTTTTATGCGTTATGGTCCACTGCTGGTAGGTGTTGTTTGGGTCACAGGGGGCTAGGTTAAGCGTTCTCGTGTGTGGTTGCAGCGTTAGGCAAAACCCGTGTAATCTGTGTTTTAGTTGCAATGTTTTCTCCTCGTAACTGTAAAGAGCAAAAAAAGTTATTTGTAGAAAATTCTTGGTAATGTCTAGTCGCACAGTCATATTGTGTAGGAGATTGAGTACCTACTAAGTATGAGTGAATGAGCTAATGTACCATAAGTTGAGAGTGGTCACCGTGTTGGCTTTGACAGCATTATACAATTTGAAATTACGAAGATGATTTGCCCCCAGCATTACTGAGGCAGAGTACAGATTATTTGTTTATGAAACCTTTTTGAAGCAAGGAGTTTTTTCACAGCATTCTGGTTTAAGCGCCATCTATGTGATATTAGTGGAAGCCGCCGTGGAAAACGTTACATTGAATCACAGTATAATAATGTTTACCTCCACGGTCCGTCGACGGTGCCGAGGCGGCAGATGGCTTGCTTGAGGCTGTCAGTGTCGGCCTCCACACAGCGCTCGCCGACGCCGAGCTGGCCTGCCTCATTTAGCCGGAACAACTGGGTGTTGCCGGAGCCATGGCACGAAGATGTACCTAGCAAATATATTGTAATTACATAAAAATTAAGCGCTCGTAGCATTGCGGTGACAGTGTGTTCGTAACGATCACACTGGTCAAGTAAAGTTGGATGCGGTCAGTCAGTGAATGGGTGACCGCCTAGTGGCATTTATATCACGAGCGCTTCCGTGTTTCGGAAGGCATGTTAAATTGTTGGTCCCGGTTTTCGTTGTGTTTACGCACAATGGAAGTCGTTAAGCCATGTCAGATACCCTTGGGTGGCTTGAAAAATTCTGACTGTTAAGTGGCCACTAGATTAACACCATCTCCCAATCCGCGGTGGGCTCGCGTGGGAGATTAAAGCCCATACTTCCTCAGTTTGAGGAAAGACCCTTAGCTCAGCAGTGGGCTGTTACGGGTTGATAATGAACATAAAAATATTCGAAATAACTAGTTCAATTAGGAAGTTTCATCATCAACCCATAACAGCCAACTATTGAACTAAGGGTCCCACATGAGGTACGGGCCAAAAACTCTCACGTGAGCCCACCACGGATTGAGAGATGGTGTTACGTAGTGGTCATCATTCCGAAGAATTGTTCAAGCCACCCAAGGGTATCTGACATGGCTTAACAACAACCATTGTAAGTAAAAACATCGAAAACGGGGACACTATTGTCCCCGTTTTCGATGTTTACGTGCCTTACGAAAAACGGAGGCGCTCGTGATATAATGTCACTAGGCGATCATCAGTTCTCTAACTGACTGCCTAGTGGCAATTGGGAAGTTATTATTATAAAACAGTGTATTTTACCGTTCATTATTAAAAAGATACCGAAACACCTAGATATATCACACAACTAACCAGTTGTTTACTCGTACTTCTGGGAGTTTAGGAAAACCCTATCCCATTGATTTCTTCGAACTACCTTTATTGAAAATATCCGATTATTAGGTCCAGTTGTTGAGACTATGTCTTATAGTTCAGTTAGTGACCTAGACCTTTCAATTTAATAGATACGAAATCCTGGGTCCTTATTGTGAGGTGTCTAGGCGAAATCAGAATCGTCTTTATTTGTCATTTTTAATTCGGTCAGTGCTTGCTCTACATATACTGGTGGTAATGATAGTATAATAGGTCAAAATTAAGCCGATTGCGATTAAGATGAGATATAAATAGACAATAGGCCAGCAGGCGTAAGATTGAAAGTCTGAAGGCATAGTATATAGTAGACTAGGCTTACTGATGGTAGGCTATTTAGGAATTCTGTTCCCCTTACAAGCTTAAAAAGATCCATCAATAAAAAAGAGTTGTGTGGACTTCTGAAACAGGATAGTTTAAATTGACTCACCTATGTAAGATGGCGCAGGCTTTCCCAAGGTATCCAAGCAAGTCCCAGTCGCTTTATTCTTCACCATACCCCACTTTATATTAGGAGGAAGTTTCGGGAACTTGTCGTAAACGTCATACGCTACATTTTCCATAAACCACCCAAAGCTTTTACATTGCAATTTGTTTTTCAATGCTATTTGCTCAGATATGTCGCCCATGTCCAAGAACCTTGCCATTGGCTCTCTTGTGTAGAAGAATTCCTTGTGTTCCTCGTCGAACCAAGTTTCG
This sequence comes from Ethmia dodecea, assembly GCA_963855545.1. NCBI lineage: Eukaryota > Metazoa > Arthropoda > Insecta > Lepidoptera > Depressariidae > Ethmia > Ethmia dodecea. The sequence goes on from OY979443.1 coordinate 6,823,158, forward strand.
ATAACTCTTTTGTAGTTTATAGTTATCAGGGATCCTTTGCGGTTCTTCGCCAAGTTTCCAAAGGAGTAAGGCATGAACGCTCGGTACACATGCCCCACTCTCGAACACGGCACCCACTCTATGCTACCTCCACACTGCCAGATTTTGAAACTCAATTCGAAGTTCTCTCCGCCCCAGACTAATAGACCAGGGTCGTACGCTCCGATTTCTAAGAAATATCTTCTGTTTATCGCAAACAGACCACCCGCGTGCGTAGGACTCTTGTATGGCTCTGAAGGATGTTTGTGTTTGCTCGCTTCTTTTTCGGGCACCTCGTTTTCCTTGTACAACATTCCCCATTCGAATATGCCTCGGTAGTTGACGCCTGCTTGGTACACCGGTCGGTATTCAAAGGTTTTGTGGTCGACGCCATCTATTACGGGGACGGTCATGATTCTGTAGTCGCGGTAAATAGGAGCTAGCAATGGCGGCAGCCAGTTGACGTTGACTTCGCAGTGGGCGTCTAGGAACACGATGACATCACCGGTGGCTTCTTGAGCGCCCCTTGACCTGGTGCGGATCAGACCCTCGCGTTGTGGGTTTCTGATAAGTCTTACTTTGCCTTTCCATTTCTTGATGTAATTATCAAGATTTGCCCCCAAGTTTTGTTTGTCGGAGTAGTCATCCACCTAAAAATGTATGTGTATCACTACATAGTATAAAACAAATATCTGTCCCTATATCTAGTATATCTAGTATGCTTAAATTTTTAAAACTACGCAACAGATTTTGATGCGTTTTTTTTAAAAGATAGAGTGATTCAAGAGGAAGGTTTTAGTATTAGCATTGCACCCGTGCGAAGCCGGGGCGGGTCACTAGTAATATATAATTAATGATTAGTGGTAACAATTATCAATATTTTTTACTTAGCCTCTACAGCGTGTAACCGAAAGGGTATATCAAGCCGAAAGTGGGTTGTTAGAGACATCATTTGGAACATTCACTATGGGACCAACTTGATCAGAGCAACTTTATTTTTTACTCCACCATACAAATTAGCTGAGCGCTGAACCCGAAATGTACTGAGATGAGAAAAAAAAAGTCGCTCTGATCAAGTTGGTCCCATAGTGAATGTTGTTCCAAATGTTGTCTCTAACAACCCACTTTCGGCTTGATATACCCTTTCGGTAACACCTTGTATATATTATATTTATGGGGAACGATCCATTGAATGACAATGGGCTATAAAAAGTTGTTGACCTGATATGATAATATCAAAGCTAACTTCAAACTCACAGTACCAGGTAAAAATAATGAAAACACTGTACTAATATTTTATCTAAACTAATATTTATAAATGTATAATATTTTTTTGACTTCTAGAATTAATTGAAGAAGTATTGATACCTACATTTAGGCATAACCTGTAGATACTATGCATACTAAACGACACAAACACATAAATGTTGGCCCCAGCCGGGAACCGAACCTTTTTTTTTTTTTTTTTTTTTTTAGGTTTATCTGCAATCAGTAATCTACTATAAGCAGGTTTGTTAGAAGATGTGGTTGGAGTCAGGTCGAGTGTGTCTTCCAATGAGGACATCTACTCAGGAGCCAACTGTGTCAGTTTTTTGGGTGCATTTGGAATATGTGTTTCCGTTTCAGACGCTTAGCACAGCTCTGTCGGGAGAGTTCAGTCGCAAGTGCATTCGGGTGCTTTTCCAGTCGTTTCTGGTATTTGTTGGTGAAGGCTTGAATTTCCTCTTTTACAGTATCCATTTGTAGGTGCCTATGGATCTGGGATCTAATATGGGAACCGAACCTGGTACAAATAACTTTGAAGGCAGGGTGACTACTCACACTAACAACGTTCCCACATTTCACTTCATAGTAGCTACTTCACGATTCATTACATGTATATTAACAACTGTATAATTTATTCAAGCCATACACATACTTCTAATAACGGCAAACATCATGCATGACCATAAAAAGGGTATAACTAATTGATTAATGATTGCATCATAGGTACCAGAGAATAATGTTTTACGATAATTTTACTTGAGATTTCGGCTTCATCGATTGCTAGCTTCTTTCTATACTATTGCTAGCTGTTCCGCGGGGTTTCGCGGATAGAAATGTCTATTGGATACAATTTTTTGTCTTGTTATTTTGTAAAATATTTAATTATTAAGATCATTCTCACCAAGACAACTTCGTGTAAAATGTTAGGCGGCGACCGCTCTATTACAGAGGTAACGGTCCTCATGAGCACGGAGAAGCCTTCATTGTGGAACACAATGATGACCGAGGTGCTGGGCAGCTTCTCAGGGTAATACCAATACTTGCACTCATCTAATCGGGTGTCTGGAATCGACCTGTTAAGTATTTACAGTACAATTTATCATACTATATCTACACTAATATCTATAACTAGCAGTTCTGCGCAGTTTCACCCTCGTAGTTCCCGTTCCCGTGGGAATACGGGAATAAAATATAGCCTATGTTACTCAGGGATATTCTAGTTTTCCATGGGTGAAAGAATTTTTAAAATCGGTCCAGTAGTTTTTGAGTTTATTCGTAACAAACATACAAAAATACCAAGTGTATAATAATAGCGGATGCCCAGCCGCGTTGCCAGCGCGAAACCAGTTTGGTCTAGTGGGAATTTCCGAAAATCCCTTCATAGTGGTTGCCTCCGACATATAAGACACTTACATGATGATACGTACGCACTATACGCGCACAGACAGACATACAAAAATAAAAAATGAAATATGTTTTGAAATCTAAATTAATAATATTTATGCTAAAATTTTCTAAAAATATTGTGTGTACAGTCACACTCTCGTTAGAGTTTTATTAAATGTATTTTAAAAATTTAATGAAAAAGAAAACTCTGAAAGTGACACACAAGAAACAGCAGTTTAGTAAATGTCAAAACTATAAATAATGCAAACATAATAAACACATGACTACAAATACAAAAACGTACCTGTTCAAAGCAATATCGTCTGATGCAGCTATATTCATGCCGTATTCGCTCTCTGACTCGGCAATGTCATTAGCACGCTCGGAGGCCATGTGATATGGCTTGCCTTCTTCCCCAGGACCTTTAGCATTTATCTTTGTCCTAGGTTCAAAGTTGCCTAGCTCTGAAAAGCATACAAATAAATATATGACTTAACTCTATGTATAACTATTTCTGAGTTCTTACTATTATTTCTTATATACTATATACTATTAGTTCTTACTATATAAAACATTATTACTATGCTTTTTGATATACTGATAGAGAAAGCCTTGTACTTTGAACAATATGCATAAACATAATATGACACTATACGTTTTAAGTGTTTTATTTTTTACTATTTGCAAGGAGGAAGTGCATATAGAAATGACAGTTGATTTATAGGGATATCCTACTTCAACAAATATTATAAACGCAAAATTTTATTAGTATGAATGTTTGTTGCTCTTTCATGTAAAACTACTGAACGGATTTTTAGGAAACTTCACAGTTATATAGCTTATACATCAGAATAACACAGGCTATATTTTATCCCCATATTCCAACGGGATCGGGAATGCTAGTATTAATATAAGGTTTCACCCACATAGTTCCTGTTCCTGTGGGAATACCGGAATATAATATACTCTCTTTTACTCAGGGATTATCTAGCTTTACATTGGTGTAAGAATTTTTAAAATCGGTCAAGTAGTTTTGAGTTTATTCTTAAAAAACATACAAAAACATACAAATTTCTCCTCTTTATAATATTAGTATAGATATACCTACTGCACTGATCACTGCAACTGATAAACACCTGATCCCAACTAATGGTAAGAAGGGAAGGAAATGAAAATTATAATGGTAATTTGTTATACAATATTACAAAGGAAATATTGGAAATAAATATATGATTCTCTTTTAAAATGGGGATTACAGTTACTAAATTTGATTTCATGCCCTGGGACTAATAACTACACAGGCTATGTTTGGAAATTGTAAAGCTCTAATCTAAAAATATTTTTTCCACCCAGCAGGGCTACGGCCATTTCCAAACACAGTAACATGATCAACATTTTATTGAATTATTTTATACACTGTTTTACTACATGACACAAAATGAAATTATTAAAAAAATGTCTAAGTAATTAATCAATTACAATAGGAAACAACTTGAGTTTTGCCAAAATCTACTCACGATAGATATTAGGATTGATATTAGGATCTGCAATAAAATTTTACTACTGTTGTTAATGCAAACCAATGAGTTTGAAACAAACTTTATATGTAATAAAAATAACCAGAAAACCGGAGTGAATTGCACAAACCAGTACAGTGATAGCGATTTATTACTGGTTTCAGAAAGACCTGAGAATGTAAGCAGTGCATTTACGTAATAAAAACAAAGACACGCCGGCACTTTGATTAGGTCAACTAACTGTATCTTGGGATAAAAATTATGAACAGTCTAGTAAATTTTAACCTTTTAAAACTAGATTTATAAGTTCTCGCTTACCTGTTCTAAGCTCTGGATAAACACCATGGTGGGATGTATAATATTCAGCGTGAGATTCAACATTTATTTCATTGCTTACAACATTTACGCTTGACCAACTGTGAAGAGCGTACAACAAAAGGAGTAAAACTGTACAAATACCGGCTACCCGGGCGATCCTGCCACGTCTTACATTTGTTATTCTCATCTTATGAGGTTTTAGAGATATAATTCATAAAAAAATGTATTTAATTTTACGAAATTTCTCCGAGAAATCCCGCAGAAAAAATCCGCTCTCCTTTTGAGTTTTGTCAAACTGTCAACGTCATCCACTTCTACGTTTCTTTCTGCAGATGACTCGTACGCACAATAAGTTACATTTACAACCAAAAAAAAATATAAAGAATGATTTTTTTTGAATTATTTGATTGAGTAACTGACCTCTAACTAGTTTTGAAGTTTTCGTATTAAGTACATAATTCATACATTTTGATATCAATTTGGTAAATCAGTCTCTAATACTACTCACCAATTACACGTGTAACTGTGACGTGCATGATTTGAAACGAAATAATTCAAAATTTCTGTTGGATTGGATGGTTGTTGCAAAGAGAATTTGTTATTGTTGTTCATGTTCTTTCATAAAAATAAAAGGAACTGCAGCGAATTGTAATTGTTACCGGAGGAGCTTTCTTATACTTGTTTATCATCCTCACTTGCATCACAACATGGCAAAAAGTAAGGACTGACATTGATTTAGATAATTGTAACATGTTGGTAGCCCCTGACCTGCGAATCCATTCCGAGTATAAAATTTCTGTATATTTAACGATAGTGTTAAATGATTTCAGCTATGGCTTTTACCATGGAGAACTTCATCAACAACTGGAACACTGACTTTCCCAACTACCAGTTAACAGTTGAGGATCTGAAAAAGCCTCAGTCAGTCATGGGAGCCCTCTTCCAGGTTTTTGATCGACTGGGGATTGACAGGGATGCTGTGCTTATGGTAAGAACAGCAGATATTTGTAATGGAACATCCATACCTAAATTGTAATCAGCATCAGGGCATTTGGTGGTGATCATGTAGGACAGGCCCACAAATTAGTTTTGAAGCATGTACACGTCCAGGTCTGGCAATATAGTGATAAAATAATTTACTGATGAAAAGTAGGATCCAGAATTGGAGTTCCAATCCCCTCAAGGATAAGGGGTCATCATATACAGGCTGGAATTTATAACGCCACCTGGAGGGAAAGTACTCTAAATAATCGAGATATTGTAATAGCTTCATGTAAGTTGTTTTGTTTCTATAAAATAAAAGCATTAGAATAGGCTCAAATAAAATGATGAATGATGAATCACACAAAAAAGCAGATGTATAACCTAAAGAAATGCTATTATTCAAAGTACATAGGTATGTAGTAGTAGTAGAGTAATGTAACCAAATAATGTTGATTATTCTGTTTTTACCATGTACAGTCAAGAGCAAGTCAAGCTTGACACTACCAGTTAAAGCTGAGCTCTGATTTGTACTGCGCGTCATAGAATACAGGGCCGGGTCAAAGTCCTAAGTGTCAAGCTTAGCGTGCTCTTGACTGTACATGCCAGTCTGTCTGCCTGTAAGTTACTATTGTCATCATATTATATTGTTGTATTAAGTTGAAGAATCGAAGCAATGGTTGTTGGTGGACTTTATTTAAAAAAAATAAAATGGAGTCCCCTTTTTGAAAGTCATCAGATCTGTGAGGTGTAAACATTAGATAAAATAATTTAAAATTAGTTTTTTTCAGCCACCTACAGAAAAGAACGTGAATGAACATATGGAATATTACTGGGATTTAGTGCCAGTTATCAACATGACCAGAGTCATCAACCACCTGGTGTCTGTCATGCCAGAAATGGCAACAATCAGTGTCAACCACTTCTTGCAACCCACGGCACTGACATCACACTCTATTCTTCTGTTATTGTTTAATCTGATGGTCTTCAATGAGCAGAGGTTGCGAGATATAGCTCCATATGAGGAAGAACTATTCAACGTCACAAATATGGTAATTCATGTTACTTGAGTTATTATAAACTTTTTGCATTATTATTATATTATTATTAATCAGCAGTTTCAACTGATAAACACCTGTTTCCAGGTGTTCTTCGCTCCAGCTTTCTTGTTACAGGATATTTATATGTCCATATTTTTTGAATTGTTTAACATTTAGTGCTGATACTCCTTGTGGTGGTTTATTACATGATCTGACCACTCTGTTACTCAAAAAATATCTTTATGGGTTGTTGTGTGATACAGCATGATTGATTTAAGTATACTGAAAGCATGTAAATTATAAATTACTACCAGTTAAGCATCAGTGCTAAGATAGTTCTAAATCTAAAGAGAAAATTTCTTTGAAAAATATAATTATAAAATACAATTGCATTTATAGGTAAAAGCATTGGAGGAGAAAAAAAAACAGTTGTTTGAAATGCTAAATCGGCAAGCTCAAGAAAAAGGGAAACGTGCTGAGAGAGTAGAAGAGGTAATATTATAAATCCTATTACTTTAAAAGAATTTTTTTTGTATATGTATAGATTCTTGAAAATGGCTCTGATAATTTTTATGACATTGTGTATACAGATACAGTTTTGCATTTTTAGTTTAACTGTATAGTTGTATTTGCTGTAAAAAAGGAATTTTACAAAAAAAGAGAATGATTTTAATCCATCGCCAGCTGCCAGTGAGTGGCCGTATTATAAATAATACGGCAACTAACTAGCAGATAGCGTTATAAATAACTAGCAGCGCCACGCGGTTTCACCCGCGTAGTTCCCGTTCCCGTGGGAATACAGGTATAAAATATAGCCTGTATTATTCTGATGTATACGCTATATAACTATTAAGTTTCATCAAAATCCTAATTAGGTAGACTGATTTAAAAAATACTTTTACCATTGGTTATACTTTTCTGGGAGTTACATGGACATCATTTTCCCACGCCAACGGGAACTACGCGGGTCTCCTATTATAATGGAGCACAACATTGAATATTTTTATGTAAATTTTAAATCTCTTTTAAAAAACTTTAATTCATCCATAAATAAATTTCTTTAGATGCAGCAAGAAATATTGCAATTAGAAGAGGAGCTTAAAGCTGAAGAAAACGCCAGAGACCAAGATAAAATTGAATTAGAGGCCATTATTAAAGAAAACAACATGACTGAAGTGATGCTAGACCAAAAGAGAGCTACCAAAGAACATTTGATAGCAGAAAGAGAACGTATGAGAGCTCTAAGGGTTTATGATGCAGAGGATATTAAGACTCAGGCAGCGCAAGCAGCACAGAGTGTACAAGTTGCTGAAGAGAAATTACATTCTCTAGGGGTGATAATTGCCCAGAAGGAGAATAGTCTGAAGATTTTACAGATGATCAAACCAAATTTAGATACTGCTAACAACTTGTTGCATGAGATAACAGAATTGAGGTATGTTTAATGATAAGAGTATATTTATGTCTCTGTTATACAAAGGTCTATAAGGAATTTTTGGAAATAAGAACTATCAAATTGTTAATCTATACTATTTGTAAAAGTAGTAGTCGTTTTTGAGTTTATTCGTTACAAACATACAAAAATATAAATCTTTCCTCTTATTTAGTGTAGATAGGATACCAACCACCCTTTGGGTAAAGTAGTCACTCTAAAAAACCTTCAATAACAAAATGATTTTATTCAATGTAAGAGCTTATAAGTCCACTTATTGCAATTATTCTTTTAAACATTCAATACAATACCAAGCACAAGTTACATGGTTTTAGTGCTGACTACGAGCAAGGTGACGACACAGACAGCAAGGACGGCGAGCTGGATGCACTGAACATAAAGCTGCTGGAGCTGCGTGCGCTGGCCGCTGAGCTTAGCGCTCGCCTCGACGGCGCCCGCGCCAAGCGGATGGCCGGCCAGGCGCGTCGCCAGCACGACAGGATGCTGGCAGACAGGTTCGTGAATTTAAGGGTCGAAACTTCCAAATCCAGCAAATTAGCGTATTTCACTGTTGATCTACTGATAAGTACATTACATACATAAGTTTTTTTAAAACTCTGTTAGAACACCTTTGCAGGAATCGTTCTCGAACATCATAAAAACAGTAGTCAGAACTTTTTTGAAATTTCATAGGTACGGACCTGATATTGGCATGTCTTACGATCAGTGATAGGCCAGTGGTTAAGGAGCCCGCTTTTGATGCGTGAGGCTCGGGTTCGAATCCTAGCATGTACCAATGTGTTTTTTTAAACTTACTTACATATTTATCACTAGCTCGACGGTAAAGGAAAACATCGTGAGGAAACCCGCAGGTCGAAGAATTAAATCTGAGGCATGTGTAACAGACCCGGTCCGGCGATGGGCTCACCACCTATCTATTACGTTGAGGGGTCCAAAGAATTACTGGTCAAACGTGGGTATATCCAGAAATTGGACACCTCTGTTACCCCGTCGGGAACAAAAGGTGTAAGATTTCTTTTTGTTTACGATCAGTGCTCTGCGCGAAGCCGAGGACAAGGATAAGAAGCACCGTGAGTTCATTCAGCGAGCATCGCAGCGCACGCACGAAATTAAAGAGCTCACCAAGAAGTATGAGGAGGAGAAGATCCTGGGGATCGAGACGGTGCAACAAATTAAGGCCAACTACAATAGCTCGGTGAGTTCAGCCGAAACACGTCCACAGCTGGACATCCCCCAAACATCGCCACTATGACCGGTCTTGTGCTTCTCGCGACTTTCACCAATTAATCGGTCTACCTTGTTGGAGGCTTACCCGCGCTGCGGTTTCCGGTTCCTCATGGCTCAAATACTATCTTAGCAATAGGCTCTTACAGTTTGATCCTGAAAGTACTTGGAGCTACAGCTAAGCTAATTATCCTACCTGATACATTGAAAGCTAACAAAATTACCTTTCAAATGATTTACTACAATCCATGGTTCATTATGGAAGTTTTGGGGATTAGTGTTGTGCAGCGCGCGATGAAGTGACCCCGGTTTAAATAAACCGATACCCCGTGAGGGTATATTTTTTAAATTCTTTCCCTACAGGAGTAATCTATATCTATACTTAATATTATAAAGAGGAAAGATTTGTAGGTATGATCTTTGTTACGATTAAACTCAAAAACTACTGGACCGATTTTAAAAATTGTTTCACTAATAGAAAGCTAGAATATCCCTGAGTAACATAGGCTATATTTTATTCCGTATTCCCACGGGAACGTTAACTACGCTGGTGAAACCACGCAGAACCGCTAGTAATAGATAAATACGGGACGAAGTTCGTAATTTAGTTCCATCACAGGGCCACATGGTAGTATTACGGGCAGTATTTATACTATACTAGCGACCCGCCCTGGCTTCGCACGGGTGCAATGCTGAATTTTCTTTGCTATAAACCATCCCTGGACCCACTCGAACCCACACAAAAAGTTTCATCGAAATCGGTCCGGCCGTTCTCGAGTTAAATCGTCAGGAAGGAAAACCCGACTTATTTTTATATAGTAGACTAGCGACCCGCCCCGGCTTCGCACGGGTGCAATGCTGAATTTTCTTTGCTATAAACCATCCCTGGACCCACTCGAACCCACACAAAAAGTTTCATCGAAATCAATCCGGCCGTTCTCGAGTTAAATCGTCAGGAAGGAAAACCCGACTTATTTTTATATAGTAGATTACCAGTATGTATAATTACCAGTGTTACGTATTTACGTCGTATTACCTTTAGGAAATATTGTAAATATTTTCTTTTTTCAGATGAAGGCGTGGGAGGAAGCTCTCTTGAAACTGGTGACCGACGTTCGATCCGATTTAGATAGTAAAGCCCGTAACGTAGAAGAGAAAGAGTAATGTATTGTGATTTTGCATATAAGCTGATATAAGTAACAATTATAGTTTTTAAATTTTATTACAAACCATTTCTTTTATTAGCGTAGATTTTGTCCCATTGTTGAGACAGGCCTCTCCTCCCTCCCTCCATTTATCCGTATCCTCTGCCTCCTCGAGACACTATTTATAGTGCTGTCAAATGCTTTAGAATAATCTACGAATGCTAGGTAGAGGAATGAGTTCGCCATGTGTACATTTTCTTGGTACATGAAGTTAAATAAATAAATACCTAAATGTGGAATTCAAAATACATTTTTATTAATTTGGTTTTTAAATGTTATTTAATTTTATTACATGCTAATAAGTAGGTAGCTAACCTAACAAAATAACACCTATAAATAATGTACAAAACCCTCCGTGCGTTAGATTAGCACTTGGCCCTAAGAGCCCAAAATACCTATTCTTGTAGATTCTTCTTTTATGTGCGTTTTCATCGATAAAAGTTTTAGGGTTTTTAATAGATACCTGTGTATTCGAATTAAAATAACACGCACATTAAGGTAGCTACCTATATTGTAGGTATGTATTTATTTGTATAACAAGAGATAACAGGCAAGTCCCGCTGACACCGTTTCTCCCAGCCGTGCCACGCCGAGAACCCCTGCTGCTTGTAGATTATTTTCGCACAATTGGCTGCTGCAGTGATGTCATCAGTTGTCAGATCTGGAAATATCGGGTACCTATACAACTTGTAGTTAATATAATAAACGCTAGACCTGCGGGCGTATTCACGGAGATTCGATATTCGACTCGGAATCGGAAAATCTGTTAAAAGGTTTCGAGATGGGCTATTCACAAATGTCATATTAAAATTTGACATTAAGGATTATACAGATTTTCCGATTTCGAGTCGAATATCCAATCTCCGTGAATACGCAAGCTGAAAGCAGCTTCTTCTGAATTCGGAGAGGAATCGATTCATTGGGTTGTTATTTTTAAACCGTGTTTGGACAGCACGAGTGTGCTCGGACGGAGTGCGCTCGTATGGACAGACCTACGACCGAGAAATATAGACGAATGAGAGACGACTGACGTCACTGGCCGTCGCGACCGGCTCGCCGCCGTGGCGCTTTAATATAGGCTTTATTCATAACATAATCCACAGAAAATACTCTTACCAGCACAAGAGACTTTGCAAGTTTTACCCGGCTGCGTCGTATTGCTGCACCACCAGCTGTCGTTGATCTGGAACAGTCCGTGGTCTCGGGACCCGTTTTTGTTGACCCTCCCTATTACGTCTGTTTTTCGTCCACTTTCGTTTTCCACCAGGCATATCCCTGTAACTTGTGAAACTACTTATGTAGAACTCTATAATAGCTATTATTATAATTTTGTATCTATTAATATCGTGATAAAACCTGCAGGTTCCACAATTTAATCTTAGCCTTGTATCCACTTGAGCATACTCGGGCGAATGAGCCGCTCATTCGCCTGAGCATGCTCAGAGGAACAAAATGAATATTTTGGTCGAACGAGCCTCAACTTAGCCTCAACATTGAAAAAGCTGTGCTCAGGCTGCTCAGTATATGCTCGGCTCCGTCATGTCTTCACGTGTCCGTGTAGCTGCTGCTGCCTTTATAATCATTCACTGTGCCATAAAGAAGAAGAGAAAACCACCAAGGTGGTGGATGAGAGAAATGTATCGTCATCGAAAAAACAACTCGGCTAATATAAAAGTAAACATAATTAAAACTCGGGGAATTCGACGCGCTCGCCTCAAACACAAAAACAACCGTCCACACTGAGCGCCGAGCGAATACTGAGCAGTGAGCATATTCTTATCTATGGCAGTGAGCGCCTTCAGCCTTGCCCTTTGGGCTTTGGCACGGACAAAAACCGACAGATGCCGGCTCGCCCTGAGCGCGCTTGGATTTGCTCGGGCCGAGCGTGCTCAGGCGTCTCCACTTGAGCGGCTCGGCCAAATGAGCCGCTCATTCGCCCGAGCATGCTCAAGTGGATACAAGGCATCCGATGTGTCACGTCAAAAATAAACTGATGGTGAAACGTTGGGTAGTGTACCTAAATATCTCATGGACCAACAAGGCCATTCCATGAGCCATTCCACTGAGTCAATTCAATAATGGCATTCATGTAAACTGAGACAGTCCACTGGATTGGATTGTCCTCAAGCCTTTGATGAAGCCACTCCATAGAACGGTTTTAATTTGCTGGCGCCAACTCTTCCCCTACCATCACACAGTGGATTACCTAGCTCGTGTTTCCATAATTCATATTAATATAATTTAATACAGACGCCATCAATAGATCCTATATTTTACATGCTGTCAAACACCCTATTTCTTGTTTTTTCAATAACACGATGAAAAATTTTACCCATCCAGGGGGCCAATTCCACTAAATGCCAACGGTCATAGTTGGATGACAATGAGATGTCAATGGTGTTATTTTGACACTTTTCAGAGCAAATAACACCATCGACTGACCATGTCATTGTCATTGTCATCCAACTGTAACCATTGACATTTAGTAGAATTGGCCCCCTGGTGACATCATCTATAATAACTATAACTTACAATCACGCAATTTGTCTTCAGGAAATTCATGTTTTCTTAACTCTTCGATTAATTCACATCTCGTCATCTGATAACACCGGATTTCAAAACTATAAGCCACAAGAACTAATATCAACGTAAACACTTTCATGACCGCTATTTATTTTTATCTTTTTACAAGTGTTTGTTAGCAATGTCGTAATGTGTCCATAGGAATTGTAAACAATTTGTTTTTATATAGGTGAGGTACCAACCTATCGAATGGTTGAATTAATGGATGTCAGCAGAGTATTATTAATTATCTCGGAGGTTTTTCCCCCCGCAAATATCATTTTAGTAGGTACCTACTTAACTTACGGGTATCCGTAGGTAGGTATGTACCTACCTACATAGGTGCTGCAAATAAAACAATTGTAAAAGTACCTACCTAAATATTTAAATTTTTGAAAGTAGTATTTACACAAAGAGATTTAAATATAATAGGGCATAGAGGGGGCATTCGGAATATTTTTATACAAAACTTTGAAGCCTAAGCGTCATGTCCTTGTCATGTCAGTTAGTAGGTATGAACGCGAGCTGTCATTCGGTCCTAGCGAAATTGTACTAGACTTATTCCACTTGGAATAACTTTTGACTTCAAATTTTCCTCGCTTTGTCCCCTCTATGCCCTATTATATTTAAATCTCTCTGTATTTACATCTGACCTTGTTATGTTTCTGAGACACTCGTTTAAAAATATACCTATATTTTAAGGCTGTATGATGATTGATGAATGATGATAAACGCAAAGATATTATATATAGAATATCTTGTGTAAACAGACCCGGTCCGGCGATGGGCTCACCACCTATCACGCTTAGGGGTCCAATGTATCTCGTGAAATGTGGGTATATCCAGTAATGGAATACCTCTGCCTACCCCCTCGGGGATGAAAGGCGTGAGATTATATTATATTATTATCTTTGTGATAGACGTGATAGGTGGGCGAAGCGATCGTGTAAAGGTCATCCACACACACAACTTACTCGTATGTAGGTATTGTGTTTCAGTCACTTTAAAAATTAATCCTAATAGTTATAGGTAGGCATAGGCGTAGCTGGGGGGGGGGGGGGGGGCAAGGTGGGCCGGGCCCACCCTAAAAAGCTGTGGGCCCACCCTAGAAAAATACCCTTCCTCATACATAAAATAACTTCATACTCAACTACCGAAACCGAAAACCATATTCAAAAAGCTAAACAGAAAACTGAAAATTGTTTGAAATAATTTTTTTCTTATTTCACGGTCGTGGAGTGGACCGATTTATGTTTTTGGTTTCTTTTTTCCTTATTTCAATGATGATTTATATTTTTGGTTGCTCTGTTTTTTTTTTATTTGTAACAATTTGATAACATTACATATATAACTAGTTACCTACCTAATAATAATATAACATCTATTTGATTAACCTTCAATTATGAATAATTGCAAAGTAAAATTGTAAACACTTTCATTTGCATAATAAAGTGCTATTATTTCAATTCTATTAGTTTGTAGAATAATTTACCTTGTTGTTGGTAATTTAAGAGCGGAGCTCTTGTCGGTGTACACCTAGCTATATTAGCGACATGTAGGTACATGGTTTTGGTCAGGACGCAAATAAAAGAATAGTATAATAGGATAACTGAAATCCATACATGATACCTACTCAGTTGCGCATGCGATTATAGTCAGTGACCACCTTACCGTTACCGGCCGATTCATGGCTGGGGCCATGGCTCCCCCTAGGAAAAATACCTAGCTACGCCAATGGGTAGGTACAGTAAGCGGAATTCCTGACTTTCCGATTGCAGAGAGATTTCATCGTAAAGTGATTTTCTTCATTTAAAAAATCATAGGAAAGTGACTAAAGAAAAAGTACGTAAACGAACCATACATAGTTGTATTAATTTATTCAAAGTAATATACTCAATACTATATATAATACTTATTAATATACATCGGTGGCTTATTATTATCTTAAGTACCTTAGTAACATAATTATGTACGTTCTTCGTATTTGCTTCGTAAAAATATAATGTGTTCTTCTTTAGGTAAAAAGCGTGGTAGATAGTTTAGAGTTTACCTACCTTAGTACATAGGTACGAGTAGATATATTTCAGACTAGAACTATAAAGCAAACATAGAGGAAATTCATCATTATTAACTACATACTTGTATGAAACATAGGAAAGCCCAATTTAACCTTTAATTTCCTATAGTTTTTGTTTTGTGTTAAATTAAAACCACAGCTAGGTAAGTAGCCAGTTTTGCTTTCTGAGTGTTATAGATGATTCAGTTAGTATTTTTTTCATTAATTAAATAAGTATTAAGTTAAATAGTAAATTTAAATTCAATTGTGCCTTCCAGTACTTAACAACATTTTCACGTGATTTTCACCAACTTTGACCCGGCCTTATGGGATCTTGTTCAGATTTGCGCTGCGCTGCTTCGATTTCAGGTTCTGTAAACACATCGAACGTTAAGTATGTCATTCGAGTAAGTATGGAGCGTAGTCTACCCTCCATACATTCTACAAGTTAATTAACACTGTTGTGGATTTCTATATGGTTATGGGAGCTTTCAACGACCATATTTTGAGTGCAGCGCGCTCACTTGCAGTGCATTTACCAGATGTGTAGGTACCTCCTTACTTGCCCACCCTTAGGCAGACAGGTTTATAATCAAAACACTTAGGACTTAGTTTATCAAAATTTTGACAAAACCCTGCCTCGGCTTACTTGGTTCACTTGGTTGACTTACCTTCTTTTGGAACTTCACAAGTTTCCGCACACTTCTCTGTTTCGGTGTCAGAATAATTGTCGTAACAGTATTGAGACACTTCTTTGCCGTTCGATTTATCCTGTAAAAACATACATAAGCCAATAAACATCATTGATAACACGCGATGTTCCGCATAATCAACCACCTACCTTAACTACAACCCCGTCCACGATGTAATACCGCATCCGCGTATGATAGCCCGAGATCCGTCCGTCCTCGCACGGCGCCTCGCACGGCCACCAATCCTCCCACGTTGTCATCGGGCAGTCTCTCATCGTTGGGTCGGTTACTAGTTGCGGTGGTTCGGTCCTTTATACAAATTGTAAGTTGAATGCTGCTTGTACATACTTTTCCATAAATACTCGTACAAACAAAATTAAATGGAATCGTACTTGTCGAAATCACGTAGGTATGTTTTTATATGAAGTCACACTATGTTCGCCCTATATCGATTTCTTAATGTAGGTACACCTTACCCAAAATGCAAAACCTCCTTCAAATCATGTAGTTCCAGTTTATGTCATCTAGATAGGTTCAGCGATTTCATAAGTTACATTACAATGTAAGTAATGTAACTTATGAAATCGCTGAATTATATTATATGAAAACTTATTAAATTACCACAGAATAGTGACAAAATAGGAAGAGGTATTCCTTTACTGGAAATATCCACGTTTCACCAAAGATTTCACCAGAATATTTTTAAAACCCCTAAACGTGAAAGGTCGTGCGTAAGACCCAGGGGTGCTGCTACACATGCCTCAAAACTTATTATGGGACCTACGGGTTTCTTCACGATATTTTTCTTAACTGTCGAGTTAGTGATAAATATTTAATAAATAAATTATCTTTATTGCCTTTACACAATGATAAAAAAAGACGTCTGGCACTCGGGGACTGACGTGGTAAAGCTATTGCATAGCATTTTGTATCAACAAGACTGCCGAAAAGAAACGACGTTTGGGACGAGGCCAATCCACTAAGACAAGCCACTAAGACAATCCATTGATTAGTGGACTGGCCCCGTGTCAATGGAGACAATCCACTGCAATGGATTGTCCTCAAGCCATTGACGAAGACAATCCATCGCAATGAGGAATTTTCAATGACATTCTTAAAATTGAACTAGATGGCGCTGATCAACATTGGGATCAACTGGGTAAAAAGAAAAATACATACTATTATTAAACGATAACACCTAGAAACTTGAAATATGGTTTGTAAGTAGGTGTGGTAGGCAACCGCTATGATGGGATTTTTGGAAATTCCCAAGGGGACGGAAACAAACAGAATCCGTGCGTGCAACGCTGCTGGGCACCCGCTAGTATGATATATAATCCGGCTTTGTCGAGCATGTGGTGTGCAAAATACATTATTGTTTTACTTCTAACTAAAGAGATTTTTCACTTCTCATGCTCTAAAAGTACGCCAATATAGCCCTACGAAGCGGGACTAAAGTGACCACTTTAGTCCCTAGGGAGTATAAAGTAATTTTTTTTTAATTTCTTTAATTAGAAAAAGACAACCTCAAACAGCCAGTAAACATCTGTAGAGTGTGGACCATCTTCATTGCGAAAATGTGAAGAGTTTTAGTTCCATGGTTTTTCCGCGAAGAAGGTGGTGCCATGTGTTTTAAAATTGTTTACCTGCAAAGAGATTTAAATCTCTTTGTTAATCTGTGACAGCCTGACAGGTTTAGAAGAAAAAACTGACCGCGAAAATTTCTGAATTTTTGTCGAGTGTAAATTTGTTGGGTTTTAAATAAATTTGTACTAAATTGACAATTTTTCTCGCACTCAAAGTGAAAAGTACAGTTTGCACCTCGAGACTAAACGCCAACTTAATATACCCTCGGTTTCATGACTCCCGAGCAGTATATAATGGCTTCGTTTAGTCCCTCGATATAAAATATACTATATATAAATATAATAGGGCATAGAGGGGGCATTGGGAATATTTTCATACAAAACTTTGAAGCCTAAGCGTCATGTCCTTATCATGTCAGTTAGTATGAGCGCGAGCTGTTATTCGGTCGAAATTGTACTCGACTTATTCCACTTGGAATAACTCTAGTATTTTAAGTTAATTTTTAACTTTTTATTATTTGTAATAATAAAGGCCATATTTAATAGACACTATAGGTAAGTGTTTACTTATTGTAGTTAAAAAGATACAGCCCTGCAATAGACGGACAAATAAGCCTTAGTAATAGGGTGCTGTTTTAACTGCTGTTGGCACACTTTGGTACGGAAACCTAAAAATCATAAAAGGTACTGAACACTTAAACAATTACAAAAATATTACTCTTCCTGGTTGTAGTCGGGTTATAACGTTTGCCTATATGACGCCTTGACGAATCTAGCAACAAATAGCTCTTCAACTACAGTCAGCACAAACGAAATAGACTCACATACTTACATACATACACCCGTTACCCTCTTTTACCCAACATTACCCTCCTTCTGCAGGGAGACACAGGCACATTGGTTCACCTATAACTAAACGGTGGTCGCTTACTAACTAGAGGTACAAACTTAACATAACACTTGTTATTTCCAACATGCGTACATGTTCCATCGTTAGCTGTAGAAATTTAGATACTCAGTTCATGAGTTCAGTCAAAAAAAAAACTCTAATTTGGTTGCGACGTGTTTGTCTTACTTTTATTTGGTTATTTTACATAACTACCTATGTTCATCGAATACATATATATTTTTTAATTTATCTGTATTTCTGTGAATCGTCCAGTTTTTTATTTACAACAGACGAGGCTGTATGGGCTCGATCTCTTTGCCTTTCCCTAAAGGGATAAATAAAAAAAAAAATTGTGGATTGGCTTATGTGTAAATGAACGATTCGAATTTGCGCTTTTCAATGGATTGTCTTAGTGGATTGTCTTAGTGGCTTGTCTTAGTGGATTGGCCTCTTATAAATGTCCCATAGACAATGCACGGCCTTCAAGCCACACCTCCGTGCCCGTCGGAGTGAGGAGCGTGAGGTTTTTTTTGTTACGGACTTTCTGGATTCGGTCCCCGCGCTCAAGGCCCCAGTGTTGCCAACTGCTACCCTTACCTTGTAGCTAGACATCTTGCGAAAAGTAGCCAGGTTGCCCGATTTGTTGGCACAAAAAAGTAGCTAGAAGTAGCTTACACTTTAAACTAGGTAAAGTAAGCAGATTACGAGTATTTTTTCATAGGTAAATCAATTTTCAGTTTATTAAAACAGCGAGCAATAGTTTTAAATTTATAAAATAAGACAAAGCAGAACGCAATATAAGTTTTAAACAAAGAAATATGTTTATCCCCTTCATTTATCCAGGTATAAGTAATAAAATACATACCTAAGCCCAGCCACGTTTAGGTACAATTTAAGGACCGATACTTACGAAGTAACTATTCTCTAATCTGTGCCGATACCCTACTATCAAGTCTCGAAAGTACTCACATCTTGTAAAAGAGTAAAAGTAGTTAGAAAAAGTAGCTAAAAAATTTAGCTACAAGTATTTGTAAATTGTAGCTGCCTGATACCCAAAAATAGCTAGATCTAGCTATAAAGTAGCTAAGTTGGCAACACTGCAAGGCCCTCGATAGAAGCTATGCAATAGCTTATAAGTAAAAAACTCGAGTTATATTATTGATAAATATGTAATAATAACAAATATAAATTCTCTTTATTGCCTTTACACAATGATAAAAAAAAGTAAAAAGAAACAAAGAAACAAAATAATAACATTAAGAGAATAATAGTAATAACAATTTCAAAATAGTTTTTTGGGATTAGTGACGTGTGTGGTGAGGCAAAGGTAGACTTCCGTGGGACGCGGGCGTCGCGGCCGATCGCAGCCGCGCGCGATCGATCGCATATTATGCGACTGACGCGAGCGGCTCTGATGCGACAATAGGTAGTCAACGTATGAAAATGTATGGCGCCATTTCCGAAGTCTGCGACAGACTGCGATCGGCCGCGACCCACGGTAGTCTACCTTAAGTGATAGAATTCTATTCCTATTTTTTATTTTGAGTAGGTACAGTTGAGTAGGTAAAGGAGTGAATACCTTTCATCGGATGGCGAATAAGGTCCTGGATTTTCTTCACTGCCTTCTCCCTTTTCATTTTCATTACCTCCAACTTCTTAAATTTGAAATACATTAAAAATTTAAATATTTTTTTTGTACATTTCTCAGAAGATTATTGTTGTGCCAGGTAGGTTCTGTATTTTAAATTACCTTGTGTTTCAACAGAATTTTGCTGAGTTATGCACTGCGGGGTGGTGTAAGTGCGAACTAAGAGAATCCTTAGTCTGGCAAATGGTTTAATCTGCTCTTTCTTCAGTTTATTTAGAAATGTAGCGGGAGAAATAGGCTGCGGCGGTGATGTTTTATCGTTGGCTGACTGAAATTTTGACAAATTTACATAGTCCATTTTAAAAGCTGACAACCAAATAAACCATTTCAAATTCTTTCTCTTATATAGTCGTATGGATTCTCATAACGCTGTGCTTGTGTGTGTTCTTCATCATCATCATCAACTCGTAACAGCCCACGGCTGAGCTAAAGGTCTTTCCTCACACGTGAAGAAGTATGGGCAGTAATCTCCCATACGAGCCCACCGCGGATTGGGAGATGGTGCTAAGCAAGTGGCCTAAGTACCTAAATGTCAGAATTTGTCAAGTCATCCGAGGGTATCTGACATGGCTTAACGACTTCCATTGTGCGAAAACACAATGAGATGTGTGTTCTTAGACATGACATAATATTAGCATAATATGCAGGTATTTGTAGTAAACACAGGCTGATTATACAAAAATAAATACGTGAATAAATTGTAACGATATAACTTTCATACCTCGAAGTCTAATCCACTGTCAGTACCAGCATCCATGGGGTACAAATTCAGTGTGATGTTCTCCGTCCATGTCTTCGTCTCCACGTTGCAGAGCTCCAGTTTGGAGACGCCGGTGAACCAGTCTGGGGAGGGGAGGATGGCGGATACTAGGGACATGAAGTGTCGATCGGAACTCGCGCGGAAACTGGTCACGGTCGTCATGTTAGGTTTCGGAGGACTAGTCGCTTTTATTAGAGTTCGGACAGTGCTGCCGATCTGTGGATGAAAAAAACTATATTAAGACCATCACCTTAATACCTAGCAGTTTTTAATATGTTGCAGTGTTCCACTAGCTTTGGCCAGTAATGCAAGTGCACCCTAACCGCGTTTCCATTGATGCGGAGTTGGGTGGAGTTGGACGGAACAGCTTTTATACTTTTTCCGTACCTATATAAACGGCCGGCGCTAGCGGCTTGTGAAATGGATAAAAACACCGCTCATAACTTTAAACTAGACTTTTGTCTGTTGGACAAAAGTCTTGGTTTAAATTATTCTTTAGGCGACAAGTAATTATGTGGAGTAAAATGGGTTTCGCAACCTACCTCTTTGACTATTTGTTCCTCAAATTTTGTGGTGTTCCCCTGCTCCGCTAGCATTTGCAACTCTTCGCTGGCGTCAGCGTTAAGTTTAAACAAGTTAAAGTTCTTGTTGTGAGACGCTCCTACTATATCACTGAATTTGGCGAGCTCTCGAGTCTTCGGGAACATTCGTCGATGGGTGTTGTATGACCACATTCCCTCGAATCTTAGCTAAAACAAAGAGCGGTGTAATAATTTCAATTTGGGGGCGTCGTTTCGTATTTTTCAGAGTAGTTTTGCAGATAGAGACTTATGATAAATTAAGATTGATACAAAAAAAGACTAAAAAATGTTTTATAAATATTTCCATTTTGTCGGAATGTTTTTCCTGACTGCATCTAAGTGTATGGTGTTACTCTTTCATGGCTAAACCGGTAGACCGCTCATGAAATTTGCCACGACGATAGTTTACATCTTGACGACTTTTACAAGATCTTCGGTCCACCTTGTGGGAAGCCCAATTCAAAGATAATATTTAGATTTGGACATCAAATGTTATCTTACCTCATAGCGCGCCTCCTCACATGCCCTGCAATCAGCATTCTCCGGAGGAGGCATGTCCTCGTCCTTTCGTTCATCCTCGCAAACTCGTTTCGAGAGAGGGCCATCGTTGCTGTACCACACGTCGGGTTTGACTGCCACAAACGCGTATATTGTCACACATTTGTTTCCCTTCCACGGAGCTATCCAGAGAGCCTGAAATAAAACATCTTGAAGCGTCTAGAGATATGGATCATTACTATCTGTTCCCCTATGCTCCCATTTCACCCGCGTACCCGTAGCGCATACCTAAGTCAAGTCCTGATCCTGTAGGAAAATTTTAGCCCATTACTCTCAGAAATAGTAGGATTTCCATTGGTAAAAGAATGATTAGTTAGTAGTTTCCAAGTTCGTATATTCATTACAAACAAACACACACACTTTCCTCTTTGACTCGCCCTCGCTTCGAATTCCGCTTTAACAAAACTATGAAAAGAAAATATTAGCTTAGGTAGGTACACTGTCAGGAATAATGTTGCTTCCTAATACAACAATTTTTTAATCGGTTTTGTAGTTCCCCAAAATGTAAACAAACACACTTTATTTACCTTATATACAGTCAAGCTACCATTTATTACCATTTATTTTCATTCATTACGACCGGTTCTCCTATTTAGCCGTGAACATGTAACAAACAGATAGACGGTTACTTTCGTAGTATTAGTACCTACCTATTGAATTCTAATTAAGTAATATTTCGGAAAAGTCTTGGGGTAGCTGATAGGTTCTTTGCAAGTCTTTATGTTGCGATTGAATAACGTAGATGTAGTACCTAGTGTAGGATATAGGTAGCCTTGCCTTGCCTCCACGATTAGCGTCGCCAGGTGTCCGGATAATGCCTTAATTAGGCTTTTTGATTGCGTGGCTTTTGTAAGGCTTTTTACATTTCGCAAATGAGTACAATTTTGACTGATGACTTTATTTGACTGATTAATAATAAAGTACTTAACTGATTTGGCTTTCGATTTTATTTCTATTTCATTAGAATTCAACAAAAATGATGGTAATCAAAAATGCTTGATTTTACATCAGATTTTTTGGTCGTACCTATTCATACTGAGACTCAAAATCCTCAATTATGTAGGGTGTCCGGCCTTTTTACCCAAATTTTACCATAACTGGCTGGTCTGTCCGGCTATTAGGTTTGGCGACCTGGCAACCCTATACCCACGATACAGACTCGGCTTAGTATCCTAAGTTGTTAAACTGTCGCCATTAAATAAATATTATTATTATTATTAGTTACATACCTCAACCGAAGTTTTAGCCGTGACTTCCGATTGGAAAATAGTGTTCGGGCAGTTATCTTTGATCATGGTACTCGTGTCAGAGGAGCTCATTATTTTCCCTGCGTCCAAATCGATGGGTCTTCTAATGTTATTCTCGTTCAACTTCTTGTCGCCAGTAGCCGATATAGTGAACGCTATGAACGTGGTTTGCTCATCTCTGGAGTATAGGCGAACTATAGATATTCATAGACGAATAGAAAATGTAGGTAAATTACATATAATTATTTAAGTATTGATTTCTTACTACACGAGTGATAAAACTCGTGGAACACAAGGTCTTAAAAAATCGTGATCGCCAAAGTAAACTATGATAAGAAAAGATGTTTGAAGAAAAAGTTTCTCTCTAGGAAAGGGTTTTTTTTCTTACGACCTCTGATGATAAGTTTGTATTTGTGTGATCATAATTTTCTTAGGTTATAGTACCTATAGGTAAATTTGAATTGAAAGTATAAAAATACATATAAGTATATCATTAACACTACAATTCAGTGATTCATGCTTGAGGCCCGAGTACGATTCCTGATGAGACGACATGTGAAAATTAATTTCCAAAAATGAATCGTTTTAAACGACTCACTCTCACGGTTCAAGTTTACACTCACAACCACATGGTTCAAATCGTTCTTTTAGTCTTGATAACATCACATATGTTACATTTAAAATTCCACGCAAACGAAGTCGTGGGCACCAGCTAGCCTATATGTACATATATTTTTATAATAAACTACCCATGTCATATTTTTTTGCGGTAGTGTAGATAGTTGTAGATTTAGATACCAAAACATCAATTAAATTAAAACATTTTAAAATTTTTATCTGTCTGTCTGTCTGTGCACTTCTCACGCAAAATCTACAGGACGGATTTTGATAAAATTTGGTGTGGAGATAGCTGAGTACCTGCGGGTCAACATCTAGGGTACTTTTTAATAAAGGATAATAACTCATTTCCACGGAAAAATATAAAAACTGGTTAAATAGAGAAATACGTACTACCACGTACGACTCCGAAACGATAACACCTAGAAACTTGAAATATGGTATGTAGGTGTCTTATATTCAACCGCTATGAAGGGATTTTCAGAATATCTTAGGGGAACGGAAATAAATTGATGCGCCGCCGCTGGGCACCGGCTATCCTAAATACCTAAATGAGAAATTGATTTTGTTTGTTTCTTTGTTACATTTTCACGCCTAAAGCACATTATCAGGGAGTAACATAGGCTATATTTTAAACCCGTATTCCCACGGAAACGGGAACTACGCGAGTGAAACCGCGGGGTGCTGTTAGTAAAGAATACAATTCTTACTTGTATAATTCTTGTTGGGTATGTATTTTTCGTCAACACCGTTAATTTCAATCACAAACCGATTGTCCGGGGGTAAGGGCGGTGTGTTAGTACCCAGAGGACGACGATCGCAAGTTTGGTCTTCTTCACAAATACATCCCTTGAGAATCACTGCCAAGGTTAGCGTTCGGAGAACACCTGTGGAAACACCACACTGATAAATCTGACTAATATTATAAACGTGACAGTTTTGTGAGGATGGATGGTTGCTCTTTCACGCTTAAACTAAGCATATTTTGATGAAACTTTCAGTAATGTAACTTATACAATACATAAAAAAAAATTCACGCCTTTTATCCCCGAGGGGGTAGGCAGAGGTATTCCATTTCTGGATATACCCACTTTTCACGATCAGAACAACATATAGGCTACTTTTTATCCCAGAAGGCAAAATCTAGTAATAGGTAGTATGGTACTTATATATACATACTTTGTCTGTTGTTAAGTATCTACCTAAGTTTTACATTCATCTACCTACATCTACTTATTCTACACTGTTATTAATCATATCTTATAATATACTTCTATACTAATATTATAAAGAGAATAGATTTGTATTTTTGTATGCTTGTTACGAATAAACTTAAAAACTACTGGACCCATTTTTAAAAATTCTTTCATCTATGGAAAAAGCTAGAAGATTCCTGTTTAACATAGGCTATATTTTATTTTCGTGTTCCAACGGGAACGGGAACTACGCGGGTGAAACCGCGCAGAACCGCTAGTTATGAATCCTAATATAATATTATAAACGCGAAAGTTTGTATTTATGGATGTTTGTTCCTCTTTCACGTATAAAAATATACGTGAAAGAAAAACAAACAAATAAACAAATAAAAAATAAATAAAGGATAAAAATCCCCGTATTTCCACGGGAACGGGCACAACGCAACAGCTAGGTAAGAATAAACATATAAAATACAGTTTTTCGAGTAGGCTCTTTGTTTCTTCAAAATGACATAGCAAATCTTGTACTAACACGAGAACGAAATGTGTAATTAATTAATGATATGACATACCATTTGACGAAGCTTGTGGCGGATTGCAAACTGTATGTAAGTACCTTTTATTTTGTAAAATAATATTTGAAGAAACGTTTTGCGGATGTTAAAGCATGTAAGTATATTTTATGAATAAATAAATCACTAATATTTGACATTAATTAATGAACTTACTGGTTAGTTTCATAGTCGAATTTGTATAGAATTATTATGGTCAACTTTTTTTAGATGCGACACTTGCATCTAAAGTTTTGTGTGGATGTTTAACACTCTATTTCTGACGACAGACTAACTGTCCAATGTGTAGATTGACCATAATTAGTGTTAATTGTATCACACTTTCAATTGCATCCATACTTAAAAACTTAAACACTTTATCAGTTGTTGAGTAAGTTTTACAATTTACATATACATTTACAATGAACATAATATGTATATTATACAAAAAATCCTGTTTTTAAAGTACCTACTTTGTACAAAACGACATTGCAAATTTTTTACTATACAAGTGAAAGAAAAGTAATAAATTAATTATGTATCTATCTACTGGGTAGTTTTTTTTAAATTTTGGCAAAACTTTATTTGTAGGTACTTAAGTTGGGAATTATAAATAAAAAACACACATAATTTCAGTTATAGTCTAAGTAGTTAGGTACTTATTTCACGTAGCATGTTTTCGTTTTACGCTTAGGTACCTACTAATTTTGACTAATAAAAATATTTGATTAAAAAATAATATTTTATTATTTTATTATTGCAAAAATACAATAATTTATATTAGTTAACAATAGTATCTATCAGTAAAATGGAAAAATGTGAACTCTCACCGAACCCATGCTACGTGAAATAGACTAGGTATAGTTTCATAGCCATGAGCAGTGATAGCACATGAGTAAAGAAACGGAACAGAGACAAAGCTTCTAAGGAGCGAGCGAAATTCTTACCTATTTTGGTAGGGTTGGCAAAGAAGAATAAAATAAAATAAAATAAATTTTTATTATCTTGAGATTATTTAAAAATGATGTATTTGAGACTATTTACAAATGACTTACTTTTTTATTATCTTGAGATTATTTACAAACGATGTACATACGACTATTTACAAATGACTTAAGTACTCCAAATTTTTTTTTATGACTTGATTTTTAAAAATTTATTAAATCTTTTGATTGAATGATAAATTCTAAAATTTCTAAATCGGATATAAAGTTTTTTCAAGTAATCAATTGGGAAACATTCACAAGGCATATTAAATGTACAGTCTTGCACTCGTTTTAGAATGTCATTTCCAATATTTCCAATGTTTATGTCGAGATCATAATATTATTATATAAGCTATATCTTATTAAGCAGGAACGTAAACAAATAGGTAAGCAACCCTTGCGCAGCCCTCGGCTTTCCAACTGACCGAGCCGGTTTTATCCAGTTGCGGCCCGTACGTGACGCAGCGGCAGTAGAAACGCACACATGCACAGCTTGCTTGTAGTAGTGTACCTACGACAGCGCGGTTGTATGAAGCTTTGTCTCTGTTCCGTTTCTTTACTCATGTGGTGATAGCCCGGGCGGTTACAGAGCCGGTCGAAAATCAGTGAGGCTCGGGTTCGAATCCTGGCATGTAACAATGAGTTTTTCAAAAACTTACGTACATATTTATCACTAGCTCGACGGTGAAGGAAAACATCGTGAGGAAACCCGCAGGTCTCAGAATTAATTCTGAGACATGTGTAAATAGACCCGGTCCGGCGATGGGCTCACCACCTATCACGTTAAGGGGTCCAATGTATTTCGTGAAATGTGGGTATATCCAGTAATGGAATACCTCTGCCTACCCCCTCGGGGATGAAAGGCGTGAGATTATTTTTTATTTATTTTATTTTTAGTTTCATAGCCGAATATGTCTAAAGTTTATGTAAGTACCTAGTCAATTCTTTTTAAAAGCGAGTGTCATATTTATTTCAAACGACCGACTCTGTCCAAGTAGATTGACACTAATTATTAGTGTCAATTGTATCACCTTCAATTGCATCTTCTATTCTTTAATACTCAGCTGGTAAAATGTAACGGAGAATCTCCTCGTCATATACTTATATGAAATTGAATCAAAACAAAATTTGTGACAGTATTACCTAATATCTGTGGTGTTACTCACGAGTGCGTTACTCCAGCGGAAATTTGTCGAATATCGGCATTTGAGGGATACTTTTAATCACTATTATACCTCACTATTATACCTACATTTCGAAAACGCCTCATAGCAGATCTAGTATGTGTAGGTATAGTCTGAAATGAAAGTTAGAAAAAATAAAAAATATCTTTATTATAATATAACATCTTATTAGAACATGGTCCCACTGTAGCTAAGTAACATTTTAAATTAGCTTTACTGATGTGTAAGGAAACAAATCTTGAAAATGAAATATACCTAACCTAGTTCTGATTGTCGTTACCTAGTCTGGAAGCTATGCATGTGTATGTAGTTTGGATGACAATTGACAAGCCAATAAGCCAGGAGGTCGTTAAAGGAACACCTCGACGGTTGCGTACATTATAGGACTTGATGACGACGGTCTGGTGATTAAACCAGGAGGTTTATAAAGGAACTTTTAGTGACTGCCTATATGTAACCCAACCCCTCGAGTTTGGGCTGATTTCATTTGATTCGACTTGTGCCATCGTAGTGCCATATACCTACAAAAGAATGCTTTTTAATACTGCCAAGACTTGTATTGTACGCGTTATAGCCCTATGTTTTTTATTTTCCTATTTGATGAACATTTACATTACAGTCCTTTCTTTAAAAAGGGAAACTATTAATTTCACTTTGTACTTTTTCATAACGTGGTATTATGATTAATTTGTTTTTGTCTGTAATATATCCTTAATGAGTAAGAGTAAATACTTACCTACTTGTCCACTTTTACCTCTTCAAACTGACACATCGCAAATACCGTTTCAGATAGTCAATTTGTATATAAATGTGAATATTCCTGAAAATACTGTATACTTACTGCTGCTACAGAGCGGGACAGTAACATTCGCTTACAATAAGAATATACTTATTAAAATGGCGCAATTAGCAGTTTTTTTGTTCGGTCTTGCAGTCTTCAGTTTGGGCTGCGAAGCGTACCAGATGGATAGATGTGCTCTGGTGAGAGAGCTGAGGAAACATGGGTTCCCGGAGGATAAGATGAGGGATTGTAAGTATAATGTTTTGTTGTATTAGTGACGTTGATAGGTACCTAAACGGCAAGATGTACCTGCCAATGAGTTTTTCAAAAACTTTCGTAGGTATACCTGTCTATATTTATTACTAACTCGACGGTGAAGGAATACATCAAGGAAGGAGGAAATCTCAGGTCCTATATTAATTCTGAGCTCTGGGCTCATACCTTTAGGGGTCCTAAGAATATAGTGGTGAAGCGAGGGTATTTACAGAATAGAATACCTCTGTCTACTCCCTCGGGGATAAAAGGTGTGAAATTATTTATTTTACCGTTTTAGTATATTTTACTACCAAAATTTTACTTTCTACCGAGTTCTATTTTCTAGATCACTCATTCGACTAACAATTTTAATGTGTCAACAAACTTAATGTAGCAAAAGAGTGGCAGGTGGATAATTGAAGTAATAATATTCACTAATCTTTAAAAATACCTACATTCAATTTGAACCGAGTGCTCGACATTCCTAATTATTTTTAACACCTGGTAATATTTTTTTCTAAAATATTTACAAATTTATTGATAAGCACTATTTAAATTATGGAGAGACATAAATTTTTGTGTTACTAGGGGTGTGTCTGGTGGAGCACGAGAGCTCCCGCAGGACGGACGTTGTGGGTCCTGCGAATAAGGACGGTTCCCACGACTACGGCCTCTTCCAGATCAACGACAGGTACTGGTGTAGCAACAACGGCACTCCTGGCAAGGAATGTCACGTCACATGCGCTGGTAAGGACCACTCTTTTTTAAATTAAAGCGTGGGATCTTTGTATGGGGTATTCTAGTCTCTCTCTCGAGCTGCGATTATGTTAATGAGAGCACAAGACAAATGGGGAATAATAGACCTTGTTTATCCCCGAGCGACCCCGGGCTAAATCAAAAACTCGTATAGTACTCTTGTAATTTACTTATATCTTATCACATAGGGGTCGGAGGTAATGTATTTCTGGAAATACCTACTTAGTATATTATATTATGTTCAATGAAATTTACAATAGGTATAAGTACCTACACTACAATAGGTACTTATACCTATTGTAAATTTCAATGAAATTTACAATAGGTATAAGTACCTACACTACAATAGGTACTTATACCTATTGTAAATTTCATTGAACATAATATAATATACTAAGTAGGTATTTCCAGAAATACATTACCTCCGACCCCTATGTGATAAGATATAAGTAAATTACAAGAGTACTATACGAGTTTTTGATTTAGCCCGGGGTCGCTCGGGGATAAACAAGGTCTATTATTCCCCATTTGTCTTGTGCTCTCATTAACATAATCGCAGCTCGAGAGAGAGACTAGAATACCCCTTAAGGTTACAGGGACAAAAAATCGATCTATCGATGGATCTCCTGGAGACAATCGTTTTCTGTGAGGTTGCACGAGTATAGGTATAGTTCGTTCGCTCAGATGATTATTATTATAATAGCAGCCCTCGCTTCGTTTCGTGTTATCAAAATCTACATTAATATTATAAAAAGGAAATACTTCTATGTTTATTTGTAATTTATTGGTACATGCCATGATTCGAACCCGAGCTTCACTGATCACCATCATGAGAAGCGGGCTCTTTAACCACTGGGCTATCACTGCTCTTCTTCTTCACAGACTAGACTCTTCAATATTATTATAGCCGGTCAATTGGTAACAATTCCTCGACATAATAGGTTTATGTTGGTTGACCGGATATTGGTGGAGATGCAATGGGACGTTGTGATGCTTCTTGCGCAGATGGGGTAACGCTGAGTTTTGTATTTACTTTATTTCAGAACTGATAACGGATGATATATCAAAGGCGGCGGCTTGCGCCAAGAAGATTTACAGTATTCAAAAGTTCATGGCATGGTACGGCTGGCAGAACAATTGCAACGGAAAACCTTTGCCCGACATCTCCTCCTGCTAGGTGTTAACTCATTATTATATTTTACGATGAAATATTGTCCGTAAAACATTTTGGTAAAGACAATTTATTTTTTTACGATATATTCACCCGATATATTCACTATAAAAATATACTCGTATACTTACATAAAAATATAATATTTTTCATTTTTCTCTAAGGTTCCCAATGTGGTGGATTAATTTTAATTTTGAAAATTCGCCGTGAATAATCTGGTTACCCTCTATTGAATTATTATTGTCATCAATTATACAATTTTTCGATTGGTCTGTCTGGAAGACAATCGGAGATATTCCTTTGAGGACGTTACGTGGCTGAAAGGTTAATAATGATGACGATGATACAATTATTTTTCATCTCTCCGAGCGGAAAGCGTCAACTTTCGGCCCGCTGCGCTAAACGAAGTATATATATATATACAATACTAGCTGATACCCGCGACTTCGTCTGCGTGGAATTTGTTATTTCTTTGCGTTAAGAAAATATATCAAGAATGATAATCTAAACTATCAATTTATGTACAATAATATTAAGTTTAAAGGAGATAGATTTGTATTTTTGTATGTTAATAACGAATAAACTCAAACACTACTGGACCGATTTCAAAAATTCTTTTACCATTAGAATGCTACATTATCCCTGAGTAACATAGGCTATATTTATGACGAAAAATAATTAGGGATCCTTACTAAAACTTGACTGTACATGCCAGGATTGGAACCCGAGCCTCACGAATGAGAAGCGGGCTCTTTAGCCACTGGGCTATAATTGCTATTTAATTTTTTGTTATTTAAAAACACCCTATATACAACGCGTCACAGATTAAGCGCAATTCCTCATACAACCCAATTAGTATACTAATATAAAAAATGGTGATGCATTCGTACTCAAATTTCTTAAATAAAGAGCGATAACATTACGGTATCCATAGGTAGCCCTAAATTCAGTTATGCTAATTCATTTTTCGAAAAAACTTTACACATATTAAAAATAGCTGAAATCAATTAAGTAGTCGATACTGAACAAACGAATTTCAGGAATTGCGATTATTCTGTTTTGGTATTGTAAAGCCTAGGACACTCTCTGGTTCATGATTTTTGAATTAGTTCTTGATACCAAAGGCTATGCATTTGCTCATAATAACAACTAAATTTCCTCAAGGAACCCATAGTGAATTCTCAAAAAAAGAAGTGTAGTTTGTATGGAGACTTTTGAAGAATATTTATGCCAAGTTTCAAGTTGATACACGCCAAAAACCACACTTCTCCATACCAACTTCAACCCCTACATTGATTTTCGAAAAATCCAAAAACACGTTTCTCATCATTTATTTTTAAGAGTATTTGTGCCAAGTTTCAACTTGATAGACGTAAAAAACAACACGTCTCCATACAAACTCCATCCCCCTCTTTCACCCCTATATGGGGTATTTTTTGAAAAATTAAGAAATTACGTTTCTTGTTGTTTGTTGTTGTTTGTTTTATAGAGTATTTTTACAAAGTTTCTAATTGATACACCCAAAATGAAGGTTTTCCATACAAACGTTCAACCCCCTTTTCACCCCCTTAAGGGTTGAATTTCGAAAAATCCTTTCTTAGTGCTAGCTTACGTCTTAAAAACAATAGCTGTAAAAAAAACAGCTTTCTAGGTCTAAGGGTTTAGGCTGGGCGTTGATGAGTCAGTGAGTCAGGACTTCTCTCTTTAAATATATAGATAGATGGTACGGAACCCTTCGTGCGCGAGTCCGACTCGCACTTGGCCGACCTTTTATAACATGTAGATGATACTTCTGTAGGTAGTTACCTATAGGTTCTCAACGTATCGGTCTAAAGCGATTAGGTACACCTAAGAAACTTTAGCTATGGTATGTAGGTGTCATGTATGTCGTAGGAAACCGCTATGAAGGGTTTTTTGGAAATTCCAGCGGGACCGGGAATAAACTGGAGCCGCGGGGGCAAACCCACTGGTCACCCGCTATCTATACATACTCGTATAGTAAAACTCTAACAGGACCGTGTCTGTAGGTACATCAAAAATTTTTTTGAAAATTTTAGCGGTAGTGTAGATAGTTATCGATTAGATCTATCTGTCTATCTGTCAGTGTGTGCACGCATCACGCAAAAAATACTGGACGAATTTTGATGAAATTTGGTATGGAGATAACCGAGTACCTGGATCAACATCTACAGTACTTTTTTTTCCAGAAAAATATCTCATTCCTATGGGAAAATATAAAAGCTGGTTAAAAAGAGAAATAGGTACGTACTTTTTCGAAACGATCAATATGGTATGTAGATATCTTATACGTCATAGAAAAATGCTATGAAGGGATTTTTGAAATTTTCACGGTAACGGGAATAAATTCCTCAAATAGGCCCCCGCTATCACTACGTAGTATAAAACAAAGTCGCTTCCCGCTGTCTGTCCCTATTTATGCTTAGATTTTTAAAATGACGCAATGGATTTTGATGCGGTTTTTTTAATAGATAGAGTGATTCAAGAGGAAGGTTTTAGTATCAGAATTGCACCCGTGGCAAGTCGCTAGTCCTACTAATTTATTTTAGCAATGGAAAGCTTACTTTTCTAGGAGTAACATGGGCTATAATTTTTCCATTGAAACAGGACTGACGCAGGTAAAACCGGGGGACGTTGCTAGTAATAAAATAACACGCCTAATTCCTATTAAGGTAGACAGAGATAATAGACTGCCACTTGCTCGAACCTGGCAGATCTCTCGTGCTTCTTCCACATCCATCAAAAGACGTCATGCTCGTCGGTTTCGGGTACTCTTTAAATAAACTTTATATAGGAAACGGGCATAAAAAGAGCATTGAACGTCTCTTGAAAACATCGTGATTATCTTCTCTCTGCTTCTCTAGATATTTCTGCTAAATCTTATTTACCCAAATCACAAAGGAGAAGGGAATACAAACCTATGACACGTGATGACATTATATGTATACTACACTATAGCCACTATGATGACATTGACATGTTTACTTAGCAACGCCATTAATATAATAGCAATTTATTCATTTTTATATTGATGAAAATACTCGATAATCCGAATTTTCCGCCTATAAGTTGTCGACTCAGATCGACTTATTTTTTACGCTCTTCAATTTGATGTGCGTTTCGTTCGAGTCTACCGTAGACACAGTTTTTGCAGCGTACCTACGCCAGAATAGCTCGCGATGGCAGATTTTTTTCTGACTTACTTGATAATCATTGTGATATTTTGAAAAACTCACACACTATCTTTAAAAAATATAGCCTATGTGTTATTCTGATGTATAAGCTATATAACTGTAAACTTTCATCAAAATCCGTTCAGTAGTTTTTGCGTGAAAGAGGAACAAACATCCATCCAGACATCCAGACATCCAGACATCCATACATCCATCCAAACAAACTTTCGCATTTATAATATTAGTAGGATGTATCAGAAAGGTGAAATAATAATTAAGGGTCATATAAAGTAGCTTATATACAGTTCGGGAAAAATGTCTCTTGTTAAATATATACTATAAATTTGGAGTAAAACGACGTGGAAGTTATCATTAAAAATAATCATTTTCAACCCTTAAATCAGCTGCTAAATGCTGTTGAACTCTCTATTAAGTGACTAAACATGGTACAGATAAGACATCGTGTTTTTACCTACGAAAAACTAGACAGAGCCTACACTATGAGTACTAAATAACTAATAGATATACTTAAATAATTATTGAAAACCCATTCACGAAGCCCACAAAAATGTTCATTCACACAACTGTAGGCCAACATATGTTGTTCAGCGGGAATCGAACCCGCGAGCTCCGGTTCTGAAGGTCACTACCAACTGAGCCAACAGGCCCGATAATACTCCATCATTATTATTTTTTTCCCCATAGTTTTAAAGAAAACCTACTAATTTACCTACGTAAATATCTGACATTATTAGTCTTTGATAGAATTTTGTAGTCCACGTGGATTGCGGTCTTAGATCAATGAAAAATCCATTGATCACTAGGAACGTCCGCGCGCTCCTTTTTGGCCAATAAGGACACTGGGCAAAGGTCAAAGGGCCGTCGGCGGCATTATTAAAGAGTCTAGCTCCACCCTCTATTTATTGAGTGGTTCCGTATGTTTTAAAAAATATTACTAATTCTAAGTCTTTTATCTTATTTCACGTTATTATTATTTCACAATTGAGAAAAGTAAATTATGTAATTAATTGATTCATTATCATTGTATCGCTTAAAATTATTTTTACGTCTTTTATCTTCATAGGTTTATGTTTAATTTTCAACTGAACCCTAGAACAAAATTTTAGAAAATCGGCAAATTCTTTCATTTTCAAATCAATGAACTTAGTTGCTTCCTATCTATCAACGAGTGAAGACGTGTTATAATCAAAGAATATGACTCGCAACAGTCGTTACAGTGTCTCACGATTATTCAAGTGAATCTTATGAAATGACTTTGTGTCGGTGCTCCTGATGGCAATATCAGTCGAGTTAGGGAGCTGTGTCACGTGCGCTTCGCCGAAGGTAGACCGCTGGATGAGCAGCGGATGCTATCCTTCAGCTGCTTCGGGAGAATTTGTCAGGTGTCTGCCTCCGCGCGAGGCTGGTTCGTTCCGCGCTCAAACCCCCAAGGTCGCGCGCCTGTACGTCTACTCGTGGTACCGGGACCTGCGGCTGGTGGTACCTACCCACTGCGCGCACGGGTGGACATTTTGAGTTATTGTGCGGTATTAATGTGTGTGTAAACCAATAGTAGGTCGGACCCAAATCCCAAAGTGTAAAAGTTGGATGAAACTACATGACTAGTATGTAGGTAGGTATTACTTGTTTAATGACAATGTTTTGATCAGTTAAATTTATTATTGAATAAAAACTATGCTTTTACCTCTAATTTTTTTTGAATAAATAATTACTGCTATTAATAACTTTTATTATTTCCAATAACATTTACCCTAGAATAAAATAGGTAGGTATGTTAAGGCGCGGGCAGCGACCGGCGCTCGGCGCGAGCGATCAGCTGCGCGCGCAGGCGCTACCTGCCACTACTACGGTCAACGACACTAGCGCGTAGGGAGCCCCTACGCTTTTATTCTTCAATCACAGGGTTGGCGAAAATTCACACATAAAAAGTAATTATTAAGTTTATATGAAAGAAAAAAGTTGCTATATTAGATCTGATATTTTTGTAGGTATTTCGTTACACGAAATACATATACACCCTTCAATATTATTTCACCTTTCTGATACATATTATATTTAGATACTTTTTTCTGCTCGACGAAGGCGGAAAGCGGGCCTTAGTCGAGCAGAAAAAAGTATATTTACACCTCGGGAAGTAAATAAGAAAGCCTCAGTTTACATGTGATTTGAGACATTTCTTATTTTACTTCCCTAGGTAGGTAATATACTATTTCAATATACTTTCTCGTAAAGTGATCCTTATTACAGCGCTTTTAGGCGACAAACCCAGCTATAACACAGTAATAGGTAACATTATATATTAGTGCGTAATAGAACGGTCCCTAAAAAGTTAAATTAGTGCCTTACTGCAAGTTATAGATGAGGAAACAGAACATTGCCAATTTGTCCTGGTAATACAGTTTTTTTAGTGACAACAATTAAGTTTCATGAATATCCATCTATATTTTTGGAATAAATAAATGGTACCTACACATTTGCATTGGGCTCACTTACCTACCTTGCATTGGGCTCGTGAAAAAAAATTTGCGCGGCATATCCCATATTTTCATTTTTATCGTATGTCTCTGTGTGGTAAATTATTTTGTTTTTTCCAAGCAAATGTGTTGAAAAACGTCGTATGAAACTCGTGAAAATTTTTTAGTAAATATTTTTTTTATTTTGTTTATGTCAAGACAAATTATTTTTTAATTGATATTCTTACCCCAGCAGTAGGTACCTACCTACTATAAAAATATAGACAAATTTTAATATTATTAATTATTTTTCTCTAAAATTTTGCGTTCTATGGTTTATTGATTTTATTTTCAAACTGCACAGAAATTATCTGATTGGGCTCTATTGAATTATTATTATCATCAATTACTAATATAAAATTTTTCGATTGGTCTGTCTGAAAGACAATCGGAGCTAGTACCATTTCGGTCGTCGAAGGCTACAAGTTTAGAAGGTTACTTATTTCCGATTAACATTAGTATATAGGTACCTACTAGTACCATACTATGTAACTACCTAAGCTCCCGGGACTTTTATTGGAAGGAAACTGTTATTGCCGTATGTTAATGACCCAGAACGCGTATGCTCTGACCTCACCGATATGATTCTCGCGTTATCACAGGGAACTCCCTGAGTCTTGGGGCAAACAAAACAAAGCTGGTACCGGTATATAAACTCAATTATTCTCGATAAGCCCGCATATTGCTCCTGCAAAGGGGAAGAGAACACTAGTGGCATTCGGAATTTCTCAAGGAATAAATATACTGTTTAAAATGACGAAATTATCAGTTCTCTTGTTCGGTCTTGCTGTCTTCAGTTTGGGTTGCGAAGCGTACCAGATGGATAGATGTGGGCTGGTGAGAGAGCTCAGGAAACATGGTTTTCCGGAGGACAAGATGAGAGATTGTGAGTATAGATTATCAATATAAATAGATTTATAAATTACTAGCGGCCCGCCCCGGCTTCGCACGGGTGGACATTTATTTTTTCAACAATTTGGGATGCACAAACAAATTTCTCCTAGCAACCCATAGTAAATTAACAAAAAAAAAATTGACTTTGTATGGAGACTTTTAAAGAATATTTGTGAGAAGTTTCAAGTTGATAGACGCAAAAAACCCCTCTTCTCTATACCAACTTCAACCCCTAATTTCACCCTTTTAGGGAAAGATTTTAAAATAAAACAAAAATACGTTTCTCATCATTTATTTTTAAGAGTATTTGTGATAAGTTTCAAGTTGATAGACGTAAAAAAACCACACGTTTCCATACAATCTCCAACCCCGTTTCACCCGTGAGTTTTGAAAAATCGAGATATACCTACTTGTCTTGTTGTTTGTTTTGAGGAGTATTTTTACAAAATCGAATTGATACATCCAAAAATGAAGGTATTCATGCAAACTTCAACCCCCAAGGGGATGAAACCCCTTGGAGGATTCCTTTCTTTTTCCTTGGAGGACTAATATACCAAGTTTATTTTCAAGAATATTTGTAAAAAGTTTAAAGTTGATACACGCAGAAATCACACTATCCCATACAAACTTTATCCCCCTCTTTCACCCCTTTAAGAGATGATTTTCAAAAAATCCAAAAACACGTGTCTCATCATTTATTTCTAAAAGTATTTGTGCCCAGATTTAAGTTGATAAGACGTAAAAAACAACACGTCTCCATACAAACTCCAAAAGCTACTTTCACCCCCTTAGAGGATGATTTTCGAAAATTCCTAAAACACGGGTCTCATGATTTATTTTTAAGAGTATTTATGCCAAGTTTGAAGTTGATAGACGTAAAAATCAAACACGTCTCCATACAAACTCCATCCCCCTGTTTCACCCCCTTAAGGGGTGATTTTCGAAAAATCCAGAAATACGTATCTTGTTATTTGTTTTGAGGAGTATTTTTACAAAGTTTCGAATCGATACACCCAAAAATGAAGGTTTTCCATACAAACTTCAACCCCCACTTTCACCCCCTTGGAGGAAGATTTTTGAAAAATCCTAGAACTAATATCTCATAGTTTGTTTTCAGAAGCATTTGTACCAAGTTTCAAGTTGATGGACGCAAAAAATAAACTTCTTCGTATCAACTTCAACCCCTACTTTCATCCGTTTAGGGGATGATTTTCGAAAAATCCAAAAATATGTGTCTCATAATTTATTTCTAAGAGTATTTATGTAAAGTTTGCAGTTGATAGACGTAAAAAACAACACGATACGTCTCCATACAAACTCCACTCCCCTGTTTCACCCCCTTAGGGGATGGTTTTTGAAAAATCCAGAAATACGTGTCTTGTTATTTATTTTGAGGAGTATTTTTACAAAGTTTCGAATCGATACACCCAAAAATGAAGGTTTTCCATACAAACTTCAACCCCCACTTTCACCCCCTTGGAGGAAGATTTTTGAAAAATCCTAGAACTAATATCTCATAGTTTGTTTTCAGAAGCATTTGTACCAAGTTTCAAGTTGATGGACGCAAAAAATAAACTTCTTCGTATCAACTTCAACCCCTACTTTCATCCGTTTAGGGGATGATTTTCGAAAAATCCAAAAATATGTGTCTCATAATTTATTTCTAAGAGTATTTATGTAAAGTTTGAAGTTGATAGACGTAAAAAACAACACGATACGTCTCCATACAAACTCCACTCCCCTGTTTCACCTCCTTAGGGGATGGTTTTTGAAAAATCCGGAAATACGTGTCTTGTTGTTTGTTTTGAGGAGTATTTTTACAAAGTTTCGAATTGATACACCCAAAAATGAAGGTTTTCCATACAAACTTCATCCCCTACTTTCACCCCCTTGGAGGATGATTTTCAAAAAATCCTAGAACTAATATTTCATAGTGTGTTTTGAAGAGTATTTGTGCCAAGTTTAAAGTTGATACACGCAGAAATCACACTATCCCATACAAACTTCAACCCCCTCTTTCACCCCTTTATGGGTTGAATTTCGTAAAATCCTTTCTTAGCGAGCATCTACACTATAAACGTAACCTACACACAAAATTTCATGTTTCTATGTTCAGCGGTTTGGGCTGGGCCTTGATTTTTAGATTTAGCTTCTCCTTTTATATATATAGATTTATATTTTTTTATTATTATTCTATTACTTGTGTAGTTAAAAACTAAAATAACTTAGGTGTTTACTGAGATTCTAAAGGTTTAGGTACAATAAGTTGCTATGTTTCTATTAGAGATCGCATTTTCACAAATAACGCACCTTACCAAGCACTGAACTCTACTAAGGTGGTCTCACTTCCAACAGCTATCATTGTTTACTGCACGTATATATACGCAGTAATTGCCTTGACAAATACTTATTATTAATATTGTTTTTCATAGGGGTTTGCCTGGTCGAGAATGAGAGTTCTCGAAAAACGGAAAAAGTAAGCCCGCTGAACAGGAACGGATCTCGTGATTACGGCCTCTTCCAGATCAACGACAAGTACTGGTGCAGCAACACCTCAACTCCTGGCAAGGATTGCAATGTTACTTGCGCTGGTTGGTATCGCTTCGAATATTTTCTCTCTAGAATATTGTGACGATGGTCCTCATAGTTTGTGTTGAGACTTGTGAGACTGTTATTTGTAGGATATTCTGCAGGATAAATTAATCGACTGACCAAATTATTTGGTTGAAATCTTGATTGTATTCAACACATTATATTATTATTGGTTCAATATCGCTTGACCCGGCCCGGCGAAGGGCTCACCACCTTTTACGTTTGGGGTTCAAAGAATATAGTGGTGGAAC
Source organism: Ethmia dodecea (assembly GCA_963855545.1). Lineage (NCBI taxonomy): Eukaryota > Metazoa > Arthropoda > Insecta > Lepidoptera > Depressariidae > Ethmia > Ethmia dodecea. The sequence continues at coordinate 6,863,105 of OY979443.1, forward strand.
ATGAGTATTTTCAGAAATGGAATACCTCTGCCTACCCCCTTGGGATAAGAGGCTTGAGTTTTTGTATCGCTTGTCATTATAAATACATATTTGTTGATTGGAAAATTGTTGAAGCCAGACAGATGTTCTGAATACTTCGATTGTAAATTCCTATTGCATATTTTATGATTAAATCTTGTTGCAGACGTGATAACAGACGACATAACGAAGGCGGCAGCTTGCGCCAAGAAAATTTACAAGCGCCACAAGTTCCAGGCGTGGTACGGCTGGAAAAACCATTGCAATGGCAAACCTTTGCCTGACATCTCGTCTTGCTAGTGTTACTCGTATGCAAGATTTCACTAACCAATTCTGAGCATTTTTGCATTTTCATTTTGCAATTTGCATTGTAAGATTGTAAAAAATTAAAAATGTCTCGTAATGAATTGATTAATTAAATATATTTTATTACTTACCTACTTATTGTATAGTTTTTCAATATACTTATCTCCAAGATGTTTTCATACCACTTCAATACCTGCGGGTATACTGTTCGGCGCGGTTTCACCCGCGTTGTTCTCGTTCCCGTGGGAAGACGGGAATAAAATATAGCTTATGCTTACTCCCTGATAGTAGGTAGCTTTCCATTGGTGTAAGCATTTTTAAAAATGGTCCAGAGTTTCGGAGCCTAATCAGTTTAAACAAACAAACAAAACTTTCCTCTTTATAATATTAGTGTAGGTAGATACTTGAATAGCAACATTCTCTTCTCCGGTTTTCGGGGTTTTCGTTGTGATTCACGCACAATCAACGTACCCATCTGTTACTCTTGGCCTCTCTTGGGCGACTTAAAAAAATTCGAATAGGTCTTTAGCCACTACCATCTTGCAATTCGTGGTGAAGTCACGTCTCAGATTATGACTTACCTACTTCAGTTTCCTGCTACTAGTTGATAATGTCTAATGATGATGATTTAACATTACTTTTTTTAGATCTAAAATATCACATCAGTAATCTTTCTGTCAATTTGTTGAACTCGACCACTTTCGTTGAGTTTTTATTTTTTATTAAATTATGTTTATGGGTGCTGAAATGGATTATATTCTGGTACATTGTTATACTTATATAGGTACCTGAACATAATCTTGTATACCATCGTAATAGGATCTCGGGTAGTTAATGCAGGTTTTTATACGTTTACAAGTAGTAAAGTGGTCACTTACAAACTATAATGTAGGTCAAACAAAAGCAATGAAGTGTTGAAGGGGAATCTACAGCTGCAGCAGCTGGTCTTACCTAGTTAAGAAATAGTTATGTAAACTCTCTCTAAGTTTAAATACATTTTAAATCTTCTCATGAGATTAACATTGTATTAATGAATTCTTTTGTGCTATGTGTTGCTGTGCGTTGATCGATCAGTCAGTCATCAGCCAGTCAGTTTCTTCTTTTATATATCAGACTAGCGACATGCCTTCGCTTTGCCCTGGTTTTTATGATATACAAAAACCTTCCTCGTTTATCGCTTTTTTCTTTAAGTGAAATCCGCATCAAAAACGCTTAGCGTATAGAGGTACAGCGGGAAGCTACTTTGTTTTATAATAAGTATGTAGAGAATTTAAAATTATCCGATGTATAGGTCATAAAAGGAATCTTCTGTCACTATGTACAGAAGAAGTAGATACACTAAGATTTTTTTTAAATAAGCTATTCTTGTTTAAAGTATAGGGCAAACGAGCAAACTTGTCACTTGATGGTATGTGACTACCGTCGCCCATGAACACCTGCAAATCGAGAGTCACAAGTGCGTTGCCGGCCTGCTCTTTTCTTTCTTATCCTCCAAAAAGGAACTCATTGCAACAGTGTCCAAAAGACTGGCTGCAATCCCTCTCTGGAGATCTAGGCTAATTTTTTGAGGGAGATAACCGCCGGACCTCTGGTCAACAAAAGTCTCGACCAAACGCGTTGACAGTGTAACAGTTCATAAGCTGCCGTGCCTCTGGATCCCACAGTCCCATGGAGTCTATCCCAAACGCCACAAACTCGTAGTCTTCATGAGGTTAGCAGCCGTACTACCTAGGTCTCATTAGGGGTATCTATTAAAATATATACATGTTACATATATCTTGTAGAAAGTGCGATGCGATTTGAATTTTTTTTCCTGTCGTACACTCTTGGCTTATCAATTAATTTTCCGAGTCCCTCGAAAATTAAAAGTAAAATTAAAATGGCGGTGGTTGCGGGACGCATGCGCGGGCCATCGACTGCCAGTGTCTCCCTGCAGTCGTGTTGTGATGTTGGCGCTCGAATGGGCGGCGCGGGTTGGGCGCGCGGTGAAGCGCGCGTCGCCGACGACACAGACTTTGAAACCCTAAAAACCCTTTTGTCTAAAGATGTGGGTTGGACTTTGGAGTACGAAAAAGACGGCGTTAAAGTGTGGGCAGAGGATGCTGCTCACGGGGCTCTACGGACGGTCAAGGTCTGTTTCTTTCCTACCTACAAGTCCTGTACTCTGTGCTACAAGTATAATTTTTGATATAGCACCCTTGAAAAATATATAGGTAGGTCTGTACCTACATAGGTTTTGAGGTGTAGGTAAGTAAACTGTACCATTTTGACGACGTTATGTTTTTAGCAGATCATATTATTTTTTTATGTTAAAATATTATTTAAGTAGGTAATTTGTCATAAAAATACTATTAAGTCTAGCTTCGTTAGCTCCGTAGCTACTCGTATATTGCCATTGTTTTGTTTGATAACCATTATAAACTTTTTTCATCGTAACCTCTAACAGCATCCGCAATCTGCTCTAAGATTGTCTACCCTACTTAAAAAAGAAACTCGCAACATTTATTTTTGAATCATTTATGGAAAAACCCAAAGGAAAAGAGGAACCTTTTAAAGCTCAGCTGTCCATCAGGCGATAATCATATTACGAGTATTCTAAGAATTTAAATACCACCTTAAGTACCAAATTATCTGATGCCATCTTGATAAAATTTTATAAATAGAATTGGTATGACTTTCATTTATGGTTAAAAATGTATTTTGAAAACCAGGTTGGTGATTTACTTAGTAAAAATATACAGAACTAGCGGATGCCCAGCGGCGTTGCCCGCGCGGATTCCGTTTATTCCCGTTCCCGTGGGAATTTCCGAAAATCCCTTCATAGTGGTTGCCTACGACATATTTAAGACACCTACATACCATATTTCAAATTGCGGGTGCCCAGCGGCGTTTTCCCGCTTGGATTTAGTTTATTCCCGTTCCCGTGGGAATTTCCGAAAATCCCTTCATAGTGGTTGCCTACGACATATTTAAGACACCTACATACCATATTTCAAATTGCGGGTGCCCAGCGGCGTTTTCCCGCTTGGATTTAGTTTATTCCCGTTCCCGTGGGAATTTCCAAAAATCCCTTCATACCTACCTATTTCTTATGACATATCAGACACCTTCATACCATTTTTCAAATTTCTAGGTGTTATCGTTTCGGAGTACTACGTATTTCTCTTTTTAACCAGTTTTTATATTTTCCCGTGGAAATGAGATATTTTCCTGGAATAAAAAGTACTCTAGGGGTTGACCCGGGTACTCAGTTATCTCCATACCAAATGTCATCAAAATCCGTCCAGTAGTTTTTGAGTGATGCGTGCACAACCAGACAGACAGACAGACAGACAGACAGACAGACAAAAATTCCAAAAATTGGTGTTTCGGTATCTATATCGATAACTATATACACTACCGTTAAAATTTTCAAAAAATATTTAATGTACAGACACGGCCCCGTTAGAGTTTTATTATATGTATATAGATATATAGATAAGCGCAATTCCTCATACACCCCAATTAGTATAGAATAGAAAACACTTTATTTACTTGAATAATACACAAACTAAACACAATTAACAGAGAGGAGTACATAATATTAATAAAATACTTACGTACGTACTTTAGTTTAGTCTAACCAAATTTCTTAAATAAAGAGCAAAAATACTACTATTGGATATTTAAAATTATAACGCGATAGCCTTTCATATTATGGTTTATTATTTACGTTACAGACTTTCAGATACTCTGGCAAACATTTAAAACAATTAACTATACGCGCCACAGCCTAGCTCGTCAGATATAATGCGCGGGATTCTTGACAGTCCTTCGTGACGTCACGCGTAGAGACGTAACTCCAATAGAGTTGCCCGAATCGATATTTATGGGCTAACACTACGGTTTCCATAGGTAGCCCTAAATTCAGTGAATGCTAATTAATTTTTTGGAAAAATTTAACACATACTGTTAAAAAAAGTTGAAATCGATTAAGTTGTAGATAACTACTGAACAAACTTTTTTCGAGAATTACACACTCGGTTACATATTCTATATTACTTACTTTCAAATAATTCTGAAAATACACTTCAAATGAATCCAAAGCGCTTCAACTTGAGGGATATATTTACCTACTTGAACAAATATTTATTCGACTGCGGGACTTGAATCCGTTATTCAAATAGAGCTTTACACTGAATTTAAATGTTTAAGACAATTGCAGCGGGTAAATAATTATTATGATGATAAGTTCAATTTTTTTGCATTGTATGTTTTGAGCCAAGGCCCTTTTGGAAGTGAGCCCGCCTCTCATGAGTCCCAGGTTCAGTGATCGATGATTAAAAATAACTTACTTACATATTTCTCACTAGCTCGACGATGAAGGTAAACATCGTGAGGAAACCGTTTAACCAGCATCCTTGTCCGGCGATAGCCTCCACATCTACCACGTGTAGGGTACTGAAAATAATCTGTGAAAAGTAATGACTTCCAGGAATGGAACCCTTATGCCAGTTCCCTTGAGGATAAAGCGTGAGCATAATATATTAATTTATATAATAATAATACCCTAATTTCAGATAACAAGGGCCATATTATAAATACCTTACAGACTAACATTTATATAACTATCTGTTCCAAGCGATTTTACCTCTGTTCCCTCTTAGTCTACGCGAAAACTTAAATTTTCTCAGAATATTCACCTTTCGCATCCGTGTTTATTATAATTGTTGTGATTTCTAATTGATAAATTTTATTGGCTTGTGAAGACACGGGATATACCTAACTAGTTTACCTTTGTGCGATGCTAGATGCTGTTGTTGTCTCTAGTAAATCTATATCTATACATATAATAAAACTCTAACGGGGCCGTGTCTGTACATTAAATATTTTTTGAAAATTTTAACGGTAGTGTATATAGTTATCGATATAGATACCGAAACACCAATTTTTGGAATTTTTGTCTGTCTGTCTGTCTGTCTGTCTGTCTGGTTGTGCACGCATCACTCAAAAACTACTGGACGGATTTTGATGAAATTTGGTATGGAGATAACTGAGTACCCGGGTCAACATCTAGAGTACTTTTTATTCCAGGAAAATATCTCATTCCCACGGGAAAATATAAAAACTGGTTAAAAAGAGAAATACGTAGTACTCCCGAAACGATAACACCTAGAAATTTGAAAAATGGTATGAAGGTGTCTGATATGTCATAAGAAATAGGTATGAAGGGATTTTTGGAAATTCCCACGGGAACGGGAATAAACTAAATCCAAGCGGGAAAACGCCGCTGGGCACCCGCAATTTGAAATATGGTATGTAGGTGTCTTAAATATGTCGTAGGCAACCACTATGAAGGGATTTTCGGAAATTCCCACGGGAACGGGAATAAACTAAATCCAAGCGGGAAAACGCCGCTGGGCACCCGCAATTTGAAATATGGTATGTAGGTGTCTTAAATATGTCGTAGGCAACCACTATGAAGGGATTTTCGGAAATTCCCACGGGAACGGGAATAAACGGAATCCGCGCGAGCAACGCCGCTGGGCATCCGCTAGTGTTCAATAAAATGTGACCGTTCTGGAGGAACATAACTGGCACGGTATCATTTTGCCAAGATAATAGTTTATGTGAGTAGGTATATTATCTTTCTTAGCCGCGGAAGAAAGATAATATACCTACTCACATAAACTATTATCTTGGCAAAATGATACCGTGCCAGTTATGTTCCTTACACTTTCATCAAAAACAACGTCCTGTGTACTTAGGCAAACGTATCGCTTTCGGAGAAGATATTTACTCGTAAAGCACATCCAAGCCTTATAAAAATGCACGCAACTCAAAAAGCGCGGCTCGTGAATCTTGGCGAGAGCCACTCAAGAGTATAAAGGAGAGAAATATAAAAGAGACTATAGGGGTCGTGGTGACGTCACGACCAAGTGGACTAAAGAAATCTTTTTTGGGCTCACTAAACGTGGGAACAGTTTGGTGTGGTTGTTCAATAACGCATAATATTAATTTTTTAGTTTCTAAAAAATAGCTATGTCGCAGTATTGTTTTTTTTATGCTCTATGTAGGATACGATGACCAAAGAAAAGATAATAATAAATAGTAAATAAATAAAAATCTTAAAGGCTAATACGATGGATGGATTGTGTGAAGAATGATATGAAGGAGTTTAGAAATTACCAAAAATAAAGGGAAAAGGGCAAGAAAATGATGATGATGATTATAATGATACATCGATGTAGGATAATATTAATTATGTCCATGGCATTGCTATAATATAGTTTTGTTTATTAATAAGTATCAGTGGTTCGTGCGGACATAGACGTTTTGAAGTGCCTGACCATATGTCAGTAAGCATATCAAGCGTTCTAGTTCCTAATAATAATAACTAAGCTGAGGTAATTTGGATATTTTGAGCGGAGGAAAGGCTTGTTACTACTTATTGTGAGTGGACAAGTAGGCAGAGGGCGAACTAGGCTTATCATGACAAACATGTCAACGATGTCCAAAAGTCAGATAAAGAGTACACGAAACCGACTAGCATTTAGGAGCTGATCGATGGATTGATGAAGCGCGAAAGATGTGCCAGGTTCGTGGTAGGTGGAGGTCTATTGTCTCTGCCTACCCCGTCGGACAAGGGGCGTATGTATGTGTGTCTAGTTCTTATATTTATGTACAGTTAAATAAAAAATCTGAATTATTTATGCAGTTGCTAATGAAAGTCGTGAGCAGAAAAATCTTCAATACATTCAGCTATAGTTTGGTTTTTCGATGACTGCCTAGCCTAGCGTCAAAACGTGTCATTTCCGACAGTCGTCAGTCCAATTGCTGACTGAAGGCGAAAAAAGGAAATGAACGATGAAAGATAGGCGCCAACGCGATTGATGTGGCCTATTCCATACAGAAAGGTCACATAGGACCGGCAGCAATTTTTCCAATTACTTTGACATTTTCCTCAATTATTGTGCCATTTTCGCAGTTTATTTTGCCGTCTTGATTATATTTATTTAGCGGTTTTTTTTCTGGAAAGCTATTGTTTTAACTTGAGCTCCAAACCAAACAAGATTTTGAACGCAGTAACAGTGTTAGGGTCTTCAATACAATCCTTATTTATTTTTTCCTCAAAGATATTCACTTAGGGACTGCTGCATTTTTGGTTATTGGCTTATCTTAAAACATTCAAGTTATATTTTATACTATACTTACAATATTCTATTAATGGAAAAATAAATTATAGGTACGGCGTTTTTCTCAGTAAAATAATTACCGTACAAAATGTAGTTTTTACACACTTGGCAACATTTTCCTCCTACTAGCTTGGAATATATGTATAGGTATGATACTGTTTAAAACCCCATTTCTGCATATTGAGGTATTGATGTGATAATGATAACCTGTGCGAAGTGGATGAATTAATTACAAACAAAGTCATGAGCGATCGATAACATATAAGGCACATTGATAAATCTATACCTTTCAATATATAGTATGTAGTGTAAGGAATTAAGGATTTTTTATTAAAAAAATACTCCCTGTTGACTAGTGTAATTACGTGAGCTCATCGTGGACCGGGTATTGTTACACATACTCCAGAACCAAATTTGGGGCCTGCGGGTTTTCACACAATGTTTTTCTTTATCTTCAAGCTAGTGTCAATTAATATGTACCTACATAAGTGGTTATAAAAGTTTTTGAAATACTTTTTGGTACATGCCTAAACTAGAAATCGAAATTGGGTCTCTGCTATAGATAGCTTCTATACAACTTTTAGGTATGTACCTACCTACCTACAATCGTCTTCAAGGTATAATGTTTGATTGCAGACGACCGGAAACATTTTTTTTTGTACATATTTACATTAATCTAAACACTACAGTTACATTGGTTTACACCCAAAATGTTTGGGGTTTGTCCTAAATGTCTTTATGCTAGAAGAGTCATTATCGGTAGGTAAATCTGCTACAGACATTTATCAAAACTTTTGTTAGTAAAAAGTTTTGAGAACTCGGTGTCTCAGGGTAACTTGGACGCAATTCTGAATGTGAACATAACATAAATATTCACTAGGTCACTTGAAGGGTGGAATCTAATAACACGTGGACTCATAATTTGTGCTGCAATTTTAAATAGAAACGATTATAAAAAAATGATGTAAGTACGATTAAGTAACCGTTCGGCTATGGCACGCATTACCCTTGCGGATCAGAAATTCTAAATTGATACACATTTTTTAAAGTTGACTGAAGGCTTTAAACCTTGTAAGTCTTAGAATCAATTATTTTTTGGTTTATTTATAGTATCATTAGGCATTATTATTATTATTATTTATTTTTCTCCTTAATAATGTTTGAGTGAGTAAATAAGAGTGTATTAAATATTTTTTGATATAGGTATACATTAATTATTATACATATATATGTATATTATACAATGTATCTACTCGTATGTAGGAGTAGGTATGTGAAATAGATTGGGATAAAAGGCGTGAGATTATTTTTTTATTTCATTGCACCATGATGAAAACGCACAGTAATAAAAAACATTTAACATAGCAAATTCCACTATGAATGGTAAGTTTCGGGGATTTTAAAAATCACACCATCCACCTAAGCGACGATTTTACGTTACTTACCATTATAAATACTTCATACTAAAATAAAATAAACTGCAGTATACCTTTTTGAAATTTTAATTTACCAGTGTATTTTGATGTTTGTACAAACCACTCAGTCGATAATTGCTTTGATTGAATACAATATATTTTACAAAGAGTTAGGAAAAAAATCGCTCTGACTTTTTCATTAAGTAAACGTCTTTGATATTTTCTTTTCATTTGATTCCAGTAGGTACCTAAGATTTTTCCCAACTAAGGTTAATATTTTGTTGACAAACTCTATCACATTACAGTTCATCGATAAAGGTTGTCAGATGTCAGTAGGTAATACGTTTTCACTTTTCTACTTGTTATTGGTAAAATTGGTTGTATTTACTTAAATTGAGTCTGGAAAATAAATTGTATTTTTAAAATAATAATAACATCACGCCTTTTAGAGCAGAGGTATTTTTGGGAATACCCACGTTTCACCTGTATGTTCTTGGGACCCCAGAACGTGATAGGTGGTGAGCCCATCGCCGGACCGGGTCTTTTACACATGTATCAGAATTAATTCTGGGACCTGCGGGTTGTGCTCACGATGTTTTCCTTCACCGTCGAGCTAGTGACACATTGGTTCGTAAGCTTTTTGAAAAACATGTAGGGACACAGTTGACTTCAGGGTCAGCAAGTTTAGGGATGCACGCGACCACACCTCACGGGCTCGCCAGTCGTTCCCTACGTCTTGCCTTGCTCAGTCCACACGCTCTATTAATTCTGTATAATATCCACGTAATTTCCGTGTCGCATTCAATGACTGTATTGAACTAATAAGTGTCTCACTGGTTCACCCTCCTTCTGATAAACCGGAGAACTGTCAACACGAACAAACTCATCGGAACCAGACAGGTTTCGAACCCAAGTCTCACCAATGAAAAGCGGACTCTTTAACCACTGGTCTATCACTAAGTTTGCATTTTTATATTGTCATCAGTTTTGTTTTTTGTTAAAAATCTACTAAAACAGTACTTAAATAAATGGGCCATTCTATTAATACGCGGATTAGAAGATTACTCGTTGAAGTCTTTAATATGAATGAACTAAGGCCCGTATTACAGAACGATCGTCAATCATGAAACCTGCTTTGTAAAATGAGAAGGGGACTGGTTTATGAGACTCACATAGGGGCATCTCTTTCTGATATCCCCAAACGGAGTTTAACGATCGTTCTGTAATACGGGCCTTAAACACACAAACTCACAAAATTTAAAATTCTAAAAATTCAAAATTCATTTATTTCAGTAGGTTAAAAGGAACCATCGCAAAATGTAAGATACGCAAAATGACGGATTCGCAAAATGTTACACTTTGAAACGTCAATGACAACATTATTATACATTTTAATTTTGCTGTCTAAAATAATAAAAAAAAATGTTATAGGTCGCTGCCGAATTCGATGACGTGGAACCAGATGCGTTGTACGACGTACTGCACGATCCCGAATATCGCTCAGTGTGGGATACGCACATGCTGGCGGCAGAAGACGCGGGACACATCAACGTCAACAACGACGTCGGCTACTATGCAAGTTAGTAGTATTATTATTAATGACTTTCACTTCGAGCTGGTTGGTACGACGAGCACTATTTTTGCGTACCCCTCAATGCCTACGCTTACGCATAGTACCGTCGATAACAGGGGTTAGATGGCTACTCGACCACGAAAACTCGGCCAATGGTCGAGAAGCCACTTGTTGAATGCTTAGATGTCTACTCGACCACAGAAATATCGGCTGATGGTCGAGACGCCACTTTTAAAAAAAATAGGAGTCCCGTAGGCCACTCGACTGCAAAAGTCTCGGCCCTCGGCCAATGGATGAACGGTCCGTACCGTGGCCAAGAGCTTTATTTTTACCCGACTACCTAAAAGCAAAAATGATGGTTATGATTTCGGCAGATGTATGTATGTAAGTATGTACGTTCATCTGTTTCCTCATTGACTCGTGACTATGACAATGTTATCGTCGAAGACTAGATTTTCATGCGACATAGGAAATCAAGTCAAACATTACATTATTTTTAAACAACCTAATTCATTTCAATAGTCTTTTTTTTTTACACATTTTCACTAATATCACCTAATATTGGCAATTGGTAAATTTCTGAAACCATACACTTCAGACGTGCGAATTATTGTATGTTGTCGACGGCATGTAAATATGCTGATATATTTCCCAAACTCAAACACGTAGGTATGAAGCATGCATGATGCGTAGCACTCATGAATAATTCGAATCTAGATAACAGCGAGATCGTGTAAATATGTGACGAACGTTCCGTTTCTAATTTGGACGAATTATAATTCATCCAAGGGAAACTACCTCTTCGTCTTTTTGTTATGGTCTCTGAAACTTTTTCTTTAAAAGTTCTGGGAACGTATAGACGGATTTTGAAGTGCGAGCTGTGATTAATTCATTTTCCTTTCCGAAGTGTTATTTTAACCAGACTGGTCTAGAAGGATGGTAATAATTTTTTGTGCCTGATTGCGACTGGGTGAGTCGGGTTTTTGGGGTATAATAAATTATTATACTATAGCTAATGTACTCGTAGTTACTTACTATTTTTTTTTAATTATCTCCTAGATAATGGCCGATCAGCTCATCATACATTCAGATACCTACTTATATTGCTACTATGTTATTGAATCCTATTACTTTTTTAATTATAAGTAGTGAAATATATTAATTATCACAGTGTCGTGCCCGGCGCCGCTCAAAAACCGCGACTTTGTACTGCAGCGCTCTTGGCTCGACACTGGCGACGAGAAGATGATCCTCAACCACTCCGTCTACCACAAGGACTACCCGCCTAGGAAGGGGTACGTCAGGTAAGTCTTAATTTTAGGATATGTTCATTCTTGTAGCAAACTTGCTTTGCTACAAGAAAAAAAATACGTATAAGTACTTACATACACATTTATGGCCTAGCCAAGTGGCTTTGTATAACGTTAGTCGAATAGAATGACAAATGTTTGGGATTGACATAAGCGTTCGATTGTAGAGCGATCAATACAAGTGAAATAGTCACTGACATGTAGTTTTTAATAGGTAGGTTTTATCACAATTAAGCGAACGCTTGCTACTCGTAAGCGAATAAAACTTCTGTTTCGTTTGCCACTTGGCTAGGGGTTAGCATAGAAAAAGATACTTAACCATTAGCGCAGCCTGTAGGCTTTGCCGGAAACGGCTGTCGTTAGATTTGTGTTCATCTATGGAGTGTCATTACCCGACTGGGCCAGAATGAAGGTTATGTTTTTCGAATACATGTTTATTTGTATGTAGGTAAGTATCTGAACACATTTCGTTGACTTTCTACATGATTGGAGGTATTTTAATGTAATTGATAACTGGCCTTCTTGCTATATTTTAATCAGACATAAAATTGAACAGTCGATAGCATATTGTTCACAACATAAAAGGCTTTTTCACACTCCAATAGTTGGCGTAGCTTTATCGCCATCGTCGTATAGCCTCTGCGCCAAGCCGATGACAAAGATAAAGTCTCGGAGATTCTCTTTTCTATAGGCATTGTGTCAACTTATATGTATAAAGCTATATCTCACTCTTTGTGGCTTTAGAATAACTTTCCGACTGACTAATCATAAATTTTAAAATCTGCCACTAGTTTATACCTGGATGCAAGGATATTAAAGTAAGGATGAGTTATATTAATACTGCGCGCGTTTGAAAATTAAGCCACTACGAGTGTACATACTTATTTGTTAGAGTATTTATAGGATACAATAATGACGGCGTAAGATGATACGAAACGAATAATAAAGAAAGAGACAGCTATCTGTCAAGAGTCTGCGCTTGAAATACGACTAGGTGAAAAATGCTAACATTGCGACTAAATAAAATTAGGTCAATTACCTACATTTGTCGGCCTTATTTTCCGCGCCCTAGTAACATATTTACGTTTTTTTATATATAATATCTTTGCATGGATGAGAGAAATCTAAGTGATTCATCTAAATACTATAGTATAGTGTCCGCGAAAGTATTTTCAACTAAGAACGTGCGCAGTGTCGGAAGTGCGGGAAAATGTGTTCGTTCTATGCAAGCAAGATGCAAGCGCCTTGCTGATTGTAGTAACCATGGATCGTTGGTTGGTGGAAAACAGGGTATGCCATCTAGAGTCGTTTTAAAAAAATAACGATTCTCCCATTACGGCGCGTCGGGCGTTTCTTCGGGGCGACACCCCATACCTATATAAAAAAAATAAAAAAGTAACGCCTTTCATCCCCGAGGGGGTAGACAGAGGTATTCCATTACTGGATATACCCACATTTCACGAGATATATTGGACCCCTAAACGTGATAGGTGGTGAGCCCATCGCCGGACCGGGTCTATTTACACATGTCTCAGAATAAATTCTGAGACCTGCGACCATACCTATATACCTATAAATAATCAAAATTTGAAACAAAAATACAGACCGACTTCGATGAATAGCACTTAATAGTACATTATGATATAAGTGCGGTAGGTTGAAAATTACAGCCGAGGCGATATTGCTAGCCCGAGCCGTAGGCGAGGGCTACAAGTAAGCAGAGGCTGTAATTATCAAAGCGCACGTATGTCATACGACGTTTTATAACACATTTGCGAGGAAATAAAATAAAACTCCGACTATGGTAAACGAATAAAAACAATACAGCGTTAAGAAAAAGCGCGCGGCGCGCATCATCATTTTTTTTTAGGAAAAGGCACAAAAAACAGCCAGTACTTATTACTAATAAAGTAAAATAATATTTTTGTGTTTTTGTTAGAGATTGGTTGTAATTTACTGTCAAAATTAAGTAAATAGGGTTGTGTCCTACCTAGTCAAATCAGTCACTTTTTACATGGAAAATGTACTGAAATAGCAAACCGTGACGTCATAGTTTGTAGTACTCAATTGCAGCACTTTTTTTGATTGTTTTATTATTTTTAAATTTGCTATAATTGTAAATTGAAAATCGAAATACATATTTTGAGGTTTTTTGGGATAATCTTTTTAATGTATGACTACTCGCAATTTAATTTCGATGCTGTCAACTACCCAATTAAATAAATATGTACATAAATATTTCTTTAATATATTTTATCTCCCAAAGTTAATTTTAATCATAAAATGTTGACAACTTTTTTGACATAAAAACTCTTTGCTGAGATTTTAAAAAGTACCGTTCGTTTTAAGACGGAGCATCTTGATAAACCGTGCGTTTTACTTTACTCTTACCGCACTTGGGCGTAATGAGATAGGTAACGATATTAAAATTGGTGAAATAAGACACCTTTTACGAGCAAATGTGTTATAAAGACTATTACTTGCATATTCAACATCCATTACCTACTATTACTAAACCTATTAAGCTGATAGCGAGTGATTTGCCAATGTCCGTTGAGGAGTTCCGTTCTCCGCCTTCAGTTCTTTATCAGATTTTCACAAAACTTATATAGGACCAGGACCACCCATGAGGTGTACCTGACCAAACAAATACAAAAAATCGCTTCAGATTTGACGGAAATATGGATTGACATACCAAACAAAAACATACGTGACGAATTGACAACCTCCCCCTTTTTTAAAGTCTGTTACATAAGAAACTGACTGGCTGACTGACTGGTCGATCAGAAATTATATGTCATTTTTCTCAACGCGGTTCTTTGTCCCTTGAATGACGACGTCATTATGACGTAAGTAGACACTAAGAAGACATTTTTTAAAATAACCACGGAAACGGGAATAAGCAGGATCCGAGTGGGCAACGCCACTGTTGCCTACTATCAAAGAGATTTAAATTTAATCTCTTTGCCTCCTATAGTAACTCGATAAAGGCAGGACTTGCACGTTCCAACCGTTGGTTTTGCTTTCTAAGTAAGTCGCGTGTGTGTAATGAACAATCCGTAGAATAAAAGACTTGATTAATCGAATACACTCCTCTCTCGTATAGGTAATCATGTGGTGCGAATCTAATAAACTAAAGGCACTGGGAAATAGGATTAAATATTGTACCACGACGGTTTACTAACTGGATTTCCTTATTTCAGTCTTAAAGAATGAAACAGTATTGTATTTTATTGTGTTTTGTAAAAGGCAATAGTCTGGCAAATACCTTGAATGAAATTGTATCCGATTATTATTTCACACTAAAATAAAATAAAAAAAAGGTTAAAGAGCCCGCTTCTCATGATGATAATCAGTGAGGCTCGGGTTCAAATCCTGGCAAGGACCAATGAGTTTTTAAAAAAAACTTACGTACCTACTTACGAGTATAATTAATAAGCAGCCGGATAGAAGACGGCTTTTGCCATTACCATGTTACAATATGTTTATTTACCTAATTGAATTATCAATTTCAATTTTTTTCGTTCAAACTATTGAGTTTTGCAAAAGAAGTTTGTTATTCGTGCGCGTATTCCAAGGTAAATCATGTTTTGAAACTTTTGAATTATTCGTTTTATTTTTATGCTTTGACATTATAAGTTTACTAGCTGATAAGCTATATTGTGGCCCGTGGCTCAGCTCCGTCTGCTTGTAGGTACTTTAAGTTATCGCGTCCCTTAGGAACTAATGGAAAATATCCTTTATCCTGCCAAATTTAATCAAGAGTGGTTCACCAGTTTTTTTCGTAAAAAGGTAACAGATAAACAGGCAGAGTTACTTTCGCTTATGTAATATTTATAACATACTATAGTACGGATAAAGAAAAGTAGGTAGGTTAGTAAAATGTTGGCCACTAAAACGTTTACGCCTGTCATAAGTCGTTGAATTTTAATTTCAATTTCATTGATTTGCTTCTAAGTCGTTTATTCTAAATTCTAATATTCTTCCTCCGAGGGAGGCAATTCTCGTGCATTCAAATATTAATAGACAAGTAGCACATTAAAGCACTTGCCTGATACACTTACGTATACCTACACTTTTTTTAAGCCTATAATAATTTATAAGTTGTTTGTTAAGCTGTTTGTCTATCTGTGGTGGGTTGTATCACATGAACCGTATTTTTTTTACAGAATGTGTGTTTCCATTGCTGCTACAACAAAAAATATAATAAAAATAAGAACTGTTAAAAACTAAAGACTAGGTATACAAGAAGTTTTTTTTTATTGTATAAGTAGTCGGTTTTTTTTTAATTCCATAGATCTAGCTCATCTATATATTTATAAAATAATAAACAGACTGACTGATTGGTGATATACATAGACCTAATGGTGATATATCAACGCATAGCTTAAACGGGTACTGCCCTTTTTGCCGACTTTCCCAAGAGGTTAAATAAACGTGCGCGAGCGAAGCCACGGGTAAAAGCTAGTTGCTAATAGAAATACTAGTTGCCATTTACCTACAATAATTCCCGTCGATGTTGGGCGCAGCGGTCATGACTCCCTACGACACTCATGGTACCGACCGGTATCACGACATTAGGCTATTTGCTCAATTTACTCCACTCCACTGATTAGATAGGCTTTCGCGCGTCAATCCGTGACGGCCTTGGCCCTTAGTACCATCTCTATGAGATCGACCACTGAAGCGATTAATAAACTGATGAACGAAATAGATATGACGTCAGCGATTGTTCACGCAATTAATTTTAGTTTAATTAATAGCATCGAGCAGTGCTGCAGGCGTATTCAGGGAGCTTCGATATTCCATATCGGAAAATCTGTCGAACACTTTCGAGATGGGCTGATGTTGGTATTGAAAACTAATGTCATATGTGACATAAGGATTCGGAAAATTTTCCGTGGCTGTCAGAAACGCCTAGAATAAAGTTTCCGAAGTCGATAGATTCGACATCGGAAAATTTTTCACTCGATCTGAATCGACCGGAAACGGTATCGAGTCTCCGTGAATACCTACGCTGAATTTATATTTTTTATAAGCCACTTCAGTTTGCGCCACCTTTAAAGAGATTTTAAATTTAAAAAGTGGAAAAATTGTATCTATCCGCATGTGACATGTTCATAGTCCCGAACCAACTTGACGGTTTATATGGGAGCGCATGACTGAAATCATCCACCCTTAGGATGCGCTGTTTTACGCTTTACGTTTTATGTAGGTAGGTTCTATTTACAAATCCGTGGCTGGTATCCAGTGAAATCGGGGCTACGTATGTTTTAGATCAGATCTAGAAGATTGATTTGTAGCGCAGATCGGGCTACGAAATAATTTGGTCTAAGTGTAAGGCTACGAAATAATTTGGTCTTAGATGTAATTTTTAATTACTTACCTACCTACGGATATAAATACATTTTCATTTTCATTTGGGTAAATCATGTAACTCTAGTTAGGTATATGGGGACCTTTATGCAATTTTTTTTCTTTTAGATCAGGCGGTTTCGTCTGTACGTTGTTCGATCAGTCACTCAGACAGTCAGTTTCTGCTTTTATTAATTTATATAGATTATGATGATGATGATAATGACCCCAAATAATAATATACATTATTCATTACCTACAAAACCGTGGCAAAAATTGAAGTTACCAAACATCTACAGGAAACAAGCAAGGTGCCTTAAATTAGTATAGAACTTTATTCAATCTAATAATTATTTCTTACACTCATGACTTCATAACGAGATAACCACTCTAAAGAGTAAAAAAACCGACTTCAATCTTCAACTTATATGGTTTTATCATAGATGCCGTTTTCAGAACTGGACGAAATTTAAATGGGACCAATCTGGAAGCAACAGCTTTCAAATAAAAAAAGAATCATCCAAATCGGTTCACCCAGTCGAAAGTTCTGAGGTAACAAACATAAAAAAATAAAAACGAATTCGCTCCTCCTTTTCGAAGTCGGTTAAAAATCAGGACTTATTCCAGTCCGTACTGTGGAATCATAAGGATCCAAGTTAAATAAGCGACAGTTATAAAAAATATATACTTAGTACTTAGGTACCTAAGTTTTCGTAAAACAATCCACTGCAACGTTTGTGACTAGGATCGATAATTGCTCCATGATTTGTGATGATCATTTATTTACCTACAGATTATTGCTCGCTCGTTGGGTGGTGAACTTGGATTTTAGAATGCTGGAATACAGTCCGTATATAATAACATAATAGAGATTAAAATACTGTCATAATGCTTCTTTTTCCCAGAGCAATATCACTGCTGACCGGCTTCGTAGTTCGCTCCCGTTCTGGTGGTGGCAGTTGGCTGGGCTACGTGTCCCGATCTGACCCTCGCGGGGCGCTGCCTGCCTGGCTAGTTAATAGGTAGCAATATCCCTGCTAAGCTGTTTTAGGCTACACTGTTTTAAGAAAGTTTCTATTTTAAATCTTATTTTCTCATAGAAGTTTCCTATTACTTAGGTACATCACATACTTAATATGAAAATCGGAAAAGGTTGTTTATTTACAAATTTTTAAATCGTTCGAAATTAATATCATACGAATGATTGTATGTATTTTGAAAATTTGTAAATAATATTTGAATTAATTTGTGAATCTTGTCTTTTATTATTTACTTTCTCTAAATGCCCTCCCTCGTCACACAAAATTTTGCACGCGACTTCGTTTGCGATGTGGGAAAACCAAAATGTAAGCTAGATCGGTTCAGCAATTTGGCCGTGAAAATATAACAATCAACTCACTTTCACATTTATTACATTTAGCGTGAAGTGTGAAAGCACTGGAAATGTGGATGTAGCGTTATTGTAGTTTTTTGACGCTTTTTCTTAGATTAAGCACTTTCCGACGCGGTGGTAGATAAATATTAGTATTAAATAATCACACTTTTCAATGTTGAACTATTTGAATTGATTGTACCCGAACCCGTGGACTCGTATTATGATAATAACTTTATACATTATAGCATATACAATATGTAACAGAATAAGCGCAATTCCTGAAATTAGTTTGTTCAGTTCTACTTAATCGATCTCAGCTATTTTTAATGTGTAAATTTTTTCCGAAAAATGTATTAGTTAGTATAACTGAACTTAGGGCTACCTATGGAAACCGTATTATTATTGCTCTTTATTTAAGGAATTTGATCTAAACTAAAGTACGAATGCATCACATTTTTTTTATAATAATATACTAATTGGGGTGTATGAGGAATGGCGCTTATTCTGTGACGCGTTGTATGTTATTTTGATGGTATGTGTTCAATTTCATCAAAATAAACATTCATCTATAAATCCAACCTTACAAAATTCTTAGGATAGCATTTTAATTGATTATTTATTCGGTTTGGGTATCGTTACAGGGTGACGGCACAACTAGCCCCCCGCTTAGTTCACCAGCTGCAAACTGCTGCGCGAAGATACCCTGGCTGGAAGGCGGTGACTGACCATCCCTACTATAAGCCCTGGAGACACCCCGAGCAAGTCCCTCCATACAGGATTTCGCTAGATGACGTAAGCTAAGATAGCATTTGCATATGTTTATTCTTTTTCAAATTATTTCGCGCTCAAAACGCTCAAAAGCTCGCGCTAACTTTGGCTGAATGTCTTCAAGACAGATTGCAGTTGATAGCTTGAAATCCTGCAGTTTTCTAAACGGCTATCAATTACGATTTTATGAGTATTATAAATGGTTGAATCGAGTTTACTGGCGTTTAATTATTAGGTGCATATATTAATTTAAATGGTACTATTAATTTTGAATAAGTTTTTGTAAAATATTTTTTGTTCAATTCTTGTATTTTTATTTCAGTGTATAGATCCGGATGCCCCACCCCCACTAGTAGAACAAAAACCCGTCTCATCCAAAACCAAACTCGTAGTTCCACCACCCAAAGAGATCGAAAGCCACAGCGTAGAAGATCTCGGAGACATTTCATCAGAATTCAGCGTAGAAGTAGAAGACGTATCAGACCTCACCCAGGACCCGACTAAGAAAAGAGGAAAATTCTACAAGTTGGTCAAATCAATGAAGAATAGACGAAAGAGTGTGCAAGTTGCCAAAAGTGCTGATAACCTCACGGAAGGGAAGCCGGAAGAGAAAGAAAAGAAGAAAGGTTTTAAATTTCATCGCAGATTTAGCCTCAGCAGAGGGAGAGAAGATTGAACCGGTTGATGGAAAGGTAGCACATAATTAAAATCAATATTGTATAAGCCACACGGGTTTCAATTTCAAAAGCTGTATCTACAAATAAGTGATTTCACGAGTCCCCCTGTGATTTCCATTCGCCACATTAAAACACATTCAGTACTATTGTTTTGAACTGTCTGGTGGCATAGCCATGTTTTATTGTCGGTAAACTGAAAGTTTCTCTATGTTTTTAAGCAGTTGCAAAGGATAAGTAGGTAGGTATTTTCATTTATTCTTACATATTATAATTATTTTTAAAAAAGAAACTTGTTTAAAACAGTACTAATGCGAAATAGTTTTGTATCACGCGCAAATATACCTATTTAGTCTCTGGAGCTATAAGGAACTTTTTGATTGTTTTTACTGTTCTATATGGCATGGGCGCGGCTTGGACGAATTATCTACGAGCGCGGGCTTGCCTGCTTGCTTGCGTGGTATCTTCGACTGCCGTAGACCGCATTTAAGGGATTCAGTGTTATTATAGGAAGTGTTCTGACTCATTTTTTTATATTTTTGTTAGCCTATTTGCCTTTTGTAGGCAGAGGTATCCCATTACTGGATATACCCACATTTCACGAGATTTTTTGGACCCCTAAACGTGATAGGTGGTGAGCCCATCGCCGGACCGGGTCTGTTTACACATGTCTCAGAATTAATTCTGAGACCTGCGGGTTTCCTTACGATGTTTTCCTTCACCGCCGAGCTAGTGATAAATATGTACATAAGTTTTAAAAAACTCATTGGTACATGCCAAGATTCGAACCCGAGCCTTCCCTTTACTACTTTTTCATAAAACCTGTTTGGAGGTCGGCTTGTTCCTTTTATTTATTATTAATAAAATTCCGATAGAATACTTATCAATATGAAGATACCTTACAACGTACATGTTTTTCAACAACGATGTGGCACTTTTTGGTCATTGAGATGAAATCCCATGGTTCCGTTTTAATCAGTTGGTTGCTCTAAGGAGGAGAAAACATTAGGTAGATTATGAATGAACAAATATTTCCAACATATCTATGCAACGCGTATAATATGTTGATGTTATTAGGAAGCTAGAAAATTGTTTAGGTGTATATCTGGATGTTATCATAGTATTCGTGTAAACTTATCGAGGAGAACAACATCTTAAACCTGAGCTTATAAAAAACGTAAAGCATCTAAGACGGGAAGACTAAATGTTGTTGACTGGTGATGATGATCTACAAGAGGCTCTATTAGCTCTATAACTGACGTTTTAACGATTGCTAATTGCGACGCGAAATTATTATTTGAATTTAAACTCTTTCTGGGTTTTAAGATTTCTGATAATATGAAGTTATTGTTGACGTATTATAAAAAAAAAACTATTGTCGTGTTTTAGCTCTTATAACTTATATAATTTCGTTTAAGTAGGTCTTTATATACTTTCGCTGGTTTTTATTAGGCTAGTAGGTAAGTATTATACTTAAACTCGGAGAGAGATTTATTTAGAAAACTAAATTTCTACATCTAAAAAGAAGTAAACTTATAAATAAGTTGTAAGTGTTAAGCTGTTACTGTAGCTAGATTTGATCTCTGATATATTTTATCTGTTTAAATGCATTGTATATGTAATGTAATAAATTATGTTTACAAAACTTGTATGTGTAATAAAAAAAACTGTATGCTTTTATATTTAGGGTACCTATATTTAATTTCATCCCGAGATAGGCGGCTACATAGTGTACTGAATTTTGACATTATATTACTGCTTAAATTTATATGATACATAAAAACCTTCCTCGTTTATCTCTCTTTATATCAGTAAAAACGACTTCAAAATTCGTGGCGTACCTAGTTCAGGAGTAAGCGCATGACAGACTTCATTTTAAACTATGTGAAGAGTAACTATTACCTATACTTAATTATAAAACAAAAAAATATTGTTCATACGTTCGAATTATTGGCTTCGTAAACTTAATTCACTCAATTGAGTTTTTTCTCCTATTAGTATTTTAATTAAAAATATTTTTAAACTGTTTTCCCAATTTCCCTAAGTATATACTTTATTTTTTATTTTTCCTTTAAACATGGACAATACTAACTGAAATATTTATAAGTACAAGTCATGTGAACACTGCTAAATGTGATTTAAATAGTTTTTAACTTTATTAAATACTAACATATTAAGGGAAGATTAAGTGGCGTAAACGAATTTAAAAAATCTAAAACCAATCATACATATATAAAACCCTAAAAGAGAGACGGACTCCTGATTTCTGGTAAGTTTTCTGGTAATAAAATATTTTGGAATGTTTAGTAAGTCAAGTCACTCAGTACTTAGTTAACATACGTTTAAAAGGAAAAAAAAATTAAAACACAACCGATCAACTTAGTCTGTGTTTCCAAGATAAAAAAACGTTTGATATTTTCTGCTACAACGTTAAAAAAGTTAATAGATTAGCGAAACACGTATTTGAATAAAACCAAAACACAATAGAACATGCCGATTTAGTTCAATTTGGAGAATTCCGTGTTACACGAAAAGCAATAATATTTTTTGCTGATTTGTGATAGCATGTTTTTGTGGACAATATTCCAAGTTCAAGGCTGTACGGAAGAGTTTTATAAAGGTAGCTCTAATTGAAGAAATGAACAACAAGTACTTATACAAAAAAACACTACCCAACTAAATATTATTTTCGTCATATAGTTAAACAATTTTTCTCTGATTTTGATTCATGGTATTTGAATGTAGGTAAGTACCTAACTTTTTTTTGTTACCCAGGGAAATGCATTACTGCATACGCACCCGACCCGGGGAGCCGGGGGTTATGTGGGGCTCTGCAGCCTAGTGCTGCCATACCCACTAAAAACCCTAATGTGTTCCTCCTCGCCGCTTCGGACCCAGACATGACAATGCTATATGCGGTTATGCATCCGCAGCTGGGTCACGGCCGCCCGCAACACAGAGCGGGCCCTCCTTGAGGGGGGTGTAGGTACCTACCTACCACAAAACACGACTAACATAACATAACACCACAGGAAACCACAAGAAACGGAATATCCATTTCTTTACTTATTTGATAACACTTGACTACGAAACAAAAATAATATTTTATTTACATACTTTAATTTTAACGTTACTGATTGGTACACTGGTAAACAATCCATTGTTATATAAGACGGTGATAGTTGGTTGTTTCTGTGTATACTCACCTGGTATTCTTATTGACAGTCATTAATTATATGTATAGATATTATACGATGATATACATGTTATTCTTACCTAAATGTATAAAATCTGCCTTTGTAGTCGTGCTATGAATGTTCAAACTTCAAATATAATTGTGAGTTCATACATTTTTAAATCACATACTTAGTGAAGTTACAAAATAATAAAAAGTACCTGCAATATTATTTTTCATATAAAATATAAGCTCATTGCGGGTTATGGGCCTGCGGATCGCCCGCACCTCCCGCCGTATATAAAATGAAGTGCACCGAATGCATCTGCAGTATTATCAGCGATCCATGTCCCAATACGTGAGGCTGTTAGATCACAACGCAGAGTACAATTTCATTAATAACAAGTAATACAACGACGCCCTACGTACGCTGACGATACAAGCACTTGACTACTGTTAGTGCCATGTGGTAGTGTCAAGGGAAACAAACGGATTGATGTACAGCTATAGGTAAGCATGATGCAGACTTTATCTACAATTTTATGCAATAATTAATTAATATGTAATACGTTATTGTTGTTGTATCTACACGTGCTAGATTATATTAGCATACTCAAAGTAACTGTATTATAACGCTGGTGATATTTAATCCGAGTAACAAACCCGTAAGAGTCTCTTAAGTCATTTTGTACGAAAGGGGAATTAATTCGGGACAAAAATATGAACAAATTTTCAGAAGTCACTCTTCATGGATGCTGAATATATTTGAAACACACAATAAATACGGTGAAACTTAAAAACAATACAATATTGAGTGACTTGTAACTGTCCATTGAAGCTTAATAAACTACTTTTGACAAATTTTAACAATAACCACCTACACACGATACCCACCATAAAACAATACATAAATTTTAAATTAATTGTAGAGTACGGAATTTAAATATCACCATTTTTTTATTAATTGTAATATACTTTTCTCGGATACGTTTACATGTGTGCCTTGATTCTATCTATTACTTGTGTATACCTACTTTTGATGTGTTTATATCTTTATCTCTTAACTTTAAAAAATATTTCTCTTAACATAAGCTCTCAATAGCTTCTAGGTTGGTTAAGATAAAATGATGGTAATAATAAATCAGATAACCTCTTCTTACGATATATTGTTATAAATTATAATGTTTAACAAATAAAACAGTATTAACCATGTTTGAGTTATTCTTGACTAGCTGTCCAACACAGGGTAGGTAATTATTTTTCCTCAACTGTTCCAGAAGAATAGTATTTTTTTAATTGTAAGTATGTGAGCATAGCGTCGTCGCATAGCGTCGCATAGGTTTGACGGATTTCATAGACTGCAACAGAATTAGCGTAATGTTATAAAAGCCTTTTCAGCTATTATTTACAAGAAAAATATATTTTGGGTGTTTTATTTATTACTAGCAGGGCCACGCGGTTTCACGCGCGTAGTTCCCGTTCCCGTGGAAATGTTACTCCCTGATAATGTAGCTTTAAATTGATGAAATAATTTTTAAAATCAGTTGCGTGGTTTAGGCCTGTGCCCGTGGGAAAATTATAGCCCATGTTACTCACAGAAAAGTACGCTTTCCACTGGCAAAATATTTTTTTAAATCGGTAAAATAAACAAACAAAAAATCAAATTTTTTCATTGCTCAATCTAGTTTATTCCCGTTCCCATGGGAATTTCCAAAAATCCCTTCATAGCGGTTGCCTCCCAAGACACCTACATACCATATTTCAAGTTTCTAGGTGTTATCGTATCGGAATAGTACGTATTTCTCTTTTTACCCAGTTTTTATATTTTCCCGTGGGATTGAGATATTTTTCTGGTATAAAAAGTACCTACCCCAGATGTTGACCCGGGTACTCAGTTATCTGCATACCAAATTTCATCGAAATCCGTCCAGTAGTTTTTGAGTGATACGTGCACAACCAGACAGACAGACAGACAAAAATTTCCAAAATTGGTGTTTCGGTATCTATATCGATAACTATATACATTACCGTTAAAATTTCAAAAAAATATTTCATGTACAGACACGATCCCGTTAGAGTTTTATTATATGCATAGACTAGCGGGTGCCCAGCGGCGTTGCCCGCGTGGATCCAGTTTATTCCCGTTCCCGTGGGAATTTCTGTAAATCAGCTCAGCAGCATTTCTTCATACCGGTTTCCAACGACATAATATAATACACCTAAATACCATATTTAAAGTTTCTAGGTCTCATCAGCGATGAGCACACCACTTATCACGTTTAGGGGTCCAAATAATATCTCGTGAAAAGTGGGTAGGTATATCCAGAAATAGAATACGCTCTGCCTACCCCCTCGGGGATATAAGGCGTGAGTTCTTATCCAGTGTTAATGAGCTATTTTCCTTGAATAAAAAGTACTTACCCTAGATGTTGATCCGGGTACCTAATCAGTTATCTCAATACCAAATTAAATCAAAATCCGTCCAGTAGTTTTTGCGTGGTGTGTGCACAACCAGACAGACGGACAGACACAAAAATGGATTTGGGTTTTATTCCATTTTGCCGCTCAGTGCAACGGGTCTCGGAGGGTTACTTAAAACATTACTTGGAATTTGGTACTAATAGGACGTCAAACGGGGTTTTTCCTTCTATAAAACTTTCATCCAAACGAATAAAATTTAACATTGGAGGGACTAACAGAATGTGTGAAGGATGGCTGACCTTTGTAGGTGGATTCCTTGTGTCATGCTCCACGGCAGAACCACTTGCGCTTTCATACATATGGTTTTTATTAGAAAATTTCTGTTTTCATGACATTAGTACCTATTTTTTCTGTATTATGTATTATTCAAGTTTTATATGACGATTAGCATAACCAATTTATTAATTTCTAAATGATCCCGTTATTCCCGTTCCCTTAGGAATTACCAAAAATTCCCTTCACAGTGGTTGCCTACGACATATAAGACATACCATACCATACATACCATATTTCAAGTTTCTATGTGTTATCCCTCCCTCTTTCTGCTCCACATCAATGACATGCTACAACCTAGCATTGTTGGCTACGCAGACGACAGTACGATTGTAGAGAGATATTTGGCCAGTGCAAGAGCCAGTAGGGAAGATATACGTTCACAGAGAGAGGCCATGGTAGAGCGAACGAACTTGGCCTTAAGTCGCGTCTCCCAATGGGGTGACGCTAATCTGGTCACTTTTAATGCCACCAAAACGCAGGCCTGTCTGTTTTCCGCTAAACGGAGTCCATTTGACCTGACTCCTACTTTTCGGGGTGCATCTGTACCTACTACCGGCAGCCTAGAACTTCTTGGCATGGAGTTGAGTTCAGACCTCAACTTCGGCACCTATATTGAGTCCAAGGCACAAACTGCGGCCAAAAAACTGGGCATCCTTAATAAGGTTAAGCGATACTTCACACCTGGACAGCTTCTAACACTCTACAAAGCTCAAGTCCGATCATGTATGGAGTATTGCAGCCACCTTTGGGATGGCTCAGCTAAATACCAACTCGCCGCTTTAGACTCTGTAGAGCGCAGAGCCAGGAGAATGATTGGTGACGAGATGATGGTGACTAAGCTGCAATCTTTAGCCCATCGGCGCAAAGTTGCCAGTCTGTCGGTATTCTATAGATTGCATTTCGGGGAGTGTGCCCAAGAGCTGCACGAGCTCATCCCACCTTCCCCTTTTTACAATCGGACTTCCAGACGCACGGCTGGGCTTCATCCCTACTTGGTGGATATCCCATCTATACGCACAAAGCGCTTTTCAAGTTCTTTTATTATGCGCACCGCCAAGGAGTGGAACTACCTGCCGGCGTCTGTATTTCCGAGTTCATATAACCCACAAGCCTTTAAGGATCGAGTGAACAGGCATCTTCTGGGCAAGCTCGTCCCAACGTAGGCCCCGTCTTTGCTCTCGGGCTAGTCTGGGGTCAAGAGCAAGCCCATTTTTTAGTAAAAAAAAAAAAAATAGTTTCGGAGTAGTACGTTTTTCTCTTTTTAACCAGTTTTTATATTTTCCCGTGGGAATGAGATATTTACCTGGAATAAAAAGTACCCTAGATCTTGACTCGAGTACTCAGTTATCTACATACCAAATTTCATCAAAATCCGTCTAGTAGTTTTTGAGTGATGCGTGCACAACCAGACAGACAGACAGACAAAAATTGGTGTTTCGGTATCTATATCGATAACTATATACAGTACCGTTAAAATTTCAAAAAAATATTTCATGTACAGACACGATCCCGTTAGAGTTTTATTATATGTATAGAATAGATATACTTACTTATTATTTTTAAATTGTTATAGCTAGAACACAGCGATCAGTGTCCACAGCATTCAAGCCAATATTTACACTAAGTAAGTATAATTTTATTGTAGTGGGTTCCGGCTCTTTGTAAGTATTATAGTAGGTAAGTATTACACGGACATTTCTCTCTATCGTGAGGATTATTTTCCATTGACCTTGCTTTTATGTAAATATACTCGTACTTGATAGTATTATAATAATTGTAGAGACAGACCTTGAAGCAATGCATTAAGAATTAATCATATGATCGTGTTGTATTGAGTACTAAATCTGCATTTTGCATCGCAAATCAGTTGGAATGAGAACTTACCCAACGGTAGGTAAGTGTTTGTAGGTTGTTATTAAAAAAACATAGGAGTGCGTTTCTTACCAACGCACAGAGGGTTTTGTACAAAGTTAGATAGTTCGTCCACCACAAGAAACGTGATACTGGTTAGTAGTGATCCTCGCAAAATAATTTCACCCGAGGATTTTTTAAGGGAAAATTATATCCCATGTTACTCCCAGAAAAGTACGCTTTCCATTGGTGAAAGGATTTTAGTGTAGTTATAATATTAGTGTAGGTAGACAACAAAAAGTTGACGATTTTCGGATTCTATGCCTTTACTTGTGCTGTGAGACCTTGCTTTTTTGATTTTTCTAGGTTCTATGTCAACGGGAAGTAGGTACCTAGGTACCTACTAAATACATCATAAACTTATAGAATAGCTATTCTATAAGTTTATGATGTATTTGAGTTAGTATAAATGGCAGCATTATTATTGCTTTGAATTAAATTGAATTAGAAGCTTGATTTGTTTACAATTCCTAAGATAAGTATTTATTTAATTTCAACTACATAGACACTCTACACGTTTATGAGAAAATGGCTCGCGGCGGACAACAAAGTGTTCGTAAAAGGGTTCCCTTTTTCCTTTTGATGCATGTGTATTAGGTACGTATTTAATAAATTCGAACGTATTTTTCCTACTGTCAAACATGGGTTTCGTACCATAGTGATTAATAAATTAAGTTTGATACAGGTTTATTGGAATATTGCATTGGCAAGTTTTTACGAATAAGTAAAAGATTTATATATAATTAGCATAACTTGACAACTTGAAAAGTTTAATTTAAGCGTGTACGTAGGTACCTATTAGATTTCATGGAAAAGGTTAAATACATTGAGGTGTTTACCACGGCAACTTCCACTAATACCACATACTTACATGGCGCTCTCAAGTGAATGCATTAATAAATTAAGTACTTGTCAAAAAAATCTAATCAGAATAAGATGCTTAGTTGACCGAAAAAACCTGAATACCATTTAACTCTTAGCGAAAGAAAAAATTTTAGGACGATAATCACGAGACTAATATAGAGTCATTTCCTTAGCCATTACCTACTGCTGAAATTATTAAATCTTATTTACATATATGTATTAAAACATTAATATAATTAATACCTATTAAGAAAGTTTTCTAAATATATATTTTTTGCCGATCTAATACCTTATTTTATAGAAAATGCTAATTTCCTAGAACGCAATTACAAATATATGTATAAATGCATCACTCATTTAAAGTACTTATAGGATAAACAGTCAGTATGGTTTTATATCACATCTTGATAAGTCAACTATTTAAAGAATTGTGATTATAGTTTATCTGAAACCTCAACCAACAGGCCAACAACGAAACGAAATAAAAAATACACGTATAATGTAAAATACTTAGCAATAGCACCCTGTATTGTTGTGGTGTTTTTCAGGGTTATATTT
Organism: Ethmia dodecea; assembly: GCA_963855545.1. Taxonomy (NCBI): domain Eukaryota; kingdom Metazoa; phylum Arthropoda; class Insecta; order Lepidoptera; family Depressariidae; genus Ethmia; species Ethmia dodecea. Next base: position 6,892,339 of record OY979443.1, read on the forward strand.
AAGGCTGCTTGGCTCGATACTGACTTCAGTGACCTGTCTACCGTCCGATGTAACGCCTCCTTATTTAAATATCGCCGTAATTTATAGCGGGAAGTGTAGCGTATGTCTGTACTTTTTATTTTTTTTATTTGTTAGAGCTCTGACAATACTAGTTTTAAAAGTGTACAGTATTTAGGGGGATACTGGAGTGATGGGAATTCAAAAAGAGGTAAGTTTTTAATGTGATTTGTTTCGTCACGTTCGAAATGTAGCTAACTATTTTTGTTTAAAAACATAACATCGTTAATCTAACCTACATTGACAAATAAAATCATTTGTATTTCTATTTACATATTTTGTCATCTGCGATCGCCCACATTTATTAATATATTCAACTAAGTTTAATTAGATACATTATAAAATAAAAAAAATAAAAAAATAATCTCACGCCTTTCATCCCCGAGGGGGTAGGCAGAGGTATTCCATTACTGGATATACCCACATTTCACGAGATACATTGGACCCCTAAACGTGATAGGTGGTGAGCCCATCGCCGGACCGGGTCTATTTACACATGTCTCAGAATTAATTCTGAGACCTGCGGGTTTCCTCACGATGTTTTCCTTCACCTTCGAGCTAGTGATAAATATGTTCCTACGTAAGTTTTTGAAAAACTCATTGGTACATGCCAGGATTCGAACCCGAGCCTCACTGATTTTCGGCCGGCTCTTTGACCGTCCGGGCTATCACTGCTAGATACTTTATATTCTTTTGCTAGTCCCTCTTTTGAAATAGCAACATGGTAAATAACCTACTTATAGTTCCATGTAGAGGTAGGTCATTTCATAAGTGGCATGTAAAAAAATCATATAGAATTAATTTTCATGCGTCGTACGTAACGTCATAAATATACTTAAATAATAATAAATTAATTATACAACGCGTAACAGAATAAGCGCAATTCCTCACACACCCCAATTAGTACCTATATTAATATAAAAAAACCGGCCAAGTGCGAGTCGGACTCGCGCACCGAGGGTTCCGTACAACCTTGCAAATTTATGGTTTTCGTAATTTTTCCTTTATCTATGCTATAAGACGTTGCTTCGTACCAAATTTCAAGATTCTGAGTTCACGGGAAGCACCCTGTAGGTTTTGATTCCCTTGCAAGTGTCGAAAATTTGCGGCATAAACGGCTGTATCTTTTGATTGCGTTGGCTTAGAAGTTTGATTTTTTCACAGCTTCAAGGGACAGTAGACCTGAGTAATTGATATAAATTTCAGCTTCATACCTCCACGCGTTCCTGAGAAAAAGGGTCTTGACAGACGGACGGACGGACGGACAGACGGACAACAAAGTGATCCTATAAGGGTTCCGTTTTTTCCTTTTGAGGTACGGAACCCTAAAAATATGCCTTCGTACTTTAGTTGTATCTAACCAATTTTCTTAAATAAAGAGCAATAATAGTATCTATGATTTTCATAGGTAGCTCTAAATTCAGCTATGCAAATTCATTTTTCGGATAAATTTAACACATTGGAAATAGCTGAAATCGATTAAGTAGTAGATACTGAACAAACTAATTTCAGGAATTGCGCTTATTCTGTACATCTTCTATCTATACAAAAATAATATAAAATAAATAATCTCACGCTTTTATCCCCGAGGCAGGGGGTAGGCAGAGGTATTCCATTACATTAAATAAACGTGCGCGAGCGAAGCCTAGTTAGTATTGTATAAAGCGGTGATAGCCTTACGGTTGAAGAGCCAATTTCTGATGATGATAGGCTGGGGCTGAGAGGCTTGGGTTCAAATCCTGGCATGTACCAATGAGTTTTTCGACAACTTACGTACATATTTATCAGTAGCTCGGCGGTGAAGGAAAACACCGTGAGGAAACCAGCGCAGGTCCCAGAATTAATTCTGAGGCATGTATAACAGACCCGGTCCGGGGATGGGCTCACCACCTATCACGTTTAGGGGTCCAAAGAATATCTGGTAAAAAGTGAGTATATCCAGAAATGGAATACCTCTGCCTACCCCCTCGGGGATAAAAGGCTTGATATTATTATTATTAAAAATGATTACCTACGAGGGGTGGCTGTTAAGTACCTAATCTACTTTGATAAAGATAAAACCAAAAAATAGAACTGTCCGCAATACTTCAATATTACTTGTTTATTCCGTTTTCAAAAATCGTAAAAAAAATATGTCTGAAGGAAAATAGTTTTCACACCACACGCTCGACAAAGCCGGATTATATAAACCTCACCGGAAGCAAGACATTATATCCCTTGGCTTTAGCCGGGTTATAATGTTGTATGGAATTTCATTAGAACCCGCCGGTCAATAACGTAATCTTCACTTTTCATAATCCTTATTGCTCTAACGATAACGTCTAACTTCGTTAAGCAAAATGTGTTGGACCCGCCTGCAGCCAGGTAATTAGCGGTCGTGGCCAACTCGATTTTCAAAAACCGAAGCCGCGGCCTACTAGATTTGCACGATCTTCATTTGTTAAATCAAGTAGGCCACGCCGGCAGAAACAAGTTGCTGTATCCATTTTATAGCTTTAACATTTCAAGAAGAATATTGAAAATGTCGAGTGATGAAAGTACTTTGACTCCATAGTCTATTAAACTAGATGCCATTGGCACTGTCAATAATCTACTACCATGCAATTGCATTTTATTGTCTCGCATAAGGTGAGAAAAGTAGAGTAGGTATATACCTCGGGAATAAAACTGTTTTTGTCTTGGGCGCTTGAATCCCTCACTGCACTCAGGACTCAGTCTTAATTCCCTCGCGAAAACTCGACCAATACCATAACTCATAACACAACTAATAAAACTGGGAGTCCTTCGTTACGTTCAGGATTCAATGTCGCGCCCGTGACATAAAACAGTGCTTTATCCCCTTGGTGTACAATCTACTATTATATCTTTAGAAAATGCAATAATAAATTATACTTAGTAGTTAAATAGAAAGAAAGTAGTATAGAATAAAAATTAGAAAGTATTTTTTTCTCAAATTAACTATTTTAATTTAATGACATTTCATGAAATCACACTGGCAACAAAGTAATATTTGGTACATATTATGTTCCTAATTTTAAATTAATAACACAAATGAACTTACAGTGTTGTTATTATAATTTGGAATAAGGTAAATGAAAATATAACAACACACAAAATATGATTGATTGTAGGTAAATATTGTTGATTTCTAATATTTAAAGGCCAAATAATTTATTTTCTGTTTGTTAAAACGTTTACCTACGTATTAACTTAAAATTGCTACTTCGTTACTAGTATTTTTACCAGACTGCCTTTGATGGAGGGTAATGTCTTATAGTCACTTATATAGTTTTATACTACCTACCTAGAGACAACCTGTTTGTTTCTCCAACTTGTCCAACAGTGAAGGTCATTAATTTTTCGCCTGTGGAATAAATTGATTAAAAAATATCTTAGATTAAAATTTTAATATACTTAATAAGTATATTTTTTTATATTGATTATGGCCAGTGTGTTTGTACCGATCAGACAGGTTCAGCAAGTTCGGGTAAGTGATTAGAAGACCGCCTTGCGGTGTGTTTAGGATCTGCTACCACCGTGTCGTCCGATTTGCGATATTTTGGCCCTTACTTTGGAGTTCCGTGTGTTCGGTACGGGGGTGGTGTCAAAAAGTGACGCGCGGCATTGTAAGTGACATCGCTCAAGTCTCGTTAGTTACGAAAACCGTAATTCGGAAGATTGTGGTAGCCCCTTGAACCCGAAGGTACGTAAATTCGCATTATTAATCGCATACTTAATACAGATCAGAGACCCGTTTTCCTGTTGCAATTAGAAAAATGTTAACATTGGTCTATATTTATATTACAATGTATTGAGTAGTGAATACGTCCCAAATATCAATGCAGATAAATAAAACACCTTGTCATAAAGTAATGTAATGTTTTAAATTGACAATCAAATAAAAATAAAAAATACAACATTTTAAAAATATATTTAAAAAAGAAAACTAAAGTCGATGGAGAATGTTTAAATTATGGTATTTAAGGTATTTAGACAATCCGATGTCTTCTTGATAAATACTGTGAACAATATTCCAATTCCGGATAAAAATGTTTTTCAATATTTCTAAGTGTTTGAAGTAATTGACTTTTGTGAAAAAACTACCTATGTATCTGTTCGTCTGTTACGGGCCATGAAACAGTTTACACTCTACAGATAGACTAACGGATGGACGAATGGACAGCAGAGGCTTAGTAACAGCGTCCCGTTTGGTTGATATCCTTATTGTACGAGACCCTATGAACGGTCAAGTTTTAAATATATCAATACTAGTAATATTACAATAGAGAGGTATATTACATACCAAGGGAAGTAAAATAAGGCTTTCTTAGGTTGGCCGCAAGTTGACGCTTTCCGCCCGGAGAGATGAAAAGTTTGTTTTATCTCTGTACCCGATCCGATTCTGTGACATAATTCACTGATGAAGATGACAAACCGACCTCATCTAACTAACGGCATAGTTATATACCAAGTTTTAATTATAGATATATACCTATTTATACGTAGGTATATATTATTGAGGGCTGATTTTTCAATTGTCAGATAAATCTTATCTGGAGAATATATTGATGCTGTTACTGTCTGACACAATAGAAACGAAAAGTGACAGATGATGTTTATTCTTCAGATAACTTTTAACTGAGTATTGAAAAATCAGCCCTAACGCATATAATATGGAACAGCGGGTAGCCTTTAATAAAATTTCAAAGTTTTGCGATGGTGCAATGGTGCTTATCTCAGCTTCTCAGGGACTGTACTCATACCCCTTCGAAAACTGGAGCAAGCAAATATTAGTTTAAACTAATAATTAAGTAGGTACATACGGATTAGAACAGTTATAAAAATTGACACATTCAACAATATATTGTTGACGTTGACTGTAGTGTAATTGAACGTTCTTTGAACCTCTGTCAACTCGAATTACAGTCTAAAATCCGAATTAGATATGGAAGTAACATGTGCTATAACTTTCCACGGGAACGGGACTTATGCGGGTGAAATCCCGCAGAACAGCTAGTTAGTAATAGCTTATCCAAGATTTTTTACCCAACCCGCTAGCAATATATTTTTTAACATAGGTACAAAATCTGGTCTGGTGATGGTCGTCTCTAATACGGATCCCCTACTATTCGTGCATATGATAATTAAACATCCAAACACTATTTCTTAAGTTTTTTTTTTTTACTTACAAAGAAAATATTATACATTTCTTAAGACAATCATGAACTCATGATAGAGAAACAATGTGTCATAATTGTATCTCTATAAACGACATATAAAAATTTATCTCATTAGCATGTGCACGACGATGATGACTGCGCAAATAAAATATTACCGTGAAAATTGAGATGTTTTTTTTTTCAGAATGCTTTGCGTCTGCACAAATATTAGAATAGATACTATAGAACGTCTGTACAACCACTCACCAAATTTTTATCGCAATTGGATGAATGAGTATCGTATCACGGGGTCTATAAAATTGTATACGGGAAAAATATACACACGCACAAACAAAGAATCATATATTTTTGTATGCGTTGAAATTGTATAATTTTTACCATCATAATCTTATCATTTTCCTTTCTGCACGCCTGAAGATCACTTGAGAGCAAATATATTGAAAAGTATCTAAAATAAATTAGCAGCGATCAGTTACCGACCGCCTGGCGAAAATAGCAAAATCAGTCAAGCGCCGTACGATTCCAATGCGCGATAGAAAAATTAAAAATCAAAGAGGTTAAAATAACAGAAAAAAAAATCCTATTCCATTTTTGAATTCGCATACATACATAGTTAAAATGAAAATTATTAAAAACGACGTGTAGTCAATGACTACATATAAGTATGTCGTGGCCATATTAGTACATCCGGCTGCAGAATTAGTGTAGGGATCGCGTATTTGCTACAAATTTTCACGCATATTTCTATATAGGAGAATTTACTTCTATCTACCAGGATGCGGATCGAAATATGGCCGCTAATATTTTTTAATAAAAAAAAAATTTTTTATTGATTGTTTTATTACAAAAACGAGTAAACTTATGTATTCGCGAAAACGGCGGTCATTTTGAGCAGTTTATTTCGTAGATCACATATTTTTAAGTTTGTGTTAAAAAATACATGATGCCAGTGTTGTTGTGACTTACCGTAGTTTTTGTAATTAAATTTCAGTTGGACTTAAATCATCTTTTGATCACAATAAGAAATATAATTGACAAAATAAAAAAAAAAATCTAATGGATTTTCGTTTTTAAGTAAAAAATGTATGAAAAAAGTTTTTGGCGATTTCTGTCATTTCTAGTAGGTACGCATACCTCAAATAGTCACATAGTCTTTTGATCCCCACATGAAATAGGATTGATTAACATATATTTTTTTTGTATTTTAGCTTTTTTTTCGCTGACTGTACATTTTCTCCAAAATCTGTGAATGCAGTTCACAATATCTTAAAAAGTTAGGGATGGTCTCCTAGGAACGTTTTTCTGCCCTTGCTGACCCGTCTCAAAAATCCACCCTGTACCTAATAGAAATTACGAAAATGACTTAAGCGTTTTTTATATAGGTACAACATTTCTACACACACATAGGTACATATTTTTTCACACCACATGCTCGACAAAGCCGGATTATGTATCATATGAACGTCACCGAAAGCAAGACATTATATCCCTTGGCTTGCGCCGGGTCATAATGTTGTATGGAATTTCATTATAACCCTAGGTAAATAATGTAATTTTCACTTTTCATAATCCTTATTGCTATGACGATAAAGTCTAATTTCGTTAAGCAAAATCCAAAAAACAAAAGCCAACTCGATTTTCGAAAACCGAAGCCGCGACCAACTAGATTCGCACGATCTTCATTTGTTAAATCAAGTAGGTCACGCCGGCAGAAACAAGTTGCTGTATCCATTTTATAGCTTTAACCAAAGAGGTTGGAAGAAAATCATTCTCTTTCCTAAAACTTTTTCTTTAAACGTCTTTGGCTTTAACATTTCAAAAAGAATATCGAAAATGTCGAGTGATGAAAGTAATTTGACTCCAGAACTCTATTAAACTAGATGCCATAGGCATTGTCAATAATCATTCAATAATCTACTACCATGCAATTGCATTTTATTGTCTCGCATAAGGTGAGAAAAGTAGAGTATATAACTCGGGAATAAAACTGTTTTTGTCTTGGGCGCTTAAATCCCTCCCTAAACTCAGGACTCCGTCTTAATTCCCTCGCACTATTTGCTCATAGGAGACATTACATATAAAATTTCTGAGATAGGGTGGCCCTAGCTTTGCTAAATAACAAAAATCTTCCTCTTTTATCGCTCTTAATAGTAAAAACCGCATCAAAATCCGTTGCGTTATTTAAAGATCTAAGCGAACAAACGGCGGCAAGCGACTTTATTTTTACTAGCTGTTCCGCGTGGCTTCACCCGCGTAGTTCCGGTTCCCGTGGGAATACGGGGATAAAAATATAGCCTGTGTTACTTAGGGATATTGTATCGTTCTAATGGTAAACGAATTTTTGTAATCTCTCCAGTCGTTTTTGAGTTTATTGGTTTTAAACATACATACAAATATTTCTTCTTTATAATATTATTATAGTCCTATTTTATACTATGTAGAGAAGATTATCTGATGCCTAGATCTTAGAAGGAATCTAGGTACTGTCCCAATTTCAAGTCTCTATAGCTTCAGTAGATAGTTGATTAGTCGGTCAGTCAATCAGGTTTTCTAAGTTTTGCTTCCACCAGTTCCACCCATTGGAAAAACTACTATTCCGAAGAAATCTCTTGAGACCGGCTTGAGACTGATTATTAATATGAATAATAAATAAGCCCGTAAATAAGTATTGATAGCTTCTGAGTAGTTTTAAAAGGATTGGAACTATAGATTACTAAACTGTCGAAATTGGAACTAGTCAAGAAGATCTATATCCATCCTGCCCACCCTTCTCCTACTGTACCAATTTTAAGTCTCTATAGCTTCAGTAGGTAGCTTAAGCTGTTCGTTGATTAGTCGGTCAATCAATCAGGTTTTCTAAGTTTTGCTTTCAATTGTTATTTTCTCAAGATGTAAGCCTTTCATCTAAATCTAGTTGATCCATGAAAAGACACATGCAATGTTTCATTTATATCAGTATAAAGGTCAAACCACATAGAGGCAGAAATGGATTTTGTTATAAGTAATGTTCTAGTTTGTATGCAACCTGTTCCACAGACATAGGTTGCATACAAACTAGAAAATTACAAAAAAATATGGGTGGGTTGACCTTCAATAAGGAAATTTAAACTAACTTAAATTACTAATTTAAACTTTATTGTTTTCACGTGTAATTTCTTCTCTTATCAGATGAACGATAATGCTTCGGATAATCTGCTATCAGAGCCTTCCAAGAAAACGAAATTTGAAGAAGCCATAACCATAGAGGATGAGGTGACGGAGTGCGACTGTGATAACGTGAAGTATGGTGCAGGTTATTATAGTTATGCTGACTGTCGATTGAGAGCCATACACTGTCGATTTAAAAGAGGTATAATGTAGAGGTTTTTGTTGCGATCTCCGATATCGCCTTCGATGAAGTAAATCGTTAACGATCTTCACATACACTAACGATCCGTCGTTTCGATCGGTCTGAAGCGACGGATCGTACAGACGAATCGTTCCCCTGTAAGGCGGACTTGACGTAACCCAATTTCTAACAGAAGCGATATTCTATACCTACTTATCGCGTCCCTAGGAACTATGTTTTTCCGGAATTAAATGTAGCATGTATGCTTCTCCAAGATCCAATCTATCTCTGTCCAAAATTCTTCAAGATCGGTTTACCGGTTTAGGCGTAAAATAACTAATAAACTGACTCTCGAATTTATAATATTAGTTAAGATTCTGTGGTGTGAGTACCTATGTGGTAGCTGCGGCTAACTAGTAAGCGTACCACATAATGTGATCACGAAATTTGAGAAAAGTAGAGTACTCTCCTTTGGGATAGTGCTGTTTTCGTCTTGGGCGAGCTTGAATCTCTCGCTGCACTCAGGACTTTGTTTTGATTCCCTCGCTTCGCTCAGGAATTAACTCTTAACACTCTCGCTACGCTCTGGATTTAAATCTAGAGTCCCTCATTTGCTTAGAATTCAATATCACGCCCGTGACATATTTAAAACAGTGCTTTATCCCCTCTGTGTATAATCAGGTATAATCTACCATTATATCACCAGGCGATGCAGTCTTCTCCATCTTCGTTGTGGCCCCGTTGGTGGTGGCAGTGTGGCGGAGCACGTGGGGCATCATGAACCAGCACGGCAAACTGTTGCCCTATGCACAGACTTACGTCCTGGGCATCATCATACAAGTCTCCTTTGCCATACTCAGGTGCGACTTATTATTAAATAATTAATATTTAATAAAAAGCAATATTGAGAGCATAACATCACTCTACATATTTATCACTAGCTCGACGGTGAAGGAAAACATCGTGAGGAAACCCGCAGGTCTCAGAATTAATTCTGAGACATGTGTAAACAGACCCGGTCCGGCGATGGGCTCACCACCTATCACGTTTAGGGGTCCAAAATATCTCGTGAAATGAGGGTATATCCAGTAATGGAATACCTCTGCCTACCCCCTCGGGGATAAAAAGGCGTGAGATTATATTATTATATTATTATTATTATTATTACATCACTCTCAATGATATTACCATTAATGATCCTTTCTAAGAAATATTATCAACTAGCGACCCGCCCCGGCTTCGCTCTACAATGCTAACACTAAAACCTTCCTCTTGAATCACTCTATCTATAAAAAAAACCGCATCAAAATCCGTTGCGTACTTTTAAAGATTTAAGCATACATAGGCATATAGGGACATAAGGACATAGGGATATAGGGACAGAGAAAGCGACTTTGTTTTATACTATGTAGTGATTTAATCTGTGCATTAACAAGTTTATAAGCAAGAGGATAACGAAGGCGTATCGATTGATGATTTATATCCTGAAAAGACTCCTAAAGAATATGATCAAATTTGAATGAAGACATGAAAAATAACACAACAATCCTTTTGAAGGCCTTGGCAGAGGCATTTAATTTCTGAAATAAATCTGTATAATAGCGTATTTGTTCCTTAAATTTCATATTTAGTTAGAAGCGACAGAGTGATAATTGGAGATCTGCTAGATGCAAAGCGGAGAAAATTGAAGTTTTCTTTGATTAATTTATTCATTAATGATTCGCTCAACGTAAGGAGAAATCCGCGTAAAAGTTACGATTTATTTATTTATAAATAAGATTATTCCATATGTCCTTGAAAATCTACTATATAAAAATAAGTCGGGTTTTCCTTCCTGACGATATAACTCCAGAACGCACGAACCGATTTCCACGGTTTTGCATTCGTTGGAAAGGTCTAGGGCTCCGCAAGGTTTATAGCAAAGAAAATTCAGCATTGCACCCGTGCGAAGCCGGGGCAGGTCACTAGTGCCATATAAAATTATGTTGTGTCACGACTGTTACACTGGTTAAACAAAGTAGAGCGCGGTAATTCAGTGAATGAACACAACGAAAACCGGGACAAAAGCTTATTTGCTTTCGTAACACGGAGGTGCTATTAATATTTATAATGATTTTTCATGGTTTGTAAAAACTTAGGTACTTACATGCATGCAAATATATTTTTTTATTTGAATTTACATAACGCCACGTACTAAACGCGTCCAAACGATATCCCAGGGCTACGAACACCAGCTCTCAGCGTCGCATTATAAAATCATATTAATTTCCAACTGTCCAGGTCCTATTTTCTGGAACGTTCGACTGGAGCATGGAGTAAGGAGTTTGGGGGCGCCGGGCGTTGGCTCCGAGAACGCTTCTTCTCACGTGTCTACACTTATGTCTTTATCCTTGCCAACATTATGCACTGGCGAGGTGGCTGGGGGCTGTTAGACGCCGCAGTGACTGCTATTCTGCCTGATCACGATAATCCCCACAGGTTAGTTTTGACACACGGTTGATTCTTCATTGCTGTCCATCTTTAGGTCCCTGTCGAATTGTACCATATTACAATTCGACACGCTCCGTCACACATGTTATTATTAACAGTACAGCTATACATAATAAAACTCTAACGAGACCGTGTCTGTACATGCAATATTTTTTGCTAGCTTTAGCAGTACAGTAGTGTAATTAATTAGTATTTATCGACGTAGATATCAAAACACATTTTTTTTTAATTTAGCTCTGTCTGTCAGGTTGTGCACGCATCACGAAAAAGCTACTAGCCAGATTGTGATAAAATTTAGTGTGGAGATAACTGAGTAACTGGGCCAACATTTAAAGTACTTTTTGCAGTGGTAGGTCTCATTCCCACGGCAAAATTAAAAACGGTAAAAAGAGAAATACGTAGGTATACTACGAAACGATAACACCTAGAAACTTGAAATAATGTATGTAGGTGTTTTGTATTATGTCGTAGACAACCGTTATGAAGGGAATTTTAGAAATTCCCACGGGAACGGGAATAAACTGGATCCGCACGAGCAACACTGCTGGGCACCCGCTAAATATAGTTATTCATTAAACTACAAAAGCCACCGAAAATATTTGAAACTTTCTTCTGTGGCAGTTGGGTAAAAATGTGACTCACTGCCTGCACGATGTAAAGACGATTTATCACTAGTTTGACGGTGAAGAGCATCAGGAGGTTAACCGCAGGCCAGGTTTCTTATTGGTCTTGAGGTGTTGGGTATTAGTATGAATAGAATAAGTCTGGTGACCTCGAGCATATTTTCATTCCTCTTATTATCGAATGTTCATATGATGTTCCTCTTCAGGCCTGTACTCATAGCTGCGCTGACGATTACTTTCTACCTGAGCGCGGTTACTCTCCGCTCGTCCCGGAACATACTGGCCTCTCCCTATTACCTCGTCACTGACGGCAAGGAGGCGACTTACATTTTCACCACCAGGTTCAAGACCTCCGTAAGTAGTATCCCCTTCTCCTTAATCTGAAGGATATAAGAACAGACACTGTAACCGGAAGAATAGAACACAATAGAATATTTCTGAATAAAATAGAATATTGGTGTGACGACGAGCGAAGCGAAGAGGAGCGTATTAGGTTGTCTGTGAGGAAATCAGAATCGAAGTTTTTAATTTAATAAAATAAAATCAGTGAATATTATTTAAAACTGAAACATTCGCTACTTGAAAGTTGGCAGTTTGAAAAAGTAATCATTATAAAAAGCAAGTAAAAAGCAGACCAAACATACCTACAGTTGGCAACTGTGAGGTTGGGAAATAAAACAAAATTATACAAAGTTAGCAAATCATTATTCCGCGAAATAAAATTCTTCGAAACGTTAGTTGGCAAGTGGTAATCGGCCGATAAATTTTCAGCGAAAAGTCAGATAACCGTTTTTGTTTTTAAATAAAAAAAAATGCCTTTTATCTCCGAGGCAGAGGTTTTCCGTTTCTGGAAACACCCATTTTTCACGAGTCTATATTCTTTGGACCTCTAAACGTTTTTTTGGTATGTTAATCCATATTTTCGTCAAATTTGAACCTGATTTTGTATGAACCGGTATACCTCAAGGGTGGTCCCAAATAAATTTTGTGAAAATCTTATGAAGAACTTCAGGTGAAGAACGGAACTCCTCAACGGACATAGCAAATCACTCGCTTTCAGCGAAATAGGTTTAGTAACAGTAGGTAATGAATGTTGAATATGCAAATAATATTCTTTGTAGTGCTATGCGTTGAAGTAGGTTTGCATTGTTGTTTAAAATTTTGATTACCTATAGGTACATATTGAAATTTCTTTTCAGCATAATATAGCAAGATTTATGAAGCTGTTAAATGTTAAGTATGTTTATATCATTAATAAAAAACCGGCCAAGTGCGAGTCGGACTCGCGCACCGAGGGTTCCGTACAACCTTGCAAATTTATGGTTTTCGTAATTTTTCCTTTATCTATGCTATAAGACGTTGCTTCGTACCAAATTTCAAGATTCTGAGTTCACGGGAAGCACCCTGTAGGTTTTGATTCCCTTGCAAGTGTCGAAAATTTGCGGCATAAACGGCTGTATCTTTTGATTGCGTTGGCTTAGAAGTTTGATTTTTTCACAGCTTCAAGGGACAGTAGACCTGAGTAATTGATATAAATTTCAGCTTCATACCTCCACGCGTTCCTGAGAAAAAGGGTCTTGACAGACGGACGGACGGACGGACAGACGGACAACAAAGTGATCCTATAAGGGTTCCGTTTTTTCCTTTTGAGGTACGGAACCCTAAAAAGTAAGGGCATTCCTTAGGCAGATGTATTCCATTTGTGGATATAACCACGTTTCACCAGTAAATTCTTTGGAGCCCTAAAGGCGATAGGTGGTGAGACCATCGCCGGACCGGGTCTGTTGCACATGCCTCGGAATTACTCTAGGACCTGCGGGTTTCCTCACGATGTTTTTCTTCACCGTAAATCTAGTGATAAACATGTACGTAACTATTTTGAAAAAGTCGTTGATACATGCCAGGATTCGAACCAAAAGCCTCACTAATGAAAATTTTTCTCTTTAACTACTGTACTATTCCATTGCTCATTGTGGTACAAATGAAAAAAATAACACTTGTCGGGCACGTCTCTTGCATCGATCAATACCTAGATGACCGTCGTGAATAATATTGACCATCTCACTTCTCAATGAACTCGGAATTAAAACCAAAAAATTTAAAATATTACTGGTCAATAAAAGATGAACTGTTCGCTATTGATGGAGTAATATTTAAAAATAATTTGGTTTTAATTCCGAGTTCATTGAGAAGTGAGATGGTCAATATTATTCACGACGGTCATCTAGGTATTGATCGATGCAAGAGACGTGCCCGACAAGTGTTATTTTGGCCAGGAATTTCAAAAGATATTGAAATGTATGTAAAGCGCTGTTCAGTTTGTCAGGAGTGTTCAAACGCACCGTGTAGGGAACCTTTAATTCCAGTAGATATTCCTACTTTGCCTTGGAACAAAGTAGGTAGTGATATATTTGAATACCAAAAGAAATATTATTTGATAATTGTCGATTACTGATTCTGGGTTTGCAGAGGTATCAAAGTTAAATAATATTACAAGTTTATCTGTCGTAAATGCTATGAAAGAAAATTTTGCTAGATATGGTACCCCGGAGACTTTAATTAGTGACAATGGCACGCAATTTACTAGTAGGGATTTTTAACGATTCATCTCAGAGTGGGGAATCGAACACATAACTTCCTCGCCAAACTACGCACAAGCAAATGGCAAGAGCGAGCGTGCTGTGCAGACTGTTAAAAATATTTTAAAGAAGTCAATAATGAGTAATGAGTGACCCCGGCAAACACTGCATTCCACAACCGTGACACTGCATCTCCGTTGTGGACCGTGAAGTAGAAGCCGACGCGGGCGCTCCGCGGCCCCGGGCCCGGCCGCGCCAGCCGCCGCACCCCCTGCCGCGCGCTCGTACCGCGTCCACCCGCGCGAGCCCTGGCGCTCCGCCGCTGCGCGCCTCCAGGCAACGACTGCTGTCGGTTGACACCTCATCCGCTTCACATATTTTTATGGCTTTGTCCAAAGTCAATTTCGTCTACCCGTAGCAACCGATCTCGAACTATTCCACTGTTTATGCCGCAAACGATGCGATCTCGAATTAATTCTTCCTCTAATGACGAGAAGTTGCACTTTTTACTTAATAGTTTTAACGCCACCACATACTGGCTAATAGTTTCTCCCTCTTCTTGATTCCTACTAAAAAAATGATATCTAGCCAGAGTAATGTTGGATTTAACACCAAAATATTCATCAAATTTTCTTAACAACTTGCCGACGTCATTGCGATCGCCATCTTTTTTAAATGTGAAAGTTTGGTATACATCAAATCCATCCGGCCCAATAAGATTGATGAGTAGGCTTGACTGAACTGCTGATTCCTCTTTGTGCACCCCAGATGCTGTCAAGAACAATTGGAATTGTATCTTCCACCTCTTCCACGCGTCAGCCCGGCCGACGGGGCTGCCATCTAAACTCAGTTCTGGCGGTGGTCTCGCGTGTTCCATTGCGAAATCCTATTATAGCACAATCACTAAAAATAATTATAATAATTTTAAGGCGAACAATTTGCCCAATGCCCCTAAAATAATTATTTAAACCACCGCTGCCACCATGTGGTATAAATGAAAGACAGTCTAGATGACAACTGATTTATTAAAGTACCTACATATTAGATACTACCTACAACACTCATTTATAACTATTATTATCATTAATCTCCAAAATATATAAAAGAAGAAAATGACTGCCTGATCGACTGACGACATTAGTTTCATCCATCCTAAGGTTGTCTGGAAAAGATCGCTAAAAGCGATAAGACCGCCCATTTTACTTTAGTTAATGTTGGTATCCATGATATTGTGTTGTTTTTGGTGTACAATAAAAGTATATTTTATATCGAGGGACTAAACGAAGCCATATATACCAGAAGTGGTTTGGTTGGTTCAATGAAACCTAGGGTATATTAAGTTGGCGTTTAGTCTCGAGGTGGAAACTGTACTTTTCACTTTGAGTGCGAGAAAAATAGTCAATTTAGTACAAAAACATTTAATAAAAAATAAAATTCAATTGTAGCTAAATATCATTGTCGATTTTAACATACAATACGTATACCTACTCCACAACCACGATGGTTATAATATTTTTTCGACAATAATAAAAAAATAAAAGATATAAATAAATTATATGTTTCTTGTTCCTCCAGTCCATAAAACTTTCTAATAAATTATCGCAGGATTGCCGGTAAAAAGTCCACGTGATTTGCGTTCAAAAAAAACAACAGGTGCAGCTTGTCGTTATTTTATTGATGTGAACACTTTGAGAATTCGAATAGGAATGAATCGAGCCTAAAAACATTCGGTTTCACAAACACGTGTTCCCCACTCAATTCGTCCCTACTCTCACAACAACTTGACGATCAATCAAGCAACCATAACAATATTAAATATTAATGCAGTATTCATAATCTACTAATATAATATAAATATTTATAAATATGTATTATACAAAACTATATCTAACAATAGTTATATATTCATGTATATATGAGACTATATCTAACATTCGGCCATCCTAACTAAACCAAGTTTGTCCTCAAACTTGTTATTGAAATAGTACACTTTATATAATCACTTGTAAAAATATGACTCAATTGAACTAATTTTTTTAAATCATCGTTGGCATTTTACGTTTATTTTACAGCGCTCTGTAGTAAAATAGCGTAAACCTCCCCAACATACCGGATTGCATCGAGGACTTCACCCACTCAGTCGGGCCACCCTCGCCTTCCAACCCTCTCCAAAAGTCATCACATCTGCACCGGACCCCTCATCATCAAGTCATGAATCATCATGTTACTACATGACTCTATGACCGTGTCCGACTTCCAGATGATCAATAATAGACATTATCAAACAGTTCATTTCCTATCTGCAGCGGATTCCTCGTCACAAGATCATGGGAAATTACAGTATCCCTTAGATTGTGACCGCATCTCGCATTCCAGATCTTTGCAACTCATCTCAACAAAAATGTGGCTTAGTAATCTAATATAATAATAATATCAATATAATTTTACAATTAATTATGACAATTATATCAGTAGTATCAACAAATACAATAATCCTACATAGATTTCAATTATACCGGTCAAGCATTAGGCAGTAGAGAAAAAGATAATCAATTTGTTATCATTACCACGTAAGCCATTGATGCTTCACTGGTTTACATTATTAAAAATATCAATCTCTCGTCAAATCCGTCTCATCGTCAGAAGAATCACTTTGGTCATTAGAAATTGTGATCCAAGGTTGAATACGATCAGCCGACCAAATGTTTGAGTACTTGCCCCTAGTGATGCTTGAGCCAGGGATGCTTGAAACTTGGTATCTATCATTTCCCAACACATCAGTTATTTTAAAGGGACCCGTGTACTTTGGCAAGAGTTTACGACTTTTACCATCATTTGATGGTACATTCTTCAAAATTTTTACTAGGTCTCCTATTTTGTAAACTTTAGCTTCTTTTCTGTTTCTATCAAATCTTAACTTTTGTTGGCTTTGATCTTTGTCAATATGTTCATTAATTTCCTGTCGTATTTGCTCAACATTCTTATCGTTTTGACGCGTTTCTGATATTGTATCACCTAATATTCCCTCGCCTTTACTCAACGGCCTTTTACAGAAGAGTGCTTCAGCCGGAGTTTTGCCAGTGCCTTTATTAAGGGTATTATTGAGACCCCACTGGACTTTTCCTAAATCCTGATCCCATTTATTCTCACCCAAACGGTCAGTGTAAGCTCTAAGACTATCTAGGACAGTACGATTGTACCGCTCTACCTGACCGTTGGCGCGAGGAGTAGAGACTGCGTTAAGAATATGCTGGATTTCAAATTCCGTGCAAAAACGTTTAAATTCTTGGGATGTGAAGCATGAACCGCGGTCAGAAATCAACCTACATGGATGTCCAAATGTATAAAATATTTCTTTGAGGGTTCTTATAGCAGGACTGGATTTTGTAGTACGCAGGGGTTTAATTATGCAAAATTTTGTATACGCGTCTACTATCAATAAAATGTACTGATTCCCGTGAGAACTTTTTACAAAAGGGCCTAAATGGTCTATGTGTACCGTTTGAAAGGGGATATCTGTTTTGGGTATACTGTGTAAGAAGCCTTCTTTAGGACCAGCGGGTTCTTTCCCAAATGCGCAATGCAAGCATGATTTCACATATTTGGTTACAAATTTCTTCATCTTTGAAAACCAAAAGTCTTTCTTAATCTTTTCCAAGGTTTTTTCTACTGAAAAATGACCAATGTCATCATGATTGCGTTGACAAATTTGCCATCTAGCGCTCTTGGGAACAACCCATTTAAGGTCCTCGCCTACCTTTCGATACAAACGGTTGTTCTTTAAGATAAAGTTTTGCTTTATATCAACGATTTCCTTATATTGAGGATCTTCAAGTGCAGAACGAATATGACAAATTTTGGGATCCGATAACTGTAAGCTGAGCAACCAGTCATCTTGGGAAATTTGGAGTACGCGAGAAAAATGATCGTTCTTATCATCGTCATTGGCACACGGAAGTGGATTCCTACTGAGAGCATCCACGTGCTGCATGGCTTGTCCTGGCTTATATTCTATCGAACAATCATACTCCTGCAACGCTATCCACCAGCGGGCCACGCGTGGTATTATATCCCTTTTCGCAAATGTGGACCGCAGAGCGTTGCAGTCAGTGATGATGGTAAAGGGTTTTCCTAACAAATATACTCTAAATCGGCTTAAAGAGGCAACAACAGCGAGAGTCTCTAATTCATACGCGTGCAGTTTTTCTTCGTCTATTGTAGTTTTTCGGCTAAAGTAAGCCACTGGTTTTAAGCATGATGAGGGGGATTCTTTTTGAAAAAGGATACCGCCTAAACCGGATTTGGAAGCATCACAATGTAATTCCGTTATGTTTTCGGGATTATAAATAGCCAAAATGGGTCGTCGAGTTAATTTTTCTTTCAATGCTAAAAATGCCTCTCGCTGTAGTTGTTCCCATTTCCATGAATTGCACTGTTTTGTAAGGTCAGTTAACGGCCTAGCTATCGTCGCAAAGTTTTCAATAAACTTTCGGAAGTAGCTAGCCAGACCCATAAATTGTCTGACCTCGTGAACATTTTTCGGCTCGGGGAAGGATGTAACGGCATCAATTTTTGCTTTACCGGGCCTGACCCCTTCAGTGGAAATTTCAAACCCTAAATAGCTGATAACTGTGTCAAAGAAACGGCATTTATTGATATTTAATGTAAGTCCAGCTTCTTTTAACAAAACGAATGTTTGCTCCAGCTTATTAAAGCATTCGTCAAAATCTTTACCGGAAATAAGTAGATCATCCATATACGCTATGGCGCACTTCTCCCTTGATTTACCAAGCATTTTATTGACAGTTCGTTGAAAAACAGCTGGACAATTAGCCAGACCAAAGGGAGCTCGTGTAAATTGATAAAGGCCATCGGGAGTCACAAATGCTGTTAAATGTTTGCAGTCGTCTTTAATGGGTATCTGGTAGTAACCACTGGACATGTCAAGACTAATGAAATATGAATTTCCACTGAGGAGGTCTATTTGGTCATCAATACGGGGTAATGGGAAAAGATCCCTGACGGTTTTTCGATTTAGCGCCCTATAATCTACGCACAAGCGATATCCACCAGTCTTTTTGGAAACTAATAGTATTGGGCTCGCATACGCAGAGTCAGACTCTTCGATTATTTTATTTTCTTCTAGCTCTTTAATAATGTCACGTACAATATTCTTTTCAGAATGACTAAGTCGATATGGACGGTAAGCAATAGGAATATCATCCGTTAATTTTATGTCTAATTCAGTTATGTTGGTACATCCTAACTCTGATAGGTTCTGAGCAAAACATTCACGATATTTATTAATTAAATTATAAACCATTTCTTTTTGAATGTTAGATAAATTTGGATTAATATGTATATCATCGCGGCTGAGAGGTTCCAATGTGGCATGAGTAGCAAGACATCGTAAACTATCTTCAGATACATTTGTGAAGCAATGATCGTGAACTATGGGATAAGCGCGTGCGATAGTAGAATCTTTAATGAAATAAATTGGGTGGGAATTTTGCATGTTCAAAATTAATAAATCACATTTACCATTCTTAACTTTGTAAACTCCCTCCTGAATACAGTATTCTTGGCCGTTTATACTTCGGTAACTACCTGGGACATAGACATCGGTATCTTTCAAATCTGTATTGTAACAGCTCAACAAATCTACATCTTTTAGTTCAGAGTCCGATAAAACAAATAATTCAAGTTTTCTACTATCAACGCACTCCTGGTCCACATTTGGCAGCTCGGGCAACAAATTTCGGGATAAAATGTTCAAAGACTTTTCAGTTTTCGTAATGACAACTTCAGGTAGTTCAGTAAAATTTTGACCAACAAGCAAGGATGTATGTAAATAATGGTTGTCTATTACGTACGCAGTAATCTCTGCTTCAACTGACTCAATGCGTAAAGAAAATTTAGTTTTTCCTAATAGTGGAATGTTAACGTCAGCCACACCACGTATCGATGGCAAACATTCTTTTGATACCGCTAATCCAAGTTTATCTACAGTTTCTTGCGTAACAAGCGTGCAATCACTCCCCAAATCAACAAAACATTGTACCAAATTACTGTTATTAATAAAAGCTGGTTTATAGTATTTTAAGTTGTTGGAGTTTGTACTGTCAACAAACATAACACGTTTTTCATTATTTTTTGTACTTTTCTGATAGCAATTAGTACTAGAGTGGCCAAAACGGTTACACTCATCGCATTTAAGTATAGGTTTGGGACATTGGTGTAATCTATGTCCTTTATCTTTACAGTTAAAACATGTTAAAAGAGAAGCCGTGGTTTGATTGCTTTGGGGGTTGACCGCACGACATTGCACTGCGCGATGCCCAGGCTCGTTACATTTGTTACAAATTATATTATTAACCGGCCTGTTTCTATTTGAATTGGAAGTCCTGACAATATCTTTTTGCTCTTTACAAATGTCCTTTAAGAATTTAAATAAATCTTCAGGTTCGGTAAACCGTGCCGATGATGCACCAGCCCGTATTGTCCTATCGTCTATGCCGTGTATAAGACAATCCACGGCTTTTTTGCCAGAAATCTCACACGCATTCAACAACATAATTTTTTCGTAATAATATTCATCTAAATTGTCGCCGAACTTAAGTCGTCGATCAAGCATTTCTGTCAAAAGTACACCGTGGTTGGTTTCAGACGGGAAAGCTTTACGTAAAAGCGTTTGCCAATGTTGCCAGTCATGTGATACGGACGTTTGGCCCTGGTACCATTTTTTCGAATTACCTACCAGTTTCGGTAAAGCATAATGCATAATATGAGATTCATCCCATCGGTATATTTTTGCGCATTCGTTCACCTTGGCAATCCACAAATCGATTCGATGGTTTTTAATAGATGGATCAAATTCAGGGATCATATTATTTACGCTAGTATTAATCGACGACGGTAAGCCAGGCCTGACGAGGGATTGCAGTAAGTGAGAAAAATCATTTAAGTTCACTAATAAATTGGGTGTAACATTATTATTATTATTGCACTGACCTGATGTACCACTCTGGGGTACTTGCGTTTGTGGTCCATTTAAAGAAAAATCAGCCGGAGCAGCGGTGGCAGCATGGAGCGCAGCCTCGGCAACGGCGACAGCAGGCGCTGCGACAGCGATCACGTCGTCGCCGGTGCGATGCTCGCTCGACGCTCCTCCGCTCGGCTCCCTCGGCAGTTGCAGCGCATCTCGTCCGGTCGCAGAAATTCTTGAACGTACTACTTCTCTTCCTCTGCTTTCAGTACCTCGTCCGGTCGCAGAAATAACGTTCTCCAGTTCAGGTGTAACAACAGTACGGTTGCTTACGTTGTTACGTCGGCTTCGAGATTGATTGACAGATGAATTATCTCGTGTCCTTGATTTTTCTGGTCTTCTTCTCCTTGAACTGTGATCTCTCTTCCTTTTATCGTTTGATGAATTGTTTGAAGAATCACTCGTTGAATCGTCAGTATCATGTCGACGTCTTCGCTTTTCAGATCGGTGGTGTGAGCGTTTGGATCGCTTCCGCCGACCCATTTTATGGGATTCAAGGTTAAGCTATCCCGCTTCTGATAATAAATTATCGCAGGATTGCCGGTAAAAAGTCCACGTGATTTGCGTTCAAAAAAAACAACAGGTGCAGCTTGTCGTTATTTTATTGATGTGAACACTTTGAGAATTCGCATAGGAATGAATCGAGCCTAAAAACATTCGGTTTCACAAACACGTGTTCCCCACTCAATTCGTCCCTACTCTCACAACAACTTGACGATCAATCAAGCAACCATAACAATATTAAATATTAATACAGTATTCATAATCTACTAATATAATATAAATATTTATAAATATGTATTATACAAAACTATATCTAACAATAGTTATATATTCATGTATATATTAGACTATATCTAACATTTCGTAAGTTTTTAGCGATTTTGGCGGTAACAGATTATCTATTACTAGCGACCCGCCCCGGCTTTGCACGGGTGCAATGCTAATACTAAAACCTTCCTCTTGAATCACTCTTATCTATTAAAAAAATCCACAACAAAATCCGTTGCGTAGTTTTAAAGATTTAAGCATACATAGGGACATAGGGATATCGGGACAGAGTAAGCGACTTTGTTTTAGGTATACTATGTAGTGACGAATTTTGCCTTTTTGCTCGAAACAAAAAAAAAACAAATCTATACACTCGACAGAAATTCTGAAATTTTCGCGGTTAATTTTTTCTTCTAAACCAGTCACAGATTAAAAATAAAATTTAAAACACATGGCGCCACCTTCTTTGCGGAAAAAACATGCAACTAAAACTCTCAACATTTTTGCATGTATTTACTGGCTGTTAGAGTTTTTCTTTGTCTCATTAGGGAAATTAAAAAACTAAGAGACTAAAGTTGTCAATTTAGTCCCGCTTCGCAGGGCTATATTGGCGTAGTACTTTTAGAGCATGAGAAGTGAAACGAGTTATTATTATTATTTTATACCACCCACATGTCGAAACAAGGCCCTGCAATATTGTGTAGGTCTTGAGAGTAGTAGGAAATTTTACATTAAGGTTTCTTAGGGATTGTAGACATCCGCTAAGAAGGATATTTTCAAATTCCTACGGAAACAAACAGCATCCGGTCTGGGCACAAGCTAGTTTTCCTATAAGATAAACGAAAGGTACCAGTATTCGTTAGATTTGCATTAAGTATATTGTTTTAAAAGACTATTTTGCGAGGATCCATTAGTTTTACCGCATCTTCCACTCTTAAAAATGTATACATTTTGATTGATAAGAGATGACCAACTTATTAATTTGAGTGACAACTTTAAACAGATACCTATTTAAAATAAAAAGAAATTTTAATTGATAATCGTTCTTCATAATAAATATGCATAGGGTCAAGGTCCTGTAATAACATTATCCACTTGGAGCCAAAGCGACCAGCGCTAGGAAGTAGGTACTTGTCGTCCCTAGTCTAGGCCTGATTTGCTGACCATTATGTCGATTAGTCCGAGGGTCACCGAGATACCTACATACTAACAAAACAAAATATAAGTAGCCCATAGTTGTATGCTAATATAAAATAAGTTTTATTGGTTAAACCTACGGAGAACCATCTTCGAATGTGGCTATAGATAGACACTTGAAACGTTAGTGGAAACTAGAAATAAGTAGTCTGTTTTATGCAAAATTTAGCTAGATAGTTTAAGACTCAATCGAAAGCCCTACCTCATAAATATATTTTCATGGATTTTTGTTAGATTGACCAATGATATTAGCATTTCTTGCTAACGATTGTCTTAGGTAGATTGGTATTGGAGATCGACACTACCTCGACCTATATAGCTTACTATTAAAATCGTTCAGAATAATATATTATGACATACAAATTATGTCCGTGCGCATATCATCTTATAAAACCAGAATATAAGTCCTTATCGCGTTCCTGGAAAATTGTGCTCCTAGAATCCCTCGACGTACTCTCGCCCGCGAACACGAGGTACGTCACAGCGCGGGACGCACTGATAATGCAATTACTGTAGTAATCTCCCGCGGCCAGTAGCGGCCCTCCACTCCTGCATCAGACATGCGCGGAAGCACAGCGGGGCTCGCCGACACCCTCGCGAGCGGCTCGCGGGCTCACGCCGCGCTCCTCGAGCTGGCAGACGCGCTCTTCGCGAGCATAGTCGTTGCACCCGCTGTCGTCACATACTGGAAATCCACCTGGACTCTAATGGACTTATACGTGACGCCCGACAGCCCTGTCTCCAGCGCGGCAGCCTGCGCAACGTTCGGAGTGTGCTGTGAACTATTAATGTGCGTGTTCCAAAGTCAGTTGAGTAAATACCTGAGTCCGCATAGGGGGAGATTGACTTTTTACTTTACGTCGAGACTGTACACGAGTATAGCGGGGGTAGCTTGCGTGGGGGCGTGGCGAGGGGTGTGGAATCTGTTGAATGAGTGCACTGGAGACAGCGCGAAGACGCTGCTGTCCACGACAGCAGCGGCTACACTGTCGCTGGCAGCGCTGCGCTCGCTGAGGAACATCTGCGCCGCGCCGTTCGCCGTTGCCGTGGACTCGCCGCAGGACTATTTCGAAGTGCCGACTATGTTTCGAACGGTTGGTAACTTGTTAGCGCTTTCGGTCGAGGCTTCAGATATCCATGATGGCAGATGGCTGGCAGTCATCTCTGTCAAAAGATTAACTATTCAGAGAGGGAAGGCAGCCAGCCTTTTAGGCAGTATGTTCCCTTATGGTTTGGAGGACCTTGGAGGATCTTAAAAAATTTACAACAAATTTTAGTATGTATAACATAAATATCACCGTGATGTTACTATCAGATTTACAGATGCATTCCAAAGCAAATATTAAATTATCTCAGTTTACAACCAAGTAAAAACAGACAGAGGTGTGCTTATAGTTACTCGTATACAAACAGGAGCAAACAGTAGGTATTTTATTAAGACTAATTAAGTTACAAAACAAGTACCTACATAAAACACACAATGAAATAAAACTCACAAGCAGGAAGTGTCAAAACAAAGAGACATGTTAAAAAAAGTCCATAATCATGGTGTTCGGTGTTGTTAGGATTATGAGAGTTCACCGTTGCGTAGCATCGTAGCTTGTAGAGACAGCTACGACTGCCTACATTTACAATTTATTAATTAACTAGCGGTACATGCGCGGTTTCACCCGCGTAGTTCCCGTTCCCGTAGGAATACGGGAATAAAATATCGCCTATGTTACTAAGGGATATTCTAGCTTTCCATTAGTGAAAGATTTTTTAAATCGGTCCAGTAGCTTTTAAGTTTATTCTTAACAAAGATACAAAAATACAAATCTTTCCTCTTTATAATATTGGTATAGATATAGAAAAGAGAACTCGTTATAGTTATGCGTTATTTTGATCAAGTAAATATATAAATTATTATATAATCTCACGCCTTTTTCATCCCCGAGGGGGTAGGCAGAGGTATTCCATTACTGGATATACCCACATTTCACGAGATATATTGGACCCCTAAACGTGATAGGTGGTGAGCCCATCGCCGGACCGGGTCTGTTTACACATGTCTCAGAATTAATTCTGAGACCTGCGGGTTTCCTCACAATGTTTTTCCTTCACCGTCGAGCTAGTGATAAATGTACGTAAGTTTTTGAAAAACTCATTGGTACATGCCAGGATTCGAACCCGAGCCTCACTGATTTTCGGCCGGCTCTTTAACCGTCCGGGCTATCACTGCTCAAGTAAATATGTTATTGTATTTATGTATTTGGAGATTTGAATATTTAATAGGAGCTCCAAAATGGCAAAAGTCAACTCGTTACAAAGCCTAAATTCAACCTACATGTATAGTAAAGCTTATTCTGCGACTAAATAGTATACCCTAATAAAAGGCCAGTGTAGGCCCTAATAGAACACTAAAGCACAAACTATTATTAATTATACCTTGTTTGAATCTAGTCCAGCTATTGGGATCCTATGTTCCGGTTCGTGGTAACTTTTCGAAAACCTTTCCTCCAAGCCAGTTCTAAAAGTTAGTTCATTTTACTATTTCGACTTGTTGCTATTTCGAGCTTTGCAACTGAAAATTTATAAAATCACCTTCCATTATACTGATTTAAGAATTAATTTCTGATTTTTATCTTCTTATGTCGTTTTTGTGATAACAGATTGCTTCTTTGGAAAACCCAGTTTTTAAGTAGGTTCCTGAAATTTAAAAATTTGATTAATGGTCCTCAAACTTACCTATTTCGTAGAAAGGTAATAAGCACCTAAAACTATACCAATTTCTCTTCCTCTCCATACAAATATCTCTTAACATTCTAGACAGCCCTGAATTTGCCAAAACGCCGTATAAGTATATGGTCAGATGGAAGTTGTATGGCCTTATAAGGTCAAAGTTCGCTCGCTCGCTTCGGTCGAAGAAGTCATATTTTGGGAATCATCATCAGCCGAAAGATGTCCACTGTTGAACAAAGGAACAAAGCTGCGTGCTCCGGTTCGTGGTCGCCACTCAAGAAACTTTCTTCCCCATCTGTCATCGGTTCTTCGAGCGATGTGGCCTGCCCATTGGTGCCCATTGCCACTTAAGCTTGCATATTTTGAGAGTTATCTCGTTGACCTTAGTTCTTCGGCGGATTTCCTAGTTCCGGATTCTATCATGCAAAAGAAACTCCGAGCATAGCTCTCTCCATGGCTCGTTGGGCGACTCTGAGCTTATCTAGGAGGCCAGCAGTTAGGAACCACGTTTCTGTGCCATAAATTCATTACTGGCAACAGACCCTGGTTACAAACCCTCGTCCTTAAGGCACTGTGGAATTTTAAACGAAAATATATCGCGTAGTTTTCCGAACGGATGGAAGCTGCCCATCCGAGTTGGATTCTTCCGGCGACCTCTTTGTCGAAATTGGACTTACCTAGTTGGATAGTTTGTCTAAAGGTAAACGTACTGGTCGACTCGTCGAAACGTCGGTCGGTTGGAAATAGATAGATATTAAATCTCTTTTGAGTAAATCCTTGATTTATAAAAAAGAAAGTAGGTAAGTATCATGATACTTTTATAAAAAAGAAAGTAGGTAAGTATCATGATACTTACCTACTTTCTTTTTTATAAATCGCCTGTTGCCGGTCGCCTGAAGGTTGTGCGCGGTTACATAGGGGAGAGTTGGCTATATTGTCCCCCCTAAGGATTTTTTCGATTTATGCAAAAACTATAAAGAATTTATTTATGATTGTTTTTTTGTAAGACACTATGGTTAGAAGACTTTACTACACGAAACTGTTTTTGTAGATATTTAGCATGTATATGCTGAAAATATTTATTTTTAAAAAACTTTCCATCGGTACGATTTAGAAAACTGGTATGTTTAATCGTACCTTACGGTTTTTAAATCGTACTTAGAAATTCTCCATACAAATTTCAAATAAAATATTACATATTTATTTTCCCCATATTTTTTGAAATAAAATATATTTATTATTTTTACATAAACTGTTATGTTTATTCAATTGTATATGCAATGTTTTTATAGATAAATAACAATATTTTGTTAAAAAAAATATTTCGTTAAATATTAACCATTGGTACGATTAACAGAGCAGCTTGATCGTACTCACTTGAGATTTTCTTATTGATTAACAGGTTTTGTATAAAAACAACATTGATCCTTTTATTTTTTATTTATTTAAGATCAATATTGACTTGACCCACGAGAAACTTGTCAAGACAAAGTAAACTTAGCAGGTTTTACAGGAATTGGGTGGTGAATAAATAACTAAATTTCATTTTTAGAGTTAAAAAATATTCATATAAGGTAATTTGTACCGGTACAATTTCGAAACTCTCAAACGGTACGATTTGCAAAACAAACCCCATTTTGGAAAAACGCCATGTAAAATCATAACCTTAAATAACTGCGGCGTGATTGTCTCACAAATTAAAAGCCGAATAACTTGTTAACAACATAACAAAATAGAGATTCACGTATACGTTTCCGTTTGTCTGCAGAAGTTTAGAATTTCAAGGCAAAAAAATTCATGAACAACACCAAAAACATATTTTTTTGTCGTAAACAAAAATGGGTTCTTGCAGCGACGTGACAAACTGTCATGGCTTCCGAATTGTTGCCCGCATTAGATTTATGTTGCCAGATCAAAAAAATATGTGCATTAAGTAGGAAATACCTTGGTGGTACGATTAATCGATCGGTACAATATAGCCAACTTTCCCCTATTACATGCGTAGTTCCCTTTTGAATTGGGAATTCGAAAATAAAATATAGCCTATGCCTATGCCTTACACGATGTTACACAGGGATCTTCGAGAGTTCATGAAAGAATTTTTAAAATCGGTCCAGTAGTTTTTGAGTTTATTCGTAACAAACATACAATAGTAGATTATACAACAAGGGAATAAAGCACTGTTTTATGTCACGGGCGCGACATTGAATCCTGAACGTAGCAAGGGACTCTCAGTTTTACTCCCGAGCGCAGCGAGTCAATTAAGACTGAGTCCTGAGTTTTGTGAGGGATTTAAGCGCCCAAGACAAAAACAGTTTTATTCCCGAGTTATATACTCTACTTTTCTCACCTTATGCGAGACAATAAAATGCAATTGCATGGTAGTAGATTATTGACAATGCCTGACATGCATCTAGTATAATAGACTCTGAAGTCAAAGTACTTTCATCACTCGACATTTTCGATATTCTTTTTGAAATGTTAAAGCTATAAAATGGATACAGCAACTTGTTTCTGCCGGCGTGACCTAGGTACTTGATTTAACAATTGAAGATCGTGCGAATCTAGTTGGTCGCGGCTTCGGTTTTATAAAATCGAGTTGGCCACGACTGCACCACATTTTTCTTAACGAAATTAGACTTTATCGTCATAGCAATAAGGATTATGAAAAGTGAAAATTACATTATTGACCTAGGGTTATAATGAAATTCCATACAACATTATAACCCGGTTAAAGCCAAGGAATATAATGTCTTGCTTTCGGTGACGTTTATATGATATATAATCCGGCTTTGTCGAGCATGTGGTGTGAAAAAATATAAATCTTTCCTCTTTATAATATAAGTATACAATATATACGTATAAATAATACTCATCTTCTAATAGGTATATTAGTAGATTATACAACAAGGGAATAAAGCACTGTTTTATGTCACGGGCGCGACATTGAATCCTGAACGTAACGAAGGACTCCCAGTTTTACTCCCGAGCGCAGCGAGGGAGTTATGATTTAATTCCCGAGCGAAGCAAGGGAATTAAGACCGAGTCCTGAGTTTAGTGAGGGATTTAAGCGCCCAAGACAAAAACAGTTTTATTCCCGAGTTATATACTCTACTTTTCTCACCTTATGCGAGACAATAAAATGCAATTGCATGGTAGTAGATTATTGACATTGCCTATGGCATCTAGTATAATAGACTCTGAAGTCAAAGTACTTTCATCACTCGACATTTTCGATATTCTTTTTGAAATGTTAAAGCTATAAAATGGATACAGCAATTTGTTTCTGCCGGCGTGACCTACTTGATTTAACAATTGAAGATCGTGCGAATCTAGTTGGTCGCGGCTTCGGTTTTCGAAAATCGAGTTGGCCACGACTGCACCACATTTTGCTAAACGAAATTAGTCTTTATCGTCATAGCAATAAGGATTATGAAAAGTGAAAATTACATTATTGACCTAGGGTTATAATGAAATTCCATACAACATTATAACCCGGTTAAAGCCAAGGGATATAATGTCTTGCTTTCGGTGACGTTTATATGATATATAATCCGGCTTTGTCGAGCATGTGGTGTGAAAAATAATTTTACGTCACGGTGTGTGTGGTTGCAGTCCCCCTAAACGGCTCCACTGATTTTAATGTTTTTTTTTTCAATATTGGGTAGGATAAGAATAGGTCGTACATTATTCTTCACCCTCCTACCCTCACCCTCTATTTATACGGAAGAACAAAGTTTGCCGGATCAGCTAGTCACTACATAGTGTAAAACAAAGTCGCTTTCTCTGTCCCTATATCCCTATGTCCTTATGCCCCTATGTCCCTTTGTATGCTTAAATCTTTAAAACTACGCAACGGATTTTGATGCGTTTTTTTTAAATAGATAGAGTGATTCAAGAGGGAGGTTTTAGTATAAGCATTGTACCCGTGCGAAGCCGGGGCGGGTCGCTAGTACTTTATAAGGGTGTCACTCTTTGTTGTGAGGGGTGGCAAAAACTGAAGTAGAGTATATTTAAAACAAAGTCAAATCCGTCACTGCATCTAGGTGTAAACGTTGTCTGTCAATTAGACAGTGTTACAGTTTTGTTATCCTATATTCTTCCTATTTAGTACTTGTACTTCACCTTTTACCTTGCTGGTTCATTAAAATTCGTATCAAAATGCAGATATTCAAAGGCAAATAGTTGTATTTATTTTCCCTGGTTTCGCCGCACACTTCCCCCCCTCCTGAATTGATTCCTGGCTACGCCTATGTATCTACCTATTTTACAACGCGTAACAGAAAAAGCGCAATTCTTCATACACCCCAATTAGTATATTAATATAAAAAAAAAATAATGTAATCGAACTTTAGTTGTGTCTAAACAATTTTCTTATATAAAGAGCAATAATAGCACGATTTCCATAGAAAGCACAAAATTCAGCTACGCTAATTTATTTTCTGAAAAAATTAACACATATTAAAAATAGGTGAAATCCGCGCTTATTCTGTTACATATTGTATAGGCCAAACCCCAAACTTACAAGTGTATTATTTACAGAACAGCAAAGAGACAGCCCTGTACATCCTGGATTGTGTGTTCTCCGTCGCAGTGGTCGGGAGCTTGGTGGTCTTCGTATGGCGAGGGTCATGGGCTCTGCTGGACATCTTCCTGTACCCTGGCTCGCAAGTCAGATCCTGCTGGACTTCGCTGGTGAGTGAAACATGGACTATGTACTCTATATTTGATGAATATAACAATAATAAATAATATAATGAGCAGTGATAGCCTTTACGGTTAAAGAGCCGGGCGAAAATCTGTGAGGCTCGGGTTCGAATCCTGGCATGTACCAATGAGTTTTTCAAAAACTTACGTACATATTTGTCACTAGCTCGACGGTGAAGGAATCGTGAGGAAACCCGCAGGTCTCAGAATTAATTCTGAGACATGTGTAAACACCCGGTCTGGCGATGATGGGCTCACCACCTAATCACGTTTAGGGGTCCAATGTATCTCGTGAAATGTGGGTATATCCAGTGATGGAATACCTCTGCCTACCCCTTCGGGGCTGAAAGGCATGAGATTTTTTTTTATTTAATATAATTAAAAACCTCTAAGAAATTAAATAAATAAATAAATAATAATTTGTGGTACACAATTTACACACGGTTCTTCAGTCCCAAACTAAGCAGAGCCTGTACTATGGGTACTAAACAACTGATAGACATACTTAAATAAATATTAAACTCCCAGACACGAAGCCAACAGACATGTTCAGGAACACAAATGTTGGCCCCGAGCGGGCATCGAACTCGCGACCTCCGACTCAGAAGGCAGGGTCACTACTGAACCAACAGGCCCGTCAATTTAGCTTTTTAGCTCGGAATTAACTTTTTCACGAGTTCCTGAAACCGACATCATCACCCCAATAGTGATGTATGGCGCTCATCGATACAAATCAAATGAGCCCGAACTCAAGGGGTTTACGAGTAGCCATTGAGGGAGGAGTTCCATTATCCACCTCCTGACTCCATCACCAGAACAGCTCGAGGATATCAAATCAATATTCTATTGTCATCTACTAAGTTGACTTGCAAAGTTTCAAGTGTTTACGAAAATTAAAAGTAGGTTAAATTCTACGTCCAAGACTTTGTTTACTTATACTTAGTTACAAGTGAAGTTTAAGAGCTACTTCACATTAAGTTGCAAGCAATGTTGCAAAAATGTTGTATGATAACTATTCTTAAAACCTATGTTGTGAAATTTATATTATCCAAGCTAACACAATAAATAATTTAGTCCTCTTTTACCTCATAATAAATAATAATTTTAAGTGAAGGACCTTTTTTTTGGCTGTGACAAAAGACAATAATCATTAAAAAATAAAATTATTATACTACAACGCGTAACAGAAAAAGCGCAATTCCTCATACACCCCAATTAGTATATAATGTATTAACATAAAACAAATATGATGCAATCGAACTTTGGTTGTGTCTAACAAATTTTCTTTAATATCTATCAATAATAGTACGATTTCCATAGATAGCACTGAATTCAGCTATGGTAATTCATTTTTCGGAAAAAATTAACACAATAAAAATAGCTAAATCGATTAAGTACCTAGTCGATACTGAACAAACTAATTTCAGGAATTGCGCTTATTCTGTTACATATTGTATACAAAAATATATTTACAATGATCAATTAAAATAAAACACCTTACTCTACACTAGTTTAAAATGACTAAACTTAAACTAAACAGCTGGACAGCTGTAGCGAATTGGATGTAAAACATACTTACCTTAAATTAATAACTTTGTGGGGTGGGACCCTGGTGACCAACACAGCTGCTCTGTACCTATCTTAGGCACCAGTCTCTTACACAGACAGGTTTAAGCACCTCCGTATCTTAAGCTACCTGATTGTGAAGAGAAAATAAATTATTATTATTGAATCTGGCAACACATGGCACAAATTCTTTATCACTTAACACCTAAATTAAACTAAAAAAAATCACTTTCATTGCATGTATCATATAATCTTAATAACATAGTATAGTAAAATTACAGAAATAGAAAACAAAAATATTTGTCTGAATATTTTGGTAATTTCTAACCTAAGTACTTTTATCATAATCATTGAGCAAGAGCTTCTAGCACAGTCAATGTAGTTATTCAGTAGTCGTGGTTTTTAATATAAAATAAGTAGTCTAGAGGCTATCTGATAATAAATAATAACCACTCTAAAGAGTAAAAAAAAACGACTTCAATCTTCAACTTTTATGGTTTTCTCATGGATGCCGTTGTCAGAACTGGACGAAATTAAAATGGGACGAATCTAGAAGCACCAGCTTTCAAATAAAAAAAGAATCATCCAAATCGATTTACCCAGTCGAAAGTTCTGAGGTAACAAACATAAAAAAAATAAATAAAAAAAAACAGACGAATTGATAACCGGTTTTGAAGTCGGTTAATAACCTCCTCCTTTTTGAAGTCGGTTAAAAAGACAATGTTTTAGAGCTCACTTCATGCGTAATAATTTTTCCGCATATGGGTCGTGGGTACGTTGAGTCAGTGACCACTTGGGCCACAATTGGCGCTTCCTTTCGGCTGTCTTGTCCCCCGGCGGCTATGCGTGCCACAGTCATATTTTTTTTACTCCAAACGTAACACAAGGTCTTAGTAGCAAGAGTAGCTTTGAGGATTTTATAGGTTCAAATCCTGGCATGTACCAATGAGTTTTTCAAAACTTATACATATTTATTACTAGCTCGACGGTGAAGAAACACATCGTAAGAAAACCATCAGGTCTCAGAAAGTCAGAATTA
Source organism: Ethmia dodecea (assembly GCA_963855545.1). Taxonomy (NCBI): domain Eukaryota; kingdom Metazoa; phylum Arthropoda; class Insecta; order Lepidoptera; family Depressariidae; genus Ethmia; species Ethmia dodecea. The sequence goes on from OY979443.1 coordinate 6,925,642, forward strand.
GTTCCGAGGCATGTGTAACAGACCCGGTCCGGGCGATGGGCTCACCACCTATTACGGTTAGGGGTCGAATATACCTAGGTACTTGTAAAAAGTGGGTATTTTCCAGAAATGGAATACCTCTGCCTACCCCCCTCGGGGATAAAAGGCGTGAGATTACTTATTACTTTTTGTCTGTTTTTTCACCTACAGGAATTTCTAAAAATCCCTTCTTCCCTTCCCACAGATATGTCATTTTTATGGAATCTGTGCAAATATGCTTGTAGACCCAGCGGTTTCGGCTGTGTGTTGATCAGCCAGTCAGTTTCTTCTTTTACTTACCACCATCACTTCGCTTTGATTAATCACAATAAATTTGGGTATATTATCAGGGATAATGTAGCTTCCTATTTATGAAAAAAATTGTTAAAATAAGTTTCGATTGGATTTCTCAGTCGATAACACTGTCTCGTAGATTTAATATATACAGAAAATTGAAATGGCTCTACACATATCGTATGGATATTGTGTGTATATCGTGTCGTAAGAACGTGAATCGGTGGGCAATAGGTAGTTCAAGAGATTACTCGGATTACCCCTACATTCTTATATTGTACCCACCTCTTTATAAAAGTAGTATATATACTTATAATGTAGATTCATTTGAATAAAAAATCCGCTTTAGAGCATCTTCCATCTATACCTTTCATGAGAACCTGATTTATACTTTTCAGATTTCAAATAAAATATATCGCAAAGCGACTTGTTTGAGCATTACGTTCATAATTCGCGAACTAAATTGACGGCGCCGTATGATAAGAAAATCCCACGCGACCTGAGGCCTTTATTGTCTTTATTATCTATATATACTTATATATGTATACTCGTATATGTCTATAAACGAAAGTCGTGTTAGTTACACTATATATAACTCAAGCAAGAACGGCTGAACCGATTTGGCTGAAAGTTGGTGGGGAGGTAGCTTAGAACGAGGAGACGGACATAGGATTATACTTTTTATTCGAATATCCCCATGGGAACGGGAATTACGCGGGAACGGGAACTACGCCGGAACGGGGACGGGATCGGGAACTACGCGGGAACGGGAACGGGAACTATGCGGGTGAAACCGCGGGGCGCTGCTACTTGTAGTATAAAATGAAGTCGCTTTGAGCATCTGTACCAACGCTTAGATCTTTTAAACCACGCAACGGATTTTCATGTGGTTTTCACTAATATAAAGAGAACAAGAAAGGTTTATATATTTACATTTCTACACTAATATTATAAAGAAGACAGATTTGTATTTTTGTATGTTTGTAACGAATAAACTCAAAAACTACTAGACCAATTTTAGAAATTCTTTCACAAAACAGAAAGCTATATCTCTAAGTAACATATTATGCTATATTTTATCTTCGTATTCCCAGGGGAACCGGGATTACTAACTAGTCTAGCTAATATAATCACAATCGTCTTTATTTAACATATTATGTTACGAGGTTATCCCGTTTCATAAGACCTACTATATCGAGATTCACAGTCTTGATATCAAATCGTTACAGCAGTACAAAAACCAGGATATGTGTTACAACACAGTAAGTCTCACGTTCAATATCAAACGGTGACATTGAGGCAAATTGCAACGCATGGGACGGACAGACGGACAGAAATACTCTGCTCTATTAGTAAACAACGGCAGGCAGAACTGACCGTTTACCTCATTAGGATCTGTTCCTGAAACTGAGCATTAGGGTTAATTAGATCATTTATGACGTAAAAGCTATTTGTGGAAAATTGTCATGATGAATTTAGTTACGAAATGGTAGTGCTTCTGTAACCTAAGTATGTACCTAATACAGTACCTATGTGCATAATATACATAACTAGCGGTAATACGGGAATAAAATATAGCCTATGTTACTCAGGGATCTTCTAGCTTTCCATTGGTGAAAGAATTTGAAAAATCGTCCAGTAGTTTTTGAGTGTATTCGTAACAAACATACAAAAATACAAATTTTCCTCTTTATAGAGTACCTAGTATAGATGGCATAAATGCTCTGATGCCCTTTATTCGGCAGGCCAGTGACAAACAACAGTTGAAATAACGAAACAAATGTTGGTCACTAACAAAAAGAAGAAACAATGCTTGTCGTTGAATTCGCTGATAAGTTTTATTTTTCATAACATAAACATACCGAATGGTAGCCTTATATACGTCACTACGGTTAATCATACCTATCTTTAAGAATTTTGGGTTAAACAGTCAATAGATTAGAGTAGTAAAGTCTCAATTAAAGCCTAACATATCAATTTGAACCAGCGAGTGCTCGTTTGTTAGAAACATTCCTAAAATCTTCTAATTCTCAAATAAAACAGATACATCTAAATAACGGTCACATGACTAGTTATCAGTGCTTCCAGACTTTTCCACTGCATTGCACTAATTTCGTTAGCTTTCGTCAATTAATTAATTATAAATGAGTAAACAAATCAAACTCAGTGCAATAACAAAACGTGTCAATGACCGGTACAATCACGAACGAATGGGTGGGGCGCATTTGATTTTCAAAACAAATCGGTTTTGATAGTTGATTAGTAATTTCTGTACAGAAAAAGTTGTGTTTTGTAAGATAAATAGTCTCAACTGCTGATCCGAGAAAGAAGTTAAGAAGTAAGTATATACTACTAAGTACCTAATAAACTAGTAAAGGTATTTCGAAATTCCAACGGGAACGGAATATAACTGGTGCAGGACCGCGTGGTCCCTGGTAGTTACAAATAATAATAATAATAACTATAACATTATAGTTTTTACATTGGTTACCTGTACATGTACAATGTATATAGAAAAGTATCTTTTTTATCGTGGGACTCGTGTTATTTATTTCCAAACTACCCACTACCCAGGTACTAAACATTAAACACGTGTACCTACATAATAGTACATTATGATATAAGTGCGGTAGGTTGAAAATTACAGCCGAGGCGATATTGCTAGCCCGAGCCGTAGGCGAGGGCTACAAGTAAGCAGAGGCTGTAATTATCAAAGCGCACGTATGTCATACGACGTTTTATAACACATTTGCGAGGAAATAAAATAAAACTCCGACTATGGTAAACGAATAAAAACAATACAGCGTTAAGAAAAAGCGCGCGGCGCGCATCATCATTTTTTTTTAGGAAAAGGCACAAAAAACAGCCAGTACTTATCACTACATAGTATAAAACAAAGTCGCTTTCTCTGTCCCTATATTCTATGTCCCTTTGTATGCTTAAATCTTTAAGACTACGCAACGGATTTTGATGCGGTTTTTTTTAATAGATAGAGTAATTCAAGAAGAAGGTTTTAGTGTTAGCATTGCACCTGTGCGAAGCCGGGGCGGGTCGCTAGTTACTAATAAAGTAAAATAATATTTTTGTGTTTTTGTTAGAGATTGGTTGTAATTTACTGTCAAAATTAATTAAATTATATAATTATGTACCTACATAAATATTTCTTTAATATATTTTATCTCCCAAAGTTAATTTTAATAATAAAATGTTGACAACTTTTTTGACATAGAAACTCTTTGCTGAGATTTTAAAAAGTACCGTTCGTTTTAAGACGGAGCATCTTGATAAACCGTGCGTTTTACTTTACACTTACCGCACTTGGGCGTAATGAGATAGGTAACGATATTAAAATTGGTGAAATAAGACACCTTTTACGAGCAAATGTGTTATAAACATATATTACATACACCCAGACACGAGACCCACAGATATGTTTATGCACACACATGTTGACCTCGGGCGGGAATCGAATCCGTGACCTCCAGATCCGAAGACAGATTCAGTACCAACTCATCCAACAGAATAATTCTCTGAATGGCTGTAGAAAACTCTATGACAATTAAAATTCCTACTCTTCCTACTCAACTCCTATAGGTTAGGCCATTAATAAAATATAAGGCATAGTTATGTAAGGCATATAATTAAAATAAACAAAATAAAGCACACCCGAACACCTCAAATAGTAGGTATCTGTCCATTAATAAAGAAATTATTGACACATCTCTATCTAAATAGTATTACGAGCGGTCGTTTCCACTCCATATCAAACATTCGCTATATTTAACCGTGTTTGCAGACAATAAATCTAAGGCTAAGTACCTACTTTATTATGGCTTTGTTTTAATTTACTTCCATCCCGGTTTCAGCGACGATAAGACAGATGTTTTGTAAAGGATTTACTATGGCGCCCGTCGAACCGTTATCTGGTTTGAGTTGGTTACGTGACAAATCTTACTTCAAATATTCCTAGAATGTCAAGTAGTAAATACCTTTTATTTGCTTGATTATGTATATGATATTTGTAAATATAATTTGTCTATATGGTGAAAAACAACTGTACCTATTAATTTTGGATGGAACTTCATATGATCTATAGAAAAAGTGAGATCTATGTAAGGCTTTGAGTATTAAACCAACCGGAGACGCCACTGACAGGCGTAACCCTCTGCCAAAAAAAGTGTCGGTCAACACGCATACCTGTTATATACAACTAGTTTTTTTGAGTTCACAAAGTGCTTGGATTGGTCAATGTATTTGTGTGCATCTAGTTCAAGCTAGTGTTTAATTGTTTTGTCAAAAAATGCGTTTGTTTTAACATTATTTGTGCTTCTTTCCTCGTCCCCCCCGCAGAAATTGGCTGACTTTTTTGCAAAGAAACTAGTGCGCGTGACGTCTCCTGTTGGTTTAATACTCAAAGATGTAAGGTGAACAAATGGCGTACAGTCAAGAGCACATGCATCGTTAGAGTTGTAGTGCGAGTCTGACTTTTATAGTATCGTTTGGTAGATAAATTCGGTGAGAAGCAAGATAGATATATGCAAATAGACCCTACACAGACAGAGACAGGCAAATTTCAATAAAATAGACGGCCACCCATCAAAGAGGCCCCATGTCATCTATAGTTGACACGGGCAATTTGGCAAAAAAATCCATGTCACCTCCTAGTTGACACGGGCAATTTGACCAAAAAACCCATGACGTCAATTATCGACATGGGCAACGTAACGGTTAAGGCGATTGTAATAGTCCTATGTGTCAAGCTAACCAGAAATCATGTCAATTGAAAACGCGATTCCAACTAATAATACCAATATCTAATGTTTTTAATATAAATATTTGTGCCCAAACTTCGAAGTAATCGAACCTGTGACACTAGGTATTTGGTCTTGGTACTAAGGGTTATCGCTAATTCACTTATATAATACATACACATAATATACATAATACTAAAAGTGTGGATTTTTTAGTTATTATGATCCTTTATCCTAATATTTCTGAACAAATCGTATACTGGAAATTGGATAACTAATTTTTTAACTTACTGCACCAATGTCAATTTATAAGTATATGTAAGCATGCGAGTCTATTTCTAAACGACTTGTTGGAAGTTCGAGGTGTCATCATGTCGCCTGCATCTCCAAATTTGGTGGCATTATTTTGACTCTATATACCTCACTAGAAGCAAAAGGCAATGTTTTAAATATTTTCAGTGCCTTTTAACACGTCATAGTCGACTTCCTTATACGTTTTAATTTAACGCCTTTGGTCATGTTGTCGGTAGGAATCCCAATCATCTATATACAAAAAAAAATATAAACTTACTAACTGATTGGTGATATATCAACGCACAGCTTAAACCGCTGGGTCTAGAGACTTCAAATTTTGCACATAGATAGCTAATACAGTGTAGGCATCCACTAACAAAGGGTTTTGCAAAATTCTACCCCTAAGACGTAAAATAAACGTGTACGAGCGTAGCTGCAGGTAAAACCTAGTTATCTATAAGTCCTATATCACTTCAACAGATAGGAGGCTACGCACTGGTCGTGACCACCTTCGCTTTCCAAGCTCCAGTCCGCTGGGCCGCCGCCCGACTACACGGCGCCCCGCGGCTTCTCGTGGCCGATGTCTACCATCTGATCTCCTTCTTCGCCACTGTCAACGTTTGGAGAGGAGTATGGGGGCTGCTGGATGTTTATTTCTTTCCTGGTGAGTGATTATTATAATTTGATGCTTAGGTACCTACGCATAAAAGTAGTTTGAAAACTACGCTCATAAGATATTCGTTGATGCATCTGAAGCTATCGCGTTTCCTTTACGGTGGAGTCAGCACTACTAGACAGGCGATCTGGTAAGAGTTGTAGGATAAGTCGTTGAATGCATACAGTTTTATACCGGTCGTAATGGAGGGCAAGGTAGCACTATGGTCAGAATTGGACGTTCGTTGACAGATATATAATGATAACATGTCTAAAAATATAATTACCTTAAATTGCACGAATGGCATGCCAAATATATATATATATAGGTGATGCAATTATCTGGTTCCAATGAACCGTTAAATATATTTATCTTAGTAATCATCATTTTACCCAACTAATAAAGAACATAAAATGCAGTTCTTAAAGTAGGGATTTATTTGAAAAATTATATCTCAGCAAATTCTTATTCCTTTTGAACAGAAACACCAAAATTCAGCAACTGGTGTTCGCACGTAATCAGCCTGGCTCTTCTGATCCTCCTCAACTGCTCCAACTCAGTCCTCGTTCGTGGGGTCTACATTGACGCAGAGGAGCCAGCTGGAGAGTGCGTGGTCTTTCCCTGCCATTACCTCCGCCTGTTTTTCCATAAGGAGAGAACTAAAAAGAGGCATAGACGAGCGCTGGCAGCTGCTGCCGCTCCGGCAGCCATAAAATCTGAAGACCCAAGTTTGTCTTTACAAATGCCCGAGGAGAAAGTTTAACTCAAACCTAGGAAAAGTCTCAGCACCGCGACTGGTTGAGATAGCAAAGTACGGGTATACGCAGCTATATGATCTGCAAATACTCTGGTAGCTTGGCCTCGACGTTTTTGTTACCAAATAATTGTCAATGCAACCTGTGACGTGACCAGCTTTGTTCTTGGCTTAAATGAAGAAGTATAGACTTTAATCACCCACGCCAGTCTTCATGGGTAGACGCAATACGAGCGTATTATGATTATGAAAAGCTTCCTGATGTCAAAATACCCATTTGCTGCAGTTGTCTCTTTAGAACTGTGTAAGAATAGTTAGTTCCAGAGATTCCGATTTTCAATCTCGTTTGTTTCTGGTTGATTGGATCTGGTACACTTGGATTGGGGCCAATCATGCAAGTGATTGTGTGTTAATTAGCGTTCTTACTATAGATTTTTTGTTTGGGCATTCAAAGTTAATCATGGCATAGGCCAAAGTGCAGTGTGAAAAAACTGTGGATTTTGTAAAGCTATAATGAGATTCATTTGTACCCAGTGACGTCGTGACGTATAGTACCTATCTTCTAAGGTTTCCTGTGTATCTGTTTAAATTAAATAAAACCTAGTTCTAAGTTTCCACTCGTATTGGACTCGATTCTGACTGACTACCTAAAATTCCTAATTTTAAGTTAGCCTATCCTTCTCCATAGAATACGAAAGAAAAAGGTCAGAAACAAACCATAGATTGAAGAGTTAATGTCAAAAATCTAAAAACCTACTAATTTTAACTAGGAACGTGCTTATCTGTCACTTTTATCCATGACCTTGTTACATCGTCGCTAAAATTGCTAAACACGCCATACATGAGAAGACTAATTTTAATTTGACAGGACTAAATATCTCTCGTCTCTTTTCTTTTATAGGAGAAAGAAAATGACAGGACTAAACTAAAATAAGTTTAGTCGCTGTAATGCAGAATTGAGTCCATTGTAAGTTTAATCACAGAATAAGTAATAGTAAGAATGTATGATAATAGTATTAATAATAATACGATTCCCTATGTAGTGTATTTAAAATTTAGTTTTATTATTGTAATCGAATTGGAGCATGTCCTGACTATAAGTACCTGAGGCCTTGTCTATTTAGAATTGCAATCGGAATCGTCTTTATTTGACATTTATTATGCGACCATCGCTTGCTCTATAGACAGTTTCTTTAACGGCAGATGTAGGTATGTCCGAAACTATTTACGTCAACATGAAGCTGAAGCTTTACCAATAGATAATAGGACCCCCCCCCACACACGGAGGCTGCACAGGCTAATTTAAAATAAGGTAAACATTCATTGCTGTTAAGAACAAAATAATGTCACGAATTACGATATTTTTGGAACGTGTTTTAACTTTTAAATTGTCACCGTCAATTCTCAGTTCTCCTTTTACTCTAATTTATACCTCACGTGCCTTTAAGTATACCTGCAGGCGTACTCACGGAGCTTCGATATTCGATATTCGACTCGGAATCGGAAAATCTACCGAACACTTTCGAGATGGGCTGATTTTGGTGTCGAAAACGAATGTCATATGTGACATAAGGATTCGGAAAATTTTTCACTCGATCTGAATCGAACGGAAACGGTATCGAGCCTCCGTGAATACGCCCGCTGGTACCTACTCATTTGTGAAACCTACCTCTGTACCTTTGCATGTTTCCAGCCAACTAAGTGTTTATATAAATCATAGAGCATAATATACTGCACAAAAAAAACATAGACAAAATGTCGTCTTAATAGGAATTTATTGAGAACGTGAATATCATATTTCACCGTTCCGGTGTTTATTCCATAGGAATGAATAATTACTAAAAATACCATTAGGCACCTTAGTGTTTAAATGTAATTTCTCATAAGGTTATATACTCTAAGTCAAACTAGATAAGTTGTTCACTAGTATTTTGATGATTGTACATAATTAAAATAAATGTAATATTATACCTATTCAATATTTTTGTTTTGCCTCATTTCCAAACTTATACAGAATAAATTATATCACGACATTATAGGTCCTTAAGTGTACTATAAGTGTAATTAATTATTCTTATCAGCGCAATTTAAACAGAGCTGAGCTGGAAAGGGCAACGCCCTCAGGTCCTTACTACTTTAAAATCAATCCTATCAAAGAATAATATGCGTATTAGTCTAGGCAATAAAGGTAGTGGACCCCAACATTAATTCCTCAGTCGATGAAACTTTGCAGGATTGTAGTATAGTATGAGACAATACTTGCATAAAAAAATCCAAAAAAAAAAACCTAACCGTAGTTAGGTTTTTATCAAAGATATTAAAGTAAGGATGAGTTATATTCATACTGCGCGCGTTTGAAAATTGATCCGCTACGAGTGGCTACAACATTTACATACTTATTTCTTAGCGTATTTATAGCATACAACAATGATGGGGAAGATGATACGGAAGAAATAATCAAGAAAGAGACAGCTATCTGTCAACAGTTGCGCCTGAAATACGACTTGAAATACAATGCGACTGAATAAAATGTGGTTAATTAACAACATTTTCCGCGCTCTAGTAACATATATGGGTGAGGCCGCGAATTTTTCCACTTTTCATGACCTTCAAAGAAACCTTCTTGTTTTTCATAGAAAGTTATAAAATAGAGATTTCCTTGATTTTTTTTTAAAACTATGTGGTCTTTATCTAGCTTGGCCAGTTGTCAAAGTCGCAATATTGTGGTACACAACCGTATAAATTGAAGAATCTCATTAAAAAATGGGAAAAAATGTGAAAAACCGCCGAGCTTTTTGGTACCCTTCGCACTTTCGAGGATAATAAAAAAAAAGAACTTTGCTAATGTTGGTCAATTATTATTCCTACGATAAAAGCATATAAATCTACGCAAATTATAAGAAATGCTTGTAACTATAGCTATTTAATATTGTCATTTTACTAATTTGTATAATTGATTGCGATATCATACTATTGCGCGACTTTTGTTGCGCAACCAATATTTAATTACAGTTTGTCAGTCACATTTCGTAGATTTATGTTCTTTTGAAATGGCAACACCGATGCGTCTTATCTATGGAAGCAAACATGACAGGTGCCATATTGAAGAAGATATTGTGTCAAACTTGTGGTGAAGTGCAGTGGTCACTGTTTACGTGAGCAAGTTTTTTCGCAATTTTAAAGGCAAACTTGAGATTTTTGCAAAGATTTTAACTGCGCTTGATTCTTAAAAACGCAGGGGATGTTATAGTGCTTATTTTAATAGAAAATATTCATAAATTGTGGAGTAACGCTTGTTTACTTTTGCGCGTTTTTACTTTTGCGCTACTTTTTCGTCACTATTGCGCGACCAGTTGCGAAAATATTGCATCACTACTACTGCGCTACCAAAATAAGGTCGTGGTACACTAGTTTCAGAAACATTGCACATTTTTTTGAGTTTTATTTTTAGATTCTCTTGGAAGTATACCTAACTACTGTTATCCTACTAATATTAAAAACGCGAAAGTTTGTGAGTAGGTGTGGATGTGTGGAAGGATGTATGGATGTTAGTTACTCTTTCACGCAAAAACTACTGAATGGATTTTAATGAAACTTTACAATAATATAGCTCATACATCAGAATAAAACATAGGCTATTTTTTTATTTTTTTTTTCTTGACGTGCGTTGTGGTAGGGTAGGGGTAGTATAGGGGTAGAGGTAGTGTAGGGGTAGGGGTAGGAATTTTATTTAATTTTTCACCCTATACACACAACTTCAAGTACCTAGTTTTTGTGGCTCGGTATACTCCAACCTTTATAATTTTGCACGACTATTTTGCGATACTACTTTTACGTCACCGTCACGCAATCTTATGCGTCACTGCTGCGTCATTTATGGCAAAATTCGCGGCCTCACCCATATACGTCTTTCTATATATAATATCTTTGGTTTTTATACTAAAAAAAAATTTTTTTTTGTTTGATAATTTCTGAAAATAATATACCGAGACGGTTTTTATTTTGGATTTTCCTATTGTAAGTCCACAGCGACTATTAAATGACATTCCAGTTAAAAAAAATGGACTGAGCAATTTTCCCGTGCAAGGTACATATACAGGATGTCCCAGAAGTCAACGATAAGCCGGAAACCAGCAATAGGCCTAGTCATGAGGGTAATCAGAAAAATATAAAAAAAAATCTATGTTCTTTTTTCAAAATGTTATGAATGTTTAAAAAAAATCGTAAAAAACGGACACCCTGTAATGAACTTTCTTGTACCGTGACTGTAAATATTTACTTTTTCAAATATTTTTTTTCTGTAATGCTATAATGAAAAGCCGTGCTACAATTTACAATAAAAAAAAAATACATAACTGCCTCACTTATAAGTATTTAGTTAAATTTGTTTCCAACATTGAATTCTAAATAATTTCATTAACCAACTTAAACCAGCTGTACTGTAAAAAAAATGTATGGCTACTATTTTGGCAAGTATACTTAAAAGTTGACGCATTTAGTCTAAATTTTAAAATGGTATAACACATGCTAGGTTTTGTTATAGTTGAGGCATGAACATTTTTTTTCTTGATGAATCCGGATTTTATGCCAATCTAATTTAATGAGGTGAAATGTTGGTAAAGCAACCTTAAGTCTGCAGCTGACCTGAACTAAGCCTTTTTATGCTCTTTCTTAACCCTCCTTTAAAGTAATGATACTTAAAATAAGTTTGTGTAATATTTTTTTTATTTAATGTGGTATGTTTTACAGCATTTTTATAACAAATGTTCAAACTGTTTTCCTTCAGCTAATATGCACGCTCTACATCTCCTTAAAAATGATCGAGCTATGTGCCGGGCGTGACGTTTGGAATTGATTTGTTCAGCGGCTTCTGAGATTCTTCGGCGCAGCTCTTCTAAATCTTGAATCGGTTTGTGGTAGACTTTTTCCTTAATTGCACCCCAGTTAAAAAATCTATTGGATTAAGGTCGGGTGACCGCGCTGGCCACGAAATTGGACCACCCCGACCAATCCACCTATTTGGATATTCTTGATCGAGAAATTCTCTGACTAGACGAGCATAATGCGCGGGGCAGCCGTCTTGCTGATACCACATGCTGCCGTAATTATTTAGCGGCACTTCTTCTAATAAATCGGGTAGTTGATTTTGTAGGAAATCTAAATAAACATGTCCATTTATGGTCTCTGGCAGCTCAATCGGACCAATAACTGTACCGTTTAAAATGCCTGTCCACATGTTTACTTTAAAACGGTACTGTGAATGATCTTCACGCATTAGGTGAGGATTTTCCACGTGACATTCGTGTAAATTGTGTAGGTTCATGTAACCGTCCTTTTCAAACGTTGCTTCGTCGGACCATAGAATCGTTTCAAAAAACTGGGGATCTTCAGTGTGTTTTTGCAAAATCGTTTGACAAAATCGCACTCTCTCTGGGTAGTCTCGGGGAAGCAAAGATTGTACTCGTTGTACATGGAATGGATGCAGACGGTTTTTTTTTCAGAATACGATGTGCACTGCTTTTAGGTACTCCAAGGCTTTCCTCAATTCCACGTACGGATATACTTGGATCTTCTTCCACAGCTTGCATGACTTCGTCCTCGTAGGGCAAGAGGGGCCTTCCTTCACCAGCCATATGATCAGGGAATCGACCTTCGGATAATGACCGATGCAGATTAATAAAAACTCGGTAATCAGGATGACGCTCTAAGTTTGGGTATCTCTCGCGATACACCCTAGCTGCAGCATTGGCGTTACATAAGCATTCTCCGTAAATAAGATGCATGTTGGCGTACTCCTGTACGGTATATCTATTTGGCATGATAACTTCACTTTACGAACTCGTAATTACACGCAAATACAATCTAAGCAACAGACTCCAGAATCTTTACTTCTGGGACAGATGGATTTAAATTAAAGCCATCAAACAAATGACATAAACAAAAGATGTAGGTACGAATAAACAAAAATCCCTATTAGGTTCTCTTTACAAAATTATGAGTCCGTCTCCATTCAAAAAGATTTTAACCTGGATTTACCTAAGAAGGTTGCGTTACCAACATTTCACCTCATTAAATTAGATTGGCATAGAATCCGGATTCATCGAGAGAAAAAATTTTCATGCCTCAACTATAACAAAACCTAGCATGTATTATACCATTTTAGAATTTAAACTAAATGCGTCAACTTTTAAGTATACTTGCCAAAATAGTAGCCATACATTTTTTTACAGTACAGCTGGTTTAAGTTGGTTGATGAAATTATTTAGAATTCAATGTTGGAAACAAATTTAACTTTTTACTTAAAAGTGAGGCAGTTATGTTTTTTTTTTTTATTGTAAATTGTTGCACGGCTATTCATTATAGCATTACAGAAAAAAAAATTGAAAAAGTAAATATTTACAGTCTCGGTAGAAGAAAGTTCATTATAGGGTGTCCGTTTTTTAGGATTTTTTTTAAACATTCATAACATTTTGAAAAAAGAACATAGATTTTTTTTTATATTTTTCTGATTACCCTCATGACTAGGCCTATCGCTGGTTTCCGGCTTATCGTTGACTTCTGGGACATCCTGTATGTCTGAGTTTTGTTGTTTCTACCAGGAGATTTTTTTTTATATTTTGCATATAGCTTCCTTAACACTCATGCATGAATATTGCTGGCTAAGAAAATTCTGACTGAGCATTTTTTCCAACAATGATATCAAATAAATAAGTATTTCAGTAAAAATACCTAACTTCGGTTAGGTTTTTTTTTGCATTTTTTTATGCAAGTATTGTCTCATACTATACTACAATCCTGCAAAGTTTCATCGACTGAGGAATTAATGTTGAGGTCTTCATACAAAAATCCGCTTCATTGCCTGGACTATACTGGATGATTTATTTTACCGTCTGGAAAAAAATATGACGTATAAGGTATCTAGAGCCGAAGTCATACACGAGATTAATTGTTAAATATAGTCATGTTTAATGCAATTTACATAATCTAGAAAACTACGCACAGTACTACGCGCAGCTGGCGGTTGTAGGTAAATTGCGCATAAATGGAAGCTACGAGCCTGTTTCTTTTTAAAATACTATTTCAAATATTTCAGTGTATATTATTGACTACAATTGAGTAATGTATATTAGTTTAAGAAAGAAAAATTTTTTTTTGAGAAATTTTTTTTTTTTTAAGCAACATTGCCAAATGAATCTATTACACTTACCTATCACACCACATTTTTTTCCAGACGGTAAAAAAAGTTACCCTGTATAGTCTATCCGAGCAAATTCATTGAGCTTCGTTTACAGATAACCTTATCATTATCAGTTGTTCCTTGTACTTTAAGTAAGGTGTTCTGTGACGTGTCGTAGTACCTACCTAAAACACTAGTAGGTGCTAGTAGCGAGCTATGGAATGTAAGTAGGTGTGTAACTAATACATAGGTATAATGTCTCTAGCCGTAAATGGCTGAATAGCGCAAATTTGCTTTATTAACTGAAAAGTGAAAAACAAGTTCTATAAATTATTAAACAAATTCAAAATTTTCAATTTTGTAAAATATAGGTAATATAGGTAAATATAGGTAAATACTTATTAGTCCAGTTAATTTGTCGGTTGAATGTATGGGCTCGTATGCGTCAAATCCGGTAGTTCTGATTTTTTGCAGACTTGTTTATGATGTTGGCCTAATGTATAATCCAAGTTTGTGACCTCGAGCGACGAACGCAACTTTGTCAAAAATAAAAAAAGCCGCGAAAAAATGATTTTTTTTTTTCAAATTTTCGCGGTTATAACCCTAAAGGAGTAGTTTCTGAAAAAACTTTCTAAGGACGTTTTTAAAGTAGACTAAATTAACTAAAATATGATACTAGAACTGTCTCTGTAGACCTAATAGTTTCCGAGATTTAACCTTTCAAAGTTTATATATTTTTTCGAACTTTTTTTTTTTTTTTTTTTACTAAAAAATGGGCTTGCTCTTGACCCCAGACTAGCCCGAGAGCAAAGACGGGGCCTACGTTGGGACGAGCTTGCCCAGAAGATGCCTGTTCACTCGATCCTTAAAGGCTTGTGGGTTATATGAACTCGGAAATACAGACGCTGGCAGGTAGTTCCACTCCTTGGCGGTGCGCATAATAAAAGAACTTGAAAAGCGCTTTGTGCGTATAGATGGGATATCCACCAAGTAGGGATGAAGCCCAGCCGTGCGTCTGGAAGTCCGATTGTAAAAAGGGGAAGGTGGGATGAGCTCGTGCAGCTCTTGGGCACACTCCCCGAAATGCAATCTATAGAATACCGACAGACTGGCAACTTTGCGCCGATGGGCTAAAGATTGCAGCTTAGTCACCATCATCTCGTCACCAATCATTCTCCTGGCTCTGCGCTCTACAGAGTCTAAAGCGGCGAGTTGGTATTTAGCTGAGCCATCCCAAAGGTGGCTGCAATACTCCATACATGATCGGACTTGAGCTTTGTAGAGTGTTAGAAGCTGTCCAGGTGTGAAGTATCGCTTAACCTTATTAAGGATGCCCAGTTTTTTGGCCGCAGTTTGTGCCTTGGACTCAATATAGGTGCCGAAGTTGAGGTCTGAACTCAACTCCATGCCAAGAAGTTCTAGGCTGCCGGTAGTAGGTACAGATGCACCCCGAAAAGTAGGAGTCAGGTCAAATGGACTCCGTTTAGCGGAAAACAGACAGGCCTGCGTTTTGGTGGCATTAAAAGTGACCAGATTAGCGTCACCCCATTGGGAGACGCGACTTAAGGCCAAGTTCGTTCGCTCTACCATGGCCTCTCTCTGTGAACGTATATCTTCCCTACTGGCTCTTGCACTGGCCAAATATCTCTCTACAATCGTACTGTCGTCTGCGTAGCCAACAATGCTAGGTTGTAGCATGTCATTGATGTGGAGCAGAAAGAGGGTTGCAGAGAGAACAGACCCTTGAGGAACACCGGCGTCAATGGCCATGAGGTCCGAAGAGCAGCCGTCAACGACCACTCTGATTGACCGTTCGCTCAAAAAGTCCGACACCCACCTGCAAAAGTCAGAAGGGATGCCATAAGCAGGAAGCTTGCTAAGGAGACTTGCGTGCCAAACCCTGTCAAAAGCCTTTGAGATGTCGAGAGAAACAGCAAGCGCTTCCCCGTTTTTCTCAATGGCTTCGCCACAGCAGTGCGTAACATACACTAAAAGATCCCCAGTAGACCGACCGCAACGAAAGCCATATTGCCGGTCACTGATCAGGTCGTTTTCTTCTAGATATGACAGCAATTTGCCGTTGAGAACCCTTTCCATGATCTTACAGAGCATGGAGGTAATGGCGATTGGTCGGTAATTGCAGGGATCGGCTCGCGTACCCTTCTTGGGTACTGGCTGCACATTAGCAAGCTTCCAAGATTTTGGCACCGTTCTAGTTTGGAGAGAGAGGCGGTACAGGCGTGTCAATACAGGAGACAACTCAGGTGCACACTGTCTTAGTACACGTGCAGGTATACCGTCTGGTCCACTGGCCTTATTCACGTCGAGGTTCTGCAGAGCCCGGCGTACCTCTTTTTGGTGAATCGCAATTTCCAGCATTGAGGAATCACAATGAGGTATAGATGGCGGTTCTTTTGAGCCTGCGTCAAGACGTGAATTGCTCGCAAACAAGGAAGCAAATAAATTCGCTTTCTCCGTTGCGGAGTGGGCCAGCGTGCCATCAGGTTTCTGCAAGGGTGGCAGTGAGGGACGGCAGAAGTTGGATTCGACCGCTTTCGACAGGGACCAAAACTGCTTACTACCGGGAGGGTAGGAGGCAAGTTTGGCTCCTATACGACTGACATGGTCAAATCGAGCCTTCCGGAGTACCCGTTTGCAGGACTTAGCGGCAGAATTAAAGGCTTTCTTCTTCGTGCGAACCCTCTGAGCCCCAGCTTTAGTATCGCGGGCTTGCACCCAAGCTTGGTATGCAGATTGTTTGCGGGCCTCAGCACGGGCACAATCCGCATTATACCATGCTTGAGCTCTGTGCTCGAGCGAGAGGTCGGAGAACGGAATGAAATATTCCATTCCCTGCCGAATCACGTCCGCAACAGCCTCAGCAGAGCACGAGGGGTCACCCGAAGAAAAACAGACCAGCCGCCAAGGGAAAGATGCAAAGAAATGCCGCATCTCATCCCAGTCTGCTGACTCGTATCGCCATACTCTTCTCGTGCCCCTGGGGCAGACTTCAGGAGGAGAACAGATTGATACGGATTTCACCAGACAGTGGTCGGACGAACCCAGTGGAGCCGAGACCGAAACCGAGTGCCTGTCTGGTTCTGTTGTCAGCAGAAGGTCCAAGCAATTGGGTGTATGGCCAGCAACATCCGGTACCCTCGTCGCAACGTTTACCAGCTGGGTAAGGTTCAGCGATACTGCAAATTTGCGCGCTTCCCTCCCGGCGTGGCAAGTTTTCTCGTACGGAAACAGCCACTCCTCGTGGTGGGCGTTAAAGTCCCCGAGAAATACGAGTTCCGCCGTTGGGTACTGTTGTTGGGCTTTATCTGCCATCTCAGTAAGGTGGTCAAAAAGCTTAGTTGTCTCCTGGTTCCCGCTGTGCGATCGGTATACACAGGAATACAGAGTTTTCTCTGCGCCTGTGTCCACGATAATCCACAAAGTCGAAAACCCAGGACCCTCAAGGCAGCGGAGACGCTTGTAGCAAATATCGTCGCGGACGTATACACAGACCCCAGCATGCTCTTTGAACTTATGTTCCAGTGAGTAGCCTGGGTAGTTGAGGTACGCCGCGTCCGCTGGGGTTTTAATTATCGTCTCTGTCAAGAAGAACAGGTGCGGCTTCTCGGTCTCAAGGTGGTGGTGGACCGGATCGAGATTGGAGTGCAACCCCCGGATGTTGGTGAGGTGCACTTTCAAAGGGAGGAAGTGCTGCCGGTTCTTAACCTTATTCTTCTTTTTGGACTTGCTCATTATTTTTTGGAGTAAGGGTTGGGTGACAGTCGGATGACAAGGCACTGCTTTAACCAAGCGGATCACTTGAGCTAGGCCAAACAATGAGGAGCTCACATGGAGACTGCGGGGACGCCCGAGCCGCCCTGAAATGGCCACCGGGTCCTCCCATCCAGTCGCCAACTGGCACGGTGGAGCCATTCCAGGATTTTTCGCGAGGTGGCGGGGCAGCCGTTGGCACGTGGCTGGCGCACTACTTGGGCCCCCAACTTCCTGCGGTCGGCCACCGGCAAGACCGTGCCTCGGATCCCGCTACCCTCCAGCGTGAGCTACTCGGCTCAACGTCACTCTAGAGTCCGTAAACCGGCATTAAGCAACGCAACTGACAACCTTCCATCTCCCAAAGGCTCTGGTACTCCTGCGCACAAACGAAACGCAGCAAGCTGCTTGGCGTCTGACTCCGGCGGGAGGGTGGTCGCAAACCAGGCGGCCCCTTGCGGGGCCTACCACCGCTAAACTTCGCAATTTTTTTGCATTTCTGTCGTTTTAAAATGTTGCCCGCTACTTCGTTCGCGTTATTTAGGGATAAAAAGTAGCCTATATGTTAATCCGGGTCGTAATCTATCTACCTACCAAATTTCATCTAAATCCGTACAGCCGCTAAGTTATTTTTGTCTTTTATCACATAATATCTACACTAATCTATACTAATATTATAAAGAGGAAAGATTTGAATTTTTGTACGTTTGTTACGAATAAACTCAAAAACTACTGCATCGATTTTAAAAATTCTTTCACCAATGGAAAGTTAGAATATCCCTGAGTAACATAAGCTATATTTTATTCCCGTATTCCCACGGGAACGAAAACTACGCGGGTGAAACAGAGCGGAACCGCTATTATATATAGCACTAACGGTGTGTGTAACGAATAAACTCAAAAACTACTAGACCGATTTTACAAATTATTTCACCAATAAATAGCTACATTATTACAGAAGTAATATAAGCTATATTTAATTCCCGTATTCCCATGGGAACGGACACGACGCAGGTGAAAACGCGCGGAACCGCTTGTATCATACATAATAGTGGTTCCGCGCGTTTTCACCCGCGTCGTGTCCGTTCCCATGGGAATACGGGAATTAAATATAGCCTATGTTACTCAGTAATAATGTAGCTTTCTATTGGTGAAAGAATTTGTAAAATCAGCTCAGTAGTTTTTGAGTTTATTCGATACAAATACCGTTAGTGTTATAATATAATAGCGGTTCCGCGCGTTTTCACCCGCGTCGTTTCCGTTCCCATGGGAATAAGGGAATAAAATATAGCCTATGTTACTCAGTAATAATGTAGCTATCTATTGGTGAAAGAATTTGTAAAATCGGTCTAGTAGTTTTTGAGTTCATTCGTTACACACACCGTTAGTGCTATATATAATAGCGGTTCCGCTCTGTTTCACCCGCGTAGTTTTCGTTCCCGTGGGAATACGGGGATAAAATATAGCTTATGTTACTCAGGGATATTCTAACTTTCCATTGGTGAAAGAATTTTTAAAATCGATGCAGTAGTTTTTGAGTTTATTCGTAACAAACGTACAAAAATTCAAATCTTTCCTCTTTATAATATTAGTGTAGATTAGTGTACATATTATGTGATAAAAGACAAAAATAACTTAGCGGCTGTACGGATTTAGATAAAATTTGGTAGGTAGATAGATTACGACCCGGATTAACATATAGGCTACTTTTTATCCCTAAATAACGCGAACGAAGTAGCAGTCAACCTTTTAAAACGACAGAAATGCAAAAATTTGCTAAGATCGAAAAAATATATAAACTTTGAAAGGCTAAATCTCGGAAACTATTAGGTCTACAGAGACAGTTCTAGTATCATATTATAGTTAATTTAGTCTACTTTAAAAACGTCTTTAGAAAGTTTTTTCAGAAACTACTCCTTTAGGGTTATAACCGCGAAAATTTGAAAAAAAAAAAACATTTTTTCGCGGTTTTTTTTATTTTTGACAAATTTGCGTTCGTCGCTTGAGGTCACAAACTTGGATTATAGTTATACATTAGGGCCAACATCATAAACAAGTCTGCAAAAAATCAGAGCTACCGGATTTGACGCATGCGGTAATGTATAAATTTACTGGACTATATTAGGTAAAGGTTAAAATTAAAACTGTGGCGCATAAAATAAGTAATTTATTATAATTCAAACAAATAAGTACAAAATATTTACAAAACTTTTCAAAGACACTTTTATTTTAACTCGAGCATTTAATTAAACGAATAGGGACTGACTCGGAAAAATAATAAATGCGTTGAGTATTATTTTTGATGGAAGATGATGATTTTCAAAGCTAGCGTTCATTAAACTGAAAACACTGCTATTCCAGTATAAAATTTTTGGATCAGAGCAGTGATAGCCCGGACGGTTAAAGAGCCGGTCGAAAATCAGTGAGGCTCGGGTTCGAATCCTGGCATGTACCAATGAGTTTTTCAAAAACTTACGTACATATTTATCACTAGCTCGACGGTGAAGGAAAACATCGTGAGGAAACCCGCAGGTCTCAGAATTAATTCTGAGACATGTGTAAATAGACCCGGTCCGGCGATGGGCTCACCACCTATCACGTTTAGGGGTCATATGTATCTCGTGAAATGTGGGTATATCCAGTAATGGAATACCTCTGCCTACCCCCTCGGGGATGAAAGGCGTGAGATTATTTATTTATTTTTTATTTTTATTTAATTTTTGGATCTACTTGTGATAAAAATACGACCTAAAATCGTATACTAAAATCATTGTAGTCAAGTCGAGATAGATGTTCCCAGTTCGTGAGGTCGCACTTCTCTATCTTACAGCCGGGAGAGCCTGTAGTTCTCAGCCAGTCAATCCTGAAATGCAAAAATAACAAAGAATCAGTCCGCGATGGGCTCACCACCTATCACGTTTAGGGGTCCAATATATCTCGTGAAATGTGGGTATATCCAGCAATGGAATACCTCTGCCTACCCCCTCGGGGATAAAAAAGGCGTGAGATTATATTATTATATTATTATAATCAGTCAAAGTAAAGGTTTTATTACTTTTTAACCGACTTCAAAAAAGGAGGACGTTCACAATGCTACGCATACCTACGTTTCTTTTTTATTGAATTTTACTATAGAGTGAATGTACTTATTTTACTATAGAGTGCCTGGAGCTAATAACGCATGCTACTATTTCTATAAAACGTTAACTAGTAACTAATTGATATTAGTAGGTACCTGAAAGATCACAGCATGAGCTTGGACATGAGCCAAGATCGCCAGTAATGTGTCAATCTTGTCAATAAACATTTTTATACTAAGTACTTTTTATATAAAGCAGACGACCGATGACGGACAGGATAGCATGGCCAATATTTAATTGGCGAAGATTGAGCGTAGTTGTGATGGTTCTTATATTATTAAATTTATTAATATACATCCCCAAGATACAAAAAATAAAGAGAAAATTTTACCTCTTCAAATTAAATTATATGTATAAACATTAGAGTAGGTACCTACCATACATAATTATAGATTTATATTTTCTTCTGTCAAGCAATTTAAGGGCTTTGTTTGCTGAACTATTGCAAAAACAGAACAGATATTTAGTTCATGTCTAACTTTACACTTTTCTCCTTTTATATAAAAAAATCTAACAATTTCGTAGGTATTAAGCATGCTCTCCAAGTTTTAGAATTTTTTAATATACCTATATCACAAGAAGTGAAAATAGCGAAAAACCAGTAACAATGACTTTATTTTTTACTTTCGCGCGCGACATCTGAACATCCATCAACGGTAGGTTAAAAATTCATATGACCTAAATTATAGAACGTAAATAAAGCAACAAAAAAGTATATAGTAATCATAATCCTCGTAACCCTTTTTCAAGATATCGGCGAAAGCGCGTAAAAAATATAGGTCACCAAAATCCCCCCCCCCCCCCGCCCCCTATCGTATAACATAGATATCCAAAATCAGCCTTCTCTGTTAATTTGCATTTCCACATGTATATATGACTGACTAATATCTGAAACTTACATGTGGTCTAACTGCGCCTTATATCCTTGCACCTTGCCGACTATGGTCCCTTTCTTCGAGTTCTTGACCCAGCCGTAGAGTCTCAATTCCTCTGCTAGCTCTTTGCAGTATTTCGTGAAGTAACACCCTGAGGGAGGGATAGATCCTTTTAGTAGAGTGGTCGACAACTAAATAATACTCCTGGCATGTAGTTTTATTTAGAGACATATATCGAGGATAATTATCCTATATTAAATAAAAATGAATGGCTAAAAGTGTTGCTAAGCGCAAAATTCGAGAACGGCTCGATCGATTAGGCGGATTTTTTATGTTGTGTTCGTAATTGTCCGTTAAGTTTTGTGTAATATTTTTCGAAATTCCCACGGGAACGGGAAAAACCGGGACAAATAAATAAATAATAAATTATGGGACACAACACAGCACACGGTTATTTAGTCCCAAACTAGGCAGAGCCTGTACTATGGGTCCTAAACATCTGATAAACGTACCTACTTAAATAAACATTAACCACCTAGACACGAAACCAGCATGCAACAACCAAACATGTTCATGCACACGAATGTTGGCCATCATCACAGGGCAGTGTCACTACCAGTACCAACTTTACTGACATCCATCCATCTCTGCTCACACGCTCTTCTCCAGCGAGGAAATTCCGTAAACCTGTGGTGCATATGGGAGTTTTATAGGTTTTTATAAAAAGAACTCTAATCAATAAAGTTCATTGATTTTGACCTAGATGCAGTGAAGGATCATCTAATTATACCAACACAATGCGATTACTTCATATCAGCTGCAGTGCTGCAATGTCAGTCTTGTAAAAGTAAAGTAGAGGTATATTTATACCTCTGTACAGAGTATAAATAATGAGAGTATGTACCTACTCTAATTATAATAAATGACTTGATGAAAAGTAAAGTTGAGAAGCAACTAAGTAACAACACTTTATTGCATAGGTACCAGTCCTACTAAAATTATAAATATAAAAGTTTATGTGTTTAGATGTTTCTAATTAGGTAAATCAGGCAAAAACGAAGAAACAAATAAACAATTATAATCTGGAACCGGTCAGGTAACGATCTCGAGACATAGACATAGCATAATTATCTATGTCTGTATCCTATGTAACGTGGATGAAGTCGCGGGTAACAGCTAGTTCCTTAAAAATTATAAAAAAATCTTGCCTTATTTTCGTAGAATTTGCTTATTTTTATTCAATATCTAAAATGAGCTTTAAGAAAACTAAAGAGTATGTTTTGCTAGATTTGATTATCCTTTTTAGAATAACATGAAAAGATGGAGGACGGAGAAGGAGTTTTGAATGAATTTCTAAGAAAACAAACCTTGGACTTGACCATACACCTCAAATTCCACAGATGCCAATGAATTGGGATCTTCCGTGCCCATTTTAAAAACACACGGCCACAAAACAAAGAAGAAAAAATAAACAAGTGTTTATTCGGGGTATCTTTTAGGAGCGCTTACTCGCCCGAACTTCTGAGTACTGGCACAGTTGCCGGCCGTCCAAGTGCCAATGTTACGTCGATCGCCCTAGTTTATTTTTATTTAAGTACTACTACTATCAAGTGTATCTATATCTTATAAATGACTCGTAAAATATATTAAGATTAATTTTTAAAAACGTCCGATATATGAGAGATATTTCTTCCAGCCTCTTTGATTTAACTACATGCAAGTTCTACCCTATTTTGTATCTTTTTGTCTTCTTAATTTATTTTTTGTTTAAGTGATAAGTGTGTCTGTTATACAAATAAATATATTATATTATATTTTTATACTAACAATTAATCAATCAGCATGTAAAGTATTCTGTATTGTTTGAAATATGTTTAAAAAAACAACTCTAAAACCCACTCCAACATTTGGCAAACTCATTTAAATTCTGACCCATACCTACGAGATAGACTCATACGAGTAGACCCATATTTCCAGACGAGTCATACGACATATTAATATAAAGTGTGCCTGTTTGTTCGTTTAATGTATAGACATATTTTAATGTGTTTATGAGTTTTTATAACATTCGTAGGTAGGTATGTATATTGCCTTTTCACAGCTAGACCGCTGAAGCTTGATGAATTTAGGGAGCTTGAATCTTGAGGAAAGATATTGGCTACTTTTTTTCTCGGAACACCAACGGAGTCTGGAACAATCCGTATTCATAATTGTCCATTAAAAGTAAATTATATAATCAATCTTGAAGAGACACTGGAGAGGAAAAAGATTCCATAGCTGACCCAGACCCCAGACCGGATGCTTCGGGACAGGGCCATCGAGGGAGAAGGGGCAGGCAGGTCCCCAGTATATGGAGTGGTTGGTTCCGCTGCACCCAGCAATTACAATTATATGATTGGCCCCTGATTGAACTAACTGTTTCCTAATAAACTATGTGACGTCGCGCGTCGCGAATATAGGCGAAGGATTTTGTTATGAAACTCGACTGTTTTCCGGTGCACTGTTTTAGAGTAGTAGTAGTAGTAGAGTAGGTTGTATTGTAGTAGGTAGGTACACGTATACAAAAAATATTTTGTTCTCTTTATACCTACGTTCTGAAACCATTTACTCGATTACGATGAAACTTTGCTAAAAAACAAACAGTTAACCCAACGCATAAAATCGATCAGCGCGGCTGCCACGGGCACACTAGGCATATTTATAATATTTATGTGCGTGTCTCGCAAAAACTTAGAAATGGCTTGACCGATGTGATTTTTTGTTTTGTTATAGTACCCTCAATACTGGGGTGGCTATAAAAAATAAATTAGGAAAAATCCAAAGGTACGGAATTAAATGGATCAGCGCGGATATAGCTGCTGCCAAGTCAGCTAGATACCTACTTACCTATATAAATCTGCTTTTGAAGGAAATGTTTCAAAAAAAGAAAAAGATAAGCAGTAAAATCGGAGAACGTTTGCTGTCAGGGGCCTACATACATAACCTACTTACCTTTACTTTTCTTAAACGGAGAAGGAGAAAACTCTAAGTTACTTAGGTAACTAACAATTGAGGAGCCTTCAATTTTTTCGTCTAAGGTAAGTAATTAATAATGAATGACTGAACCAATCTGACTTTCAACGCTAACAATAATTATTGACATTTTCTTATTTACTTTCACTAGATTTAGATGTTGACATAAGATACAACAAGTTACCTCATAGCTCGCTGCCAATGGCGTCGCGTTAAACAAAGATACTTGGAGATAAAGAAATGTATGTAGTTGCAACTTCCTGATATTTACCCAAACTTCATTCTTCCTCCAGAAATGCGTGGAAGCAGTATTGTGATCCCAGACACGGTACCCAGTGTCCCTCAAAAGAACTCCGCGCTTTTAGAATTTGCGGACGTAGTATTCGCGAGTGTAGTCGTCACACCCACCGTCATAGTCTACTGGCAGTCGGCATGGACGCTCATGGACTTATACATTTACCCGGACCACCAGATGATAAGCAATACTATCACTGCCGTCGTCGGTTTGTTCTTGAACATACTGTTGTGCGTGTTTCAAACACATTTCAGCGAATACTTAAACCCGGATAGAGGCAGAGTGACTTATTTCGTATTGTCGAGACTGTATACTGTAGTGGCTGGTATTGCCTGCATTGGCGCTGTGCGGGGAACATGGAATCTCATGAACCATTGCATAGAGAATACTGCGCCGAATCTACTGGGATCTACAGCGGCTGGTACAGTGCTGCTAGCAGCACTAAGGGCGCTGAAGAACATTTGTGCGATACCGTTCGTCGTGGTGGTAGATTCCCCGCGCGACCATTTTGAAATGCCAACATTCTTTCGGAGGGTTAGTCAAAGTTTATCAAATTATTTGCCACAGGTTTTCGTTCTTCTAACAATTCCTTCCAAGACCGAGTACATTCATTACAATATTATCGGTCCTGAATTTTGATCAATGACTGGTTTATTGGCGAACGATAAAGATTATTTTATTTAGGTAGGTATGAGAAATATTTTTTAAATTGAAATGTTGTTATTAATTTATTATAGCAAAATATTTTAATAACCCTTTGTCATTGTTAAGCTCGTTGGTCGACCTATGATTTCTTACCTACCTACAAAAACCGCAAACTATTTTTAATAATGATAATGAGCAGTGATAGCCTTACTTAATAAAAACTTGAAAATCGAATCCTGGCATGTTGACCAATGAGTTTTTCAAAACTTACGTAGGTACATATCACTAGCTCGACGGTGAAGGAAACCATTGTGAGACTCACCACCTATCACGTTTAGGGGTCCAAAGAATATCTCGTGAAAAGTTGGTATATCCAGAAATGGAATACCTCTGCCTACCCCCTCGGGGATATAAGGCGTGAGATTATTTATTTTATTTTATTTTATTTATTTTTTTATTAATAAGTCAAAGAACCGTAATACCACTTCCAGACATTCCGTGAAACAGTCCTGTATATCCTGGACTGCATTTTCTCAGTGGTCGTACTCGGCATTCTGGTGGTGTTTGTCTGGCGAGGGTTATGGAACTTAGCGGATCTGTTATTCTTCCCCGAAGAGCCCGTCGAGTCTTATGCAATATCCCTGGTAAGTTAAGTTAATCCTCTTGCTACTGTTATAAACGCAAAACTTTGTGAGTTAATTTCCTCTTTCACGCAAAAACTATACTGAACAATACTAACGAAATTTTACGGCCTAATGCCAATACGGGAAATACTTAATCAATTTATTTAAAAAAAAAGGTTTTATGTGGCTTTATAAATATTACTGATATATTAAAAAAACAAAAAAAAATATTTCTTTTAAGTTAGTCTTTATATAAGTATTTTAAGACGCTACAGCTTTTTTAAAATAAATATCGCCGAGTTTCTTTGATAGGTAGGTTCCCTATAGACGGAGGCATCCACATTAAAGAAGCGATTTTAACAAATTCAAAGTTAAACGCCTCTGGACCAATGTGCAGTTACATGCAAGTCATAGCCGGACCGTGAGTTCAGGGGGCCCTTGGCTAATACTACTTAGGGGGTTCACCTATTACTCAGTTCAGGTCGAAGTACCAACACAACGTAGACTAGAATTAAATGAATTGAATGGGTTTGATTAATCACAGGATTCGCAGGACTGCAAACCTTACGATCAGTTTAATTTAATAATATTATAAATTTTTATAGCATTATCGTCTATTTCTGACTTTGACTTGACTTATCTGGGGGCTCTTGGAATCCACGGGGCCCTGGGCTGAAACCCAAAAAGCCATATGATAGATCCGGCCCTGATGCAAGTGCAAGTTATTCATAATCATATAACACTCATTTCATTCATATAATGACTCAATCACTCACTGGGTTTCCCAACTATTTTGCTGGTAATCTCTAATTCTCATATTTTTACTTCGACTAAGCTATCTTTTCTCGCCTTTGTATTCTCTCCACTACTGTTGTCCGTACAATAGCATTAACATTAAACGAATATTTGCTAATTTATTTTAACAGGCGGTAGGTTATGGACTGACGATGATTACCTTCGCCATACAAGGACCAATGAGAAGGACGGCAGCACGTCTGGAAGGTGCTCGCAAGGTGCTGTTAGCTGACGTCAACAACCTAGTGTCCTTTGTCGCTACTATCAACGTGTGGCGAGGCATCTGTGGTCTACTCGACGATTATTTGTTTCCAGGTTAGTAGACTTGGAAATTAAAGCGCTTCACCATCACCTTTTTCGTGTGGTTTTTCTTACAATACTAAAAAATTATTTATTATTTAGTAGGTACACCTACTAAACTGGATAATTTCCGTGATAACTGATGCCATAGTGTCTAGTTTCATGTGTAGACACCTTATGGTCACCCTACAAAGTGATCCCATAGTGCTCCATCTCACCACTATCTCAGGTCAAAGCGATTATATATTAATTGCTACATGGTCAACGTAGTGCTTTTCCTTAGGGCAGCCAATAGCCGTTGGTAGAAAACATTACATTCATAAACCCGAACGAAAGAACGAAACGTATGCGGAAAGAATATATAGGTACCTGTAGATCTTTCTTTCTCTTACACGCACACATGTTATGTTAAAAAATTTAAAGATTTTGTACGTTCACTATCATACCTATAAAATATTTTTCTTTCTTTTCAGACAAGTTGATCAGCAGTTGGTGCTCACACATTGTAAGCCTCTTAATTTTGGTTCTTCTCAAGTGCTTCAATACAGTCCTCTTCCGCGGAGTCTACATTGATGCAGAGGAACCTGACGATGAATGCGTGATCTTCCCTTGCCACTACCTCAGATTAGACGTCTATAAACGATTAGAGAAGAAAGCAACAAACACTGACACTGCCATGACAAAAATGGAACAAGCAAGTGAACCCCTGCAGCTATTGGAGGGGCACAACTACCCAGGTCTGCCATGTATCACGCATGGTGATACCGCATTGGTAAATGGTAGTAAGTAGGTCTGAGTCGGTGAAGAAGTAGGAACCTACCCACCTTAATACTAAATTTTTTTACAAAACCATAGCTATTAGTCTTTTGCACTTTTGCTGTTACATCTTTGATGTCCAATTCAAGAAACATATAAATAAGTACGTACCTATGGCTTATTGTGATTTTCATTTTGACTTTTTATTTAACCCATCAGATCCCCGTGTTGTCTGTCCCATTACTGGACAAAGATTAAGCGATCGGTACATAAACCATATGTTAGCTAAATTCACCTGATTTTCAGCTTTCTCCTTGTCTTGGGAATTTCGCAATATCGATATTTAGCATTCAAACTTAACCTAAACTTTAATTACCAAGCCTGCAACCAACAAACATATTTTTCATCTATACTTATACATAGACAGGCCTGTTGGCTCAGTTGGTAATGACCCTGCCTTCTGAGCCGGAGGTCGCGGGTTCGATTCCCGCTCAGGTCCAACATTTGTGTGCATGAACATGTATGTTGGCATCGTGTCTGGGTTTTTAATGTTTATTTAAGTATGTTTATCAGTTATTTAGTACCCATAGTACAGGCTCTGCCTAGCTTGGGACTAAATGAACGTGTGTGAATTGTGTCCCACAATTTATTATTTATTTATATCTATACTAATAATAAAAAGAGGAAAGGTTTGTAATTATGTTACGAATAATTTCAAAAACTACTAGACTGAGATTAAAAATTCTTTCACCAATGGAAAGCTAGAATATCCCTGCCAAACCGCGAAACCGCGCAGAACTGCTAATTAATAAGTAAATTGGAATTAAAAATACACAATCCACTTAAAATTTTGTCCAAAACTAGGCAGAGCCAAAGAGAATATAACCACTACGTGCAGAGCTTGTACATAGGTAGGTAGTAGCATCTCTACTAAGTCTGTGGGTAGGTACTATTGGTACTAAGTACTTACCTCATAGACATAATAAACACCCAGATATGAAGACAACGGACAAATTAATGTTCATGCACACAAATGTTGGTTCCGAGGGGGAAGCGAACCAGTGACCTCCTGCTCAGAAGGCAGGGTCACTACCGCCTGAGCCAACAGTCCCGTCAATTTAAAGTCAAATGTTAGCTAGACTGAAAAACTGAGTGTTTACCGTGTATCCGAACGAAAATCAATTATCAAATCAGTTGTCAACTGTCAAAATAATACAACAGTCCACAGAGTACAATAAGATGCAGTTTAAAAGCTCTACCCCACAGGCGCGTTATTACCGACCGATAAAATTGCGAGCGTTATTGCGATATCGGTTTTCGGTTCATTTTGTATTAAGACGCTCACGAAGTTACACTGCTGCGATAATAACGCCGCATTGAAACGTTTATCTCGCGTTTTTATTTTTTTAAGTGACAACGTCTTATTGCACGAAAAAGTATGACGTATGCGGCGTTCCAGTGCAAGCGAGAGCGACGAGCGACAAAGAGGCACAATCCATTCTATTAAGACGTTGTCACGTTCAACTATCGTCAGTAAACCGACTTTACAGACAACCAATTTTTTTCCACACAATGTTGTTGGATAGGCTAGGATCTAAAATCATTCTGCTTCAGTCTTTGTTTCTCTTATAAATGGCTCTGCAGTTCAGAGTTTAGACAGTGCAATTTTTTATCCCCCCCTTTTTGGCCATAGATCGAATAAACTTTGACTGATGAATAGAATAGAATATATTTATTGTTTAATTGTGGTACATAGCAAGGATCTTATATTAAAAAAAGAGAATCACACAATCTACCCGCTGCGGGCATACAATGTACATAGAATGAAGGTATACAAATGAAGGTATATAAATTAAACAACTGAGAATTGATAATATAATTAATAATGACTACATTGTGACTTTTTGAGGCAATCTAATCCTATGTGTTTTATCGCATTTCCCATTCACTGCATTCTTTCACGGACACTTGACACATAATATACTATCACTATTGCGAGTCAAAACACGAAATACAGCAAAATGAAAATTTTACAAAAATTATGCCGTGTCGTATCTTTTTGGATTTCCGCCAAAAAAGGCTTACAAATTCAAAAGTGTGGATAGAGCTTCACTCTATAATAGTGATAGTATATTATGCGGCAAGTGTCCGTGAAAGTGTGCAGTGAATGGGAAAATCAATTAAAGCGTAAGATGGTCATTTTTGGTTTGCATCTGGTCACAATAAAGTCTTAAGTCAAGTCTCAAGTCAAGAGCAAGTCAAGCTTTACACTACCAGTTTAAGCTGAGCTCTGATTTATACTGCACGCCATAGAATACAGGGCCGGGTCAAAGTCGTCCAAGGTGTCAAGTGCGTGCTCTTGACTGTACAAGTCACTATCATTTTAGTGTCTGCAACCAAAAATACATATATATAAACAGTGTTGACACTATGTTTTTGTGCAAGGACTCTGAAGCAGAGCTATTTAACGAAGAAAAGAAATTTTAAATAAAGACGTTTATAAGGAAACAAAGACTGAAAACGAGGCAGTTTGAGTTTTGATCCTAGCCAGCCCAACAAATTGGGAGAAAAAATAACGAGCGATAAAAACGCGGCTGTGTGTAAGGAATCAGGACGCAAAATCGCAAAAACGCTCACGATATTCGACTGGTAATAACGCGCCTGTGGGGTAGAGCCTTAATAGCCTCTAAAACGCAGTGCAGTATAACTATTTTTTGACTGTGTTCAGGGGGCCAATTCTACTAAATGACAGCGGTGATAGTTGAATGACAATGACATCTCAATGGTCACTCGATGGTGTTATTTGGCACTTTTATTCTGTTAACTGTCAGTTTTCACAGTCATTCAACTATCATTGTTCACCACTTTTGGTATTCTACTATTAGGTAGGTACATGGAATCTGTGCATAGAATGGAGCTTTCCAGTTATTGCTTTTTTCCCTTATTTTAAGGCATTGGCAATTTAGCCATCAGCCCATAACACGACACGAAATTCAGATTTTAGCTCTGCTTCAGAGTTTATTCACAAAAATACACAAGTTTCTTCAAAACTTATCGAAATGTCACATGTACTAAATAAAATCGATCATCTAAAGATTTTAGTGCCGAAAACCCGAAATAAAACTAATGACACGCATGGTAGTAATAGTTATTTAAGGTAGGCAACACCTAACGTAGTCCATAGTCATTCCATTGTAATGCCACTATGATTTTAGTGGAATACAAATTAAATGTCATAGTGCCAGTTGCAGCATAATGGAATGATAGTTCGATGACAATGGCTCGCCAATGGCTGACATTTAGTGGAATTGGCCCCCTGCACACTCATCACAAACTCAACATTCTCACCACAAAAAAAACTATTATTTAAAAATCGATTGTTTTCTTCAATAATAATCGATTTTGGAAAAATATATTCATTTCCTAAAAATAATCGATTATACGAAAAAAAATACCGATTAATTTGAAAAATGAAATTTTTTTCACATTCTTTATCTTTTCAACATAAACTGTATGTTAGTGAACTGACTTCAAATTTCTTCATTCGTCCCACAGATGGTGCAGTTTACAAAAATCGATTAATATGTGTAATTTTGGCAAAATTTTTTCATTTATTTATATTTATGAATATGTGTGAGAATATTATCGATTAATTAAAAATCGATTTTTTCAAAAAAAAATAATCGATTATTTTTTAACATCCCTATGAATCGAATCAGCAGTTCGATCGATAGTTTCTAGAGCGTTTCTAGTTCGGTTCACCTACATAAGTTACTCTATGGTTCATTCATTCATGGTTCGGTTCGGTAAAGTTCGGTTACCTACTCTATGGCTATGGGTGTAAAGAATCCGAAAGTTTGAGATAATAATTTGTTGATATGCTTAAAAATTTATTATCTCCGTATATTTATGTTACTCTATGTTTATTATCAGTGAATTCTGGTAACTGTGTCGTATAAGTCTCTCAGAAGAAAAATCTACTTGGTTGTATATGCATTAATTTATAAAAATAATTTAATCGTTTAAATACAAAATTACCTATATATTATACGGACTTGTTTATTATAATTTACAATTTATATTTTATCTAGTGGTTCAGAATGTCTTGTAATAGTGGCGATAAAAAATTAGATGCTGCAGTTAACAGCTGGTTCAGATATGACAAGGTAACACTTTATTATTCCTACAATTATTAATTTCACCAAGTTTCTAAATATTTCTGTAGGTATACAAAATAATATTTAGCTTGAAGGTCATAATATAGTCCATAATTGATGGACAGTATTTTAAAAATAAATGTACTTGATATTTGCTGATCATTACACATTATAATATGAAGACTTACTATATGTAGCGAGTAAGTGTTTTGCATAAAAAAAAATTAATAGCATACAATAATTTACAAAACACTCAACCTGCGTCTGCCTAACAGAACCCGGAAACCCATAAAGAGGTGCTAAATAACATAGCAAATAGACAATGGGACACCCTCCGGAAGACAATGCTGCAACGGCAGAAGTTCGGCACGGCAGGCTTGCGCGGGCGCATGGGTGCCGGCTACTACTGCATGAATGATGTTGTTGTTCTGCAAACTGCACAGGTAGGTGATTCAATACAGTTTGTCAAGTTTTATTTTAGCAGGAAGAAACTGGTTGGAAAGGGCCCTAGACAGGGAAGATTGGGAGAAGATGGAGGAGGCTTTTACCCAGATGGGATCTACAGAAAAAAATTTATTAAATTTAAAATAGTTTAAATATAAGTCTATAGAAAAAAAGCATGTTATTTAAGTCTATTCTTTTGTAGAAGAAAAGGGTTATCAGAAAAACAGGTCAGTTTGTATGAATAATGACAATATCAAAAATATTTCTTTAACCAAATAGGTACCTTTTACATTAAATTATAACACATTCAAGACCTGAGGGACTTGTGAGTATTAAAGTAGGGAAACACTTTATTCACCAACATACATTATGATAGAAATTATATAGGTACTAAAATTAATCTACCTAAACTAAATAAAACTTAATGCGTAAAGGCAAAGAGATTAAAATATAATAGGGCATAGAGGGGACAAAGCGAGGAAAATTTGAAGTCAAAAGTTATTCCAAGTGGAATAAGTCTAGTACAATTTCGACCGAATGACAGCTCGCGTTCATACTAACTGACATGACAAGGACATGACGCTTAGGCTTCAAAGTTTTGTATGAAAATATTCCCAATGCCCCCTCTATGCCCTATTATATTTAAATCTCTTTGCGTAAAGGCATTATCTACCAGTCAACCATCAGGCTAAGCAGAAATAATTTAGCAATGTTCTTAATGCAAATCACTCACAAACAGGTTGTGCTTATGCACTAAGACGAATCTAATACATAATATGTAAATCACTACATAGCAGTTTTACATAATTATAATATTAGTCTTCATTTATGCAAGAATTTTTTTTTTTTATAGACTGTATTCAATAACTAAACATAATTTAAAGTTTTGTATCATGATATTGTTAGCTTTCGATTAAATAAATTTAAATATCAAATTTACAAAATCTATCTATAAGTTACGCCTTATCGCCGCCGAGGGGATTGGCAGATAAATTCCATTCCAGGAAATACCTACTTTTCACCAAATATATTTTTTGGACCCTTAAATGTGACAGGCAGTGACCCTATCGCTGGACCTAAGTATTGTTACACAGGCCTCAACCAATTCTAGGCCTGCAGGTTCTTTACTATGTTTTCATTCATCATCTAAGTGGTGATACATATATACCTACTCGTAAGTTTTCCAAAAACTCATTGTTACATGCCTTACTAGAATTTGGTCCCGAGCCTCACGCATGACTGGCGGGCTCAAAGCCTACAGGGCTATTACCTACTACTCAGTATTTGTTCTGCTGATTGGACAATACACTTATTTTTCTCATTTTATTACATAGTTGTTTTTCTTATCATATCTACACCACCTACTGCCACATTTCAAGTTGGTACTTTGTCAGTACCTTTTTAACTGCATAATCATTTCTGGTGGTTTAACTCAGTTAAGATTTATGGTTTTTGTAATCTCATTATATTGTAGACTGGAATGTTTTGATATAAGTATGTATTGTATACTATATGTACTCGTATAGTGATATGTACCTACGTATGTAGTATCTACCATACCAGTATAGTAATGTGCATGTATACTGTATAGTTTTCATAAGAAATAAAATTAATAAGTCATATCCATGTCTATACAGTAATTTAAAAAATTTCATGCTCTGTCGCATCGCATCACAGACTTGGAACTTTTTTTATTAATGATGGGCTTGTTCTTGACCCCAGACAGCCAATTATACAATTTTTTTAGACCAAAGCCCCTACCTACATTTAATAAAACTATATTTCGTTTTTATTTCAGGGCTTATGTTCATATTTACAAAAAGAATGCTCTCAAAGTCAACTTCACAATGGGGTTGTTGTGGGATATGATGGCAGATATAACAGCAAAAAGTGAGTTAATAATTACATTTAACTATTGGAAATATAATAATATACTTTTCACACCACATGCCCAAATATATACGTAAAGAAAGTCATTATTAACCAGCGGGTTATAATGAGATTCAGTACAATATTATGACCCGGCGGGTTATAATAAATTCGTATGAAAAATTGTTCCATAGAGACCTACAGCAAAAAGAACTTATTTGAAAATCGAACTGGCCACTACAAGCCACATTAGCCAAATTAGCCTTGTATCGGACGGGCTACGTGGGTATTGGCAATCAAAGGTGGTTATTAAGAAACGACCTAATTATTTATTCAATGTACTACGTATACAATAATAGGCGTAACGAGCGAGAGTAGCGTTTTTGGCCAGACGTCCCACAAGTGGAAGCAGGTGACCGCAAACGTTCCCTTTAGACCTCAAGGTAGCTTTACAGTCCTGTCCCAATATAGTCCCACAAGTGGAAGCTATCTCGGAAGCAGGATAGTAAAGTGCATGAGTCCCTAAGAAGGAATACAATTGACTAGTATCGGCGCGGAGGTCATGTTTCTGCGTGCACCAAACGATAGCGCGTTCTAATTCGATAGTAGCGCCACCTAGTACGCGGCGGTGTAACTAACTTCGCGCGTATCCGATGAATCACGAAGAATGTTATTATGATGTGTTACAGTCTCCCCCTCAGGTTCTGACGTCCCGACGAAGAAACTGAACTCAGTGTAAAGTCTTACTCTTTCCTTGGTCTTCCACGTCTACGTTGTGGGATAACGGTTTCAACTGTCGTGTTGGTTTGAATTTTCCGTGGTCGGCCTCTTCGCCGTAAGGGTTGAACAGGTGTTGGTGCATGGTCGCGTAAACCAATGAAGGGTCTCAACGCTGAAGCATGATATGTTCCAATAACAGTGTCTGGTTCAGTTACATTTGCCAGTCTATACGAAGCAGGCCCGTGTTGATCTATTACTAGATAGGGTCCATCGCAGCAAGGTGAAAATTTTGCGCTGTGACCTTTTGAAGCATTGCTTATTGAATGCACACCAGCCAAGACTAGATCACCTGGTTTATAAACAGGACTCTCTATCCGCCCTCGATCTACGTACTCCTTAACGCTACGGGTTGGCATATCAATGGCGATTTCAATGATATGAGTCACTTCAAGACTTGATGGTCTGTAACTATAACTGCTGGTAGCCCATCAATATAGGTATCCTCTAAATTTGTTCACCGCCCAAAAACTGCCAATGCCTCGCCTTCTATCGTTGAGAATTTTTTCTCGAATAGTGTTAGCAAACGACTGGCGTATTCAAGTGGGTATTCCTCAGCCCTCTCCCCCTGGACGAGAACAACCCCCCATGCGTTATATCGTATTCTGGATGGAGCTGCGCTTCAGTGTTTTAGGCCACTAGTTGGAGCACTAATATGTAACGGACGGGCTACGTGGGTATATACATTGTAGCTCGTCCCGAGTGAGTATATAATATTCGAATGAGACTCGCGGCTTCTCCTTGCGAGATTCAGGTGCCAGGATGGAGAGCTGCGATTATCCTTATCTAAGTGG
Source organism: Ethmia dodecea (assembly GCA_963855545.1). Lineage (NCBI taxonomy): Eukaryota > Metazoa > Arthropoda > Insecta > Lepidoptera > Depressariidae > Ethmia > Ethmia dodecea. The sequence goes on from OY979443.1 coordinate 6,961,838, forward strand.
ATTCTTCAGTTTTTCAGGCCACTAGTTGGACGCCAATTTGTAACGGACTGTAGCTCGTCCCGAGTGAGTATATAATATTCGAATGGGACTCGCGGCTTCTCCTTGCGAGATTCAGATGCCAGGATGGAGAGCTGCGATTATCCTTATCTAAGTGGATTCTTCCGTTTTCAGGCCCCACGTTGGGCGCCAATTTGTATCGGACGGGCTACGTGGGTATTGGCAATCAAAGGTGGATATTAAGAAACGACCTAATTATTTATTCAATGTACTACGTATACAATAATAGGCGTAACGAGCGAGAGTAGCGTTTTTGGCCAGACGTCCCACAAGTGGAAGCAGGTGACCGCAAACGTTCCCTTTAGACCTCAAGGTAGCTTTACAGTCCTGTCCCAATATAGTCCCACAAGTGGAAGCTATCTCGGAAGCAGGATAGTAAAGTGCATGAGTCCCTAAGAAGGAATACAATTGACTAGTATCGGCGCGGAGGTCATGTTTCTGCGTGCACCAAACGATAGCGCGTTCTAATTCGATAGTAGCGCCACCTAGTACGCGGCGGTGTAACTAACTTCGCGCGTATCCGATGAATCACGAAGAATGTTATTATGATGTGTTACAGCCTTGCTTTTTTTTTTTATTGTGTCGCAAAATGTGAGAAAAGGAGAGTATTCTTCTTTGGGATAAAGCTGTTTTCGTCTTCGGCGAGATTGAATCACACGCTACACTCAGGACTCTGTTTTATCGTGACAAAAAACAGTACATACACAGCATAATATGTATATTATAATATGGTCTTAGAAAATACTTATCTATTTAGTTTTCATTCACATAAAACACGAATAATTATTTTAAAAGGTTTTCTTAAGGTCAAGGCATAGAAATAATCATAAACAGAGCAATAATTATAGGTAAGTAATGTGTTTGTAACAATAATAATGTATTTTTTACAAAAGATAACTTATCAATATCGCTTAGGTACTTATCATCGATGTCAAAAGTTGTAAATTATACAAATTGCGTCAGACTCATTCCTCGAACAGTAGTCATAATTATTAAAAATATTAAGATGCAACACATAGATGTGTGTTCTATACAAATACCTACGAGTACATAAGTAATAATTATGACGAATATTACTGCTTATTACAAATATCACCATGTACACCATATTGTCACACTTGTGGTAAAATAAGTTGAAGACTTTTGTTTTAAAACAGTATTGTATTATTACTGTTATATACCTACAGTCTAATTATAGTATACTATAATCAAATTATTTCCTTATTCCTACCACAGATTAATGAGTACTACATGGTTTGTTGTTGGGATGCTGTGATCACAACTTAAAACATGCTATAGCCCTGTGATACCGTGTGTTTGTAACGATCACGCCGGTTAAGCAAAGTTGGTCGCGGTCAGTGAATGGGTGACGGCCTGAGTGGCATTAGTGGAAGGCTACACCCTTAGCTCCTTTTAGTCTTCCGCGGCGAAGTATATGGCCATGTACGTTCGCTTTCATACATTCCGGCGGGCAACCGGGCAATCGGCCATACATTTCGCGGCCGGACCGGACCGCCGGAAACCGGTACGTGTGAAAAGGGGCTTAGTCTCGAATTTTGTGGTGTTTACGCCCCATGGAAGTCGTTAAGCCATAATGGTGCCTTTGGGTGACTTGAAAATTTCTGACAGTTGGTGGCCTCTAGCTTAAACACCGTACCCAATCCACCGTGAACTCACATGGGAGATTATGGCCCATACTTCCTCAAGTCTGAGAAAAGGCCCTTAGCTCAGCACTGGGCTGTTATGGGTTGATTATGTATTGGCACTGTGTAGGGAATGCAATACCGGGATACTGAGATCCCGCATGATTTTTGTGCGATAAATAAAAAGAAAAATTTGTCTTAGAAAAATTTGCGGTGTGAAAAATCTTGTGTCCTGTGTCATATAGCCGTCTAGCATGACTTAATAGTGAAATATCTGAGCTATATTCAGGTGGCAGCCGTGTTTATTTCAGCCCATTTAAAAACACACTTTTTTCAACAGGTGCCGTATGAGTGTTTGTGCACTCGGACCTGCAGGCGTATTCACGGAGCTTCGATATTCGACTCAGTATCTGATCTGTCGAAGATGGGCTATTCACAGATGTCGGTATCGAAAACGAATGTCATATTTGGCATAAGGATTCGGAAAATTTTCCGTGGCTGTCAGAAACGCCTAGAATACAGTTTCTTAAAAAAATTCGGAAAATTTTTCACTCGATCGAATCGACGAAAACGGTATCGAGCCTCCGTGAATACGCTTGCTGAATTCTGTATTTTTTTAAAACTGCTCTACTCGCCTATAACTCTAAAAAAACTATAGTTTCTACCAGCGAAGAAGCAGAGCGCTCCTTTTTCGATGCTGGCTACCTAGTTGAAATAATATGTCAGCAGCCGTTTAGCGGTTGAAAGTATGGAGGAGCGGAGGTGGAATGCTCCTCCATCGTGAAAAGGGAAGATCTTCCGCCAGGCGAGGTGATCGTGCCTGGGGACCGCGGTCCAACGGTTGATGTTGGACAGTTGTATTTATACAAACTCATTAGAAAACTCCGATAGCGCGGTTTAGAACTCGGCCGTCTATTGGCGCGTTCTATGTAAATCGGCCTTCTATTGGCGCGTCCTATGTAGTGTCGCTACAAAAGTATAAATGCTTTATTTAAGCTTTATGATACAAGTAATTTTTGCGGGATACCGCGCAAATACGGGGTTCCCGCGGGACCTCTAATCCCGAAATGACCGGTATTGATATCTTCTCATAACACCACGATGTACGTTTTTTTCTCTTTTACTTTTTTGTAACGAAAGGTAGCGTCACGTACAAACATACAAATTGACTATGGTCAATAGTTTATACCTACAGAGCTACATTCCTAAACATTTGATCCTGGACATACCTAATTTTCTTTTTTTTCTATCTTTAACTCGCAGATGAAGTCATCTTTAATCTTATCGGTTTATTCTAGTAACAACATTATTTAGACTAATGCATAATGATATTATAGTCAGGTATTTACATTTTCGTCGATGATATCATTGAAGTGGGCGATGTTCATAAATTGCAATCAAATATTGAGTTCGAACTGGTACCAGCTACATTTCTGCAGCTGATTCAAGTGCCTTAATAAGTCTGTTTGCTAACATTCCTAGGTACTTGAAATTGTAATTTGTGTTTATTTGTACCTATAGGTAATAAATGTTGTTCTTGGAAGTCTTTCAACTTGTAAAAACAAGTTATAAAAAATATTAAAGTAATAAGTATACCTACAAAATTTTCACGCCAAATGATAAAAGTCTGTTATCTGTCTAATGGCTGTTAGCTTCATTGGTAGTACAGATTTAGGCCCGTGAAAGATCATCATGCATGGAATTCCGCTTGGACACAATTAAAAAAAGTGGACAGGTTTTTGCGACTTACCTATATAGCGGTCTCTCTTTTGAACTGTCCTCAAGTGAAGTTCCGTGCTTGAGGCTTGTTCAGTAATACGGAAAATTTTCACTAGTGTTTGGCCCTGGCGTCTGATCTGTGTTGATAGCGGGATTACAACTACATTTTATATCAAATTATAGATGTCAAACTAATAGTCAGTACTATAAGACAATTTCAGATTTATTTACAAACAAATTTTAAATCATGTACCTACTATCCTCCTCTCTTCTTATGTCGCCGTGCCCTAACTGACAGAACAGGGTCCATAAATTAACTGTAATATTAAAATTAACACATTATTTAACTTTATGGAATGCAGTAAAACTGAAACTAAGTTCAAATGGACCTGTTGGCTTAGTTGGCAGTGAACCTCCCTTCTGAGCCGTAGGTCGCGGGTTCGACTACCGACTGAGTCAAACATTTATGTGCATGAACATACTGTTACGAGTACATACTGTTACTGTACGGTTTCGTGTCTGAATGTTTATATGTACCTATTTGATTATGTTTATCAGATGTTTAGTACCCACAGTGAACGCTCTGCCTAGTTCCTACCTACTAAATAACCGTGTGTTAATTGTGTTTCACAAGTTAGTTATACAGTGTGAGTCTCCATAAAGTGCACATATGAAAATGTGTGAAGCTAGACACATTTTTATCGACGGAAAATATGTAAAAAAAAATCTGAGATTTTATTTTTTATAAATATTTTTTCTTTTGATTACCTACCGTTGACTTTATGTAAAGAAAACGTTATAACTTTTAAAATAAGACGTATATTGTGATAAAATTAAAATAGTTATGATGTAAAATAACAGAAGATACTAATAAAATAAAAAAATACCCGAAAAATGGTACCAAAAAATAATAAAAAGGAACTTTTTGAGGAAAATCTGTATTTTAAATCGTGTTTTTTAAATAATTGTCAAATTTCTCCAAATAATGCCCATATTATAGGTAGTTTTTGTTACTTTATGTTATTTTCCATCGTATTACTTTTCAAAAACCAAAAATCCCGTATCTCTATCCTTATCACAACGTTTACTATGAGTGTTTGAACTAAGTCATTCCGGGTGCTCCATTCAACGCTTGTTCTAGATTTTCCCATTTTATTATTTTTGGTACCGTTTTTTGGGTATTTTTTTATTTTATTAGCATCTTCGGTTATTTGACAACATTACTGTTTTTATTTTATCACGATATACTTCTTAGTTTAAAAGCTATAACGTTTTCTTAATATTAAGTCAACGGTAGGTAATCAGAAGAAAAAAAATTTTTTTTCCGTCTATGAAAATGTGTCTAGTTTCACCCATCTTCATATGTGCACTTTATGGAGACTCACACTGTATACTTCGGTATATATTATATATAGCTCTTTATTATTACATCTCTCCCTCTAGGTTCGCCGAGTTAACCGCGAAAGTGTTCGTGTCATCCAACATCCCCGTACACCTTTTTTCCACTGTCTGTCCGACTCCGCTGGTCGCGTTCGCCACCAGGCTGTACGGTGCGGCCGCCGGTGTGATGGTGACCGCCTCGCACAACCCAAAGGAGGACAACGGATACAAAGTGTACTGGGGCAACGGCTCGCAGATTATTACGCCCCATGACGATAATATACTCGAAGAGATACTTACTTGTTTGGAGTGAGTGATGGTCTTTTTTAAATTATTCAGCCTCACGTTTGTTTCTGGATTACGCGGGAAAATTTGGAATTTTGTTATAACACGTAAACCACCGCCATCTGTCAAGTTTAAGGCTCCGAAATTATAACACTGGTGTAAGGGAATGGAATACATCTGCCAACCCCCTTGGTTATTCTGTTTTAAGCGTGATTACTAAATTCGTCTCCTAGATGCAGACGCAACAATTTGCACGGAACTTTTTATTATGATAGCACAGTTTTATTATCACTATCTTACAGTATCCCCGATGAGCACTGGAACATCGAAGAGATTAGATCTCACGAACTAGTCAAGGACTGCCACCAAGAAGTAACTGCCAAGTACATGGAGTACATCCGCCAATCCCTATCGGAGAAGGTTCTGGATGAAAACAAGATGGCCGCCATTGATTGCATATACAGCGCCATGCATGGTGTTGGGTATAACTACATCGTCGAAGCCTTTAAAGTGGCCAATCTTAAGGTAAACAGTGCTACCTAGGTAAAGATACACCGTACGCAGTATATCTGTACCATTAAGTATAATAAAATGTCAGTCTGTGATTTTAAAATAAATACTAAAATTTAAGCGAAAACTACTATTTATATGTTGCCTAATAAATGACGGTTTTAAAAGAAATTGTCTCGTCTGAGAGAGTGTCTCAAATATGCTCCCAAATAATAATATCTGAATGGTTTCCAATGAAAATTTTATGGACTTATTAAAAAGGAGTTTTAACATAAATTATCAAATTATCGTGATATGATGCATTAAGATATCGTCCAGGGCTTAAAAGTTATATATACTACTATATATACTAGCAGCGCCCCGCGGTTTTACATGCGTAGTTCCCGTTCCTGTGGGAATACGGGAATAAAGTATAGCCCCTATGTGTTATTCTGATGTATAAGCTATATAACTGTAAAGTTTCATCAAAATCCGTTCAGTAGTTTTTGCGTGAAAGAAGAACAAACATCCATCCAGAGTCCAGACAGCCATCCAAACAAACTTTCGCGTTTATAATATTAGTAGGATAGTAGGATATTGATAAACCGAAGCGAAGTAGAGGTGGACCGTATAATAAACTAACAAAACTCTTCCAGGCTCCAATAAGCGTTATAGAACAACAAGATCCTGACCCAGATTTCCCCACCGTGAAGTTCCCCAACCCTGAGGAGGCGGAGTGTCTGCAGCTCAGCATAAAACTCGCTGAGGAGCGAGGAGTCAAACTAGTTCTGATTAACGACCCTGATGCCGACAGATTGGCGGTAGCTGAGTATGATCAGAGGTGGGTAAATTTCATATTCACGATGTGTCCTGAAAATATGTGTACGGCCCTATTACAAAACCATTACAATAATACCGGGGTTTGAAGAGAAGCAGTGTCTTATACAGATGCTGTCACTTTCTTGACAATATTAATATTGAAAAAGCGATAGCATCTGTTTTAAACAAAGTCGAATTTTAAATCCCGTTCTGTAATACATACGGGCCTGGCCCATCATCACGGCGTGGGGCCGTGCCGCGGAACGTTCCCGTGCGATGAAAATACACGGTGCCGTCGTCTTATATTCCGGTGTGATGTTTTAGTCTGGAGGTAGTAAAGTAGTCGTTTCTTTTTAGATATGGACCGCACGAGACGTATGATATCCTACTAATATTATAAATGCGAAAGTATGTTTGGATGGATGTATGTTTGTTCCTCTTTCACTCAAAAACTACTGAACGTATTTTGATGAAACTTTACAGTCATATAGCTTATACTTCAGAATAACACATCCTACTAATATTATAAATGCGAAAGTATGTTTGGATGGATGTATGGACTCTAGATGGATGTTTGTTCCTCTTTCACTCAAAAACTACTGAACGTATTTTGATGAAACTTTACAGTTATATAGCTTATACATCAGAATAACACATAGGCTATATTTTATCCCAGTATTCCCACAGGAATGGGAAATACGCGGGTGAAACCGCGGGGCGCTGCTAGGCAACAAATACAAATTAAAAAATACTAATTTGTTGATATCATACGTCTCGTGCGGTCCATATCTAGAAAGAAACTACTTTACTATCTCCAGCCAGACTAAAACATCACACCGGAATATAACACGACGGTGCGGGCGCCGTGTATTTTCATGGCAACGTTTCCCGGCACGGCGCCGCGCCGTGATGATGGGGCCACGACCAGGCCCTACCTCCGATAGTATTTAAGTTAGAAGGTTCCTTAATAATACGGTCTCGTTGGCCTACGGAACCCTAAATAAGAACCATAGCGTTATATCTAAAATTTTAGACAACTATATTCACGCGCCTATATACACACATCTCACCACTGTAGTTAGCGGACCCCTAAACGTGACCTACCACATGTGAGCTCGTCGCCGGACTGGGGCACAGTGGTTCCATCTTAAAAATCCATGGACTTAGGGTCGAAAGTAGGAATTTCGATCTGATTTTTTTTGTACGTTGGAGAGTTATTTGCCTAGCAATAGTTGTGGGGGGAACTTTTCTAGAAAATTGATATTTTAGGCAAAAAAAAATATACAAGTTTTTTTTGTACGAAGTTCCTGGTACAGGTCGAGATATGTGTAAAATCTAGCCATAACAATTCCTTCACACACGAACTTTCTAACTCTAGTCCTTTTGCAGTCAAACGCCAGGAGCAGAATGAAGTAAAATCCGACATTATTTTAAATTTATTTTAAAATAGAAAACCTAATTAGTTGTACTGTAAACCAATCATAGCCCATAAAGGCAATTAGATAAATACTATACGCGATACTGGTCTCCTATTGGTCGTAAACTGCCTGTTGGCAATAGCAGCTGTGACGACCAATGAGAGCACAGTGAAGAATGGGGGCTTAGTATCGTAGATGACTCATTTGTTTGCGCACTAATATCATTAGCGTTACCCAGAAACGTAAATCATATACTTAAAAGGTACTTAAAAGAGGTAGGTTATTAGTACGAGGTACTTTTTTAGGGTGATGACCTAATGAGTTTTTTAAAATCATTTGACTTCAACAAAAAGTTATAAAACATTGTTATAGTTGGCCACTTACCTACATTTAATAAGAATTAGCGGAATGTTTACCTCCTTTAATGAACTTTTTTGGGTAAATAATATTCAAATTTTGTTTTCAATTGAGTTAGGAACATAAGGTACATACGAATTGTCGAGCAAGATTGAGCATTCTAATTAAAATGTATGAAAAAAAGTGTCTATGTTTAGCGACTCAAATCTCGCGCGGCGGCAAGTGACTGCAGTAGATTTATTTTTTTCTAGGTTGGTAATGACTTGAACTATTATAATTATAAAGTCATCAGCTAGACAAGTTTAAACAAAAAAAGAAAAAAATATAATGTGAATTTCTCCATACAAAAAAAAACTTGTATATTTTTTTTTTTTTGCCTAAAATATCAATTTTCTAGAAAAGTTCCCCCACAACTATTGCTAGGCAAATAACTCTCCAACGTATAAAAAAAAATCAGATCGAAATTCCGACTTTCGACCCTAAGTCCATGGATTTTCAAGATGGAACCACTGTGTGGGGTGCTGATAAACATGCTTCAGAACGAATTATATGTTTTGTCTACGGGTTTTGTATAGTTTTTTAACTATTTCAAGTTGGTTACTATCTAAAAAAGAGCAGTGATAGCCTTACGGTTAAAGAGCCTGCTTCACATGATGATAATCAGGGAGGCACGGGTTCAAATTCTGGCATTTACATTTACCAATGAGTTTATCAAAACTTACGTATATGTACGTAAGTTTTGAAAAACTCATTGGTAAAATTCATCACTAACTCGACGGTGAATGAAAACATCGTGAGGAAACCCGCAGGTCTCAGAATTAATTCTGAGGCATGCGTAACAGACCCGGTCCGGCGATGAGCTCACCATCTATCACGGTAACAGGTCGAATATTCTCGTAAAAAATAGGTAGTTCTAGAAATGGACTAACTCTTCCTTCGGGGATAAAAGGGATGAGTTTTTTTTTTAGTTTTTATTATAAGTACGTAGAAGTTATTAGTATGATATTTACATAATTTAGGTATTTTATATTGCATGTAAGTACGAGTATAATTTTAGATTTTAAATGTAAATATTGTAAGTGAACTTTCTATCAGCTCCAAATCGTGGAAAGTGTTCACTGGCAATGAGATGGGAGCTCTTCTGTGCTGGTGGCTCCTGCAGCAGCAGAGCCCTCAGCAGGAGGTGTATGTCCTAGCCAGCATCGTCAGCTCCAAGATACTGCGTTCCATAGTCCAGCCCAGAGGCCAGTTCGTTGAGACTCTCACTGGGTTCAAGTGGATGGGTGAGTAAATATTCAAGTTGAATATAAGTAGGTACTAACAAACAGATCGCCAGCTGTGTTAAACGTGTAGATCCCTTTTTCCTGTTACGGGGGGTATGCCATTTTTTTAAAACCATCCCGGTCGTGGAGTTGACTCACCAAAGTTTTAAAATCTTTAACCATACTACACGTTACGTACATATTTATCAGTAGATCGACGGTGAAGAAAAACATCTTTACGAAACCCGCCGGTCCCAGATTTGATATTCTGAGGGATGTGTCCGTCCCGGCTATGGACTTACCCCCTGTCACGATTAGGAGTCTAAAAACTACTGGTCAAATGTAAGTAGGTATTTTCGAACTGCAAAACTTCTGCATACCCCTTCGGTCGATAGTCTATTGTCTACTACTACCAAGTATTAGAACTTAGTTATCCGGCGAAAAATGACAAATCTCCCCTTGAATATATCACTCGTAACCTGATTTGCTTCTGGTGCGTTACGACAAACCACAACACGCTGGTATGTTTCTACCTTATTCCATCATATTATTTTTTTTTCATTTAATTACTATTATTTTTAGGTAACGTCACCCTCATCTTAGAAAAAGAGGGAAAACTACCGCTGTTTGCGTTTGAAGAGGCCATAGGCTATATGTGTAATCACCGTGTGCCGGAGAAAGATGGCGTATCCGCTGCCGTACAGGTATAAATCTATATATATAAAACTAGCGACCCGCCCCGGCTTCGCACGGGTGCAATTCTACCACTAAAACCATCCTCTGGAATCACTCTATCTATTAAAAAAAACCGCATCAAAATCCGTTGAGTAGTTTTAAAGATTTAAGAATACATCGGGACATAAGGACATAGGGATATAGGGACACAACAGACCCGGTCCGGCGATGGGCTCACCACCTATCACGTTTAGGGGTGCAATATATCTCTTGAAATGTGGGTATATCCAGTAATGAAATACCTCTGCCTACCCCCTCGGGGATAAAAAAAAGGTGTGAGATTATTATTATTATTATATTATTTATAGTTTATACAGTGTAGGCATCCATTAAGAAAGGATTTTGCAAAATTCTATTATTTTGATAAAAACATTGTAAGAGACAAATAGGAATACAATTACAAAAATATCAGTGAAATCGGTCGAGCCGTTCTCGAATTTTGCGCTGAGCAACATATTATTAGATTTCATTAGACATTCATTTTCAGGGTTCCGTACCCAAAGGGTAAAACGGGACCCTATTAATAAGACTCCGCTGTCTGTCCGTCTGTCTGTCACCAGACTCTATCTTATGAACCATAATAGTCAGACAGTTGAAATTTTCACAGACGATGTATTTCTGTTGCCGCTACAACAACAAATTATACTAAAAAAAACAGAATAAAATAAATATTTAAAGGGGCTCTCATACAACAAACGTGATTTTTTTGCCGTTTTTATAGACAATGGTACAGAACCCTTCGTGCGAGAGTCCGACTCGCACTTGGCCGGTTTTTGCTCTTAGACATAAAATACTAAACGTTCTCTGTCCGTGTTTGTCGCCGTCAAAGTATCCTATTAATATTTCTCAATTTAAAAACAATTTAAATTCAAATTTAATTGCTTCTGCATTCGAATCTTGACCGCGTTTATAAGCAGTCCAGTGTGATTTTTCATTATACGAATTACAAACCGTATGATAAAGCAAATTAAGTTGAATTTGAATTGTTCTTCGCCGCCACCCTGTCTGTCTGCGCTGACAGAAAAGATTACATATTTTGTGTTATACTCGCTGCCCGTCTGCCGCCCCCATTTTCTAATGTCTATATCTCTTCACTATTAATAAAAAGAAATATTTTCCTATGAAAAATAAAGAAATATTTTAAGAAATACTTTACTATTAATAAATAAAGAAATATTTTTCCATCAGGTTGCATCTCTAGCATCCCACTTATACTTAAAGAGTTCCTCGCTTCTGAATCAATTGCACGCGCTCTACAAGGAGTTTGGGTACCACGTGTCCCACAACTCGTACTATATCTGCCACGAGGCTGCCACCATCTCCAAGATATTCATGAGGATTAGGAATTACCATGGACCTGGTGTGGTAAGTTTATAAAGCACTCAATATTTATTTGTAATTAAGATTATGTAGCTATTGTGATAACTGCACGATATTTCGAGTAGAGCATAGAATAACTTTTTATTGTACAGCCAAGAGCACGTGGAGCTTGACACATTTGACTTTGTAAAGTTCTTATTACAATCGCCTTAGAGATCAGACTCGCACTACAAGTGTAAAGTTGTAAAGCTTCATGTGCTCGTGACTATACACCAAAAACAATATAGTATGGATAAAAAAAATCTAAGTACTATAGCGGTCTTATCGCTTTAAGCGATCTCTTTCAGACAACCAAGATAGCTAGACGAATAGGTATGGTTTAGTCCGATTGTGATGTGGCTACAACTGCTACAAGCAGGGATTTTTAAAAGAAGAAAAAAGTTTAAATCTTTAGCACTCTTATTTAGTTCATCACAGAAGGTTCATCAAGCATAGTCGGTCATACTCCATACTCCGAGTTATTTTGATAATGATTTAATGTAGTTGTCATTATACATCATTTCGCGGCAAATATTCAACATTTGAATGTGGAATTCACAATGAATACCAATATAGTTAGTTGTGTACAGAAAAACCCTACCGGTTTATGTGACACTCTTTGGTGAACTTTTCATGTATGTGTTTTAATAAGTTAATAAATATTTAAAAAGAATACACCGCTGCGGAAATTATTCTAGGTGAGACGAAGTAATGGTACCTACTATGAAAATTCCACAACGACACTGCTACCATATTATAACAAAAATTAAATAATGAATTCATATTACAAAACGAAACCTTGAATCAATAATGGTATTTAAACAACTAGCAAAAATGCACATTTTAAAACAAGATTGTAAAATATTATTTAGCATTGTAAATTTCGACCATACATTTTTAGAAATATGTTATAAGCTTTCCTTATGTAAGTTAAATGTAAATTTCTTTGGAAATAAATATTTTTAAACCTAAACAGGTTATAATATTGTTACGAACGCGGGGGTTATAAAAATGCCGGTGGTGAGGTTTAGTTACACTTTATTAAGCGCACTTACAGAGAATACAAAAATAAACAATTACAGTAACTACTACAGTCAGTACTCAAACACAGTCCGCAGAATTGCACTTGAATCGCTTCAGAGATTCCGATCGCTGTCGCTTCGAATAAACAACTGACCCGCTCGACGAACACCGCGGTTTATATAGGTATCGACGGAATTATCTAGACCTTCCAGAAATCCGGAGCACGTACCGTGTGAGAACAATAAGCGAAGATGTAAACAACTCTAAATCGTAACAAGGGAGCAATAATAATCGTTCACTCGCTACAGGCAAAATTCGTCCTTAAACACTTATACACAAGGTCTAATGTTATCTGATACTTATATTTGTTTGTGCGCTGCTTGTTTGTTTGCTTTTATCCAGACGATTTGGAACTATTCTCACACAATGTAGGTGTATTCGAGATAGTCTATCGTGTACGTACTCTGTGCGTAACAATATAAAGGTTATTTTTCGATGTCATATTGTGCGCATCTGAGCTGTAAGAAATCTGCTCCAAACATCATTGCCATTAAAAAATAAATCGTCTGAGACCTAGTTCAAGATTTATTACGCGGCCATCGCCTGCTATAGATGACAGATATACTTCAGAAGCAATGTACGTCAACATAAAGACGATCACCATTAAGGTTGACAATAGACAATAGGTGGTTTGTGCTGTGCTACGCCATTTTGCTCAGTAATCGTTTAACATTAGTTTTGAACATGTTTTTTATGGAATTACAAGGAATATTTGTCTTTGCAATGCCGCTTATAAATTTTGTTATAATTAAGTAAAATTTCGGCCTCGAATTATCAGTTTTTTTTTGTTCTTACCTAAGTATCCAAAGAAGGTGGGCCGGTGCGAAATCGTGGCAGTCAACGACTTTACTGCTGGAGTCAAGATTCCCGAGGAAAAATGCGACGGCCATCATTTGAGTGAGCATAAGTTCTTCTAATACCTAGATTATTCCTCGGACATTATCGCGTTAAGAGGTGGGATTGATTGGCTGACTAACTGATGGATCAACGCACAGCCGAAATCGCTGAAGCAGAAAATTTTGCACCAAGGTTCCTTAAGTAACGTACGTGAGCCCTAAAAAGGGTTCTTTGGAAATTCCTACTGGAACAGGAATAAACACCCTAGTCACTCAATTGACACTGAATTTTACAGGGGTACTTGGCACGGGGTTAGACATAGACTACAGCAGCGGAGAGATGGTGATGTTCCGATGCAGCAACGGACTCAGTGTGACGGTACGCACCAGTGGTACCGAGCCCAAGCTCAAGTACTACACTGAGCTCGTCTGCAAAGCTGACACGCCGAGGTGAGAATTGCAGGAGTATTTTAATAGAATTATGCAGTTACATTATGGCGGCTACAAAGTCCCCGTCACGACAAGCTATAAATATAAAAATTATATAAATATAAATATAAAAAAGAAAAGCTAAAAAGTACTCGAACTTCTACTAACTACGTAACGACAATCATGAATTATCCAAATCTAATCAACTTACATTGATACAGGAGTATTACGAAACTAAAAAGCAATTTTAATTAGTCGGACTATATTTTTGCGATATGACGCTGTCATTCAAAGTTTTGTCGTATAAGGATGCGGGATTGTAAACATTCTGTCTGCCATTTTGAAGTGGACGCGTCACGCTCAAATAAACATCATAACGAGAATAGTATTTATTATTTGATCCAAATGTCGCAAACCACTGAATGATTGTTTACATAATTTATATCTCCACCTGAGGATAATTACATTGTGTTGCGTTGCAAAAATTAATTATAGGGGACATCGGGCAGTCTAAGGGCCTGCGCAGATGAAGGACTTATGTCCGCGGAGGAGTAAAAGTAGTAGTCACGTTAGTTCTATTTTTTTCGGGGATTCCAGCGTACTTTTGTCCAGTCCGGTCTCTCGGTGTCCTCGGTTATTCGGGAGGCTTTTTATATCCCTTGTCATAATCGTCCTCCCCAGCTCCGCTTGGCACTTGTTGTGGTGACCTTTGTTTGGGAGCGATTTTTCCGCTTATGAGTTACTAAGTAAAGTAAAGGACCGAATTATATGAGTGGGTGGTTTAAACTCTCAGATCCTTCATTACTCGTTCAGAAGTAGAAAAGTCGCTCCCATAAACTATGAAACAGCGCCGTCAATAAGCGGAAGCGGGTTTTCCTTTGTAGTTGTTTCCTTTGTTGTTAGCGGCCAGTCTGGTGCTCAGTTTTATTTTAATAAATAATGTAACAAACAAAAATACAACAATATAAACGTCTGCAAACGATTAATAAACGGGTCTTACCCGTGGTTCACCTATTGAGTCCACCTGGGTGGACCATGGCAAATTATTTTTACCCATCGACCACCCAGGTGGACTAAAGTGAACCATAGGAAATATTTTTTACACGTGGTCCACCTGCTATAATTTTTGTGTAGCTGTAATTTAACTTCTCACTTACTTCCTCATGTGTGGGAAAAAAAAGACCCTTAGCTAGGGCTGTGCTGTTACGGGTTGATGATGATGCAACTTAACAATTTTGTTTCACTTCACAGTGAACAAAAGGAAATGAAAGTGAAGCTAGAAGAAATGGTCCAAGAGTTTGTTGAAGAACTGCTACAGCCAAAGGAGAATGGTTTGCTATGTTAATCAAAGAACGTTTAAAAGTCAATGACTTTTTATATAGCATATTTACTAACATTCCAAATAGCAAGATAAATGTTTTATATGATTATAAATTATTGTTTTCGCTTGAAAGTAAAACACGCGTAGGAGTAAAAAATAATACCAAAGCAAGGTCTGAAATGAATTCTGTGATAGAATTGTTAGGAGCATACGGCTAATTTAAATCATCAAGAATAGGTACATTATAGCGCGTATCAAGGAATTGTTATCTAGTGTTTTGCGCGTATAACACAAGTGCTGTAATGAGTGTTTGCTTGTACACTAAAACTGAAAGTCGTTTATAATCTATCTGTTATGTATCTGTAATTTAATAATCTGATATTAGATCAAATTTTATGTACTTATACTTGACTACCTACTACTTAAATAAATTGTAGCCAAATTTTTGCTTTATCTTTATTATATATAAATAATAATCAATTAATGACATTATTCAACAAATCAATCAAATCTATACAAAGAAATACTCAAATATTTATCTAAACATCCACTATTTGTAACGATTAATAACATAAAAAGATTTAAGTAACAAAAAAATATTAATTAACAAAATATCCGGCCATATTTTTTTAAGATCACAGAAGGAAACCAAAGAAGGAAATTGGTTATTCAAAAGTGCCCTCACCATACTTTTGCTCCCATAGACATATAACTTTAGACGATTTCGAATAAAATAACCCTATTATCGATCGATCGCCGACGCAGTAGTGCTTCTTGTATATATTATTGCTCTTTTTCTGCCTCCAACGCCGCTGCGATTATCGCCGCCGCTGCAGCCGCCTCTTCAGCCGCTTTCTGCGCTGCTTTTTCCTTCAGGTTTATTTCTATAAGGTTATCCAATTCCGGACTCAGTAGAACGGCTAGTCCCGCTGTGGTTGGCACCTAAACCAAAGTGAGTTACATCAGTTATTTACCTAATTAAAAATCTATGTGGTGCTGTTAATACAAACAACTTAATCTACTTTAGAAGTACTCATACCTTTTACCACGGCAACATCACCGAAGTAACGAAAATTGTCAGCTGCTTATGAGTGCACATTCAATTAATAGAGCAGTTAACTGTATCGAAATTAAATCGTGAGTGAAAGCTTATCTTAAATGACCTCGAAACATGTGTAATAATTTTTATTCAACAATTTTAAAATAATAAATAAAACCTAACCCTTACTTTTGGCTTTTGCCGTAGCCGTGTAAAAAAGGGAATAATTTCAATTCTAATATATTTATAACAATTTTCCAAAGCAATTGATATACACGCATCAGCTCAAGAGTTGCAAGTGTATTAAATAAATAATAATAATACATAATTTTGCGTTTCGACAGAGGGCAATGTAACTGATTTGGCTAGGCAGTGTTGCCATGCAAGCGTCAGTGTCCCACGGACGATCAAGGACTACTGCTACATAAACATAACACAAAATTGGGGTATAAAATAAATAATGTATTAGACCTCGGCAAACACGGGCTTAGCAGCATCCCATCGCTCGATGTGGTTCTCGATGATCTTGACACACGGCGCCGCCTTCGGAATGATCTTACCCAGGACCCTGAACAAGAAATAAATATACTCACGCCGCTTATCCCCGAGGGGGTATACCGGTATAATAACAAAACGGTATCAGAGATAAACATTTCTTACTCGGGACCTAATTTAGATAATTTGTAAAAAAAACTACATAAATAGGTACTTATTATTTAACATTCACATGATCAAAAACAAAGACATCCGACGTCACATCAGTGTGGCTCGGGTTGAAATCCTGGCATGTACCTACCAATGAGTTTTTGAAAACTTACTTACATATTTATCACTAGCTCGATACTGCCTCATATAATAAACAAAGATTAAACAAAATAAATATGAATAATATTACGCCTTTCATCCCCGAGGGGGTAAGCAGAAGTATTACATTTTTGGAAATACCCATGTTTCACCAGATTATTCCTCGGACCCCTAAACGCGATACGCGGTGAGCCGATCGCCTGTTACACATCCCTCAGAATTAATTCTGGGACTTGCGAGTTTCCACTTTCCTGGCGATGTTTTACTTCACAGTCTACATTCTAGGTATTGAATGCAAACCTTTACAGGGGCACACAATCTAAGTGTACCAAATTTCTGAATAAAATGTGTGACCCGAACTGATCCTACCTACAATATGAAGAATCTAATGGTTGGTTCATTGTCCTTGACTATGGAATCCTAAAAATGACCAATAAACACTCTCAAAGAGTATACGAACTCAAAAAGCGGTATGCAAGTGGTGGTGAGGAAATGTATCTCGAGCTGTGGAATGAAGCATCTGTCGCGGTCCATCATCATGGGGGGCAGGTCGCCGCGGCTCTTCTCCACGTCGCCTTGCTTGAAGAACTCCGTCAGCACCGCCGCCTGAGCAATAAGCATCACTATATTTGATACAAGCGACCCGCCCCGACTTCGCACGGGTGCAATGCTTAATACTAAAACCTTCCTCTTGAATCACTCTATCTATTAAAAAAATCCGCATCAAAATCCGTTGCGTAGTTTTAAAGATTAAAGCGAAGTGCACATTATGAGAAGTGCACCAACTGCGAAATGCACCTTTTTTGTCGAGTGCTCATTTTGCGAAGTGCACATTCTGCGTCAGAGCCATAGGGATATAGGGACAGAGAAAGCGACTTTGTTTATACTATGTAGTGATGTAGTGAAGATAATCATGAACATTGGAAAAGTTATAGCCGGTTAATGAAGCCACCTCTCATTCTGGCTGGCATGTACCTAGTACTAATGTGTTTTCTAAAAACTTACGAAGGAAGTACATATGTATGACTAGCTCGACGGTGAAGAAAAACATATGTACATACATATGCTCACGCCTCTTTCCCGAAGGGATAGGCAGAGACAATAGCCCGCCACCTGCTACGATCCTGACATACCTCTCGCGCCTCATCCACATCCACCAATCGGTTCATACATGTTCGTCGATTCCGGGTACTCTTCATCTGGCTTTTCTTCAATCCATCGCCGATCTGATCGATGCAAGAACACCTAGGTCGCCCTCGGCCACTCACAATCCCCTTGTGTAGGTATATTTGTTTCGTTAGACGCCTTTCATCAATCCGCTCGATATGTCCAAACCACCTGAGCATTGCCTCAGTCTTAGTCACTACATCCTCTTTCAAGCCACAACGCTCTCGGATTACACTACTCATTCAATCAATTGTACTTCACTCATGCTTAGCGAGCGCTATCATACATTAAGGTGCGAACCAACACATCGAACACACACAGTGAAGAAAAACATCTTGAGGAAACCCACAGGTCCTATAATTAATTCTGAGGCATATATAACCTGCCAACCGGTACCAAGTCAAATAAGGGTTCACGACCGAAGTCGCCGGCATCCGCTAGTAAGTATTTAATAAATCTCGGATATGCGGATGAGAAGGCGCTACATAATCACTAACAGCAGTTTTCTTGATGCAGTCCCAGTCTTTGAGCTGGTCGCTGAGGTCGGCTGCATTCATGAGCAGCGCTGACAAAGCTGCGTTGTGCACCCGATTGCCCTTTTGAAAATCGTTCGCGATCTGTTTGTACTCGTTTATGTTCCTGCAAATTGCCAAAAGAACAAAAAATCAAAAATCTGTATTAGACAAATCAGGAACCCTAATGTTAATAAAATAATTGATGAAATATCTAAATGGTGAAGCCGGAAACAAACTGGCCACGCTCCGCGCCAGCGCGCGGCGACACACCCCGCGTTGCCAATATATTTGCAGATTAACAATGTATCGCGCAATAGGCTATTTGACTGTATCCAAATGGAGTTGTGACTGTTCAAGATCATCCCAAAACACCACATTTTGTGTATTTCGCCACATTTTTTCTAACCACAAGGAATACCTACCTAATCTTCTATAATATAAAAATGAATCGCAAAATGTGTTGAGCGCATAACTTACCAACGCCTGGGCCAATTTGGCCAATTCTTTTTTTTAAATGTTCGTTGAAGTTCAAAGATGGTTTTTACGGCGAGAAAAATCAAATAATTGAAAACACGCGGGAACGGGAACGGGAACTACGCGGGTGAAACCGCGGGGCGCTGCTAGTAGATAATAATAACTAGTGGGACACAATTCACACGCAGTTATTTAGTCCCAAACTAGGCAGGGCCTGTACTATGGGTATATAGGTACTAAACATCTGACACGAAGCCAACACAAACGACAGTTCACGCACACAAATGTTGGCCCGGGGATCGAACCCGCGACCTCCGACTCAGAAGGCAGGGTCACTATCACTACCAACTGAGCCAACAGGCCGACCAAAACGAGACTCACTACACTATTTTTATAACGTTTCTAAATTAAAAAAATAAATCTAAGTATATAGGTCTACTCAATCATCACGATCGGTTATAGTGTAGGTAAATATTAAGTATACTTAATAAATAATATAACAATAATGACTAACTTGAAGTAATTCGCCAAGTCGGAAGCGAGGACGTAGTCGCGGAGTATCATGAGGGCTCGGTCGTACTCGCGGCGAGGCAACGACTCCAGAATATCGCAGCCCTCGTGGTTGAGGATGCACATCGCCTGCGCCAGGTGATGACGCTCCATCACGCTGCCCTCGCTTGAGTACAGAGCTGCTAGCGTCGTTTCTGACATAA
Source organism: Ethmia dodecea (assembly GCA_963855545.1). NCBI lineage: Eukaryota > Metazoa > Arthropoda > Insecta > Lepidoptera > Depressariidae > Ethmia > Ethmia dodecea. Next base: position 6,981,742 of record OY979443.1, read on the forward strand.
CATGTTTCATAGGTATCAGGCCTACAAAGTAGGAGTAGGAGGGGTAGCGTGGTGGGAGATAACCCGCGCCTGCTGCCCCGATGGGGGGAGAGCATACAGTGGCGGACTAAGCCTGTCGGATGCCCTGTGGAGGTCCCAGGCCCAAGGCGGGCATCTGATCCTGGGAGGCCTTCAAATTTAGTGTTGCTTTAATCGTATTTTATCTATGGTGACTCCAACGGAGTCCAACCAACATCCAACTGCCTTTTATCGATTGTTTAGGATTTGATTAAGAGCACTTTTCGCTAAATTCGGAGGCCTCCCAGGACCAGAGGCCCGGGACGGACCGCCCCTTCCGCCCCTACCTTAGTCCGCCAGTGAGAGCATAGCCGGCCGAGTCACGGAAGAAACTGTTTCCCGGGACTCGGACTCAGGGCTAGAGCAGGAACATCATGGGGCGTTTTTAGTCAGTGCACCGAATTGCACGCAAGCCTGACATAACCTGGTTGTCGTCCCCGCTACCACTAGGTATGTGTGAGGCATTTTCCCCATGTGAAAGGAAAAAAAAAGTATACTTACCTACACAACTTCTGCATTAGCGTAGTTACGTCAAGGACACGGAGATACGTTAATTACATTATACGGAATATATGTCATTTACTTAACTTTAACAATAAGTTACTACCTACTTATGTAGGTATATCTTCAACTATTATAGGAGCAATATTTATTTAAGTATTTGTAATCGCGTTTTCGAAGACGGCTCTAACGACTTTGATTATATTTTAATGCCCGGCGGGTTACGGGGTACGACGAATCCAAAAGGAAGGGTATCTTTTACTCGTCTTACTTTTGAAGCGTCAGAATTTGACTTTATTCGAGCCTATTCAGTAAATAGGAGCTTAGTAAAAATTGTTCTTTATTTTATTTTTTATTTTCATTAAGTATATTTTTAAATCTTCTAAATTTTTTGTTAAAAGTATCATTTACAACATAGCTTACGGCCTTGAATGTGGAAGCTGTTGGTAGTCCCACGGTGATCCAAGTCATGCACGAGGCCCGCCACAATGTACATCAGACCTTGCAGATCTCTGACAATGCATGAATCAACTGTGAGTATGTCGCAGACAGACAGATTAATTAACATAAAATTAAGCTAAATAAATATGTAAATTTAATAACAGCAGTAAATAAGTAACAATGTCTTTACTGTAGGCAAATTACGTATTGGTTAAATCATTTGAAAAGAAAGTATGTAGGTACTTACGTCCCTACGTAGATACCTACAGCTATGTATTTGCATTGTACCTAATTGCATCAAATAATTTAAAAGTAGCACTCAATTATCCCTATGCCCATCGCTAATCTCTACTACCTATTATGTGGTATCAGTAAGCAAAAAGTCCATTACATCACCCTAATTAATAATACGTCATCAGGTCATCACTTACGTAAAATACCCTTGCGGAACGAGCTTGAAAGACACGAGCGCGGCGTAAGCCCACTGCGCCACGTTGAACGCGTGGAACCAGCTATGGTACGGCACGTCGCGGTAGCCCTTCTTTACGAGCAGAATGAATCGAGCCAACTTGGAACTCTTTATCATGAATCTGTGGAATAAGTTTATGAGGACACAAAGGTCCCAATGTACTTAGATTTGTGTCGGCATTAGCGTGAGAGTGAAATAAATCGTTATTATGTGTGATGCTGTGTCAAAGCATACAACATTTGCTTATCAAAACTGCTTTCGTTTATTGTAGACTATTCATTCAGTACTTAAGTTCCGTTTATATGGATAAACGCGCAGCCGCATTAGGCAATCAGGGGGCCTACCACCGTCCTTCGATTTACGATATTTCGGCCGTTACTTCCGACCGATCGGTGTCTAATAGTGACACCACCGTAGCATCGACAGTTACATAAAGGTTTAGTCACACGCTTACGAGGAGCTTATCAATATTTAGATCAGCATCTATTTCCGAGTGCCTCAACAGTCGCTCGCAGCTTAGGCGGTGACAATCCGTGTTATTAGACGAGTAAAGTTACTATTTGCGGATTTAGGTAATTCAGTTCAATTCCACCCTAAAAAAATATATAAATATTAAATAGTAAGCAGAGTTGTTACCTACTTCTTAACGAAACCGAGATCATAGAACATCCTGAAGCAATAACAGGGCAGCTCGCGAACGGGAAGCGCCCGCGGATTAAAATGCAGGCTGGGGAAGTGCGGGTGTAGATGGAACCCAGTGCACTCTAGAAACCGGTCCACCTCCGTATCACTCACCTGGTGAATAAGGGTCGATAAGGGTATTTGACTCTATCGAAATAAAATTTCGAGTTAAATTAAAATTCGTTAAAAAGGTTAGCCCAACACACCTCTGATGTATTTTAATTTTACAATTACAACAAATTTTAAATTAATAAGTAATACAATCAAAAAAGCATAGCAATTCAATAGGTGCTAAAAATGCTGAGGTCAGTAGGTACATTTTCCATAATAAATTTTAGTTTAGATCATACCTAAACAGTAGGTAACTAACTAAATTGACTATGGCAACAATTATATTCATTCATTCATACAAACACACGTCCCTCCTTACTCCCATTCTGAAGAAGGACATAGGCTACAACAGTGCATAATTCAGCCTGTCGAAGTCATTGAAGTAGGTACCTACCTACTTTCTTGCAAAAAATTATCCGAGGTGATTCGGCAATATGCGTTAAATGAACTTATGAAAATGTTGTGTGTTTGTTTATTATAGTGTAGTTAGGTGATAAGCCTATACCTTCAGCTGTACCCAACCCCTCCCAAACCGATATACCTAATACAATTACATAATTATTCTGTGACAAAATCCTGAATCCGCCCTAGGTAGGTACCTACCTTCATATGGTACATAACCAGCTCATTGGCTAGAGTGTTCCTGATATGGGCCTCCTGAATCTTCTGATAGACGACAGAGTGCATAATGCACACGCCGCAGTAGATGCTGAAGGCGAGTGCCATCTCTTCGTCCATGCGGTCGAAATACGGGTCTCCCACCTTATTAATTAGGGCACCAACCCCTATTATACCGGTTTGCTCCCGGATAGGAAAGCAGATCATGGACCTGAAATAAAAATTTATTGGTACTTACGCAAAATGTTTGCTCCTCATCTAGGAATGAAAGTCGAAGAAATCGAAGAATGGTGTTTTTATTTGTTTTTTCAATTTCATTCCAAAATTAATCCGAAGAATGACAAGCACAAAAGTACCTAGTCGTACCTAGTATATCACGTCTTGCTGCATTACTTTCAGTAGGTACAGCTGCATCATTTTGTACTTACTACATTATTAAGTAAACGAGAATAATTCGTAGAAAAATCAACATAAATATGCTAACGCAATTTGTCCCCGAAGGGGTAGGCAGAGGTGTTCCATTCCAGGAAATTCTTACTTTTTACTAGTATCTATACCTATTTAATTTTATTGGACCTAGAACTCTGCCGTCTATTGGCGCGTTCTATGTAGTGTCCCACTCTCTACATCACTCCCCCTCCAAGACTGGAGGCCGATTCGATTTCTTGTGCTGCGTCGTTGCTTCGTAGGTTGCCAGTGCTGCTCCAAGTCTGCGGTGAGTCGAGACTGAGCGGGTTGCTGCGACTGTTAAAGTGCCCGTAAGTTCAGTGTGCAGAGACCGCCACGCCGGCGAGGGTGACCAGCCGCTGTAGATCCGGATGTGGGCTGCGGTGAACTGTGCGTGGGCCGAGTGCTGTCGCTGTGAATGAAGAGCCTGCAGGACCAGGTAGCACCGTGCGTCGGCTGCGTATGGACCTGATTGGGCGAGATTCTGGCTTGCTGTGCTACTGCTGCTGCTGACCTCGAGTTTAGATTGCTGCGGGAGTGATGTGTGATGGCAATGCGATGCTGCGTCTGAACTCCAGGTGTTCCAGAAGGTTGCGTGTTCATAACGTCGGGGTGACCAGTTTAGGGACAGCGAGGGTGACTGCCACTAAGCGAGGTCGAGGGCGATGAGGGTTGCGGAATCAAAGATGTTGCTCGTGTCGAGAGTCGAGATCGTATGTGGTCGGTGATCGGATCTGACCTCATTTAGTGAGCTACCCAGTAGCGTAGCGTGGCGGGGGCAGGGGGGGCGGTCCGCCCCGGGCGGCACTTTTTAGGGGGCGGCAAAATTTGACAATAAAGAATAAAAATATATTTTTTTATAGATACAAACTCGCTAGTTGTTAATAAACGTGCTTGTAAAACTTTGAAAACTTTGCTGAAAAGTTCTCTAGAATTCATGTATGTACTTCGTAATGTATAATATACATTTGAAACACGTATATAAGAGGGCGGCAAAATTTTCTTCCGCCCCGGGCGGCCGACAACCACGCTACGCCACTGGGGCTACCTCTATTTATACCAGTTGTGTACATATAAATAAGGAGGGTAGATACATTTTACAAAACTCTGTAGGTGGGTACCGACCCCTAAACTTTATCAGGTGCAAAGAGTAAGACACAGTCACTATATTTTTCGTTTAACTTGCTTGGAATACCTACTCTACAGAAAGTACATCTGATTGCCCTGATCTGATTGGCTGTCAAATTAAACCATCCTGACAGAAACTGGTTTACCCCGAGGACACAGTCAATCTTTACTCACAAGTATTCAATTTATTTTATTAAAATACTACAATTTAAGACACTTTTTGTGTGTGTAGATAATAATTTATTGTAAGTATCCGAATAAAGTCGAATACCTACTTGCAATCGACTCCTGGAATACTATCGATGTTTACGTTAAAAGCAGGATGTTCTTTTGCGTTCTTCGAGTTGATGAGTTCGCCCGTTTTGATGGCCAATCCGGTGATGCCGACATCCAAAGGAAAGCGGCGCACCACTTCCTCCTACGACATTCCCGCAAATAATGTACAGTTCACGAGCCTTTGAGTTTTTCTTTAGTGTGACAGGACAGAAACTCAAAATACTGCACTGCACTATGCCTGCTACTGGCTTTGAGTGGTGCAGCAAAGCTAGTGTCTGTATATAGGCGCGCTCAAATAATGCAAAGCCTCGCGAACTGTAAAATGTAATTAGTAAACTTATCAACTAAGGTAGAGCTCTCCCTCATAGGGTATACGAAGCATAGCCTACTACGCTACTCTCTCGCATGTTGGTATAAGAAATTGACGAACCTATACTGAATTTTCCTACTATTTTTCTTTATATAGGTACCGACCTACGAGCTAGTAATACATACATCTGACATGCGAAATGCATGAGAAGCAAGCTTAGGTTAGAAAGGCAAAAATGTTACAGCCTGGGGCGACAGAATGAGAAATCCGGAGAAGAAAGATTTTGTTCAATAGACATCTCTTTCTCGTTAGCAAATACCTACGAGTGCGTTACTCCAGCAGAAATTTGTCGAATATCGGCATTTGAGGGATACAGATAATTAGTTGTCCGGCTTCTGTAAATGTTGTGCAGATTTAAAAACTTGTATTGCTTACAGTTTTTGAGTAATTCAAGAAAAACAGTTTCCGCTGGAGTAACGTTACCCCAGCGGCAATTTTTTTTTTCTAATGGGAATATTGAAATAATTTTTATCTACATAATTAGTTTTCATGACGGAGTAAATGTTGCGACTTAATTTGAATTTGTATCGTTAATGGTTCCGAAGATATTCAAAAATTTCAAAATGCCGCATTTTTGATGTTTGCGTTTTTCGCTGAATTTCGGAAATGGTTAAGTGCACTATCATAATTTTTTGTACATGACTTCTTATGTCTTATTCCTAATTAGTTGTGAAATAAAAAATTAAAAATAATTTACCGTTTAGGAGTTATGTAAGCAAATAGAAAAACCCTCTAATACGTCCTAGCACTTCGGATAAGAAGTCTAGAGACTTGTTTGAAACGTTATTTTGTAGCTTGCAACTGCTTTCAGGTGTTTGTGAAGTTTCATTAGTATCCTATAAGTAATTAATAAATTATAATGAAATTTAGCTCAGTTTGGGCCTCGACGCGCAGAGCGCTATTTAACCCCCTATTAATGGACTTTCTTGTGGGATTTTTTAACCGAATAATACGTAAATAATTAGTTATATAGTTCAATTTTATACTTGTGAAATTTCAGCATCGTACAATCAATAATTAACGAGATAATCAAAAAATACACATTTTAAGTTATCTACCGTGGTAACCCGACCGAGTTTAGATGGTCACAGAAAAGCGGCCGTTTAGTACATTATGCTAACATTCTAAAACACGTAGTATAATAGTCTTTCAAGTTCGGTACAGACGCGTACATTATCTTTTGAGTACCTATTGATTTAATTTAATTTTTTTTGGAGTTTCACATAAACATTTTATATATTATGCCATTATCCTAGCAGTCTTCTATACTTAAATCGAGCTTAATCTTCGTAGGTACCTATTAACAGTTATTATAAATGTGTAGTGCTTCTTAACTTTTTTCTTTTTCTGTGGGTTACTTGTTCCACCAAGAAGGACATTAATTGGTAAACAAGGTAGGCTACAATGTATAAATATACAATATTATTATTATTGTTTATAATTGTATATTATACTTATACATTCGCATCATGAAAATAATATAATAATCTAATAATATAATATAATAATATAATCTCACGCCTTTTTTCTCCCCGAGGGGGTAGGCAGAGGAATTCCATTACTGGATATACCCACATTTCACGAGATATATTGGACCCCTAAACGTGATAGGTGGCGAGCCCATCGCCGGACCGGGTCTGCTTACACATGTCTCAGAATTAATTCTGAGACCTGCGGGTTTCCTCACGAATAATCTAATCTCACGCCTTTTTTTATCCCCGAGGGGGTAGGCAGAGGTATTCCATTACTGGATATACCCACATTTCACGAGATATATTAGACCCTTAAACGTGATAGGTGGTGAGCCCATCGCCGGACCGGGTCTGTTTACACATGTCTCAGAAATTCTGAACGGATTTTGATGAAATTTGGTATGGAGATAACTGAGTACCCGGGTCAACGTCTAGATTACTTTTTAGTTCTGAAAAATATCTCATTTCCACGGGAAAATATAAAAACTGGTTACAAAAGACAAATACGTATTATTCACCTCGAAATATGAAATATGGTATGTAGGTGTCTTAATGTAGTAGGCAACCGCTATGAAGGGATTTTTTAAAATTCTCACGGGAACGGGAAAAACAGGATCCGCGCTCAACTCGTTGTTTGAAATATCGTATGTATAGGTGTCTTATGTCGTAGGCAACCACTATAAAGGGAATTTCAGAACTTGCCACAGGAACAGAAATAAACTGGATCCACGGCACCCGCTGTTTAAAATATCGTGGTCTTATATGTCTTAGGAAACCACTATGAAGGAATTATAGGAAATTCCCACGGGAATGAGAATAAACTGGATCCACGATACCCGCTGTTTAAAATATCATGGTCTTACATGCCTTAGGAAACCACTATGAAGGAATTATAGGAAATTCCCACGGGAATGAGAATAAACTGGATCCACGGCACCCGCTGTTTAAAATATCATGGTCTTACATGCCTTAGGAAACCACTATGAAGGAATTATAGGAAATTCCCACGGGAATGGGAATAAACTGGATCCGGGCGGGAAAAGCCGCTGGACACCCGCTATGTAGTAAAATTTTACACGCGAGATTTAAAAAATCTTTCACCAATTGAAAGCCTACTTTTCTGGGAGTATTATATTATAGATTAGAATTTTCCCACGGGAACGGAAATGAAACCCTGGGGTTAACTCGTCGAACCACTGAAAGATCAGGATGAGGCTGTGATCGATCGGCAAAGGCAACCTCTCGACTCGACGATGACAAGTCAACATTTAATTCTATTTCATCAAACATTCTTTTTCGAAATTAATATAGGTAGGTATGGCAGAGACAAAACATCGTTTTTGAAAATTAGTACATAACTTAACAAAAGCAATGAAAAACAACAATATTTTTTTCATACCATCTATTCGAAAAGTGACGTTTTGGTCCTCAATAACAGGGATCAAAGTAAGTCTTTTCCGATAGGATCTTATTAAGTGCGAATAAAAGTGTTTTGAATTTGGAATTATAAATATCCCGCAACATTCTTAACCAAAGAGATTAACAAAATAAGTTTGCATCTAAGGTTGGCGCCACTGCAGCTTAAGTACTTTATCAAAACATTAGTTCCATTTTTCGCCGCATTAGGTTGACAAGCATAGAGTAACTTATATGCTGACAAGGCTGAATGGCGTTCGATGGTTGTGTTGTGCCACACTGTCAGAAAAATTGCTGTGGCAATGCGCGCGCTTTCGAATAGGGTTGTGTCCTACCTAGTCAAATCAGTTACTTTTTACGATCTGTCAAAACGAAATTTTACTATGGAAAATGTACTGAAATAGCAAACCGTGACGTCATAGTTTGTACTACTCAATTGCAGCACTTTTTTTGATTGTTTTATTATTTTTTAATTTGCTATAATTGTAAATTGAAAATCGAAATACATATTTTGAGGTGTTTTGGGATAATCTTTTTAATGTATGACTACTCGCAATTTAATTTCGATGCTGTCAACTACCCAATTCCGACATCGCATTGTTTGTGTATTTTATATTTTAAAATGTATTCAAGTAGCAGTGACTGCAGTGATAGTTAAACACCTTAAAACTCACTACGTTCGGGATTCTATCCTAGAATCATTCACTATGTTCGTGATTTAAAAAAACGCCCTCGCCGTAAAAATATAGTTTTGCTCCCTCATGACACAAACTACTATTCCCACGTTGTAGTGTTATTTGTTTTATTTTTTCAATTAACAGCTTTTTATTTGTAAGCCATAAAAATATAATTATATAATCAATACTTTTCCAATAAATAAAAGCAAGTTTCATTGCGATGGAACATTAAAGAACACTTAGCACAATTACACCTTCAATATGTTTCTTTTTGCAATCATTATGTAACATGCTTTTATTTATTAAAAAAGTGTTGTAATCAACATATATTAATAATAATAATAATAATGATATTTTTCTTATCAGGTTTAAATTACTATTTTTAAATTTTTAGTTCTTTTTATATTAACAAGAACATAATAAAAGCTTGTTTTTAAAAAACTATATATTTTAATTTTTCTGAATAGTAATGATATTTAATTTTATTATTGATAGCGGGTGCCCAACGGCGTTGCCCGCGCGAATCCAGTTTATTCCCGTTCCCGGGAGAATTTCAAAAATTGATAATAATATCTAAATTGATAACTTGTGCAAACGCCAAAAAAAAATAAAAAAAAAATTGATAACTATCTATACTACCGCAATAATTTAGTCCAGTAATAATTATCTGATTTTGTTTTTGAATTTGATTTATATTTATGTTGTATAAAAAGATACTCTCAGAATAAATATACCTAAGTTCAATGACTTTTTATTTTTCGTATTTTTTATTAAAAGGTTTTATAGAAACCTGTCAATACCTGTCAATAAGTTTTTTTAACACTTGTGTACGCAATTGTAAAAAACCTTATAAAACTATCCTATATATTTAAAAAGGTTAGCATAATGTACTAAACGGCCGCTTTTCTGTGACCATCTAAACTCGGTCGGGTTACCACGGTAGATAACTTAAAATGTGTATTTTTTGATTATCTCGTTAATTATTGATTGTACGATGCTGAAATTTCACAAGTATAAAATTGAACTATATAACTAATTATTTACGTATTATTCGGTTAAAAAATCCCACAAGAAAGTCCATTAATAGGGGGTTAAATAGCGCTCTGCGCGTCGAGGCCCAAACTGAGCTAAATTTCATTATAATTTATTAATTACTTATAGGATACTAATGAAACTTCACAAACACCTGAAAGCAGTTGCAAGCTACAAAATAACGTTTCAAACAAGTCTCTAGACCTCTTATCCGAAGTGCTAGGACGTATTAGAGGGTTTTTCTATTTGCTTACATAACTCCTAAACGGTGAATTATTTTTAATTTTTTATTTCACAACTAATTAGGAATAAGACATAAGAAGTCATGTACAAAAAATTATGATAGTGCGCTTAACCATTTCCGAAATTCAGCGAAAAACGCAAACATCAAAAATGCGGCATTTTGAAATTTTTGAATATCTTCGGAACCATTAACGATACAAATTCAAATTAAGTCGCAACATTTACTCCGTCATGAAAACTAATTATGTAGATAAAAATTATTTCAATATTCCCATTAGAAAAAAAAAATTGCCGCTGGGATAACGTTACTCCAGCGGAAACTGTTTTTCTTGAATTACTCAAAAACTATAAGCAATACAAATTTTTAAATCTGCACAACATTTACAGAAGCCGGACAACTAATTATCTGTATCCCTCAAATGCCGATATTCGACAAATTTCCGCTGGAGTAACGCACTCAATACCTACTGCATTTGCTAAGAAATACAGAATGAACATACATAGAGTAAAAATAATCTATCCTAGAATAGGCGGCCAAACGCGTTTCTCCGATTTATGTAGCTAACCATAGTACGGCGGTGTCAATTTTTGATGCCTAATGGTCCGAAGTAACGGCTAAAATATCGGAAAACGCGGCGGTAGGCCCCAGATTCATATTCCAAAATCATATAAGTCAATTTATCCTATGGTCCTTTTTCGCAATAAGCTGCGTGCTAACCGCGCCAGGATTGGTCACGCCTCCACCGCCTTCTATAAGCTCCATGTGGTCAACATCGACCAACTTCACGGTGCAGTGCTCTGCCTTCGTCAGCAGCTTAGCCTGGTCCATCGCTATGTGCAGGAGAGTGTCTAGAGACGCCACCTGCGTTACATGTACCTACACTTTTCAACAGTCATGGCATATACATACGTAATTACGTACACAACAGGAGTCCTAATGGCTCTGACGCAGAATGTGCACTTCGCAAAATGAGCACTCGACAAAAAAGGTGCATTTCGCAGTTGGTGCACTTCTTACAAGGGGCACTTCTCATAATTTACATTTCACAAAATGTGCACTTCGCAAAATGAGCATTTCGCAAAATGTGCACTTCGGAAAATGCGTACTTTTCTATGGTATGAGTTAGGGCTTCCAATACCGGGATCCCGGTATTGGCTAATACCGGGATCCCGGTTTTTTTTTGCCTTTTTTCAATACCGGTATTGAAGTGTCTAATACCGGGATCCCGGTATTAGTTATTTAGTTTTATTTTTAGCATATTTTTTAAAGTTACACATGCAAGAGCATATTAATAATAATTGTACATATTTTATTGTACTTATTTTGTATAATTGTAGGTTTTAAACCAGTAATTCAGTTTATATGAAGGTTTGGCAGTTCGCTACAATAAAACCAAGCTATTGAAACGATTGCATTGGGACAAATAGCACCGCACTTCACGCCCATCCTCGTTGTGGCTAGCATAGCAATTATAATCATAAACTTTTGTCTAAATTGATTCTCTCGAAGAAAACAGTTTATTCTTACGGTATGATTATATCTGTTGTTCGCTTTTATATTTTTCAAGTGAACACTTTTAAGTAAATTTATTCGGCCACTTTGTTCATAATAAAATAAAAACTCACGCCTATTATCCCCAAGGGGGTAGTCAGAGGTATTCAATTTCTGGATATACCCACTTTTCACGAGATATTTTTTAAAATCTTAAACTCCCACATTGACTCCCCTGACTTACTTAAACAAATTAGGTTCAGAGTTCCTCTAAAGAGTGTTCGTCGTGGCAACAACATGTTCGCAGTACCCTTCGCCAGGTTTAATTTTACTTCAAATTCATTCTTTTATCGCTGTCAAAAAGCCTATAATACGCAGATATCTCACATTGATCCTTTTAGTAATACCTTGGAGAAATTTAAGAATGAAGTAAATGAATATTTGTTCCAACAAAGAAAATAAAAATAAACTATTGTATTTGCACAAAATTTGTATCTACACAACATTGTATCTCTTTTGTAACATTAAGACTCTTATTATGTTAAAATCAAGTACCTATAAATTCTTTTTCTCATTGTATCTCTTCCTTACTCGATACTTACAAAAATATTGTTAACATTAAGCTAAAATTCGGCACTCCAGGTCTATCATTACTTAAGAATCTTTAAATATTGTTATACATGACTGTCTGTTGCCAAAATAAAATAAATAAATAAATAAATAAATAAATATTCTTTGGGCCCCTAAACGTGATAGGTGGTGGGACTGGATCTTTTACACATGTCTCAGAATTATTTCTGGGACGATGTTTTCCTTCACCGTCGACCTAGTAATAAATATGTACGTAAGTTTTGAAAAACTTATTGGTACATGCCAAGATTCGAACCCAAGCCTCACTGATTATCATCATGTGAAGCAGGCTCTGTTACTGTAAGGCTATCACTCTTTAAACCTCATTTTTAAGTAATATGTGTGTTTTTTTTTATACTATTCAGCCACTTTGTTCATAATATTCGGTCTAATACCGAATCATAAACGAAATGGCCAAATACCGAATATTCATAGCATCTTATTGTACACAATTCTTATATAATATACTACGTAAATTATAACCTATAAAGGCAAATAACATTTTATTTTATTTTCTACGTACAATACGATTAATCATAAAAAAAGACAGATTAATTTCTTTTACGACTTATCTTAAAATATATTTTTGTTACATTTTAAGTGATATTATTAACCGAGGGCGATTTTCAGAAAAACAACTTTTAGTAAATGTGCTATTGTTTTCATAAAATTTTGTATTTTCTGCTTGTAAAGAAAAAAACTTTGAACACAATTTCAATACCGGGATCCCGGGATCCCGGTATTGTAAAAAAACTTTCCGGTATTGATACCGGTATTCAAAAAATCCGGTATTCGAAAGCCCTAGTATGAGTCAATGGTAACAAAATGAAAACGATATAATTTGTATTTAAAATAAAAACACTTTAACAAGTGCACCAACTGCGAAATGCACCTATTTTTTCGAGTGCTCATTTTGCGAAGTGCATATTCTGCCTCAGAGCCGTCCTAATAAATATACAGGGTGACTTTTTTTACCGTCTGGAAAATAATGTGGTGTGATAGGTAAGTGAATTAGATTCATTTGGCATTGTTATTAAAAAAAATTTTTTTTTTCAAGTAATTTTTTTCTTGCTTTAAATGCTAGTATACATTACTCAATTGTAGTCAATATTACACACTGAAATATTTGAAACAGTATTTTGAAAAGAAACAGACTCGTAGCTGCCATTTATGCGCAATCTACCTACAACCGTCAGCTGCTACATAGTAGTGTGCGTAGTTTTCTAGATTTTGTAAATTGCATTAAACATGACTATATTTAAAAATTAATCTTGTGTATAACTTCGGCTCTAGATACCTTATACGTCATATTTTTTTCCAGACGGTAAAAAAAATCATCCAGTATAATTCACTATCTGTTCCGCGCGGTTTCACCCGCGTTATCCCGTTCCCGTGAGAATACGGTGATAAAATTGCCTGTGCCATTCAGGGATATTGTAGCATTCTAATGGGTAAGGAATTTTTGAAATCGGTCCAGTGGTTTTTGAGTTTATTGGTTACAAACATAAGTACAATTCTTTCCTCTTTATAATATTAGTGTAGAGGTGTAGATTTAGGGACTGCTAGGTTATGTACCTACCTACCAACAAAATTGAACAACGTTAAAGAAAATTAAAAAAATATATATGAAATGGGAAATTAATTCTAAATTCGTTTCCCCATAATAAATGGTCAGGGGTATTTTTGGCAAATTAATTACATAAATATTGTTTACTGAGGGTCTACCACTTAACTGTGACGGTTTCTGAGGTACCTAAGCTGCTCGGTGCGGGAAAGGTGACAGATGACGTGAATGTCAGGATGGCGGAACCAAGTCAAAAATTTGAATGTTGAATAGTTTAAAAAATAAGTACCTAATTGGTACTAATTGGTACCTATGACCAAATAATTAGTACCTAAATACTTTTTATGTTATTTCGTTTTTAAAGTGGTCCGCCATCCTGATGTCAGGATGGCGAGACCAATCCCAGTTAATAAACTTCCAATGACTACAGTGACAATTTAAGTATCTCATGAATTACTACCTAATTAGTACCTCAACATATATAAATTACAAGTGTATAGGTACAACCGATTTTGATTTATTGGCGTTTTAAACTTTTAGGGTTTTTCATGGTAAGTTCACTTTTAACTACTGGGTTTAAATGCAATATTGATAGCGCCAAGACAAAGGGATTTAGAATTAACAATAATACATTTAATTATATTAGACAAACTATTTTATTTAATATTTTTGACCATACAGTGTACAGTGGGGTATCATATTCTTTGAACTTTTAAGGACTCTGGTAGTGAGGTCACCGTAGAACGTTCCAAATGGAAGTGCTACGATGATCTCATTACCAGAGTGCTGCAGTGATAGCCATACGGTTAAAGAGCTTGCTTCACATGATGAAAATCAGTGAGGCTCGGGTTCGAATCCTGGCATGTACCAATGAGTTATCCAAAACTTACGTACATATTTATCACAAGCTCGACGGTGAAAGAAAACATCGTGAAGAAACCCGCACGTCCCAGAATGAATTCTGAGACATGTGTAAAAGATCCGGTCCGGCGATGGGCTTCACCACTTATCACGTTTAGGGGTCCAAAGAATATCTGGTGAAAAGTGGGTATATCCAGAAATGGAATACCTCTGCCTACCCCCTCGGGGATATAAGGCGTGAGATTTTTGTTATTATTAATTCTAAGTCCCTTTGGCTTAGCGCTATCAATATTGCATATAAACCCAGTAGTTATAGGTGAACTTACCATGAAAAACCCTAAAAGTTTAAAACGCCAATAAATCAAAATCGGTTGTACTATCGAAAAAAGTTCTGCCTGATACACCTAAGTGTCATTTTAGCGAGCAGCTATCTTTTCCCATCCCGTGGCGACAAAGCCCTCACTTATAGTAACAATGACAAATACAAAAAAGTGTTTCTTTCATGTTTATAACCATTTAGTGTCGATGAATGGATCGGAATAGAAAAAAAAGACGGTGCTACTGGCTTCTCATTGTGTAACTCTAATTAGGGTCGGGGTAGTAAAATTTGGGCTTGCAAGCGACAATTGTTTCAAATGTATCAGGCTTAGCGTTTGCTGATAGTACCTATACACTTGTAATTTATATATGTTGAGGTACTAATTAGGTAGTAATTCATGAGATACTTAAATTGTCACTGTAGTCATTGGAAGTTTATTAACTGGGATTGGTCTCGCCATCCTGACATCAGGATGGCGGACCACTTTAAAAACGAAATAACATAAAAAGTATTTAGGTACTAATTATTTGGTCATAGGTACCAATTAGTACCAATTAGGTACTTATTTTTTAAACTATTCAACATTAAATTTCTTGACTTGGTTCCGCCATCCTGACATTCACCAGATGACGTAACTTTTGTTTTGAATGAAATTCCAGTCCCGCCCAGCGCATCTACCGCAGGGACCGTCTCAGTTCTGCGGTAGACTAGTAAGTAATGTTGTGAGGTTTCATAGACTTGTTTTTATACTTAGAAATACCTATTTTAACTATTATGGTAGGTACTGTCTACTGATAGCTTGTTCCTGTTTTATTATCTCTTTTCTCTCTTAAATTTTCAACTTAGTAAATTCTAAAATACTTAGGTATTAATAATCAGATCCCACTTCTATCTTTTATCTCTAATATTAGAGACCGTTTAAAAATATACTATTCCGTGCACAAGCTTCCATAAATTAGAAAATACTCATTAGACATACTTGAGTAAATAGTCTTCTCGCCACTCGTAAAAGCTGCTGACATTTCTGTTTCAACGTGAATTCGTATTCGTACGCAATGGTTTTCTTCAGGACAGACCACACAAAACTAAGAAAAATAGGTACCTAATATATTATGTAGGATACAGATGTGCGTATTAACTTATGTGCATATCAACAGGTCAGTTAAAGTACAAACAAAAATACTTGTGGGTAGGTACCCGCGGTACCTATCGTAACGTTTCACAGCGCAGGTGTCACTTACGTGCATTTCACTTTTTGACACTGATCAGTCCGAATAAATAGGAGAACGGGCGGTACTTAATCCCCCTGCCCTGTTAACCGACGATTTAAAATTTTGAGCAAAAAAAGGACTTTTAATTATTAGGTTTTAGACCTCTAATTCACCCTATGCTTATGTCCCTTAGTTTTTTTAAAACGTCTAAATAGTTTTAGGTAGAGGTAATTATTTCTCTACTAGCAGCGCCCCGCGGTTTCACCCGCGTAGTTCCCGTTTCCATTCCCGCGCAGTTCCCGTTCCCGTGGGAATATCGAAATAAAAAGTTTCAGCCAAATCGGTTCAGTGGTTCTTGAGTTATAAATAGTGTAACAAACACGACTTTCTTTTATATGTATAAATATAGATTTGCAACTGAGCTGGAGTTGTTTCATCTATTCTAAAGATACAAAATAGTGATACGCACAGCATACACTCGTGTATAATGCTACAGCACATGTCTTCTTGGATCTTGGGGGTCACGACACCCACAATCACAGAAAATGGCTTGTCGACCACCGGGTACAATAGAACACGTTTCTTCGGGTCTGCCTGCACGTGCTGCACAAGAAGGTTGGTACTAAAGTTGTTGTTGTTGGTTGGGTTTCAAGTACCTACCTAAACTTTCAAAAAACATAAGTTAGGTAACTACCTACCTACATATATTATATCACTATTTATTCCCCGCGATTTCAACCACTTAAGTCCCGCTCCCGTTGGAAAATTATAGAAAATGTTAGGTACTCCCAGAAAAGAAAAGCTTTCCATAACGTAGTGAAAGACTTTTTAAAATCAATATCTTTTTAAACTTTAAAATTTTTTGATAGTCAGTTCCGCAGTTTCGGATACAAATTACAAACAAACAAACTTTCAATGTTAGTGTAGGTAAATGTATAGACTACCTCGACGGTGAAGAAAAACATCGTGAGGGAAGAGGTCCGAGAAATAGTTCTGAGGCACCATAGCTTACGTGCGATGGGCTCACCACCTGTCACGTTCGGTCAAAGAAATACAATGGTGAAATGTGGTAAGGTATCCTCCACCGATCCCATAGTTTTTATTATGAGTGGTCAATAATGTATTGTAAGTTACAGGTACCTATACCAAACTACTGTGGGTCGGTAAAACCTCTAGGTACCTTACCTACATAAATATTTATCAATAGTGATACTTACTGTGTCTATTATAGGTAGAGGTAAGTATAAGTACTTATTTACTAATTGGGTGAGTGTCGTGTCTTGGTAGAAATTGAGAGCTATTATACCATACTAGCTGTCCCCGCGCGGTTTCACCCGCGTTCCCGTTCTCGTTCCCATTCCCGTTCCCGCGTAGTTCCCGTTCCCGTTCCCGTGGGAATATTGGAATAAAAAGTATCCAATGTCCGTCTCCCGGTTCTAAGCTACCTCCCCACCAACTTTCAGACAAATCGGTTCAGCCGTTCTTGAGTTATAAATAGTGTAACAAACACGACTTTCTTTTATATACACTCGCGAGCAACCAAATCGACTCAACCTTTCACTGCGCACACAAACACCAATTTTACAAAAAGTACACGTGGTATTTATGACAATAATATGTCATTTAAAACCTTAACATTTAAGCTTTCATTGAGCATTAATACCTCATATAAAAATTAACCCTTCATTATTTACGCAATTTAATTAGGCTGTACAGTGAACTTGCTCATCTCAGCTAGCCACGACTTGCGCTACTTAACCCGCTATAAAACCCCCCCTCAACTGGCTAACCTTATCAGTCGCCTATCACAAGTTGACCGGTACTCATCTCCGTAGATTGCATTCATTGTTTTTACGAAACCATGGATACTACACCTGAAGAAGCCGCTCAAGCTGTTGCCCTATTGCAACAAGGGCTAAGTCAGCGAGCAGTCGCTGCCCAGCTTCACTTGAGCCAGTCTGCTGTATCCAGAGTATACAGACGATTTCAAGAGACTGGTGCCTTCGATCGGAGACAAAGGACAAGCCGCCACCGATGCACTTCCGAAAGAGACGACCGTTTCATTGTCTCAACCTCGTTACGCAATCGGCACCTAACAGGTGTTGATGTGCAGCAAGAACTGAGACGTGTACAAGAAGTGGCTGTCAGCGAGTGGACAGTAAGAAGACGCTTGAAGGAAGCCAACCTGACTCCAAAAAGGCCTGCGATGGGCCCTAAATTGACTGCAGGTCACCGACAAGCGCGCCTCCAGTTTGCTCGAGAGCATCTCGATTGGGGCATTGCGCAATGGCGGTCAGTCCTGTTCACTGATGAGTGCAGAATGTGTCTGCATGGAAGTGACAGGAGAGGCCGGGTCTACAGGCGTCCGGGCGAATGATTTGCACAGTGCTATTTGCTGAAACAGTTGCATACGGCGGAGGTTCTTGCATGATGTGGGCTGGAATCTCCATAAATGGAAAAACCGAGCTTGTTTTTGTGCCTGGGGGAGGCCGGGGAGGCGGGCTAACGGCTGATCGGTACATCACCGACATTCTGTTGGAGCATGTTGTTCCCTATGCAGGGTTTTCTGGCGAAGACTTCGTGTTAATGCACGACAACGCCCGTTGTCACACGTCGCATATCACTCGGCAGTTTCTTCATGAAGTCGAAATACGCACAATGGACTGGCCTGCGCTCAGTCCAGACATGAATCCCATTGAACACTTATGGGATGAGCTCAAAAGAAGAGTACGAGCCAGAAATCCAGTCCCTTCGAGCGTAGAAGAGCTAAAGACAGCGTTATTAGAGGAGTGGGACGGCATTCCTCAAGACACAGTCAAAAAGTTAATTAGGTCGATGAAAAACCGACTGCAAGCTGTATATAGGGCTAGGGGGGTAATACCAAGTATTGAATTAATAAACTTTTTTATGTTTTTCCAATTTTTTTTGTTTAATTTGTAAAACACACGACCACAACCCTTTGTCTACAATTTCCTGTTTTCCTACACTTACGTTTAGAAATTATTAATTTAAAAAGTAATAGTCGGATGTGAATAATAATGACACCTAATTAAAGCTGACATTTCAAGCTTTTGAATAAAATATTGTTGACATGAATACCACGTGTAGTTTTTGAAAAAAATGTGTTTGTGTGCCCAGTGGAAGGTTGAGTCGATTTGGTTGCTCGCGAGTGTATATAGAAAATACCAAAGAGGTTGGAAGAAAATCATTAGATAAACTTTTTCTTTAAACGTCTTTGCCATATAAATACTACGACTACATATTTAAAAAACTAGGTATACTTATGCTGATGGCTAGAATATTGGCTATTAGATTAGACGACATGGAAAAAGGTAATTTATACTATTCTAGGTAGGTACTGTAAATTCGAACTCACTGGATTGATAAGCACTTGGAGTTCAGGTAGAAAGCTCGAAAGAAGTTCAAAACTATCAATCATATTTTTTAAAATTTCTACAAATCTGGGTGTCATCTAGAAATAAAAAGATTTGTTTATTGATCTACCTAATGCAGAAGAAGCCTATGGCCGTTCAAGTATTACTTAAACAGAATTTTACCTCTAGTACCTAATTATTGACTCCCTCCCATACTTGTCACCAACCAAAGTAGCAAGCATAGCTCTTAGTAGGTATCTTGGAAACTAATATAATAATAAAATAATATAATCTCACGCCTTTTATCCCCGAGGGGGTAGGCAGAGGTATTCCATTACTGGATATACCCACATTTCACGAGATATATTGGACCCCTAAACGTGATAGGTGGTGAGCCCATCGCCGGACCGGGTCTGCTTACACATGTCTCAGAATTAATTCTGAGACCTGCGGGTTTCCTCACGATGTTTTCCTTCACCGTCGAGCTAGTGATAAATATGTACGTAAGTTTTTGAAAAACTCATTGGTACATGCCGGGATTCGAACCCGAGCCTCACTGATTTTCGGCCGGCTCTTTAACCGTCCGGGCTATCACTGCTTGGAAACTACAGTAATAATATCAGTGATAGAGCAATGATAGCCCAGTGGTTAAAGAGCCTGCTTCTCATTCGTGAGGCTCGTGTTCGAATCCTGGGATGTAGGTATGTATGTAGGTACCAATGAGTTTTCCAAAAAGCTACGTAGGTAGATACATATTTATCACTAGCTCGACGGTGAAGGAAAACATCATGAGATTTTTTTCTGAGGCATGTGTCACAGACCTAGTCCGGCGATGGGCTCACCACCAATCATGGTTAAGGGTTCAAAGAATATGCTATTATGCTATGAATATGCTATGAATATATTAATATAATATAGGTACCTACTTATATCCAGAAGTTGAATATCTCTGCCAACCCCCTTTGGGGAGGACAAAAGACATGAAATTATTATTTATTTATTTACTTGATAATCTAAACAATTAGATCACGCACTTGGATAAAACCTCTTTTGCTTTTATCTAAGTATACGTAATAGAAGAAACGTTTTTGGAATTATGGTTTTTAGGTGGAGAATCAAAATGGCGGCGCGTGCAGTCCCAACCGTAGCGTAGGTATTAGGTAGATAGGTACCTACTTACTTGTATGGTCTATCGAGTCATTAATTTAATATGGAGTATGTTATAGATTAACAAATAACCTACATAAACTTTGGTTTTCCTCTGCAGTACTGTTGAGCCAATTGCTTCGACGAAAGCTTCTGTTCGTTCAGCATTAACGATTAGCATAAACGCTAGTTCTGCCTCACATTCCTCACGTAGCTGTTGAAAAGTTCATAGAAACATTGATGGAATTTCTTGTAAAATAACTGAAACTGTTAAAGTAGTAATTTTTTCTATCACGATTTCGTTCATAGTTTGTTTTGGACCTCTAGTGACAGCTTCGAAAATACTCAGTCTATACTAGGTAGGTAGTCAGGGATAATGAGCCCAGTTCGCCACATCAAATTGCACTATTAATATAAATTATAACACGATATAAGTACCTAGCGTACCTACTAGATCAGGGGATAGTGTAGCTTTATAGGGAAATGATTTTTTTTAAATAATTTCAGGGGGTCTAAAAAGGCCGTTTCGGGTGAATCATAATAGGATTCTATTTCGATTCATATTCGAAATTTTCACCAAATACGAATCTGCTAATGAATTGAATTGTCAGTGAATCACTAAAATAAGGGACCATTTTACGAAATTTAGAGGAATCCTTAGGATTTGCTGGGAATTCAGAAAAGGAGAATTGCTCAGAGGAATTGCTCAAAGTGGCCATTTTAGACCCACTGTACCTACCTATGTAGTTTCAGATATTATCCGCAAGTCTATTTAGTATGTAACTATAGCACAGTAGATATAATAAATAGTACCTACTAGCACAGCTTAACAATCATAGTTAAACTGTGCTACTAGCACTAGATCTTGTCTGCTTAATGGTACTTGTGGGTTAATTACTGCTGAGATAAAGTGAGATAGGTACACTTTTTACCAACTACCTAGGTATCTCCTTGGGCAGTCGAGGATGAAGCGTGAGCTGAGTATATTTTTATGATTTAAAATAACTCTTGGTAGGAGGAAAACTCACGTAGTCATTTACTTTTACTTGCAACGACGCACAATGATCATCAGTTAGATTCATGACCAAATCTAAAACTTTTCCAGGATCACTATTCTGTAAAGTTTTTCGCTTGATATGCTTCTTTGTGGCCATCTCTATTTAAATACACCTTTTATTTTAAAATATTTAGTAAATGAAGTAAAATATTAATTTTCGCGGGGTACCTATGAATAGGATTTTGAAGCTTGATTTTTTTTAATTGACTATTTCGCTGCTACGTAAATGGCCATAACTACGACATTTCATATTACAAAAAGTTTTTAGTTATGATTTAGACTATAGTAATGAGCTTGTAACGAGTTATGAGCAGAGATCGGCATTAGGGATGTAAAAAAATAATCGATGTTTTAAATAATCGATTATTTTTTTGAAATAATCGATTTTTAATAATCGATTTCTTAAATAAAAATAATCGATTTTTAATTAATCGATTATATAAATTACGCGTTTTAATCGATTTTTATAAACAGCGCCATCTATGCGGTGGATGAAACTTAACGTTGTCGTTAAGCTTTTTTACTTATCGTTTCATTTTATTTTAATACTACGAGTACTCTTATTTTTTATTATTTTTCGTCTTTTGACTGTTTATACTTAAAAAATAAAGAAAGATTTGTTTTTTATTTTAGTTTTTGAGACCATAACGTAGTCGTTTAGTTGTTCTGATTCTCGTTTTAAGTGTATTTTATTTTAATACTAGCAAATGTAAAAGAGAACTGGACATTTGTGACACTGTTGAAGATTATCGAAATTTTATTATGTTATTTCTTTATTCATATTATTTTATTTCAAATTTTATGTTAAAATGTTAATATGAATCTCTTAGAATTTTATTATTAAAATATGAAAAGCATTTAATATATATTTTAAATATGTATTACAAAATAATCGATTTTTTAGAATAATCGATTATTTTCAATATTAAGCGATTTTTTTAAAATCGATTAATTTTGAAGAAAGAATAATCGATTTTTATTTAATCGATTATTTTCCTTCAATCTTACATCCCTAATCGGCATTAGGTAGTGTGATTAGGTACCAAAGTAGGTAGAGGATATAATATGGAGTTGTTAAAACCACCATGTTCCTACTTTTAAATCGAAGCACACATATGAAGTGCCAAATTTCATATGTGTGCTTTGTGTCGGGTGGGACCGAAACTCAAATTTTTTTCTAGCTAATTAGCCGTACTACTATTACAAACTTTGTTTTTTAGATTTTGTTGTTTATCTCCATAACCAGCCACTGTAGAGAAAATCACCTAAGAACAAAAGAAGTTTATATTTAGTCGGTAAATATGATACTGTAGAAAAATCTAGTCCCGGAAATTTCCCGGGAAATTTAGTCCCAAATAAAGTAGTGGTTTTAACAACTCCATATTACATCCTCGTAACAACTTTACCTACTATGGTACCACAGACCAGTAATAGAAACAATGGTACCAAATCACACTACCTAATGCCGTATGAGACTGCCCTTTGGACTGCCCAGATTATGTAGGTGTACGAAAGAAAAGTGGTTTATAAAATCTCTAATGGATTTGGAAAAACGTGACGGGATCAATGTGGGCGCGACGCGGACGTCATATTATGTCAGGTTAATGACCCTTCCTTGAACTTTGTGAGCTTTGTTGTGTGAGTTGGTTTGTAAGTTATTATATTTTATAGTAATAAATTACAGATAAGTATCCGAACGCAAGTTCTACTACTTTTAATTTAGCACCTATAATCTGTGGTAACACAAGAAAAAAAATAAAAACCGTAAAAACAGCTGATGAGTGATGAAAAGTAAATTTAGCGTTTTAACGTGCTATTACTGCAAAAATAAAATTGTAACACTAAATAACGATGGCAGAAATACAAACCCTCATTGAAATGGGCTTCACCAAGGACAGAGCGTGAGTATTACCAGAACAATTATCGCTAAAAAATTTAGTCAGGTTAAGTATGACTGAACTTGTTATTTTTTTGGGTTTAGAGAGAAAGCTCTGGCAGTGACTAATTATAAGGGCGTGGAGCCAGCTATGGAGTGGCTGCTGGCGCACGCTGACGACCCTGCGATGGATGCGGGTCAGACAGTCGGTTCGAGCTCGGCATCGGAGGTCACTGAGACCGTATCTGCCGAATCCTCCTCCGCGGCTGACCCCAACGCAGAAGCCAAGTCGTTTAAGTGTGATGACTGCGGCAAACTTCTTAAAAACCAGGAAGAAATGGAGTACCATGCGGCGAAGACTAACCACAGCAGTTTCTCGGAGTCCACAGAGGAAAAGAAACCGCTAACCGAGGAGGAGAAAAGGGCACAGCTCGCGCTACTAGAGGAGCGAATGAAGCAGAAAAGAAAAGAGAGGGAAGAACGAGAAAAGGTAGATTACACTATTCTGCTATGTTGTATTTTAAACCCTAACCAAAACACAGAGAAGCTATTATAATTGTAATTATTTAGATTAGAGGAAGATTATTACACTGTAGTATCAAATAAAAGAAACAATGAGGAAGGCAATTCTTAAATTCAAAAGGCTGGGTTGATGAAATTGTGGAAACAGTTACAAAATACTAAATAATTTATTTCAGTAAATTACAGGTTATAACAATCTAGTTGTAGAGGCCTATGTTCTATGTTATGGGTTTTGGTTTCCGCACTTAGTCCTTAGATTGGACCATTGTACGTGATCCGTTGTTGAAGAGGCCCTTTTTTTAAGTATAATAATTCATGTGTCAGAAGACCTCAGTTGGTAAGACTTGGATGAGAGTGGCCTTAGATGAGACAGATTGGAGGATTGCCCTTTTCCTGGAGGCAGACAAATATTTAAGTTTCTGATTGACTATAGAATAAGCTTGTTATCAAAGTTCTGAATCGTAGGCTAGAGAAGTAAACAAATATTCATGATGTTGCAGACTGAATAGGCTGCAAAATAGGGATGTACTGGTAATTTTTTTATATTAAAAATTACAAGTTGCAACAGACCACGGCAGGATTTCGTAAATCATGACAACTTCATCATAGTATAGTGGTCTTAATTAATTCTATAAATTGAGTAAACAATTCAACATCTTTATATGCAGGCTGAAGCACTAGAACGAGAGCGACTTCGTATAAAGTCTGGCAAAGACCTGCAAGATGCCCGCCAGAGGATGCAAGAGCAAGAAATGCAGAAGCTGGTGGAGCAGCGCCGCCGGGAGAAGGTTGAAGACCAAAAGGCCCGAGACAGGGTCCGTGCACAGATTGAAGCTGATAAGCAGGCTAGAAAGTAAGTTGTACAATAAACAAATAAGCAGTCAACCTTTGAACTCTGTTATGATTTTTGCAAAACTGCACAGGACGTTTTTAGGTTGATGTATGTATTAAGTATGGAAACATGTTTCGTCAGCTCAGTCAGTTCTTAAGTAAGTATAGGCCCTATCAGTTTGTGCTGCCCTAATAGGTAAAAAAAATGCATGGGACTTGTTTGAGCATTGTGGTCATAATCGTGAACACATTTAAAAGCAAGCTTACTCTAAAATGTCGCTCATACACAACCTGTTTAGGAATCCAGGGCTGCTGGAGGTTAGTCTACATTTTTACCCAACTAAGCCACTCCTGTTTCTTTTAAATTGGAAAACTGTAATGCGTAATTGCTAATTAAATAAAATAAATAAAAAGAGCCTTTATTCTCTGACTTATATAATATTTCTTAGATCTACATTATGTGCAACCAATTCCTGGTTGCGGCACCAACAATTGGGTCAGTATGTCTCTTGGACATAGGCCTCCTCTAAATTATGCCACTGTAATCGATCATAGGCAGATCTTAACCACCCAGTGGGCAGATCATCTTCCCACCTTTTTACTGGTCTTCCTCTCCTTCTCTTTTTATCTCGAGGGTACCATTCTGTTATGTCTTTGGTCCACTTGTCCCTTTTTGATCTTATCATGTGTCCACTCCAGCGCCACTTCAATTGTTTGATCTTTCGCGTTACATCTGCTACTTTAGTTACTTTTCTTATTTTTGTAAGTCTCCATTTGTCTCTTAGTTTTATGCTCAACATGCTTCTCTCCATTCTGTGCTGACAGGTTTTTAATTTTTGTTGATTAGACTTTGTAAGAGACCATGTTTTGCAACCGTATGTCATTACCGGGATAATACACGTGTTGAATACTTTACTTTTTTCTGCGATTGGTATGGACTTGTTCTTCATGATTTCCTTGAGAGACCAGTATCTAATTGCTAATTGGTCATAATTCAATATTGCAGGTTAGCAGCGTCAGGACAAGCTCCGCCGGTCGTAGCACCCGCTCCAGCGCCAGCGCCGGTTCTCAACACCGGACCGAAGGTTGCATACGAGCAAGCCAGGATTCAGCTGCGGCTGCCTGACGGCAAGGCACTCTCACATACCTTCGGTGCTAAAGAACAGCTAGCTGCCGTCAGGTATACATTATCATAAATCACAACTAATCAAAATAATTTTCCTGAATAACTATTCTGGGGGTCAATTACTACTACTATGTATATTTTATTTTATTAGTTAATAGTTGAAACATTTAAAAATACAAGTTTATTGAAAGTTTTAATTATAAAAGAATACATAGGAAATGGCCGCCGGAAGGAGGTTGCAAGGGGGTACACGGTGACCCATATGGCATCTATACTCAATCATTTTAATCTACTTGTAAGTACAGTAAGTCCGTTTTAATTTGGCAGCTCTGAAGTTACGCAAATGGCTGCGCAATAAAAAAAATAGCGACCATTTGGCGGTATGGGTATGAGGCAGTCTGCGCAGGCGAAGTCTATGTTCAAAGCAGCCAAGTTAAAACGGCCGTACTGTATATGGGTATATTATTACGTCCAAATAAAACATACATCATGCGAGCATTTAGTATGGTACCAAAATTTTGTTGCTCCTTTTCCCCCTGCAACACTCGCTCAAGTTCAACTGGAGGCAATAGCTTGTTGAATGCTCTCACTAGTCGAGAACGTTGCAAGCGATTGACATGCGAAATCTTAAGGCGGTGAATAGCGGTCACTTACTGCCTTTTCACACGTACCGGTTGCCGGGTAGCCGGCGGGCGGCGAAGTATATGGCCATGTGCGTTCGCTTTCATACGTACCTACCGGCGGGCAACCGGACAATCGGCCATACATTTCGCCGCCGGGCAGCCGGCGCCGGCCCGGCGGAAACTGGTACGTGTGAAAAGGCAGTTAGTCAACGCGCATTTGGATTCTTCTGGACAAGGTCTAAGCCAAATTTTGTTGGTGCCGTTCTTCCTATTGTTCTTATATACAATTCTCTTTCACAGATTATACCTACAAATGAATGCTCAAGAGTTTGCTCAGGCCGAAAATTTCAAGCTGATGACTACTTTTCCAAAGAAGATATTCACCAGCGACGATTTCGAGAAACCACTGGAAACATTAGGTAACATTCACCTGAAAAGGTTGGAAGAAAAAAATTATCTTTCCTATTTAAGAAACTTTTTCTTTAAACATCTTTGTATTCATTCAACCATACCAACCTAGCTCGGAGGAAAGCTTCAACTCTTCTTCAAAGATTCTGACATTTACATACCTACACTCCTCGATATGATGAAAACCGGCCAAGTGCGAGTCTGCCTCTCAATACAATAAAAAAATCGAGCAAAAAAGCTCCAAAAACACGCCTATTTTACGTCTTTCTAATGGCAAATATTCTACGGCAAATGGCAATAGAATACGCAGTCTGTGAAAATTTCAACTATCTACCTATCGGTTCATGAGATACAGCCCAATGACAGACAGACGGACGGACAGTGGAGGTTTAGTAATGATGAGAATGCAGTTATCCGCTAATCTAATAATTTTTCTAACAGGTCTGGTGCCATCAGCAGTAATTATAGTATCCAGAGGCCAAACCCAGTAAGTGAAGCAAACAAGTCTCCATTTGGGTGTTGAGTTGTGGACAATTTCAGTGTGAATGGGGTGGGCACAAAACATTCTTAATTACGTGGGTATGTGTGGTCCTTTTAAATTAATGCAACTTTTAAAGGGTAGATCAAATAATGAACAAGAAACTATTTTTTACATATATTTTTATACGCTACACAACATTGATTATTACAAAAAATAAAAAATAAACTAACACGCTGTACATAAACAATACACGCACACTACCCAAGCAAAAATTGCGAAAAATATCTAAATAAATAAAAAACCCCACAAAAGTGCCTTTTAGTGCGGTAGTGAGGGTTTATGCAAGTCATGTTTACAAAATAATAAATAATAATAATAGAAAAAAGGTTTTTTTCTAATAAGGTATGTTAATCCTATTTCTCTTACGTATTTGCACCTACCCTTAAAATATTTTTACTTGATTTAAAAGGACCTTATGTACACTTCCCGTCACAAAAAATGTGAATAAATCTATACAGCTTTCTAATAATAAAAATGAATTTTATTTGATTTCGGCCCTAGACAAAACGATACCTAGGCTACTTACAGAAAAAAAACAATTTTGAAGCCACATGTAAAGTTTCATTTCTATTTGAACAGAAGATATTGATGTATGTATATATTTAATGTCATCCATATCAAATAGCAGCATTACCTTTTTAGAATAGAGGAAATAACCTGTCCTGCATACCTTATTTTATCTATACTAATATTATAAATGGGAACGATGTGTAATTTTGTATGTTTGTTACGAATAAACTCAAAAACTACTGGACCGATTTTAAAAATTCTTTCACCAATGGAATGCTAGAATATCCGCGCAGAACCGCTAGTTATTTATAACTAGCTGACCTAGCAAACCTTGTTTCTGCCATATAAATTGGAGGTGGGGGTAAAACTTGGGTAAAAGATTGAAACAGTAAATTTTGATGCAAGTTCGAAAAATATGTCATTACATTTTGACCGAAAATGACATTTCCGCTCGTGTATCAAGTGTTAATACATTTGCGAGAAAATGATAATAAAACGAGGGGATAAAAAAATGATTTAAAATTCATTTATTTCTTTTAAAAATAATTCCACTTAGAAACGTCAATCTAATAATAAGGCACTCGAAACTCCAAATTCTAAATAGAGAAGTTCGAAAAGCACTAAGTTCGCATAAATTAACTTTGCGCACCCTAAACGGCTAGGAAAAGTACCTACCACTTTTTGAGCAACTGCATTAAAAATACTACGACCTATTCTCATACATACCAAATGTACAAAAAAAAAAACATTAAATCGGTCGAGCCGTTTCGGAGGAGTGCATCCACAAACACAATATGTGACACAACATTTTTATATAATAGAAAACTATTGTATCTATTGTTATGAAAAAATCGAATACCAAAATGTTATTGACTATTTTATTGTTTACATTTTGTTGTTACAATAAAATTACACAACAGGCGAGTAATCATTATGTTTAGAAACTTCTTTCACTGCATATCACCTACTTGTGGGACATACCGTTCAGTAACTCTAATCTCATATCAAATAAATAAGAGACTAGACTAACATTGATATATGCAAGAAACAATATAAAGACAAATAAAAAAAATTATTACTGGTAAGTACATAGTGTTGAGCAGATGTAATATTATTAGACTGTAATGTAAAATAATTATGTAGTTCAGTTTTTTAAAATAAAAATACACAAAAAAATAATTTTAATATTTCAAAGTATTGGTACAGTCAAGAGCAAGTCAAGCTTTACACAACCAGTTTAGGCTGAGCTCTGATTCATACTGCGCTTCATAGCATACAGGGCCGGTTCAAAGTCCAAAGTGTCAAGCTTAGCGTGCTCTTGACTGTACCTGTAGTATGTTAGTGATAATAATATACAATATCTATTGCATTTTTTTTAGTGTCTGTCACTCACTTGCCACTCGAAAAACAAGTTTTATTATGTATTTAAACAAAGAAAAGTGGGTGCTTCCAGATATAATGAATATTTCATGTATGTGTTGTATATTTCATACAGACAAAATAAAACTGCACTACTTTCGTACAACTTATATCAATGAGAACTGAAGACTAGTAGACACAATAGATATAATATTTACGAAATAAAATACTAGATGATACTAAACCACTAATAACCAAACTTAGATCTCAACATCCAGTTTGTTAGGCAATGCTATGTCAGAGAGGATCCCATAATAAAACTTGATTCATTTTTTAGGTGTTAGAAAGTTTAACCCCTTTGAACATTACCAAATCAAATTGGATATCATTCAACACATGAAGTCGGTTAGAAACAAATATTAATGTACAGTCAAGAGCACGTGGAGCTTGACACAATGGACTTTGTAACGTTAAAATAAATAAATAAATAATAATAAAATTATTACAATAGCCTTAGAGGTCGGACTCGCACTACAAGTGTAAAGCTTCATGTGCTCTTGACTGTACTAATGTTGGTCCCAGGGCATAGATACAAGCCAGTAAAGTGATACCTCTATTTCATTATTTTAATAGACACAACTAAATTTATTAAAACATTGTTATATGTAATTACAATACTAAGATATAAACACATATTTGAACATTACAAAAACAAAGCATGATGAAGCAATGACAATTTTTTTTAACTGAGGAGGTTCTCAATGTTTTAATGTACCTTTTTCAAAATAATATAATTTATCCTAAAATCTCAATGCATGCTGTATCATAATTAGTTTTGTATCAATGAAGCTACAATGTAAACCATTGCAACCATGAAGTTAATTTGTACAATTGTACATATAACTTCTGTGGAGGTGGACTCAGTTCAGAATCAAGAGGGTAAAGGATATCCTGTGAAGTATCACAGTTAGTTAGAATTGAAAACACCATGTCCTCCTGATACACTACATCTTTCTTTTCAAGACCTAAAACTCCATCACAGTCCGCTAATTCAAGACTCTTATTAAAGCAGATTCTTAGTTCTATTAACCAATTTTTTCCTTTTTCTTTCCTACATTCTATTGTTGGGTTGACACCTAATTTAAGATGTATAGCATACTGAATTTCTGCAATAGAGTATTCTTTTTCGTTGGATGGAACAATATTAGCCTCTTCAAGAATACTAGACATGGAGTATTTTTGCATCCAATCTAAGCCCTTTGAAAAATATTTAAACTCTGAATTGAGTGGATCCAACACAGCTGCACAAGTGCCATGCTTGTTCCATTCATGTGCCCACAAAGAGTACTTGTTGGGACCTGAAACAATATATATTTTTTATTTCTTCCTATATTTAGCAGAAGAGAATGAGGATGAAAACCTAAAACTACTGAACCAAATTATTAGGGATTATTGATGTTTAATGCTTACTTGACACATAGATTGGGAACCTTTAATACAAAAAAAAACCTTAACCTCGAAACCATACTGGTCCATGTGATGAAATAAAGGTATTTTCTAATGACAAAACACCTGTGCCTACATTTTTTAATGCCTTAAATCCAGATAAACCCATATAAAAGATTTGCTCACTTTAGTACATATACAATGTTCAATAATGTATTTACCTACTTTCTTTCGCAAAAATTACACTTTGCAATGTAGTGTCAAGGATAGATAGATATAGCATAACAAAAAAACTAAAGCAACACCAAAATCAGAAGCTTTGTTGAATTCTTTCCACGCTTCTTTTAGTTATTGAACTTATGTATACTTAGATCATTTTTTGTGTGAATGAGTATTAGAAGTAATTGTATCATTAAAGTGTCTTAGATAAATCCAACTGTTTAAATTAGGTCAACAAAACATGTTGTAACTCTATTTATATCACAAAGAAAACTAAATAACCCAAAGGACTTTTCATTAGAAGTAAAAAAACATGGTGGACATCACATTCTAGGTCAACTGATTCTAGAGTTATTATGTATTCTGATAGCTAGTAAGCTCTAGCAAATTCAGGGTCTAAGGGGGCGAAACAGCTTTGGGAGGGGGGGGGGGGGGGGCAAGGCTAGGGCTGTGTCTTACAATCAGGGGGCCAATTCCACTAAATGTCAGCCATTGTCATCGAACTATCATTCCATTATGCTGCAACTGGCAACTATGACATCTAATTTGTATTCCACTAAAATCATAGTGGCATAACAATGGAATGACTATGGACTACGTTAGGTGTTGCCTACCATATATAACCATTACTACCATGCGTGTCATTAGTTTTTTTTCGGGTTTTCGGCACTAAAATCTTTAGATGATTGATTTTATTTATGGTACATGTGACATTTCGATAAGTTTTGAAGAAACTTGTGTATTTTTGTGCATAGACTCTGAAGCAGAGCTAAAATCTGAATTTCGTGTCGTGTTTAGGGCTGATGGCTAAATTGCCAATGCCTTAAAATAAGGGGAAAAAAGCAATCACTGGACAGCGCCATTCCATGGTAGGAATAGTAGAATACCAAAAGTGGTCAACAATGATAGTTGAATGATTGTGAAAACTGACAGTTAACAGAATACGAAAAGTGTCAAAATTTGACATAATATCACCATTGAGTGACCACAGTCATACAACTATCACCGCTGTCATTTAGTAGAATTGGCCCCCTGGTTGTTTCCTACATTTTGTATAGGAAATATTCAAAAATGAGGATCAGTAAAGTTATAGCAAATCCATTAGAAATAGTATCCACGTTATTCTTTATGATATAAGAGTGATATATCTTTTTGAATTATCCAAATCGGACCGTTACTTACGGAGATATTAAATAATAAACATATGCCGCTCCTGTCGCAAAACTCAATGAGCGCGGGAGCATGGTGACGTCACTGTGACGGAACCGAGCTCGGCCGGCCGGCACTCACGATTTGAGGAAGCGGCGCGTAATATTTGTGTTGTTAGAGTGTAATTTTGTGATATTTAAGTATAAAACAAAAGAACTTACATAATATAATAAAGTAGAAGCAGGTTTTGTGCAAACTCAATTCTATAACCTTCCAAAAGTGGATTCTTTCATGGTATTTGATTACCTAGGTAATCATTCTAAGTTGGTTGGTCGTTGGAAACTACAAAGGTAAGGGTGCTGCTTATTTATCTACGATTACGTACATACGTACTTATTAGTACTCTTAAATTTGGTAGTGGTTGGTAGGTGTAAGAAAGAATGAATATAAAGTGTAGGTACAGAGACGTATTTAGAACTTATAAATTTTGTTTACAGTATCTTGATAAACGAAAGTTGTTTTTTGTTTATTCATACGTAGATACATCATTACGCGGATGGCTTTTTAACCTATGTACTTGCACTTTATTTAGTGATCTACACTTGTTGATCAAGGTATGACAGAAACCTGAATATTTGTTGACAACAGCTGGTTTTTTTGCC
Source organism: Ethmia dodecea (assembly GCA_963855545.1). Taxonomy (NCBI): domain Eukaryota; kingdom Metazoa; phylum Arthropoda; class Insecta; order Lepidoptera; family Depressariidae; genus Ethmia; species Ethmia dodecea. Next base: position 7,014,607 of record OY979443.1, read on the forward strand.
ATCTCGCTTTTTGTTACAAGTCAGTCGCTCAGTATGTACTTAGGAAGGATGACTTGGTATAAAGCAATTTTTTAGCATTTCTTACCTCAAAAATAAAAACGGAACCCTTATAGGATCGTTTTCTTGTCCGTCTGTCTGTTAAGAAAATCTACTTCCCATTGGTCTAGCTAGAGCTATGAAATTTGATAAGAAGCAGGGCCATATGACACAAGTAATGGAATAACATGAATGCACCCCTGTTGAGTAAAGGATGCTAGGTGCGGACTCACGCACGAAGGGTGTGTGCATCTGGATTGAGGGCCCACTTTTTAAATTATTGCGAAACGAAATGATACTTACAGGGCATTTACTTAAAATTTTGTAAAACCTAAAGCAAAGATTCTTAAATTTCTTAAACGTGAATCAAAAGAGTTATGGTCAAATAGCTTGGGCCCTCAATCCTGACGCCTGCATAAAACGGCATAGTCGAATCTCAGAAAGTACTATCCCTGGGATAATAATTTTTATTCGAGTATTTAGTTAGGAATTTGTTAAATACATTAAGAAATTGTCAAGTCTTAAGAATGCGACAATACAGATTTATGGCGGTTTAGCTTGGGCCCTCAATTCAGCAATTTTGATATTGTAGAATAAGCAAAAAATATGTGTTTTTCTAAGGAAAGATATTAATACGACTTTAATATATTTGAGTTCTATATCTCGGAAAATTTGTTAAAAAGAAATAACGACACAAAAGTTAATTGTTAAAAAGTTATTGAAATTCGTATTTTTTCAAAACGTCTGAACTGAGGGCCCAAGGTTTTTGTCAGTATTGACTAGACTAAGCTTTCTACACTACCGCACTTTAGGCTAAGTATTTTAACAAATTCTTAACTAAAAGGCTACAAAGCGTCCATTCTTCTAAATGCCGTACTTTAGGAGAAAATTGATTTTCGATGTTTTATATGAGAAAATTCAGTAGGGTGACCATAATGTTTATCGTAAGTATAAACAAGTATTCGTTGTGATCATGTAAGTAGTATTTTGTAAAGCGCAGATACAATATATATAATTATACAACGCGTAACAGAAAATGCGCAATTCCTCATACACCCCGGTTAGTAAATTAATATAAAAAAAGATGCAATCGAACTTTAGTTGTGTCCAATTTTCTTAAATATCGTTCTATAATAGTACGATTTCAATAGATAGCATTAAATTCAGCTATGCTAATTCATTTTTCGAAAAAATTTAACACATATTAAAAATAGATGAAATCGAATATGTAGTCGATACTGAACAAACTAATTTCAGGAATTGCACTTATTCTGTTACATATTGTATATAATATATAAAGCTCGATATAATTATATACGATTAGCTGTGCTGTGCCTTCACCTACGTATGCGTGGAAAAATAAAATAAGAAAGTGCCAATAATCAATGAAATTATGTACCTATTGGACGTATTAAAATTATAACCCTGTATATTAACAACTAGCATTGCTTTGCGGTTTCTTCCGCGTAGTTCCCGTTCCCGTGAAAATACGGGAATAAAATATAGCCTTTGTTACTCCCTGGTAATGTATCTTTCCATTTTTAAAAGAACTTTTTAAATCGGTAACGTGGTTTAGGCCTGTTCCCGTGGGAAAATTATAGCACATGTTACTCCCAGAAAAGTACGCTTTCCACTGGCAAAACATTTTTTTTAAATCGGTAAAACCGGTAGTATTGGAGCCTTTTCAATACAAAAAATCAAAAAATTCCTTAATCCAATATATTCCAGTTCCCGTGGGAATATCAAAAAATCTCTTCATAGCGGTTGCCTACGACATATAAGACGCCTACATAACATAATAGAAATTGCGGGTGCCCATCGGCGTTTCCTGCGCGGATCCGGTTTATTCCCGTTCCCGTGGAAATTTCCAAAAATCTCTTCATAGCGGTTCTCTAAGATATACAAGACACCTATATTTCAAGTTTCTAGGTGTTATCGATTTCTTTTTTCACCTGTTTTTATATTTTCCCGTGGGAATGAGATATTTTTCTGGAATAAAGAGTACCCTAGATGTTGACCCGGGTACTCAGTTATATCCATACCAAATTTCATCAAAATCCGTCTAGTAGTTTTTGCGTGATGCGTGCACAACCAGACAGACAGACAGACAGATATAGACAGACGGACAGACAGACAGACACAAATTTAAAAAGATGTTGTTTTGGTATCTATATCGATAATTATATAGACTAGATAAAATAGACTCGTTAAAATTTTCAAAAACATTTCATATAAGTACAGCCACGGCCCCGTTAGAGTTTTGTTTTATGTATAGATAACATTTTTACATATTTAGCTTACAAATAATAACCTTAATTTGTTTTTAACAAGAAAATAAAAATAATATGAAACCCTGCCAAAATCTTTATTATTTTACATTATAATCTGCCAAAACATATGAAATTGTATGTATATAATTATATTATACTATCACTAATATGAGTCAAAACCCGAAATACACAGCAAAATGAAAATTAAACAAAAAACATGACGGGAACGCGCGTACGTCAGGCGTCAAAAATACGAATACTATGATAACCATTTAAATAACACCCTATAATAATTATTGGATCACACAAAACGTAATCGCTTCCGACAACAACTATTCGCTTATGAAATATCTTATATGAGGATACATGCTGATTTGTCTCAAAAAAGTAACAAAATCATATACACCCTACTGAATTTTCTCATATAAAACATCGAAAATCAATTTTCTCCTAAAGTACGGCATTTAGAAGAATGGACGCTTTGTAGCCTTTTAGTTAAAAATTTGTTAAAATACTTAGCCTAAAGTGCGGTAGTGTAGAAGGCTTAGCCTAGTCAATACTGACAAAAACCTTGGGCCCTCAGTTCAGACGTTTTGAAAAAATACGAATTTCAATAACTTTTTAACAATTAACTTTTGTGTCGTTATTTCTTTTTAACAAATTTAACGAGATATGGAACTCAAATATATTATAGTCGTATTAATATCTTTCCTTAGAAAAACTCATATTTTTTGCTGATTCTACAATATCAAAATTGCTGAATTGAGGGCCCAAGCTAAACCGCCATAAATCTGTATTGTCGCATTCTTAAGACTTGACAATTTCTTAATGTATTTAACAAATTCCTAACTAAATACTCGAATAAAAATTATTATCCCAGGGATAGTACTTTCTGAGATTCGACTATGCCGTTTTATGCAGGCGTCAGGATTGAGGGCCCAAGCTATTTGACCATAACTCTTTTGATTCACGTTTAAGAAATTTAAGAATCTTTGCTTTAGGTTTTACAAAATTTTAAGTAAATGCCCTGTAAGTATCATTTCGTTTCGCAATAATTTAAAAAGTGGGCCCTCAATCCAGATGCACACCGAAGGGTTCCGTACCATTTATCTATAAAAACGGTAAAAAAACATGTTTGTTTTGTGGAAGCAATTATTTAAGATCTGTGAAAAAGTACAAGGAATCGTATTTAAAAAAATATATGGGAGTACCCCCTTAAATATTTGTTTTATTTTAAATGAATTATTTATTTAAAGTGTATTATAATATTCTGCGAATATTTGAAGCAGGTAGATACCTGTTGCCGTTATCAATATCGAGCAAACATAAGCAAAAAATATTTGTTGTATGGGAGCCCCCTTAAATATTTATTTTATTCTGTCTTTTAGTATTTTTTGTTATAGCGGCCAGAGAAATACATCATCTGTGAAAAATTTAACTGTGTAACTATCAGGGTACATGAGCTACAGCTTTGTGACAGTCGGACGGACAGCGGAGTCTTAATAATAGGGTCGAGGTTTTTTACACTTTGGGTACGGAAACCTATAAATTCACTTCGCTTCGATTCAGCTATTCACATAATATGCTTTTAGAACTTTTCTAGCTGCTCCGGTAGACACCGCACATACATACATACATACATACACATACACACGTAAATTTCGTTGGCAACAGCCCTTTCGTAGAATACGAATTTGCGCTAAAAATATTATTCACTCTTGATTTTTACCCGAGTACGTCCCTGTGTCATCGTATTATCCTTTGAATATTACACAGAAATGGGAACGAGCAAATAGATAGGTACCTACGTAGGTTTATCCACAATACTCAGGAAAAGTAAGGTAAGTATGTTTCTATAAATACAGCAGGATTAAAAGAAGAGAAGGTACACTACACGTACCACCTTATTTAAATGAATATCAACTAAATAATTATTTTAGTTAGGTAGGTACGTACTTCGAAATGATCTTCAAAGTAATGTCTTGTAGCCTGGGCAGAGGGTGGAGTTATAACATCTCTTTTTACAACGGAATACCATTTTTTACGAAGTTTTGGATCTTTCGGCACCTTAAAAATAGTTTTTCTGGCGTTTTTATAGAAGTGTTTGTACATTTCGGTACTATACAATATTTGCACATAGTTAAAAACTTGAATTAGATATAAATCAGACACATAGTTTCTTTTAAAAGTCCCAATTAAAGGAACAAAACACTTCGCGCCTTATCGCTGCCTACGGCTGACTCGCGGCTTCCGTCACAATGACGTCACCGCTACCGCGGCGGCTACTCGGTGAACTTCGCTAGGAATTCGGTCATAACTTTGTCAATTTTTGTCGTAGAACAAAAATTTTTGTACTGTATGTTAAGGATTTCTTAGCTCTATAAATCTGCATTCTCAACTAAAAACGTTACGGATCCTCATTGGGTTCTCTTTATCTTTGATCAAGGGTTTGTTTCTGCACCCTAGTTGGAATGACACAGGTGTTATCACTAAAATTCCATATACACATAGACATGTGATAAGAAATTGTTTATGAAATATTTCACCTCAAACAGCTACATAAATAAGATAAGCATAAATTGCTTCGTGTATCATTTGGATTATAAGATTCTATTTAATTATAGAATAATGGGTGGAGGAGTTTCTTGCCCTGCTTCTTCTCAACTATAACACATGCCAAATCAGTGGAGTTGCAATGACCTTCAATAATTGGACATATTAGTCCCTATATTGATTTGATAGCTGGGTCAGTATGACGCCTTACTTACCACTTTGAATATCAGGCCACAGCTGTATCAAAGGTGTTTCTATCGGCCTGATAATTTCTGGATCAAAGTGCCATGATCTGTTACAGAACGCGGGGCCTATAGTGCCTAGTTTCGTGGGCCAGATTCCGTGGATGGTCCACTCGTCTTGCTTACTCGGCATATTACACGTATGCGATGGACTCCCATCCTTCCAAATCCTACACTCAGTAGGTGGCCACTGCTGAGTATATATTAGCAAATCGAAATGATGATCTTTCACATGCGTTGGTTGCGCATATCTAAAGCTAAAATCAAGACGAAAGTACCTATATTACTTTCACAAATCAACTAAAATATTCAAGGGCCAAATCAAACACCTTTTTTACCTTAACCATAATAAAAACAGTATGTGAAAACCATTTGGCGACATGACTGTGGCTTGAAAACTTGACGACTGCAGACAGCAGGATTCTATTTAATTACGTAAACAACTGTCAACGTTATAACTCCAAACAAATATTATACTAAACACTGACTGAAAATTCTGCACAGCTTACAGCAAATAGCATAGCAATGTCAGCAATGAATGACGTGACACTCGTGACAGTGACGTTAGAAAATGTCAAAATAACGTTTTTTATGTTTCTAGAGACATTGGCAGTGCAGCCATCAGCCTAAAAATACAACAAATATTCCCAAATATGTTTGCCCTGCCCGAGAGCCTATATAGAAAAATACAGTGCCCTCAACATTATTTATTTTTCTTCACTTGATACTCTTGATAGTGTTCCTATAATTTGTAATGAAGAGTACACTGGCTTCTTGAAGCAATACGAAAATATTTAATGATTCTATCATAGACACTGGCTTAATAATAAAAGGGAGATCCAAAAGTAATACATAATATCAGCAAAATAATATTATGACACAATTCTCTCCGGTTTCCCGCCAAAACAAAAATAAAATAAAATATAAGTTGAATCTATCTATCTTGTTAGAAGATGCAAATTAAAAAGGAGGTTCTGAATGACCTTGAAAAGGCAAAATAAAGATACTTACCGTCAAGTTGGGAACCTCACCATGAAATTGAGCTTTTCTAATAATGCCAAACAACTCGTCCTAAATAGTGCCCGAAGCATATAAATAGTACTATATATAGTAGTTTCGGAGATATTTGTCGTTCAGAGAGGCTGCTATCTTCACGTCAAGACGGCTTCCAACTTGACGGACGGTCTCTATCTATACCTCAGAACAATAACTAAATACGGCAAATATTGACAATGACATGACAACGACACCGTGAGGGAAAACGCGGGGGTTACAGGGCTGATTGACTGCCTGTCCTGCCGACTTCGGTCGAACGGGACGAGTGGTTAATCAAGCCGAAGCAGGAGTTGGCGGATCGATTGCCGTGTTTGCTGAGTAACAGGCCCGGCAATCGATCATGCCCAAAAGTAGGAGTAGGAAGGGTAGCAAGCGTGGAGATAACCCGCGCCTGCTGCCCCGATGCATGGGGAAGAGCATAGCCGGCCGAGTCACGGGAGAAACTGTTTCCCGGGACTCGGACTTAGGGCGAGAGGAGGAACAGCATGGGGGATTTTTAGTAAGTTCAAGCCTGACACCACGTGGTTGTCGTCCCCGCTACCACCAGGTATGCGGAAGGCATTTTGCCCGCATGCGAAAGAAAAAAGTTTTTTTTCGAATAACGGGTGAAACTGAAGGGCGAAACGCGACAATGCTATTTTATGGGACGACCATAATCACCGAATGTATACCTACTGCACCCCTAGGATTGGATAGGAGGATAGGATAGGAGACAGCACACTGCACATTTTCTTGTTACATCCGTGCGCTGGCTCTTTTAAAAAATCACGTTGTTGATCCGTCTACCCGTGCCGAATTTATACCTAGTTGTTCGTGCAAAACATTCGTATTGCGATCTGTAGCGATCCTAAATTCGTGAAAATTTTCTAGATCTATGGTTGCGATAATGCCCACCAAGCAGGGGCGTAGCTACCGCCGTATCAATTATACGGGGCTCCCGGGCTACCGGGACCCCCGACGTGCGTAAGCAAAAATTAATAAAAATTTTAAAACTTATAAAAATTTACCTAAGACCTTCGATAAGAAATGAACGCCAGTCAAACCTGTCACTATTGTTCATAGAGGCAGAAACTTTAGAAAAACTGAAGTCATCATCAGCTATAAATGATTTATCAGTTTGCCGAAAAAAGGTATATTTAATTTCAATTGTTTGTAAAAATTTTGGAAAAAGTGACAGGTAGATAATTATGATGAACAAATATTTGTTTTAAGTTTATGGAATTTTTTTTTCTTTTGTGACGAATCTCTACCCTTTATAAGGGCCCCCAAACAAATTTTTATACGGGGGCCAAGGCACGCTACGCCACTGGCACCAAGGCTAATGTGAATATTATGACTCAGCCAGCATACATGCTAAAATAAATTTTCCTATGAATTAATAAACGAATCTTCTATAATTTAAAAAACAAGAAACTAACTGGCTGAATCGATCAATCAACGCAGCCGAAACCGCCGAGTCTTGTAGCATGAAAGCACAAAGATTCTAGGTACATACTAAAAAAGGGATTTTTGGCAATTCCCACGGGGACAGGAATAAACAGGATCTGCGCGGGCACACGCTAGTAGGTACTTTTTAAATTACCGACGCCGAGTTCACAGTAAATAGGTACTTACTTATATCTTATATATTTACTGTGCCTATTTATTCCCACACTAGCAAAGATATTATATAAGCTTTGCACACTAGACAGGAGGAGGGTGCCTAATTTAGACAGGCCGGTTGGCTCAGTAGTGACCAATTAGTGACTGGCGCGGCGCAGGATCACTACTTGGTCACTACCAACTGCGTCGGAGGTCGCAGGTTCGATTCCCGCTAAAGGCCAAAATTTGTGAGAATAAACTTGTCTATTGGTTTCTGCCTGGGTGTTTAATATTTATTTAGGTAGGTAAACTATGTTAATCAGTTTAGTACCAATAGTACAGGATTTGCCTAGTTTGTGATTAAATAGCCGTGTGTGAATTGTGTCCCACAATTCATTATTATTACTAATTATAATTAAAACGAGTCACAATCGTCTGGTGAGGGTGAGACGGTATGATGTGATTCCTATCTACCTTCCTATTTAGGTACCTTTACTCAAACTTAGGTAGGTACCTAGTAATTTTTTGTTCTATTTCTGGATAGGTATGTAGGTATGCTCTATTTGTTCTGACACCCCGTTTTAATTTTTACCGGAAATCTTATTCAGATATGGAACAGTGTAGTACACGCCTGCACTTATGGGCATTTCATTTGTATGGCTGGTACGGTAGAAAGCTTTTTGCTACACTCAAATACCGTTGTAAAGTAACCCCATTCCGCGTTTTTCCAACCGTCACTCGGTCCGATGCACTCGTGAAAAAAGCAATCGCGTGCGTCACGAGACGATGATCAAGTATCCCCACAAATTGCAACAGTTGCATTATGGACCTCTGTATGAGCCTATGCAATTAACGCCCAGTAATAGGAATATCCTAGGCATGCCGCTAGCAAGGCTCGGTGATCAAAAAACTGGCCAAGTGTTCGTCGCACACAAAAGGTTCCGTACTAGCGTAAAAAAAAACGTTTTTTGTATGACCCACTTTAATTTTTAAGTTTTTGTTACTGAACAGCAATATAGAAATACGCATTCTGTCAAAATCTAAATTTCAATTGTCTAATTACCTATTTAGACCAGGGTAGAAGCCTTTAAAAATAATAAAAAGTGAAAAAAAAAATAGTAGGATGAAACCCATTAGAAAAAGAGGGGAATATTATAAAAATGAAAGGAAAAATAATTTACGGGCGATCTGAGGTCGGGAAGGGGATGGGGGTGAGTTTTTAAGGGTAAAACTAAAAGTCCTATCGAAAAGTGTCAAATGGCAAAGTTGTAGGTAATAAAAAGATCTAAAACTTTTGTATTTACACTTTTTTCACATTGTGTGTGTTATGTGAAAAAAAGTGTAAATACATGTTTTGCCGGAAATAGAGAAAAACCGTTTTTTACCCTTAAAAACTCACCCCCATCCCCTTCCCGACCTCAGATCGCCCGTAAATAATTTTTCTTTTCATTTTTATAATATTCCCCTCCTTTTCTAATGGGTTTCATCCTACTATTATTTTTTTAGGTTTTAAAAATGATCGACCCTGGTCTAATTAGAGTTCATGAGTTACAGCCCACTGACGGACAGACGGACGGACAGCGGAGGCTTAGTGCCTACCTAATAGGGTCTCAAAGGACGCTTTGGGTACGGAACTCTAGATCTTGGTGAGGTGCAAATCCCATTTATCAGCACACGATAGGTGCTGCAGGGAACTTGACCGAAAGGAATTAATGCTGACGAATGGAATTAGACCATAATGGGTTCAGAAATAATAACACAAATGATAGAATAGTGATTATGTACTCGTGCGCCCGCGCTTGTTAACTTTATTTTATATTAGGTATGTTAAATGTCGACTTTATGAACTGTGAAGAGTTATACTATTCCGGAATGGAGTTGAAGCATCCATGAAGTTTTTTAATTGCTTATTGTGAGCTTGGTATTTACTACCGCAGATTTACTTACGTAGGTGCGTTTAGAACATAGGTACTCCGTACAGGTAATAAATGAAGGTAGGTTATACCTACCTATTACTTAACTTAAAAAAATATGAAATTCATAAACATACTAGTTAACGTAGGCACTAAAAAATAATAATACATTGTTCCTAATATAGATACAAGCATGTAAAAGTAGCATCGACCATCGAAATAGACCATCTAGGTTCTATTTGTAGCTTTCATTGTTCATACATTTACACATGGGCGTATATCATCTACGCAAAAATGAAAATTTTCGACCAAATACCCACCTTTGATATCCTTATCCGTGATTGATGATCTGTCGTAATTTCCAGTTGATTGAATCTATTGGCGCTTACAGTTCTTCTACATTTACACTTTTACACTAATATTATAAAGAGGAAGATTTGTATTTTTGTGTTTGTACGAATAAACTCAAAAACTACTAACCGATTTAAAAAAATCTTTCACCAATGGAAAGCTACATTATCCACTTGTAACATTTTATCCCCGTATTCCCACGGGAGCAGGAACTACGGTGAAAACGCACGGAAAAGTTAGTTCTTTATATGGCGTAAAATCATGACGATAACTGGTTTACCTTTTTGGCTTTTGCGAAGCTGGGAGCCAGCCTGCAGCAGCGCCATGTAATGTGGGCTATAGTTACGCCTTTACATAATGTTGGGTTGGCATGGGGCGGGAATCGAACACGCGACCTCAGACTCAGTAAGCAGTGTCACTACCGATTAAGCCATTAGGCCCAATATCAATATGTTCAAGAAAAGATTTTCTAATAATTTTAATTAGGAGTATTATGTACAAGTACCCCGTAAAAATTCCTGCGTTTACCGCTGGACAACATCAGTTATTAACCTTATTATAAAATGTTGTGTAAGTCATTCTGAATGAGAGTTAAGGGCCGAAACGTTGCGAGATAAACTAAGGTAAGGCACCTTGGCAATGTCACCGGGGCATCGACACCTGTCCCTATGACCCCAGACTGGAGTAAAGATAAGATATTATAGCATAGCATAAATTTACGTACTTTGTGCCTCAACGTGGGCAGTAGTGGTTAAAGGAGCTTCGAAAAATGCTACGATATAATAATTACTCACGCCTTTATCCCCGCGGGGTTCGACAGACCTGTTCCATTCCTGGAAATACCCACTTTTCAAAGTATATTTTTTCTGAACCTTAAACGTGACAGCTGTTGAGCCCATCGCCGGTCTGGGGACTGTTGCACTTGCCTTTGAACCAATTTTTTGACATAATTATTCTATGCCCAACTTTCTTCTATCCCTGAGGGAGTAGGTAGTTAGTAAGGGCACAGCTACCAATGTCATTTCTGGAAATAGGTAGCTAGAAACTTTTCACCACCATAATATTTTCGTGACTGCTGGTAAGCCTATCGCCTGGATCCTCACAATGTTTTCCTTCGCCGACGAGTTAGTGATAAATAAGAGTAGCTATGTACATAATTATAAAGTAAGTAGGTACTTTTACAAATTTTGAAAGACTAATTGGAACATGATTTTGTATATATTCATCTGTGGTAGATTCTTAATAAGATATGGTAGGTAAGTATTTTCCTATTTGCTACTTGGCAATAATAATTAGACATTATGGTAACATTCTATTTTTCGTGAGTTATTAGGTCACCTAAGACTTAGTTTGGGTCTGAGTGCACGAACACTAAATGACCTTTTAAACAATCATCAAAAGTAACTCAAGTCCCTACCTAAAACTTATTACTGCCATATATTTAGCAAGCTTATAACTTGTAACTACTACCAATAAGTAGTAGGCGGGCGTGATGCTTATGAAAAAATAAATAAATATAGTAACGCTTTAGCCCCGAGGGGGTCCCCAGACTTATTTTATTCTTGGAAATACCACCTTTTCATCGGGATATTTTATCTTTTATGTAGTGATAAATATGTAGGGAGTTTTTAAAAAAAATCACTGTTACATTTATAAATAAAATAACAATTATTGTTCAATGTTTACGATCAATTACCATGCACTCACCGCAGCGTTACCATTATACCACTCCAGCTTAGAAGCCAGGTAATTCAATACCAACTAGCATAGCGGGCATTGCTCTCGATTGCATTGAAAATTAATGCTATATCGGCAAAAAGCGCGTTCGCGCACGCGTTTCCGTTGGAGCATTCGCGAAAAAACGACGCGTGCGCCGCTCGCCACTCCGTGACGCGTTTTTCAGACTAATTAAACTAGTGCGGACACGCGACCGGAGTTACAAAGCGGCTAGTTTACACCTGTGGCTAGTGTAAGTTAAATATTAATATCACTTCCTTAGATAATGACATCAGAAAAAGATCCGTACTGAGTGCGAAAGCACAAGCTACGGAGAATGAAACTAAGGCGTAGATGTAAGGAAAAAGGAAAATAATGTACAAGCAAAATTATTTTTATGACTGTAATATATTTTTGTATTTATTTTATATGTTATATTTTTGTTTGCAATTTCTGTAATTTTATAATTAACTAGCGACCCGCCCCGGCTTCGCACGGGTGCAATGCTAACACTAAAACCTTCCTCTTGAATCACTCTATCTATTAAAAAAAACTGCATCAAAATCCGTTGCGTAGTTTTAAAGATTTAAGCATACAAAGGGACATAGGGAAATAGGGACATAGGGATATAGGGACAGAGAAAGCGACTTTGTTTTATACTATGTAGTGATGCCCAGATTAATTGAATTCTAAAGTTAACATAGCATTGAAAATAGCATTGAATGAGCAAAACCGCAGACCTGAATCTCTTATCATGTCATGGAGGTACATGCACAGAAAGTAATATTAGTTTTAAATTTAGTGCTTGATAAACAAGCCAGAAAATGTTTTGCCTACAGATAAGAGATTCAGGTCTGCAGTTTTGCCCATTCAATGCTCAAAATACTTTTATTCTTTACAGAAAACTTTTCAAATTCAACCTCACACGTAACCTACACACTTACATTTGATGGATTTTTCAATTACAATTTTTTTTTATTGAACTCGCCTACAAAACGCCAATTTTATAGGTAATCAAAGACCTAGTAGTATATGTACCTACCTACTTTTGCCTAATGATGATCGTTATGGTATTGGTCAAAATCGCGTTCGTTTCCAGCTAGGCTTGTAAAGTTGTTGATTTATTAAATAGGTATTACGTCAACATAAAACTATAATAATAGTAGGTAGTAGTATAAATATATTTTGCGAGAGTGGGTACCTACCTATACTTAAGTACCTCAATACTAAGACTTGCGGGTTGATTAGGTATAGCCACATGAGTAAAGAAACGGAACAGAGACAAAGCTTCATACAACCGCGCTGTCGTAGGTACACTACTACAAGCATGCAATGCTTGTGTGCGTTTCTACTAGCGCTGCGTCACATACGCGCCGCAACTGGATAAAACCGGCTCGGTCAGTAGAAATGCCGAGGGCCGCGCAATGGTTGCCGTATTTGTTTCGCGCTCCTGCTTAGTGAGAAATGGTTATTTTAAATTGTTTATGGTAGAATAAAGTATTAAACTAAAAAGTCAAGAAAGTGTAAATAATTAGATTCGGAGGTGTAAAATGGTTACCTACTGTACAGTTTGCATGAATGTCTCGAAAATCACATATGTGACGAAATAAAATTGTTTGTTAATAGACCTGAACAACCTATAAATATGGGCAAAGATTCTTTAATTACTCATTACAATAAACTCGACGTAAACATTGTAAATATTGGTACCTAATTATATTCTGAATCGAGTGTAAGATTGTAAAAATATTATGCCATGTGGAAGCGTCCTTAATGATTATTTGAAAAAACTTTATATCCATTAGATTTAGAATTCATCATTAGATTAAAAGATTTAATAATTTATTAAAAATAAAAAGTTATAAAAAAATATTTAGAGTAGGTAATTTGTAAATAATCTAATGTACAAATAAAAGTCTAATAAACGTTTTGTTTATTTTATTCTCCTTTGCCAACCCTACTAAAATAGGTAAGAATTTTGCACGCTCCTTAGAAGCTTTGTCTCTGTTCCGTTTCTTTACTCATGTGGTATAGCCATCAACAATAGCAGTCCCAAGGCGTAGGTACATACCCGATTATAAAACAATTTACAAACCCTTTATAAAACATACTACGCCCATCCTAAATTATGAGATAGGGCCGAAAGTTAATACTTAGATTGCAAGTCAATGTCAGTAATAATAACAGATATAGTTCGCCACAACCTGCGAAATTATGTAGATACTGGACTCGATTCTGGCTAACCAGCTAAAATTCCTAATTTTAAGTTAGCCTAACCTTCTCTACTAACCTTCTTGACTAAGGAAAAAAGGACAGAAACCAAGGAGTCAATGTCAAACATGTAAAAACCTACTAATTTGAACCCTGTGAACGTGCTTATCTGTCACTTTTATCCATGACCTTGTTACATCGTCGCTAAAATTGCTAAAAGTAAAAATCTTAGTTGACAGGACTAATTTTAATTTGACAGGACTAAATATCTCTTGTCTCTTTTCTTTTCTAGGAGAACAAAACGACAGGACTACACTAAAATAAGTGTAGTCGATGTGCAAAATCGAACTCACTGTTATTGTATTATGATTGAGTCAAATATATTAAAGTAAGGATGAGTTATATTCATATACTGCTTGCGTTTGAAAATTGATCCCCTACGATTGTGCTACAACATGTACATACTTACTTCTTAGCGTATTTATAGGATACAACAATGACGGGGAAAGATAATACGGAACGAATAATAAAAAAAAATAGAGCTATCTGTTAAGAGTTGCGCTTAAAATACGACTTGAAATATAATGCGACTAAATAAAATGTGGTTAATTAACTACATTTGTCGGCCTCATTTTCCGTGCTCTAGTAACATATCTACGTCTTTCTATATATAATATCTTTGGATTGAGTAACAAACATCAACACATCTAATAAGTATCGAATCTATGTATATCGAATTTGTCATCTTTACCATCATCACCAACCCAATAGAACTGTGCCAATAGTCTACTGTTGGACTACGAGTCGTTCCTCACATTTAAGGAGGTTGGGCTATAAAACTCCCGACTAGCGCACCGCGGCTCGGGAGATTGTGTGTGTAAAAAAGGGTGTCTTGAGTCAGTGAAAAATCCTTAGTGCTAGGTGAAAACTTAAGACGGCACATACTTTAGTCATATCCAAAGTGAAAGCATATGTATGAGTAGGTAGGTACCTATCTATGACACACCGCACACGCAATAACTTTACAAAACAAAAACATGACAAACTCTTAGCTTGACCTCGCGGGTGCTGACGTGGTGAATCATGCATTCATGTCGTCGCCACATTCGACTGGAGTTAGCACAGTATTAAAAAAAGGAGTAAAACTGTAACATAATGTTTACTGCATTGCGTTTTAGCTAGTGCCTTGTATGTAGGTTACTTTATGTCTTCAAATCAAATATAAGTACATACCGGGAACCTCTGGAAAAGACGAATGATGATGATGATGATTACTATTTAAAAGTTTATAGGCACACGTAATATCAGAGGTTGGAGATTTCTCTCTTTTGTAAAACTTTTTCTTAAAATTTCTTTGCGTAACATTGCACCTATCCCAAAGTACAGGCAACTTTTGAGGCGTCAAAGCTTCAAGTACCTAAGCTTTCCTCGCACGGTTAGTTGCATAGGGAATCTTAATTATTAAATTTGAATTTAATATAAATTTTACAGTGCTGCTCAGCTTTTCTTTTTATTTTTATATTCAGGTACTGTGTTTAGAATTGTGTTTCATCAGTCACCCTCATCATCGTAATACGGCTACGAAACTATTAGACCCATTTTAAAAGTTCCCTCACCAATGGGAAGCTTACTTTTCTGGAGTAACATTGGCTATAACATGGGTATAATCCCACGGTAACTACACAAGTTATTGTACCTCAATCAAAAATGCCCACAGAAAATTTTGTAAATGAACATCCAAGCAAAACGGTTTATTTACATTTTAATATTGTTCGATGATTTAATGTAAGTTCCAACCTATAGCAACATGCTATAAGTTACATAACTTATATACCTACCTACCGCATATTGGCGCCAGCGGAGTAACTAATCTGCTAGAGCTTTATTTAATCTAACTAAAATAAAATCTTCCAATTTGTTTGAGCTTCGTCCTTAGCACAGAACAGTGTTTTGAACAAAGTTTAAAACTGTCTATATAGCAAATACTATGTCTATAAAAAGACTCTAAATCAATTGTATATAGTTACCTGTACCTATATATTTATTTGCTTAATTCAATTTTAGTACGTCGGTACAACATCTAGATAAGACAGTTAAAATATTTCCCTTTTGGAGTGATTGGAAATTCGGAGCTGGATTAAGAAAAAATCTTACTTACTGATTGATGGATGTATATTAAGCGAGAGAGGTGTACCAGGATCGTAGCAGGTGGCGGTGTATTGTCTCTGCCTACCCCGCCGGGAAAATCGCGTGAGGATATTTGTATATGTATGTATGTACTAATTTTAAATAATTGGAACTTAAATCTCACAGTTTAGATGGGCAGTATCAGGACCATGGACCATGGCCCAGAATTACAAACCCGGAGTTCAATGTCAAAATTAGTATTGTGGGCATCAACCAGAATACTGTGCATTCAATCCGGCTACTAAATTCGTGGAAATTTTCTTTTTTCTGTTTTGTAATAACAACTGAATTCGTGCGCCTATTCTCAGTTTTCAGCATTGGTAAGTAATTAAAAAAAACTGTCCCGCTAAAAGACGAAAAATGGACCGTACATTATTTACAATGTAAACACACACTACAAGACATAAAGTATGTTTTATTTGTATAAAAAATGTATTTTCTAGCAATATTCAACTAAAGATCAATAGAACTGCTAAAAATCGACAAAAACAATGGAAATAGCGACATATCATTGCGCGTACGCATCCCTGTGACGTCAGCAGGAATTCGCTTCGGAAATGACTCACAGCATGCGCTTACTCACTGAGAATGCGGTTTTATGAGCAGGCTTTAAAAGCTTATGTTCCAAGATTTCTAAGTTTGCTTGTGGAAGACATACACGTGGCTAGATTTTGTTAAGTTGATTTGTGATATGTTAAAAAATGAGGTATTGGTCGTGGTACACCTCGTCAGATGTACTGTGGACACTTGTCGTCTTGACGTACGTAGTTTTTAAATTTATTGTCATAAAATAGTCTGTAATTCTTCCTAAAAATTAAATAAATATACAGAGACGTCCATCTATTTCGATGTTGAAAACGCGTGCTGAGCTATGAAAGTCATTCATATAGAGCAAGTGAACAAACTATGAAACTTGTGTAGGGTAGGTATTTATACATCGAGATGTGATCCGCGAGATTTGTTCTTGAATTGATTTCCCATGCGAATCGAATACGAGTAAATTATGCTTGTGTTTGCTTAGCAGCATATCATGTGAATCAGGCTCTATTATAATTTATCCGTGCTATGGGCTCAACGACTTAAATCTGCAACCCTACCTAAGTCACAGAATTATATTTCAGTAAGTACCTAAGTTTCCTTACGGGATATCTGTTTTGACGCCAATTTATTTATCAATGATAGACAATCATAAATCAAAAATTTAAATCGCAAAACGACAGACTACATTTTTGTTATATTCAAAGATTGTTTAGATAACAGGCCTACTGGATGTTAAACCATATATCTATTTATTGATTTAATTGTAGAGTTGTATGTAGTATTAACGATAACACAGCAAAACGGAGTTTTCTTTGCTTTAATCTGTCGTGAAGTGGCTTCGAGAAAAGGATAGTACGACTGTACGTTTATTTGTTTGCCTTTTCTCTAGGCTTTTCGGCAGGGACGCTGCCGTGCTCCCAGCTTCACATAATACACACACCGGCACAATTAGCGGAACAGAAAAAAAAAGGAGAAAAAAGAGGGAATTTAGGTGTGCATCTGGATTGAGGGCCCACTTTTTAAATTATTGCGAAACGAAATGATACTTACAGGGCATTTACTTAAAATTTTGTAAAACCTAAAGCAAAGATTCTTAAATTTCTTAAACGTGAATCAAAAGAGTTATGGTCAAATAGCTTGGGCCCTCAATCCTGACGCCTGCATAAAACGGCATAGTCGAATCTCAGAAAGTACTATCCCTGGGATAATAATTTTTATTCGAGTATTTAGTTAGGAATTTGTTAAATACATTAAGAAATTGTCAAGTCTTAAGAATGCGACAATACAGATTTATGGCGGTTTAGCTTGGGCCCTCAATTCAGCAATTTTGATATTGTAGAATCAGCAAAAAATATGAGTTTTTCTAAGGAAAGATATTAATACGACTATAATATATTTGAGTTCCATATCTCGTTAAATTTGTTAAAAAGAAATAACGACACAAAAGTTAATTGTTAAAAAGTTATTGAAATTCGTATTTTTTCAAAACGTCTGAACTGAGGGCCCAAGGTTTTTGTCAGTATTGACTAGGCTAAGCCTTCTACACTACCGCACTTTAGGCTAAGTATTTTAACAAATTTTTAACTAAAAGGCTACAAAGCGTCCATTCTTCTAAATGCCGTACTTTAGGAGAAAATTGATTTTCGATGTTTTATATGAGAAAATTCAGTAGGGTGTATATGATTTTGTTACTTTTTTGAGACAAATCAGCATGTATCCTCATATAAGATATTTCATAAGCGAATAGTTGTTGTCGGAAGCGATTACGTTTTGTGTGATCCAATAATTATTATAGGGTGTTATTTAAATGGTTATCATAGTATTCGTATTTTTGACGCCTGACGTACGCGCGTTCCCGTCATGTTTTTTGTTTAATTTTCATTTTGCTGTGTATTTCGGGTTTTGACTCATATTAGTGATAGTATAATATAATTATATACATACAATTTCATATGTTTTGGCAGATTATAATGTAAAATAATAAAGATTT
The DNA here is from genome assembly GCA_963855545.1 of Ethmia dodecea. NCBI lineage: Eukaryota > Metazoa > Arthropoda > Insecta > Lepidoptera > Depressariidae > Ethmia > Ethmia dodecea. The sequence goes on from OY979443.1 coordinate 7,033,253, forward strand.
TGGCAGGGTTTCATATTATTTTTATTTTCTTGTTAAAAACAAATTAAGGTTATTATTTGTAAGCTAAATATGTAAAAATGTTATCTATACATAAAACAAAACTCTAACGGGGCCGTGGCTGTACTTATATGAAATGTTTTTGAAAATTTTAACGAGTCTATTTTATCTAGTCTATATAATTATCGATATAGATACCAAAACAACATCTTTTTAAATTTGTGTCTGTCTGTCTGTCCGTCTGTCTATATCTGTCTGTCTGTCTGTCTGGTTGTGCACGCATCACGCAAAAACTACTAGACGGATTTTGATGAAATTTGGTATGGATATAACTGAGTACCCGGGTCAACATCTAGGGTACTCTTTATTCCAGAAAAATATCTCATTCCCACGGGAAAATATAAAAACAGGTGAAAAAAGAAATCGATAACACCTAGAAACTTGAAATATAGGTGTCTTGTATATCTTAGAGAACCGCTATGAAGAGATTTTTGGAAATTTCCACGGGAACGGGAATAAACCGGATCCGCGCAGGAAACGCCGATGGGCACCCGCAATTTCTAATATGTTATGTAGGCGTCTTATATGTCGTAGGCAACCGCTATGAAGAGATTTTTTGATATTCCCACGGGAACTGGAATATATTGGATTAAGGAATTTTTTGATTTTTTGTATTGAAAAGGCTCCAATACTACCGGTTTTACCGATTTAAAAAAAATGTTTTGCCAGTGGAAAGCGTACTTTTCTGGGAGTAACATGTGCTATAATTTTCCCACGGGAACAGGCCTAAACCACGTTACCGATTTAAAAAGTTCTTTTAAAAATGGAAAGATACATTACCAGGGAGTAACAAAGGCTATATTTTATTCCCGTATTTTCACGGGAACGGGAACTACGCGGAAGAAACCGCAAAGCAATGCTAGTTGTTAATATACAGGGTTATAATTTTAATACGTCCAATAGGTACATAATTTCATTGATTATTGGCACTTTCTTATTTTATTTTTCCACGCATACGTAGGTGAAGGCACAGCACAGCTAATCGTATATAATTATATCGAGCTTTATATATTATATACAATATGTAACAGAATAAGTGCAATTCCTGAAATTAGTTTGTTCAGTATCGACTACATATTCGATTTCATCTATTTTTAATATGTGTTAAATTTTTTCGAAAAATGAATTAGCATAGCTGAATTTAATGCTATCTATTGAAATCGTACTATTATAGAACGATATTTAAGAAAATTGGACACAACTAAAGTTCGATTGCATCTTTTTTTATATTAATTTACTAACCGGGGTGTATGAGGAATTGCGCATTTTCTGTTACGCGTTGTATAATTATATATATTGTATCTGCGCTTTACAAAATACTACTTACATGATCACAACGAATACTTGTTTATACTTACGATAAACATTATGGTCACCCTACTGAATTTTCTCATATAAAACATCGAAAATCAATTTTCTCCTAAAGTACGGCATTTAGAAGAATGGACGCTTTGTAGCCTTTTAGTTAAGAATTTGTTAAAATACTTAGCCTAAAGTGCGGTAGTGTAGAAAGCTTAGTCTAGTCAATACTGACAAAAACCTTGGGCCCTCAGTTCAGACGTTTTGAAAAAATACGAATTTCAATAACTTTTTAACAATTAACTTTTGTGTCGTTATTTCTTTTTAACAAATTTTCCGAGATATAGAACTCAAATATATTAAAGTCGTATTAATATCTTTCCTTAGAAAAACACATATTTTTTGCTTATTCTACAATATCAAAATTGCTGAATTGAGGGCCCAAGCTAAACCGCCATAAATCTGTATTGTCGCATTCTTAAGACTTGACAATTTCTTAATGTATTTAACAAATTCCTAACTAAATACTCGAATAAAAATTATTATCCCAGGGATAGTACTTTCTGAGATTCGACTATGCCGTTTTATGCAGGCGTCAGGATTGAGGGCCCAAGCTATTTGACCATAACTCTTTTGATTCACGTTTAAGAAATTTAAGAATCTTTGCTTTAGGTTTTACAAAATTTTAAGTAAATGCCCTGTAAGTATCATTTCGTTTCGCAATAATTTAAAAAGTGGGCCCTCAATCCAGATGCACACGGAATTTAGAACAATGAATGTAATTTTTAAACAATATATTATTTAAAATGAAACAACAATTAAATTTTAACATGTTTTGACATTCATTTGTAACACCATACTTAAAATTTTATAAAAATAAAAATTAAATTAAACAAAATGCATTTTTCTTCGATTTTTAATCATAGAGAAACAGCAGAAAATTCAAGATTTTCCAAAGTTTAACAACAATTTCAATGACTGTTCAATATCGAGTGTTTCCTCCTCGTGCTCTGATGAGGGTTTCCATCCGTCTGGGCATGCTGCGGATGATGTTATCAATGGTTTCTTGGGGCAACCTCTGCCATTCTTCAAGTAATGCGTTTCGCAACTCGTTGAGATTATTGGGAGGGGGCATTCTTGACTTTACACTCCTCTTTAGCAAGTCCCAGACGTGTTCTATAGGGTTCATATCGGGGGACCGTGCTGGCCACTCCATCACCGTTATACCAACATGGTTTAGGTATGTCTGTACTGTGCGAGCACTGTGAGCCCGAGCATTATCCTGCATTAGAATGAAGTTGTTACCAATAAAGGGGGCAAATGGCACAACATGTTCTTCTAAAATCTCCCTGATATACCGATCAGCATTCAGATTCCCGCCATCGACCACTACTAACTCCGTACGAGCTCCTAAACATATTCCTCCCCAGACCATAATTGAACCGCCGCCATATGCAACTGTATTTTCAAAATTAGACTGGATATACCGTTCTCCTTTGCGTCTCCATACTCGCTGCCTTCCATCAATTTGATTTAACATAACTCTGCATTCATCAGTAAAAAGAACCTGTCCCCAGTCGTCGAAGTCCCAATCACGATGTTCACGACCAAAGTGTAGACGGTTTGTGCGATGATGTCTCTCAAGTTTTGGGGCTTTGGCGGGCACATACGAGCCTATACCCACTTCTTCGAATCTTCTACGAACTGTCCGCTCACTCATCCTTACTGCTCGTACCTCTTCCAGTAAATTTCGAGCCTGCACCGCCGTTAGTCTCGTGTTCCGTCGGACTTGAAGTTGGAGAAAATGGTCATCCCTCCTTGAAGTACACCTTTTCCGGCCTTGTCCTCTCCTTCTCACTAGAGCATTCGTCAATCTGTATCGTTGGATGCTACGATAAATCGTTGATAACGATCGACGAAGGCTTCTGGCAATCGATCTGTAGGTTTGACCATTTCTCCTCATTTGATCTGCCCTAATGATTTCTGATGGCGTTAAATCAGGCATAATTAGATGCTCGTAAATTATCAATATGCGAAAAAACTCAAAAGCCTCAAAAACTGCAATTCAAAGCTTTTCAAATGGAATTCACGAACCTTCTAAAAACGGACAAGCGGTGGAAAAAATGAATCAATGAAAATTAAAACAAAAGAATGAAAAAAAGGGCAGTCGCTTAGTATTCTATTTTTAAATTAAAACCCAAATTTAAAAAAAGCTTGTTTAGCCGGCCAGTAACACGCAAAAATGCGTAAATACTCCCTTTTTTTTCTGTTCCGCTAATTGTGCCGGTGTGTGTATGATGTTTTTATGATTCATTAATATTTTATCTTGTCAAAAAACTGGTAAATGTTTGTAAGTACATATGTTTATTTTAGTTCCTTTGTCCAATTAATATGTATGTATGTGATAATGGTAAGGGTAGTGAAAAGTGTCTCTTCTATTTAGTGGTGGGAATCGAATCCGCTACATCTTTGAGTATTTCACACTAAAACACTTAAGTATATAAAAAACCATTACAGTACCATTTTCTATATAAAAAATACTAAGAGTGATAAAACATTTATTAACATCAAATTATACAATTTAATAAGTTAGTACATTATTTAGAAAATTAACTAAAGATGAGGAAGTTTTAACTGACATTAAAATAACTTATTTGTCTATAAGTATTACAAATTACAATAAGCTTAATTAATTATTAATAATTATGAACGAAGTAACCCACACCTTTCTTAGTAAGTAAGTATGTAACTAATCTAAAAACTACAATAATAGCAGTTTCAAAACAACTGAGCTTTCCCAAAATTACTGAGATACTAAAATTACATCACCTAAACAGTACACTATGCCTTGCCCCTGGCGACTCTACTGGAAAAATATGGTTTTAGTGACCAAATAATTACTACTTGCAGTTATGACTAAAAATACTTAAACAAACACTCTACATTATTGCTTCCATAATTATTAGTAATCGTCATAGTGTGCTAATGTGGCCGCATTATATGTGTGTACTTTTATTACAGCGAACAGGTTCTAAGTGACGCATCTTCTTGTGTTTAATTTTAGCAATTTAGGGCATTGAACTTCGTCAGAGCTGGATTTTACAGTCAACCTAATGGATAAATAGCTGTGTATTGCTATGTATAGGCACACGGCAACGAATGCAAGGTTATTCTTTGCTTTACCAGTAATTTGACATTAACAATTACGCTTATACCGCTAATTAAGTATAGGAACTCTACTATAAAAATAATTTTTGGGAAAGCTTTGATAACATACATTTTATGCTTATATGCTTGACGGGCCTGTTGGCTCAGTGGTAGTGAGCATGCCTTCTGAGTCGGAGGTCGCGGGTTCGATCACCGCTCGGGGTCAACATTTGTGTGCATGAACATTTCTGTTTGCTTCGTGTCTGGTCGTTTAATATTTATTTAAGTATGTTTATAAGTTGTTTAGTACCCATAGTACAGGCTCGAATCTGCCTAGTTTGGGACTAAATAACCGTGTGTAAATTGTATCCCACATTTTTTTATTATTTATGCTTATAAGACTATAGGTATCTTATTTGCGCTTGTATCGGAGCTTGCATATGACATGTACGGTGGATAGCCCTGAAGTTTCTTTCTTCAGATTCGAATCATGATTGCATATCAGTCCACTGTTGTGAAGTGAAGCTGTCTCCACTTTGCCCACTGCTCCTCGTAGCTGCTCCCTTTGCCAACGTACAACTCTAGAAGTTCGTATATACACAATAGATACATTTCAATATTTACTGTAACGGACAAACTTATATCAAAACAATATTCGTGTTAATAAGTATAACAAATAATAATATTATTGACACATTTTTCCGCAGTACAAAGCATTCCATATACTTTGTGCCCAGGTAGTAAGTTGTCACCACATCATTCAAAATCAAGTAGTATTTGAACGACGATTTCCTAACTTTACAGTAGTAGGAAAAAACTACTTAAATCAAATTTTGTGTGATGTGCGGACAAACGTTGACAGACAATAATTTCAAAAGTTTGTGTTTTGTTTGATTGATCAATATCTCCACTTCCATTACAATTTTCATAAAATATTCTATCGTCTCTCATGAGACTTTCATACACCTGCAAGTTCAGGCTAATCTCTTTTGAAATGCACACAAGTGTTCAGGGAATACGGACCATACAAGCTATAACACAAGTCAATGTCGCATCGTACGAGTCCCTATGACCGTCAAGGAGGAATCTCTATGCAACTAGTTGCATATGCGACCCTAAGGTTTGCCAGGTCGCCAAACGAAATAGCCGGACAGACCAGCTAGTTTGGCCGGACATTTGGGTAAAAAGGCCCGACACCCTACATTATTGAGGATTTTGTGTCTCAGTATTAATAGATACGACAATTTTTTTTTGTGTAGGTAAAATCAAGTTGTATTGATTATTACCATAAATTTTGCTAAGTTCTAATGAAATATATATATAAAATCAAATGCAAATCAGTCTAAATCCTTTATTTATTATTAATCAGTCAAATAAAGTCATCTGTCAAAATTGTACTCGTTAGTGAAATTTAAAAAGCCTAACAAAAGCCGGACAGGCCGGACACCGCTTATTTTGGCCGGACACGCAATCAAAAAGCCTAAATATGTCCGGCTTTATCCGGACGCCTGGCAACGCTATGCAACAATTGTTACTATTTTCTACCTAGCACACCGGCAGCGGCACTAGCGCTCAGATGCCGTTGTGCTGGGGCGCTATCGCCGCATCGCACAATCACTGCGTCTACTCTATGAATAGGGAGGGACACCGACGAGCTAGAGTTTGTTGCTGGTTCTTCTCGGGGTCCTTACTGAATTTGCAGTGGCGATAGGCTGCTGTTTATATTCAACCAACCTCCGTGGATTAGTTTAGAGTCCCTTGTTATTAGACTATTGACGTTTCTAAGTGTATTTTTTTATTACAAGAAATTGAAGGATTTTGAGCAAATAAAGATATATTTCAACAGTAATTATGGTTTTATTGCAAAGTAAAATGAGGCGTACATGAGCAAATTACGTAACGCATAGAATGTAAAAAGGATAGTGACCACAGACCAATAAACAAGTGTTAAAAACTAATTTGGTTGCGTTCCAATTCCATCAGCCACCCCAGAACGCAATCCCATATTGGAGATACAATAGTAATGTTTATCTACAATAGTGCCTTTGGTCAATATATCAGAAACATTTTCTTCACTCTTTACATAGACAAATTTTAACATTAAACTATTAACATGTTCCCTCAAAAAATGATGTCTTATATCTATATGCTTGGACCTGGGCAAATAACAATCATTAGTAGCAAGCTTGATTGCACTTATATTGTCACTGTGGATGACTAGTGTGCTATCACGTTGTCCTCCAAGTTCTCCCTGCAGTTGCTGCAGCCATAGCGCCTCCTGTGCCGCTGATGACATGGCCATGTACTCGGCCTCTGCTGTAGACAAGGCCACAATTTGTTGTTTTCGTGAGCACCATGACACAGCGCCACCCTGTAACAGAAAAATGTAACCCGTGCACGATCTACGGTCACGGATATCACTTGCCCAATCCGCATCACAGTAACCTCTGATTTTACTTTCACCATTCATGGTATAAATCAGTTTGTAATGTTTAGTACCCTGTAGGTATCTCAGTACCCTTTTTACAGCAGCCCAATGCTCAGATTTTGGCTCTTTACTGTATCTACTGAGGCAGTTGACAGCGAATGAAATATCTGGCCTTGTTCCTTGAGCTATAAAAAGCAGACAGCCAATAGCTTGCTGATAAGGGCAGTCATATGAGTCTTCTTGGATATTACTGAATTTCAATCCAACTTCCACAGGGGTCTTTGTAGTTTTGCAATCTGTCATATTAAACCTTGATAACACTTCCTTAATATATTTCTCCTGATCTAACATGATAGTATCTTTACCTTTAGTTATATTGAAGCCCACACATTGTTTGACTTGACCAAGGTCTTTCATATTTAATTTTTGACATAACTTCTCTTTCAACTCTTTGGTATATTCTAATTTAGAGCTAAATATAATTAAATCATCAACCCACACTGCAATGTAAATTTTCTTTGTATTATCATAATAAATGCATGGATCAGTCTTTGATTGCTCAATTCCCAGTTCCTTTAAAACTTTACATAATTTAATATTCCATAGTCTACTCGCCTGTTTAAGCCCATAAATAGATTTGAGCAAATGGCAAACTTGTTTTCCATTAGCATACATTTCTGGCTGTACCATGTATATCTCGGCATCTATATTTCCCTGAAGAAAAGCAGTGACAGCATCCATTTGATCAATGTGTAGATTGCATCGTGCTGCAACAGCAAACAAATAACGAATAGAAGTGTATCTTACCACTGGAGAGTAAACTTCTTGATAATCTACACCTCTCTTTTGTTCGTAACCCTTGATGACAAGTCTCGCTTTGTATCGTATAACATTTCCCTGCTGGTCGGTCTTCGTCTTGAATACCCATTTGTTTGGTAATGCCTTTTTGCCAGCAGGTAAGTCATCATGCTGCCATGTCTCAGTTTCTATCAAAGAATTGTATTCCTCATCCATTGCTTTTTTCCATTCATTGGCATGAGGGGATGATAAAGCTTCTTCTATGTTCTGTGGGTCTGTAACATTATTATAAAAACAAAATAATCCCTTTTTATCTTTTTGAATTTTGTCACGAGGCCTGAGGGTCACATTGCTGGTCTGTGGGTCTCGCTGTGTTAAGTGTCTCGGAGGCTGATAATTATCATCCAAATCAGCTGAATCAGTTTCATACTCGCTTGAATTTTCACTTGATTCTTGAGATGCCTCCAACTGAGGGGTAATAACAGACTCCCTTGGTTGTTCTGTGCTACTATGACCATCCACTGGTTCATCAGCTATGGGATTCACTGAAATTGGACATTCATTAAACTCATTGACACTTTCAAAGAAAATTACATCTCTGCTTTTTGTGACCTGATGAGTCATAGGATTCATGACACGGTAACCCTTTGTATTCTCGCAATAACCTACTAGGATCATTTCTTTTGACTTTTTGTCCCATTTTGTTCGTTTTTCTTTCGGTACATGTACCATTACCTTTGAACCGAATATTCTTACATGACCCAATTTGGGTTCCTTTCCTGTCCACATTTTATATGGTGTATTATTGCCCAGAACTTTAGTTGGCGATCTATTGACTAAGTATGCAGCTGTGGCAATAGCTTCTGCCCATATAGGTTTATCTAATTTTGCATAGAAAATCATGCACCTTGCCTTTTCAACTAGTGTTCTATTCATTCTCTCGGCTAGTCCATTTTGCTGAGGACTGTACGGAGCCGAGGTCTGGTGTATGATTCCACAGTTTGACAAATATTTATCAAAATTCAAGTTGCAATACTCCTTACCATTATCAGTTCTTAGGATTTTTATTTTATGATTCAGTTGATTCTCTACTTTATTCTTAAAGTCTTTGAAAACATCCAATACATTTTGTTTATCTTTGATAAAATAAATATGAGCCATTCTAGAGTAATCATCAATAAAAGAAACAAAATATCTCATACCTCCATAAGACGGGTTTTCCATTGGCCCGCACAAGTCAGAGTGTATAACCTCCAAAGGCATTGTAGCTCTAGACCCTGTATGCTTAAACGAAAATCTTGTCTGTTTCCCTTCGAGACAAGTAGAACATTGCATATCTGTCTGGCGACCGTGTGTTAAGCTGACCCCTTCAGCACAGACTGGCAATTTCTTGAGAGCTGAAACATTCAGATGAGCCATCCGAAGATGCCATAAATTAATATCATTTGGATTTACCTTGTTTGACACGAGGTGGGCGCTTTCTTTGTTACTAAGATCAGTATCCAGAATATATAATTTATTTATCAGAGCGGCAGAACATAATAATTTTCCTGCAGTATCTTCTATTTTGCAGCCTTTCTCATTAAAGGACACTCTGTATCCATGCTTTGTGATCATACTGACTGACAGTAAATTAACTGCAAGTCCCGGTACATACAGGACATTCCTGACCTGTATTTTATCATGCTGTGAAATATTAATACTGATATCTCCAACACACTCTACGGACAATGGCTCCCTATTTGCCACTGTTATTGTCTTTACTGGTGGCTCACGAACATTGCACAACCATTCTTTATTACTGCACATATGCATGGAAGCGCCGGAGTCAATGTACCATTGTTCACTATTCTTGCCTGAGGAAGCTGAAAAAGCTGCAATGAAACCATCTTCTTTTTTTTCTTTTCCTTTGTTTTGTATTTTCTTTGGCCTTTTACAAAACTTCGCAAAATGTCCATAACCATTGCAGTTGTAGCACCTGGGACCTTTCATTTTCTCTGCTGAGGGCCTTGATTTGTTGTTTTCATTCCTTTTCTTTGAATTAGAATAAAAAGCGTTGCTTGAGCTTTCAGTTTTCACTTCCTGTAGCAATTTAGTTTTTATGAAGTCGGCACCAATTTTCATACCTGAGTTTTCTAACCCCATTATCATTGGCTTATACTCATCGGATAGACCTGCCAACATAAGAGTCCCAAGCCACTCGTCATTCACTTCAAAGCCAATGTTTCTGAGTTTGTGTGCGGCATTCATTATCTTGCTAATATAATCTTCTACGCTTTCGCTTGACTCTAGTGAAGTATTGATCAATTCCTTCAACAAACTTACTCTTCTGGTGAGACCGTTGTCATCAAAAGCTTTATGCAAATTGTCCCATACTTCTCTGGCGGTACTACACTCCTGAACATGGATATAGTTTTGAGTGTTAATAAGTAGAATAAGTTTGGATTTCGCCCTCACATCCTTCACAGGATCGACTGTTCCTTTACCCGGTTCTATGCAACTCCATAAATCTTCGTGCTCCAAATAAGTTTTCACACTGAATTTCCACGTAGAAAAATTATCTCGACCATTCAACTTATCGATATTAAACATATTTGAGCTCGACATGATTTTATTCTTGCAGGTTGCACTTAACCTCTAATGCACGTTGCCGGTAAAACTTCGGAATCACTGTTCTCTGTTTGTTTCTTCTGCTTTATTTGGAACCACGCTCTGCTACCATGAAGGATTTTGAGCAAATAAAGATATATTTCAACAGTAATTATGGTTTTATTGCAAAGTAAAATGAGGCGTACATGAGCAAATTACGTAACGCATAGAATGTAAAAAGGATAGTGACCACAGACCAATAAACAAGTGTTAAAAACTAATTTGGTTGCGTTCCAATTCCATCAGAAATAAATAAATGTTGACTATTAAAATAGTTAGTCAATGTTTTCTTATTTAAAATTGGATACGATGATAACACGTTTTCGTTTCGTCATACACAGATACTTGTAGTGTTATGGCCGAGTGTCAGTCACCTTACAAATAGATGTTTGACCTCTATAGCTGATGACATTTAGTCCGAACGGCTAAATATATCTGTGGAGGACGACCAACGTTTAGCGAATTAAATAGTTGACGCGTTTGATACTTAAAAGGTCAACTAAAATTCATCTTATTAATATATTTTGTGGGTAGTTACAGTTGGTTTATGTAGATATACTTCCTCAATACGGTATATCAACTTTGACATAGATTACTACAGACAAAGACAGGTACCCTTAAGTGGTGTGAAAAATCCTGGCAGTTAGGTGGCCCAATAGCCTAAAACAACACCATCTCCCAATCTACGGTGAACTATCGTGGGAGATTATGGCCCATACTTCCTCATGTGTAATGAAAGACCTATATAGTAGACTCAGCAGTGGGCTGTTACGGGTTGATGATAACTACAAACAATTGAAAGTAAACAGGTAAAACTAAAACTAAAACGTGACCATGGAAAAATTTTGCCGATGTTGCCAGGACCGTAATAACAAATCAAAAAATGAAAAAGTTTCTTCGTATTTTAAAACAAAAAGTATTTTTTTTCATAGCATAATTTCATTTAATTATAACACATAAATGTGCCATTTTGTTCGGTAACTTGCTGCCATCTTGTAGGAAGTGACATAACCCCGTTGTATACTGAGTAGAAAGAGAATGGTGTTTGTTTTTATCGCTTATCACCTCTCCCCGGGAACATATGTAGATAGGTAGGTGCTGGTCGCGGGCAAAAAATATCGACTGACACGCACTTATCCACCGATACCCGCACTACATCACGTACCTACTGCTTTTCTCTGTAACCGGAAGATGCGTCCCTAGTCTGCTGCCGCATTCCCAGGGCTGGGCAGGGCAGGCTGTATTGTACTAGTGTTCGTAGCTAAATAATAAGCGCGTAGCACGACAATGGGTAAAGTGGCCGAGAGGCGCTTTAGGGCAATAAGGTTTTGGCAGTTTTCCGCAGATGTGAATTTATTTTATTAGTTACAATCTCGAAGTCACCTCACAATATAATTTATCACGGAATAGTTTCAGTGATACTGACTGATAATATAATAGTAATATTATGATCACGCCTAGTCCCCAAGAGGGTTTTTAATACCTTGAAATACCCGCATTTTAAAAATGTATACAGGGTGGATATTTGAGATGGGTCGGCCAGGGCAGCTACCTTAACCGTTGTAGCTAGACGAAAATGGTCTGAATAGACTATCCACTATTTTTGAAAATATTTAGAACAGCATTTAAAGATTTTTGAAAAATGGTACAGTCAGCGAGAAAATCTTCGATTTCCACAAAAATTTTTTGATGCCATTCGATCCAGTTTCAGATAAGGATCAAAAGTCTCTAAGAGACTAACTGACGTCAAGGGGGTAGAAAAGTCAGGAAACGCAAAAAACGTTTTACATACATTTAGTAAGGAATAAAACTTCAACCGGAAAAAAAGTTCAATGAAATGCTAAAATCTCTTCAGTGGTGATTCAACTTATAAATCTGAGCAGCGTTCTCCTTGGAAAACATGGTATACTATCTTTTCTTATTTGCCACAATTTTAAATGTCAGTTAAGATCTCTTTTTTTAGAATACGTTACTGGCCACTTGGCAACTTGGCGCGATGTTTTCCAAGGAGAACGCTGCTCAGATTTATAAGTTGAATCACCACTAAAGAGATTTTAGCATTTCATTGAACTTTTTTTCCGGTTGAAGTTTTATTCCTTAGTAAATGTATGTAAAACGTTTTTTGCGTTTCCTGACTTTTCTACCCCCTTGACCTCACTTAGTCTCTTAGAGCCTTTTGATCCTTATCTGAAACTGGATCGAATGGCATCAAAAATTTTTTTTGTGAGAATCGACGATTTTCTCGCTGACTGTACCGTTTTTCAAAAATCTTTAAATGCAGTTCTAAATATTTTCAAAAATGGTGGATAGTTTTTTCAGACCATTTTCGTCTAGCTACAACGGTTAAGGTAGCTGCCGTGGCCGACCCATCTCTGTAATTCGGACACCTAAACTTGGCAAGTGGTGAGCCTATAGCCGGACCTCACCTACTACACACCTCAAACAAACTTTATTTGGGGCCGGGATACCCTTCGATTTTTAAGCTATTGCATAGCTTCTATCGCGGGCCTTGAGCGCGGGGACCGAATCCAGAAATTCCGTAACGAAAAAAACCTCACGCTCCCCACTCCGACGGGCACGGAGGTCCGAGTCCGAGTCCGGGTCGGGTCCGGGTCCGGGTCCGAGTCCGAGTCCGAGTCCGAGTCCGAGTCCGAGTCCGAGTCCGAGTCCGAGTCCGAGTCCGAGATAAAAGTTGCATAATCCAAAGTCCTTCTTAATCTTGTGTGCCCATTGTGCGCATGACAAGTTTGCTAAGATTATTTTTGCTACTTTTATAATATGCAGCTCAAAAAATATTTTTTGGCTTCCCCTCTGAGTGCTTACCAAAATTTTATTAAGCAGTAGCAGCTCATTGCAGCTCAAAAATAATTACAGCCATCCAGAATGACATAAAATGCTGATAGGCTTTGTAATGTTTGCTGGCCATGAGTTGCTGACCAATTAGCTATTTCTGCTTACAGATTATATTTTTCTGCTTACAAAAATACGAATACTCTGCTAACCATTTAAATAACACCCGTGTGACTTGAAGGCCGTGCATTGTCTAACGTCGTTTCTTTTCGGCAGTCTTGTTGATACAAAATGCTATGCAATAGCTTTACGGCGGCAGTCCCCGAGTGCCACACGTCTTTTTTTTTTATACATCGTCGAGCTAGCGACAAGTATGTACATAAGTATGTAAGTTATTAAAAAAATTATTGTATATCGCCAGGAATCGCATCCGGGGGTCATGGGACACTTGGTTACAATTTTGGATTGGTTTATGAAATAAAATGGGGGGGGGGGGATGCGCGAACCATCGTATCGCTATTCCGTGGAGCCGTTTGGCGATGCTTAATTATAATAATAATAATAAATCTATATTTCAGGCAATATTTAGATTAGTAGATCTTGAATAACGTAAACAGAGGCCGAGGAAATTATGTTATTAGCCAACACGTAATTATAAAAATAATAACATTGTAAATAGTTATATAATAATTGTACTGTAATAGGACACACTTTATAAACAGTGGACAAATTTCGTACTAAGTCGGAAGAAATAATTTCCCAGAGAGAAACTTTTTCTTCAAACGTCTTTGTGAAAGCTTGTAAAACACTGCTCTAAGGAACTACAACAGTAGCCAACTCTCCGTGAATAAAGAGAATAAAGTGCTTTTTGTTACAATCTATAAGGAAAACAGGTGACGCAAAAAGTGCGATGACCTAGAAATACTTAAACAGCCTCAGTCATCACTAGTCATCAGGTACCAAGTTCTAAGAAATTTAAAAGATTTGACGTTTATTTATTTATTTATTTATTTACTTTTAGGAAAACTTACAGCTAAGTACACAAAAAATAAAGGCAACAAAAGATAACAACTAAAAGCTAATTATAAGTTTCCACCTGTATGTAACATAATAATACTTCTTAAAAAATAAAGCCACAAGTAATATCTACGTTATTAACAACTTACAAAGTGAACAAAGTGAAGTGGCAAATTAAATAAAAAATATATAAGAATAATGTGCATCAACTAGGATCAAAAAATTGTTTTGCCACATAACGCTTCAGAGTGTAAGTACTTGTGCAAAACAAATCCAAATCCAACCTATGGGATAATTTTTTAAATTTGCTTACACTGCGCAACATAAATGAATTTCTTCTATAATTTCTATAGCTGAATGGGACACTTAAAATTGTTACGTTATTACGGTGTTGTTGACGTTATTAGCATTCTACCTATAAGTATATTATTTAGTTCATGCGCGGTTTCACCCGCGTAGTTCCCGTTCCCGTGGGAATACGGGGATAAAATATATCGTATATGTTATTCTGATATATAAGCTATATAACTGTAAGGTTTCATCAAAATCCGTTCAGTAGTTTTTGCATAAAAGAGGAACAAACATCCATCTATACATCCATCCATACAAACTTTCGCATTTATAATATAAGTAGGATTAGTAGGATATATTTTTAGAAATATTTATACAAAGCTATTAAACTCTTAAAACCAGACGTGGCCTAAACAAAAACCACATGAACTGACTCTGACGATGTATGCGTTTGCTTAATGTGGCTACACAATTGATTTTATATGTGTGCCATCTCAATGGAGATGTTGGAAACAATTAATTAATTTAAAAACTAGGACATGCTATTTTTTTATTAACTGTCATAAGAATATGACAGTTAATATACAATATAATATATAGTTAATACGCGACATATCGCGTAGCATAAGTAACAGTCCTAATATCACAAAATATATCTGTACTCAATGTTCATCATTCCTGATTTTATACTAGAAACCAGTGAGCTTATAGATTTAATAGGTACCTATAATTGCTAGAAACAGCCGAACTAGTGTCTATAATATTTAGATAATCAAGATATTCTTACCTAAATTAAGATTTTTGGGTAATAATGGTAACAAAATAGGTGTTATCTAATATTTCGTTATTTTAAAAAAATGTAAGTAAGTAAGTAATTACCTACCTACCTGCCAATCCTAGGAAAATACAGACTGATAATTGTTACAAAAAAACGTAAGCTTCAATGAAATTTTACTATTGACTTGCCAACGCAATTTATAGTTAGGGAGGCGAGGTAGCTAAATTGCGTAATTCAACGGCGCGGCGCCGTCGAGACCTATCAAAATCGAAAGATAAAATAATTTCGAAAAGAAAAGCTCGTATGGTAAAAACCATTTTAGCGGTGGGTTTGGCGTGTACGGCTTTTCAAAAATGTTAAAAAAACTGTTACTTGGGCATTACTTGGATATTCATACTACGTATGCCCCAAGTGCCTCTGATAACAACGGTATACTAATCTGCCGGTTTTCGTGGTGGGGGTAGGCATATAAAGTAGGCAAAAATGCAAAAAAAAAAAATTACTCGAGCGCGTCACATTTTCGGAAGGGGTGTTAAGTAGGCCCCAAGGTTCCCTCCCTTTAAAAAAACTGACGATTTCGGCGTGACGATAAGTTACGATGAATTTTTGAAAATGCAAAGAAAAAAGTGTTTTTGAAATACTCGAGCGCATCAGATTTTCATAGGGGAGGTTTATCTCGGTATCCTGAAAGCATATTTTCTTAATCTGACAAAAATGTTGGTGGGTTCTCTTAATCTGACCGAAAAAGGTTTTTTGGTTTCTTTTTTTTTCCTTTCTTTCTCCTTGATAAAACGGGGAATTTAAGAATGACAATAAAGCAATAGATACAACCAACGTTAATGTAGATGAAAATGTAGTACGAATTTTATTATTTATTGTATAAAAAAATGAAATGATATAAAAATTGTATTGTACCGAAAATTCCCTTCTAGCGCTTCTTTCCCCACCATCAATATATGCGAAATAAAGGAAAAATACTGGTAGGACGGCATATTTCCGCGAAGCGCTCAGTCTGTATTACATGTTTATGGCAAATTCCTCTTTTGCTTCAATTCTTCACTTCGTTTTGCTTACGGTACGTCCAAAAAACAATTTGAGGATCAACAGGCTATTGAATAATATTCATACATGAAACTGTACATGTTAATAATACTTTTGTATACAGATACGCGTAACTTTTTCCGAGTCCACGAAAATTGTCGAGAAGCTTTAGAAAAAAAAAATTGCGATATAATAAAAGTCACATAATTTAATCATCGTTATTTCATATCAATTTTTTTTAACACCCTGAGTTTTCGAGATATACTCAAAAAACCGGGAGTTTCAGTTTTTATGATGCTTCAAGTCAAAAAGTTTTAACTTTGGACAAAAATGTAAAGAGACCTTTTTTGTGTAAAATAAAATTGCCTTTTTTGTTTATTTAAACTTTTTTTTTGTAAAAAATATCGTTCGCGGCTTATATGCCGCAACGCGTTTTTCGGAAGACGAAATGGCTCCTCCACACTTCCGGTCATGCGGAAACCGGCAGATTTTGTATTTTTAGTAAGTTTTAGATTATATTCTTCAAAATAAAAAAAATTAAAATCGCGTTCGAGAATGCCGGATTAACGTTTTTTTTTTTACAAGTTCGCGACCCTATAACTCGGCGGCGTCAAGGACTTATCGTCAGATTATTTAAATTTAGTCTTAAAACACTAAAATCAACCCCCAATATCTTAATCTGACGCGCTCGAGTATTTCAGACCTTCGATTTTTTTTTACTAATCTGATCGTCTATCCCAGGCGCGCGTCACTACATAAATTATAGAGCTAAATACTTTACAAGGTTGTTCTATTAGGTCTAAGGTATCTCTCATATCTTAAACTGCCACGCTCGAGTATTACCGAAAATTCCCCTATTCGCCTCCCTAACTATTACAATTACCTAGGTAGGCAAAGTAAGTACCTAATACCTAGATTAGAATACTCATTCCTTGTTGTAGAAGCTAGAGTGATCCGAACCATTAAACCCAAATTCCGAAGCGAGAACAGAAACAGAACGGCATCGGCATGCCGCATCCGCTCATTCCGACTCATGCCTCGATGTAAAGAGTCGATGAACTTATCAGTGTGCGAAATTGGCGAACGAGCCCGTGGCGCGCACTGTCCAATCCCCGCACTACGACTAACAACCCAGCACTCCATCACTTCACTGCACATCCATCGCTGCTACAACACACAACTCGTAAAGAGATAAAGAGTTAGCGAACCGATGAATGTACTGGAACTACTAAGGTCCAAGCAAAAACCAATGAAACCAAGTCTACTGAAGTTCGACCGTCTCCGGCACAAGGTCGCGCCGCTCGACGCCCACCGCTATAAATACACGCAGACATGCAAAAATGTGATACACAAACGTTTAATGTGCCCTAATATGTGCGGCTGTTGTATGTAAAGTTTTATTCAACCTCGTGTCGGTGACAAAGTCGATTGGTGCTATTATGAACACTGATTGATTAAGGACAGCACATTCGCCTTTGAAGCGCTTTGTTTGCGTATAAAAATGGAACTGATTTTTTTATGTCAAACATAACGGACTTATTTTAAGACAAGAAGATGTTATTATAAAGCTACTGCTTTATAATTTATAGTTGTCATGCTTCTTTTCCATCCTAGGTTGGTCGATGTAAGTTTTACAAACCTAGCTGACCCGACAGACGCTGTCCTGTAAAAATGTGATAAATGAAGAACCACTTGACAGATTTTAAGCAAACTTCACATAAACCATCTGCTAAATAGTCCGAATAAAGTCTAAAAAATTGGTTTGGATAGGTGAGCCCGTTCTTGAGTTATAAAATAACAACGAAAAGTGCCATTGATTTATATATATATATATATTAATGATAAAACTTTATATAAATCCCGATTATAAGCGATGGGCTCACCACCTATCACGTTTAGGGGTCCAATGTGTCTCGTGAAATGTGAATACCTCTGCCTATCCCCTCGGGGATGAAAGGCGTGAGATTATATTATATATTTTTATTATTATTATAAGCTAATAATAATTAGTGGTAACTAAAAAGATTTCTATAAACAAGGAAATGTAACCTATTGCCTTAGCGAGTTATGGATATTCACTGAATATTATTCAGACACAAACACTATTAGAGACGAGCTTTTAGTTATAGAAGTTCTTCCTCATTTTCATTGCCTGGGTATTGTTTAAATAATAAGTAAAGGATAGCAAGCAATGAAATCTTACTCATTTCAGGAAAAAATAAGAATAAAGTAACACACAGTCGTATTATGTGTGTCATTTGTATATATAGGGTTCCATCATACGTATTTATAAGTATTTATTTTAATAAAATGATTATACCCCCCCCCCTCCCTGGACGCGCGATTGCTTTGTGCTAATCAGTCCTTAACGAAAATGTACCACAGCACGATATAAGTATGTAAAGTTTTAGACTTTAAGTTCTTATCACAACAACAGTTATAATATAACGAACGTGTTGCTGTCGACAAACAATACAATAATACAAAGTAATAATAAGTTAGAGCACTTCGAATTATATCACCGCGAGCAAACACGCCACGCTAGACCAAACAAGTATGTACTTACTGTACTGGTAAGTCCATTGAGGGTGAACTTCTAGAACAGGATTTAGCACAATTAGTATGAATGAGTTGACCTCAGCTCGGGCGGAAATGGGCGGAACTCTGGCAGAACGCGTCTGGTCTGATATCTATATTTCCACTATGTCAGTCTAGGTAGCGACCCGCCCCGGCTTCATTCAGTACCACTAAGTATCTACGGCCAGATGACTAATACTAGGATAACTAAAAACAAGCAGGAAGGCTCTCATAAGAAACACAGACAGCAATCATTACAGATCGATAAAACTTTCCATGAATTAATCCATGAATTACAAACATCATTGAACTTTTTTAAAACATTGTGTCACTTATTGCATATTTTTATTGGTTAACAGAAAAGAGTTGTTACTTGTTACCTAAATAAAAAATCATATAAAAAACCTAATCGTAGTTTTTTAATTAGGGTTAATTACAGACAGATAGGACGACAGAAAAACGCTTGGGGGGATATAAATTGATTGTATGTAGTAGCCTAGTTAGGTAGTGATGATGATTTCAAGATTTGCAAGTTAGACATGAAAAAGCAATACTGTGTGAAAATATTAATAATTAAAATCTAACAGTAATTTACAGTCCACAAGTGAACTTATATTACTAGACCATTTGAACGAGGATAAATTTCATCAAATTGTTTTACGTATTATAGTTAAATAGCAATTATGTTAGAAAAGAAATAAAGCGTAAAAGCTTACAATAACTGGCCTTCCAATGTTCACATTTATGTTCATCAATAAACTATATAACATCACTTAAACAAACGCATTATTGCATACTACAGTAGTAGGTACCTTCTATGTTTGCTGAATTGCTACTACGTAATATAGTTTAATAAAAATTCTAAAACACTAAAATTTATATTTGGGTCCCTACAATAAATACAGACATCTATAGAGATTATCATAGGTAACTCAGCAGTGACGGCCATTACAAAATTTGCTAACGCGTTGCGTTGGCTTGGCTACCGAACCTCCACCTAATTTCTAGCTAGCCATAAAAACAGAAAGGCAGAAAAACATGTCTAAAGTGAACGGCCAAGGCCAAATATATCTTTTGCTAAAAGCTATTCAGACATAACATAAGTATTGTTTGGGTATTGTAGTCACTTCCCATTTATTTTAGGTTCGGCCCAATACTGAGATGTAAATTCTATTTCCGTAACAGATATTATTATATACTAATTTATAATTATAAAAGCATTAATAAATGTCAAATTTTATTCTGGCTGTAATAGTACATTATGATATAAGTGCGGTAAGTTGACAATTACAGCCGAGGCGATATTGCTAGCCCGAGCCGTAGGCGAGGGTTACAAGTAAGCAGAGGCTGTAATTATTAAAGCGCACGTATGTCATACGACGTTTTATAACACATATGCGAGGAAATAAAATAAAACTTGAACTATGGTAAACGAATAAAAACAATGCAGACAATTAAGAAAAAGCGCGCGGAATAATTTTTACTTGTTCACAAATTAGCGATGCGCGCTCATCAGCATTTTTTTAGGCAAAGGCACAAAAAACAGCCAGTATTACTAATAAAGTAAATTAATATTTTTGTGTTTTTGTTACAGATTAATTGGTTGTAATTTACTGTCAAAATTATTAAATTAAATAATTATGTACTTACATAAATGTTTATTTATTATATTTTATCTCCCAAAGTTAATTTTAATCATAAAATGTTGACAACTTTTTTGACATAAAAACTCTTTGCTAAGATTTTAAAAAGTACCGTTCGTTTTTAGACGGAGCATCTTGATAAACCGTGCGTTTTACATTACATTACCGCACTTGGGCGTAATGAGATACAAATACGATATTGAAATTGGTGAAATAAGACACCTTTTACGAGCAAATGTGTTATAAAATACTTTTTACTCAACTTTTATAAAAAAACTTGGGTACGTATTTGATGTCTAAAATTAAAAAACCTAACGCAAAATAACCTACGTTTAAAATCTCTCAAATCTAAATACCTAATATTTAAAATGTTTATAGTGAAGGTTTGAAATACCATAATTTTAAACACCAAATGGTCAAAATATATTATTTATAGATATATTCACTGCGAGAGCGAGCGAAGCGAGCTCAAAATACCAGAGCGGAAATTAGTTGGACTGGTTATAGGTTCAAAAGGCAAGGGCGGGGGCGAAGCGTAGCGGAGCTGGCTTTTTTTATATGATCAACAATCAAAGAGGTTTTATTTTAAACGTTGGTTAAGTAGGTAAGTATAATACAATATTATGTTAGGCACATTATGTACATACCTAAGACATACTACTAATCGGCGTTTGAGGGACTTTGTACATAGGTATTTCAAGTTTTATCCTTTTGAACTTCAGTACCTAATATATACTTATATTTGACATTTTATTAAGCTTTTGGTATTTTAACTGTAAGTCAAACAACCATTAGGTATAATTTAGGGATTTTAAACGTAGGTTATTTTATGAGAGGTTTTTTAATTCTATAGGTACATTCAAATACCCAAAATCTTACCTTGAGAAAGCCTAAGAAAACCCTGAGGACCTAAATATCTAGAATTGGTGGGAGAGGCAGGTGTAACAGCACCCCGGTCTAGCGATTGGCTTCAACTAAGAATGACGTGTGTACGGATGAGAAATTAATTAACTACCTCTTTAATATCTAAATGTCTGTTATAAAGAATAGAATATACAGCAGACATCTTCCGACAGAGTTAGATTTACCTACACTGCTATGATTATCTGTTTTTGTGGTTTTTCCTTATACACACACCGGCACAATTAGCGGAACAGAAAAAAAAAGGAGAAAAAAGAGGGAATTTAGAACAATGAATGTAATTTTTAAACAATATATTATTTAAAATGAAACAACAATTAAATTAACATGTTTTGACATTCATTTGTAACACCATACTTAAAATTTTATAAAAATAAAAATTAAATTAAACAAAATGCATTTTTCTTCGATTTTTAATTATAGAGAAACAGCAGAAAATTAAAGATTTTCCAAAGTTTAACAACAATTTCAATGACTGTTCAATATCGAGTGTTTCCTCCTCGTGCTCTGATGAGGGTTTCCATCCGTCTGGGCATGCTGCGGATGATGTTATCAATGGTTTCTTGGGGCAACCTCTGCCATTCTTCAAGTAATGCGTTTCGCAACTCGTTGAGATTATTGGGAGGGGGCATTCTTGACTTTACACTCCTCTTTAGCAAGTCCCAGACGTGTTCTATAGGGTTCATATCGGGGGACCGTGCTGGCCACTCCATCACCGTTATACCAACATGGTTTAGGTATGTCTGTACTGTGCGAGCACTGTGAGCCCGAGCATTATCCTGCATTAGAATGAAGTTGTTACCAATAAAGGGGGCAAATGGCACAACATGTTCTTCTAAAATCTCCCTGATATACCGATCAGCATTCAGATTCCCGCCATCGACCACTACTAACTCTGTACGAGCTCCTAAACATATTCCTCCCCAGACCATAATTGAACCGCCGCCATATGCAACTGTATTTTCAAAATTAGACTGGATATACCGTTCTCCTTTGCGTCTCCATACTCGCTGCCTTCCATCAATTTGATTTAACATAACTCTGCATTCATCAGTAAAAAGAACCTGTCCCCAGTCGTCGAAGTCCCAATCACGATGTTCACGACCAAAGTGTAGACGGTTTGTGCGATGATGTCTCTCAAGTTTTGGGGCTTTGGCGGGCACATACGAGCCTATACCCACTTCTTCGAATCTTCTACGAACTGTCCGCTCACTCATCCTTACTGCTCGTACCTCTTCCAGTAAATTTCGAGCCTGCACCGCCGTTAGTCTCGTGTTCCGTCGGACTTGAAGTTGGAGAAAACGGTCATCCCTCCTTGAAGTACACCTTTTCCGGCCTTGTCCTCTCCTTCTCACTAGAGCATTCGTCAATCTGTATCGTTGGATGCTACGATAAATCGTTGATAACGATCGACGAAGGCTTCTGGCAATCGATCTGTAGGTTTGACCATTTCTCCTCATTTGATCTGCCCTAATGATTTCTGATGGCGTTAAATCAGGCATAATTAGATGCTCGTAAATTATCAATATGCGAAAAAACTCAAAAGCCTCAAAAACTGCAATTCAAAGCTTTTCAAATGGAATTCACGAACCTTCTAAAAACGGACAAGCGGTGGAAAAAATGAATCAATGAAAATAAAAACAAAAGAATGAAAAAAAGGGCAGTCGCTTAGTATTCCATTTTTAAATTAAAACCCAAATTTAAAAAAAGCTTGTTTAGCCGGCCAGTAACACGCAAAAATGCGTAAATACTCCCTTTTTTTTCTGTTCCGCTAATTGTGCCGGTGTGTGTATTATGGCTGTGGGACCATAAATTTGAACACTTAGTACATTTCAATAATTGAATATTTATATACCTAATACATAAATAAAAAAATCAATAATTCAATAAATATTTGAATAAAGTATTAAATTTTACTGACATTGAAACGGGTACATTGGAATATGTCAACTAAATAAGTACTTCCTGCACATGCTAAACAATTTCCACAAAAACCAAAGCAGATACGTTCTCAATATATCATCTGCATACTCGTATATAGTGTTAGTACATTGATTCGACGAAATTTCCAAAAGTAAGGTCAAACATATGTTATAAAACCAGTAATTTGACAAAAATTGTGGTATCATAACTTCAAATCGCGAAGAACTAAAAATTAAATTGAGCGTAGGTGTTACATTTTGCGTTTTGTACAGTGCATAAGCGTTTTTGTCGTTTTGTACAATTTAGGTGTTCTGCCAAATAATATACAATGCCATTGGTTCTGCGTGTGGTTATTATTTTGCGTACTCTTACTTGTTCTGTTGTATTATAATAAATGCTCCGAAGAGGAAATCAATACTGTTGACTTTTGGATAAGTAGGATCTAAGACTTCACCTTCACAACTATTTGAATACTACTTATTTTTTCCCGCGACTTCGTCCGCGTTCTGGTATAAAAAGTGTTATTTCGAACTATACGCTATATATTATTATGAAGTTTCTTTAAAATCCGCTTAGTAGTTTTAGCGTGAAAGAGCAACAAACGTCCATCCGTACACCCATCCTCACAAACTTTCTATATATTTATATTAGTAGGATTTGTGATGATTTATTTTGCCATGTTAACCTAAAGAAATCTTACAACAGCCATGCGTTTTCATATCTGTAGGCTTAAAGAAATAAAGTAAATAGAAATGCCTCTAACTGTAGACTCATGTACATAAGCACAGAAAATGTACCCCAATTTTGATCTGCCTAAAGATACTGAAATAAGTTGCTAGTTGTTACTATTTATTGATGTAGGCTAAACGACCCAACTGCTGACACCCCACCAAATTAATTGAAACCCCAACAGTTTTATTAAAAATTTAAGAAATAATTATTACTATATTACATTTTTTTATTTTATCTAATTATTCTAAATATTTGTGTATCATAATTTCGTTAATTTTGAATAAATATGTTGGGGTGTCGGTTATTTGGTACGGTAAACTAGAGTGTCAATAATTGGGTGTTATAAGTAAGTGCTACCTATGGAAATCGTACTGTTATTGGTATTTATTTAAGAAAGTTGGTTAGACACAACTGAAGTACGAAGGCATCATATATTTTTTTTATATTTTAACATACTAATTGGGGTGTATAAGGAATTGCGCTTATTCTGTTACGCGTTGTATAGACTGTTATATTTTATACCCCATGACAACGAATCTCAAACAGATAAGGGCCTACAAAACAGTGCACTGGCCCAGCCACCAAGTCATCAGTATTCCAGACAGGCTGGTCGCTTCCGAGCGGAGGACACACAAGGTCGCGGGTGAACGGCCCCGCGGTTTTCAGGTGACTCGGCCTAAGGTCTGACTCATACGAGACTAGAGAGCGGTAAGAACCGCCTCGGTACGTCTATGATTTTGTGTATGCTTATTAGCGAAATTGCTGGGGTGGCTCACGTAAGTGTTCCTCCCCGTTCCTGTAGGAATATTTTTCGTTCCCATGGGAATTATTTGATGTTCCTGTTGGAGAATCGTAAATATACTTTTAGTGGAAGTTAAAAAAATACCTATTACTCAACAGCTCACCATAGTTTCATCGAAATTAGGATGAATAGTAGGTATAGGAACGAATATATTATGACCAACTCAAAAAAAAATCTATATGTACCTATGTACTTATAGCCTTACATAAAAGACTAATCTGTTAAGGTTACCTACGCATGAGAAGCTTTCATAAAAAAAAGCTATGCAAATAAATGATCATTATTATTATTATTTCTGAAAAAAAACAAGGATTTTTGGTGATTTCTAAGAAACTGATAAGAGTTTTATTTTTATTAATCCTATTTATTTCAGATTTTTAGAGACAAAGGGGAGTGGTATTTCTTTTTTAAATTTTCATCTTAATTCGAAAACTTGGGAGAATAAAGACATTTTTCAACACATTTGCTAAAAAAATGCATTAACATGATTTGAAAGTTGAAAATTACGTAACATACAATGGAACGTGCAGTAACATAGCCGCACCGAAAGTTTTTTTAACTTCCATAAAAATATATAAGAATTCGCCCAAGGATTTTCACATTACCAGAATAAATAAACTGAATGTTCGAACCTTTTTGAAAAGCGCTTTTGCTCAATACGTTTGTATAACTTTTATACTAAAAAGAAAATGAGTCGCAAGATGTAATTCTAATTTCTTGCAAATGTGTTGAAAAACGTTGTATGACACACATGCAGAAATTGGTATTTACAAACTCGTGACTATGGTGAAATTCGTCTACTCGTTTGTAAAAACCACGTTACCGCGCTAGTATCATGACATAAATATTTATTTGTATTACAATAAACCCCTTTCATATTATGATACCCCACTTGCCCTGCTAACCCCACTTTAAAATTGCATCCTTGTTTCATATAGGTTACCTCTTTTGCACCAAATTAAAAAAAATACATATTTCATTTGCAATATAATTTTGCAAGCTTTATTTAACAGTATTCTGAAATTGATAGCAGTACATATAGTATAGTAGTACGAGTACGTAGGTGCTGAGATAAGCCGTGCTGTGATATACAGTGGGTCTAAAATGGCCACTTTGAGCAATTCCTCTGAGCTTTTATGAATTCCCAGCAAATCCTAAGCAATTCCTCTAAATTTCGTAAAATGGTCCCTCATTTTAGTGATTCACTGACAATTCAATTCATTAGTAGATTCGTATTTGGTGACAATTTCGAGTATAAATCGAAATAGGATCCTATTATGATTCACCCGAAACGGCTTTTTTAGACCCCCAGATAGACAGACGGCTATGGTTTCGTTTTTACCACTTTGGTACGAAACCCTTAATACGCAAAATGTTAGTAAACTATAAAAAATAAACTTACTATGGTAAGACAAAGAGCAGTCTGCCAAGCCGGTCCAGAAGGCTAGAAGTATTCCTTGTCTGGGCTAGCTAGCTGGTCTGCAATAAAGACACAAAATGAATTTTGTAACTTTAAATTCTTGTTTAACATTCGCCACCGTTTTCAAGAATAATTAATTATGATTATAGGGGCGCGAACTCTGAACATTAATCATTATTTTCAGGGATTTCGGTAGTCTCCGCTTCGTTGTTTAACTTTTAAATATCATAGCAGCCTACAAATAAATACTGGCTATATCATTAAGTAAGTACCGGTATCTACCATCATTTTTAAGAACTCGGTAGCTTAAAATACTGCAAGATGCATCAAACAATTCGCTACTATAGCAGCGCGTTTGATTAAACTAGAGGTGCTAGTTATTTCTGTGCTACAGCCTAAGTATCAAGAGATGAAAGGCAGCTAGCAAGCAGCTAGCTCTCTCAGTACTATACCTACCACACAATTCCTCTTTGAAAGAGGTTTTTATCTGTAGGTAAATATTAAGTATACATATTTATTTATAATTAAGCAATTATTTTTATGCACCCATATTATATTATAATAAAAAAATAAAAATATAATATACTTACCACCTCATTTTTTTACCGTCTAGAAAAATATATGGTGTGACTGGTAAGTGTAATAGATTCATTTGGCATTGGCATTAAAAAAAAAATTTTTTTTACAATTTCGTATAATCGCATTGTACTAATATACATTACTTAATTGTAGTCAATATTACAATAGATAAGATTATATTACACACTGAAATATTGAAAATAGTATTTTAAAAAGTAACGGGCTCGTAGCTTTCATTTCATGCGCATTCTCCGCATGCTGCTACATAGCAGTGTGCGTACTTTTCTAGACTTTGTAAATTGCACTTAAGCCTTAGTATGACTATATTTAACAATTAATCTCGTGTATAACTTTGTCTATACCTCATACGTCATACTTTTTTTCCAGACAGTAAAAAAATCACCAGTATAAAAATCACAAGGCCTTAAATAGAATTCTCACCAACAACATCAACATCCTACAGCAACACCGCGCATCCCGCATCTGCCCTTGGGATGGATATGATTGCTACTTTAAAATCATTTTATAAATTGATTGATAATTTTTACATGATTTCACCTGTGAAGTTTCACAGGCTTGATTTTTATTAATTACCTACGGTGAAAAATCACACTTGCTACTGGAAATGATATACGAAAAAAGTATGAAGATTGAAATTAAATTCTCATGATTTGCGATTTCATAAGAAGCAGGCTAGGTGAAGGAGAGTAGCAGATGTAAAATATGAAAATTCATACCATATAATTTTTCACATGCTATACTCATGAAACAACCCATCTCTAGTCAGTTACGCGTTGCCGGACCACACCCAGGTTTTTGCGACGAGCCCCCAAGGTCGGAGGGACGGTCGCGCCGAGGTGAACTGTCTCCAGGCGCTTTCGCCGCCTTTCAGCGATCTTACTCTCGTTGATAAAATATTAATGTTTAAACATTACCCCGAAAATCTGAATATGATTTGCAATTCATTACCTCTTGTCTACACTTAGCTGGATTTCTACGCAAACAATTTATTTATAGTACTAACTTGAAAATCTTAGATAATGTTAATACTTTTCTATGTTTAAGGCCGCTTTCCTCCAACATAGAGTAAGCCCAATAAATTGAAATGATATTTATTTGCTTTGATTTTAGTGCATTTAAGGGTATTCAAAATTGTATTGGAAAGTCCAGCAAAATTATGACATTTATGACGTGCAAATCTGATCAAAACTAAATTATGAACAATGTTACAGCACTTCAGCTTACCCAAAGATAAATCGAAATAACTCTACCAATAACATTTAGTGATTTAATAATCGAGTAAGCCCTCTTCGTTGGACAAATCCATCATAAGTAAGTGATCTATAATCGTTCTCATTTACAAAGAGTGCCACTATGGCCAGCCAGGGATAGATTTATAAATAAAATATTTATTTATTATTTAAGTAGTCGTAGTCGTATTTAGAAAGCATGTCATCTGTGAGTGTAGGTAATGCGTGTAGTTTAGCACAATTTTTACATGTCAGAGAATAAATTCAGTGTACATTTTACCGAATCAAAGTGTTTTTGCAGACAGAAAAAGTTTTTTAATTTGGTCGTCGTAAATATTTACGTCTTTTATAATCTCATTTTTATCTTCAATAAAGATCTAAATTCCCAGTTACACCGTTGCGTTTCACATTTATGTACCTACTTGCTTGTCGTAGTGACCGATGCTAGGCAAAATTCCTTTTTGTGTATAATATCCAAATATATTAAAGTAAGGATGAGTTATATTCATACTATACGCGCGTTTGAAAATTGATCCGCTACGAGTGGCTACAACATTTACATACTTACTTACTTCTTAGAGTACTTATAACATACAACAATGACGGGGACAGATGATACGGAACGAATAATCAAGAAAGAGACAGCTATCTGTCAAGAGTTGCGCTTGAAATACGACTTGAAATACAATGCGACTAAATAAAATGTGGTTAATTAACTACATTTGTCGGCCTCATTTTCCGCGCTCTAGTATTATCTACGTCTTTCTATATATAAATATATAATATCTTTGATAATATCTATTAATTAATTCTTTGTCTAAGATATAATAAAACGTAGTGATATGATATGTAGGTTTGAGATACAGAAAGGATAAGCTCTCTCGTTATTTGAAAGCCTACTGTGGCTTAGCCAGGCTAGAAATCATATCACAAAGTTGATTCCAGAGATTACTATAATATGTAACTCAAGGATAGTTAAATATAATAGGACATTTACCTACTATCTTTTTGATGTAACTATAGATCTTACTTCGTTTGTTTTTCTTTTACGTAGTAGCCACGGATCGACGTTATTTTGCATACTAGTAGATTTAGTAGTTGGACTGACAAATGTCATAGGCTATTTTTTATATATTAAGATAGGTAGGTACCTACTTGTTATTGGGACTTCCTGACACGGGTATCAAAATACTTAATATTATAACCAAATTATAATAAAAAAAACACTTCTAAATATTAAAAATAAATTGTGTGGTCGCCTTTATCAGTTCCACTTCACCATGATGATATATTCTGAAAAGTCACTATACCTGTACTATGTTTGCCTATAAATTTTGAGAATTTTCCTCAATGAACTAGATTTTGATAGAAACGCGACCAATTTGAAAGGATGCCGCGTTGTAATAATATTGTTTTCCTAGGATAGCGGTGGTATCATATAGCGGTAATGTTACGGCCGCAAAAAGTCGGCCGTCCTTACGGTGACGACATGTGGAAAGTTCCACGGCCGTATTTATCGTCGGTCGGTCATCTTTATTTTTTAACAAACGTCAAACGAAACGTATCCAGGAGACAAAATGGTTGGCCTTGATTTAGCTTTAATAATTTACTTGGAGGACTTGAACTATCATCAGAGTTATTCAAATCTCGTAGCACAGAAGGTGCATTTGAGATTTCGTATGAAATCTATTAAAATTTCGTTGTTCTCGCTGCTCCAGTTGGATTTGTGACTCATTTTGTACGTCGTTCCGGTCAAAAAAAAACACAAATCTATATTATATAAAGAGAGAAGTCCTGACTCACTGACTCATCAACGCCCAGCCTAAACCCTTAGACCTAGAAAGCTGTTTTTTTTACAGCTATTGTTTTTAAGACGTAGGTTAGCACTAAGAAAGGATTTTTCGAAAGTCAACCTTTAAGGGGGTGAAAAAGGGGTTGAACGTTTGTATGGAAAACATAAATTTTTTGGCGTATCAATTCGAAACTTTGTAAAAATACTCTATAAAACAAACAACAAGAAACGTATTTCTTAATTTTTATTTTTAAGTAAAAAAAAAAAATTATATATTAAGTGAAAGAGGGGGATGGAGTTTGTATGGAGACGTGTTGTTTTTTACGTCTATCAAGTTGAAACTTGACACAAATACTCTTAGAAATAAATAATGAGGTAAGGTAAACGCAGCTCTTACCGACCCCCTTAAGCAAGTTTTGAAATTGATTATTAGAATTAAGGGTAGTGGTTGCACACACACCAGATTTTTTTATTTTATATTTAAATATAGATTGTATATTATTTTATATTTATATTTTCATTTGTTTATAAATATCATGTTTTCATTGAAAAAATAATCAAAAGATTGTTGAAGTCAGTTGTTTCTATTACCGACCCACCCGAAACGCTTTGAAGCTATTACCGATTTTTATGAATCTATCACCGACCGTAAGTAAATAAAGCATACTTTTTTCACAGAATACCTACCTACACGTTCGATTCTCAAAATAACTTAAACCCTTTTTTTTATTTGCCAATTTTTTTTCGAACTTTCCAAGTTTAGCGCAGCCGAAGGTGAGGGTTGACTGTCGGAACAAGTTGCAATGACGGTTCCGCACGTGTACTTAATAACTGATTTTAATACAGTTGCGAAAAAATGAAGCAATTTAATAAAATAATAAAAATACAATAAACTCAACTAACATTTTTGGAAAATCGCGCCAACCGTCAACGATTAAAAGCAGAGGTTTTTTGTTTTCTTCACCCATTCTGGGTAGGCAAAGGGAACTATACATACAGCCAAGTCTTCAGTAGATTTTTTTTATGGTTATGAAATGAAAATGAAATTTAATGACATTAAATTAAATTAAACCTGACCTAACTCATTTAATCAAATCATTATATTGAAACAAATTAGTAGCTTTACTTTTAGACATTACATAACGTTAATCAAAAAAATACCAATTAATCGGTATAGAATCGGTGATAGCTTCTCTTTGTTGCAATTACCGATTCATATGGACCATTAATTAGTGTTAAATAAAAAAATGAACAAATCTTTTACCGAGCCACGAAAAATAATCGATATTAATTGTAATATACTTCCCCATCCGTTTTAATACAATAATTTATTGATTTAGTCATAAACTATAAAAAAATACACCATTTTCATATAAATACGAAGAAAACTCTAAGTAGTTTCTTTCATATCCCACGTCTAAATGTTTAATAATGCGTGGCAGTTTATCGCGGAAAAACAAGTTTATAATGTAACATGGTGTATGTCGCTAATAGATGCTTATAATTTTAGAATACTTAAGATTGAAATGGTGTTATAAAAACTTTTTTAATTATTATAAGCATTAACGAAAAAGGGAAAAAATAAAGAATAACCTCTCAGCCATTGCCGATCCATGGGTCGGTAATGACTGCACTACTAAAATGCACTGCAGCTATTGCCGTTCTATTTTAATTTCAAAAATACTTTTTCAAATCCCTTAAAACACAATAATTTAGTTGCGAAATGTGGAATATACAAATAAAGGAATATGTTGAGTTTTTCAGAATAAACTCAACATAAATATTTATATATAAAATATCTTAAGCAAAAAATTTGAGTACTTAACTGAGGAAGTAAGGGTTAGTATGACACGATCGGCGCACTCGCTACGTTCACAGAAACTAACGTATTTGGTCACATTCCCGTGTACCTACGTACACTAACACCAGTAAATTAATTAGGAAACATACAAACATGTGTGTATATTATACTCCCTTGTGACTCAAATCGTTCCAAACCGATAAAAAATAAGAATAAGCTGAATGGGTCGGCAATACCTGCAGATTTTCGATGGGTCGTTGATAGCTGCGTTTACCTTACGTGTTTTTGGATTTTTCTAAAATAGTCCCCTAAAGGCGTGAAAGTAGGGGTTGAGTTTGGTATGTATGGAAAGCCTTCATTTTTGGGTGTATCAATTCGAAACTTTGTAGGAATACTTCTCAAAACAAAAAACAAGACACGTGTTTCTGGATTTTCCAAAAAAACCCCCCTAAGGGGTTGAAAAAGGGGGAGTGGAGTTTGTATGAAGGCGTGTTGTTTTTACGTCTATCAAGTTGAAACTTGACACAAATACTCTTAGAAATAAATGATGAGAGAATCATATTCTACAGGACTGCAAGTAGGGGTTGAAGTTGGTATGGAGAAGTGTGTTTTTTTGCGTCTATCAACTTGAAACTTGGCACAAAGATTCTTCAAAAGTCTCTATACAAAGTTCACTTTTTTTTTGAGAATTCACTATGGGTTCCTTGAGGAAATTTGTTTGTTATTATGAGCACATGCATATATTATAGCCATTGATATCATGAACTAATTCAAAAATCATAATCCAGCGAGTGTCCTAGGCTTTACAACACGTAAGAGAATAAGCGCAATTCCTGATATTAGTATCGACTACTTAATTGATTTCAGCTATTTTTAATATATGTAAAGTTTTTCCGAAAAATGAATTAGCATAACTAAATTTAGGACTGCCTATGGAAACCGTACTGTTATCGCTCTTTATTTAAGAAATTGGGTTAGACAAAACTAAAGTACGAATGAATCACAGTTTTTTATGTTAGTGTCCTAATCGGGGTACGTGTGTATGGGAATTGCGCTTATTTTGTGACCCGTTGTATATAGGGTGTTTTTAATAACAAAAATATAAATAGCAATGATAGCCCAGTCGCTAAAGAGCCCGCTTCTCATTCGTGAGGCCCGGGTTCTAATCCCGGCATGTACAGTCAAGTTTTAGTAAGGATCCCTAATTATTTTTCGTCATAAAAATAGCCTATGTTACTCAGGGATAATGTAGCATTCTAATTGTGAAAGATTTTTTATTTTTTTTTATCGGTCCAGTAGTTTTGAGTTTATTCGTTATTAACATACAAAAATACAAATCTTTCCTCTTTATAATATTAGTGTAGATAGATAGATAGATAGTGTAGATTATCCTTCTTGATATATTTTCTAAGCACAAAGGAATAACAAATTCCACGCGGACGAAGTCGCGGGCATCAGCTAGTACATTAATATAATTATAAAAATGGCTTCACCGCTATCTAGAAAAACGTTCACGAACCATCCCACGGTGTGAAATACCGCTCTCTAGGAAACTGCGTCATTTTAATTACATGGACAACCTTCTCGTGACGTCATTCACCGCTGTATTACGGCCGCTATATGATGACACCGCTATCCTATGAAACCAAAGTTTTTTTTTTTAAATTAAAATCGAAACTAAATGAATTATCTTGGTTACACGTGAAAGCTAAAATATTTCTATGCGTACGTACCTTATAAGCAAACAACGTATGATGTAGCGTTTTAAGACGCCCCTATTAAGTCTACTGATTGAGAAACCTAATAATGGTATTCCAGAAAATATAACCTAGAATATAGTCTAGAAATTTCCTTGCACGCGATTTGCAGGCTTGCAGGCCAATAAGCGGCTGCGAGGCAAGGCGGGCGGGCGGTGGGCGGATGCACTCCTGATATTACCAGGAAATTTCCACTCTACTGCGCATTTTCCATGTTATAAACCCTTCGAATATGCATCTTGAACATATGATTTCTTCTTAAAATTAGATCACATCCGCACATATTCTCTGGAGGGTGATTACAATTTTTTTCAAAATATATAAAGCTAGTTGTGTTTCGCGATTTCACCCAAGTACAAGTTCCTTTCTCGTGAGGAATTACAGCTCATGTTACTCCCAGAAAGGTAAACTTTCTATTTGTCAGATTTTTTTTAAATCGGTTCAGTAGTTTCGAAGCCTATTCATTATTATCTTTCTTTTTTATAATTTAGTGTAAGTAGTTGTAGATAATTCAAAATAAGATATGATAATATAATTATGTATTACATAACAAGTAGGTAGAACACTATAAAACCAGCTAAGTAAAAATGTAGCTAAATATCAACCCGACGCCCGTGAATTTTCTAATACCTATACTTATATAAAAATCTCGTGTCACGGTGTTTGTGGATGGATCGCAAATTATTTTTTATGTCGTCATTCTTATTACATTTAGAAAAGTAGTTAGCATTAGTATGTAATGCTTTATTTCGACCGTCCAATTTAGTACGACTTCAATAAAATATGTCAATTTCATATATACTTATATTTTTTGATGTGAAAGTACATATTTACAAGTAAAATTCAGGTCTTACTTAAATCTTTACTTTTAATTTCATTGATAAAATTTTTGTGTAATTACGAGTATATGGATGTGACTTGTCTGAAATAAAATTATTATTATTTTATTATTATTATTAAATCTCTTAACTACGTCCAAATTTTCTGCGGTAGCTATGATGTGTCATAGTGATTAAATTTTAATTACAAACACATGTCTTCCTATAGGTATTTAATATTTATACCATTGACACGCTTTAGTCTTCTTAACTGAAAATTTTAGAGAAGGTTTTGAATATTTCCAAACCTATCAGTATGTACGCATCAGGGATGTTGCGGATGCTGATTTTTTCACATCCGCGGATGCGAATGCGGATGCGGATTTTTGAAGGCTCACATCCGCGGATGCGGATGT
This sequence comes from Ethmia dodecea, assembly GCA_963855545.1. Classification (NCBI taxonomy): domain Eukaryota; kingdom Metazoa; phylum Arthropoda; class Insecta; order Lepidoptera; family Depressariidae; genus Ethmia; species Ethmia dodecea. The sequence continues at coordinate 7,067,979 of OY979443.1, forward strand.
TTGGGATCTTATATAAATATAGTATATGAATGAAGAATTATCTTACTATAGGTAAAGGTATCATCCTATGGGGAAACAGTAAAAACGTAGGTAGGTAGAGCATTCATTCCGCAGAAAAAAAATATTAGACCAATAACGGGAATATCTCGCTTTGACTCTTGCAGATCATTCTTTAAAGACCTTAATGGCTTATTGACCTTATCATCTAACATGAATGAGATTTGCGTTTTTGCCAAACAGCATGGGGAATTGTTTAGAAAAATTTGTAACATAAACCCTCGTAGTCACAGAGACCCAAACACTCTTGTCTTTGAAACAATTCCAAAAATTAATAAATTATGATAAAATTGGCTTTGAGTATTAGGATATATTCTTATGTATAATAAAATCCCGAATGACATTAAAGACTTACCCGTTAAAATTATTAAAAGAAAATTGTATAAATAGCTCAATGAACGTATTTTTTACTATATTAATTAATTTATTAAAAAATATAATAAGTGTGTCCATTATGTCAAAGGTGTTTGCATGTCTTTTAATTATAGTGAACATGTATGCACTGCCAAAACTGTATTTTTTTCATCTGTACCCAAGTTTGATGCAAATAAAGAAATATTCTATTCTACTCAATCAATAACAGGAACCTCACTGGAAAAATTAAGAATACTGTTATAAAACTATAAACTTTACCTACAATAAAACGTAGGTTTTACCGGTATAACATAATGGCATTTTCCTGGCGATTTTAATTTAATAAGCTGAGCTAAGATTAATATAAAGATTTTCCAATACTCAATTATCTACACACAATGATCACTGATCACAATAACACTCAAAATATATATCTTCACGATAAGTAACTCATAGCGCAAACAAACACGTAATAATTTAGTTACAAGAAACAAAGGGTGTACCACAACAAATGCGTCGGATCTTGTCACCAATTTTTTCGTTCTCATTGGTCATTGTCTCATGCGAACGGCACGTGCCATTCGCGGGTCCCGCCCAATTTCTTTCTTGTCACAACTTGTATTACATCCGCATCCGCATAAATATCCGCATTGATTAATGCGGATGCGGATGCAGATGTCTAAATCTATGCGGAAGCTCCGCTTTTGCGGATGCGGATGCGAATATTCGCAACATCCCTAGTACGCATTCGGATAGTTATTTTTCATTTTGGACGCAGGTTCAAATTCAACAATAGAAAATTGGTGAACAAAATAGATACCAAAAATACATTCGTTGACCGAAGTATCAACGATTATAAATCAATTTGAAATTTATTTATCCCGTGATTATTGTTCTTTACACACAGTGTAAAACACAATGTAGGTAAGTACAATATTGTTTAACATTTAACACTGATTACAATCCATTTTCTTAAGTTTGTATCTACCCAAAACTAATCATAAACACCAGACCAACACTTTCCAGACAGACTTAACAAGCGACTGAACGCAGTATCGAATTCGGCAATAACTTGTGATCCCGTGCCGACGGACCTGACCTTTTCCACCGTGAAGGTCGTTTGGGAAGGTCGCTTCACCCTAGGCGAGGGCGAGTGTCCCTGCATATCTAACCTAAGGACAGTAGCGCTGCAAAGGACCTTGGCGCCCCTAGCTATACGGATTTAATGCCCCTAGAGAAATTCGTGTATCAATTAATAGTGTATCAACAAATACTGTACATACTGTAAAAGCATTTATAGCCTAAAAAAAAATTTAAAATTTTACGAAGAGTATGATATACTCTTCTTTGTAACGCATTGTTTTTTATATAATTGTAATATTGCAAATTGGCTTGAAATACAAAAATAAACAAACAACTATAGTATAATTAAAATATAGTGCAGCAGTCAAAGGGTCACAGCTCAGCATAACGTTGCATCTACTAGAATACCACGCTGGATTTCAACTGTAACCTGAAAAAATTTAATTATTAAATTACTAGCAGAGCACCGCGGTTATACCCGCGTAGTTCCCGTTCCCGTGGGAATACGGGGATCAAATATAGGCTATGTGTTATTCTGATGTATAATCCATATAACTGTAAAATTTCATCAAAATCCTTACAGTAGTTTATGCGTGAAAGGGGAACAAACATCCATATATCTATACATCCATACATACAAACATTAGTAAAAAGTAGGATGCACATCTATATTTCGTACTAGATGGGCGCGACTCGTGAATATTATGTCCATGTCCCCTAGGAATTATATGTTTTTCGGAATAAAAATTAACCGGCTTCCTTCCTAAAGATAAAAGCTTTCCGAATTTCATCAAGATCTGTTTAACCGCAAAAAGGTTCTATAAAATAATTTCGCATTTACAATATTATACGTATTTGTTTTTTTAATGATTCACGGCTGGTATAGCTTACTAATGTATTTCTATAACACGCGGTACAATAATATTGTGTATCCAAGAAACATTTTTTATAAAAATAATGAAAGTTCATTTTTTATGTAAGAAGCGCCCCCATGTCCACATGGGGGCGCGTAGCGTAGGGGGCCTAGTAGCGGTTCTGGGTTTTACGCCCTAGCAACTAAGCTGAGGGTGTCGGACGGCGAAGAGGGATTTTTTCTATTATTCGTAACCTCGAGACGTCCTACGACATTTCTGAATCGTTGGGCCATTCCACGAATTCAGAATTTTTTGGTAGCCCTCCGAAAGTAACTTGGTCTGTTGTGACTCTTGTTAGATTTAAATCGATTGAAACTTAGTCAACTCGATATTTTTATTACTTTTTATCTTCTCATTTAAATTGAAATACTTATATTGAGAAAGTGTATCAAATATTCATAACAACTAAATATTTTATGTGTTTCTTTTGCAAATCATTGACGACATTGCTACACATCTAATTTAGTAAACAACAATTTTAGAGCGAAACCGACTGTCTGTGTGTGTCTCATTTTCTTGGCTTAAAAGGTTAATTATATGGTATGGTAATCTAAAAATCTGTACAAGAAATACCATGCTTGTAATGAAAATGAAGGAAAAAAGCAAACTCTCTCTTATTAAGGAAAATAGGTGTTTCAACATCGTCAAACGGGGACGAATAACATGACAGCGATTTCTACTGTAAAGAGAAATTCGAATAAAAATAAAAAAGTTACTGAAATGGATCCATATTGCGAAGTATTCAGCGCTCGCGTCACGGTCGCCCGAGCAGACGACTCTAGCACAACGATTCTACGGATTTTTCTGTTCGATTTCTTACATTCCTAGGTGCTATTTATTTTAATCGACCACCGTATCTTGCCCTCCCCTCTTTTACCGTACATTAACACAATATAGATCAAGTAACGTGTCTCTTAAAACCCTTTATTTTGCGTATTTGTTCATGTCTCGCCAATGCTATACGTTTTATTAAGATTTGGTTTTGCGACGGAAAATTCTGTACACAACACAAAAACACTGTAGTTAGATTTATTTGTGTTCTTTACTTATACATGACCAGACTAGAGGTTACATCTATATATAATTATATAACAGAGAATTACCAATGATCGACACTCAAGAAATCTCCGAAACAAATATACTAGAAATTTGAAATTTGGCAGATACGTTCCTGATAGGATAATAGACGTTCACTAACAGAAACTTTCCTGAAGTTCCCACTGCAACAGGTAAAAGATATCCACAATTCCACAAGCTAGGTAGTTGTAGACCATGCATAGTTTACCATGAAATAATATCCTCCAAAGGGGAACCATGTGGGACAGTGCCCAGAAGACTGGCCACATTCCCTCTATGGATAGCTATAGGCTGATCCTTTGAAAGAGATAGCTGCCAGCCCTCTGCTCACCTAGGTCTTTTAAATCTATATTTATAAAATGATAAACTGACTGACTGATTATTGGTGATATATTAACGCACAGCCTAAGCCGCTGGGTCTAGAGACTTGAAATATTGCACATAGATAGCTTATATAGTGTAGGCATCCACTAAGAAAGGATTTTGCTAAATTCATCCCCCTATGGAGGTGAAATAAACGTGCGAAGAGAACTTACTATTGAATCTTTCTTATCAAACATTGACCAACACCAAAGCACGTGCTGGCTTACAGATTATGACAATTCCATTGTTGTTAATGAAAATAAATACAAAAACTGACCGAGTGCAAGTAAGACGGAGGGTTTCTTACATTTTCTACATAGCACATATTTTAATTGTTATGGGACCGCAATTTTAGTTGTTATTGCTGAGTTTGTATGTAAAAGATTATTGCTGATAGGTACCTAAAAAAATGTGATAGTTATTTTTCGCTCTGTATCCGTGGTCAGATCGCTTAGTCAGATCAATCTAACCATGGACCACTTTTAGTGTCCTTGGTTAGCTTTTGTTAATATACGTATAACCACGGACACCTAAACATTTTAAAACTAATAAAACCTCGGAGATAAAGAGGGTGTTTCCAGAAATGGAATACCTCTGCCTACACCCTCGGGGATAAATGATGTAAGATTTTTTTTATATAAAGAAGAAATGGTAGGTATCTACGTTTTTCTAGCTATATGTGACAGACAGAGAGAGCGACCCCGTATAAGGGTTTCGTTTGACGAAACTCTAAAATAAGTTAATGTCACTTATCAGTGCACGTGCAGCTCTATTTTGACACCTTCATAGTATCAATTCAATTCAGTCAAAATTGGATTCACTAAATAATAAATAAATACCTATGGGCTATTTGAGAAGTAGACCTCTGGCGCCTGAGCGACGTATTCTCGTTACATACCTAGGCAACTAATATATAAAACCGGCAAAAGTTAGAGTCCGACTAGCACACGACGGGTTCTGTACCACTATACAATAAAAATGCCAAAAAACACAGTTCTTGTATTACAATATCCATACAAGAAACGTTTTTGTTCGGTGTTTTTAGTTAAGTGTTTTTATTATTTTTGATAGTGGCAATAGAAAGACACATTCTGTGAAATTTTCAATTGTATACCTATTTCCGTTCATGAGATACAGACCACTGATAGACAGACATAAAAACGGACCGACGTCGGAGGCTTTGTGACAGAGATAAATAACTCTAGAAATCCCCAGATGGATTCCTTGCTGATAAAAATAGCCTATTTAGTCTCCTAAAATTTACGAAAAATAAATTCCTTGATGGTATCGACTTAGCCAACTTCAGTTCTATGGTTATGAAAAGGCAATTTACATTTCAAACAGAATTGAAAAGAATACTCTTAATTAAGTATAATATACATTAATATAAGTTAGCTTCTCAACAACTATTAGGCCATTGCCGCCTATATCGCAGAACATGTCTGCCTGTAGTCTGCATGCAAACATAAAAAAAACTAAGTACCTACCAAATCCAAAAAAAAACTAACGACCATTAACAGTAGTGAAAAAGCTACTTTAATGAACACTTTATCTGTGAGAAAATAATAAAACTATGGCCTCCCAAAATCTACTAAGAAGCATTTGAAATAACTCATTAAAAAGATTATGTATGTACTTATTATTTATAATATTATTTTGTTGATAGGCAAAGCATCCTTAACTAGTTAGAAATGAAGTGTGAGTGTGAGCAAGCGGGATCAGTGATAGGTAGACCTTTAACCAAACATATAAAATCTCCTTTCTATTTTAACCTCTTGGATTTAATGAAACCTCAGTGCCTTATTAGCAACACATAGCGGTGAATCGATTACATTTCTGATATAAAACAAATATAAAGTAACCGAGATAAAACAGCAAAATATATTTTTTTAATTCTACAATTCGACCAATCGTAACCAAGGCTTTGATAGTCTGAGATTGTGTGAAAAACTATTACATTATAGGCTTAAGTACAGCACGGCCGTTTTAACTTGACAGCTATGAAGTTGCGCAAATGGCTGCGCAGTAAAATTTTTTAGCGACCATATGGCGGTAGGAGGGGGATTTGCGCAGGCGAAGCCTATGTTCAGAGAAGCCAAGTTAAAACGGCCGTACTTTACTCTGTAAGTAGCTTAGCTAATGTTAGTAGTAGTTATAAAGGAATCATAATGGGGCAATGACCAACTCCTACTTCCACTATAATCTGTAATTTATTGTAGGTACTCCCATCAATATTATATACGTAGAGCGTAGAGTTTCTTGGGAGCCGCTAAATACCGCAATAAAAGTAACAAATGTGCAAGAATGTCATATTTCTACAACATTTATTGGCTTTATAACAATTGCATCGGGTAATGGTTCCGGACCAACGGGATCTCTTGTTCTACAGTCTACAGTAGGTACTCGCTATAGTTACGAATATACATAGTAATTAATGTCTTGAAGAAAATAAACAAAAACGTTGTAACGAAAATATTAAAAATACGTCGAAATGATGGAGTTTAGTTGTTCTCTTTTTGAGACTTGGACCAACTGTATGTACAAAAAAAAACTTAAAATAAGAATTAACAAACATTTCAATACACATGCAGATATATTGAAAAAAAAACTAATATTTAAAAACCGAATAAGTACCTACCTACCTGTAAAAGGCACTGCAGATTTAAAAACGTATCGGATCGGACATATCGGAGTCACAGGACAAATGATGCTAGCGATACCACGCACTTTCAAATCTGTCAAACCGTTTAGGCTACGCGAGGTCATAAAGAAACATCCACCATATTGTTTTTTGTGCGTCACTAACTTATAGAGTCGTTTCCGCATTCAAGACAAATCTAACGATACCTCTGTAAAATCTATCAACCTGTTCGGACTACAGACTGCTCCAATGTAGTAGACTTATGTACAGTCATACATAAAAGCACTATAAAACATTACCCTCCTTTTGGTGTAGTCGGCTAATAAACATCTAAATTAGTTTTAAATATCGTAAAGTTGAAGATAGCTATATTGACTATAGAGTCAATGGAAATAAATTCCGAGTACCTAGCTAAAAAAATGGTGATAGGGATATCGAAGTTTCTGATTTAAATGCCTGTTGATAAATAATGCATCTGGTAGGCCAATATATGTTGGGAGTATGTTTTTATAATGAATATATTGATAATCAAAGAAAAGTAATCATTGAAAAGGTCGCGCGTCGTCATCCTAAAAGAACTAAGGCAACCACAGATGTACTCGTATATTTATATTCACTTATGAGAGATGTCTGTGAAGGCTAACGAACAAAACCTTACTGGAAACTATTTAGCCACCTTGCCAACCTTTTTCTAACTGTAATATAGTGCAACTATTGCAAGTGATTCACATAATATGTAGTTGAGTTATTGATCTATCTCAAGAAAAATCTACCTGTTTGATTGTTTCTTCAATAAGAACATTTCTAGCACACACATTAGTGTTAAATCATCTTAATACAACCAATGATCTTTGAGAAACTGTTACAAATAAACAGTTCTACTCTCAACTCTTAATCCTCCCTTTGTCTTATACAATGCAAATAATGGATTTTATTAAAAATTTCCAAGCAGGACCGAAGTCAAAGGTTAAAATTTTAATACTGACGATATAAACGATGACGAGTCACTATTTGCTATTCAAGTCAAGATGGCTGGTTGAATTAAATAAAAAAATCTAAAACCTTACTAAAAAGATGCCTCCGACTGCATGAGACTGTTGTAATAATGCCTGCAGATGGTGTTTACTTACTACTTTGCTAATAGGTCATCTTGTTTCCTGTTTTTTTAAAGTTCATTTCTTAACCAATCCGGTTTTAGATTTTTAAATTATCTTTTTTGTTTTAATAAAAAAAAAAATTTACTTAGTAGCCAAACTTAAATCGGTAGGGTTCCTAAATGGTAATTCGAAATAAAAAATGGTTAAAGAAATCTAAAAATTACTTTCAAATACCTATTTAATGATAGGTACCCCACTTATCATAGGATCATATTATATTATCATATATTATATAGTTTTTCCTTTTCACAATATGGCCTCTGGTGGTTGCTATATTGAAATTTTATTACTTTCATGTCTTCTTTGTTACACTTACAAGATTGAGATTAATCGATTGACAAAATCGGTCCACGCCTTTGGTCTCTAGAGTGCCACAAACACATACGTAGAGTCAAGAGTACATGAACCACGTAGTCTTCTTGACTATACATAAACTGATAAATACATTACCCTCAGCAGTCGGATAATAATAATAATAATAAGTACATAACACTGGAGCGTATCTAATTAATCATAGTAAAACAGCAAATAGTAAAAACGTATTTATTATATGGAGACTGACAGAAAACCTGATTGACTCATCAACCCACAGCTAAAACTACTAAAGCTATTGAATACATACATACATAATCTCACGCCTATTTCCCATTGGGGTAGGCAGAGACAACAGACCGCCACTTGCTACGATCCTGGCAGATCTCACGCGCTTCCTCCACATCCATCAAACGACTCATGCATGCTCGTCGGTTTCGGGTACTCTTTCTGGTCAGCTATTGAATAAGTAAGTAAATTCTTTATATATATACAAAAGCCTAAATTTGAAGCGTAATATTTGTATTTATCCTTAAATACTACTTATTCAGTTCAATTAGGTAGTTAAAGTTAGAATATGTGCATAAGGTAGGAACAGCTGCTATCTAAAATAGGTTAAACCTGAGCTATAGATATCAGCACCACGGTGAAGGGTGCGACGATATAATAGTAGATTAAGCACCAAGGGGATAAAGCAGTGTCTGGTCTCACGGGCAGCATATTGAATTCTAAGCGAAATGAAGGACTCTGTAGTTGGAAACTTGATAGCTAAGACATACATCCAAATTTTTTTCTTAAATATTTGTCATTGGAGCAGTTTCTTTAATGTTTCAAATTTTATAGTTAAAAACTCCATAGCTTGCCTTGAACAGTCTTGTTTTTTTTTCGATACTATTTTTGATGGAAGTTTTTGTTGATATTTTGCATATATTTTGGCATTATTGAAATGTCATTAAGGAGCTTCCATATCTACAACTTTAGCTCCCTTGGGCTTTAATGGCTTACTTTAAATTGTAAATACTTGACATTATAATATAAGTAGGCTCCAGATGCAGGTAGTGTATTTAAAAGTTGGCACATAAGAGGGCCGACAGTACTAATGAAATGCTTATAGGCTTCTTAAATTTAAAAGAAATGAAATTAGAATAAAACACTGAGGTTCCTTTAATGACCTAGGCGTCGGATAAGAAATGATAATGCGAAATTCTTACAAGCACGTGAAAAAATAGGATCCACGCTGGCAACGCTGGTGGGCGTCTACTAGTCTCGTAAAAAAAATTCAGTTTTTCTACGAGCTATCTTGCCTTGTTTAGAAATTATAGTCATTAGGTAATGCAAGTTAATTTTTATTTGAGCTCGTCGGTGTATTTGACTGATGACTAATTAGCAGAACAAATCAGTAGGTATGTCGTCAAAAATCGTATAAAGAGACGTATCATCTATCATTTGCGAGTTGAGGCTTAGATTTGACAAAAACGTGAACTTGGTACGTTAAAAAACAAATGTTTAAATTAAATATTCGGTAACGTCTAAATTAGCATTACCGTGGAGACAATCATAAAAAGTAGAGTCGTTTATGTTATTTAACAGAAAAAAGGTAATGTAATGTGAAGATAAACTCTTGTTGTTTGTACGAGCACCAATCAACATATCTGAGCAACTTGCAATAATGAATGTTTATATAAATGACAAAATGTAGGTGAAAACAGACGTTTCGCGATGATAATCATTATACTGCGAAATTAGCGCTATAGCTACTCGATTTCGCTTCAGTTTAATTTGAAATCTAACACGAAGAATTTTTTGCGTCCACTTCAACAATTAGACGCATTCCTGTGAGTCATCCATCCGAGACTTGTATTTTTATTGGCCGTTGGCTTTATATACGTATCAGGGCGGAGATATGTTTGCATTATCCGTAAATTTATCTTTATAGGTGCCCCAAGAAGGTTGAAAATCCATTCAATCTACTAACTCGCAGCGGTATGATACAAAACGATATCGGCAAAAGTGACACAGAGTTTTAGAACAAAGTTTTTGATATTGGAAGAGAGCAGCCTTGAGCGCGCATCGTCATGCTGATCCACTGGTGAAATGGTGGCGCACCGCTCTTGACTAATCCCCATGCTTACCACATACAAAATCCAATTGTAACACGAAACAATTATTACGTTACACAAACTAGCTGTTCCTCCTGACTCCATTGTAGACGCTTTGTTCTGTAACCTTTGTCTCGGCATTCTTCACCGGCGGCCGGGTAACCGGCTTTAACGTCGACGAGGCTGAAACGTTGATCATAAATACACAGGCAGTTTTATAGGCGCACAGACGCGAACAGGAAAACGGCGGCGGCGGGCGGCTGTCGAAAAATACACGCAAACCAGTTTAAGCTGCTTTTGTTGAGATGTTTCGGCAGGGAGTTCGATGACCAATGCAAATGTGGGCAGCGCGAATGTGCGATTTTAGGTGCGAGCGAGGGTGCGGTGGCGGTCAGCGGGGGTGGGGTGCAGCGGTCGTCAACCGGCGCCGTGATTACCGTGTGACTCACCGCAATTCTTTGTCTCCGTGTCCAAGGCGCCCGTACGTACCTCCTGCGCTGGCTCCTGGCCTGGCGGCGCGGGCTGCGCCACGTGCTCGCACTACACCACGTGTCCTGGTCCCGTGCGATGACCGTTCAAAACACCGCGGCTCCGTTGATCACCGCCGACACGGTAAGTGTACTCCAACAAGCGCCTGGAAGCTCTATCACCAGAGCACCTGATGAAGTACAATGGACGTGCGGCGGCTCGTATGGATTCAGGTCGAGGTGGTCGGTGGCGGTGGCGGCAGGCGACGCGCGCTACTTCAGGTACCTGACTCGGTGAGGACAGCCCCGGCGCCGGAGTAGCGCGCGCCGCCGCCCGCCTGATATCTACTAATAATAGCGCGGCGCGACTGAGGAGGCGTGCGCCTCCACCGAGGATCGGAGTTCGACTGCACCTCTGAGCCGGCGGCGGCGCGTCCCCCGCGCGCCTCCAGACGTCAGCTGACCGCGGCTGCACCGGCCCTGACATTGGCGCGCCCGCCGCCTGCGCGGGGGGGAGGTCGCTGACCCCGCCCGCGGAAGCCTCCGCGCGAATCTGACGCCGCCTGCCGACGTCAGCCACCGGCCTCGGCGTCGCTGGCCACCGCCACGAGTCTACCAACACACCCACCACATTCACACTTGGAGAATGTTACGTAGAGTGGGTACGGATTAGTACCTATATAATATAGTTACCTCGAGGATAGAAATTGTAACAAAAGTATGAAAAACTTTCAGTCGAATCCAAATGTTATTGTTTTCAGATATATTATCCCGTCCAGCGTAGGAATGCAGACACAATAGCTTAGAGTGTATAAGCGTCCGTGGGACATTGCCGTTTGACTGGCGCTGTCAACACGATCCAGCGGCCGGTCTACATAGGTACCTACTATAGGTGCTACAAATCTTTGCTAAATAGATCTAAACGTTTAAATTTAGGTATAGTAATACTCAAATGAATAAACACTCATGAGTAGGATTCTCTAGAATACATTTGGACAGATCTTTTTTTTTTTTTTTTGTGGGACACAATTCACACACGGTTATTTAGTCCCAAACTAGGCAGAGCCTGTGCTATGGGTACTAAACCACTGATAAACATACTTAAATAAATATTAAACGACCAGACACGAAGCCAACAGACATGTTCATGCACACAAATGTTGGCCCCGAGCGGGGATCGAACCCGCGACCTCCGACTCAGAAGGCAGGGTCACTACCGACTGAGCCAACAGGCCCGTCAAGATCTGTAATAGGTATGATATATCTAAGCGATTATCATTCGTTATCTTATCATAAACACAGTTTTTTCAGTACTACGGATGGACTACAATTATGTCGTATCGTATGATATAAAAAGGTCGTTGCATCAATTATATTCTTTTCTCTATGGGCACTTCCACTAGGTTTGATAGCTGATGGTCCAACATGCGATTCGTCCACATAGGAATTTTCTGTCTCATTTTGTCACATCAAACAGGATAAGTTAAGAGTTATGATCAGAGCCTAGACAAGCTTTCTATTTCTGCTAGTAGAATAAATAATGAATGTATGGGATTGGCATAAACTGCAGAAAGATGCGTTATGTTTATTACCTTTGCTAAAATACCATTAACTGAAGTGAAACAAAGTAACACCCAAATACGTAGTTTTTACCCAACTGCATCAGAAGGAAGGTAATGTTTTTCAAGTGTATGTAAGTGAAAAAAAAAATTTGGTATGTACCTGGTAAAAGGAACTAAGCGTCTTTCCAATTGATTGATTCTCTTAGCTCTCACAACGCTTGATTTTTATGGCGTGAAGTCACGGACGATAATAGTTCACCTTTGTGCAAAAGCAGAACCCCCCTAAGTAAATCTATAGCTACACCCGTGGGCACAAACCCCTAAAAACTGAAAACAGTAATTTAATTAGTGCGTGCGGATAATCGGAGGTGTCGTGTCGTCGGGTGAACAGTCGCCCGGAGGGTCACGGGAGGTTCACATTGAGCCAATATACGAGACAATGCCTCGACACACCAAGGGCACGCTTACGACCTCAGGTTTTTAAGCCTAAGGTCAGGGGACCGACCGCCCTCTATATATTTATCTGTGAAAGACTTTCTCTTCTATCTTTAAATATTTTTCTGATATTTGTATATTTTATTACCTATATAGATTTTGTCATCCTTTGACCTCACAAGTCAAGAGCCCGTCAACAGAATGTACGTACAATAGGATTATCTATTGTCCTTGATCGCACGTGCGATGCTGATACATGACTGGGTAATATTTTTTTCTTGAGATGATCATTGAGATTTAAAAGCTACAGCTTTATCTATCAGGTAGTAAGTTTCGTCTGCTCTCTACTATCAACAAAATAATAGTGGGATATCTACTTACATTACCAAAATAGGCAATATCAGAATGAAATTCTACAATGAATATTTTTTCGGTATATTCTCATATACAAGAATCAACCACCTATTTTGAAATCAATAACCATAAGTAATAATTTAGCTCTACAAGTAGGTACTAAAGCACATCATTGATCAAAACAACAAATCAAAGATGATTTGTCGTACATCTAAACTTTCTCCAAACTCCGAAAACTTTATCTAAAATTTATACTAATATAATTATCCTGAAGTACCTAACCATACCCACAATATAGGTACCTACCCGTTATAGACAGTGCGATATCCATGTGATATGCTAGAACCTAAGCATTAGTAGAATAGTCATTTGATACTACTAACTAAGCAGTTATGAAGAGAAGAAATATTGATTCCACTTTGGGTTTTAGATACATAGAATATCGGACTTTGACAATCATTGATTACCTACTGCAATAGGTATATAAACATTTAAAAGTTAGTTTTTCTTGTCATCTGTGTCTCGTAGGAATTTTTGTCAGAATTTATTGGTATTGATAAAATGTAGGCATGCTTACTTTCAGTCTACAAGACGCTAAAAGAATGGCCGATCCTCACTTTAAAATTTTCACGTAGCTGCTCAAGCAAAGGGATCTTGAATAAGAATAAGAAAATAACAATACATAAGCTATGATCTTAAAATATGTTCTTTTAACTTCAGGTTCGTAAAGGGAGGAAATTTGAAAGCGGGGTTACCAGGACGAGCGGTCATCATATGAAAGGGCTTCATTTGCACATTAAGAAATATTTTTCAAGTTTTTATTGCCCCATAGTTTTCGAATTATGATGAAAAAAACGGTTCATAGTTGTGTAAATATTGCAGGAAATAGGAACGATTTCTCTTGATATCAATTTTTTAGAAATAAGCAACAATCTTTCACATTCAAATACCTATAGGCGACCCCAAAAAAAATATTGCGTATAGGCACAGAATAAGTAATAGGTATAGGTAAAGTACTTACAAATAATACGTACTACCTACTTATAGATATTCTTAAATGAAATACGGAACCTTTTGTGCAAAAGTGTGACTCGCACTTGGCCGGTTTTGTTTTATTGTCATCCGTCTATTTGTGTATAGGTACCTAATTAAATATTAAATTCCAGGTCAAGTACCTATGCGTAACACTTGATTTAGGTAAGGTAAAAATACCCTGCAAAAATGGGCTGACATTACTTGTCTTGCAGCTTTCTTAGGATGGTGTAAAGCTTTTCATCACACAAAGACAATTATTTAGCGTTAGACGTGTTATTTATAAGCTTAACATAGCGTTGTATTCACGTGTCCGTATCAATTTACATATTAAGCAGGCGGCTATTTGTGTCCTATTATCGGATTCGAACACGTTTTTAACATGGCGAATCAAATACCGCACACTCGAACGGCTTAAGTTAGGTACGTTTATATTTTTGTTCAATGTCATTGTTTATAATATTGAATAAAATATTTCCAATTAGAAGAGGTGTCAGCGACAAAATCCTATTGGAGATTACATCTTGAGATTTGGTCCCCGGATGGTAGAGAGATATCTACAACATCTTTCACAAGGAGGGTTACCTATATTATCATACATATAATAAAACTCTAACGGGCCGTGTCTGTACATGAAATATTTTTGATTAGCGAAAGTGTGGATACCAAAACACCATTTTTTGTCTGTCGGTCTGTCTGTCTGTGCACGCCTCACGCTAAAACTACTGGACGGATTATGACGAAATTCGGTATGGAGAAAACTGATTACCCGGGTCAACATCTACAGTGCTTTTCATTCCAGAAAAATATTTCATTCCCACAGGAAAATACTGGTTAAATAGATAAATACTTACTTTTCCGAAACAATTACACCTAGAAAATTTAAATATGGTAGATATGTCTTATAATATGTTGTAGGCAACCGGTATGAAGGGATGTTCAGAAATTCTCACGGGAACGGGAATAAACTGGATCCGCACGTTCATCGCCGTTGGACACGCTAATGTGTCTTTATATGATGTGTAGATGTCTATATATCGTAGGCAATTACTAGGAAGGGATTTTCTAAAATTCACAACGACAACGCCGCTGGGCACCCGCCATTTAAAATATGGTAACTAGCTATGTATGTGTCATAATGTTGTAACCTATATACTAATAGGTATATGAAGGGATTTTCGAAAATTCCAACGGTAACGGGAATAAACTGGATCCACACGGGCAACGCCGCTGGGCACCCGCTAGTACATAATAAAACTGTAACGAGGCCGTGTCTGTACCTATCTATATTTTTTGAACATATTTGAGGCAGTACCTAGGTATAGATAGTTATCGATGTAGATATCAAAACTTTACTTGAAATATGGTATGTAGGTGTCTTATATGTCGTAAGCAACCGCTATGCAGGGCTTTTTGGAAATTCCCACGGGAACGGGAATAAACTGGATCAGCGCGGGAAACGTCGCTAACCCGCTATTTGAAATATGGTATGTAGGTGTCTTAGGTACCTATCTATATGTCCAAGGCACGTATAACCAACCACTATGAAGGTATTTTCTGAAATTCCCACGAGAACGGGAATAAACTGGTTCCAATATTTCCCCACAAAAAAAACAGGTATACTACATTGTGCGTAGAGAGCACCGTAATCGTTAAAACCGTTTTTTAAGTACGCACATGCTGTACCGTAACTCTGAAGCTTTTCCTGTTTCAGTATTTTCTATAAGCATATTTCAAGCGAACCAACATGTTGCCTTACGATACATTATACTTACACAGCTTTTACCCGCGGCTTCGCTCGCGCACGTTTATTTAACCCCCTTAGGGGATACATTTTGCAAAATCCTTTCTTAGTGGATGCCAACACTATATAATAAGCTATCTATGTGCAAAATTTCAAGTCTCCAGACCCAGCGGTTTAAGCTGTGCGTTGATATATATCACCAATCAGTCAGTCAGTTTATCATTTTATGTATATAGATAATATTATTTGAACATTAAGAAGGAAGGAGGAATTTGGACATTAAGCAATTACATAAAATGATAGCTGCTTATTTGAGTTAAGGCCACCGAGCTCTCTACTCGTGAAAAGTGAAAATTCACAGAAAATTAATTTTCCCAAACTTGGGACCTAAGATAGATTCTTCGCGCCTGTCAACCGCTATTTGTAAATTCCATCAAAATCGTTAGAACCGTTTTCCAGAACGATATTAATATTACAAAACAAATATACATATCTACCTATAATATTGATCTACTTATTATCGCTATAATTGTATAGGTATCTAGTGGCAAAGAAAATAGCAACCCTACCCGGACATATCATAGTACTAAGTATAGATAAAATTAAAAACCGTTACCATTTCATTGTCCTCCATTTTTTTTCTTATCAACAAATAGCGTGTAGAATGATTAATGTTGTTCCATAAACACGACTCCAATCCAATGCTCTATTACCTTTAATTAAATATGGTCATAATTTCGCACTTCGCCATAGCTGTAGTAATCAAGAAATTCCCCTAATCCACTGTCGGTAGTTATACCGTTACTGCCGAGTACCGCAGATTTATAGCGCATTTATACATTACTTGTTAACCCAGTTGTGCTGCTCACTGATAGTTTTAACTACTAGTTCAGAATTTAAAAACACTAGTATATTAAATTACCTACTAGTTTTTGCCTACGACTCCGTCTGCGTGAACTAAGTATTGGTTATCGCGTGGCGGGATAAAAAGTAGCATATTATGTCGTCCGTCCTCATTAAGTAGATTAAATCGTCCTTCCAAATTTCTAGATCGGTCATCCGGTGTAGACGTGAAAAGGTACTTGGCAAACATACCGACAAGCTGCTTCCGGTTAATATCATTAAAATTTTCTAATAACGATATTTTTTTCACTATCATCCATTCGATTTTAATGAAACTAAGTAAATTTACCTATACCTAAATTCATTAAAATATAACTAACCAGCAGTTCCGCGCTATTTAACGCGAAACAAACAAAATACAAATATTTCCTATTTATAACATTAGTGTAGAAGTGTAGATTGGCATTACGGTTGTAGGTAATTAAATAAACCTGACGGTCCACTGTGATGTCTGTTTGTGCCTTTGAATTATTTTTAGCACTGAGCTCCAAAATGGATTGGTAAAGGATGTTCAAATTTGGATGGTCTTTTTCAAAACAGTTATTAATGTTTTAAATGAAATATAGAAATATTTTTAATAAAAATCAATGAATGGTCAAAAATAATGTCTGATAAATATCCTCTTAAATCGCGGCAAGTCACCATTCTTTCGCCAAAATTTTGTATGAAGTTTCGGCATGCACTGGAATTGACTTTTCCTTTTACGGATAATGTTTTCCTTCCTCATTGTATCCAAATTTTGGGATTAGTGATTTCAGGAAAAGAATGTTAACAAATGATGTTACGGACAACCTCATTTTATTGAACAATTTTTATTTCTTCTATACAATAATCTCCATGGGTCTCAAATACACAACAACACTTGCAATTGATCAAAACCTTATATTAGAATTTGTACCTTAAATATTAACTAATTATGTCTAAATAATTGAAAGTGTTGTTGAGTGCAATAGAAGATAATAAATAAATGAACCTCATAAAATGACGACTAATACTATAAAATATTTACATTATAAATATTTATTAACATAGCTTACGTATCTTAAATTTGTCTACCTACTTTAGAATACAACTCAATTCTTGACACAAGCAAATCATCAGCATAGTTCACATTTACATAAATATCACAGCACGGAAAACAATAAACGGCACGCACTGTACAAATAAAGTTATATTAAAATAATTTTTGTTTGCAATAAAACTCTATAATATCTATCGATGTAAATTTAAGTTTAAACCATTAATATATACAGAATTCGGCTAAATGTCCTTCTAAACGTCGCCTGTTTAGTCACGCGTTGCCTCACTGCCGTCCACAGTCCAATCCCGCACTAACACCGGACACTTTCCGTCTACCGAAATCACTGTTCCACGCCATATTCCGAGCAATATAAATTTGTGTGTAACCACCACGTATCACTTTCAGACCGATGTACCTTCTTAAGTAATAAACGACGAATGGGGGTGACTTTATACATTGGATTTGAGTCCCATTCGAAATAAAAATCCTAACTTAAATAAACCATTCAACAAATATTAAGAAACGACATAAGGATTACTTCAAGTCTTCGGTATTATTACAAAACGTAGTTTCAAATTACACACTTTAAAACAGATTTTGTCGTTTGTAGCATTATTGTCAAGTGACAGCATCTGATTTAGACACTGTTTATTTTAAACAACGTTGCAGTTTGTCCAAAATATCGTAAATCGGAGAACGGCCGTAGCCGGAACCGTATTCCAATTGTAATTTCCAACAGGAGAGCAAAAAACTATCAACGCGTACATTTTGGATGAATTTGTTCCCACGCGTCAGTGACAGTGACGGCATCAATATTTTTTTCGCGACTAGCGAATCACGGTCCTAGCACTCAACTTGTCTACTGCACTAATGTGTGTGGACAGCCCTTTATAGCGATTTTTCGTACCGCTAGGTTATATTGCCCACAGCTGACCAGAAATTTACTAAGGTCAATACAATAAAGGTCTATCCACACACATCCGTGCCGTGTTCGAGACGTGCCAGGGCCGTGTTTCGTATGGAGCGAAATAAATGATACTAAATGTACCTAACGTCCTCGAGAACCAGATCGGAAGAAAAAGAAAGAATATTTCCTATTCAGCCTCCAGTCTCCACGTGTAGGTATAGCGAAACTGTGATCGTTTCTTTTTCCTTCAACGTCCCGTACTCGCTACATGGGACTGCGAGCCTCGCTTGTGGACCGCTTTGTCGCGCGAGACGGGCTATCGCGCGATCGCGGGGCGCGGACGAGTTCTTTGCGCTACAAAATCCATGTTGCCCAAAACGAATACACAAGATACTCGAAAAGCAGCTCGGTCTGAAACAACCTTCCCTACTCAGCGTCCACGTGTACCGGTGTGGCGGAACTGCGATCGTTTGACTTGTTCCTTCAACGGCGCGTCCCGTGCCCGCTACATGAGGCTGCGGGCAGCGCTGGTGGAGCGTTGTCGCGCGAGGCGTGCGCGGTGCGATCGCGGTGCGCGGACGCGGCGGGGCGCCGGCGAGGGGCGAGCGCGGGCGCGGGGCGCGCGGGGGGCGCGGCGTCAGCGCGGCGCCTGCGTGCTCGCCGGCGGGGACCAGCGCAGGCACGCCGCGTCCACGCACCGCGCACGCTCCGCGCGACGGGAAACCTCCTCCAGCACCTCCTGAAGATGGGACGATACCTTAGCCGCGTCATCGAATATCACATGGTTTAAAACAAAGTCGGGTAAAACTCCCAATTGTTCAAATCACATAAACACGTTGGTTTTATCTAATTGTTGTAAATATAATTGTTTATTATATTTTCAATAATTTTGAAAAAATCTTCTGGGGTGTCAATAATTGGGTGTTTTACTCTATACATGCTTACGCCTTATATCCCGACGAAGTAGGGAAATTTTGTATCATTTATGTAAACCCTTAAACTTGACAGGTGGTTATATTTTCATAAATGACATTTTAATGGCAGATTTCAGCTAACAAGTTAACACCGAGTGTTCTTAATTCATCAAAATCAACCCTAAAAAGCCCACTGCTAAGCTGTGGGTCTTACTTCACAGTTGAACAACGTGTGATCGTACTGCGAATGCAGCAGGGAGACTTGTTAGGCTAGTGGCCGCCTGACTGAATTTTGAGTTCAATAAGTAGGTATAGGCCAAAGAGCGAGAGCACATTGCGGATCACTAGATGTATTAGACGCGTGGCCATCTGTCTGAATTTTTCAAGACACCAAGGGTATCTGATACGGTTATGTGACTTTCATTGTGCGTAAACACATCGAAATCCGGGAACAACGGTTAAACGTCTTTTTCGAAACACGGAGGCACTCGTGATATTATGCCACTAGATAATCATTAACTGACTGACTGCCTCCAACTTTGCTTACCAGTGTGATCCTTTACCGCAGGGCTACGAGCGTCTCTTCTATATATTTATTTTAGAGCGTAAAGACACCCTTATTTTTTATTTAGAATTTATTTATATACCAAAAAACCGTGCCAAATATACCTCAAAGCACAATAATGTTAGCTGCCAATATTTCTTTAGCATGAAACTGACGGTCAAGGTAGCAGCGATATTCTAGAGCCTGTAGGACCACTCTAGCAGCACCGCTTACGCCATACAAAATATCAGCGATATGCTTATGGAAAATCACACAAACCTGTTTCTTTAACACAATATGCTTGCCCTTCCAATACTTCATGAGCCCTCGCTCCTGGAGTGTAGAGACGATGTCGGAGGAGGCAATGGCGAGGTCCTTGCTCAGGTCTCGGATGCAAAGTGTGGGTCCAGGCGCAGAGCACAGCCGCTTGAGAAGCGCCTCCTTCCAGTACGAGCGATACGAGATAAGACCTAAATCTGAGAGTGGCGTTTCAGGAGACCCAACTTTGCCTTCCACTTTAGTTAGGAGGTAACCTGCGAAGGAAATTGTTACTTGTTATGCAAGGTTTATATTTGGCGCGTACGCTCAGGTTTCAAAGGTCCGAGACGCAGAATAACTTTGCTGCCGAGTGAAACACACGATTTTTCACCTCACTGTTGATATCCATTTTTTGGTGTACAATAAAGAGTTGTTGTATTGTATTGAATTGTATACTTATATTGTTAGTGTTTTTTTTTTCATTCAATCGTCGTTCTGGCCAGTACAATATTTCTAAAAATGAAGTCGACGCACTGACATAAAAGTATTAATTCATTTTCAGTGGGCTGGCCGAAGGGTTCGAATTTTGAAAAATGTTTCCACGCTAGGGGACAAAATGCACTTTTGCACTCAGATTTTGACTGACAAACAGAATCTTTTCGAGCTTGTGGGGTGAAAGAATTTTTTTTAATAGGTATTTAATGATATTTTTTAATAAGCAGTATTCCTGCAAATATAATAGAGGAGGCCTTTCAGCATTAGCTGGTATGATTCGATTCGTCTGTGTCAGTCAAGTATCGGTACCGAACTAAAAGTGACATACATTTTTATTTAAATCGCACTTAAACGGACGTTCTAGTTTCAGCCGTAAGTTTTATTATGTAGATCAGGATCGATACGCCGTTTCGCATCCAAAGACGTTTATCGGACAATCATTGTCAAACGCGAGCGAATAAAACAACAATTATTAACCGTCAAACTCTCGCGTCTACACGTTGGCTACGGCGCCCCCACGCGGCCCCGTGCCCCCCCGGGGGGCGTCTAGACGGCAGACCGATCCATACTGCAGTGCATCGATCGCGGGTCGTCGGCCGACGCGTCGTGGCGACCCTCCCGGGGCAAAACAAACCCCCGTCTCTTGAGGGGTACGATGTTGACCGCGCAGGTGAGCGCGTAAAAATTAGCCCATTTATGCGGATTGTTATCTCTTTGGTACCGAAGAGGTGGGTAGAACGGCTTTGTGAACGACTAATATAGTAAGTCGTTGCTTATAACAGTAGTATTATTTACCTGAAAACTTGACGGTTAAATAATTGTCTCTAAGCAATGTAAAAATCTATTCAGGTTTTACAATTATAACAGATTTTAAAAAAGTAAGACAATTGACAACAAAAAATGATGAAGTTACCATAGGTAATTCTAACATTTTCCAAAGTAAATTTTAGTTTTTAAGATCACAGCCCAGTCTATCAGATCATAAAAAGTAAGAGATTTTACTAATAATAACACAAAGAATCAAATTATTTAATGGTGTCAATAAAATTGTGTCATAAAGACAAACGTACTACTTCAATGGAAACTTATTGTTGTGGATGTATTAGTTTTGTTCCAACAAGCAGTCCGCGTTCCATGTACCTAACACGCATGGAAAACGGACTGTTTCACATTGGGCTAGGTTAGTTACGGCCGAGTTTCATTGATTTCACTTCTGTGCTTTTACCACGAATAGGATATTTGGCTGCTTAGTCAAATGAGTTACTTTTTAATAGCTGTCTAAACGAAAATTTACTATGGAAGATGTACTGAACACTGAGCTGTAACATGGTCATCTTTAGTACTGATTTACCTGCATCACTTTTTCCATTCATTCTATATTTTTTAATTTTCTACCGATCAAGCAGAGGCGGGCGCAAGATATAACACATATGCTATTATCTCCCAAAAAAAGGTTACCATCGGTTAAAATCGTAATACATTTTAGAGGATTTTTACGATAATTTTATTTCAATTCATTCTATTAACTATCCTCTTCTGTTGGTACGAGTATATGAAAATGAATGAAGAAAACAAATATCAACATTTAAAATCCCCTTACAATTTAGAAGATAATATGAAAAAGTAATTTAATAGGTATATTTAAATACATGCCTATCTATGTTTTTTTTTGTATTTTACATATACAATCTACTATCGTATATATAAAGTCTTATTGTTAGCACATGAGCTTTTTCACCAAATTAATATACAACGAAATGTAGAAGGTATGTAGATTTGGCTTGTAGCAATTAACTAATGATCTTTATCAAGTGCCCTCTACCCACCAATACAGGTCTGGGGTCAGCTTTATTTGATGGGTAGGGAATGCCCCTGCGACGCACATCATTCGCCTCCCCCTCATTAATGCATAAAGTTCTGAATGCATTGTTGATTGTACGTAAAGTTACAATCAAATACTGTGCATAGATTTGGGTAGCCAACATATTTTAAGCTACCCATATAGTGTTAAAATAAGTTTTAGATGTAGGACTCTATAGCAATTTTCGATTTAGATTTATGTTTGTGTATCCAACAACAACAACAACAATCTTACAACTTATGATACCAACAAAACAACTTAAAAAATAAATTTCGCCGTAATGATTACAACACTAATTCAAAAATATTATATTTTCCAATTTTGGTTGTACCTTCGTAAATATCAGCCTTCTCGCACGCTTAGTTCACATCACATGAGTAAAGAAACGGAACAGAGACAAAGCTTCATACAACCGCGCTGTCGTAGGTACACTACTACAAGCATGCAATGCTTGTGTGCGTTTCTACTAGCGCTGCGTCACATACGCGCCGCAACTGGATAAAACCGGCTCGGTCAGTAGAAATGCCGAGGGCCGCGCAATGGTTGCCGTATTTGTTTCGCGCTCCTGCTTAGTGAGAAATGGTTATTTTAAATTGTTTATGGTAGAATAAAGTATTAAACTAAAAAGTCAAGAAAGTGTAAATAATTAGATTCGGAGGTGTAAAATGGTTACCTACTGTACAGTTTGCATGAATGTCTCGAAAATCACATATGTGACGAAATAAAATTGTTTGTTAATAGACCTGAACAACCTATAAATATGGGCAAAGATTCTTTAATTACTCATTACAAAGAACTCGACGTAAACATTGTAAATATTGGTACCTAATGATATTCTGAATCGAGTGTAAGATTGTAAAAATATTATGCCATGTGGAAGCGTCCTTAATGATTATTTGAAAAAACTTTATATCCATTAGATTTAGAATTCATCATTAGATTAAAAGATTTAATAATTTATTAAAAATAAAAAGTTATAAAAAAATATTTAGAGTAGGTAATTTGTAAATAATCTAATGTACAAATAAAAGTCTAATAAACGTTTTGTTTATTTTATTCTCCTTTGCCAACCCTACTAAAATAGGTAAGAATTTTGCACGCTCCTTAGAAGCTTTGTCTCTGTTCCGTTTCTTTACTCATGTGGTTCACATCTCCTGTCTCGATTCTACTCCCCGCGCACGTCTGTTGCCACCTAAGGCGCGGTAAATCGCTAGCGATCAAGTTAATAAAGTACATACCGGCGCGTTTCGAATGAATAAAACCTATTATGAAAAAGCAATACTCACTGAAATCGATGAGCAATCTTCCATAGCCTTGTCTTTGGTAAGGCGGCAGCGTAAGGATGCACGAAACGTTGTAATTCAGGAACGAGTTCTTTTCCTGTACCAAAGATATAACATCTTGTATGTTCTAATTTATGAGATATATCAGGCAATATCAATAAAAAAAAACAAAGCTGTTTTTTTGTACACGGTTACTTATTTAAAACTATTAATAAAAAATAAATATGCTCTCGCTTCACCCGAAATAGGTCAGCCGATGGAAATACCTACTTTTCACCAGTGTATTTTGAATCATAAATTTTATTACACTGAGGAGAAGCGCCTCAAGAAAATTGCACGCCAACGCATTATTCTTATAAACAATCAATACAATACAAGAACTGGTTACATGTTTTTTTCGATGCTGTTCTGGAACATAATTAAACTAAAAATTCTCATCGTCATAAAAACTCCAAACCATGACACTGTATGTAAGCGTATTATCAATGCAAATTCTGTTTAAAACAAATGAGTCTATTGTTCAGTACAAAAATATTTTTACAGGACGCACTGCACAGGGCATTGAACCCGTCTGCAAACCGAATCCGGTGAGGCGTCCCAAAATACCGCACATTGGGAATATCTGTAATTTGCCATGGTGAAAAAGTTAAAAATAGAATTTCCTTATCTATTTTTTACGATGTTCTGCCAATAATTTTGTAGAACCATTCATTGGTATAGTGTTATGGGGCATATGGACTCTTGCCTTAGGCATTCTTCACGTGAGGTAAATTCCATGGCATGACAGTGATAACTTCTATTATCCTACTTTAATATTTATATTATATATACATATTCTCTTATATACATAGGAAAAACAAATTAAGAAAGTGTTTTTCTGTTGAAGATACGGACTCACGGATCGACGTAATGTTTTTGCAGACTACAGTCTAGGTATAGTTTTACTTCCGTTAATGCGTAATGTGATAAAGATTACCTTTATACATAATTCAGTTATCCCTACGAAGTAAGTACCGATCTTCTTATGCCTAGTATTAAAACCAACCGTTCCCATCGTCCTAGTATTAACTCATGTTAAAGTAAGCTTTCTA
Organism: Ethmia dodecea; assembly: GCA_963855545.1. Taxonomy (NCBI): domain Eukaryota; kingdom Metazoa; phylum Arthropoda; class Insecta; order Lepidoptera; family Depressariidae; genus Ethmia; species Ethmia dodecea. The sequence goes on from OY979443.1 coordinate 7,092,907, forward strand.
TTGGTGATGTTTTTTTAAATCAGTTCAGTAGTTTCGGTGCCTATTCAACACAAATAAAAAAAAAGTGTTGGTAACTACATATTATAATAACTCTCCGGTCTGAAAAAATCTTATCTTTTGAAAATTAAGTACTACTACCATTGTCTTAGTTTAAATAAGTATTAAAATAAGAGAATTTTCTAAAGTATCCCTAAGTAGTTGGGACTAAGTACGTGACAAAGCTCGTACAACCCCCTCCCTCATCCCCGATACGTCCCGGGCAGTGACAATTTAGCGATGTAAACACGCGGGCAGACGTCTAGACTGCGCACACACCTAACGAAATAAATCTCTATTCCGTGCGTACAGTCGCTCACAAAATGCACTTCCAAATAAAGTAACCGAAAATGTACTTTGATGGCCCCGCAGGATAATATTATGAAGGACTTTAAAGTTCATGTTGCAATTACAGGATTGTGCCTACTAAGTATAGTATATGACTGTCTAATCAAATGGGCAACTTTTATTGATTTGCTATAAAGAAAAATTTAAACATACTGAATGCTGAGTTGTGGGTAATCATTATTTCATTTAATTACTTAAATGATTTTGTTTAAATATTATTATATAATTTTTTTTAAAGGTTTTTGGAATATTTTTTTTAATGAAAGATTACCCTTAGTCAGTGCAGGACCTGTTGCTTCTTCGGTGTTGGCGTCCATGGACCCACCGGGAGCCGGTGGGCTCACTGACAAGAGATTAGAAATTTTATTTCAAAACATTTAACTATCCTATTGTAAGACACAATACACAGGAGATTATTTTGTCCCAAACTAAGCAATACTATATGTATCTACATATTAAAACACTGATAAACATACAGTAAATAATCGAGACCCGAAACCAATACAAATGTGGCCGTCAATCGAACCCACGGCAAGAAGAGCAGTTTCACTACCACCTGAGCCAACAGCGTAGGTACACTATTAATAATAATTAATTAATTAAATAAAAAATAGTAGTCGTAAATTTTATCTTTCAGTAAACATAATACTAACTACCCTATAATATAATACTTATTAGCCTTTCCGTACAGTACTGTACTTGATTGTTGTGTGAGTAATACTTCATTTTCCAAGTAGAAATCCTCATTAAAGGGTGTCTGTTCAATTCTAAACATAACAAAGATCGTCATTTAGTTACAGACATTATAATAATAGAGTTCAAACAGAATAAACAAAAACTTTTTCTTTAATAAAAATGTTAGTATATTTAGACGGCTTTAATGGGTATATTGAGTTTCAACCATTAGCCGTCCCTTCGAACTATCAAGTAACGACTCTTCGCATTATCATTGGTATGATAGCTACTGACCATTCTATATCAGTATTTATCTCTACCCACCTAAACTCTATTAATAAAGTGACGCAGTGCTAGAAGGATTGACTGCAAACAAAAACTCGTGTGAGCTATTTTATGACATTAATCAGTTAAGAACCGCCGCGCCGGTTCCAATTGGAACCGAGACACAATTAAAAATCTATTGTGTCTGTGATGCTTGGTCTTAGAGGTTTAGAGTAGGTCGTATCATCATCATCAACCCGTAACAGCCCACTGTTGAGCTAAGGGTCTTTCTTCAAACTGAGGAAGTATGGGCTATAATTTCCCACGCGAGCCCACCACGGATTGGGAGATGGTGTTAAGCTAGTGGCCACTTAACAGTCAGAATTTTTCAAGCTACCCAAGGGTATCTGACATGGCTTAACGACTTCCATTGTGCGTAAACACAACGAAAACCGGGACCAACAATTTAACGTGCCTTCCGAAACACGGAAGCGCTAGTGATATAAATGCCACTAGGCGGTCACCCATCCACTGACTGACCGCACCCAACTTTGCTTAACCAGTGTGATCGTTACAAACACACTGGCATCGCAGGGCTACGAGCGCTTCAATATCGTAGGTCGTATAGTTTACGTCAAAAGTAATTTAAAATTAAGACGTTACGCCCCCAATCATGCCAACGAATAAACCGCATCACGACGCCCAATATACCGGCAGTGGGTTCGCGCCTTTAACCTAGCGATTGTCCCTGTTCCAGACACAAAAGATCTTCAATTGTTTAGAGCGTAGATCTGTGTTCCGAACACACAAAGAGACTAAACTAACTTTCCAATATCTCAAGAGTCAGAGGGTATTATTTTTAATGATTTGGGAAGTAGGGGCGTGTTAACAAACCGATGTCTCGATATAGCAGCAGATAAGGTTTTAGGATCAAATTCAAATAATCAGACTCCACCGCCGCCGCCCTTATAAATGAGGGAAGCAACACGATGCTGATAAAGTGGAATTTGACCCTTAAAAGTTTAAGTTCTAAAATATCCATTGCTCATGCGGCTAGACGTCTGCCCTCGTGATTGTCTGGAACTCTGGAACTGTTTTTACGCGACTGCTGAGACGACGAAGTAATGTACCCATATAAAGGATTGTTTCTTTATGCAAGTTCTGTTTTACTGATTTGTAGCTGTATCAAAAGAGTGAAATAAAAAAATGTAAATTGTAAGGGGCATGTCAAGTCATGCCTGTCGTCAAGCCTCACAACCGAGACACAATAGAATTATCTATTTTCCTCAAACTCCATCAATACGATTAATTACAAAAGTAAACGTATTACCCTACCTACTAAATTATGTATACTTATCAATGTTATAGAGGTGGAATGACAAGTTTTGTGTAACAGTGGCTAGTCTGCTGTTTAATGCTATACATAATATCTTTAGCGCTATACTGCACGTTTTTCTTATCAAACCCCTGTACCTAATAATATGCCTAAGTAGTAGTTTATGCAACTGTCGTATAATAAGGGTTATTAAAACACGGGTTTATCACACGAGTGTTTTACATATTATATGCAGATGCATACATTACTTTATCTTCACTCATCCAAAAAGGTACCTACATATAAATAAAACAAGTAAGCAACGAAGTCAATAGCTAATGGCGGCAAATCTATGTTCAATTTGGGCAGGTCTACGCTACGCGCGAATGAGCGCAGGCGGTCGTAGTATAAAAAGATGAAAATAAATTGAAAAAAGTTTAGTGCAAGGAGATTTTATTATGGCACATTTACAATAATATTTGCTGAAATGAGATTGTATATTCGAAAGTGAGTGGTAACTTTACACAAAAATGACAAGGAGATTTTATCCAAAGAGACTGACATAAGTGTTTCGGAATGAATTAAAAAGTTACATCTGTATCTGACATCTGTATCGTACATCTGTATCGTAATGTAATTTTTTAATTTTTTTACGGTTGTGTTTGCATAATGATCGTTCTTATGTGCCAAATTTAGGAATCATAATTCAAATATTTCGACATGAGTGTAGATACAATCATTTAAAAAACTTTTCTCGTTTTAAATAATCATCGCAAAACACACGTTACAAATCAATATAGTAATGCAAAATGAAAAATGTCCCCGCCCTTATAAGTAAAAAAATATTACTTAAACAAATAAAATTGGTAGCTTCGGTTTATTATGTGTACCCAGCAACCCTTGGCACCCGGATGTGCCTGGAGCTGCGGGGTCGACGACCCGACAGACGTCTCGACGGCAGTCCGTCTACCTCCACCCTTGCCCGTACCATATTTAACGTGTATAGAGATGGTACGATTCACCTACAGCTGGTTTAAGACGGTTCCCAGCTAAAATACGATGTGCAAATTCGAAATATTTATTTCAAACTTAAAGTTGTAGCCGGTCAGGTAATTTTTTTGTAAGGTAATAGCTGAACCCGCTGCGTGACAGGATCTTATAGAATTATATTGTAGAGGATATACGACGTACCTTAATGTTACCAAAACCTTAACAGAAAATGTGACAAGCTGTTGTCCAAATCTTCATCAAGATTTGGTTGATTTTAATACCCGCTACAATCTACGAGTCGACTCTACAGCAATAACAAAAATGAAATACTGTTCTTTGGTTTGTTTGCATAATTTAGTTTTTCGTAATAGTCCGAATAATAAACCTTATTCGGACAACAATGAAGAACTAAAAAATTTGGCAGAGAAAGAAAAAAATTTAAAGTTGCCCAGTAAATTGAAAAAGTAGTTAAAAACTCAAGTGCTTTTTTGCTATGAGATTTGGACAAGACGTCTGTCAGGATACCTAGTATTTATTTTATAGAACATCCATTTAAAAGCTGCTAAAAATCATAACATAATATATAAAAATTAAATCCTAAGTCGATTAAAATAGGTTAGTGCTGCAGAAGTCAAAGCTATAATCTAAAGTCCCTACTCCAACCATACACGATAAAAATCCGATAAGTACTAAATATTAAAAAAGCTAAAAGCGATAAGACCGCCCATTGTACTTTAGTTAATGTTGGTATCCATATTGTGTTGTTTTTGGTGTACAATAAAGAGTTATTGTATTGTATTAAATATTTCTGTTTCATTCAGTCAATTACTATGTCTTCGGTATTTTTATTTATTGCTGATAACTTATGAATTATTCTAGTTTTGTAAGAGGCCTTGAAAGTTTTTTGGTTAGTCGCAAACTTAAGCTCAATCAAATAATTTTTAGAGTGTAAGTTACACTCTAAAAATTATTTGAATTAAAGTTAAGTGTCTTTTAATATCTATGGGATTATTTCTGAACAACTGAGACCTATGTCCTAGCTGTGTAGTAGGACTTACGTATTCCTTAAAATTCCTATTTCAATCAAACATTATAGGTAGGTAGTCAGTCAGGGGTTGTCTATGGTACTACCATGAAATCGTAGCTGATCGACTACCGTATTGTTCACAAGCCTTCGCTGGTTTTTACAGCTCTTAGCTTATAATTTATAAAACTCTGTGTTAGTGCTTAGATCTTTAAATAAGTAAATAAAAAAATTAAATCTAAAAGTTTTCTTTTATATTCCAACAGATACACAACGCAAATCTCTACTGCACTGTACCAATTTTTAACGTAATTTGCAACATAAAAGGAGGAGGTTCCCAATTTAACGCTTATATTTTTATTTGTGGATGACCAAGCATAACTTTTACAGTGGCCCGATTTTAATGATCCTATTAAGAGGAATTTAAAAAAAGCTATAACGGTCTTTTTTTGTTAAAAAGGTCATATTATATCTTTATCTTTCTCGATACATAATCGAATATGCCGTAACTCCGTGCATACCATCAAGTACCTACTCAACAACACTATATTATTATAGTATTCTATTAGAAATATAAAAGTAGCTGAATACTACTGAAATCTGCTGAACAAAATACGCCGCTCATTTAGCTGAGCTTGCACGACACTCAAGTTACTACGCCGCTGCGGCGTAGACCATCTACGAGCTACGTCACGTACTTTACGTCGAGTCGGCAGGCCGCTACGCGACTACGAATCTCGTAGACGTTAGTACACTTTGAAAATTGTGCCATGAACATAAATATAGTTCATGTGAAATATTTTATGCATGTGTAATCTTTATTGTTAGAATACAAGAGTTGCTTTTGTCATAGTAAGAAGATTGGATAGCCTAGCGTGTTTGTCTTTGTTACCAAAAGTCTACGATTAAGCAAAAAAATCTCGCAGATATTTTTTACATAATATGAATTGATTAGTGAACGAAAAATTAAGAATAAGAAATTGACTTTATTTTAATTTAAATTCGAGACTTCGAGACCAAACATTGGGAACGCAGACATACACCCTTCACGCAAGGTGGGAGAGAGGGCTGCATTTTGGAGGCGTGTCCACCGGGTCATTGACCCGCCAGCTGACGCGACGGCCTGAATGGCGGTGTAGTACGGGAGCAAACTATAGTCGACTGTTGTGTTGTTTATACAGTATGTACAGCAGCAGTATGCAGCTAATTGTGTCGTTGCAAGCTTCTTTGTTTTTTAATAGAGCGATTTGTACGACAGAATTAAAACGACATTGTCTCGACGCTCGACGCTCTGTTATTCTGTCTAAGCAAAAAAGTATAATGTAATTACTATAAATCACCATTAATAAAGAAAATCTGTGGCCTTTGCACATTTTGTGCTTTACGCCAATGTTGAGTAAAAAAGGGTAAACGAATTAAATTAAAAAAGGAATTCGGAATTTGGATTGGTAAAAGGAATATGATTGGAGAAAGAGAGAAAATAGAGAGATTTGAGTAATATGATAATCTACAAAAATATCAGATAGATACTTAAAAATGAAACAAATATTTATATTTTTTTATATTATTAAACCAAATAAAACGAGCATTAATCAATTTGACGAATCAATTTAATGAAAGTTGACGAAGCGAAAGAAGTATGTAAGGATCGTAGCAAGTGGAAAGAAGTGGTCTCTGCCTACCCCTACGGGAAAGAGGCGTGATTATATGTATGTAATGTATGTATTAATCAATTTTATATAAAAGCAAACATTGTTTTTATAGTTTTTTTTTTATTCTTTTTATTTAATTAGGGAAAATGCGACTATTACGTACTACGAGTAACTATTCATTAAAAATATTGTCTCAAAATATCACTAAAAAATTACTTTTTAATAAATGGATTTTAATTTTACGAACTATAGCAAATTTTACAATAATTCGAAAAGTAAAATAATTAAAAAATGCTGACCTCGTAATTCAAGTACAGTATTACATTTACACACTATAATTATGCGTAGAAAATAATCTTTTAATGTTTATCATACTAGGCACCCAGATCTCGTTTTGTCCCGTTCCCGTGGGAATTTCGTAAAATCCTTTCATAACCGTCTATGGGTCATAAAAAGAATCTACTGTCCAAATTTCAAGTCTGTAGCTTCAGTAGTTTCGGGTTGTGCGTTGATGAGTCAGTGAGGTTTACTAATATGAATAAAAACCAAAAGATTAATTAGGGTCTCACAAATATTCCTTGTGCAAAGATAGATTTTATAATTTAACTATTAAACGCTATCTCAACCGCAATATATTTGTCAATGATGTCCAATAACATAAAATTCAAGCGTTTATCCTCTTTCTTCTCCTTCTGTGAGTTTAGTTCGTTAGTCTCGCAAAAACTCGAAAATGGCTGGAACTGCTGATCCAATTCTGATAATTCTCTCACTGATAGAATGCTACAGTTTTTACCTACCATTATCATTATCATATAGATAAATAATCTCAGTTATATCCATCCTGAGGTCGTCTGATCGAAATCGCTAAAAGCAGTAAGACCGCCCATTGTACTCTCTTTGTCATTGTGTCACTTATCACATTTTTTATTAGTGTACTATGAAGAGTTGTACTTACTATTGACATTGTACGTCTGATTGACACCTTAAATTCCAGATTGCCGATTAAAATCCAGAAGAAACTTGTTATTACGAAAATTGTAACAACTCTGCCCCAAATAAGTACGTACTAGCTAAACATTTGTCTTATGTATTATTCTAGCGTAGTTATTCCAGTAAAAAATTTAGCATCTTGTAGATAGAGGTAACCATCAAGTTTCAAGATGCAGAGACAATAAGATTCTTTTTTGTCTTTGTCTGTGAGTGGGCATGTGGTGCATGACTGTCTATAATTCGCTTACAAAATGACACCCCAAAGATGTTTCATCAAAAAGTTTCTCTCCTTTTTTTTCTTCCGACCTCTTCGACGAGAAAGTTTCCGACAAACAATTGAAAAAAACGATATCATCAAAACTCGGTGGGGTCCATATCGCGGAACGATTGGCAACAATACCGTTCAAATATTCTGATTGGCCATTTTTAGTCCCCCACGCAAAAGGAGGGGTGTTTTAAGGTTGAAGCCTACGGCTGTGTATCTGTTTGTGGCATCGTAGTTCCAAAAATGCGTTTTTCTATTCAAATACTGTTTTTATTGGGATGGTTCCTTGGTCGTTTGTGTAATACGCGTCGTTAACTTTTTAATGTAAGCTGTCAAACAACAGATTCAAGACATAATAGATTTGCTGTTATAGTTGAGCCCCTGTGGCCCACTGATGCTTGAGATTATGGAGTGGCTGACCGGCTGCCAATTGATTTTATCGCTCTTGTACAAGACATCACCCCGTCCGTATCACTTCACCCCCATTCGTGCATCATCGGCGTAGAAGAGATGTTACTGTGACGAAAAGTTTTGCAGTATGGAGCTATACAGAGTTGGGTAGATGGCAGTCTAGTCAATGCAGCTACTTTTTATTTTAATGTCTGTCAAAAATCAAGTTATTTTAGAAAATATACTTAATAATAAACTATGAGGACATATTTTTTTTGTATTCAATTGAGTCTCTTTTCTATCAATTGAAATTTGCTATAATTGGGAAAGAAAAATCTAAATAAAATTGAGAGATGTTTTAAGATGCAATTACATTTCTATACAGTCAACTAGGTATCATATTCTAAACGACGAGAGCAGAGGAGATGCCAATTAGGTGCCGGGTTTTAAGTGTGTTACAGATTTATACTTACAGCCTTTCTGAAGGTATAATGCTATAGCTTGGTAAATCCTACTTGGAGTAAACGCACTGATAAGTTTTCTGTGAACTTTTTCTGCTAAAATATTTGCGGCCGTGGACACAATATCTCACCGAAGTTTCATCGAAAGTGTTTTCTTTCCGTAATCTTTTTTTTCAGAAACTCTCTCTTCCTATCAAGCAGCAGTCTCCTGCGGGCGATCTATTACAATAGATGATCCTATTGTTTTCCGATTACTCGGCTTGACCGGTTACAACAGTTACAACTCACCAAACTTTCATCTCATTTGGATGAATAGTATTCAAGGACGAAGTATAGAAACATTAGTTTTTAACCGACTTCAAAAAGGACATTTGTGTATATTTTTTGTGAAAATGGTATTATGATATAGATTTACCTTACTAAAGTATCCAACAACATGAGATCCCTCATTGTCCGCACAAGTCATCACGTAGAAGAGAAACGGTTCGACGTCGTAGTACAACGTCTTGTGGTCGAGGAAGAACTTCGCGAGGAGGCATAACTGCTGGCAATACTGCTTGTGCTTGCGTCCGTCCACTTGCCATACGCTTAAATTGTCTTTTCTGTATACCTGTTAAGAGTATGGCATAAAATTAATAGTTTTGTTCTTGCCATGGACTAAACAAAACGACTGATCGGCATAGTAGAGCGGATGCACTACTATTTAGTACCTAACAGCGAACTAGATGTCGCTGACCAAAAGAATGATCACCTATGACATGCGATGGATAGATAAATGTCGTTATCTAAACCTTTAAAATAGTATCGTGACTAACTGACTTACTTACAGACATAAGCCCGTGGACTTAGGGTTTATTTTATTAAGTTGGGAACGGGGATAAAACGACTTCCGTTCGGACACTGCCATAGAGCATCTGCTATTACCTTTTATTTATTAAAACTCTAACACCCATCCCATTGCACAAGGCTAGTGTATTTAGTAATTACTTTGTTTTGTTTATTTTGTGTATCAAAGCGACATCAAATCGAGATGGTTACTGAGGGGACGTGACATATGACGTACAGTACAGCACTGTAAATTATAATCAATTCTTATGAAGCGCGACAGTACTGTGTCGTCATCCATGACCTCTCTTGCCCCGCTTATCTACCACAGGAACAGTCTCAGTTAAGTGGTAGACTTGTAGTTTATTATTCCGATTGACAGATCTATATTAATCGATGGTCCAATACTGGAGAAATGTCAATCAGCGTAGTTTTCTTTCTTTCGGCAAGAATGAGGTCCGGGTACTAAAGTGTACAAATGTTTTGCCTCGTCAAACTGTTATGACCAAACTACCTAAGTCAACCTTAGCACCCTTTTTTCAATACTAGTGACTCTTATCACCTTTCAGGCAACACTCTCAGATCGTACTATACCTTACACCTCTATTCACGCCTCTTCACGAGCGCATTTCAACTACATTTGTTCGACTTATATGCTTCTTACACCATACCCAACACAACTAATCCTATTACTTAAAAAGAGCAATTCTTGTAATTTTGTATGTATTTTATATTTTGGGTTTATCGGCAGCGGCTCTAAAATACAGTTTAGCATTTTAAGTTTAACTGCTTTAAGTGGTATTTCCTGTAAAAACGCAATGTTACACAAAAAAAAATCTTAAATAATAAGTCACTCACCGACAGATGGCGTTAGCGACACTGGTGTTAGAACGAGTTAAGCTAGGTCTCCCATGTACTGATTAAACATTATTTGCCAGACTGACCTCGTCCCCGGGAGGGTGTCTCCAGACGCACTTGACCTTGTGCCTCGCTGCGCCGGTGGCGGACTTGTGGTGGTTGAGGCAGAACTCGCACACGAACAACCGAGGCACTCTCGCCGCGTCGCCAGGGTACGGCGACTGGTACCACACCTCCATCATGTATTTACCCATCACGACGAATCTGGAAAAAAACGTTGCTCAAAGATCGAAATATATTTAATTAAAAAACAGTGAATCGGCAGAGACATACAAGTTCTGAAATTACTTATTTTCCGCTAGTGTATTTTTCGAAGCCCTAAACGTGACAGGTGGTGAGTCAGTGCACATGCCTCAGAAAAAAATTCTGGGTCCTACTGTGTTCCTTCACCGTCAAGAATTTGAAACCTGTACTAAGATTCTGAAAAATATCACTGGTACTATTATGTTCGAACTAAGCTTTTGAACAAATTAAGTTTTTGAAAAACTCATTGGCACTTGCCCTTTAGGATACGAGCCCGAGCCTCATGCTTGAGAGGCAGGCTTACTTTCAACAGGCCTACCACAGTTTTTATTACAGGACAAAGTTACAGAAAAAAAGTATGTCAGCAAGAGGGGTTGCTCAAGGGCGCGACCAGTAGTGCCCAGCGCGGACCCTGTTTATTCCCATTCCCGAGGGAATTCCAAAAATCTTTACTGTGTGAATGCCTACCCTCCCAAGGGAACTTCGACGGAAAATTAAGCGCCCATGAGTTTGAGCTTTCCACGGTTTCCTTTTAGATATAGAGAATATTTTAATATTTTTACTTAGTTCCTCTGTCGCTCATTATGTCTCCTAGTTCCTCCTCGATCTTGATAGCAGCAAGAGCCTGTGCCTCCCTGAACAGTCTGAGATCGTAATCCGGGGTGAAACCATCTAAAATTGGCTCTCTCTCTTCGTTTAGCTCCTCGCCACCTTGGATTGCTAGTTTCTCCCGGAGTTCTTGACTGCCTTTCCACTTTGAGCGCATATCCTGGAAATCAATTTATAAAGTTGGAAAAATTACAAGTCTCTATACAAACTTTCATCCCCTACTTTGTGATTTAAAAATCTAAACTTTACTAAGTGCTCACCTATGTTATATAAGGGACTCCTGTGCAAAATATTTATTATTGTATCAACTCTTGGAATAGAATATTTTTTATAGTTTCTTTTTATCATTTAATTACACTCCAATCTGCAAAACTGTTTAGTATATTAACGCCATCTCTCGAGAGTTCTTAAGAAGCTTGTATATTACTACCAAAGACGTTTAAAGAAAAAGTTTCTCAAGAGAATGATTTTCTTCCAACCTCTTTGATTACTACACTGGGTAATAACATTTTGAACCAGCAAAATATATTTGACAGTCGATCCATAACAGAGTCACGACTAATTGCATTCTGATCACTGAAATCGAAAACGCGTTGATCAAAAATGAACGGCATTATTTATATACACCACTTTATCACTCGGTCCATAACAGACTGTCGACTACATTTATTCTGACCTTCACTCTTAGAACAGGGCTACCGCTGTTTTCCGATTGCAATAATTCGGCCATTACTTCGACGATTGGTGTTAAAAAGTGACACTCCTAGTAAAACTGTCATCGCAGTACTGAAGACAAACATAAATGGCAACCACTCAGATTCATGAATCTATTCTGACCTTGACTTTGAGCTGGTAGGCGCGCTGTTCAATAGTGGGCATGGACCGTGGGCGTTGCTGCATGGCCTGCAAAGCCTTCCGCCTTGCAGTAGAAGCAGCTGCGCGCTCCTCGCTCGCCGCCACGCACCACGACGCCGTCACGTTGTGGTACATTGGGCAGGCGTCCCACGTGAAATGCCGCGGAGCTTTGCCACCTGAAACATAACCAACTTTGAGGCCTCTGTTTCGAATACTGGCATGAGAGACCTACCAATGAGATTTTCAAAAACTTACTTGCATATTTATCAGTATTTCGACGGTGAAGGAAAACATCGTGAGGAAACCCGCAGGTCCCAGAATATACTGAGGCATATGTAACAGACCCGGTCCGGCGATGGGCTCACCACATAGTCCTATTTAATGGGTCTATGGCTCACTACTACTACAAGTACTTGATTTTAGAAATATCCGTCATTTTTCACGATTAGTGATGCGTGTCAACACGAGCACTTAAATGATTTGTGAAAAAGATCCGAATCGTCATCGTGTGAATGAGCCCTAACATTTATTGCCCCACTAACCCAGATGTCCACTGGAGTCACATCCTCGCACTGGACAGCGCCTCTCCTGCGGCTCGAACAGCATGAGCTCGATTGGCGACGGCGGCACTGCATTGCGGCCCTTCAAACTCTTCTTGTGGTCTTTGCTCGACACACTCGTTGAAGTGGATCTGGAACTAGAGCCAGACATTTAGGGTTAGCTTCGAACTACTTTTACTCATAAATAAATGTATGGTATTACAGTATTAAGGTGGGGTCCCACGGCCTGCTTTCTCACAGGTCAGATCGTGCCAGAACACACCGACAGGCTACGGTAATCGTCACACGCGATAAGGCCTGCGGTGGCCTGTTGTCGCATGGTTGCTGCCCGTCCGATCCGTCGGGAGTCGGTAAGTTCGAACCCCGAAGTAGCACTTATTTCCCATCAGTGTATTTTTCGGACCCCTAGGCGGACAATAGCGAACGGCTGTGTGATTTTCGTGTATTTTTTGACAAACTCTATGGAGTGGGTTAAGCACTGCATATATAATGGAAAACAACTGCTAGTAAATTCACGAAAACAATGCAGCCACCACCAGTCTCTTTTAAACATTCAAACATAACAGGTGAGTAGTTTTTTTTTTTTCTTATTTTTGTCAAGGCTTTGAGCACCCTGGGTAGCCCATGTCAGCCTCATAGAAAATAACGCTATTTGTACAATTATCTAGGTGAGTAGTTACAAGCCTCAGAAACAATCCCGAGGAGTATGGGTTTCCTCACTGATATTTTATTCACCGTCAAGTTACAAATTAAAAGTTGGCATATGCCCAAATCAGGAATCAAACCGGGTCTCACGCCTGAGTCTTAACCCTTAGAGCGCGCGTCCAATTTTTATGTAGCCATTTTTAAAAAATAATAATATAAAAAATCAAATCACAGTATATAAGCCGCGTTTGTACGGCACGAGCGCGCTCGGAAGAGTAAATAGAACACCTTCCAATCAAATGACCGATCACTTATTCACATAATAGAACGTGCGAGTAGTCTTCGACGCTCGTATCGTGACAACGCTGCTTTACTAATACTTGTGAATCACTACAGCGCCATCTAGCCATTCAGTGACAAACCTTTTATCGTTCACTTTTTCCTCGACCTCAGAGTCGGTGTCGGTATTGGTAGGTCGCGAAACAGTGGCGAGCCGCGACACGCGTGCCGACAGTGAGCGCGTCAACTTACGTGGCACGTTCGAATCGCCAGAGTCGCTCTTGCCTGTTGTTTCCTGTTGTTTAGAAACTATTTTAGATAAATATGTTTATAGAAACAAAAAAACATCTGAAAAGTCACCAAATTAGATGATTGGAAACAGTCCATACATACAATTTTATTATAATATGTACCACTAGTGAAATTATAATATCACAGGATTTACAATACCACTGCAACATTTTATATATACATGGTCATTTTAAATTAAATGTAAATATATAAGTATATCAAACCAATTAGGGTGTAGCAATGTGGCAGCTACAATAATCTTTTTCTTTCTCCTCAACTATATATACCGAAGCAGTGGAGTCGCAATGACTTTCAATAAAATTACTTATAAGCCCCTACATTAAATAAAAACTTTTGACTTTGACTTTTTGAATACTTACCTTGTTATTGTTATTATTGATGGGAGGAGGTTTGGTTTTTCCAGTTTTCAAAGGCTCTTTCTTAGGAGTAGGCTCACTTTCACTATCAGATGACACAGATTCAACTGAAGATTGACTGGACGAACATGATGACGGATTTTTGGTATCAACAACCTTCTTTGGAGGTGGCCCACTTAATCGACTGCCGCTTCTTCGTTTAACATTATCCTTGGAATTTGAATTTGAATCATCATTTTCAGGAGGAGTTAGGGTTGATGAAGAAGATGCATTTGTATCTTTCTCATCACTTGACTTTCTAGCACCTCTTTTGTTACGTGGTGAAGTTTTTGGACTTATTTTTGGAGTTTTACTATCAGTCTCAGATTCGGAACTATTATCAGGTGAAAATATACTTTTCTTTTTTATGCTTTCTGATTTAGAATTTGATTTTGAGGCTGTTTTTGGTGCTGCTTTTGGAGTTTTAGCACCCGCTGGGGTACGAGGTGCTGGTTTACCTTTGGCAAGGACTGCTACCGCCGCTTTAGGTTTAGCTGAACCACGTCTTCGTGGTGGCAGCAATTTGGGACTATCAACTTTTGGGACATCATCGTCACTTGATGAAGATGCTTTAGTTTTGGTTGATGGTCTCCTTGGTTTTGAATCTTCTTTCTTTTTAGCAGCTTCGACATTTGGCTTCACAGGAGACTTTGGAGGTGGCAAAGAATTGGTTGCAGGAATATCAGATATAGAAGATTCTGAATCTGAGCTGCTGGAGCCAGATCCAGAACTAGTAGAAGAACTTCCACTGCTGCTGGAGTCAGAAGTGGACCCTGAGCTGCTATCAGTGCTAGTATTTATTACCTGAAATAAGATCTTTTATAAAAAAGAAAAATATAGCTTGATTTGCAAATTAATTACCTACTATGTAAAATCAAAATTTGCATGAAAAATTGCATTATATATAGTGAATAAATAGAATAGTATAAACTGTTAGTAAAGACTAAAAGTCGTAAGAAAAACACATAATTATGAAAATTACTACTGAACTTACGTTTAGATTCGTCATGTTTAGCAGTTTCTGAATTCATAAAAATATATTACTGTACAAAAACAAATATAACTTAATGAGTTGATTTAACAAATATGTATCCAGTTTCAGATAAATTAAATTATACTGAATTATACTAGAGAAAACAACGCATCCACCTCTTCCTTCACTTCACTCCACGCCACAGAACACTATACTTCTAGCTCCACGCACACACACTGTACACTTTTTTTTTTTTGAAATTGTTTATTGGCCTTTGGATTCTAGTCCTTACAGCCTAATATTACAGAGTTAAAATACTTATATCTAATTTACAATGTTCCTACGGTATTTACAATGTATTTATAAATAAACTTAAAATATAACGGGTTTCTTAATAGTTCCTGTAAATCGGTAGCCACTTCAGTACAAATATTTTGGAGTTCCGACACTAACAATAAACGTTGGAAATTAAACTTTTGACATTTCATAACCAGATGTTCGAGGCAGGCCTGTGACACTCTTGACACTTGTTAGTACCGATTGGTTCACCAAGCGCTGCAATCGCATTTAATTTTTATTTCTAGTATGGTAGTAAGTATCCACCATCTTGCAAAACGTCACACTTTTATTTTACTTGTCATATTGGTCACACTGTCTGTCATTGTGCCGGCCGGCTGTTTTTCTGTCGTTTCTTGGATTTTAATTTGTTTTACTTAATTTTCGTTATAGTTTGATTACTTTGTGTATTCCTCGCTTTCAAGCTTGAGTTACAAAGTAATCAGTAAACATGCAAAGTGGACAAACAAACTATAAAGTGTTGTGTGAGTGTCGTCATCGCTTGTATAATATTCCGAGAAACGATGATTTACGGGAACTATGGTTATCTTTTCTAATTCCTCACAAATACTCACAATGAAGAGTTAAGTGGGTTGTCGAAAGACCAATTACAGAAAAAACCTGTGTGTCAAAAACACTGCTAAATACTAATTTGACGGAAAGGGTGATCGCATTCAGGCTGTTTTGTATCTCCTCAGACCAAATAAAATCCCTCACTGAAGCGGAAATAATGCATGGCATCCCACTGAGTACTTCTGGTAAGCTTTTGAATATTAAGATTTTCTGACCAATCTGATCAAATTGTATTAGTGTTTAATTTTTATTTAAATATGTATATTTTCCATTTCCAGATGGATTTTTTTCAAGTGAACACACCTATTTAAAATCTGAAACGGAGGTCAATGAATTCACTGTAAAAATAGTAAAAGATGGCAAGTATGTATCATTGTTTATATTCTGCTTCTAAAATCATTTTTTTTTATATCAAATATAATTTATTTTCTAAACATACAAAAAGTACACTAAGAAAGGTCAATAGTCTAATAACAAGGCACTCTAAGCTCGTCCATGAAGATTGGCTAAATGTAAACAACAGCCCATGTCCACCGACGGATTGCTGGTTCCAAATGCAGTACCCCGAGAAGAACCAGCAAGAAACTCTAAACTCTTTTTAATCTCATGTCTTACTAGTAAATATGGTTTACAATAATAATTATGATTAATAGCCTTACCGTTGAGTTGGTTAATCCCATGCATGCTGGTCTACTAAGTAGTCTGGATCTTTTATTTTCTATAATAAAGTTGTATGCTTACAGAAAAACTTTCGAAGGAGAGCCCGTCAACGAAACCATGGAAACAACAGGGGAAGCAGTAGAATTTATAGATAAACTGTGTCAATGGCTAAAAAACAACAACAAAACAAGGAAAGCTTCACGGCTCTATTCAACCCGAATCTGAGCATTTCAGTTTTTGGCATGAAGCAAAGGACATTATGAAAAATGTTTCATTTGTAGACTCAACCAGTAAACTATAAAAAATAATAAAACACATTATGGGCGTGTTCCTTCGTTAGAAGGATCGATCACGACAATAGAAAGCTTTGAAAGGATAGGAAAGTTGCTGTTCAAGGAGCATAATATTGTGTACATTTTTCAAAGAAATCCAAATGAAGACCCATTAGTAAATTTCTATGTCCCCAAAATTTAAGTGCAATAATTGCAAAAGAACATACAAATATTACGAATGAAATAGAAAACTTTGAGATTAAAGAACAGCAACTTAGCTTATCTTTACCAAAAACTTTTTAATGATGTACAGAGAAGTAACTTTTTTGGTCCATACTTTAAATAATATTATCAAATTAATAAACTAATTTACTGGTTGGGCTGCACCATTCATAAAAAAGAAATTAATAAGTTTTGTATGAAATTGATTTTAAGAATGCACAATCATAATTGGTATAACATTATAAACAATTTCATCATCATCATCAGCCTACATTTGTCCACTGCTGGAAATAGGCCTCCCATAATTATTACACACATAAATAAAGAAATAAAAAGAAATAACTTCGAATTGTTTTTTATTGCTTTTTGAAAAATAAGACTTAACAGTGGCCCTATATCGATCTTTTTTAAAAGCACATCACTAGCCATGTCGATATCGATTACAATTGAAAGGGGTACTTTCACAACACTATGCGACACTAGCGCTCGGTGAACTTTTAAGAACTATTGTGTCCGGAAGGAACGGAAGAGTGTCCTATCTGTCTCCGACTAGTTAAAGATATCTGTGGTTCGAGGTCAGCGACTTCATTACATTGTTCACAGTTTGGGTCCGATAGGATTTTCAATCTTGAAAGGTGAGCTTGAGTTCGACAGTGGCCAAATCTTAAACGGTTAATTGTAGTGATAAAGTTTCTACTATCAGCATCTCTGTGTTTGTTGTACCAAGGTCTTTGCGGCGGGGAATTCTGAATTTTAGCATACCACTTTCCTTTTTCTTGGCTAATAATCTTCCAATAATCATGCCATAGCTTTTTTAACTTTTCAGTTAACATCTGATTGAAATCCGTGAAAGGAACTTGCAATATTGAAGAGTGGTCCTCAGAACACACTCCACGGGCTGCCTCGTCTACTACTTCATTCCCAGAGATGCCACAATGAGATGGAACCCATTTAAAAGTAATACATTTGCCTCTTTGGTCTAGTTCTAATAGTATTTGTTTTACATCATACACAATAAAATTCAAGCTATATCTAAATGGACTACTATTCAAAGACAATAAAGCACTCTTACTATCAGAAACAATTAAAATTTCAGAACTTTTTACATTATTATATACATACACTAATGCCCTGTAAATAGCATAACATTCTGCAGTGAAAATGCTGCTCTGGCTGTCTAATTTAAAACATTGTGTTTGTTTAATTTGAGGATCATAAAAAGCTGATGTTACACTAGTTGATGTCTTAGAGCCATCTGTATATATAGTATAAATATTTGGTAGATTCGACAAATAATCCAGAAATTCAGATAGATTGCTCAATTTTTTAAAATCAGTAGAAACATCAAAAGATAAGCACTTATAATTAACTTTATATAATGGCAAAGGATTAGATAAATGTACATTTTTACATAAGTTTTTAACATTAAGGGATACCTTTAACATTTCTGGCAAATGTCCAGAGACAAGTTCATCAACTGTGATCGCTAAATTATTTGTAAATATTTCTGGGAGATCTTGATTAGGTAAGATCCTGTCTAAAACAAATCGGTTGTTAGTAGCAAATAGCTTAAGACAGAACTTTTCTGAAAGCTGCAGTCTTCTTAATTTTAAAGGTATTATGCCTGATTCCGATTCCATCACATTAATTGGAGTGGAACACATGGCACCAGTAATAATTCGTAATCCTTTGTTTTGATAGACATCTAATTTTCTGAGTAAACTAACATTTGCATTCATGTAAGCTAAGGAGCTATAATCAAAATGACTTCTTATAATGCTCTTGTATAACATAGACAGAATCTTTGGATCAGATCCCCAATGAACACCAGCCAGAGAACGTAAAACATTTAAACCTTTACTAGCATTTTTTATAATGTAATTAATGTGAGTCTCAAATGATAATTTCTTATCTAAATAAATACCAAGAAATTTCTTTTCATGTAAAAAGTTCAATATATTAGACTCATATGAAACTGAAGGAACAGAATCAAAATCTACTTGTTTTTTACAAAATAGCATTGCTCCACTTTTAGTAACACTAATACTTAAGTTCAAACTATTATAAAAATTACTAATTTGAGATAAACCATTGTTTAAACTTTTAATAGCCTTATTTAAATCTTTATTTACACTATATACAACAATATCATCAGCAAATAACAGGCATTTCACAGAAGGATCTGTCAAATATCTGTTAATTTGCGAAGTGTATAATCCATACAGTAATGGAGAAATTGTAGAACCCTGCATAGTTCCTTTATAAACATGTCTAGGTCCATGTAACACATTATTATATTTTACATACATTAATCTGTCATATAAAAATTTGAAAATCCATTTACAGATTTTACCAGGCACACCAACATCACTGAGAATCTGAGTGAGAATAGATGGATTGACATTATCAAATGCACCGCTCACATCAAGAAATGCACATGCTGTATAAGAATGGCTATGGAAAGAATTTTTAATATCTGTAATCAGGGACATGTAATTTTCGGCTGCACTTTTACCTCTTCGAAAACCGAACTGTTGTTCAGGTAAGATGTTATGTTTTTCACAAAAATATTCCAATCTGAACTTGAGCATAGATTCAAATAATTTACCTACACAAGATGACAGTGATATTGGTCTGTAGGAGTCACAGTCATTTTCTGGTTTGTCTGGTTTTAGTATAGGAATAACACACTGTGTTTTCCATGAATCAGGGATAGAGTCTGATGCCCATAACAAGTTATAAATCTTTAAAAGAGTATTTTGAGCATTGGGATGAAGACAACAAATTAATTTATATGAAATATCATCCAGACCTGGTGTAGTGTCCTTTCTAGATTTTAAAGCTACATTAAATTCATACATAGTGAATGGTTCAGTGAGATAGCAACCTTCAATGTTTCCAGCTGAATCAAAAAAATGTTTTAATCTTGTTGTGTCTACGTCTTTTTCAGGTGGTGATGTTGGAGCAAATTTTTCAAAAAAGGAAGGAATCCATTCATCATTTTTAGGTGGTTTCCTGCAAGTTACACGTTTAAATCTACGAATGTAATTCCAGATCATGCTAACAGGTGTGTATCTATTAAATGCTTCACACAACACTCTCCAAGCATTCTTCTTTTTCTGACTAATCAGTTTCTTTTTCACTGCATCAACTCTTTTATACTGTATATAATTGTCTATTGTGGGATAAAATCTGTAGGTCCTTAAAGCTAATCGGCTATTGCTTACAGCAGTGGCACATTCATTGTCCCACCAAGGAACTGGTTTTTTAATTTTACATATCGCTTTATTTACTTTTTTTGGTATACATTCTAGTTTAATATTATTCAGAATATCACAGAAGCTATTATATATATCAATTGGATCTTGTAAGTTCAGATTTAAATTATCAAATGCTTTTTCACTTTCAGAGAGATACTTGGACCAATCTGCCTGACTATAGATAAAACGCTCAGAGGGAGCACCTATCTCATATTTTTCAACGGATGTTTGTATATCTATTATTGTGGGAAAGTGATAACTACCCATTGGATCATCAAATACTTTCCAGTTACATAAAGGAGCTAAATTAGGACTAACACAAGATATGTCTATTGCAGAAGGATTATGATGAATGGTACCTACAGTTGTTGGAGAACCAGTGTTTAGAATGCAAAGATTGCACTCATCTAATAAGTTATAAATATCGTTACCTCTAGAATTAGAAGACATGCAGCCAAACGCAACATGATGACCATTCAAATCACCTGAGAGCATGAGTGGTTTCGGCAAGTCATCAATAATCTGTTTTAGTCTTCTACATTTGAAACGACCACCTCTTGGAGGACTATATGCACACAACAAAGACAAATCACCTATATCAGTTTTTAGAATAATAGCAGTTGTTTGTAGAAAATCATAATAAGGGGTTTGAACTACTTTATATTTAAATGTATTTTTAATTAAAATCGCAACGCCGCCATGACCATCAGGTCCATTTTGAAGTGTTATATTGAAACCAGGTACATTAAAGTTACTTTTCTCTCTCAACCATGTTTCGTTTAACATACAAATATCAATATTATTTTCAGATAGAAATTGTATCAATAAGGGCTTTTTGTTGTTTACACTTTGAATATTAAATTGGGCTATTGTTAAATAAGATTTTGTAATGTAAGAATTATTACCAGAAATATTATCCATTAATTTACAGTAAATTTTTTAAGAGAACATCTTTTATACTATTTAATGTAACTGGTTCATTAGTGGGAGAGTTAGCTAGCGATACCAAAGATTTAACTATTGCATTCAAAATTATTTCATTGTTTACAATTTGTTCCATTTCATGTTTTTTATTTGAGGTAGTATCTTTTTGTGCGATTTTTTCTGAGGTCTTTGAAACATTTACAACATTAGCAGTCTTTTTTTGTTTTAATTGAGGAAAGTTGTGGTCGTCTACTTTAGCAACAACTGAGGCAAATGTACGAGATTGGTTTGAAATTAAATTTTTCTTTTCTTCCATCTTTTTCTTTTTTATGGGGCAGTCTCGGGAAATCGCCAGGTGAGCCCCGCCGCAATTGATGCACATCAATATTTCAGAATTGCATTCTTTGTACAAATGGTTCCCCGCACATGAAGAGCACATTTGTGTCCCACGGCAGACTTTAGCAGAATGGTTAAATTTGAAGCATTTATAGCATTGGACAAGGGGTGGAATATATGTTGATACTTGGTATCTGAACAAATTCAAGTATACAAACTTGGGCAGAAGAGATGATGAAAAAGTAATCGCCACTGTGGTCAATGGCTGCAGTTTCTTGTTCTCATCACGTTTCATAAACCGCTTGACTGAAATTACATCAGCGTCACAGCTTATATTTTTATAAATTTCTTCGTTGGACATATCAGTGGGTACAAATTTGATTATGCCTACTTTCTCCACCAAATGGGCGGGGATGAAGGCGCGCAGTTTGTTCTGCGATAAAAAGCTGTCCAACTTTAAAAAGCTGTTAGCTGTTGCTGCCTTTTGGAATGTGATTCCTATTTTGTAAGCGTTAATTCTAAAGACGCTTGTGATACCTTTAACGTTGTCCGTGAATAAATGAGTCAATTTAATTGGGTTTTTATTGCCCAATTTCTCCCTTTCTTTTGATTCCACGTAGACCGTGTACTCCGTGTTAGAGTTATTTTCAAGAAATAGCCGTGTGTAGTTCGTTTTAAAATAAATTTTGAACTTATCTTCTTCGGAGGTCCCTGCGATCTGCCGATATTTTCTTTTTCTTTCTGAAGGCTCATCCTCGCCGTCGCTCTGTGTCCCCATCTTGAGAGACGGGGTAAATTAACTAATTTTGGTGCAATTTACTTCTTAAATCAGTATAAAATTACAATAAAACAATTCGACGAAAAATTATAGCTTCCGCTCAATTTGACTTCCCGCCAAAAAGTCCACACTGTACACACAACACCAGTGTTGACAACAGTTAAATAAACTCTCCACCAGATTCAACATCTAAAACCACTAACGAAAAACGACACTACTCTCATAGTCGCTAAATTTTCCAAGAAACTCTTTTTTATTAACAACATTTATTCATTTCAATGTGTAATTCCTCTTCTAGATGTCATCCACAATTTTTGTCTCAATTTAAATAATGTCTTTGTGGAAAAAATTGCCATTTTTGGTTTCCTCTACCAGATGGCCTATTTAAAGTCATCAGACGAGAATCGGGGGACTGCTAAAAACTGAATTCTACCACTAGAAAACCACTAGCCACAAAAGCTAAAGGCAATATTTCACCACTAAAAGGGGGCAGTTTTAGTGGAAATTGCACTAAGTTGGCAATACTGAACAACACACAAGGCTTTTTGGCGGGAATCCGAAGGGGGACGTCATGTTTTTTGTATAATTTTCATTTTGCTGTGTATTTCGGGTTTTGACTCATAATAGTGATAGTTTATTATGTGACAAGTGTCCGTGAAGGTGTGCAGTGAATGGAAAATTCGATAAAATGCGAGTTATGGACATTTTTGGATTGCCTCAAGAAGTCACAATGAAGTCTTCAGTAAAAGTGCTATCATTTTACTGTTGAGTGAAGTTAGGGATTTAGAAAGTGTTAAAGACACTGTATTTTTGTGCATGGACTATGAAGCAGGGCCATTTAACTAAGATTAGTATAAAATAAAGACTTGGTTTAAAGGCCTAGTAGCCAAACCATAAACTCCTTTAAAAAAAACAGTTTAGTTTGACTTTGACATTCTTCTTTTTTTTACGAGGCCATTCCAGTGAGCCAATCCACTAATGGCCTCGTGTAAATAGAGACAGTCCACTGCAGACAGTAAAATTATAGTGACTTGACTTGACTATTAGTCAAGAGCAAGTCAAGCTTTACACTACCAGTTTAAGCTGAGCTCTAATTTATACTGCGCGCCATAGAATACAAGGCCGGGTCAAAGTTCAAAGTGTCAAGCTTAGCGTGCTCTTGACTGTACCTACTTATGACTTTATTGTGACGGGCCCTGTTTTATAAAGCTACAGGCTACAGGAAAAAAACGCCTGTAGTGCTCCTACAATCTACAGGTAACAGAAGTTTTATAAAGACCCCTGTAATATTACTATTGTAGCTTACGGGCAAAAATCTTGACTACAGGCGCAGTCAGTGTTGCCAACTTAGCTACTTTCGAGCTAGAACTAGCTATTTTTGGGTGTCAGGCAGCTACAAATTACAAAATCTTGTAGCTAGATTTTTTAGCTACTTTTTCTAGCTACTTTTACGCTTTTACAAGATGTGAGTATATTCGAGACTTGATAGTAGGGTATCAGCCCTTAAATTGTACCTAAACGTGGCTGGCTTATCTATTTTATTACTAATACCTGGATAAATGAAGGGGATAAACAGATTTCTTCGTTTAAAACTTATTCTGCGTTCTGCCTTGTCTTATTTTATAAATTTCAAATTATTGCTCGCTGTTTTAATAAGCTGAAAATTGATTTATCTATGAAAAAATACATGTTATCTACTTACTTTACCTATTTTAAAGGTTTAGCTACTTCTAGCAACTTTTTTGTGTCATCAATTTGGGCAATCTGGCTACTTTTCGCAAGATGTCTAGCTACAAGGTAAGGGTAGCAGTTGGCAACACTGGGCGCAGTTAACAAGTCGGAGTACAGCACTATGAATCAACCGTAAAAATAAAAAAAATACAGAATCGTCATCTGTTTTTTGGCATAAATGTCTAGTTTAACGCCATAAAATATGAATATCACTGTAGGAATGAGATTGGTATCTAAAGGGTATCTATGCTTTTTGGAAGAAGATCGATGTTGTCTATGATGAGAGGCTTTTGTTATAAGACGTGAAATGTTACGGTGCAATATTATTTTATTTTTATATCTTTAATTTAATACACATCTTCTGCTCGGGCTTATTCATATTATTTCCATCCCACATCACTACTATAGCAAGTCGCACCACGCACACCCCTACTGCGCTTCCTAACCGAGCCTCTCGGGGCCGCCTGCCTGTGCGCTATATGTCGGCGTGCGCGGCGCATGGGCAAAGGACTTAGCAACCGCCTTTGTGCCGACGCCGCTTGCCGCTTGCTGGCCGGGAGCCGGGAGTCCGCCGGCGCCGCCATCTCGCTTCGCGAACGGACGTAACACAGAGTACATTCGTAAATTCATTTTGCCCTAGCGCCTCGCACAGACACTAAAACCGTTACATGTTGTAAAATAGTTAATAGTCGTGTTTGCTTGTATAAATCGTGTACCTAGTGTTTATTCTTCGTGTTTTCGTTGTGTTTCACCCCAGAGCTAGCC
This sequence comes from Ethmia dodecea, assembly GCA_963855545.1. NCBI lineage: Eukaryota > Metazoa > Arthropoda > Insecta > Lepidoptera > Depressariidae > Ethmia > Ethmia dodecea. The sequence goes on from OY979443.1 coordinate 7,117,788, forward strand.
GGCTCAGTAGGGAATTCCCGAGGCGCCCTTATAAATCTCGGGACCCCAACGCCACACTACTTAATATAAAACAAAGTCGCTTTCTGTCCCTATATATGCTTATATCTTTAAAACTACGCAACGGATTTTGATGCGTTTTTTTTTAATAGATAGAGTGATTTAAGAGGAAGGTTTGGCCGTGATAGCCCGAACGGTTTAAGAGCCGGCCGAAAATCAGTGAGGCTCGGGTTCGAATCCTGGAATGTACAGTCAAGAGCAAGTCAAGCTTGACACTACCAGTTTAAGCTGAGCTCTGATTTATACTGCGCGCCATAGAATACAGGGCCGGGTCAAAGTCCAAAGTGTCAAGCTTAGCGTGCTCTTGACTGTACCAATGAGTTTTTCAAAAACTTACGTACATAATTATCACTTGCTCGACGGTGAAGGAAAACATCGTGAAGAAGCCCGCAGGTCTCAGATTTAATTCTGAGACATGTGTAAATAGACCCGGTCCGGCGATAGGCTCACCACCTATCACTTTTAGGGGTCCAATATATCTCGTGAAATGTGGGTATATCTATTAATGGAATACCTCTGCCTACCCCCTTGGGGATAAAAGGCGTGAGAGTTTGGCCGTGCGAAGCCCCGGGACGAGTCGCTAATTTATTTATAATAAAAACAGATAATTGTTTATTGTCTTGTATTTCTATGGTTTATTTACGTACCTAACTAGTTAGTTATAGAAAGAAATCACATTATTTTCTCTAAAATTAATACAAAGTTGCTCTTTCGGTGTAAGAGGTAGGAGATGGTTTCTGCACGTCTCTCTTTTAATATCTCCTCCAATATGCTCCAAAACATATTGCATTTGAGCATTCTAAATTTCTCATTGAAGGTGAAAATCGTTTGCGGGTTCATATTGGGTCTGACGGCGAAAGTTCTTGGCCGTCGTCTTCTTGGATGTTGACCACCATCCTCAGAGACTGAGTGTGAGCTCCAAACACGCAACATCACTCAAAATATTCGAATTAATAAACAACAAAACATAAGTCAATATAACAAACTTCCTACTGTAACTAAATTGGGTAGTTGACAGCATCGAAATTAAATTGCGAGTAGTCATACATTAAAAAGATTATCCCAAAGCACCTCAAAATATGTATTTCGATTTTCAATTATAGCAAATTTAAAAATAATAAAACAATCAAAAAAAGTGCTGCAATTGAGTACTACAAACTATGACGTCACGGTTTGCTATTTCAGTACATTTTCCATAGTAAAACTCCGTTTTGACAGATCGTAAAAAGTAACTGATTTGACTAGGTAGGACACAACCCTATTATGTACCTACGTCTAAACACCTGTAGAAATGTTTACAAGTTTTTCTTTTTTAATTTTTTTTACAGTTGTATTTCACAAATTTTATACGTCAACACCTGTAATTATTAGGTTGAATCACGCTCGACTAAGCATTAAATTGTCTATGGAAAGTTACAGGCACGGGTTCCTGTAGATAGTAAATAAAATGACCTGTAGCTTTAAAGAACACCTGTATCTGTAATTTTATCTAGTGTTGCTGTTTAATTAATCAGTGTTGCTGCTTTTTTCCCTGTAACTTGTAACCTGTAGCTTTATGAATGGTATTTATTGGGAACGTTTTATTAGGGTTGTGTCCTACCTAGTCAAATCAGTTACTTTTTACGATCTGTCAAAACGAAATTTTACTATGGAAAATGTACTGAAATAGCAAACCGTGACGTCATAGTTTGTAGTACTCAATTGCAGTACTTTTTTTGATTGTTTATTATTTTTAAATTTGCTATAATTGTAAATTGAAAACCGAAATACATATTTTGAGGTGTTTTGGGATAATCTTTTTAATGTATGACTACTCGCAATTTAATTTCGATGCTGTCAACTACCCATATTTATGGGACAAACAAGTGTTCGTCAGCATGGACTAGGTCGACAAAATATTAACTTTTGTAATAATTACCCATATTATCATTGTCAACACTATATGCACTAATAACTACTAGCCTTTCGTGAAGAATTTCACATTACAAAATATGGATAGAATAGTAGGTAGGTAGGTACCTACCTATTTGGAATTTTTGGAATATGTTAGTAGGTACTTACCTTTCATTCAAGATTGGGGGCTCGTCGCACCTTGGTTTAACTAATAATAAATTTTGGCCTTTGGGTTTTAAATTTTTTTAGGTAGATATACACGTAGGTAGGAGCTATTCTGCTGAGGTAGCAAATGAGATATAGAAGTTAAACCCTGGTAGATATCTTAATTTTCTTATTGTGAGTTGTTCAAGGCCTATGTTCAAATTAGCGTCGTCAGATACTCAATAGAAATTGGATACATGCCCGTTGTTTACACTGCGCACCATAGTTTTTCCGTGTTGTCAAAACAACTGCGACCGGCCAATTGCATAGTTAGGTAACCATACAGTGGTCATCATTTTACTTATGCTATGTAACAATTGAGTGGGTGGTGTTATTTTTATTTGTAGGTAATAAATAAAACCGGTCAAATGCTAATCGGACTCGCGCACGAAGGGTTACTCAAGTTTTTCTTTTCCTAAAAGGTATTTCAGGGTCAGAAAGAAAATCTTGACTTTAAAAAAATGCTTAAAATTAATTAATACTTATGTCTATGTAGGTACTATAGGTACAAAAAGATTTCAGTTAATATGGGCAGTAAATAGTGGTGAGTGATTTCGGTACATTCGGCATCTATCTGTCTTCAGACGAATATTAAGAGATAAAATTTAGGTTTGTAGTTCACATACCCTAACAGCAATATTGTACTTCGATGATAAGATAGTATAGACTTGATAATTAAATTATTATATTTTAACTATGCAAGATAACCGTTTTATTATCAACCGAAAATGTAATTTGATAAGCTAGTCTATGATCATGATAAAGCAAAAGAGATAACTATACAGAATGTATATTTTATGTTAAACATATATAAAATTATAACAAAATAAGCGGCTACGAACATATAAAACAATAACCATGATTTGTGAGCAGTAAAGCAGCCTATATAAATTTTCAAATAACTGATCTTCACCTCCAGTTATGGGTGTGAGGTTTATTTGTAATCTCTTGTTAACACAGGTTTTTGTAACAATAATTTTATTATTGCCAAAGAGTGCGCGTATTCTATTTATATGCAGTACACCTATACACCTATTTAACATTACAATTTGATCTTAAAGATTACTCAGTCAATCTTTGCACACATCCAAAGCATCCTGCTTTTCGTCGGCCAGCTCCTTTCCTGTGGCGTCGAGCATTTGACGAGCAAAGTCAGATACGGTGAGTCCCTCGACAATCTTCCATTTGCCATTGCTGACGGTAACAGGAAATGAGAACACGATGTCACGCGGTGCTCCATATGACCCATCAGACAGAACACCCATGCTTACCCAACGGTTTCCAGTTCCCAAGAACCAGTCCCTCATATGGTCAGCAGCCGCTTTTGCTGCAGAAAGAGCCGAAGAGAGTTTTCTTGCTGCAATGACAGCAGCACCACGCTTCTGGACAGTGGAGACAAATGTTGACTTCAAGTACTCATCATCATTGAGGGCTGCTGGAACTGGTTTTTCAACACCACCAATTTTAACAACAGCGTTTGACGCATCAGGGAATTGAGTAGACGAGTGGTTGCCCCAAATGATGACGTTCTTAACATCCTGGACTGGAACTCCCAATTTGGCAGCAAGTTGGGCCTGAGCACGGTTCTGGTCAAGACGGGTCATAGCTGTAAAGTTTTCTTTAGGAATAGATGGAGCATATTTAGAGCAAATCAATGCATTCGTGTTGGCAGGGTTGCCTACAACAAGAACTTTCACATCTTTGCGTGCAACTTTGTCAAGTGCCTGTCCTTGCTCCTTGAAAATGCGGACATTAGCCGAGAGAAGGTCCTTCCTCTCCATTCCCTCCTTCCTGGGCATGGCACCAACAAGGAAAGCTGCGGCAACATCTTTAAAAGCTTCCTCTGGGTTGGAAGTGGGCAAGACACCAGCCAAAAGTGGCAAAGCACAGTCTGCCAGTTCCATGACCACACCTTCAAGGACTCCCATCATTGGGGCGATATCAAGAAGGTGCAAGTACACAGGTTGCTCTGGTCCAAATACTGCTCCAGACGCAATCTGGTACAGCAAAGAATAGGCAATTTGGCCTGCTGCGCCGGTGATAACCACTTTGATTGGTGCAGCCTAGAAAAAAGGAAATAAAGTTATTATAACTATCTATTATAGTAGAATACATTCATAATAATTTGTATAATATATTTTAGCAAATACCAAAACTACAAGATCCACATCCACAATAACATAATTTAAACTCTAAATTATGTTACGCCTTTAATCTCCAGGGGGGGTAGGTATTCCATTTATGGAAATACTGACGTTTCACCAGTAGGTGATTCTATTAAACCTTAATGTCAAAGAGATATAATATTGTAGGTAAGTATTTGACATAGACGAAACATAATTTAAACAATAAAACAATTGAAAATGCAACTTTTTTTTCATGGTATTACTTTAGGAGCAGTGGCGAATTACCCTTAAGGCAAACTAGGCATGTGCCTAGGGGCGCGAGGGTACCAAGGGGCGCGTGGCCGGAATTGTAAAATAAATAAAAAATATATAATATAGCATGAAATTCATTGCACCAGTAAGTTATTAGTATTTTTTAAACCTTTTCAATAATTTAATTCATACGACTGGCGTGTAATGAGCCAGATAGTGGGCTCGATTCTGGCCGACCAGCTAAAATTCATAAGCTCGTCGAAAAAAGCGGTGACTCCCGTGCCGGATCATTCCTGGTGCAGAGGCTGGCCATCGAAATCCAGCGCGGAAACGCGGCAAGCGTGATGGGCACCTTTGCACCGGGCACGATTAGGAGGGGTTATTTATCTAAGTTTTTTTTTAATTTTTTATTTATTATTATATAATTTACATACTTACATCTAATATTTATATCTATTTAAGTTGTTTTTATGTACATATTGTTAAAAAGGATTAAAAAATACTAATAATTTACCGTCGAAATTAACTTCATGCTATATTAGGTAGGTATATATTTTTTATTTATTTTACAATTCCACCCGTGCGCCCCTTTGTACCCTCGCGCCCGCGCGCGCGCGGCACATGCCTAGTTTGCCTTAAGGGTAATCCGCCACTGCTTACGAGGCTCATCTGCAAATGGTCCCTTTCGAAAAATAGGATAACAAAGAGAATTTTAAAACATTCGTGGGAAGATAGTACAAACAGGCTCACCACATATCATGTGTAGTGTAGGGGTCCAAAGACATACTTTGGTACTGGTAAAACGTGGGTATTTCCAGAAATGGAATATCTCTGCCTACCCCCACGGGGATAAAATGAGTGAGATTACAAAAATAGTACACAATATGCCCTTTTTCCAAAGAGATTAAAATATACAAAGAGATTTAAATATTATAGGGCATAGAGGGGGCATTGGGAATATTTTCATACAAAATTTTGAAGCCTATAAGCGTCATGTCCTTGTCATGTCAGTTAGTATGAACGCGAGCTGTCATTCGGTCGAAATTGTACTAGTAGACTTATTCCACTTGGAATAACTTTTGACTTTAAATTTTCCTGGCTTTGTCCCCTCTATGCCTTAATATTATATTTTAATCTCTTTGAAAATATAATAGAGGAAACAAAGCCAGGAAAATTTGAAGCTAAAAGTTATTCCAAGTGGAATAAGTGTAGTACAATTTCGACCGAATGACAGCTAGCGTTCATACTAACTAACATGACGCTTGAGCTTGAGAACATGCTTCAAAGTTTTGTATGAAAATATTCCCAATGCCCCCTCTATGTCCTATTATATTTTAATCTCTTTGCCTTTTTCACACGTTTCCGCCGTACGTGTGAAAAGGGGCTAAAGGTAGGTAACAGCCGTAACAGGGTATAATTTGGATAATATGTTACCATGGTTACTGGTGAAATGGTGACAGTAGTATCTGCACTGGAAACTATGTTAGCAGATCCACAACAAAAACATGACATGTCTTATTCTGAGGTAATTCCAATTACAAATGAAAAAATCTATTTTATCATTACACATATGTATGGTACCTACCTACTTTAATGATAAAACATAACCCTACTTCCAATTTGATTACGAATGTCATTATAATTTTTTAGATTGTTTTGTAATAAATTGTTCATATCGGTATCTATTGTTTCAAGGATAAGGTAGAGATAACAAAAATACCATTAATGAGATACGAAACCCAGACAATTAAGTATCAAAATTAGTTTTTGTATAGGTCAAATCAATGTCACTGGATTAGAGTATTCCATGGAGCACAAGACTTACCATTTCGCACGTCCGATAAGATATCACAGAGCAAATGGGTAAAGTGACCGAGTGAAAATTATTTATCAAGAAAGATTATGTAATAATTATGCCGGTCGGCGGTGGTAACGGCGACGCAAGATGCGGCGGAATTCACTAGGCTATGATAGATACTTATAAGCAAAGCAAGCACTGATTTCCGGAATCACAAATTCACCGCCTGACTGCTGACAGAATATTTCTTTGGAATGGAATGGAATGAATGAATGAATGAATGCGAGTCTACATAAAATGATTTTATCCGGATTCCGGAAAGCAACTTTAAACTATGTAAAGCAAAAGTGGTAAATCATCTAACAACGGCAATAGTTGTTTAATCAAAGAATGCTCAATGTATAACGCGTTTTTATAAAATTTATAGCATTTTCTGGTATTGCATAAATCAACGAGGCGTCACATGAAATAATGTATTCTGTGGAGGCGACACAACACAAGTCACAACGACAACACGATTCGCGCATGTTGGCTCACGCACACAGCTGTAACTCAGGGCAACGGATCAACCACGATTATACTTTTTTGCCCCTCTCGCACACATTGTGTAGTCCATGGAACCTTTTCATTTCCTCATTTGTTTATGTGTGCTGACTTTGTATGACTCCGTAACGTTTTTCAGTAGTCTACTTACCTAGAAGTTCTATACTCTATGTACTTCTTTCATGACTTAATAAGATAACCTCAAATTTTTACCTCATAGCAAGTGCGAGCGAGTTCGAGACATTTTTAATTTGTTTAAAAAAATACCAAATTCCTTGATATACTTCTGTAAACTAAGTTAATAAATGTAAGTGCTAATACGAAGCATAGCACGATGTCGTCGCTTTTACGGTCTACGAAGTTTGTGCGGTATTTTACTGGCGCGGCGAGAACTCTAATCCTAAACTCAGCGAAGACCGCTGAAGCCAATATATTGGTTAACCCGAAAGCTCTATGCTCTGCAAATAAGTGAGTATTTTTGTAACTTCGAATCTGAACTCTTGTTACATAAAATATCAATTGCTTGAAAATTTCACGGAAGAACTGTACAATATCTGACTATTTGAATAATAAATATTCCTTGTCTTGGTTGTGAGTTCATAATAAATCCAGAAGATCCCCGCCCTTATGGCGACTCTAAGTAGCGAAGTAACTAATCCTTAGTACCTATCGACATCAGAGTTTCTCAAACTTATGGCCCCATGTCCCTGTTCTCAAACCTTTCCAAAAGAAAATCTAGCTGTACCTATAAGAAAACAAAGGTTATTTATAAGGGTGTTATAAAAGTAATTATTTGTATTACAGAGATAAATTTCATCATTTTATTTTCGTGGTGGGTGCTTGTTTCTTGTCCCAAATGGAGTTGATTTTAGTAGAAAATTTGAACATTTTAAATCTTAATTCTTATTTAAAATCAAGTGAATTTCTATACCTATGGTTTATGTCATGACCAAGTGTAAAAAACCACTCACATAAGTATGTTGTTGTAAAGAGTTATAGGATTTTTGGTTGCTAGTTTAAGATATTCTTTCGAATTAACTGCTCTAAAATCAATTAATAATGATAATTAAAGACCTCCTTTTTAAGTTAGCTTGAAGAGTCATATACCTGCAAACATTTCTATTAATGCTTAATACAGCCAACCGGCCACCATTATGTTAATCTGGTTGCAAACTCTGTACCATCAATTGGCGAACCCCTGGGGGTTTGCGTACCTTACTTTGAGAAAACCTGGTCTACATAAATCACATCTAAATAGTTTATTATATGTCCGTCCTGCAATGATTTACCTTATCATCATTATAATAATATAATTTTTAGTGTTGTTATGAGAGATTATGCGACCAAAAAAACCGAGAGCCTGGAACCGCTACTGCAGAAATTGGATGCGGAAGTGAGGCGGTATGGACGGATCACAAAACGGGACATTGATGAGGTGTTTGATGAGATCCGTGCTAAGAATGACATAACTAGCTCACAATCTTTATTAGTTATAAGATGTTGTGGTGAGGAAACTATACATATTTAATTTTAAGTTCTTAGTAGGTGCCAAGTGGCATTGCCAGCTTTTTCCGGTACTTGAGGGAACTGTACAAAACCCTTCCTAACATATAAGGAAACTAACCTACTTGTCAAAAATATTTTTGAATTTTGTCAATGTTTCTGTTATACACTCCCGGACACATCTTTTGGGCCACCTAGTGTTTTAAGTTTTGACGGTCCCTAGCTAAAAACGTTGTCACACGAGATCGTGGTCTTGCTTGACAACAAACGAAGCCGCCAGTCTCTAAGTACCTTTAATAAACTCTTCGGACAGTAGTACGGCTTAAATTCGGTTCTAATGAGATCGGACCCCACTCAGCTTGTGCTGCAGCTTTAGCCACAGCGCCGGTATTCTGCAGGCCCCGGGAGCAGATGTCGCGCCTCACGCTTGGTCTGCACAAAAATCACTTAATACATCCATAGAACTGTACCTATCCAGGTTTTCTGTATACAAGGACAAAGATATACATCTACGAATAAGGAATTCCTTATTTGTAGATATACATAAATATATACATAAAGCATGACATAGCACCTTTTGGCACTGTTTAAACTGCATGTTTGAGTAATGTGTGACTTTTTTGTCATGATTTGGTAACTGTCATGATTGGATCAATAGTAACTGAATATTCATGGCATCTCTAGTTTTATCAAGTAGATTGCTTATAATGGATTGTATAATGTCTATGGATGAGCCCACTTAAATAGGCTTTTATGAAAGAATGGGACACCTAATTGAATCATAACATCGTATTATATTTCTCTATCTTACCGTTTTAAGAGCTGATTGAAATTTTTAACTTTTAGGAGAACTTGTACCAGAAGAATTACCAGAACAAAGAACCCTGCTGGTTCAGAAAATATGGGGTGTGCTGACAGAGAGAGGTATACCCATGGACATCTCCCACTACAATGCGTTGCTCCGAGTGTACCTTGAGAATGAGCACCCTTTCTCTCCAGCCCAGTTCTTAGAGGAGTTAGAGCGGAAGGGACTGCAACCCAACAGGTAGTATTATTTCTAGTCTTCTCAAAACAATAGAATTTTTATTTACTGTCACAAGTTGTAAAATACTGCAATAATTAGAATTTTTATAGGCCTCATGTATAGGCTTATTTCCTTATTGTTTTAAATATTATTTAACCTCCTATATGCTGTGAGCATCGATCCAAGCTCCCAAAAGTCTCTCATGTCTGGAATACCCTTCGATCAATGATGAAATACCGCAACAGACTCGTTGGTGGAGTTTAGAGTGCCTTGTTATTAGACTATTGACATTTCTAAGTGTTATTTTTAATTATCTACAGAAATAAAAACATTTTCATTTCAGACAGTCAATCAGTATCACTAAGATAGTGTATGTGTCTGGACTCTGGTTATCTAGTTTTATTAGTGACTGCGGTTCTACACTTTTTCACTACAGAAGAGATCATTCTCCTTATACTCTACACTCCATACTATGGAGAAAGACCCTGTTATTGCAAATAATAAGTTACCTATTTTTTTACTATATTAAATACTAGCAGTTCTAGTTCCCGTTCCTATGGGAATACGGGAATAAAATAATATAGCCTATATTACTCAGGGATATTCTAGCTTTCCATTGGTGAGAGAATTTTTAAAATCGGTCTAGTAGTTTTTGAGTTTATTCATAACAAAGATACAAACATACAAAAATACAAATCTTTCCTCTTTATATATATATATGTCAAGAAACGCCCAATTTTTTTCTAGGGTCACATACCAGCGCCTCATGTGGCGATATTGTCAAGAGGGCGACGTGGACGGCGCCACGAGAGTTCTAGAAAAGATGAGAGAACTCAATTTACCTGTGTCAGAACCTGTTTTAAATGCATTAGTTATGGGACATGCTTTCCATGGGGACACAGATGGTGCTAAGGCTGTTCTGGACACCATGGCGGGGGCAGGACTCCAGCCTTCCAACCGTACTTATACATTGTTAGCATGTGGTTACGCTAGACAGGGGGATATACAGGGTATTGAGAGTGCAATCAAGACATCAACTGAGAAAGATGCTTACATGATTGATAAGGTGATTTTTTTCTAGTTACATAATAGCTAAAATTTGGTTGTTATATGTCATAGAATGCCTTGCGCTACAAACATCCTGTTTATTAATATATTGGTTACATATTTATTTTGCAGGATATTCTAGAAATTATGGAACACCTAGCTCTTGGCGGCCATGGAGACAAAGTGGAACAACTATTTTGTCATCTCCAAAAAGGCGTTGGGTACAACCAGGACGTGTGCAATCTCATCCTAAGACTCATCAACAAAGGCCATGAAGAAACTGCTAAGACGATAATGAAAACCATGCCAAAGAGTGAAACTATTCCGGATACACCGTTCAAAGGAGCATTCTTTGTTAAACAGCTGTTAAAACTTAACAAACCGGCTGATGTACTGATCAAGACTTGCAAAGAGTTAAAGGAAGAAAATTTAGTTCCTCACGCTTTCTTTATTGCTACTGAAGGCGCATTGCAGCTAGGACACACTGAGCTAGCACAGAAACTGTTCAAAGAGTTAGAAAAAGACGGCTTGGAAATCCGGCAGCACTACTATTGGCCTTTACTGGCACAGAAAGGAAAGGAAGGTGACGAGGAAGGACTGCTCCAGATTATCCGCGATATGGTCGGTCAAGGGCTCTCGCCAACCGGGGAAGCTCTTAGAGACTATGTCATTCCATACTTGATGGGCAAGGATAGTGAGGAAAATGTTATACTGAAACTGCAGATAGCTAGCGTGCCTGTAATACACAGCGCGAGGAATCTAATGGTAGAACTTTTAGACAGGGGCAACATAAAAAAAGCGGCAGATATCGCTATGCGCTACCGCCCAAGAGGACAATATTCTTTACTGGCACGACCTCTTTTAAACGCTTTGACTAAAACTAAAGACATAAATTCGTTTGCAACGATATTACACGTGATCAGCAGCAGCCCACCGATAACACAAAATGAGGATGATTCGCCAAATGATGATGCTCTAAGTGATGATGTAATTGACAGAAATGAAATTGGTCGCATTGTTAGATCAGCTGTAAAGAATTTAGCTAAACCAGACTTATGTGAGAAACTACTATCTGCTGTGAATTCTAAAGGACTAAGGATTAGCACAGAAACCGCCGAAGATATCGAACAATATCTCGGTCAAAATATGACTACGAACCTATCTGAATTATTGTCTCAATTAACTTCAGCTGAATCTGAGCTAGCTCCTTTAGAGAGTCCAAAACGGGAATATCTTGCTAAGACATCAGTTCAATTGGAGAAAATGCTTGAGCAGATGAAAAGCAAGGGAATTACTAATTTAGCACGCATACAAAAACAACTATTATACGCCTACGTGAGAGAAAACAATGTTGATAAAGTGGAAAGATTTTTGGTAGAATTGAAAGCTTCTAATTTCGAACTTAGTTCAGCTATTCTCGCGCATTTATTCGAATTTTATTGTACAAACGATCAAATAGATAAAATTAAGGAGTGCCAAGCAGAGTTGGCTGCAAGATTCCCTGAATTTGAGTTAAATGGTTACAAGCTGATACTAATGAGCTATGCTTTAGTGCGAACTAAGAATTATGACGAAGCTGTGAAGTACTTACGTGACAATAAGCCAAGAGATGACGGAGATAATAAGAATATGTTCATGTATAACTCGAAATGCTGGCAGATGTTGAACGAGGTGGCAGAAGAAAAGAATACTGCTAAAGTAAGCATGGATATTTAACTAAACAAGCTAAGTTACGATTTGTAAATTCATAATACATACTTGGTAACTTGAAAGTTCTATCTCAATTAATAAATTATACTCCATTGCAGAGGATATAATATTGTCTAGATTCATGTTGCCAAAAACAATCAAGAAAAAAAATCACAAAATCACGTTTGTTTTATATTTATATAAATATTGACTTTATTAAGACTAGAAGTCCCTACAATAAACATTGACGTTTCACCCGCGCGAGTCCCGTTCCCCTGGGAAAAATTATAGCCCATGTTACTCCCAGAAAAGTAAGATTTCCATTGTTGAAAGAATTTTTAAAATTCGTCGAGTAGTTTCGGAGTCAAAAATACCAATAAAAACCATTACTCTTTATAATATTAGTGTAAATGTAGATAAATATTGTGAAGTCCGTACTGTAAATATTGATGAGAACAAAAACCGATAAATATTATTTTATCCTGAATAATTCACTATGCTTTCCACTCTTTGCGGTTGTAATTAATCAGTCTGCTTTAGAATAATTTTAGCTTGCTATCCCTTCAAAGAGAAAAATCCTGTTTTTAATTTACGAACAATACTGTTTCTTTTATAGGTTAAAGAGTTGACAGCTGCACTCTTAGAAAACAACTATATCGAACCATCAAACGTCATATTAGGGCCATCCATCAAAGTACATTTATTAAATGATGATGTTGAAGGCGCTCTGAAAGAGTTCGAGCACTGCTGCAAGACTTACAGATGTACTCCGTGGAAAGGGGAACTCATGAAAGTCCTTATCATGAAGGAAGACGCTACGAAACTGCAGTGGTTGGCCGACCTTAGCACGCAGGTAAGTTAAACAAAAGCAAGTAACAACTATGATATAAAAAGCAATAGTTATTGCCGTCACAGACAAAAAATCGTGTTCATAGGTACTTATAAAAACAAGTACATACATACATAAGTATAATAAAACTGTAACGAGGCCGTGTCTGTAGATGAAATATTTTTTTTAAATTTTAGTGGTAGTGTAGATAGTTATCGATGTAGATATCAAAACGGTAAAAATTTTTGTCGGTCTGTCTGGTTCAACACTACTGGAAGGATTTTAATGAAATTTGGCGTGGAGATAACTGAGTTACTGGGTCAACATCTAGAGTACTTTTTACAGTGAGAGAATGTCTCATTCCCACGGGAAAATTTGATAGCTGTTCACCCGCGTAGTTCCCGTTCCCGTGGGAATACGGGGATAAAATAGCCTATGCTACTCAAAGATTTTGTTTATTGTAGCATTCTAATGGTGAAAGAAATATTAAGATCGGTCCAGTAGTTTTTGAGTTTATTCGTTACAAACATACAAAAATACAAATCTTTCCTCTTTATAATATTAGTGTAGATTAGTCGCAACTTCATTACGATACAGGCAAACAGCTTTATTTCAATTTGATTGAACTGTGCATTATCTCCATAACAGATACACGGCGAAGTGAACATCTTACACGACTTGGTGTTGGCATTCGTGGAGTGCGGCCGGCTGAGGCAGGCGCGAAGGATCCTCGAGACACCAGGGCTTCACACCCGCCAGAGAAGACTAGAGGATGCCTGCCAGAGATATGTTGAAGTATGTGGTCAATACCTACATCCTACGAATATTAAAAATGCGAAAGTAACTCTGCCTGTCTGTTACATTTTCACATGTTAGCCATTGAACTGATATTGAAGGGGTCGCAGGCAACAGATAGTTTAACTACAGTGTCAGTGATTAGTCTAATAATGACTAAAAATCTTTCTTTGAGTTTGACTCCTGTAGAGGACATATCATATTTTCTATCATATTGTCTATCAGTTGTTTAGTATCCATAGTACACGCCCTGCATAGTTTGGGATATACCCGTGGATGGAATAACCGTGGGTGAATTGTGTCCCACAATTTATTATTATTATTTTCATATTAATCACTTGTCCGGCGGTGAAGGAAACCCACAAGCCACAGTCCAGCGAAAGGGTTCTATCACATAACACGGATAGGGGTCCGAAAAATAAATAAGTAGAAGTAAATTAGATTATTTAAACTCCTCGGTAATAAGGAGTATGATAAAACACTACCCCACTATGTCTAAACCCTGTCTCAAGGAAAGTGTACCTTCTGTTCTGCTTCAGCTTGATTCTTAAATTTAATCTTTGACTTACTTATACTTTTAGGTCCCAAATATACATAACCTCATTCAGTATTATTTTTTGCAGGAAGGAAAATCAGAATACCTCGAGGGTCTACTTGAAGCGACGAAAGAGCTCTCACATATTGACCGATCCAACATTTTCTATCACCTCCTAGTCACATACTGCAAAGCCGACGAAACGGATAAAGCTCTTGGTCTCTGGACAATACTTCAGGAAGAAGGTGAAATACCAAGTGACCAATTTCTCAGTTACTTAGGCAAACATCTAAAATCGAAAAACAGAGAAGTCCCCTTCATAATTCCCCAAGACACCAAACCAACCGCTAAAAAACCCAGCAAAAAGATAGCAGCTCCTAAAACCGAGCAGACATTTACCAAAAACTCGTCTACCGAAGATATTGAACAGTTCGTCCAAAAAGGGGAGTTAGTAGAAGCGCTAAATGTAGCCGTCAAGTCCATAGAAAATGGAGTCATGCCTAAATCGAAAGTATTAAAGTTTATGCTTAAGAACTTGGCTGAGCAAGGTGAAGTGGAGAAAATACAATTAATCGGTAAATACTTCAACGATAACATGCGACGTAACGTGACATACGACGATAAGCTGACGTTGGCTATATTCAAAAGCGGCGCGGGCCCCCAACACGTGGACAGTTTACTAGAGACTGTAAATAGTGCCAACAGAGATGAAGACCTTGAGGCGGCGCTAGTAAAATTCCCTAGGAGCAATGCTCTGGCTTCCATTATCAACAACAATGAACTGCTTACCAAATGTAAGTACCAGTGCGTTTACAAATATGATGCTCAACAAGTTTGTAACTTGGCAGAAAATATCGATATTATGGTTGACACTTGCTGTTTTAAACCTGTTTATACCCGTTCTTTTTTTTGGGAATTTCTAAAAATCCCTTCTTAGGGCTTACATAATTTAAGGAACCTTTTTGCAACATTTCATCCTTCTAGACCCAACAGTTTCGGCTGTGCTTTGATCGAACAATCAGCTAGTCCGTTTTTTCTTTTATATATACTCATAGATACATTTCATTGTTGCACCCGAATGTAAAACTAAAAGTCACACCAGTGAAATATCAAAATATTTTTCAACACACTTGCTCATAACGTGGCTCTAATTTCACTGCAATTGGCGCATAATGTACACGTAACACCTGTAATCCAACTGTGACTTTTTCATTGCTATTATTAACCATTAACATTTTTTAACCATTTTTTAACCATTAACCATTTTTTTTTCAATTTTATTGGTTGAGTTGCTTTGTTCTTAAAAAAGTTTCGATACAAAAAAGATCGTGTTCAATAGTACAAATAAATTAATATACTTACCTATTGCTTGCTCATTTCATGCAACTTCGTATTTAAATAGATGATGGACTCGATTGTGCAGAACAGCTAAAGTTCCAAATTTTAAGTTAGCTCTATTCTTTTCCACCGCTTTGGAAAGGAAAGGGACAGAAATAAGCGCCATATTTGTTTACAATGTCACAAATGTCAAAATAACAAAATTAAACCTTATGAACGCATTCACATCTTATTCAAATACACGTGTTTAGCAATTGTAGCAACAATGTAACAAGGTCATGGAAAAAAGTGACAGATAAGACATCAAATTAGTTGGTTTTTTGACATTACTCTATAATCTATGGTTTGTTTGTCCTTTTTCTTCCGTATTCTATGGAGAAGGATAGCCCTAGGATAGCCTAACTTAAAATAAGAAACTTCTCCATTTTGTACGTGGTAAAACGCTATCCGCGACAAACAAAAAATAAAGAAACCTCATTATTTTATGTATTTCTATGGCAGATCGCCATTTGCATTGTTAGATGCGCGCCCATAGGAAAACGAATTAAGTTGTCCCGCTATTGCGAGAAATGATTATTTTAAAATGATTTTTTAGTATTATTTAGTATTATTTTCTTCACAAGTGTGCTGAAAAACGTCGTATGATACACGTGTGTTTTGATGATTACCGAGCCGAGCCGATTAAGAGAGCCGAGGACGCTCTATTAAGACCCTCGCCTAGCGGTAATCACCAACATTGCACACTTGTACCATAATGTACTATTAACTTATAAAAGTAAGTAAA
Source organism: Ethmia dodecea (assembly GCA_963855545.1). NCBI lineage: Eukaryota > Metazoa > Arthropoda > Insecta > Lepidoptera > Depressariidae > Ethmia > Ethmia dodecea. The sequence continues at coordinate 7,134,205 of OY979443.1, forward strand.
AATGCTTCTTTCCAGGTCAAAAAGTCGCTGAAGTAGCTGCTTCTAGAGGTAAACTGATGCCAGCTAATCTTCTGTGGATGGAGTACAATCTAGCCGGCAAGGACAAAGAAGCCGATTATCTCTGGAAACTGTGTCTTAAGGACTCCAGTACTCTTGTCTTCAGAAGGCTGCTGCAAGAGGCCCATGTCAGGAAAGAACCGCATTTAATGGAAAAACTAATTGAAGTACTCAAAACGAACCAGAAGATTACACTAGGTTCATTAGGAAATGTCTACTCACGATTAATAAATCACTTTTTATCCGAGTCTAAAGTTAACCAGGCTGTAACCACGTACCAAAATGCCATCAAATCAGGAGTGCTGTCAGACAATTTGAGTAAAAATGCTGTAGAAAGGTTGAAAAAAGCAGCTCAAGAAAGTGGAACGGAATTGAAAACTGACTAATTATTCTTAAGATTATGCATTTTGGTATTTCCTGTAGTTAAAATACTGTACTTTATTACATATTTGTGTTCAGAGCTGAAGCTTAGACAAGATAACAATTGTGTTATAATAATGGTTATGTAAATATATTTTTTACACAAAAAAAAAATATTTTCTACATAATACGGCCACTCACCGGCAGGTGGCGTGGTGTTACAACCAGCGAAGCTAGATCTCCCAGGTACAGTCAAGAGCAAGCTTGACACTTTGGACTTTGACCCGGCCCTGTATTCTATGGCGCGCAGTACAAATCAGAGCTCAGCTTAAACTGGTAGTCTTGACTGTACTAAACACTAAACGAGCACAAGCAAACTGACAAGAACCAATTGTTCATGTACTTCAGCAGAAGGGAAAGTTGCTCTTGCCAAGTCCCGAGGTAAATGGTCTAAGCAATAGATGCGTCAATCTTGATGTCACAGAAATGCGTTCGTGTAAAAGAGACGCAAAGAACTATACTTACACGCATAAATTTATGTCACGTCAATGCTACGCCTCTTTATATGTGCACGCTCACTCGAGTATTGGCTTTGTAAATGCCGATTTCAAGTTTTACCGGGACCGTGACTATGGGGGTTGGGTAACATCAATTTTTATTTCAATGCGTTTTTATGTGGAAAGGATTATTCTTTTATTGACTATAGCGAGCCGGTAGCACTTGAAACCGGATCACTGATCGAGTAGATATTTTCTAAAATGGACAGAGTATTATCAACTGACAACTGACTTACATTTATTACAAAATCGTAGTAATTTCTAGTTTGATGGTTATTACTATGATAATAGCCATTATGTGCCCTATCAAACCATTGATCATTATTGTAAACTGAGTATTGGATATTAATGTAGTTGTTAATAATTTTCGTTAAATAAATTATTAGTAATAATATTCATAGAAGTTTTTTTATTACTACTAAAAGAAACAAGTCATAAGATGAAATAAGTTTAATTTTGTATTTATTTCCTCATGTCTGTGATTTTACGTTACCCACCCAAATCCTACCCACTGATTTATTAATGATAGTTAGATGATTGCTCTCAGACGGCCCTATGCAAATCATTGCATTTTTATAGACAGCACTTAGTAATTTTGTGGAGGTTCATGATCTATCTCCTATGTCTTTATGCGAGGTTTTGTTGGAGTATATATGGAGGTTAGAATGAAGGATCTTTTTAAGAGGCACTAGTTAAAGTGTCCACCTGTAAGCAGTAAATAACAGTTCAAAATTTGTCTACAAATTGGCGCTAGTATAGGCAAAAAGATTTCTTGTGTGAGTATATAAAGCAGTAAAATAATTATCATTCCTGTATATAAAACCTCAGTTACTTACTATTCATGTACCTAGTCCGAAATGATATATTATATAAATCCAACTCTGACTTTTGGCGCTTTCTTTGTTTACCTTCTTGCTACTGTAGCGCCACCATAATTTAACACAGATTGAGGACACTTTTTTTCACGACAAAGGAGATCATTCTCCTTATCCAAAGACGTTTAAAGAAAAAGTTTTTCTCCTAGGACAGAGAATGATTTTCTTCCAACCTCTTTGTCCTTATCATTGTCTCATATCTGTTAAACTATACTCTTTGCTTCTTATACTCTACACTCCATACTATGGAGAAAGACCCTATTATTGCAAATAACAATGATATTAAATAAGAAAAGATTTTATAATATTTCATTGGCAAATAATTAGTTAAGTACCTACCTTTTTTTACTATATTATATAAAATCGATTTCTATAATCGATTTTCTGTGTGAACTGATAGCACTAAACCGGAAATGACGTTAACGTTGCGTTAGAGAAAAAATAATCCATTTTGGCGGGAAATTTAGCGTCCTTTTCATGGTGTTGTGACTTTCCGAAAAATAAAATAGCAGCAAAAATGTTTTATCCTGTGGAATCTTTGAAACGCGGAGGCAGATTTTATTTGTGTTGGGTTGCTGATTCGTGGCCGCTGCGTTTTGCAGCAATAACACACAGGCAGTTATGGTCACAAGACATACGCAAATTATGGTAATAAACTTTGATTCTTTAAACAAAATCCAACAATTTGTTGAATTATTACTAAATACGTATCAGTAAACCCTACTGGAGTTGGAATTACTGTAGTAATACAGATAGACACATGTTTTTCAGTGATGATTTGATTGAAGTGATGACCAATGAATCTGGCCGACCTTCGCATCGATTCTCCCTCCGTTTGAGTTCTCAGCTTATGCGAGGTCTTGTAAGACTATATGAGAGAAAAGTTTCTGTTCTTTTAGGTAAGTTTTAAAACAAAAATATGTAACATTATCACTCTTCCTCATTTATAACGCAGTATGCAGATAAATTGTGTTCCGATCCGATTGTAATGTTGTTCTATTAATAAAGTAGTGATTTAACTGGTTTTCAGGTGACTTGTGTATGATTAATGCCCATGTCTTCAAGAGCACTAACAAGAAGTAAGTATATATTATACAAAAATACCTATTAGATGTTTATAATAAAGTGTCCTGAGTCCCAAGACTTTTCACTTTCACTTGTATGTAATACAAATGTTATAGGTTTGTTATCGTTGAGACAGTGCAACATGACCACCCATTACCACAACTTCCTCGCCTGCCTGGAGACATTGCACAGGAGCTTGAAAATGAACCAAGAGTGGAGGAGTTAATCCAGGTATTGGTGCTCAGTCTTCAAACTGTTAAAAAGGGGAAAATGTTTCTAATGAGTTGCCAGCATCATAATTGAAAAAAATATATGATTAATTTGAAAATACTTGTTATAAAAATGAAATTATCTTTTATTTTGCAGAATAGTGGCAATGTTGTCAGAAATATTCAGGACATCACATTAAAAGAGGCAGTTATTCCTGAATTTCAGCTGCCAGCAAATGTAAGTTCATATTGAATAGACGGTTAAAATCTATATTCATAAAAGAGAAACTCTTAAGAGTTAAAAATGTTTATACCTACATTTTTTAAACTATATCTAAAAACTTTTTTGCCAGGTATGGTCCATCTCCGCATGATGTAGGCATCTGCTAATTACCTTTATTGCTCCATGGGCTACGCCGCTGGGCACCTGCTAGTTTTAATTAAGAACATAATATATTAATTTTTAGCATAGGGTAAACTTTGATTTAATTGAATTTTGAATATTTATTTGAACTACTTATTAGTAACTGACACAGTATGGGTGAAGTTAGCGACTAACATTTATAAATTTTCTTTCATATTCTACAAATTTTTAGGGATAACTTGTTTGAAATTTTCGTATTATGTGCCTGCATGCCCAGTATAAAATGATAATGGACCCTATCGCTTGAACTTGAAGGATGGATTTGGTGAAGAGCATCCCGACCAAGTGCTCCAGCTACTCGGTGACCGCTCGGTGGAGGTGATGCTGGAGCAGCCGGACGTGTCGGCGGCGCAGCACAGCGGCCTCGAGCCCCACGACTCCACCGACAAGTCGCACGACAAGTCGCGACTGGCTCCGCACGACGCACCGCAGATGGAGCGCATTTCGGAGCATGACGTCACTATGTTCAGGAAATGTAAGATGAGTTACTATGAGATACGATGTCCCAATTTTCGGGATATTGGCCATATGGAGAACAATTCACTCAATTAAATTAGTCAATGCAATATAATTCGTCTTTATTGTACAGCAATAACAATACAAAAGATACAAAAATAAAACTAAATAAGTGGAGTTATCGCTCTCAGCGATCTCTTCCAGACAATCTTGGGATGTTTCAATTAATCTACATACAAACCAATTTATTATTCGTTCTTTTCTACAAATAATTTACAACAAAGTCGCTGTTTCCGTCTGTATGTGTCTCTGCTTACTGCTTCTAAACCACGCAACAGATTTTCATGATCGTTTAGAGAATTTCTTACTGTAGGATTATTTATAAACACACTGCACCCGAAGCCGGGGTGGGTCACTGGCTATACAGAAAATTCTTCCGTATGTGGTTGTATGTCACTGAACTCTTACTTAACGACTGGACAGATTGACGAAATGTTTTGTGTGTCATTGGTTCTCTGAATGGTTTAGTTTCACTTTAGCCCAGGTACAGTACGGCCGTTTTAACTTGGCTTCTCTGAACATAGGCTTCGCCTGCGCAAATCCCCCTCCTACCGCCATATGGTCGCTAAAAAATGTTACTGCGCAGCCATTTGCGCAACTTCAGAGATGTCAAGTTAAAACGGCCGTGCTGTAGTTGGTGCTGCGTTCGAGCATTACAACGCCTGTCGGGTCCACTAGTATTTGGTACATATTTCAGAGATTGATAAATTCCGGCACCGTATAACTAATCTCTGTGAAAGTTGGCACACCAAAGTGTTTTTAATGAAGAAGGCTTTTCGCAAAGTGTTTTTCGCTTTCTGATCTTTATTTTGCTTTAGATCCACTTTGAATATTAGTTTACTACAATTTAGATCAAAGAATACCTAATCAATTAACTACTTTTGCTATTACAGCAACTGCACAAGAACTTCCACCAGCAGAGGAATTTGAAAAAGGTATGGTATTCTAACTGAATAAAGCTTAAGCCGTATACAGAAAGAAAGCCGAAAACCCATCGGCGCCGACCGGCGCCTATCGGCGCCTACAGGCGCCGGTCTACGCAGGTAACCGGCGGAGGCATTTATATGAACAAGCGCTGATGGGCGCCGACCGGCGCCTGTCGGCGCCGATCGGCGCCGACTCGCGCCGGTCGGCGCTGATGCCGCCCGCCAATCATCGTACGACATTTTGCTCGCTCTGCTTCAATCTGCTTGCTTTCTGTAGAATGGACCGGCGCCGATGGGCGCCGATCAGCGCCCATCGGCGCCGACAAGCTTTCGGCTTTCTTTCTGTATACGGCTTTACGAAAGAAGGAACTTTTTTCTATTTTTGTTTTTTTGTTATTCCTCGATGTTACAACTGGTGTGTTCGACAGACATCCCCGAAATCCCTGAAATCCCGCTCCCCGACCTGAATGCCCCAGAATTGCCTGCCCCACCACCAGAAATGTTAGTTGCGAAACTTTACGTTGCGGTAACACATTGTATTTTTGTTTTATGTTTTTTATTATTATTTTTAAGCTCCAATATTAGTCACTACATGTAGAAGTACCTAGCAATAACATAAGTGAACCATACAAATCTGTCAGGGGGTCTAAAAAGGCCGTTTCGGGTGAATCATAATAGAATCATATTATGATTCATATTCGAAATCTTAAAATGGCCACTTAATGACAATTCTTAATATGATTCATTTTCATCATTCAGCAATTCATTCATCTTTTTGACAGTTTTCTATGAAGATTCGTAAAATGGCTCACAAAAGCAGAATTGCAAAGTGTCAAATAGCAGAATCCAAGCCCGACTAGTTAAAGATATCTGTGAATCCAAGCAGAATCGCTAGAAGTTACTCAATACCAAAATTTTTCAATTCATTTTGTTGAATTTTGTGAAAATTAAATAAAATTGACCGATTTGGGTTTATAAAAAAACTTTCCCAAGCACGCGCGAGTGACGGAGAGTATTTTATATCGCCTGCAAAGTGCAAGTTTTCGAAAAATGGAACTAGCTTTTGAAATGCCGGACTCAGACTTTGTTGGACCTCATACTCAGACCTTGGAACCTTATTTAACCACCCGTAGTGGTGAAATATGTACTATGTATCTCCAAGGTAAGTGCAAGAGTCATAATGGTTACATTTATTAAATTAGGTAGTAGTGGATGATACAAGTAACTGTGCCAGTTTCCCTAAGTTCTAGAGAACCTATTTCATTCTTATCTTCTCTACATTGCAGAGTTAAGTGCACAGTATGGGACACTGACTTCAATATCTAAAGTATAGAAGCTAATTATGGTAGAGCAAAGCACCATTCAATCTTGAGCAACTCTACGCTGAAAATGTAACAGTGTAGTTCTTTTAAAATCTACGTGAATTTTACTTTAAGTATTTTAACCGATGCGATGGGCTCATCACCTATCATGTTTAGGGGTCCAAAAAAATATCTCATGAACAGTGGGTATCCTTCTACATATATTTTAACTGATTAGCTGTTTCAGGTCACTAAGGTTATCCGCTACATCCAATAAAATTAGTTTAATCAGCATTATGAGTTCTCGGTTTTATGACTTTTCTTTTTCTTTCGTTGTATAATGTATTCATTAAAGTCCATTTTCTTGTAATAACAAAATTTTCTATGAGACATGGGATAACACTAGTTCTGTCCATTGTCGGTATTTTATTTATAACTTTTCAAAATTTTAAGTATTAAACTTAGGAAGTTCGAAATAATTTTATAGCCTTTTTAGGAAATAAAACAAAGTATTTATTTTGAAATAAAATTGTCTAATTATTTTCATCCAAAACATGTAAATTATACATTAATAATAGTTTTTACTTTTAATTTCAGGTGTGTGACTCTGACTTAAACAGTATAAAGTATTACTGCTAGCCACGGTGGAGCGAATCATGATTCATGTGTGTAGAAGCACCAGCCGCTGTCCCAACTTGAAAAACTCGATGCTGAAAATAAAACAGTGTGTTTTAATTTTTATTAACATCTACACATTTACTAAATTATCTCTGAATTTTGATAGTGAATATTTAATTTATGTTTCAGGTGATTCAGTTATCCCCCTATGTCCAACACAATTGACACTAAGACCAATTCCCTTCAACGACACTACATTGAACTGCATTGTGAAGTAACAGCATTGACATTATGTATTAAGAAGTAATTACTATTAAGCAGGCTAATCAATAACAAAGAAAGGCTATGGTAACTATGGTTTGCACTAGCTGGCAAAGCAGCGGGTTTACGGGGGTGCAAGATAACAATACATGACCAATGTTCTAACTTTGATTTTATGATTGTTATTCTGTTTACCATTTCTATTAAAGTCTGTTTTCTTATATTACTAAAGTTTCATTTGTGTCCACCGAGAGAATTCAATACCTTTATTTTTATTGAGGTCCAATATGTGTCAACAATCTTTAGAAGAATCCACAAGCATTCCGAAGTTCACTGCAATTAGGTGGAAAGCATGGGCACTAGGGGCACGGGCTGCAACTCACTCCACTTGTAATCCTTGAAGCCTCCGAAATTCACACAGAGGAGTTAGTGGACGACCTAAAGAAAATAAAAATTCTTTGTCAATGAAATGTATCACAAAACATTGCACAATGATTCATAAGTATTAAGAATTGTAAAAATAATAACGTAGGTAGGCACTTACTTTCAAATTAAGTTTGAAAATTGGTTCCAATTTGCAATTTGAAACAAATTATCGGTATGTTTATTGAGATGTTTACAACTTTGTCCAAAGGAATGCCTCCATGGAATCCAAAAGTGGATAATTTTTCTCCAGAGTAAGCCACATATTGATGATTGAACATATTTTTGTTAATATAGGTATTCTATGTAATCTACATATTATAAACAAATAGCACAACAAATAGTTTGTTGATGTCCACTTAGACGTGTAAATTGTTGCCAGTCGAACAAAAAATAAATATTTGTAACATTCAATTTAAGTTTTGGACACGTAATCACAATCATTGGAATGATTTTAAGTGTATTTTGTTGATAAACATAACTAAGCATTAAATCCTATACGAATAGGTACTTACTTATAGTAATAAAAACAATTACCGGTTTTTCGTGTGGCAATATTTTCACCAAATCTGAATCTGCTGATGAATTGAATTGTCAGTGAATCACCAAAATGAGAGGACCATTTTACGAAATTTAGAGGAATTGCTTATGAATTGCTGGGAATTCATAATAGGAATTGATTTCAGAGGAATTGCTCAAAGTGGCCATTTTAGACCCGCTGATATTTATTTTTAGTTATTCCGAAATCGACTGTACTTACATATTGTTTTATAATCATAATTTAAGTACATACTTAAGTTTTACTAGTAATATCTTTCGTGTGTTTATGTAGTTACTAGTTATAATAAATAACATATCTTCAGGGACGATTTGTATAAGTCAATATTATAATAATTATAATTAATAATTTGTGGGACACAATTCACACACGGTTATTTAGTCCCAAACTAGGCAGGGCCTGTACTATGGGTACTAAACAACTGATAAACATACTTAAATAAATATTAAACGACCAGACACGAAGCCAACAGACATGTTCATGCACACAAATGTTGGACTCGAGCGGGGATCGAACCCGCGACCTCCGACTCAGAAGGCAGGGTCACTACCAACTGAGCCAACAGGCCCGTTGTATATTCTATACAATATGTAACAGAATATGCGCAATTTCTGAAATTAGTTTGTTCGATATCTACTACTTCATCAATTTCAGCTATTGAAACTGTACTATTATTGCTATTTGTTTAATAAATTTGGTTAGACACCACTAAAGTAGGAAGGAATGCATCATATTTTTTAAATATTAATATACGAGTTAGCGAGGAATTGCGCTTTTTCTGTGACGTGTTGTATAAAGTGAGTCCAATACATTGTCATCATTTTATATAACAGGTAGCTTCAGTCACGCACGACCCTGATATCTGGAATTAAGATAAGCTTAAGTTTATACCTACTGACATCACACCTGACAAAATTTAATACCTGTTATTGTTGCCATTTAGGTATTTACTATAAGAGTAGATATAATAATAAACAATATATTTTTATTTAAACAGCCAACAAATGGGTCGTCTATAGTAAAAAAAGGGACGTAACCGAAAATGACTGAAAACGATCGGTCACTATTCATAACTATAAGCGATTTGGTCCGACTACCCAAGCGCTCTACCTATAAAATGTAACCTGTATAAAGATGTATATTAATTGTACAATCTATATTCAACAGCCAAGTCAGCGAGGCACCTCAAGAAGTCTCGGTACAAGAGGTGCCGGAGCCGTCCAAGTCTAGACAACAGCCAGCTGAAATCGAGTTAGAGGTAATGCGCCTTTTCATCTCTCTATTATTTAAGTCCAAATTCACCAACACTGAACAACCATTAAAACAATAACTATATGCCCAAAACCATACTATTGCTCATCATAATCAATTTAATTTTAAACACTAATTTGAGTAATAATCTACTTAATTTGTAACATGTTGGTTGGTAGTGACGCCTGCCTCGCTAGAGACTGGTTCGAATCCTGGCGAGGGCGTGTAGTAATCCATTTAACAAGAACTTATGAGCCATTTACACGAGGGCAATCCACTAAGACTGCATACAAAAAAAACTTGAGGATAATGGAATGGATTGTCCTCAAGTTTTTTTTGTATGCAGTTTTAGTGGATTGCCCTCGTGTAAATGGCTCATTATGTAGGTAGTAGGTACATATTTATCACTAGCTCTATTGTGAAGGAAACTCGCAGGTTTCAGAATTAGTTAGTTCCGAGGCATGCATAACAGCACCCGGTCACCACCTGTCATGTTTAGGTGTCCGAAGAATATACTGTTGAAAAGCGGGTATTGGAATTGAATGCTTCTGCTGACCCCCTCAGGGAGCGAGCATATTTATTTATTGTTTAACTAAAAAGGTTGGTCTGCTTATTAGGAGCTAGAAGTGCAGCCCCCTAGCAGGAAGCGGCGCGGGAGGGCCGGTCTGATCGTAGACAAGAAGATCAAGCTGAGTACGAACTACCTGCGCGCGCGCATCGACAACCCCGCCGTAGAGCTGCGTTGCGAGGTACGTTGACTACAATCTCTACAATGGTATTTTCTTATTGCAAAAATTAATATTTGGTTCTTAAAGCTAAGTTTTATTATTAGAGTTTATCTTTTGGGTGAGCCGTTCTAGATCTGTCTATAATCTATACATACTTATAATAAAACTATAACAAGACCGTACTGTATGTACATAAAATATTTTCTTAACATTTTTGCGGTAGTGTAGACAATCATCGATTCAGATACAATACCAATTTTTGAAATCTTCGTCTGTCTGTGCATGTATCACACAAAAACTACTGGACGGATTTAGATGAAAATTGGTGTGGAGAACTGGAGATAACTGAGTCCATAAATCTGTCTGTCTATCCGACTTACTGTACGCACATATAGATTTTTTTTGGCCCATAATTGTACTATTAAAAATACTAAGTAAAATTCTGACACTCACCGACCAATTCAGACGTATGAAAGTGTGCACAGGAATTTCTTATATAAATACCGTAGCCGAGCATTAAGTAAGGATTTTTGAATATTCTCTCCTTGAGGGGGTTAGATGGGGAATTAAAGTTTGTATGAAAGTCCGTCCTTTTTCCACATCCCATCAGGCACACGCCTACTAAAGCAGTGGAGTTTTAGTAGGCGTGAATGACCTACATTGAATAAAACATTTTGCCTTTGCCGACCCGTCTCTACCCATTACAAAAAGATTAAAATATAATAGGAGGGGTTATTGGGAATATTTTCATACAAAAACTTTGAAGCTCAAGCGTCATGTTAGTATGAACGCGAGCTGTCATTCGGTTGAAATCGTACTAGACTTTTTACACTTGGAATAACTGTTGGCTTCAAATTTTCCTTGCTTTGTCCCCTCTATGCCTTATTATAGTTGTTTTTAAAGTTTTTAAGGATGGATCTTTGATTATTTACTCTCAATAATCAAAGGGATGGATGTATGGATGTTTGTTCCTCTACTGAACTACTGAAACTAAAACTACTGAACGGATTTTGATAAAACTTTACAGTTATATAGCTTGTACATCAGAAAAACACATTTATTATTATATTTTATCCCCGTATTTCCACGGGAACTACGCGGGTTAAACCGCGGGGCGCTGCTACTCTATAATAATCCTATTTTATTTTAATCTCTTTGTCATAAACATAGCTCACAATGATTTCATTTCGAAAAATTATATTTTAATTTCTCTGACCCATTAGGACAGTTGTGATGACATCGTGGACATCCGCGTGCCGTTCTCGCTGTACCTGTCGCGGCCGTCTCAGGCTGGCCCACGGCTGGCGTCGCGCCTGGCCGACGCCCTCACGCGCTTGTTCCAGAGGAACCTTGCACTGGCGCCGGTCGTGCCGCGCGCCGACAGGGAACTAGAGGTATTACCGATAAACGCCAAGCCTGGTGCACTTACCTTTTATTATCCCGCCCCTAAGAGGCCATCCATAAATTACGTCACACGAGTTCATGATTTTTCGACCCCGACCCCTTTCCAAGGACGGGCCTTGTCACAGCTGGTCTCTTTTGTAGGACGTCACATATTTTGCAAGTTTTACATCTAGACATTGAATTAAAAGAGCATTTCCGCGTTTTATTTCCATTTAAATTATTTTTTTGTAAATTCACTAACAAATCAAATGTTTGAAATAATTTACAAAATATTAGATTTTAAAATGTTTAAAATTTAGGGCCCCTCCCAGCCAGTCACAATTCGTCCACCCCCCCCCCCCCCTAACGTAACTTGTAACATAATTTATGAATGGTCCCTAATTAATGTTAAACAATCAGAAGCCAGTAACACCGTTTTTTTTCCATTCCGATCCATTTAACCCACGAAATGGTCATAAACATGAAAGAAACACTTTTTTGCAATCGTCATTGTTACTAAATCAACAGTAAGTATTTTTTGTTTTTACAAAGACAAATTAATTAATAATTGATATCCCGTAATGAAACTTAGGTGGTACGGCTGCAGATAACGTGTGAAAAATAATAATAGTTAATTAAGTAGTATTGTTTTTGTTTGGTTTTCGGTTTCCCGTCAAAAAGCCTCCAGTTAACTCAAATCAGCTCCATTTATTTTAAAAAAGGTCGCTCGCCTATTTTCTTATGGTAAAATTTTAGGTAGGTACCTGCCTCACAAAAAAGTATCTCAATACAAATTATGCCTATTAGTCGACTACCCTATTTTATCGAATCTCTTTCCTACTCGACTTATTCATCTTTCATATTTTACAAGTACCCGCATTTGTACAAGTTTCAGTCTATCTTGTGTAGGTGCGTTATTTTTTTCCGCGATTAATTTATAATAATGGAAGAAAAAGACAACGACAAGGCACATAAAAATAGAAACAGTGACCCCTGGAAATCTGTTAAACTTCTATTGAAATATTTCAAGGAATTGAAATTTTATGTTTGTAAATTTGAAAGACAGATCCAAATTGTCGACCAGGTAAAGGTAACTTTTTCCAATGATTTGAGCGGTTTACTATCGTGTCGGTACGTATAGTAGTATGATCTTATTTGGGGATAACTCAGAAATAGCTGTTACGTAATGATTCGTGAATACTGGTAAATTAAGAAAGACAACTGTTCCGCATAGTTTCCGTTGGAATATTGAAATCAAATACAGCCTATGTCAAGTAGAGGGTAGGCAGAGGTATTCCATTTCTGGAAATACCCACTTTTCACGAGAATGTTCGACCCCTAAACGTGATAGGTGGTGAGCCCATCGCCGGACCGGGTCTTTTACACATGCCTCAGAATTAATTCTGAGACCCGCGGGTTTCCTCACGATGCTTTTCTTCACCGTCGACCTAGTGATGAATAATGTAAGTACGTAAGTTTTGAAAAACTCATTCTTTTGTACCATAGGGAAAAAAAGAAGGTCATGGGTTAAATTTGCTCCCGAGACCAACATTTGTGTGCATAAACATGTCTCTAATATATTTATCACTAGCCTCGCCAGTGAAGGAAAACATCGTGAGGAAACCAGCAGGTCCCAGAATTATGAGGCATGTGTAACAGAACCGGTAAGGCGATGAGCTATCACGTTTAGGGGTCCAAAGAATATACTGGTGAAACGTATGTATTTCATGAAATGGAATACCTATTTCCGCCTACCCTCTTTGGGGATAAAAGGTGTGATATTATATATTTCTTTTTTAAGTAGGTATATCAGTAGTTTAGTACCCATTGACAGGCTCTAACAAAAATCATAGAGCGAGCATTGTTCCAGGAAATGGAACAATTACGCCAACGCCGCTCCAGATCTGTTCTCGAAAAGATAGTCGAAGAGACAGAGGAGCAAGAGATACCTCAGGAACTGGCCCAAGTACAGCCAACGACTGTAGAACGACCTGCTGAAGTGGAGATAATCGGACTTGACGTGACTGCCGGCGAAGATCTGAATTTGACTGAACAAGCCCTCTATGTGACAGAACGAGATCAGAACGTGATAAGACGCGATCCTTTTGCCAGTGAACAGAGACAAAGCGTTCAAGAACCGATGGATATTTCGGACCTTCTTACGCAGAAGTTAGAGACGCTCTCTCAGCAGGCAAGAAAGCGCACCTCCGAACACGTCGCGGAGACTTCTGTAAGTATAAATTTAAGTCTTTGCAGTCTAGTTCGACGGAGAAGGAAACCATCAAAAATCGTGATAAAATACCCGCTAGCCTAATAATTGTTTTTGAGCTATGTGTAACAACACCTCAGGGGGCCAATTCTATTAAATGACAGCGGTGATAGTTGTATGACAATTACATGATTGTGGTCACTCAATGGTGATATTATGTCAAAATTTGACATAATATCACCATTGAGTGTCAAAATTTGACATAATATCACCATTGAGTGACCACAATCATGTAATTGTCATACAACTATCACCGCTGTCATTTAATAGAATTGGCTCCCAGCTCGCTAATGGACTCACAACCTGTCACGTTAAAGAGTCCGAAAAATACAATGGTGGAAAGTGGATATTTCCAGGCATGGAATAACTCTTCAAACTATAAGTAATCATAACATTTTCTAATTTTCAGGTCAAGAGACAACGCTCGGTCGGCTTGAGAGAGAGTCAACAACGGAAGGAAAAAGAATTAGCTTCTGGTATTTATTTTATCAAATTTAAATGCTTCCGGTCACAGCTTGCGCGTTTATTATCTCTTTTTTTTTTCTTTTGAACTATTTTCCACTTCCAGAACAAGACAAAGAGAATATACCACCTGAATCAGCTAACCAACCGCAGCCTCAAGCAACCGAGACAGCGAGAAGTGTTACCGCGATGCTCCAGGAGGCAGGTTTAGCTGAAATACAGCCATTGAGGGAGGAAGAGCAAATGATAGAGACTCAGACCAGGCCACGTCGAGATGGTAGCGAGAGCTCAGAGACGCCGCTTGGTAGTTTGGACAGGACGAAAGTGTCACTTGGCGATTCTGTGAAGACGACAGACTCTCAGAGATTCACACGGTAAGGTCGTTACGTTGCCTAAATAAGGATGTAACTAGAACTTGTATGAAAAGTGATTATTAGTGACCATTAATTATTTCGCATACATAGTTTCAGCATAATAATATCAGATATTTTTTTATGAGTGTTGTGGTGTACTTCTTTAGTGCGTAGTTGATACCTACTGTAAGTACATTTACAGCAAATACTATTTTCTTACAGCAACCAATGGGGCATTGAAGGCACGATGGTCAAAATCTTGGTTAACATCAAAGCAGGGATGAGGCCTGTGACGGTGGAGCGGCTCGTTGCAAAAGGACCTATCATTCCTGGCTATAAGGCTATCATCGCAGCACGGTGTTTCAACTCCATACTCAGTGAGTTGTCATATTTTTTAATAAAAATTTCATTTTAATTCGACTGAATGACGGATTAATAAAATTGGTTGGTTAACAATTTCTGCGTATGAATATAATAATATGAACACCGAGAGATATTTAAGAAAATATTGAGTGTCTTGTGATATTAAGTATTATTTTTGAGTAACATAAAATATTGTAAGAACATAACGGTGTTTGTTATTTCAGAACTGAAGCAACATGGATTTATTAAAATTAAGAAAGATCCCGATACATTAGAAATACTAGATATCAGTCTAGGTCCCAGGTTCGACGGTATTTAATATAAATTTTTACTACCTACTTGTTTTCGTTAAATACTGTTTGTATTTTAGAGATTTAATAAATGTTTCCAAGATAATAAATGTAGTTTCTTCGTAATAAAAATCACAACATTGATATGAACAATTTATTTGAATATTGAATAATTTGTATATATTGATATGATTTCTGTACAACTTTACATTAGTCATCAACTAGATTCAAGTCAACTAGATAATTTTATGAGTATCTTAATTTTAGGTAGTAGTGGCTTAATAATTAACAAAAATCTAATAGCGTGAATGTAAGCTGTACAATAAACAGTTGGCTTAAATAATTCATGATTTATAACATTTAACTATTAATCCTTAATTTACATAAATTACAGTCTTAGAAACTACGGAAATGGAATATTTAACTAATAGTTACGCTTAAGGAGGATCTTAGTAGGCAATATCTTTTTACATAGTAAGAAACTTAAATATAGAAAGGAAAAATTATATGTAAGGGTGTCTTTATGGAATCCCTACCTTGGTATAAGCATATCACTATGTTTTTTTTATACAAAATCAGTCTCCTACTATTTGTTAACGAGCTCTGCCGTGTGAAATTGTGTAACTATAAAAGCAATTAATCCCCAATAATCTTAACTCAAGCAGTCGTGCGAGATCGCGTTAGGACGTTCAGCAGTGGACGTTTGGACAAAGTTCAACAACAATAGTATATTATATTTATGTATAAAGTTGACACAAAGTTATACCGTGTGAACCATTTTTTAAATAGTAATATTCCCCGCTAAGATTACATGAGAAACAACTCCGCCTACACGTCATGTTTCACAGCCTTGCTACAGTCGTTCCAAGCTCTCACTCAGTTTATATAATTACAGTCTTACCTTAGATTTTAGCTTAGGAATGACAATATAGGTAAAATAGCTACCAATACATCCACAATTTTATTTGAACGAGCTGTACATTTCCCGTATATGTATATTAATTGATTTTATTATAGAATAAAAAGAAAGTACAAATTGATTAGATATTAAAAATTTAGGTACCTATTGCAACAAGGGTGTAGAATACTTAACACAATTAAACCCACATTTCTTAAGAAAAAAAGGCTGTAGGAACAACAACCTACGTTTTATGACAGACAGTTATTTAAAATTTCCATTATTAAATTCTAACGAAGCAAGTAATATTCATAAAATAAATTTTATAAAAGTTTTACCTATTTGTTTTAGGTCGATTTTCAATAGTGTTTATTTAGTGTTTCTAACAGTGTTTTTCAATAGAGTTTATTCTGTGCCATTTAAATGTAGAATGATCTATCTGATACCCAAACAAAACATCCTGTAACAAATGCGTTGACACAACCCCCTATCATTTAAAAACAAAAATTATGAAATACATAGAGTTTACATGCTTCAATTACAATACAATACCAAAGTTACTACCCGATATGAATTAAGTATTAGAAGCATCATTCTCACTGAGGACACCTATAACGAAAGTTACGCTAAGGAGTCGTCGTCGTACTCCTTGACCGCGTCTGGATCGGTACGCTCCGCGTAGTTCATGCTCTCGAAGTACTGCTGCGGTTTGCCGTTCCACAGGGAGTCCTCACCGGGCGAGTCGATCGACTTGAGAGTTTTTAGGTCTATCGAGTCTGCGTTTTCGTAGAGTATGGACTTGCAGAGTTCGAGCGCGAGGTTCTGCGGGGTGTCGTAGGCGAGGCGGCTGTGGAGCATCAGGTCGGCGGGCAGGGGCCTGGCGCGCACCGTGTGCAGTCGCGGGAAGAGGGGCGCCAGCCGCTCGGTGCGCGCCAAGTACTCGGCCACCAGCTCGGCGCGGGAGTCCGACGAGCGGCGATCCTCACCCAGGGACTCCCCGTACATCTCCGAACTCTGATTTTTCTGTCAACATCCCCAATAACAGTTACTATAGCCCTCTATTAGGTAGGGCAGCGTTCAATATTACATTTCCCCAGATTGTCTGTGGCACAGGTGTAAACGGTTCCGTTCTGCAATCTCGTCAAAGAAATGGAATATTGAGTTCAGCCAAACAGTTGAGATTTCGACTGACATTACTGTGACATAGACAAATTACTATTATATGTTGCTGTGATTATACTATAATTTATTACTTATGGTTTCTCTTCTGGTTTATTTTTTTGAAAGTGTTACGAACGCTTCTGTTTCAAATAGAACACTCATAAAATACATTTGCAAAACTACGGTGTACATTTGATTTCACATCAATTTGTGTTAATTATTATTTTATGTCTAAAGTGGAGCAATTTCAACCGTGCAAATAGCTCAGTGGGAGTTTAAAATTTTTAAATACTGATCGGTGGTTTACTATCGCCAATTCTCTTATGCCACTATGTCAAAATTAAATATAACAAAATAAAACAAACTCAAAAAGAATAATAAATGAACTGGTAAATAAAAGATAAATACTAAGTATAATACTGTGTCACTCGTGTTTAGCAACTAATGTGATATACTAGAAGCTTTAAGTGAAAAATACTTTTCGGTTTAACTTACCATAATCTTATTTTTTATGATTTTTCACAATGAAAATCACTATTAATTAACAATTTATCGATAAAAATGTAAAAGTTATTAAAATGCATCCATGCCACCTAAAGTTGTTATGTACTGAAACGGAGAAAGAGAAATTTTTTGGATGATTTAGAGAAAATTCTATATTTTATTTGATGTACCAAGAACATTGTTCACATGGCAACTCAGGCTAAGTAGATTTTTTGAAATATATGTGATACTTTTATAAAAGTCTAATAAAATAATATGCCATGTTTCGGTGCATAACAACTTTCACAAGAAATGAGGTGTTAGAAGATGGATCTTTCGAATTGTGGCTGGCACAAAAACTATTACATCGAGTTGTATCATTAATTCATCAGCATGCAAATTTATGTAAGTATTCATAACACTGAAAAATAACACTGACAAAACATCTGTTGTTAAACTCACTCATGCCAGGAGTTAAATTTAAAAGTATTACATTTAATTGTTACACATTTAAACGATACAAAAAAACTTTCACAATTCAATTTATAGTCAACTAAGTCTAGATTTTTAGGCCATCACATAATAATGAAATTAGTAACAAGATTAATATGTTAGTCTGGAGACATGCTTCCTAACTACGAGTCGGACCGATACAAATCTACAACAAAACAAAATGAAACTACAGCCGGAACTAAGGTTAAACATAGTCCACAACGGGAGAAACGGAACCGAAGCGAAAATAAGAAGACGAAACAAAACTTACGATCGACATAATGGCATGTGTACTACGTGTCGACGCGTCGTTGCGCGCGCGCAGCCCGGCCCGCGAACTTGAGAACCAAAACCAGACATGAGAACGGTCACAGTTAACGGTGAGTCACTGAGGGGTGCACTGTCACACGGTGGGTTTAGCACTCGGGGCGCGGGGGGTCCGCTCTACGAGTCTTTGAAAAACCAGGAATTCCAGAAGGAGCGGGTGCGCACCTTGTTGTCGTGCGCGGCGGACCGGCGGACCGGCACCGACGACTTGCCGGACGGCGCGGGGGCCGACTCGGACGCCCTCCCGCGCGCCGACGCCGCCGACCGCACCGAGCGCACCGAGTGCGCCGACGGCGGCCGCGGAGGCTGAGCGCTGGCCACGGGCGGCCGAGGCGCCGCGCCCTTGTGCGCCGTGTGCAGCGGGATGCGGCTCGGCCGTCGCTTCGGCGTCTCCGAGATGCGAGACTCCTCGTCGCCGTCGTCGGGCAGCACCAGCGGCTCCATGTCGCGCATGCTGCTGTGCTGCTCGCGCTCGCGGCCGCGGTCGAGGCTCTCGCTCGATTGGCGCTGCTTGCCTTCCAGCTGTCGCACTCTTGCACGCGCGCCTTCTAATTCGATGTCCTTCTCCTCTAGCTGGAATGGAATGGAAACGTTTTGAGCTTAAATGGCTAGTGCTTTTCCTTTGTAAGCGTAATTTTATAGTGAAGGCTATTTGCAAAACAACTGATTGATTGAATCGGCCTAGACAAGATTAATGGAATATAATTACAGTATTAATGATATTGCATGACAATATTATCAGGGTGGTCTCTGTAGAAATATTTAAAAAATTGTCATGCTAGCTATTTACCCTGAATTTGAGGTCTTCCTGCTGTTCCTGTGCCTGGTGTAGCTTCTCCAGTAGAGCCGTGCGCTGTGCCGCCGCTAGTCGCAGCCGCTCGCATAGCAACTGTAATGGTGACACCAGTAACCAGTTAAGTTCTATGCGAACATTGGTAAAGAAACTTCTCTTAATTTATATTGCAACAAAATTTAAAATGGTTTTTTCATATTTTTTTCGGCTGCCCGAAAACAATGTTATCATATTCAAGGAACTTATAATATTACATGGCCGCAAAATTCCATCAAACCTAGCAGTAGTTAGCAAGGTTCCTATAAAATCATTGACATCAGAACCTTGGAGCCCCGGAGCTACAGAGCTGGCGAGTGGCCTAAATTATTGTAGTGAAAATGTAGTAGTCAAAAACACATCTCTTTGAATTTGTAGTTCTATAGTTCTGGAGTTATTCGACCTGAAAGCTAGAAATCATCAGGTCGGTGTGGCCCCGAGATCTCAGTAATTAGGGCAGTAACGGACGTTTGCTCTTAGACAAAGTTACTGTAATATTTAGGTAGTAGACAGAAAAACAAAGAATATAATTCGTAGTTCGATATTTTGACAGTAATTCACGTTTGAAGTGCGTGACAATCAGGTCCCTGTAGCCCAGTGTTTTCTCTGAAACGAAGCATCCTAGCATAGTATGTTGTTTGAGTAAGTTTCTGTAGTTCTCGATTTAGGAATTCGTATGGAGCTAGTTTTTTATGTAGTTCTACGGTTTAATAGAATTTTGCACTCTTTCTAAAAACAATCAGAACGGTGTAGCCCAGTGTTTTCTCTGCAACGAAGCATCCTAGCATAGTATGTTGTTTGAGAAAATTTTTGTAGTTCTCGATTTAGGAATTCGTATGGAGCCCGTTTTTTATGTAGTTCTACAGTTTACGAATAATTCAGGTCGGAAGCTCCGAAATGACAGCTAACCTCACTCATTACATCTTTGGAACCAAACAAGCTAGCGAAACAGAAACTTACACAACGATTTATTATCCATCGAATAATAAGTGTGCAAAATTTCATAGAGATCCATGCAGTATCTGTAAAGGAATTTATTATAAATACATTCGGTACCATTATCTGTATAATGGAAGAGGGTGACCATACATTTTATGTTAAAAAGGAAAAATATTCAAGCACTGAAATTTGATGGTGAAATTAGTATGATATGACATCAAATAGTAGGTATTTATTGAAATTTGCACTCCGGTTGTTTATTCGTAAGTTTTAACATTAAGTAAATAAATAACTAAAAATAGTTAACATGGTTTTTTATTGAATTATTATACCTACCCATGGTGGTTTTTTCTAGATTGTGGTTTGGCTAATTGCTCGAACTAAACAAAGTCCATATATTATGGTATAAAGTAGTTACCTACTACCCACAGTTTCTTTTGTGCAGAGGAATAAAAAAGAGTTGTTCATCTGATTTTCTATATGTATACATATAATAAAACTCTTACGGGGCCGTGTCTGTACATTAAATATTTTTGAAAATTTTAACGGTAGTGTATATAGTTATCGATATAGATGCCGAAACACCATTTTTTGGAATTTTTGTCTGTCTGTCTGTCTGTCTGTGGTTGTGCACGCATCACTCAAAAACTACTGGACAGATTTTAATGAAATTTGGTATAGAGATAACTGAGCACCCGAGTCAACATCTAGGGTACTTTTTATTACAGGAAAATATCTCATTCCCACGGGAAAATATAAAAACTGGTTAAAAAGAGAAATACGTACTACTCCGAAACGATAACCCCTAGAAACTGGAAAAATAGTATGAAGGTGTCGTAGGAAACCGGTATGAAGGGATTTTTGGAATTTCCCACGGGAACGGGAATAAACTGAATCCACGCGGGAAAACGCCGCTGGGACCCGCTATATGAAATTTGGTATGTAGGTGTCTTAAATATGTTGTAGGCAACCACTATATCTACGCGGGCAACGCCACTGGGCATCCGCTAGTTATAAAAATAAGTGTCATGTGTAGCAGTCAATAATTATATAAGTATTATTATTACGAAGCAGGTATACAACACCCGAGCTTGGCTCTCCAGTATTTTTTTTAGAGACTAAAAAATACACGTGATTTTGAGTATGGGTTAGTTTAAACATTACCTCGTATCACGAGGTATTTAAATAGTTGCTAAAACATCACTTAATATATCAATGGCCCACATTTTTCAAATTAGTAGAACCTGCTTGAAGTTTATATTAAACTAGCGGCGCCTAATAATTTCACTCGCGTCAGTCCCGTTCCAGTGGAAAAATGTTACTCCCAGAAAAGTAATAAGTATTTCCCTTGGTTAAATTTTTTTTAAGACTCACATGGTCAAGTCTTTTTTATTCCTTTGCACAAAAGAAACCGTAGGTAGTAGGTAACTACTTTAAATACCATAATATATGGACTTTGTTTAGTTCGAGCAATTAGCCAAACCACAATCTAAAAAAACCACCATGGGTATTTGAATTCAATAAATAACTATGAAAACCATTTTTAGTTATTTATTTACTTAATGTTAAAACTTACGCCCGCGTGGATTCAGTTTATTCCCGTTCCCGTGGGAAATTCCAACAATCCCTTCATACCGGTTTCCTACGACACCTTCATACTATTTTTCCAGTTTCTAGGGGTTATCGTTTCGGAGTAGTACGTATTTCTCTTTTTAACCAGTTTTTATATTTTCCCGTGGGAATGAGATATTTTCCTGGAATAAAAAGTGCCCTAGATGTTGACCCGGGTACTCAGTTATCTCTATACCAAATTTCATTAAAATCCGTCCAGTAGTTTTTGAGTGATGCGTGCACAACCACAGACAGACAGACAGACAGACAAAAATTCCAAAAAATGGTGTTTCGGCATCTATATCGATAACTATATACACTACCGTTAAAATTTTCAAAAATATTTAATGTACAGACACGGCCCCGTAAGAGTTTTATTATATGTATACATATAGAAAATCAGATGAACAACTCTTTTTTATTCCTCTGCACAAAAGAAACTGTGGGTAGTAGGTAACTACTTTATACTATAATATATGGACTTTGTTTAGTTCGACCAATTAGCCAAACCACAATCTAGAAAAAACCACCATGGGTATAATAATTCAATAAAAAACCATGTTAACTATTTTTAGTTATTTATTTACTTAATGTTAAAACTTACGAATAAACAACCGGAGTGCAAATTTCAATAAATACCTACTATTTGATGTCATATCATACTTACTTTGACCATCAAATTTCAGTGCTCGAATATTTTTCCTTTTTAACATAAAATGTATGGTCACCCTCTTCAATTGTACAGATAAAGGTACCGAATGTGTTTATATTAAATTCCTTTACAGATACTGCATGGATCTCTATGAAATTTTGCACACTTATTATTCGATAGATAATAAATCGTTGTGTAAGTTTCTGTTTCGCTAGCTTGTTTGATTCCAAAGATGTAATGAGTGAGGTTAGCTGTCACTTCGGAGCTTCCGACCTGAATTATTCGTAAACTGTAGAACTACATAAAAAACGGGCTCCATAAGAATTCCTAAATCGAGAACTACAAAAATTTTCTCAAACAACATACTATGCTAGGATGCTTCGTTGCAGAGAAAACACTGGGCTACACCGTTCTGATTGTTTTTAGAAAGAGTGCAAAATTCTATTAAACCGTAGAACTACATAAAAAACTAGCTCCATACGAATTCCTAAATCGAGAACTACAGAAACTTACTCAAACAACATACTATGCTAGGATGCTTCGTTTCAGAGAAAACACTGGGCTACAGGGACCTGATTGTCACGCACTTCAAACGTGAATTACTGTCAAAATATCGAACTACGAATTATATTCTTTGTTTTTCTGTCTACTACCTAAATATAACAGTAACTTTGTCTAAGAGCAAA
Organism: Ethmia dodecea; assembly: GCA_963855545.1. Classification (NCBI taxonomy): domain Eukaryota; kingdom Metazoa; phylum Arthropoda; class Insecta; order Lepidoptera; family Depressariidae; genus Ethmia; species Ethmia dodecea. The sequence continues at coordinate 7,157,533 of OY979443.1, forward strand.
CGTCCGTTACTGCCCTAATTACTGAGATCTCGGGGCCACACCGACCTGATGATTTCTAGCTTTCAGGTCGAATAACTCCAGAACTATAGAACTACAAATTCAAAGAGATGTGTTTTTGGCTACTACATTTCCACTACAATAATTTAGGCCACTCGCCAGCTCTGTAGCTCCGGGGCTCCAAGGTTCTGATGTCAATATAAAATCTATACATATAATAAAACTCTAACGGGGCCGTGTCTGTACATTAAATATTTTTTGAAAATTTTGACGGTAGTGTATATAGTTATTTATTTTATTATTATTTTATTTTATCGATATAGATACCGAAACACCAATTTTTGGAATTTTTGTTTGTCTGTCTGTCTGGTTGTGCACGCATCACTCAAAAACTACTGGACGGATTTTGATGAAATTTGGTATGGAGATAACTGAGTACCCGGGTCAACATCTAGGGTACTTTTTATTCCAGGAAAATATCTCATTCCCACGGGAAAATAAAAAAACTGGTTAAAAAGAGCAATACGTAGTCAACAAAGTTGTTAGGGTTACATGGCCGCATGGCCAGTAACTAAGAATTCATTTTTCTGAAGAAGTCATAAATAAATCTTATTGATTAATGTTTATTTCGAAAGGTATCTTTGATCCCTATAATTTACCAAAAAATACTATAAATACATTTAAGGCTTTAAGAGAAAAGTGAATCTTAATTTTTGGCCATTTAACACTAACAACTTTGTTGACTGTACTACTCCGAAACGATAACACCTAGAAACTTGAAAAATGGTATGAAGGTGTCTGATAATATGTCATAGGAAATCGGTATGAAGGGATTTTTGGAAATTCCCACGGGAACGGGAATAAACTAAATCCAAGCGGGAAAACGCCGCTGTGCACCCGCTATTTGAAATATGGTATGTAGGTGTCTTAAGTATGTCGTAGGCAACCACTATGAAGGGATTTTCGGAATTTCCCACGGGAACGGGAATAAACTAAATCCAAGCGGGAAAACGCCGCTGGCCACCCGCTATTTGAAATATGGTATGTAGGTGTCTTAAATATGTCGTAGGCAACCACTATGAAAGGATTTTCGGAAATTCCCACGGGAACGGCAATAAACGGAATCCGCGCGGGCAACGCCGCTGGGCATCCGCTAGTGTTTAAATAAAAACTAAATTTAGGCCAGTCCAGTAGATATTGAGTGACACGATTTCGTTTTAAAAAAAATCACTTTCCTGTACTATGGTAAAAATCTTAATTTTATCCTCAATAATAAGCAAACAAATTGAGCGCAAGAATGACTTCATTGCATTTTGAGGAAATAAAAAATATGAGCTAGGAGCGTTCAATCAGAATCGGTTTGTATAGGCCAAGGCTAATGACTCATACTAGAGGTATAACTATAGGGTAGTGGGCATTATTCTCACAGATAAAAACTTTACCGGCGATACCAATTACATGCTATTGCAGATGACGCAATCATTGAAAATTGTATGTGCCATACAATTGTTTTGATGAATCCAGGTACTAACAATATTTACAACGTGATCAAGATTTTGCTGCAACCATCTAACTTCCAACAAGCAATTGAATTGATAACATCCCGTTATCGGAAAATGGAATCTCTTAGTCTTAGCGTATCAGTAAGAGATAGGATATTTCTACTGATACCCAATTCATTGCTTTGTCACAAACTCATAATAAAATTCAGTGAAATGCACCATGAATGCACCCCAAGCAAATAAAGGATTCATTGGCTTAGTTGGCGTTCGCTTAATTGTAGTAGGCACTACTATTTAAGATTTAGGCGAAGAACGTCCCATTCGCAAAACGACCCACCGAAAAAAAATGTCCTATTCGCGAAACGTCCTATTCGTCCTACTCTATTTTATTTCTGAGAAAGAGTAGGACGAATAGGACGTTTCGCGAATAGGACATTTTTTTTCGGTGGGACGTTTTGCGAATGGGACGTTCTGCGCCTAAACCCTATTTAAGAACTACATGTCAGTGACCAGAATTCTTTAGTGCTGCGTCAATTTTACTTGGTCGCTAAGGTTAAAGTCGAACGCTAATCTTAATCTATTCGAATAATCTTTACGTTTTACAAAGTCTAAAAGGCCGTGGCTAATTTAATTTAATTCTCAGTTTAATTTTTAATGTCAATGTAAGTAAGTATTTTGAATAATTGGATGCAGAATATATTCATACCGCCTTAAGTTTCGTCAGCGATGGCCCCGAAAGGAGATTTAAATAAAAATTACGAAAACCATTACAAAGCACACAGTGCTGTACAAAGGGGGTAAATATTATTTGTGGAGTATAATGGCTGACTGGTCACAGGCCATTAGTGGCATTGTTCCGCGTAATTCCGCCGAAATCCGCGCGTTGCGTCACTAACTTAGACGGACACCTCGTTAGTGCAACGACAGTTCCAGTTGCACGTATTTTTACCTCACTACTTAAACGAAGGCTCCTCTACATAGACCAGGGGCCTTATTGTCTATTTATAATTGTAATCGTAATAGTCTTTATTTCACATTTGTTACGCGATCAGTGCTTGCTCTTCGTTCACACACTTCGGTCACAGTCAATGGACTGTATTTACAGATGTACGGAAGAAGCAACGTATGTCACAATGAAGACTATTGCGATTACAATTATTAATAGACAATAAGACCCCAGTATTTATTCAGATTCAATAGGTACTGAGAAGATAATTTATTCCTCTTTCCTTGTTTCTGGGATACTGCATCGCGAAGCCGTATCAGCCCTAGAAGCGAAACAAATTTATTTCATTTATGCATTTTCGGCCTAAAACTTATGTCAATCCCATATGGGTACTAGTCACTAACAGGTCAAACTTCTTATAATGTTTTCCCGTTCCGACTCATTGCCATCAAGGGATTTTTTTTACGTAATACAAAGTGATAGCCCGGACGGTTAAAGAGCCGGCCGAAAATCAGTGAGGCTCGGGTTCGGATCCTGGCATGTACCAATGAGTTTTTCAAAAACTTACGTACATATTTATCACTAGCTCGACGGTGAAGGAAAACATCGTGAGGAAACCCGCAGGTCTCAGAATTAATTCTGAGATATGTGTAAACAGACCCGGTCCGGCGATGGGCTCACCACCTATCACGTTTAGGGGTCCAATATATCTCGTGAAATGTGGGTATATCCAGTAAAGGAATACCTCTGCCTACCCCCTCGGGGATAAAAAAAGGCGTGAGATTATATTTATATTTATTTTTACAAAGTCTAAGCTTACAGATGACTACATTTCTTAAGATTTAGCTATACCTACCAATGTCACCAAGGCACGAGTTAAATCCATCTTAATGGGAAACTAAACAAAAATTGTGGTGATGTAGTGTTACTGCATTTACATCAAATCGCGATTAAGGTTTTTTGAACTATGATTGGCTAAATAATGTGCAAATTTTAAATGGTGTACCTACTAAAACACATTTTATATAATAAAAAAGTAAGTTTTTCACGAATTATTAAGTAATATAGTAAGAGGTTATATTTCTTATTTATCTTGATGTTTCCGTGAAACTCGACATAACAAGCTTATTTCACTTAACTGAGTTTTTTTTTTTTGCAAATGGCTTCGTTATGTAAGCATTCGAGTAACAAAATAGCTTCCCAATGGTGTATAATAAAGAAGTAGGTACTTGCGCGGTCGATGCACACTTAAATTTCTCGTTCCGTAATTATTGTAAACTAGCGGTTCTGCGCGATTTTAACCGCGTAGTTCCCGTTCCCGTGAGAAATTCGGGGAGAAAATATAGCCTACGTTACTATAGGATATTATAGCTTTCCATTGGTTAAAGAATTTTTTAAATCGGTCCAGGAGTTTTTTCTTTACAAACATATAAAAATACAAATTTTGTCCTCTTTCAAATATTAGTGTAGATGGAAATATTGTAAGTATTTCCTTTGAAATCTCAGTCTGCCAGTAGTTGTCAGCGTGCGACTCTTAAAACATGCGGTTTGCATGTAGACTATATTATCTGATCTAAAGGACTTTTAGCCTTTGTTTACATTATATTATTTTAAAATACCTTCCGCTTATATTAGTGATAGGTACGAAATTGGCTGAAATAAAGTCCGTAATTCTAAGCCATTATAATTATACAAGAGAACCGATTGCACATTGTAGTGGTATAATAGTTACAACAATTTCGGGCCAATTTTATTACAGACGTAGGTGGTTATAACTATTTATGACCACTATTCACTGGACAGTTTTGGGCCAATTTAACTGCCGGGATCACGTGGGTATAAATGGTCGTTTGACGAAGGTCAACGACGTAGGTACCTTGCCAGGGTCTTAAGGTCTTTCTTTAGTATTTATACCATTACCATCTTTTGCAACTGTTCCGTTTCGTTCATATTATAACAGACTAGCTGTTGCCCGCGACTCTGTCCGCGCGAAGTGCAGGATGAAAAGTAGCCTATGTCGTTCCTCAAGAATTAAGCTATCTTCCCGACAACAGAGTTACTTTCGCATTTATAATATTATTAGGGATCAATGAGTATGAAGCACCTACGTCAGCAGTATCAAGTCCAGTCCGCTAGACGTCATGTACTTACCTGATTCTGAACTGTAGATGTGAGGAGCTGTCTTTGAAGTTCGACGGGATTACTCTCGAGGAGAATCGCCGCGACCTTCTTGGAGTCCGGTGTGGAGACGAGGGGCGGCCGCGACGGGGTGTCGAGCACGCGGTCGAGCCGCCCGAGCGGCGTGTGGGGAGCGGGTGAGGCGCGCGCCGTAGCCGCCGCCTCCAGCTGCGCCGCTCGTGCCAACAGCGCGTCCCGCTCGCACCGCAGCCGCCGAACGTCCGTGCAGTCCCCGCAGTCTTCCAGCGCCCGCGCGAACGACTCCTCCGCCGTCTCGGAGTGTCGCTCGTCGAGTTCGCCGCGCAGGAGCTCTGCCTCGTCGCGTAACCGGACTCCTTTCCGCTGGATGACGTCGAGCAGAGCCCAGAGCTCGTCCTCGAGCGGGCGAGTGCGGGAGGCGGAGGCGGACGCGGAAGCGGAGGAGTGCGCGTCTTTCCCGCATGAGGTTTCGGTGCTGAAGCCGGAATCCTGGACGGAGGGCTGGGGCTTCGCGCGCGCGGAATCCCCGCCGGCGAGCTTCCGGCGTACGCGCACGCCCGGCTCCCAGTCCTGCCGAGTGCCGCTCGCCGGCGTCGACGGCGCCATCTTGGAGCGCAGGTTCGGGAATGTCTCGATGACGAGGTCACGAAATTCGAGTAGAGCTCCGACCTCATTCTGGAGTTCCTGCATCAAGGTTGCCATATTAAATCGTATTCTTGCGGTACTCTTTTATTCGTATAATGATTATCTTTATTTGGCCGTTAACTAGATAGCTTTGTAGGTTCGGTCCGAATAATATCACGGTCTAAAGGTGTTTGACCCATCCACTATTTAGCACACGAGTGAGTGTACGTCCATCAGAGTTTAACGAGAATTCATTTGTATGCGTTGCTTAAAGTTTGAATGCTAGCATTCGTCAAGCTCGTTTAATTTCAATGACTATCAGAGGAATTGCTACCAATCGAACAAATTGGCCGTTAGCACTAAGAGTCGGCGCAACATTTAAGCGACGCTAATGTCGTGTGAGTGTCTTAACACACGCTAATGCTCGTTGCTCAACGATTAGCGTTAAACGTACAACGCAGGTTTGTATATAACCGAGATGTGCGATGTTGCCATTATTTTTAAATTTAACAATAACCATGTTTTTGCGCACAGTGGAGCTACTATTTTATTTTTTAGTGCCAAGCTGTGAATATTTGTTCCGACAGGTATAAAGATAGAATGCACTGTAAGTCAGCAAGCTATGTATCGTTCTTCTCACATGTTTTATCTATAGTGAAAATGCCGTTTTGTAAAGTGCATTTCAAGAAAACAGATTTATTACTAACAGTTTCTTAATTGTGTCGGGATTAAACATTAAATCCAGCAAATTGGGTGTAGGTTAGATGTTAGAGAAAATATTCGATACAAAAATTTATAAACAACTACATATAAGGAATTAAACTTATCTGAGCATCGAATCGGGCAACATATGGCTCGTACTCTTTTGTAGCTTATGCATTTTATTGAATCGAAAGCTTTTGGAACGTAGTTCCTTATCGCGCATAAGCATAAGAATTTAAATTTATACCGAATGGTTGTCGGTAATTTACGCCTTGTCTTTCTATTTCGCATTGAACAGTGTGGTGTCGCGACGATTATTTTTGGAACGTAGTTCCTTATCGCGTGTTGCGAAAGGGGGCTAGACGGAAAAAAATAAGACCAAAAGTTGTAACGACCGACACTTTTTGCTATAGTTGAAGCTCCATGATAAATCTAATAATGATGATGATGGAACTTCGTTCCATCCGGTTGTCCCTTGACACCTCTCAAGTATTTTTTTTGTATAGTACTTAGTTAATATCATAAAAATTATACATGCGTACAAGGCAGCACAGGGATGACATCATTCCAGCAGCGCTACAAGCTTCTCCTCATATCTTCGAAAGTAAATTTAACATTCTCATTTCAATCGTACATAGTTGCGTTCTAAAATTCAAGAGCGTGGCGCTGCTAGAATGACAGATATTTACAAGAACTCCTTTCAAATGTGACATTATGTATCGAAAAACACCTCACCCCACGAAACACGTACCTGTAGAGCGACGAGGGACTTAGCCTGCTCCGAGATGAGGTAGTGGAAGGGTCCGGGCGGTGAGCGCAGTTGGAGGCACTCCATGCCCGACCCGCCCGACCCGCCGCTGGCACTGTCCCCACCGCCCGTCTGCAACAAATTAACATTGCAGGTAAAGAAACAAAGAAAAATATCTATCAATAAAACTTAAACTATTACAAACTTACTTAAATATATAACATAACCAAAAAACAACCGAGTTTAGGAGTTCCCTCAATTGCTGAGGAATCCTATCATCAGAACTGGATTTTGATAAAAGAGCCTGATCAATCTGAAACTTGAACATACATAACTCCCCATGATGAGAGTAAATAAGCTATTTGTAAATCATTTTCATTAGATGAAATTACTTATATTATTCAAATCAATGATTTTAATTACGATGAAATATTACACTTGCTACTGTAGATAAAATGTGAAATATAAAAAGTGCGACGAAATTGTCACAATTTGCGATTTCATAAGTAGCAGCCTAGGTGGTGGAGAGTAGCAGTTGAAACGTATGAAAATTTATTTCATAGGAATGTTCATATGCTACCTTTGAAATGATCCATCTCTAAAGGGTTGATCATGAGGGAAATTTCTGTCTAGTTACCTATCGTCCGTTCATTCATCGACCAAAAGTAGCAGGGTAATAAAATAGGGTGTCGTGTTTATAAATAGTAAGTCACTATCATCAATATTTATGACATCAAGACTGAGTAACCCAGCCTAGATTCTAACGAGCGCTGTTAATGTTAGGTACATACATCCTGTAAACTTTGCCCTGACAATTCAGTTCTAAGAATAAAAATAACAAGTTTTTCCTGTTATGATCATTGTTTGTGCTCCAGGTGCGCGTGATAGAAAAGTTTGTCAAGGCATTCTGCAATGAATTACTCTTTATGAATACTTATAAGTACTTATTTGTAGTTTGCATAGCTATTTCATGCGAAGCAGTTATAGATTGCCTCATTTATTACACTAAGTATAAGTTTTCAAGATGTGTGTCAATAAACGTATTGTCTCTATCGTAACCAAAGAGAGCATTTTCTGAATTAGAACGCCGATAAATATCCATCAACACTATCATCGTTCTCAAGCCCGTTACTTGGGGTTAACACAGTATGTATATCCATGCTGCAAAATGTTTGGTACCATTTTTTTTACAATTTGCCGCCAGACATCCTTAGAATTGTTATTGTTGGTAGTTAACCCGCCACCATTCGGGTATCAGAGCTCAAGGTGGCAAGCGCCAAGTTCAAATGGTAAGTCGTCTCTGACACCCACGAGTTGGTGATCTGTGATTGTATTCACAAACCCTAAACACAGTAGCGGATCCGGAGGGGGGCTCAAGGCCAAAATCAGAGGCCACCCCTGAGAAATCGCAAATTAAACTTGATATTATTCTACTTTTCTAGTACTATACCTTTAGTACAATTTTCATCACTTACCGTTAATTAATCCATTTTATGCTATGTTTTCAAAGTTAAATTTTCAATTAAAAGTCGAACTCATTGAACAATTTGTAAAAAGTTATCAGAAGAGAAAAACAAACAAAATTTTGTGAGATCTTCTGTGTTTACTTTGCTAAAGTCAGCTGTGTCAAGCCACTCCCAAACAAAATCCTGGATCCACCCCACCCCTGCCACACAGTGTGTTCGTCCACCACCCCAGTACCATTATCGAGAGTAGCTCGTTCTACAAATAGCCGTACTTAGGTATGTCAACCTACAAGTATCCAAAATAGTGTCGCCGAGCGCCCAGCGTAAAATTGCGGCACGGTCGACCGCGCGGAGGGACAGCGCTCTTCCTTCGACTATTGTGTGGTTCTTGCAAGACCGTTGCCTAACCGGTAACCACCTTTATAATGCCGTAACTTCCAACCAAATATTACTGTACTATTGTCCGTGGAAGAACATTTGCTTGCGTTCTTACTTTAGAATAATTCTTTTGTATATGACGAGGAAGGATGATGTCATGAATAGAGTTACTGTGATTTTGCGTATTCGATGAACTGCCTCTTAAGTATCTGAATGAATTTTGAATCAATAGCTGTACTGACTTATCAATCTGCTTCCTACTTTCAGAAACGATTACTAACTCGGGCATCATTACCATATATTAATAGGTAACCTAAGCATGACACACAACTTAGTATTGACATCATACTTTCACGCAACTGAATCCATATAGGATTCAGCTTTAGTATGATGCATATAGTCTTTGACAGAAAAGGAGAATGGAGAATGACTGACACAACTTGCATGATGCAGATTGATTATATGAGTGTACCTAGTATATTTTTTCAGTCTTTTGATAAAATGGGTTTTGTGTAGTTACGCACTTAAAATGATTATGATGAATAGATAATACTTATGATGAATAGTTATTACTTAAGATAGTCTGAGGCCATTTTCAGATCAACATGTTTCTTTGTACTTTCCATCTATTGATTTTTGTATGACCCTTTCAAAATAAGGTCACAACTGAAAATTCTGGAATGCAAATGTCCAGTGTTGCACTGACATTCTGCGTAAGTCGTTCAGTGGTATGATCTAGTGTATGCAGTACAGTGATAGCGTATCGTGTCCACGCCTCGTTACCTGCGAACCGTTACAGTTTTTGAGTTGCTGCGGAATGCAATACGTGAGTGGCATTCGTGCATCGTGCTCACTGTACTGTAAATTTTGATTCAGAATGTTTTGAATTCAAATTCACGACGACTTAGTGTACGCAATTCTACATTGACACCACCTACTACCTATCTACACTAATATTATCAAGATACACATAGGATTAAATTTAAAAACTAAACTAATGTGACCTTAAACGTATAAAGAGGAAATATATATTAATAATCTATATCTATAATGATATTATGAAAGAAAAAATAAACTCAAAAACTACTGGACCGATTTTAAAAATTCTTTCACCAATGGAAAGCTAGAACATACCTGAATAAAATAGGCTATATTGTATTCAGCAGCAGCGATAGCCCTGACGGTTATAGAGCCGGCCGAAAATCAGTGAGGCTCGGGTTCGAATCCTGGCATGTACCAATGAGTTTTTCAAAACTTAGGTACATATTTATCACTAGCTCGACGGTGAAGGAAGACATCGTGAGGAAACCCGCAGGTCTTAGAATTAATTCTGAGACATGTGTAAATAGACCCGGTCCGGCGATGGGCTCACCACCTATCACGTTTAGGGGTCCAATGTATCTCGTGAAATGTGGGTATATCCAGTAATGGAATACCTCTGCCTACCCCCTCGAGGATGAAAGGCGTGAGATTATATTATTATTATTATATTGTATTCCCACGGGAACAGGAACAGGGTGGGTGAAACCTCGCAGAACAGCTATAGTTACATAATATCTAATACGAGTAGGTATATTGCTGGTTGACAGAATCTGTGTTCATTTTATAATGCTATAGTAGCGAGTGACTAACAGTGATCCCGTGGGAATTTTTACAAATATCCTACAGTAACGCTCATTTAGGTACGTCATTTAAGGAACATTTGTGTAATAGCATAAAATCATGCTTATAGACCCAGCGGTTTAGTCCGTGCGTTGATCGATCATTCAGTCAGCCAATCATCTGGGCAATATAGAGAAGATAGACTAACTAATAGTCAGATCCCCTTTTCACTTTTATGGGGGAAATTCCAAATTTTTTGTTGTTGTGACGTTGTAATAAGATAGAAAAAAAAAATCCATGTCAAGTTATAAAGTGGCAAATCTGCGATCAGAAAGGTAAATCACAGCCTGTCAATCTGATATATAGGTAGGTAGCCATTGATATAACAGGCCCATAATGCATTTAACGGTAGCAATACAGCTATTTAGCACCACCTTCCTGGTACGAATTGAAATTGCAAGTTACACAATATAATAGGCCGAATGGATTAATTTTGAAACCAAACGTTTAAGTGTACACTGGTTGGTAGTCGCAAGAGTACGGAATCCAACGCCATTAGTGGCACGACTGAGCTATAACGTTTAAGATTAGCTTCGGAAAATCGATGGATATTTCACTTTCAATCTCTTAATTCATCGAGATTGCCAGCCATTGCCGCTCCGATAAACCGTTGCTATCAAAAGATAATCAAGACATTATTTTCTATTAAATTAAGAGTTAATGCGGTTTTGTAAACAGTTTCGATAAAAACAAAATTAGGTTCATAAAGGTTTATAAATAAAATTACACTAATCGCTAGGTTAGACTCTAACCTAATGTTCAAGATCAAGTTATTCTCCAACCGTTAGAGAATAATTTGATATTTTTTAACGTTATGTATATTCTTATCGAAGTTAATAGTATACATAGTAGTTTTTCTAAACAGCGGCACCTTTGTTCCGATTTTCGTAACAAAGTCGGTGTGTACGTACCTACAGATCCAAGGACCATTTTTTTGCAGTTGATTGATCGTTTTACATTGATCAAACTGACCAATTAAACATTCCTTACGCTTGATTTCGATTACGATATACGTAATTTCAAACGTGTCGACTCGACCTCACGTTTTCTTAAAAAAAATGTGCTCATGTAGATAGCTAAAGAACAAGCCGTATATAAGTTTCTTATAATGCTGGATAATAATAATAAACAGCAGTAATAATTAGGTGAAAGAGCCCGCTTCTCATGCATGAGGAGTTTTTCAAAAACTCGCGAACATATTTATCACTACTTCGACTATAAAGACCTGCAAACGTGAAAATTGGTTTGGATAGGTTTTTATTCGGTTTTTGGAAATTCCTACTGGAATAAACAACGGGTTATAGACGGACAAAGCCGCTGGGCGCTTGTTAGCGGGAAATATTCAAAATCAATCTAGAACCCTCAAAAAATTGCCTAGCTAGACAGTCTCGTCTTTTCCAAAATTCAAGCAATGCTAAGTTGAGTGTATTGGCGCCAATATGAATAAAATACATGTTAAAAAACCATCGATAGAACAGTTACGGTATTTAGGAAAGCTGTCAACAAATGTACAAGCGATAACGATGTCGATAAGAACGATAGAAAAATGTCGATGTCACTGCCCGAGTGCTGATAAGCTGCGGTATCGTTCGATTTCAAGATATTGCGCGCCTATACAGCGTTGCTCCATATACATCCATTATTATTGTACATTTTGATTACTGTTACAAAAGACTGGTTGTCTGGCAGCAATCGATTCTTGGAAAGAAAACGTATTTGCTAATGGTTTAAGAAAAGTTCTATTTTCAACTAGCAGGAATTTACAAGAAAAAAGTCAAGTCTCTTGTTGTCATAGTTTCGGAGTATTTCTCCTATATAATTACTACTTACCCGTTCCACTCACAAAATTTCAGAAAAAGTTTAGTAGTTTCAGAGATAATCTGCTACATATTAATAACTTTATACCAATAATAAAACCGATGAAATACCAAAATTTATGTGATAAATTACTATTTATAGGATGCCTAATCATCATATATAACCATTTTTAGACCCGAAGCGGCTCAACGGACTTCAAGTTTTCACAGATTTTTCTTTAAATTTTCATACTTATGTTACATTTTGATATCTTGCAGGGTTCACAAGTTAAAACCAAAGCAAAGCGAAGGCGGGTGGCTAGCTTGTAATATTAGTATAGAATAGAAGTGAAGATATCTGCTGTGGGCGATGTGTCTTCCTTCACTAGGAGAAAGTACGAAAAACGACAATAACTTGTTACCACCAATTAGCGTAGAGAACCAAACAAAGCGTGTTTGGATTTCGCGAATTTGGAACACTTGTTCTGTAAGAAAGCCTTTTTGTTCGATAATGGTCGGTTATTAACGAAAACACCGCCTACGGCCGCGGCGTTTCCGCGAGAAAGCGCGCCGCAATTACCACCGGTCTACCGTCTGTTGACAAACACTGTCAAACGATACTACGCTCCATTCCAATAGAGTATTAAATTGCATTGAATGTACAATAATGTGAGGAAACCAGAATTCCAGAATGCATTTTTTTACTGCTTGTCACGTTTAGGGCTCCAAAACATATCGTGGATAAAAGTGGGTATTTTCAAGAATGGAATACCTCTGCATACCCTTTCAGGTATAAAAGGCAAACGGTAGGTATTTCCTCAGGTATAAAATAAGCAAGATGGTATGTCTAATCAAGTAATCTGCAAAATGCACTAACTACAACGTCGACTAGTAGCAAAATGCCAAGCGTAAATATAGAAGTTTCCTTTGACAAACGCAGTACGTACCTATCTTTCTTATTAAAAAGGACCACCTACTACTAAAATTAGATAATCGTCTTTTAGGCTTAGTCGGGTAACCCATGAGACTCCGGAGATGAAGACAAATCTAACGACACCTCGTATTTCAAAATAAATAAAACCTTAAGGCTAAAGGTGGTGCTAACGAAATAGCATACTTACATATACCGTAAAAACATTACCATCCTTATGGTGCAAAAGAGTAAAAAAACAAAACATGTAAATAGCAGACTGGTTGTTATTTATGTTATGAATTCATAACTTCATTACCACTTCTGTACAACATGTAACAGATGAATGTAACACGACTAGGTACCTACATAGTATAATATGTATAAGCTAATGGATCTTGACTCAACGCAGCTAGAAAAAATACTGAAATATGCTTCGAATAAGAAAATGGATATTTTGAAATTTGTAAACAAATGACGTCGATTGGAACGAAGTTAAACAGCCGTTGACAGCGGCAGTACCCCCAATTTCTCAATTTCACTTTCTTCACCGATACGTCAACGCAAGGCCGCGTCACAAGCCGCCTCTTGGTATTATGAACACTAGTTATTATAATAGTAATAATTTACAAATGCGACATGGTATTAGGCCTCGTGCATTTCGTGTGATTAGCCGGAACTGACGCTACTGGCGGGCGTCGATTGTTTATTTTCTCCGAGACGTAACAATATGTAAATTGTACGTACACGTAGAAATCCTTAATGGCACTTTCATAAGAGTAATGATGAGTGTGCACGCTGTTATTATGCCTCACACTTCAGATGTTTGAATGCGGAGATTAGAATAAAAATCGAGTGGCAAAAAGCTGCAGTTTGCGCACTTTCAGATAAGCTATGACGCTTTCTAATCCGGCTACGCCCACGATTTATTTCTTTAAAAGACACCAACAACATGACTCCATTTTTTTTTGGCTGCGTGCTATATTAACTAAAGAATGAGAGTAAAATAATTAAAGTATAATAATGTAAAAATAAATAGGTATTTAACCAAAGTAAATTAATCAGGATAAGGAAAGTGTTCCATAAATCTCACGGGTAATTAAAAACGATTTTAGATTTTATTGCAAGCGGCAAAGTGCGGGGGGTCTCCCTAATCATAAATCATCAAAAGTCGTGTAAGAAAACCAACATAACCATTAACAATCCATCTAACAGCACAATGATTACAAAAGTGTTAAATCAATGCGTCAAGTCGTCGTGGCCATCGTGGCAGTTGATTCAAGTTGATCCGATAACAATGATTGATATATCACGTAAGCGCGGTGAAGGGATACAAAATACATTGCTTTTATTGCATCAACAGAGGTCACGTTCAATGTTTAACCTTTCTATACAAAATAGTAGTATCAGGTTGTTTCATAACAGAATGAGCGTTCTTTCAAATTTATCGAGTTTACGATCTACTGATTTCTGTATAGTGTTCTATGATTATAATTACAAGAAAACCTATAAACATTGAGTTCCTTTTGTTGCACTGTTGTGATCTTCTATTTGATTTGAGCTTCATTTATCTATTTTTAGTCTTTTTCTATATCTATATCTACTCTGACCAGATTTGTTTGTGTTTCCTTCATAATTCTACTTCCTGTTACAGTCATTATACCTATCTTATTGCACACTATACAATGTATTGTATAGTTAGTTCGGTCTATCGCAATAATTTATGCTCGCCAAACTAGTAATTACTTTTGTTTCATTTAAAAACGTCTATTTTACACTACAAATTCGTTTACCGTTAACATATTTGTAGACTATAGACCCTTCGAACAAACAATAGGTATTCCATTCTATGTTGAATCATTGATGGATGGCCCTTGAAAATGCCTTCCAAAGTTCTACAGAACACTGAAATGTTAATATCTCTGGCTTAGATTAATGGTAGTCCCAAATGTATCGTGTACCGAACTGTTGTTCGTTGAGTTACCGTTACGCTATTTATTTAGTTTTGTAGTTACTTTTGTCCAAGCGTGATCTGCACAGAGTACTTATAATTACGTAGCGGTAATATCTACTGTGAATCGGGACAAGGATGTTCGACAATGGTTAGGGAAATTATTATTGAATCCGGTCTTTTTGCCTTTAGTCATTCATTAATTTACTTCCTACGGACGATTCATTCGAATGCACTTAGTTAATGTTAGGAATTAAACGTCGTACATCTTTAATTTAATGTTTATAATTTATCTACTTAAGTATGTAGGTACCTACTATCTTGGAATCCTAATGTTATGTCATAACAGGCAAAGGTGACAGTCTTAAATTACATTTAAACGACCCCTTTTTTTAATATCACTTCCTATATACCATACCACTAAGAAATTATTTTTTAATCTGCCCAGCGGCTGAACTAAATAAAGCTTTATATTATGGGAGATAGCTACTTTTCTTATTGCCATCGGACACAAAGTTAGTCAATGTAGAAATTCCGAACACAAATGCATCACTACTTTCTCACACTTAAAATTAACAGAGAAAGAATTAAAGCAGCTGAACACATGTCAAAGAAAACAAGAACTGTAACAGTCCAATTACGCATGAAAGGGCCATTAGCTGTGTATAAAGACATTAAACTAGTAACAAAAGAACATGTTTTCTTAGTGCCTGACGTTTGGTCACGGCATTCAGGTGATGGACGAAAGCGGGAACTAGTTAATTACTATGGTGCCACCGTAGAAGGCGCATTTAGGACTCTCTCGTAAGACAGGTCTCTATTCCTATTAATTGAAAGCTAGGTTGTTTGGTCCGAGTGATTATTCACTTACTGAAACGGTTAGCATTGAACGGTAAAATTAGAGATGTAGCTGGAATTTGGCAATTTTAATTCCAGTGTGTCCTAGATTTAGGTATAACTCGTATGCTGTAATGTTGTTTGTAAGTAAATATTGGTTGCAACTATGTTCCAGCATTTCAATTTTCAGTTATTAATGATTGCCTATAATAATAGATAATATTCAGTCGCACTTGATACCCGTATTCGTTTTCTGGAAGTACCTACTCACTTTTCAGTTGAACCTCGGTGCTGTACAAATACCTCGTAACTAATTCTGGAGACTACAGGCTTCCCCGCGTTGTATTTCATCACCGTCGAGCTAGTGATCAATCTGTATGAAATTTTTACAAAAAACTAATATTAAGCATTCTATTGTTTTTTTATTATGACATTTTTTATTGATTTTTAAGATTTTTTTAAATGATTACAATTGTATTTTTAGAATTATTCTTCATTGTAAGGTTTATGAATTTTGCATGCCAGATTCTAGTGAAATAGAGTAAAATACCTATAATTTTACTGACCATCTTGTACCAAATTTCAAGCAAAATAAAGATTATTATTATTATTAGTAAATCTCATAGGCGAGCGCAATATTTTTTGTAAATGCTCTAACGGTGATTTGCATACCTTTAGAACGACACTAAATATTACTTCAAGAGCAAAAAAAACAGGAATGTAGGTGTGGAATGTTACGTATCTACTAACTTACTATACTTACCCGCGTCTGATTGAAAAGTTTTTAGAGCAAGACAAATTACAGCCAGCACCATACAAGTTCTACTAGTTTAAATTAATCTAATTGTCTAGCATATTACTCGTCGCTGTGTAATAATATTTAATTTTAAATGTAAGTTACTAAACTTTCAGTAAGTACATTTTACTATACACACATATATTAATGATATAATATAAAAATAGAGGGAAACAAACGCAACATTAACGTGGCAAATTAGTAATGAATACAAAAGCAGTTAAGAATTAAAAAAAAACAAATAATTAATACCCTTATAAAGGGGATAAATAAAATTTATTTAGCATTATAGGTATACCTAATTTTAGTCCTGTCACGGTCGCCATTATTTTACGGAATAAATCAAATAAAAAACGTGCATTTGAGACTGATGTAATTTTTCGACAGTTTTCGAACAGATAAGAAAATTAAAAGTCAAAAACACAAAAGAGTTTTCACGACACCTAATATGACCAAGTCATGGTAAAAATGATAGACATACCTATAAAGCTCGATCTTCTTCGATATATAAAATGATAAACTGACTGACTGATTGGTGATATGTCACACACAGCCTAAACCGCTGGGTCTAGAGACTTGAAATTTTGCACATTGACAGCTTAGGTATATAGTGTAGGCATCCACTAAGAAAATATTTTTCAAAATTCTACCCCAAGGGTTTAAATGAACGTGCGCGAGCGGAGCCGCGGGTAAAAGCTATAACAAATAAAAAACGGTGCTCCACCGTTTCGCAAGTACACATATAGGGTCATACCCGATATTTAATGTGGAACAGTGCCGAACTTGGGCCATGCTTTTTTTTACTCAACTACCACGCCAGAAGGAATATAATGCATTTTCAGGTGTAACTTAGTAGATTTTTTGGCACCACCTTTAGTTTCAACAGGTTGATAGATTTTAATAAATGAGATGTCGTTAGATTGTTCTTTAAGAAATTGAAAAATTAAAAGAAAATGAAGAATTTAGAAAAATCTTTTCTTAGTGGATGCCTGGTTAGCCTTTTCTTAGGGGCAAAATTTTTAACATACTGAACCAGAATTATGTAAAAAAAATTGATTTTAAACGCTATCGGTTTTTTGGTGTTAAACCCGTTGACTGTCGCAAGTTAAAATATATTTCCATTGTTTTTTACACTAGAATGCCGTGTTGTCTCACATTTAATCTGAATGAAGCTCACATACCATGATAATCTTTTATCGCTCTGTATTTACCGCAAATGCTGTACAATTATTTACGCTCTCATAGATTATTCGCGAACCTGACACATAAAACGGCTTTTGAAGATATATCGGTGGACTCGAAAACGTGTCAAACGTGTTTAGTGTCTTAGAGTAGATACAATAATACTAATGTGTCTGTGTGTGTCCCAAATGTATAACTAACTCAGCTATTAAGATTAAAAAATATATGTTTTCACCTTATAGACTTTGCGATAAAGGTGGTATTCCATTTCTCGAAATCTCCATTGCCGGACCTTAGTGTTCTAACACATGCCTTAGAATCGATTCTGGGGCCTGCTGTTTTCCTTCACCATCGAGCTAATGATAGATAAATATGTAAATAGGTACACGTAAAATGTACTCGCCCTCACCAGGGTTTCAACCCGAGCATCACGAAGTTTCTGTAACTAATAACACCTATGGATCAGATTTTTCGAAATATTTTTTTATTATTACTAGCTTTGTACCAGGCGTGGCACAGTTCAAAAAAAGGAACCTGCATGTATAGAAAGCTCGCCTTCTAGGCGGCGTATCAAGATTTAACATGTACCAGAATTTAAATTAGACCGTCAACCGCATCCAATTTCATGCTGTAGTTTTTGCGTGATGCGCCTACAAACAAACATAGGTACATTCAGAAAACACAAAAATTCTAACAATAATTGTTTTGGCTTCAATTGCTCTTATAAAGAACTCTCATGCAGGTTTTAAAAAAATCTTCTATGTAAAGAAATCGGCCAGTACAATTTTATTATTTGTATAGATAGATTATTTAGTCTCGTGCTCTTGGTAAACCTCCTACCTGCGCCCCTGTGTCATACCACGTCACGCAACCAATCAAACATCACCGTTATGCACTATTTGCCAACTCTAATCCACTAGCGTTAGAAAAAACTTCATTTTGACAGCTATAATTATTCACGCGTCATGTTCCACTTCTTTTCCTGCATAAATAATAACCACTTTCTTATGCATGCGTACTTTTTGGAGCAGTTCTCTTTGTTTATTTATATAATAACTGTTAAGTTTTGTTCGGCTAAAATAGGACTAGGCAAGATTGTTTATAGCTTTCGAATTACGGCCGATAACTTTTCTTATTAGCAATACTCCATGTTCAATGGAGGTATAGCGACCAAATTTAAAACTAATAACATCACGGAACACCAAAAAAGGACTGCGAGTAAAAGGCACTAAAAATAATTTTTTAAACATAACACTCCTAGTGTAGCCGGATGAAAATGTAGCCTACGAGACGGAGATGAAGAAGAATCTAACGATACCTTTTTATTTCAATATCCGACAAAACCATTTATGCTACAGGTCAGGTCACAAAGAAATATGCTGGCATACTTACATACATAAAAAAAGCGGCCAAGTGTGAGTCGGATCCAAACACAGAGGGCTCCATACCACCGTATACAATAAAACATGTTTCTGGGAAGGGCCCCCATAAAATGTTGTTTTATTATTTGATGTTATAGCGGCAATACATATACACACCTATTACATTTCGTTAGATACCTACAGTCTACTGACAAACAGATAGACGGACAGCTCCGCTGTCTCTGCTTAGTAATTTGGGTACGCAAACGCTAAAACATGGCTAAAACCGTTGCAATTCTGGTGCAAATCAATCAAATGAAATGTGGTGGAAAGCAAAGTCGGATAAAAATATAATTACATAATATAGACATGGGTCTATTTATATGACTACAAAGAATGAACCTCCATTATATTACACGTGTCGTCACGAAATTGGTATGTTGCAAAAAATCTAAACATTATATTCGGCCATGTGAACGTAAAAAAAGGCATAATGAAACTTTGGACGCGGAGCAAAAAAACATTCTGTAAAATGGGTACAATTTGGGCTATTAACTGGGAGGAGTCTCGCGAAAATAACTCGTGATTATAAGACAAAAAGCAGAAAATAAGTCTCTCAACTTTAACGAGTAATTTCATTAATCACCCGTACCTTGGAGGAAATAGACTACATTAGAACACAAGGCTGTTGCCTGATCATGACGACAAGTATTTGAAACTTGCTATTTAACCGGATTATGTTGCTATTATGGCCATATTAGATATGCAATAGTTTAGAGCGCGGATCTGTGCTCGCGATAAATAACGGGTTAGTGATATTCATTGATGGGTCATTTCATCAGTAGCATTAGAAAAATCATGTGAAATGAATTTTCGTACGTAGCACTCGCTTCTCTCTTTTACCTATCCGGCCACTTATGAAATCGAAAATCATGAGTTCATTGCACTTTTCAGATTTCATTTCCAGTAGCAGGTATGATTTTTCATCGTTGTTATTCTAAAATTAATAATTTCATAAAATAAAATGATTTAAGAGTGGCAATTATTCCGATCCCCCTATATTCTATTAAAAACTAGCAACCCGCCCCGGCTTCGCACGGGTGCAATGCTTATAAGATTTTTCCGCTTTTCTGTTGAAATTTTTCCTGAATTTTCTTTGCTATAAACCTCACGGAGCCCGAGACCTTTCCAACGAATGCAAAACCGTGGAAATCGGTTCGTGCGTTCTGGAGTTATAGCGTCAGGAAGGAAAACCCGACTAATTTTTATATAGTAGATTTGGACGCATGTGCATTGTGACATCTTATAGCAACATGAATTACGAAGCGTCATGTATACATAGTTAAGCCGGTCAGTGGGTTCGATTCTGCTTTACAGCGACTAAACTTATTTTAGTTTACTCCTGTCATTTTCTTTCTCATAGAAAAGAAAAGAGACGAGAGATTCCTGTCAAACTAAAATTAGTCCTGTCAACTAAGGCATTTCATAACGTATTTAGTGCTGTAAAGAAATCACGACTAAAATACAGCCTCTAAAGGGACTAAATTCGGTAGGTTATCTTCTATCCCTTTTCTTTTTTTGAGGTAAGACAAAGACAGGACTAAACTAAAATAAGTTTAGTCGCTGTAAAGCAGAATCAAACCTAAGTCTATATACTGGATGTTTTTTTTTACCGTCTGAAAAAAATATGACGTATAAGGTATCTAGAGCCGAAGTTATACACGAGATTAATTGTTAAATATAGTCATGTTTAGTGCAATTTACAAAATCTAGAAAACTACGCACAGTACTACGCGCAGCAAATGGAAGCTACGAGCCTGTTTCTTTTTAAAATACTATTTCAAATATCTCCGTGTGTATTATTGACTACAATTGAGTAATGTAGGTATATTAGTCTAAGCAAGAAAAAAATATATAAAAAAAATTCAATTTCATTTATTTGCTTATCACATGGTACTTAAGATATTACAAATAATTTAGATCAATGACACGTGACACCCTAACATTAAGTATCATTGCCAAATGAATCTATGACACTTACCTATCACACCACATTTTTTTCCAGACGGTAAAAAAAGTCACCTTGTATATATTCCATACCCACAGAAACTAAATGAGTAATGTAAGATATAATATGTGTAAAACTTACATATTTAAAAAAAAATTATAGTTTCGCTGAAGATTTACCTCTGAGGAGGTTGGCCGGGATATTCCATTTAGGAACATACCCACTTTTCAGGGGTATTCTCGGACGCCTAAACTTAGACCATCGCCGGGCCAGGGTGCTGCTGCTGATACACATCATGTTTTCTTTTACCTTCTAGCTTGTGATGAGTAATATGTCGCAAACAAGTATGATTATGAAAAATCCATTCCTAAATCCCCTTCCCAGGAAACAAACCCAGCCTTCATGCATGAGAAGCGGGAATACGCATATGCTCATCATAAATGTGTCCTTATTTCCTAAGTGTTACACGTTTACGTTATAATGTCAGTGTATAACTAAATAAGAAATCTTTTCGACTTAAATTCCATTATTTACATCTCGTTATCAGCATTCTCGATGGAAGTCGTTATTGTATCGTTAGTTCAGATTGCTCTTCATATTTAGCATTTTTCTAATAATTATATGGTAATTCCCATCTATCGGAGAAACATCATCTCATTAGGTTATGTGAAGGTAAGTACCTAGAATTAAGTAATTCACAATATTTTATTTATTATCTTTCTCGTATTAATTATTTTTCCCTTAAACGATGAACATTCAATGTTTATTTGAAATAACATGTTTTTGTTTAATTTACGCATATTCATTCGTCAATTATAATTTATAAATGATATGACGATCAGTGCGATGCAAGCTAAATAAAAAAGTATAACTATATGAACTGTCTACAATATACGCTCGGTTACACCTGAATAATTAATAACACAATACGTCACGTCAAACCCGTTGGTTAGTCCAGATTGCGATTACGAGAAGTAGTGGTTCCGCTTTACTAATTATAATCTATATTATAAAAGTTCATAAATTATTAAAACATCGAAAAATTTGACTGCGTGGAAAATGTAGTGAAAAGATTTAAAATATATAACTGACGTCTGGTGAAGTCGGGTAGTAAAAGTGAAATACCACTGACAATGAAACCTCCGAAACTATTACACCAAGAAACTTGAGATTTTCTAGTAGATGGTTGGAAGGTAGGTTACCTACCGTAACCTACCTTCCAACCATCTACTAGAAAGGGTTTTTCAAATTCCCATGGCATAAGGGAAAAAAGGAATAGTCATCAAGCAAGGCCTCATGTTTTCGATCATCAGAAACACTAAAAAAGAATCGTATAGTCCTTTTTTTACACAACAACTGATGTACCTTGTTACTAGTACAGAAAATGAGCGCTACTTGTATACTGAGAGAATTGCTGACAGCCGTGTATAATTTAACGAGCGCGACCAACCTGCAACCGCTATTGGCAAACGGTTGACACTTGCACAAATAAAAGCAGCGGACGGAGTTGGCTCTAATGAAGCGTTACATGCTTTCACTCTCAGAGGCGATCGTTCCATCACAGGGTTCAATTTTACAATTATAATACCTTAAACGCCATGGATTTCACTATCCGTGAGGTTGAAGAAACAACAGTTTGTGCGGCAGTGTTTTTGTAATTCAACAGAACAAAAGAAACATCTGTGAGCGAAATTATATGCATCGATCGTTGTAAGTAAAACATTAGCCGTGACAATTCACGTGAACATTTATATTTTCTATATATATATATAAATAAATACCGATTGCCACAATATAAAAATGTTTTTTTTCGAAACTCTTACAAGAACGGGATTTGCGCGGGCAACGCCGCTGGGCGCCTGCGAGTAGAATACGAATACTGGTAGCTAGTTTTTACCTGCCTTAGCCAAAGGAGTAGGTATAAACTTCTAAATCTTTTCAGTTTCTTCTACACGGTTCTTGGTGTTTTAATAACTTGGATTTAGTCCTAAAAAAATACTGAAATGAAGCCTTAAATTTAATAGGTATTTCGAAAGTTTGGCTCACAACGGCACGGAACTGAGGATTTGTATACTGCCCGCTAGATAAGTGAGGTAGATATCTCTGTATCCATTCTAGTCATAACGTACATTACATTACAAAGTACTACCAGAGAACTCTTAACGATATTATTCCTCGCGAAGGACTAGTTTCCACTGTTGCTTTTGCCCACTTTCTAATAATTGTAGTAGGGATGCGGTTGAAATATGTTATTTAAAAAATCAAAATGTGTTAATTCTATGCAAATGGCCTATAGGAGTTATAACTCCAGCGCTTCGCCATGTGTTATAGTTAAGGAGAAGAGGCGGGACAAGAAACTCTTCAACACATTAGTCTTTTCAACAATCAATACAAATAAGTTACAAGTAACATGGTTACGTTTGTAATGGAGTGCTATGCTGGAGAAAATTTATACCAAACGTAATCATCATTACTGGAATACTCATGTAACCCCATAAAGGAATTAATAATTTTAATCAAAAGTTATCTGTTTTTTAACAAAGGTGCTCGCTAACTGCATGCAACGGTAAGCATGGTTTGAGTAACCATGCTTACCGTTGTGATTATGAAACAACCTTTACCAAAACCTCTTTAAAACAAAGCGCAATTAATGCAAAAACTCTAACAATAACATTTTATTTACATTTTATGGCTTAACATTACCATAATATGTTATTAGTTAGTTCTGATTCGGGTTAATTATTTTCTAATTATAGGCCGTACAGCATGAATCTCGTTTGATGTTATGAATGGTTATGTGTACACAAATTCCGCGTTAGTGGATGCTAGCATAGAATTCGTTGGAACTGGCACGCATACGGAACGACCTGCATGCCTGGAAACTATGAAGCGTGTATGCAGCTCCGCCCAAAGTGGCATGCGTGAAAGAAACCGAAACGCAACCTATTTGAAAACTTATTGACTGAACAATCCACAATAGCGAACTAGAATAACCATAAACAAACAAATTTTCGATGGTCATCAAAATATGAGCAGAATAAATTTTAAACAACAATAAAACTTTTTTTATCGATTGTCGACTATATTTCTAGTAATAGTTAATTTCTCGTTAAAATTAAAAAAATAAGTGACTCATTAAAGTATTTTGTATGTGCACCTGGTGTGTGCTGTGCACCCCATCTAGTTAGTTTTCGTGAATCTACTTAAAACTATAACACTGACTGACTGACAATAAAACTTAATACCCTAAGGGGGTTAAATGTGGAATTAAAGTTTGTTTAAAAGTTCATTATTTTACCCAATCCTACCGGGCACACAACTATAAATAAATTGTAGGACACAATTTACACACGGTTATTCAGTCCCAAACTAGGCAGAGCCTTTGCTATGGCTACTAAACAACTTATAAACATACTTAAATAAATATTAAACACCTATAGGTACACGAAGCCAACATGCATGTTCATGCACACAAATGTTGGTCCCGAGGGGGGATCGAACCCGCGACCTCCGACTAAGAAGGCAGGGTCACTACCAACTGAGCCAACAGGCCTGTCTAAAAGTACGTACCTAGTAGCTTACTACTACTACGAGTACGTAGTAGCTTAATTAGTGACATCTTGTAGTAATATAACGGAAGATATTTTGAGGTGCCACGTCCAGTAGTATACCGCTAGTAGTTTCATGCTGTGTACATTCTATCGCATGTCGTCGATTTATTTCCTTCGACGCCTCGGTGATTGCTAAGCGTTGTTTAATACAAGAGCTATGTGTGTGTAATCTTGCAAACAACTGTCGAATACTAATGACTTTCGTCGCCCAAAGAATATATTAACGTTAATTTCCTTACACTTACGACTTAGATTAGGATCATTTATAAAATTAAATAAATACACTCACGGCTTATCCCCGAGGGGGTCGACAGAAGTATTTCATTCCTTGAAATATTCATTTTTACTAAACTTCCTTAAATTATTTATAATTCAGTTATTATACTCGTAGGTAGAGCTATGACAGCTCCAAAATGTTCAATTTTATCTTATTATTATTTTTATAATTTAAGACATTATAAAGAATATAATACGAGTAGAATGTAAACTTTTGTTTTGTTGTAAATATCTTGCCAACACCTCCACGAAACACTATGATTTCGAATTTAATATAATTTAATATATTGGGGTCCTAAAGTTAAGGATTATATTATTTTAGTTTAATTTTTGTAGAAAGACTTTCTAGAAACGGCAATTAGTTTAATCTTCTCAGTTACAGGTGTTTTTTATTTCCATTTTCTAGATTCTAATTCTTAAAATGCTCTAAGCAACCTCCTGCAGTCCGTCCTCATGTAGTCTGAACATGATCAAAACAATAATTTAAAAGGAGGCAATAGTATAATTTTGCTATCAATCATAATTATGAACCTTTAGAAAAGGCTAAAGAAAGACCATATCTATCAATCATAATTAAAATGCATAAGTCGAATCAAGTGATGACTGATTCCAACAAACGTAACATGTAGCAATTATATTGTTTGTTAGCAATTCATTAATCATTTAGATTTACTGTTAGAGACCAGAATCCATAGTAGCCATAACAAACCAAGTATTAGTGCGCGTCTTAGTTTCAATATTCCTTTTGATCGTAGGTACTAATTAAAAAAAACTATTCTGCTCAACCTTTAACAACCATAGTAATGAAAACTTAGATTTGTTGTTCTACTTTCCAGCTGTCCTATTGTCTGTTTAGAACCTACCTCTCAAACCAAGAATCAGAGACACAATTGATTTTCAATTGTTACGGTGCGCATTGGAACCGCGCGGTGCTTGGCTAATAATCGTCGAAAAACTTCATTTTGATGTACGTTGATTCTTCCATACGTCTGTCATTACCGCCAGTATATGTAGCAAGCACTGATCGCGTAACAAATGTCAAATAGTCGATTACAATTTTAAATAGACAATAAGCCTCAGAGATTAAAATTTATTTATTTATCCCTATTACAGAATATGTATAAAGCAACCTCATACGTGATAGCGTGTTGGTAGCCTGCTGCTGCTTGCTTTTCATGCGTGAGACCCAGGTTCGATTACAGGTGATGGCATGTACCAATGAGTTTCCATTAGCTCAAAGACAAAGGAAAACATGAGGAAACCCTCAGGTCCCAGTATACGTTCCGAAGCATTAAAAGTTACTATATCCAGTAATGCAATACATCTGCCGATCCCTGCGGAGATAAGTATCTATTTATTTATTTATTTGTATTGACATGTCATTTTAATCTTAATATTCTCAATATAAGATAGAGGGTAGTCAATGCAATAGAAGACTTCGATCAATGGCCTTATAACTGCTCCGTCTCATCTCATCACGAATAAGTATTAAACATGGATAATTCACCTGCATCGACAAAGCAATCACGTTTCGTAAAAATCCGCTGAGTGGACGTTTAAGTTCTATGGAAAGACTGATTACTGCTATTATTTTCGTTGTTTATTTTTTACTTACAAATTGGTAACGGTATTAATATAGTGTACAACATTTTCTAGTATGGTTAAACATCCCATTGACAATTTAATGCGAAAGTTTGGATGGTTCAAGTTTGCAATGAACCCTAAATGGCTTTAGATTATATTCTGTTTGCATTGGTGTTTCGTCCCGTTTCTATTGGATATAAATGATGTTAAGACCAAGAACACTAAACCACAGAATAAGTACTACTAAACTGAGCTATAATTTGGGTAAATTGAAGTATTAAATAAGTACACATGTATAAACGGTACATAGCTATTCCATAAACTAGTGCTTTTTCTGTTACAGAAGATCATTGAACTAATAAATAGCGTGAAACTATTTAAGTGCCACCTAAATACACTATAAATTATTATGGTACGGCTGAAAAATGTCCAAAAGATACAAACTACTACTTACCAAAATTACATGAATCACTTCACATCGTATTACTGCAAAAACTGCGCAGTTCCGAAGCACTTACAAATAATGCTAATAATTTTACGTGATTAACACGAGAACTACGTTTGCTATTAGATGATTAGTTATTGATTTGTGGGATGGCCCATAAAAGGCGTCGCTCATTTCGGCCCATTGTTTTACCGCGCAGCGTGGGCGCACAATTGTTGCACTCACCATCTGTTGCATTTGAGTTGATGGATTGCTGTGTGCGAAACTAATTAATCACAATAAAACACGTACGGTAGGGCGGAAATGTCTGTTTGATTCACACAGGCTCATATTTTTGTTGGCGAATTAAGATTTTAGTTTGAACAGATCGGAAGTGTGTTTGAATGTGAGATAATATTTATTTTCATTAAGACTAGTTATATTTAAACACAGACTAGATACTTAGTAGAGCCACATGCATCGGATTAACTGACTCGGCACTACTGTCAGGCTATTACCTAATCATGATTATTATTGTAAATTATAATTATTAGTAAGACATTCATTACATTAAAAGAGCTGCCCTTAATTTTTTTGCTTGTTCTTCTCAGGGTACTGCATTTGGTACTAGCAACTAGTCGGTGAAGATATGCCACTATTTACATTTAGCCAATCTCCATAGACGAGTTTAAAGTAGCTTGTTATTAGATTATTGTAGTTCCAAAGTGTATCTTCATTTACCTATAGAAATAAATTATTTGAATTATGAATAAAACAAACCCGGTAGGCTCTCTTACTAAAGCCAGCGTTGGCAAAACCTTACCTTATACTTTGAAACATCTACAGTAATTAGTATCAACATTCATATCTATAGCCTTCATAGCAGACATCAGACAGAGCATCGTGGTCGTTTAGAAATCCATCCTGTTTGTTTTGCATTTCTGAAATTCTATATAATGGTGATGTTCTTACTAACCAATAACATTACACATCAAAAGACACTTTTCCATGAAAAACATTGCACACCTTCAAACAAAAGCGTTTCTGTGAAGCGTGGAGGGTTTCGCAAACATCTTCATTTGAGCAATCTTTCACAACGCCCAAAACGAAACGTATCAGTGACTCAAATTACACATATAAGTAGAATTATCTATATTTACAGTGTCAGCAATTATGTTAAAGTGTAATTGCTTAGAATTGATTACTCAGGTGAGTTCCGAGTAAGCCGGGCATGCAAATTGAAGGGTACTGCTTTTGATAACTGTCTGCTTACGGTACACAAACGTCGTGAGATACAAAACAGTTCCCTGTTAAGATATATTATTTTAGGAGTGGCAATTACAATAAACTTGATAGCCCTAGTGGTAGCCGAGGAAAAATTAATCGATATAATAGGGCCAAGGGCGCATCGAATCGGTTGCGATATATATTCGACTCCCTTCACCATTTATGTGTGTCAATTTGACTTGAAAGGTCTAGTTCACTGCTATAGACAATAAAAAATTTACTGTCAACGATTAAATTTGTTTGGCAAATGAATTATTCGTCACGCGTGGAATGAACGGTCGGCAAAATGTTTCGGGCATGTTTAAATTGTTATGTGTTTCAAACAGCTAACTGCATCGTAATTTTTGACCGTTCACACAGCGCAAATTCTAAATTGGCGCAATTACGCCATAATTTGAGGCCTCGTGGTTGTGCGCACTGGGGCTGCGCCAGCCAACATCCGGTGCGCTTCAACGGAACACCAACAACGAATGACCATAACTCATTTAGAGTTAAAGAGATGTCTGATACTAAATACAACAATTAAAATCATTGCAATTTATCGACTTTGCAGCACTGCGCCGTTTCTTCTGTGTCAATATTAAAATATAGCTCATAAAAATAGCTTTGTATCAGTAAAATATTTTTTAATTCGTATTAAAAGTTCCTACAAATTTACTCACTACTTTTACAAGCAACTTTACCATTCATAACATCACCAGCGGCCAGAAGCGATACAAGTGCCAAGCTTATGTTTTCCCGATCCCGTGGGAATTTGGAAAATTATTTTCGGAAATTTTGTGATAAATGGGTCAGTCAGTGGTTTCTTCTTTTATAATACTAGATGTTGCTCCCGACTCCGTCCGCGTTACGAAATAAAAAGTATCCCATGTGTTAATCCAGGTTATACTGTGTGCAAGATGTAAAGTAATTAACAGTTATATAATTTTTGCAATGGGTAGGCAAATGATTTAACAGACTGTAAAGCAGTCTTTTGCAGCAAGATTATTATAAAATATCTCAGTTGATATCGCGAAATAACACATTACTGAACAGCGCTGCTGACGATTGACATTTTCGAGACCTACCACAGCAAAAACGCCTCTTTAAAACTGCAGTAGTAAGAAGTCACAAGAATATGATTAAGGAAATAATGGATCTATAAAACTGAACAAGGAAAGTTATAAGTGCATATAATGTGTAGAAAGTACAAAGTCGCAATTCATCATTGATCACCATCAACAGAGACGTTTCCTTTCTCGCGTTGCACTAAACTAATACTCCATAATACTTAGTGCATTTGCAGATAATTCAGGATGCAATACAGGAGACTAATTGCCTATTTACAATTTTATTGGAATTAGAATCGTCTTTATTTGACATTTCTTACGCGACTGGTGCTTGCTCTACAGACACTGGAAGTAAGTACAGATGTACGTTAGAAGCAATGTACGTCAAAATGAAGCCGATTGCGATAAAGGTTGTCAATAGACAATAAGCTCCCAGATCATTAAATAGATTACTACTAGATAGAATTAGACTTGAGCGGTCAATATTATAAATGCAAAAAGAGCTCTGTCGTGTTATCCTTCTCATATCTCAACGGGTGAATAGATCTTCATGAAATTTGACAGGACGGAAGGGCATAGGCTACTTTACATCCTGGTAAAACATATAGTTACTAGAGGTCAGCAGGATATCTTAAAGGTGTATTAATTTTTTGTAACGGGTGTCGAGTCTTCTTTATACCAAGACAAAACCTTTTCTATATTTACATTCTACACCTTCTATTCTTACCAAAACAGGGCAGTTTTACAAACACCAAATTTCATACTTTCTACAAAAGACAAAGATCTACATAATATGTAGATCGTTAATTAGTTTAAATTGGTGCGGTGCGGCTCGTACGCTACTTGTATTCTATCATAACGTAATACGATCGAGGCATAGACAATTATTATTCTGTGCCATAGAGCACCGCAATGTGCGCACGGCCACATCGACCGGTGCGCAGGCGCTCAGTTCACCGTGTCGTCCGTCACGCTGCAACGAACGCGGAATGCGTATTTAGTGCATTTCTAAGCATACACTACCACCACATGTGCTATATACTTGACGTAATTGGAAAGTACAAAATTAACATTCTAGGGTTGTCCTCGTAATTGGATAGATTACTTCTCTAGGGACCAAAGTTACATTTCTCGTATTATGCAGATAGTGACTCGGTTACATGGAATTTAATTACAAAGTCAATAATAAAAGTTACTAATAATTCATGCAACAAAGTCGCTAAAACGAGCGAAAACAGGCTTTAATGCGTAGAACACAGGAAGTTGTTAACGACTAATCGGTGGACTAATTTCAAAGCACAAATTAAGGAAACGAAAGACGTAATATAGTTACCCAATAGGGAGATTGCGATCATGGTAACGCAGCATCTAGCGTGGAGCGTGGATTTGTTACAGCAGCCGTACGCACCAACAGCACACAGATAAGAGCAATTAAAATGATTGCAGTTAGCCGGTGAACGACTCAAGTGCCACCGATGAGCCATTATTTGCGCCCAACCACTGTATGAATCATTAACGTCGCATTGAACACGCCTGGCTGAAGGAAGCGTCTAGGTGGAAGACTCAACACGTAGCACTATGTTACGTTGATTGAATTTTCCAACTATCGTTTATTTTCGTTTAACCATGCCAAGCATTTTATTTTTTATTTTCCTTGGTTCTTATAAGTATATGACGTTCATTTGCCACTGTTTGTTCTGTTAAAGTCATTTTGACACTTCTCTTTTTGCCCTCTCATATTTTACCCATCGTCACATCGCGGGCCAGTGCCTTTTAAATCTGCTACTTATTTGTGCCAATCCTACGATCGTAGCTTGAATCACTGTCACTATATAACCTATGTAAGTACGAATACAAAAATTTCTAGTTCTTTTAAAATTTTTATTAGCTTTTGCCCTTGACTTCGTCCGCGTTCTGGGATAAAAAGTATAATATGTGTTCATCCGATGTGTAAGCTGTTCTGAGTAAAAAGTATATGTGTTCATCTGATGTGTAAGCTATATATCCGTTCAGTGGCATGATGATTTAGCATGAAAGAGAAACTAACATTCATCCACACAAACTTTCGCGTTTATAATATTAGTAGGATAGAGATATACAGAATGCATCCTCATGTCATTCAATATCATTTAGTATTCATCCAGTAACTAAATTGACAGTGACACTCAAAACTAAAGTAATTTGTGAGCGAATGAAGGAAGTCTCGTACATCTTCTGGCTAAGTACCCAGAAAACATAACAAAAATATAAAACGACACCAGAAGGCACACACAGAGAAGTACTTAAGATAAACTAAGTAAGTATATTGCTCTCGGCACATTGAAGTGGGTCGGGCGTCGGCAACTTCTTAATGACGTGTCAACACTAGTATCTAAGTTGGGAGTTCACCACATGGCTTAGAGACGAGCCAAGTGTGGGCGAACAATACCGTGAATCATCGCAGCTGTGAATGAAGTTGGAATTAGGGTCGGCGCTCCCAACACAGAAATAGAACGTTTACCACACTACCTAAAAATGTTACTCGTAATAGTAAACATTTGCTCACTACGACGGAGAAAGAATTCCTTATTGATCACATTTCATCAACAGATAAGCTCAGTCATGCATTATGCAAGTAAAAAAGGGAAACATCGGGCACCACAGCCCGATAATCTGGAGCGCCTTTAAAACTTTTACCATAACTTCTGCCTCCCACGAACCACCTACAGTTTGCTCGGACCAAAATTAAATCCATGCCCGTTTACGGCGCACACGTGGTCGTTACATTTGGTCTTGCTTTTTAAATAGCGGCACCGAAACTGTGATGTATACTTGATATATACAGCTAGCTAATATGAAAGTCTGAATTACGAGTATTGCAACACACGTTTCTAGGAAGGCTGCGATATCTGTCATACGTCTCAGTGACACTTCAATGAGCCACAATAGACTTCGGAGAGTGGGACACTTTCTACAGGGCACGGTTCACGCCTCTAATTCAAATCCCATGTGATCCAGTTTCTTATCGTGTACTTACGGATTAAAATCAAAATAATTTAATTTAAATGCACGCCGCGTTTCATAAAGGTTACATGCAGACACTGCGTCGCTTTCTATTTGACAGTGCGATATGTCGACTACAGTATTAATGTGTATATGAGTCACGAATGCCAAAGCTGATAATATTGGTAGCGATAACGATATGGAA
The DNA here is from genome assembly GCA_963855545.1 of Ethmia dodecea. Lineage (NCBI taxonomy): Eukaryota > Metazoa > Arthropoda > Insecta > Lepidoptera > Depressariidae > Ethmia > Ethmia dodecea. Next base: position 7,189,974 of record OY979443.1, read on the forward strand.
AACATCGTGAATTTAAGTCGGTCAAGATTCAGATATCCTACAGAGAATGTTAATATTGCTTAAAATTGGATGTTGTTGGGTGCAGTTGAATTGCAAGGTTGTAGGTACACAAGAAAAATGGATTAAGTGGATTTTATTGACCCCTACACCCTTCTTCGGTGTACGTAATATCGCAGCCAAGTGGTGCTTTTTTCGTGATTTGAGTTACTATTACTGACATAGAGATATTGAACTGAAGACAGACTACGTTATAAAAATGACCATAAACCATGACCATTACCAAGATTCGAAGGAAACTTGTAGGTACCTATGAAAATAATTCACCCCTAATAAGAATGTGTAAGGAGTTAATTGTACACATTGTTTTTCACAAGGTTAAACGAGAGAGAGATTTTTTTTATATTAGACGATGCTGTGGTGAAAATTAACAAGCCAATATTCATAAAATTTATTGTTCCTTTTTGGGGCACATTGAAGACGAATTTGGCGCGCCGGACTCGTGGCTACATGCGTAAGAGTATAATGTCTTCGAGGCACAGTAGACAAGTAGGTACACCTCACGGGTCGCTGTAAATCTATACCGATATCAATGAGCAAGCCAAGCATTTCTCCACGCACTAATTAAAGTGCACTTCGAAACGCGATAGTGTCGTATCGCGTGGCAATATGTCACCCGAGTCGACGGCGAACAAGGCGTGCTGTCACCCCGCGAAGCTCCGGTTTCTTGTAGCGTGCTTCAATAACTTGCTAAGATGGTATATTGACTTTCCATAAACTTCGTTTCGTTTGTGAAGAGAAATTCAAAGTCGTCTAGAGAATTCTGCAACACTACATCTCAGCATTCAAGCTTCATGACAGTTTTAAAAATGCATTTAAAAATGTCTAAGTCCAGGGATCATGTCTTTAGAGAGTATATTGAAAATGTTATATCATCTGGTGTTAATTTGTAACCTTGTTTGTATTTTCTGTTTACTATGTTACTAAATTAAATTTACCAAGACTGTTTTCTTATAACATAAATTTTATTGTTGCAAAGTCAATTGCTCGCCGTGACCTCTTGAAATTGAAAGAGCACCTGTACTTACACTGTAACACTAACTACAAACATTTGATGTGTTTCTTGTGAAGATTCAAACAAATCTATACTTATAAAATGCTGAATGACTTTCTGACGGATCAACGCACAGCCTAAACCGCTGATCGTAGAGACCTAAAACTTGGAGGGTGTATTTTTTGCATGACGCAGGCATCCAATAAGAAAAGATTTTCCGAAATTCTACCCCTAAGATGGTGAAAAAGAGGGCAAAGATTGTAAGGGACAACGTGATTCTTTGGTTCAATCTACATCAGATTTATAATCATTCTTTAACAGAATTGATGGAAGACGTGTTTCGTATTTAACTGTAATTCATTCAAAAACGGGGCTAAAAGTAGTGGAAAGTTATTTCGGGGGTGAATTGCTTCGAAGGTGATATCAATACTCCTTAGTGCTTTTGATTTAAATAACATTTTATTTTGACACATGTTTGAAAACCTCTTGAAAACTTAATCCGATTTTATTCAAAAAAGGCTGAATTCACATTAAAACTTGGTGCAATACTCTTTATAACTTCTATACAATAGAACTGTAAACAGAGCGTGTCTTTACAAGTAATATTTTGTTGTAAATTTCAGCGGTACCTACTGTAGATAGTTATCGATGTAGATATCAAAACACCCCTTGAAATTTTGGTCTGTCTTTCTGTCTGTGCACGTATTACGCAAAAATTCATCCTGTATAGATGTCGTAGGCAACCGCTGGTAAGGGATTTTTGGAAAATCCCACGGGAACGGGAATAAACTGGTTGGTGGAAAGATTTGATTTTTTATTTGTTTGTATTGAATAGGCTCTAATACCGGACCTATTTTAAATTTATTTTGCAAATGGAAAGATTACTTTTTTGGGAGTAAATGGGCTATAATTTTCCAAAGGGAACAGGCCTAAACCAATTTTCAGAATTGTTCCAATGGAAAGCTTCATTATCAGGGAGTAAAATGGGCTATATTTTATTCCCGTTTTTCTACGAGAACGGGAAATATGCGGGTGAAACCGCGGGGCGCTGTTTGTATTAAAAAAAGAAAACAGTGCTGTAGTTAGTCGCATGATAGATTTTACATCCGCCTCCGCTTCCATTTCCGTCCTTAGTGGTAATCAACCAATCAAAATCAGTTCAACTGTAAAGCCGTGTTCGAAGACCGCGTACGACATTTTGCATTTCGCACATCTTTCGAAACTTACATTTTACTTCAAAACCCAAACACTCATTCATCCAAACTTTCGCATATTTATAATATTAGTGGCATCAGTAGGTAAGAGTTAATGTTCCGCTTTGTCGCTTAAATTAACTATAAAAAGATCACTACGAACATAGCTAGCATAGCAGTTTTATAATTTTATGTGTAATAATTAAATTGTTTTAGTATTGCGAATGAATTGAGTTTCATTTAAAATTTAGGAATAATAAAAAGTTAACTAATAAAATTTGCGTGGGACATTGTATCTGACTAACATGTTTGGAAACTTAAACAATCGATTACTAGTAAATTGGGTAAGTTTGAAAAGTGATGTCTTGTTTTGGACACAACAAGCGAATAGAAAGGAGATAATGATTAAATAGGTGATGTCATATTCCCAATCTGTGCGTTTATAGAAATTTCGTTAATTAAAAATGCCATAAAAAGAAGTCTACTTCTAAAACGATGGCTTTGCATAATAAAATGGTAATAAGTCCGGAGAAGTTAAATTCGTGATCTCGCATGGTTGCTTATAGTCTCCAACAGCAAAACCAGTTTTGATGATTGCACATAACATTTATTTAAGTTATCTTTTTTGATAAACACTGACTTTAAAACTGTAGATATTTAAATGTTATCGTTATTACACTACACTATATATCAACACTTAAAAACAATCATGACTTCTGGTGGCAGCTGACAATCTTAGTTTTTTTCTTATTTTGCTTTCTGAGGAAAGCTAAAACAGTGACCCTTTGTTCCTTTACACTGCTATGTTCACACATTGTCTGTGAATAATATTATTCTTTTTGTTGGTAGCTAGTTTGTAAATATTAATATTATTACCTAATCAGGGTAACAGTTTACAGCTGGTAAACGTCTATATTCAGGTATTTTCCACTCTAGCTTTCTTATTACAGGATATCCAGTCCAGTCCAGTTTATTTTTAAAATGATTAATATTTAGCACAGTCATAGTGAGAAGACTGAAAAGGTAACCTTTCGAGTTAGTTTAGTGTAGTGACAGTGCTATTTAGTGCTATTTCCAAAGAACACAAGAACACAATGTCTTCCCCTAACAGAGACAATAAGAAAAGTGGTAAAGGACACAATCTTAATTATAGTGTACTTAGAAGTTTAGGTGAAATTTAAATTACTTATTAGTCCTTAGGCTAGATTGTAATTCAAATGAGGTAATATTTTATTACGTCATAAAAAAAAATAGCATTTAGTGCTGACTACTAGTTCTTCTATATTCTTTTAAATGTTATTCTTTGACGTCTGTATTATACGATGAAGCAAACGTTCTCAGGTATAATAGGATTATCTATTGTCCTCGTCCGCCTGTTTACTGGAAAGTAATGTATGTGTGTATTTCATTACAATCATTACAAATAAAACTATTATCTATCTAGCTATCCGTATCAGGTACTCCTGGGAATCCAGAATATTCTGAGTAAGTTCTAAGATTTTAAATCAGATTACGAATGGGGAGTTCGATTGATAGGTCACATAATTGTGTGGTGGAAGGCGGAAACTGCGGCGGAAGCGGCGTTACGGTCCATGGCGCGCGCGCAGACCATGGTGACGTCACTGGGGATCCAGCAGGGCGGGTAATTCACCATAGCATCACAAACAGGTTTCGCTTTACAAAAAAAAGTGCAGATCGTAGCTGCTTTATTGTGCATTACGTGATTGAAGGCCTATTTTTGTAATACTTACTTAAATATTTTCTTCGCAAAACGAGCACTGGTAACAAGTTAGAAGTTAATTTTATTTAGGTACATGACTTGGTGCACAAAAGCGTAATTTTTTTGCTACTTGATGAGTAAACTGCAAAATCCTCTATGGATCTGTTCCATAAGTACACAATAGTTTTCACAATTAGAGGTAGTAGGTAGTAGGTATTAGGTATATTATGGAAGTTTCGGGAGGTTTGTTTAAAATATGAAGTCTTTAGTTTCTTGATTCTTTTCAAAAATGTCACATTAATTGTTATGTACTCGTATGTGTCCAATGTGCATAGATTAGGTGTGTAAGGGCTGCGTCCACCACTTATTGTAAATAAACGCCAGTGCAGCTCAAGCTATCGGCTCTTTCACTCGCTCTCTCGCATATTTACCATTTACTGTTTCACATTCTATTGCACAAGTATAAGAAGGTACAACTTTTCTAAATTACGTGCAGTATCGTGTGAATTCGAGTGTCATTACAAGGTTACTAAAGCTAGGTAAATTTCGATAAAAACCGCAAACTTGTTCTTCAAACACGTTTTTTTTCCAGTTACCGATATTTCTGATTTATAAAGACACGACCAACTTCAACTTTTAAGGTCCCAAGAGTCTATCGGCGCTATATTTGAATCAAAATTGGTATATAATAGGGGTATATAAATTCAAATTATCAACTGTCCGCAAGTTGAAAGATGAACTTGCGCAAATCATAACGAATTAATTAGTCAATGATCAGTGATCGATCACGGATCGATGCCCACAATCCGGACTTGATGCTAATCGCTGTTTTTGCATCCGGATTCAAACCCCGTAACGACCAACACAATGTCGACACTTAGAAATACAAATTTAAAAAATCTTGAATAATAAAATCATCGGATCGGTTGGATAAAACAACAGCATTTTTTATCTATGAAATCTTATATTTTTTAATGTGGTACGGTCCGTTATTTTTGTTTACGCCATCGGTCTGCTGAATTCTAAATGGGCGACGAAGCAGAGCCAAGAGCGGTACATAAAAGGGACCTTTACTTTACAATTCAAATATTCTCGAAACCACTATGAGAAGTTAGCAAACTAAAATGGCTTTTCACGTAGGGCTAAAGATCCTACCATGACTAATGAAACCATTTCATGCCCTTTGTGGTGTTTAGTGAAAAACGTCCTCAGCCTTGCTCGCTTTGCAGCGTCCGTCATGCTCGGACTGAGAGCGTACAAAACCTAACAACGACGCGATGGATACAATTACGCGACCAGAATGTGTTTCGGATAATTGTTACTTTTATACTATCTATCAAACAGAGAAAAGAGATCTTGCATTTTTAACCGGCCAAAAATTTGTTATGACCTTTATACTGTATTTAGTAGTAGGTAATCGTATGTTCGCGATTACTTTGAAAACAACTTGACTATCTCAATAGTAAAGGAAAACAGCAAAGAAACCAGTAGGACCCAGAATAAATTCTGAAGTAACAAAACCCCGCTCCGGCGATGCGTTTTTAAGTTTGTGCCACCACCTGTCACGCTTATGTCTTATTTGAAATAATGAAATGTTCGAAAAATATACTAGTGAATATTACATATTGCCAGGAATTTAATAACTAATTAAATTAAACTCTTATTGAATAACCCGCTCGGGGCTAAGGCCTGAGTATTTATATTTTATTACACCTACTCTGTTTGTTTTAGTAGATGATTTATATTTGTTAAGCTCCATATCAGAACCAATTTTTTGTATTTCTGTATACTGTGTCCTGGAACTTAAGTAGCAGCGAAGAAACTCTTTTGCATTACCTCTTATTCCGTACACATAACATTTGTTAGGAGAATTTTATGAGACACAAAATTAAATGCCCTGCTCATGTCAAAGAAAACCGCTGTGACTGGTAAACGCTTATCCATATAAGATAAAACTTTGTTCATAAGAAAAAAGGCTGCCAAATATGTCGATTTTCCTTTTTGAAATCCGTATTGCTCACGATTAATTATTTTAAATTTATCCATGAACCGTGTCAACCGTTTCTGAATAGCCTTTTCAAATATTTAAGATAGAACCTATAGAAGCCCTGCATAATCGTAGGAAAGCGGAAAGAATTAACTAAAATCTGATAATTGTTTGAAACCATTTTTATCAAACATACTTGTACTTATATGTATTTCTTTGATACGAGTGTAACTATGTGTTTTTTTAATTATACTTAACAGAACATTTCATCCGGTGCAGTGAGAGAAACAATATGTCCAGGTAAGTTAGGCAACAAGAACCAGAATACCTACACACTAATGCAATTGAAATATCATGTTTCAAAATTGCGATAAGTTATTTAGTGGAACGATACGAGTATGTTAGGAACGTAAGATACATGATAAAAACATAGAAAGTTATTGAATTGATTCGCGAGCAAGCATCCTATGCATACAGTATCGAATTCAAATCGCGGATTCCATCTTACAGGACCATAGATCAAGAACTGCTCAACTGGGAGAAACTGCATAGCAAAACTATTTTAAACGGAAAGTACATTAATTCTTTTAAGAACCAATATATACTGTGTAAATTAATGTAATATTCATTATATTCAACCATTCTTTGCCCGATACTCCGTCGTAGACAGTCGTAGTGAATCTTCTTAGGTTCCCGCGGATTCGGTTCCTATAGGAACTTGCGATTTCCCAGAAAGGTCTATGCCCTTTCACAAGATGTAAACTATTGTAAATTCTCCTGCCTAATTTCATCAAGATAGTTTCATCGGTTGAGCCGTGAAAAGGTCAGACAGCCAGAGTTACTTTCGCACCTAAACACTAGTAGCGGTGGGGATTCATTGATAAGCTTGAGCTAATATTTGACATCAATAAACTAGTATGCTCCATCCTAAAACACGCAAGATTTTCTTCATCTACAATTGCTCCTCAGTACATAATGTGTCGTCTCACGCGACCACAATTGATCTGAAAACTTGATATATCTCGATCGAAAACAATAAACACGTAATAGTTATGTATCGTTAAAAATAGAAATGCTATTGCACAATAGAATGGTCGACCAAACTTTTTCGTTTCCGTACTTTTATAACCTCGGTCCACGCAGGAAGAAAATAATAAACAACGTTATAATTTGGCTGATTGGCACTGGATATTTATAGCTATGTAACTTGAAATTCACCGTTATAGATCAATCATAAAGAGAAATAATTTATTTACGTCGTTACTGTTCAGATTTATGACGAAACGAATAATATAATTAATCCGGCATTTTTTTCTTCCAGTGTATTGTAGTGATGTTAGCGGTGGCTTACAAAAGTCTAGTCTCGCTCGTTAGTAAAAAGTATTGACCTGTAATATCTCCGAACTGAAATTCAACTCTAAATCGTAAAACTATATATTCAATTTGCTGTCTTCTGGAACACTGTACATTTGTACGTCTATACTAATATTATAAAGAGGAAAGATTCGTATTTTCGTATGTTTGTAACGAATAAACTCAAAACTACTGGACCGATTTTAAAAATTATTTCACCAATGGAAAACAACTTATCCCTGAGCTGAGTAACAAAGGCTAAATTTTATTTCCGTATTCCCACGGGAACTACGATACGCGTGTGAGACCGTGCAGAACCGCTAGTATTTTATAATTAAGTTCCGTGCATTCAGAAATAATTTAATATTCACAACATTTTGTAAAATTAATAAAAAAACTACACTGAATACCAAAAGGCCTTTGCGTATCAGTCGTACCCGTATCGTACCCTACAGTAACCAAACAATAAATATCTATTAGAGTGATGGATCGCCTGAATTGGATGGCATTGTTGAGTTCCGCTTGATATTCTATTTCGAAGATGGGCGCAGACATTTTGGACTCGTTTAAAGGTAGAAAAACTCAGCAAAAGAAAAGAAATATTACAGACATTTCCATGTTCGAATTAATAGAAACAATCGTTTAACCTTATAGTAATGTGATAATGACGCGCACTCTCGACGAGTAGCGGGGAAGCCGGGCCACTAACCCATTTATGAGCCGGGGGCGTAATTGGATTATTCCTCTCTGACGCTAGCCCAGCGTAAATGTGTTCTGTTCATTGTAAACAGTAGTCGCTGCGGCCTGGCATTATTGTCGAGTCGCTGGCATCTCAGCCCAACAATGGGCATTCAAATTGAACTTGTATAATATTTATTGTTTACTTATAAGCAAGAGCACTCTACTATAAAGAGAAATATGATCTGGATATTATACTATAAAGTTTATGAATACTGCGGAGAATGGTAATAATATCGTCTTTGACTTTTACTTTGGGTTCTGGGATGAAAAGCATGTTTTACTTCCGCATTCATAATATTTCCTAAAATACTGTATTGTATATCGATCGATTTATAAAATAACCAAATTGAACAGCAATAAATGTTACTCTAATTGATCAGGGTAATTTGTGTAATTAATGACTTACGGTACTTATAGAAGAGAAGCCCGCTTTAGATCGATTCTTTCTTACCTGAAAAGAAACATGTATTTATTAAATAAAATATTCGTAACGTAAATCCACGACGGAAAATTCAAATTGTTTTACAATTTTTTAATCAGAGTAACATAATTTTTTTGAGAGCATCCGACTTATACGACGATTCGATAAACGCTATGAGCAAAAGATAGATAAACGATGTTTTGTTTTGATAAACATACGATCAACTTATAAAGATATGTAACGTCTATACCTAACACAAGTATCTTATATCTAATACTCAATAGCCCAACATCTCAAAATAGAAAACGAAATAATTCGTTCTAATAATGACATTATCGAAAAGTTAGTGGAAAATTATCAGTTTTCACTGTGAGTTGCAAAATATGGGAATTATATACTTATATTACTGCTCTATTGCCAGCGACTACTCTATATATAACAGTACTAAAGTTCCGGTCATTACTTTAATAATCATAATCAGTGGTCCAATGATGAAATATTTTAAAATTATATACCTAGTTTTGATCGAGAGCTCGTGTATTGTGACAGAATTTCGTGCCACTGACAAATTTAATAGAATTTTATAGACCTAATTCGAAGATCTTCTATTGAGTCACAATGTCAAATGTATCGCCAGACTATTGTCGGAACTAGTTGACCGACAACGATATTCTGTTGAATCAAATGCTGTTGGTAGCGTAGCAAAGCAAACAATAACCGTTGGCTGACGTCACTAGCTAAAGTTAATTATAAGTAAAACGTTGAGTTTCTTTGTTTGTATTTTTGGTTGGAAAATCAATGTACGTGATTGTACAAAAAAAGATGATAACAACCCTTTGAGTATTAAACCAACCGGAGACGTCACGCGCACTAGTTTCTTTACAAAAAAGTCTGCCAATTTCTGCGGGGGGGACGAGGAAACAATCACAAATAATGTTAAAACAAACGCATTTTTTGATAAAACAATTAAACACTAGCTTGAACTAGGTGCACACAAATACATTCACCAATACAAGCACTCCGTGAACTCAAACAAACTAGTTGTATTTAACCGGTGTGCTCAAAGACCGACACGTTTTTTTGGCAGAGGGGAACGCCTGTTAGTGGCGTCTCCGGTTGGTTTAATACTCAAAGCAACAACCTGACGAAAGTAGCTACAAGGTATAATAGACGAATATTTAGTAAAAACAACAGTAACACTAATAATTAGCTTAAATAATTACACCTCACCGATTTTAGAATAAAAATTTAGCTTGAATATACCTACTGACTGAGCTATCTCAGTAACGGTCATGTGTTGACTGCGTAGGAAACATTTCTCAAGGCTTTTACAGTAGTATTAATATTCAATACCTATCATAGACAGACGAAAAATAAAACTCATAATGCTGTACAGACTTTTAGTAGAGGTTCAATATAAAACTGTCAATAACAACCGTTCTGCATGAGCGGTACCAAACGTGACTCAACCGGCAATGTACAGGTGTCGTCCCTCGCCTCCTTTGGAAACATTTAGATTTTTATTTTTATTTTTTTTACATTACTTGCTCTTTGTGACCCGATTGATATATGCTATGCATTACCCCCTGAGTCAGATAATACGCAAAACGCATACAATGGTTTGCGTATAGTAACGCGACAGAACTATCATCCACACCTCTTGGATAGATCGCTCTAGCTTTATATAAGCTAGAGGCTTGCATTTCACGACTGATTCCCTACACAATGATGTATATTAAGATAGTGTAATTAGATTAAGTTCCGTGTAACGGGACTGACATGTCCAATAGGACAAAAGCCCTATATAAAATAATGAGAAGAAAAAAAAAACTGTGTTTTCACGACTCTTTTTGCCTCGCACAACCGATCTGTGTGCTAAGTAAAGTAAAGATTAGTCGAATATAATGACAAACAAATGTATGGGATTGTCATAGCGTTCGACTTGTCATGGGCGGTGCTTTATAGCGCGATCAAGTAAAATTGACGAAATGCTCTATAGAAGTACACTGACACAAAGTTCTTAATAGTTAGTAGTAATAATCAGGCGAACGCCAACTAAGCGAATGAAACCTTAGTTTTCCACATCTAGAGGACACAGCGTTATTGCAGTTGCCACGATTTTCATATTTGCCTCACGTGAGATTGGGTGAGATTCAGAACGACTCCCTCCCCCTCTAAATACCTCTTGTAATTAATGGACGGCCCCTATGCCGCTAGACGGTCACCCATTCACTGACTGACCGCGTCTACCTTTGCTTAACCAGTGTGTAAAGGAGCGGACTGCTCTGAGCTGGAGTTTAGAATGAAATCAAGTAAAAATATCGAGACAACTGTTTAATGTGAAGAAATAAAGACAACTGACCAAACAAAACGACATATAAAAAACACTTGTCAAATTTGAAAAAGATAAAAAATGAAATTAACTATTTGGCTGGCCTATGGCCAGTCATCAACATGCTGCCCTTTTTTTTAAAAAGACCCTAGCTATCTTACAAAGGACCTAGCTATTTTATAAAATCACTAACTTTTTTACCGGGCGTCTCAAGATCCCAGCCTTTGTGAGAATTTCGGCAACCCTAACAATTCCATCACGCCCTGGGAAAGTTTTTATGACTTTTCCTCTTGGCCAGGTTCCACGAGGTAACTGGTCATCGATCACCAGAACCAGATCGCCCTCTTTGAGTACTGGAGATGAACCTCCTCCTCTTCTGGGGTTTAGGGTGGGCAAATATTCCCGTAACCACCGTGACCAGAAAAAATCTAATAATCTTACTGCTTTCTTCCAACTAGATCTACTTGTCAGATCTCTATCAGACATTATAGCCGGAATAGCTTGCCCTGAAGAGCTTCCCAACAAAAAGTGGAAAGGCGTTAGAGCTTCTTGTTCACAAGCATCTGCAGGAACGTTTGTTAACGGACGTGAATTGATGAGAGACTCCGCCTCTACTAAAAGTGTTTGCAAAACCTCTTCTGAAGGAGACCGACTTTGCAGAGTTACTCTTAAGGCCGTTTTGACAGAACGAACAAGCCTTTCCCATACGCCTCCCATGAAAGGTGCTGATGGTGGGATGAATTTCCAGGCGATTCTTTCGTTCGCAGCAAAATTGGTAACCGCTTCTCCATACAATTCCCTCAGAATTCTGCTTACGCCCACGAAGGCCGTGCCATTATCAGACCAAATTTCGCTCGGCGTTCCGCGGCGGGCACAAAAACGACGTAAGCTCATTAGAGCGGCATCTGCTGATAGGCTGTTGACTATTTCTAGATGGACGGCACGTATCACCAGGCAAGTGTAAAGTGCAATATACCGTTTCTCAGTTCTTCGGCCAATTGTGACAGTAATCGGGCCAAGGTAATCTAACCCGACGAATGTAAAAGGTCTTTTATGGTGACTTAGACGTACTGCTGGTAAATCTCCCGTCGGTGGATCTAGTGGTTTGGCACGTCTTATGCGACAGAATTGGCAATTAAAGGCAATGGATCGAACTGCGCTGCGAAGATTGATTACCCAGTATCTTTGACGAACTTCGTTGACCACCATTTCATGACTTCCATGTGCTGCTTTCTTGTGGTAGTAATGTATTAGTAGTTTAGTCGCTGGATGCATGCCATCTAAAATGATTGGACGTTTCATATCAACGTCGACATCCACAGCATTGTCAATCCTCCCTCTCAATCTCAGGACTTCGTTGTCATCAAAAATGGGTGATAGATGGAAGAGCTTGCTTTTTCGTGGTACAGGGCGCTCATTCTTAAGACATTCAATTTCTTCGACAAATGAATCTTGTTGGCATTGTCTCAAAACGTGAATCTCCGCTAGTCGTAGATCTTCAGCAGTGATGTTCTTTTGACTGGTCTTATCTTTTAACAATTTTAAAAATTTATGGGCTCTGGCCGTGGCTCTTAACAATCTTAAATAACAGCTTAGTCGTGTAAGATCAACGGCGAATGGCATGGGGGTGGAATTTAATGAAATGGCGTAGCATCGGGCAGATGGTTTCAACTCAATGGTATTTCTATCAGCCATATCTACAGTTGGTGATGATGGCCATTCTTCTATAGAACTGAGCAAAAAACTAGGACCGACTACCCAACGTGAGTTTTCATTCAATATAAGCCGTTTAGGACGTGTCGCATCGTCGGCAGTATTACACTGTGAGGGTATCCAGTGCCATTCTTTGACGTCAGTGAGCTCTAAAATTTCACCTATTCTGTGAGCCACAAAAGGCTTATATGACCGTGCGTCGCTGCGCAACCACCCAAGAACGTTCAAAGAATCGCACCAAAAATATCGTCTAACCGGCTTATATTTATGCGAAGCTTCGATGAATGATGCTAGTCGCGCTGCAATCAGTGCTCCCTGAAGTTCGAGACGGGGGATGGATGTGGGTTTTAATGGCGCTACTCTACTTTTGCTGCTAATGAGGGAAAGCTTCACACTACCATCTTCTAAAGTAAAACGCCAGTACGCTACTGCTGCATAAGCTTGTTCACTTGCGTCGCACAAGATGTGAAGCTCACGCTCATAGACAACCTCTTTCAGGCTATAACACCGATGAAGTTGAAGTTGTGACGTAGCCATCAAATCTTCAAAAAACTCCTTCCACAACTTTTGATCAGCCTGAGAGAGCTTGTCATCCCAACCGAGACCCTTACGCCAAATTGACTGGAACATAACGCGTCCCCTTGACACTAAAGGCCCTAAGAACCCTAAAGGATCATAGATGCGCATCAGAAAAGACAAAGCATCACGCTTTGTTAGCCCATTTGGAGCGGAAAAGTCTTTAAGATGACTAAAATTAATTGTATCCTGAATTGGCTGCCATTTTAGCCCGAGCACACGAGATACACTTTCAGGAACGTCACCTAAATTGACATCCCCAAGTTTTTGAGAACATAATTCGGATGGTAAAGAACTTAACGCGCGCTTGTCATTCGAGATCCAATCCCGCATCAAAAAATTAGCTTTTTTATTTAAAATAACTATATCCGAGGCCAATTTGGCAGCCTTTTCTACACTATTTACAGAGGCTATATAGTCATCCATATATACATCATTTATGGTAGCCTGAGCTGCATCGGGAAATTGATGTTCGTATTCCATTGCATTTCGATTCTTTACATATAATGCTGTACAAGGACTTGAACAGGCACCAAAAATCATGGCAGACATGCGATAGAGACTCAATGGTTCACTTGGGTTATCACGCCAGATGAACCGCTGAGCATCTCGATCTTGCACCCTTATAGAGACTTGCGGGAACATCTCTTTGATGTCAGCTGTAAGCGCTATATGATCTTCCCTAAAACGCATTAATATCGCGAGAAGAGGCTGTAACAAATCTGGACCGGGAACAAGAAGTGAATTTAAACTAACCCCCTCAAATTTAGCAGCAGCGTCATGTACAATACGCAATTTCCCTGGTTTATTAACATTAGTAACTCCAAAGTGTGGTAAATACCATGTAATGCCTACCGGAGGTTGTGTACATTTTTCTGCATAACCCTTTTCTAAAGTCGCATGTATATTTTGTTTCTAGAGTTCCGCGTAACTTCTGTCCGCTTTCATTTTCTTCTCAAGCGATAAAAAACGTTGAAGAGCTAATTTAAAGTTATTTGGAACGCGCAGCATATTCGGTCTCCACAGCAAACCTGACTCAAACTGACCACTTGGTAAGCGACGAGTAGTATTTTCTAAAATTTCGAGCGCGTGAGTATCAGAGGCACCGCGATAATCTCGCTTTAATATACCAATGGAGTCTAACTTGAAGTACTCTTTTATTTCCGCGTCTATACTCCTATCTATTCTGCAATCTTCGTCAAAGTCCAAGTGATTGACTATTTCAACCTGTCTTGTTTTGCTTGAGGCGAACCCATACAATACCCAGCCTAGAGCAGTTCGTACTGCTGCAGGTTGTGCTGATTTACCGGAGCGAATGGCGGTAGGGATTGTTAGTTCCCAATTATCTGCACCTATGATCAACATTGGCTGCGCGTCTTCATAACAAAGTACGTCGGAGATATCAGACAAGTAAGCGAGATTACTTATATCTTCCCTTTTTACAGCTGGCCGACGACTTACCCCTAAATTTTCTACAGAGCGTACACCGTGTAAATTATACTGCTTTGAACAATATTTACCCTTTATATTCATATTTACATAGTCTACACTACACTCTCGCGAAAGACCTCCCACACAATCAATGCGTACTTGTTTTGTAGGTCCAACAGCACCAATAGCATTCGCAATTTTAGAATCAATGAAGGTCGCCGTGCATCCGTCGTCCAACATCGCGTAAGTATCAAAATCACCGCGTGGACCGGAAACCGTAACCGCGACTACTTTCAACAACGGACGGCTTGGATTTCGGCTCGCCGAGAGTGTGGCGGCGGCATGAGCGGCCGACTCTATGTTGCAGTGTTCGTTGTTCGAGTTCGGGTTCGCCTCGGCCTCGTGATTCGTTCGGGTCTTTGATACGAGCGGTGACGTGTCCGAATGCTCCGAGCAAGACTCCGAGTCGGAACCTAAATTGACATGAGCGATGTCATTCTGTTCCATGGAACTATTGTGTAACAATCGATGGTGTTTATATGTACAACCATCGATACTAAATGGAGATACTACCTTACAAAATTTAAATCTATGCGGTCTATTTCCTAAACATCTGTGGCAAACTTTATTCTTCTTGACCCAGAGCCATCTGTCAGGTATCGACAATGCCAAAAAATTGTCACATTTATTTATGTCGTGAGAATATTTACAAAACAAACATTTATTTACAGATTTATTTACATCGTTACTATTCGAGGTTTCCGCACGTTCAGCAACCACGCTGCAATGAGCACGATCCTTTCTAGTGTGCCAATCTTGGGAAGAGTGCCCCGAAGAAGTTAAAATGTGTGACCCAAACTTTGCTTGTAAATCGACTTCTCTAGCCAGGAAATCAGCAAGAAGCTCCAGTCTGCTACGGCCGTCCACACGATCAGCTGCGTAATCGTACCATCGCGTTCTAATAAGCGGGGACAATTTCGACAAGATGGAGCTGAATAATTCGGGTGAACGTAAATAGTCGGACTGGTTCAATAAACGAATAATCTCTACAGTGTTCTTTATTTTACAAGCAAAGTTAGCTAGATCCTTACCTTCTGCACTAACTTTAGGCAAGGCACGCACGGAGTCGATCTCCTGCAGCACGATTACCTCGGGCTGACCGTACTTCATGTCCAGCACTTCGATGACCTCCATGGGGTCGCGGGCAGCGACCAGTAGTCGAAATACAGTGTCACGTGCGGCGCCACATAGCGACATATTTAGGCGTGCTATGTTTTCCGCGGCTGTATGCGATGATAAAGTTTCTACAAAAGAACGTTTAAAGGCTAACCAGTCTGTAGGCATCTTTCCATCGAACTTAGGCAAGTTAATGCTTGATGACCGTGGTTTATTTACCAAGGTTTCGAGGGCCTGTACCAAACGGGACTCGTTATTATAGACCTGCACATTCTTTGGTACCTGAAAATATGATTTAGGATTATTAAAAGTATTTGGAATTTGGTGGTCGCGTGCTGACGCGTAATGTGGCGCCGTATCACCAACGTCTTCGTGCACACTGTGCAACCACTTCTCCACTCTTTTGCGGCTATCATGTGAGCTAGCACGTGAGCTGGCTCGCGGGCTATTCTGGGCCTCAATCTGTGCGAGTTTCGCTTGTAGCTCCAATTCGAGTTGTCTTTTGTCGATTTCTGACACACGGCGGGCGTGCTCTGCTTCTACGGCGAGAATTTGCGCCCTCACAGTTGCTGATGACTGGGAATTGGAAGACTTGACTGACCGTGTCTGTGATGTGGCCTTACTATGCCCGGGCTGGGGCTGACCAGCGGGCTTTGGCGACAGCGCGGTTGTGCTAGACGCGTGCACGTCTGTGTCACCTCCGTGCGACGGGGGCGGCGACGTCTGCACCTTTTGTGCGATTTTCCTTTTCCCAAACCTCGTTTCCATCCTATATTTTTCACGGTAGAAGGACCACAATGTAAAGGAGCGGACTGCTCTGAGCTGGAGTTTAGAATGAAATCAAGTAAAAATATCGAGACAACTGTTTAATGTGAAGAAATAAAGACAACTGACCAAACAAAACGACATATAAAAAACACTTGTCAAATTTGAAAAAGATAAAAAATGAAATTAACTATTTGGCTGGCCTATGGCCAGTCATCAACACAGTGTGATAGATACAAACACACTGGTATACCGCTGGGCTACGAGCGCTTTTTTGTAGTCGGTCTTAAAAATGATTATTATTGATATTAGGATAAGCTCGGTTCCGTTCTGATTGAGCGCTGACGCTATAGTCGTCATCATCAACAACCCGTAACAGACCCCTGCTAGGGTTCTTTCCTCCCTAACTCATAAGAAAGTATGCGGATTGGGAGTGGGTGTTAGGCTAGTGGCCACAATCTGTCAGATTTTGCAAGTCATCCAAGGGTATCTGAGCGCGTCACACACGGTGCAGATGCTATAATATTTTATCTTAAGATACGAAATATATATTTCCATATTTGCGTATAAACGTACTGAAGATAAAATATATATTAACTTCGTCGTGTGTGATGGTTCATAGGATTTGTATGGTGAGCGATATTCTAAAATATGCTCTAAGATAATATATATTTTATATTATCTTCACCGTGTGTGATGCGCTTAACGCGTCGCTAAAGTGACAGCAGAAGATCAAAATGAATGGGTTCGGTAAAAAGTCGCGTTCAAAAGTCAACAGGTTTTTGTTATGACTCATCGTTCAAGAAGCTGAAGATTCAGTTCAATTAGAAGTGCTGGAAGCGTATGTACGTACTATTTATTACATGAATACAATGAAGGAATCTTAATGTGTTGCCGGTCGATAACAGACCACCTCCGACGATTTCAAGCGAGTTCTTTTGGAACTGCATATCACTACAGCAGTTTTCTTAACCGGGCAACTTGTAACGGAAATTGCTTCCTTGCTTGCATTAGGGAAAATAACGGTCAAACTATGTACTAAGTAAGGACAGGCTCTACTAATAACAGATGCATAAATAAGTTGACATAACGTTAAACTTGAGACGACACAAAAATAAAGTGATCAGTATTAAGCAAGTCGCAAAAATGAAGACAAGTCTAGTTCTTCTGTATTCGGTACACAGTCGAATGCAAAGCATTTGACACTTTCTATTTTCGTCAAGCGTCAACTCGTCGTGACTAGTGCCTTATTGAGTGACATAATTTATACAAACGGGGAGTAAAAAACTACCAGTTAAATATTACCAGGCGTAGTTTAAATATGTGTTTTGTTTGGTTATGCAATTATGCAAACGGTAAAGAGACACTATGGTGTTACAACAGATATGGAAGTAGTATGTATTTCTTAAGTGAACCTTTTACATTATTAATACGTGGGGTACACTGAAAGTTTTGCGTAACTACAATCAAACATGGTTAATTGTACAAGTAAGATGTTTATTGTTTTTCGAAGTATTCACCCTTGGGTTTGAGACACTTTTTCATACGCTCGAACCACTTCTGGAAGCAGAAGAAGCCAACTTATTTGAGGGCACGTCATTTATGTACCTACTTGTTGAACGACATCACCGCCTTGTTTGCGTCCGTAAAATTTAAACCGACCCTTGATTTTCGGGAATAGTCAGAAGTCGCATGGTGCCAGATCTGGACTGTATGGCGGATGAGTCATCTGCTCAACACTTTTCGTACACAAGAAGGCGTCTGTTTTCTTCGCGGTGTGAGGAGCCGCGTTATCGTGATGAAGAATGATATGGCTTTTCGGGTGTCTCACTCGAATTTATCCAGAACACATAGCAGACAAATGGTTGTGTACCATTCCAAATTAACAGAATTTGGTCTCGTAGTGGGACAGTGTAAACGTGACCAGACTTTAAAAAGAAACAGGCGTACATTTCTTTTCCAACTGTCTTTTCTCTCTTCTGTCGAGATTTGGTTGGAATATTTTCTCCTTCAAAGACCCATTCGAAATTCCATATTGAAATATAACAAATATTTGAATATGGAATTTCGGAAAATTAAAAACTACAGGTTTTAAAAAATAGAAGACAATTTAAATTTTTGGGAAATTGTTATTCAGTTGTTGGCCAGGTATGCAAAACTTTCAGTGTACCCTAGGCATAATATTCCAAGTATTTTGTATTAAACAGCGAGATATAATCGATTTCATAAACATTAGAAATGCCAGGCCGACATCCGTTCGAGACGAATGCACCGTAGATGGCAAAACGACCGCAGCACCGCATGCGGTTGCCGGTGGCATTAGCTCGATCATGAAAATGGATGCTGTGTAACGTGACTTCATTGATGGAGACATAAAAATGCGAATTCCGATGTAGATATCGCGTATTGAAGATGGATGTTGGAATAAGTCGAGCGTCAATAATACGATTACATCTACTAATCAACCTACAAACAGTGTAAGCGGTCAAACAGGGCATGTAATAGGATTATTTACTTTACAACATTTAATCAGCAAGTCCCTAATCGGGTCGGCATCGGCTACCGAGACGAAAGAGGCGCGGCAGCGATCTCTAGATAACAGATAGAAAGCGCCCGTGCCACCGCTGGAACAACACCAACCGCGTTACGCACACTGAGCAAACTCAAAACGGAACCCGACCGCGCACGGCAAATAAGGTGCTCGCTATGAGCTGTAGCTAACTTGTGCAATGCTTGACTTCAAGAATAATTCAGCATTGGCTGTTCGAGATATGAATCAGTGGCAAAGAGTGCACAGCAAATAATAGGCCCGTTATAGACAACTGTGTGCAATACTTGACATACGTACTGCGAGATTATCAACCTACATCAGCAATGAGATAATAAAAAGTAAATAAACTAAAACAAGAAACGACGATACGATAAGAGCTTCTTAACAATCACATATTTTTAGTAAATGTACAATGGGAGTAAGATATAATTAGGATTATGATCCTATAATATGTAAAAGTGTTTTTTTGATAATCATTTTATGGGCATAGTAATACGGTTGCTAAGGTCGATGCAGATCTGCTGTGCACAGACCGCGATTCGAAATCGACGCGCCCAATGTCAGCCGGCACAAGGTCGCCTCTCACGATAACGACCTCCGCGATTTCTGCACCAAGCCAACATCGCGTTTAAATCGCATTTAGGCTAGTCTGCAGAACATATTTGGATTGAAAACCTTCTTAAGGACAGCTTTTGTTAGGGTAATTTGTTTTTAACTATCGGCTTTGACTTTAAGTACCAACGTAGGCAGTTTAAAGGTTTCATACAAATTAGTCACAGTTGAAAGTCAAATTATAAAGTTGAGACTAACTCAATTACGGCACTAATGGTATCGTGTAGCCTTTGGTGTGGCCAAATCGATCACGTTTTGTTATTTGTTATCGCAATCTAGGAGCGAGCTGGCTTCCACGTGTCAGCGACTACGAGCTAGCGACTACTCAGTACTTCTGCAGTGTATTGCATTGCATATCGGTAACATTTAAATGAACCGTTTTATGTATTGATGCCTATATTTTGTACTTTCGTTTGAGTTACGTTCTATTCCTTATTTATTATTATGATATCTCCCCCAGCTTTACGTAACTTTATGACAAAATCTAGATTAATATCTGACCCGCCTAATTTAGCACAAAACATTAAATTATTTGTTTTAGTTATGCCACTCAGTTTCACCCGGAAATTAGGATGCTTGATAACACGCTGACCTAACCCACTAAGCTTCGTACGTGCAAAAAACTGTTCCAACCTGTCGACAGGTTTTTGCGTAACACCAACGGAAAGCTGACAAAATTTTAACATCCTGGTTTACGGGGCAATTCATTTTATAAAGGTACACTATGTAAGATGTTCTTGACTGTGTTTGGAACTACTTACCGTTCGAGTAGCGTCATGTCGTCGTCAGGTTATCCTGTCTCTAGAAGCGCGCATACGTATTGCACCGGTAGGTCTGTATGGGGCTTGCCCACTTCAGGTTTTAAAACAAATTAAATTTTCGCTAGCGATTACCAAATGATTTATTACAAGAATGAGTACTCGTAGTTTTCTACAAAAATCTAAAAAAACTGTAATAGATAACCAGATACCGCTATGGGCGAAGTCGATTAGATTTGTGTAAAGGAGTTCGAGAAGCGAAACTTGTCAATCGGGGTCTGCTCTCGATTTTGGCGTCACGAGGAGGCGACAACAGAATCGCATTAATCATTCAAAGAGGCCTTCAAAATGTTTTCTTTTTTATATTAACATAACAAAATACAGTTTGGTCATTCGAGTGGAACAAATATTAAGGAACCACAATTTTTTTCAAACATATTATACCGCAGCTAACTCTTATAAAGCACGCTTGTAGAGTTCGTTAATGATCTATATCTCCTGAGATGCTCGCTTGTCCAACTCCTTGGAGTATTTTAAACCCGTACTCCGGAAATTGTTTATTTCGTTATGGCATCCACCTGTCACCTAAAACGAAAAGCAAAGGAAGAGGAGGAGTCACTGTCCCGGTACGTGAAAAGTAATCCCTGACTGTCAATAAAATCAGGGCATTACTCATGAGTGAACTTTCGTATATGACCAATTGTACCTATATGTCGCAGGGTTATTGTAAAAACCGTAATTTTATTAACTTCCTCCTGCGTAGCATTATAAGAGGAAGTTAATGGTTTGAGTAAGATGTCTGTCTGTGTGTCTGTGTGTCTGTCGACAGGATATCTCCGGATCTACTGGACCGATTGACTTCAAATTCGGTCAGTAGATACCTTAGGTCAATACCTCGATCGAGTTTGAATTTCAGACCCGTGGGTCAAAAGGGACTGGGCATTTCAGACCCGTGGGTCAAAAATTTCAAAAATCTCAAAAATGCCAAAACTGTCAAAAATGTCAAAAAATGTCAAAATTTCAAAAATGTCAAAAAATATCAAAATGTCAAAAAGCTCAAAAATGTCAAAAAGGTCAAAAATGTCAAAATGTCAAAAATGGTCAAAAATGTCAAAAAGGTCATAAAATGTCAAAAAGTTCAAAAATGTCAAATAGTCAAAAAGGTCAAAAATGTCAAAATGTCAAAAAAGGTCAAAAAATGTCAAAATGTCAAAAAGTTCAAAAATGTCAAAATGTCAAAAAGGTCTAAAATGTCAAAAGTTTCAAAAATGACAAAAAATTACAAAAATGTCAAAAAATGTCACCATCAAAATTATTATCATCATTAACATCATTTTCGTTGTTGGCAGTCAACAGGTGGAAGTTTGTCCATAGAATTACATTCTCTCGGTATGTTACTAGTGGTATTACAATTGCACATACACGGACTTTTGTCAGTCGTCTTTATTTCAAACAATATTATAATTTCACTAAGCAGATTCAGTAACATAGACTTTTTTTTTGTTTGCCCTAATAGCTTGTCAGCATTAACCGGAATAGAGAGGGGAGTGCGTAGGGCACGGTTCTTACAAACTACTTAATACTACATAAGAAACGACTGGACTAAGGGCGCCCAGGGCGCACGAGCCCCGGCTCAGGACGTTGTCATTGGTGGTGTGGTGTGGGTCAGAGAAAAACGGCCCAGTATGTCGCTGTAGCATTTAAGCTTCAGGAGCTCGTAGTGTCGGATGTACTAGCCGGCGGGGACGGTCGGTGTCTTGGATTGGTTGAAGTGTTTTGGTTTGGTTGCGGAGGGGGGGGGGGCATAGTATTTAGTTCCGTAGTGTTATTTATCGTCAGGATCGTTTAAGACGTGTCGGAGACGAGATTTCCGGGAGTTTATGTCGTTGAAGGCATAATAAGTGGAAGCCAGCGGGTTCGTATGTTATGATGCAAATTCGAAGTACGTTTAGAAGCTGGTTTGAAGAACTGACTCTGACTGAATCGACGGTAGCTGGAGATCATATCAATACCAACAACACTCCTTTATAAGGAGCCAGAATGTGTCCAAAAACGCACAGCTTGACTGTACATGATGGAGTGTTAGTACCCACGTTGATGTATGGCAGTGAGTGTTGGGTATGGCAGAAGCAGCATGAAGTCGAATAAATGCAGTGGAAATGCGCTGGTTAAGAAGCATAAGTGGAGTACGATTGACAGATAGAGTGTAGAATAGTGTGATTCGACAACGTTGCGGCCTAAAAGAAGATATAGAGACGAGGATTGAAAAAGGAATGCTGAGGTGGTTTGTGCGTGAGATTATGTATATATGTATGTGCCAACAACACCTGGGAAGCCTCGGCCCGTTTTGATTGGTCAAGTGATCGTTTTACAATTTAGTATATTTAAAAAAGGATTGACAAAAGTCCGTGGACTTATAATGCCACTAGTTATTATAAGTGCGCGTTTGTCAATCGTCTGGTATTGGTTCGGACACTGGTGAGGAATGCAAGGCTTTTGACTCTCGAACTAATCGATGATCCCATCCTGGCGTGTCCTCGGTTATTAAATTTGTTTGATGGTTCGGATAGCCTTAACCTTTCAAACGGATGTCGCTGCTGCACCGTGTGGTAGCCCAAATTCCGCGATTTTGACCTGAATTTTAGGATACCACTAACGATCCGGCTGCGACAAATAACTTTCGCGACACGATAGTTTAAAAAAATACTTTATCAATCCTAGGATTAATAAAGTTTATTTTGTTGTTGTTAATTATTTTTTATTAATTAATTAATTATTTTTCCAAGGAGTGTTACTTAACTAATCTGCGTGGGTTTTATTGTCTCATTCGCCACGCGACCGATGTGATATCATCTTATTGCGAGGGCTACGAGGAGGTCTGATTCCATGGAAGAGTATTGTCAAACATTTCTTTAACGGGTTATAATAATATTGTCAAACATTTCTTTAACGGTTTATAATAAAATTGAATACAAGTACCTAGCTACTTATATGCGAAAATACTCTTCCGTAGCGGTGCTTACATTGGCGGTATTCATGCATTTATCACTACATAGTATAAAACAAAGTCGCTTTCTCTGTCCCTATATCCCTATGTCCTTATGTCCCTATATCCCTATGTCCCTTTGTATGCTTAATCTTTAAAACTACGCAACGGATTTTGATGTGTTTTTTTTTAATGGATAGAATGATTCAAGAGGAAGGTTTTAGTGTTATCATTGCACCCGTGCGAAGCCGGGGCGGGTCGCTAGTATTCCAATATAACTAGGTTGCATTACAGAAAAAAATGATTTGCCTCATGGAAAAAATGGTCAAAATACCTAATTTTAAAACATCCTACGAACGTTTCACCTAAATTTAAGATACCTAATGGTTGAAATACTGCACGTTTTACCAAAAGTTGATTTACCTAAGAGCAAATCACCTATTGTAGAAATACCTAATTTCAAAACACCTAATGATTGTTTCAAAGTACAAATATAACCACATATAGTAAAGCCCCTAGGTAAATGTATACAAACTCAAAAAATGCCTATACAAAAGAAAAATTGCGAACAAAATATAAGAATGACTATTTGTTTATCGATTTATAAGATAACATAAAATAAAATTCGACTTTGTTGTGAGGTTATCGTACATTCAGTCCTTGATTGATAATAAAAGTCAATCAATATCTTATCTATAGGTATTGTCATCTCATATTCTTACCTGAAAAGATATTTCTCGAAGACGGTACATAATAGGAGTACGAGGCAGATAAAATGAAATCTTTGTAGTTTATTATTCTTTCCTACACAGCTGATAAAATAAATATAAATTGTCGCATTAGTAACGGGGCGTACGAACACGATCGAATAAGTTTGCAATAAACCATAATAAAGGATCATGTTTAGGGCAGAAGAAATACTATCAGACGTAAAAAAACATGTCCAATTAAGTAACAACGTTTCAAGTTTGATAGAAATTTCAAACAGTATCACCACAAATATTACCTAAATAGTACAGTATCACTTTTGAGAGAAAAAAAACTTGGTTAGCTTAATAAATAATATAACTATGGTTCCTATTCATTGTTCAAGCGGGTGCCCAGCGGATTCTCACGGGAACGAGAATAAACTGGTATAACCGTTCCGGAAGTTTCCCAAATGATCTTCATAAAGGTTGCCTACGACATATAAGACACCTACAAACTTAATAGAATTTTTCTTATGTATAGGCGTATTTGAAGTTTATAGGTGTATCGTTTCGGAGTAGTACGTATTCCTCTTTATAACCATTTTTCATATTCTCACCCTCTCTCCTCACTGTTACACCCGAGGCGGGGATCAGAGGTATTCCATTCCTAAAAATACCTACGTGTCACCAGTCTTATGAGCCATTTACACGAGGCCATTTCACTAAGCCTGCATACAAAAAAAACTTGAGGACAATCCATTCCATTGTCCTCAAGTTTTTTTTTTATGCAGTCTTAGTGGATTGCCCTCGTGTCAATTGCCCATTATGGTCCCTAAACAGCCCTTTGCCGGACCAGGATGCACCATGCCTCAGAATCAATTCTGAGACCTGCGCGCTTTCTTACGATGTTTTCCTTCATCCGTTTGATATCTGATGTTTTGACAAACTAATCTATACATATTAGTAGAAAAAGTATGTAGCCATTTTCTCTTTCTTAGAATATTATTGCTCGAATAATTTATCACATACAAGTTTTATTATTTGCGAAGAGAGGTTTTATATAACTGTACGACTACCGTTTTTTTCTTTTTATTTTAAATTTGGTATACGTTATTAGATTCAAGTAGGTTACGGTCACTATTGTAATATATATTTACAACAAAATACCAAGCAATGTAGGTCGTCGTATAGACCATAAATATAAGTCTACAACCAGAGAGGTTGGAAAAAAGGAGGTTCTTCAACGTTTTCTTTCAACGTCTTTGTTTACATTTCACGTTTTCCAAAAATGAAAGGTAACATTACTTACTTCTAGGTTATCAAATACCAAGTACATATTCGGTAATGTTACCTATATCGGTATACATACGGTTTTTCTAAACAATGTTTCAGTAATTTTTCTGTAGTTCAAATATGACAAGCCTGTTGGTTCAGTTGGTATAATGACCCTGCTTTATGATTCGGAGATCGCGGGTTCGATTTCCACCTGGTGCCAACATTATTGTCAGTTTCGAATCTGAATGACGAAATTTAGGTATATACTTATATTAGTTGTTTAGTACCCATAGTATAGCCTCTGTCTAGTTTGGGATTTAGTAATCGTGTGTAAATTGTGTCCCACAATTTATTTTACTAGCGGGTGCTCAGTGGCGTTGCACGCGCGGGTTTCCGTTCCCGTGGGAATTTACAAAAAGCCCTCTATAGCGGTTGCCTACGACATATTAGAAGACACTTACATACCATATTTCAAGTTTCTAGGTGATATCGTTTGGGAGTAGTACGTATTTCTCTTTTTAACGAGTTATTTTTTTTCCCGTGGGAACGAGGTATTTTCCCATAGTAAAAAGTACCCTAAATGTTGACCAAGTTACTCAGTTATCTCCACACCAAATTTCATCTAAATCCGTCCAGTAGTTTTTGCGTGATGCTTGCACACCCAGACAGACTGAAAAACATTTCAAAAATTGGTGTTATGATATCTAAATCGATAACTATGGCAAACAATTTCAAAAAATAATATTTCTTGTACAGGCACGGTCCCGTTACAGTTTTATTATATTTATAGATATAGATTAGCTGATACAAGAGCCTTGATTCCATAGCTGGAAGTGTTGGAAGTGAGCCTGCCTCTGATCTCTGATATGTGAGCCCCGGGTTCCACCCCTGGAGAAGGCACATTACAAATGAGTTTTTAAAAAACCTATGTAAATACATTTCACTAGCGCAAGGTTGTTTCTGAGGCATGGAAAACAGCATTCCCAATATCCTCGTCCAAAAATAAACACTGATGAAAATTGGGTATTTCCTCGAATTGTATACAGGCGTACCGTTTGGAGACAAGGCGGTAGAGTATTTTTTTAAATTTTAAGGCTTAATTTTTTTTAACATGTTTAACATGAATATCGTAATTACGAGATATTCTTATAGTGTATTTATATCAATTAAGAGCAGGTTTTTTTTATCGCTTGCACCTTTGCATGTTGTTGCAATAATAGCAACAGAATTTTAATAACATATTGGGAACTGGTTTTGAAAAGACATCTGTCGATACTTAAATAACTGTAATCGACGAAGCACTTTTGCCATTGTATTGGTTTTTGAGCTTGCTCAATTTAGTGCTGTTTTTTGTACTATAAGAAATACCAAATCAATCATTGTTATGTATTGGCTCGAGAAAAAAAACTACATAATAATACTCGTATGTGTTGTAATTTATTCACTACTCGAATCTAATGATCAATTACATTTAATACTTATAAATTCATCATCAATTAATATATATTTAACTTGGGTTGCATAAAAAATCTGTGAAATAAAGTGAGTTTCGTTTTGGTCATGTAGGTACTGATCTGATTTCCTTCAAAAAATTAGTCATTAACTGTGGCCAGTGCCAATAGTACACTTTACCGTTTTCTATACATTTTCACCTGTTTCTTAGAATTGTCCAATTGTCCATGTACCTACATAAAATATTGATGTTTTAAAATTCGATTCGGTTTTTAATGTAATTATTAATGACGTCATCGAAATTTATATACTAACAGACCGCAATTTATTTTAAACCCGTCTATCATCTACCGCTACAATATTGTATAATGACGTAATCAAACACGAAATCAGGTTTTCTACTCGTCATACTCATAACATAATACACGCTATGTTTACGCTTAATCCCTTCACAATTTGCCTTGGAAACGTGTCCTCAAAATATTTGAGTATGCACGTCAGATACCTGCTTCTACACATCACTTAAATTACACTTTTCTAAACAATGGAGTGTCACGATGGTATTACTGTAAAAATTTCCAATACGAGGAGGAAAGACAACAAGAGACACGGTGGGGATAATTGATCGTAGCATAAGAATTAGTCGGTGAAAATTCCGGGAACAATAAAAATACAAATATGCAAAAATAGATTTAAAACGGCCAAAGCGAACAAAATCCAAACTTATTACCTTGGTCCGAATAACAGTCGGCGTCGCGTTCCTACTAACTGGACTGACGCTTAAGATCAAAGTTTTTGTATGAAAATATTCCCAATGGCCGCTCTATGCCTTAGTATATTTAAATTTCTTTGCAAATATGGAATGGAAAGCGAACCTGTGCGACTACCGCCACTGCGTCTGTCGCCGCCGTCTTGCTGGTTTCCGTGGGCTCTAGTGGCAACCACGCCGGCAGACATGTCGCCCGCTCCGGCCCACCCCAACCATACAATCCTCCATCCGACTCAGCCTTTGAGACCGCAATCGTATCAGACACCAACTCAACGAGCCAACACTGAACTCACAGGCCCGGCAAATCACTGGGCCGTATCAATGCACTCACTCAATTGTTACCGCTCCCTATCTACATTGCGCTGCAGTTCACTTCACTGTTTCCTTTACAGACATGACTTCCAACTCCATGTTTTAAAAACAATATTTGTAAAACAAAGCAAATACAATCGACAAGATTTCCGGGAAAACTTGATTTTTCGTTTTATGAAACGGTATGTAATCACAGCTAGCACTTCCCCAATATTTATACTTTTTTATTGGAATGTTGTAAAATTGCAGGAGCAGTGTGTAAACAATTCGAAATTTGTTAGCGGGTGTAGTAGCAGCGTACGACGCGACGCCGCCGTAACAGTCCGTGTATCGTGAACGCTTTTACAATACTGGCCGAAGGCAGCTGTGCGGGACCGAGAATAAAAGAGAAAGAACTATACTATGACGTATTGGTATTGTGAGTCTGCAGCCTAGCGAGAATCGACAGTAGGGAAAGGAACGTTAACGTGTCAGTCATAAGGCGCAATTTAATAATGTCAATATTGGCTTTTAGTCCACAGCTGACTCAGTTTCCTCGAACATTGCGTGTGGAAATTCGAGAAGGCAAGACCGGCGCAGACATTGAGCGCGAAAGAGACGGGGTGTTATTCGATCCCCGTTGCCGAGTAAGAACGAGTAAGTGCCGACCGCCAAGGCCGGCGCACGTCACGTTTTCGCGACGACCAGACGTGCCTCCTTATATACAAAAGTATAAGTAATATGTGCAGGAGTTTAGTTTATTGCACTTTGTCTTACCTAAAGCACAAAGCAACGGATACTAAGGTTATTATTTATTATTACAGCAGTTATTTATCAAAGATCTAATAAAATTGATAAATCGATAAGTAGAAAACTTAATTTATTTACTCACAATAGAGAAGTAGCTCTTATTATCAAATGCCAATGACGTCAATGTTTTTTTTTTTATAACAATGACCGTAAAAATAACAATAGTAGTAAAGAAATGCAAGTCCTCGGCTTATTCCTGAATAGTGATTGGCAATAAATACATCGAATAAGCGTATTGCGAGGTGTTCTTGCTTCGCGTGGACGCGGATATGCAAACTAGCAGACATGAACATTGGGCGTTTTCTCTCACAGCATCCGCCTGCTGTGTTCATGTTTTCTACACACGACTAAACTACATGCAGTTTATTATGTATTATAACATCTCAACAAACTACAATAAATTGCATCATTGCGTGATCGACTGATTTTGGGCTTTCATTCATAAATGTTTACATTTTATTTCTGTTAAACTTAGTTATTGAATATACCAAATGTCGAATACCAAGATGTCATTGGTCTCTAAAAGCCAGATTTTGTTAAATAAAAATCCAAATTGAATTATGTAAAACCTAATCAACCATAGTAAACTTACATCGAATTTATTTATTCAAACTTCATATTTTGGTTGTTCTGAATGGGTTAATTAGTACGAGTTCTGACCGGCTTTCTTATTAATTAGAGCCTTGAATTTGGAGCTAAGAATCATAGTTGACGTAACCACTGTTTATATGTTTTGGTAGAGCAGAGCACGCCAAAATAAGAATGCGAATGTGTAATGGCACCGTTTTGAGTCCTTACAGTGGTGATTGAAGTTTGCACTGCTGACATCTTAAGGGAAGCGCTAGCCGCCCCGAAGGATAGTAAGTCGGGCTCTATCGCTCTCCGTTTAGCATACATTAAGTGATCCACAATAACTTATAAATGTTTAATTATTATTATTACTATTAGGTGTGCCAAATGTGTGTGTAATTCAGCCTTGTCTATCCTAAGTAATAACAAGCATGAGCAGGTTATAAAAAATATAAGTAGATAAATGACAACTTCTTTTCTATGTTTCAACTGCAGATTGTTCCGATGTGAGCATAGCGTACCTCACGCGGGTAGCTATTAAGTCAAGTCATTCAATGTAGGGGCTTATAAGTCCACTTATTGAATGTCAGTGCAACTCCACCGCTTCGTTATGTACAGTTGAGGAGAAGAAGCGGGGCAAGAAACTCCTCAACACATTATTCTTTTAACAATTAATTACACGGTTTTAGTGCTTTTCTGAGCTGAAGATGCACTAAACATCATTGTCATTCAAATACTGATCTACCTAACTTAAAATATGCCATTTTACATAAAACCATTTTTATGTGAGCTTAGAATATTTTTCTTGCAAATCTACAACAGCTTTAGGTACCTAACTTGTAGTAAAACCGTACACTCAACCCCATAAAGGAATATTATTAATTTTACTTAATCTGTAATGTCGTTGCTCTATTTTACATAGAGTTGGTGAAGCTTCGCACGAAGGTAAACTAAAACTACTAGTTTTCGCCAGTGACTAACTATAGGAAGGAGTAATTGTAAGCGAAAATAGAATCTTTCGCCAGTGACTAACTATAGGAAGGAGTAATTGTAAGCGAAAATAGAATCAATCGATTGGAAATTACAACAATATTATTTCATTAAGCACGGATATATTAAAAGTACATTCGGGTAAAATTCACGATTTCGGGTAGACTAAGTTCAATAACTAACCCTTCACCTCCTTCATCAGCACCTTCGCGAGCTACATCTGCAAGATGACAGGATGTTTTTCGTGGTACGATACTAAGTGTACTAGGTAAGAACAGGGAGCCTTGGAGAATCAATAGTTGGCGTGGGTGGGTGGGTCAACGTCCCGCCCGGCCTGTGGTCTCACTTTTAATAAAGATTGGGGATGACCTAGGTGTCTTAAATACATTTCTGGAAACTCGGGTTATTTAGGAAATGATCAAAACTATTTAAAAAAAAACGGCAGCCTGCAAGAATTAACGTACCATTATCCTACCGGAACTCGCAATTTAAAACTACGTTTCGTCGCGATCACCAAAATTCATGAATAAAGCAGTCGGCGAAAATTAGAAACATTCAAAATCGCAATTACCTAGTCTAATTTTTTTATATTCTGAAATACCTCTACCTGGCTTTACGTTACATTACGTTCAGAATGAAGCCTCCACTACAAGAAACATTTTATAACATCCTTGGAACAATATTTAGTTTTTATTGAAAACGTTTAAAGCTCGTAGGTATATCAAGTAAGATACAATACAATGAGTATACCGAGACACAGCATATACTTTCTTTTTATAGATATTTATACCCGGTCTCTTACAGTGTTAGCATAATGTAAATGTCACAGTATGTCGTCCAACCGGTTGAGATGAAAAATATTTTTTATCGTAATCCCACAACTGCCTTCGTCATTTTGAAAGCTGCGAATTATTTTTAGCAATGGCATATGTTCCGATCGTCTTGCCTATTTTGGAATCAATAACCTTTAGAAACTTTTTAGTTAAATGTCGTAGTCCATGTCTGCATTAATTAAAAAATAACGGTATTTGTTGCAAAATTTTTTAGTCTTCCGGCGAAATTTGAAGATTTTCTGTTTGATGAGAAGATCTGATGATATATTTTCTTTATTATGAGATTGTTCAACTTCTTTGTGTATTGTACAAAAATTCAGGAGATTTTATAATTTTGCTAAGAGAAAAGATAACAGCTCATTAGAATTCTAAATCTTCAAGGTGTTCAAATTATACGCGACTTAAAAGGAACATTTCATGACTACCTACGTTAACGTGTAGGCATTATGTTAATCGTTTAAGCTAAACTGAGTAAGAGTGGCCTCCACGTAATTGCAATTCAATCAAAGCGCGTCGTATCACGAGTTGTTGCTGGGTGCACAACAGAACACAATACTAATATGTGAATGACACAATAACACAAGGAATAGAGCCAAGAACTACATAAGTAATGAGTTGAATTGACTATGCCGAGACCAATTGACAAGCAGGCAGTCACCCCTCCGGTGCTCAAGGACCACGGTGCACTACATTTGTAATGCAAAACTGCAAACGTACCTATCACGAATCCGCGCCAGTCCGTAGGGTTTGTAAAATATTTTATTATTATATTATTATACTCGTATGGTGTCGATACAAAACCTCAATGTTATAAATGAGTCAACATTCATATTCTTCCCTTATTATTAAACTACTAGCAGCGCTCCGCGGTTTCGCCCGCGTAGTTTCCGTTACCGTGGGAATACGGGGGTAAAGTAAAATATGGCCTTTGTTACTCCCTGACAATGTAGCTTTTCATTGGTGAAAGAATTTTTTTAATCGGGCCAGTAGTTTTTGAGTTTAGTCGTTACTCGTCACAAACGTACAAATCTTTCCTCTTTATACTAGTGTAAATGTAGAAGTGTACGCTTTAGTTGTGTACTCCGGGTACGAAATAGTGTTTGACTTCGTACCCTCGCGGTTTAGAAGATATAGGAGGGGTTTGGTGGCGATGCCAGAATAACGTCTTTACGGGAGCTCAACCGCTGTATCTCGGTAAGTATAGCATATTTCTCCATTTGGGCTACACGACGATTTCGTAGTTATAGAAAGGGAGTAGAACCTACACTCAATTTCCCGTGGAAATAAAAATATACGGGCACATTGGTGGCGCTGCTAGAATGACGTCTTTACAGCAGCACCACCACCTGTATCTCCGTAAATAAAGGACATTCATAGTATATATTCAGACTACACCAACATTCAGTACTGGTGAGTACGTTAGGTAGGTAATGTTTCCGTTTCAGTTTGCAAGCTACCTGAAGAGATATAGACCCGAACAATTACATGAAAATATCTTTGAAAGTACATCATGTTTCTAAAATATGTTAGCAGCCACGAAATCAGCATAATAAAGATATCCCGGTACGAAATACTTTCAAGGTAAATTATCAGCAGTAGCAAAATTTCTGTCCGCATAAACTATTTGAGAAATTAGGTATATCAAGCTTTCCAAAAGGAGAAAAAACAGTACTTATTTAATTATTCAAGTCTGGATAAAACAAGTAGCAAAACAACTCTCAATGATACGTAGGTATATATAACATTCTTTTAAATTCAGTCAATTATTTCCTAACACATATTACCTTGTTTATTTGATTTTCACTGTCTAGTGCTCAGTCTAGGTTAAGTAACACTGTAGGTTGTCTGTTCAGATTGGAGGTTCGACTATTAGCAAATCGTTGATATTATTGGGCGTCAAACATAATTTGTAGATCATAATGAACGCACAGCTTTGTAGGATGTAGTTATTTGTTTTCGTATCATAGCCACAACGGCGTATGACTAGGCGATCATATCCTTTCAATCTTCACATAGTGCGATGGGTTACTACGCCTACATAATGCTGTGGTTACTTAGTTTACAGATTGTAACACCCAACGACAGCTTAATACGTGATGGATTAGCGAGTGTGGGCGTACCTGTTATTAATCAACACTATTTCATTTCCATTTTATACCGTGATATCAAAGAACAATGTTACAAAGTATAATTATAGAGTCAAGCAAAAGGTTATATCACCCATCGCCAATTAGATTGTGCAATTCGTAAGTACATATCAAAAGAAGTAGCTCACCTTTTGTTGGGTTAATTCATCATGTTTCTCGTCTTCACTTACGTAATCATGAAATTCATATTTCATTAAGCATTTTACCAATCTAAATTTTTTGTTAGGATGTGAACGGTGCGAATGGAGCAAATTCGCATAAATTAAGATATGTTAACAACAGGGTAATATTAATTCTTTCTAATTGTGCAGTGCGTTTGTTACATATTCATGTAAATTGATATCTAAATAAAGACTGGTAACCCAGACTTTCTATGGCATTCGACGGTACGTGCTATCATTATGTCCTGTGACTTTCACGCAAATGAAGGAACACATCGATGTGCGTTTTCAAAGACATAGTGGGAGGACATTTTGTCTCTGCCTACACCAATGAGAAAAAGGCGTGAGATTATGTATCTATGCAGGACATCAAAGTAACATAATCTACTTTATATCCTGATCGGAGCGAAGTCTTGTATTTGAGTCAGTAAATGCAGTAGATACTATTACTACATATAAGATTTAGCTGTAGTTGATTCCGTTCGCTTGTTATTAAAAATATACAAGGAGGTTAACAGGATATACTCGTATCTATTATGGATATAGCCTAGCTGTTCCGCGCGGTTCCATCC
This sequence comes from Ethmia dodecea, assembly GCA_963855545.1. Taxonomy (NCBI): domain Eukaryota; kingdom Metazoa; phylum Arthropoda; class Insecta; order Lepidoptera; family Depressariidae; genus Ethmia; species Ethmia dodecea. The sequence continues at coordinate 7,223,899 of OY979443.1, forward strand.
GCGTAATTCCCGTCCCCGTGGGAATAAGGCGATAAAATATAGCCGATGTTTTATATAGCCCTGATAATGTAGCGGTTAAATAATTTTTTAAATCTCAAAAATGTCTTTCATCGCATTCTTTGCATTTTAAAGCTGAATTTTTTACACCTTGTATTACATTATTGAAGTTTTATTAGGGATCCCTATTTTTTTAATAATATATTTCTCAGAGATAATGTAGAATTCTCACGGTAAAAGAATTTTTGAAATCGGTCCAGTAGTTTTTGAGTTTATTTGTTACAAGCATACAAAAATACAAATCTATCCTTTTAATAGTGTAGATGTACATAATTACATACATTATATATATTATATGATTATTGATTACAAATTTGTAATAAATTCCAATTATACATAGCGCTTGTTTCACCACACCACCTTTCAGCGCTTAATTCAGCATCTTTCGATGTCCGGCATTACAGCTGATGAGATTTTAACACGGCATGTCGGCGGTTAAATAACGCACGAAATGATGTTATTCAAAACGAGACAGCAATTTAAACCAAATGAGACCGCCTAGACACACTGTTCCTATTTTAGCACTTAAAATCTTAAGATTGGGAGCGGAGACATCCAGAAGGTATACCACTACACATAAAGCCTTTCTTTAAAATACTTTTGTCATTAATTTAAAACTCATTCAATATGTTGACCTCTTCAGAAATAATATTAAAGCTTAAGGTTTTATTTTATTTTATTTTATTTATTCGGAGAAAAAACAGTACATAGTGTATGTAAATTCTTATGGGGTATGTTTGTATTTCACTTACATCGGTAACACTATGCCCATGGACATTTCTCGCTAAGATGTAACAAATAAAAACTTAATAGTAATCCAGTTAGAATTTGAAAATATAGAAATGCAAAGCTCGCGCGAACAGACACCCACCAACCTATAATCATAGAGGTTTATGGTGTTTAATATAATATGGGAGTTATTGTAATAATATATCAGAAAAGTGGTGACTATAGAACGCATGCCAAAATTGAAAGCATCAATATAAAATCAGTCAAACATTACAAAAAACTCTCTGGGCTAGCCCTACGACAGCGTCTTGGGATCGTTGAAACAACACTAGCGGAGTTAAGTAGCGAGGTAATAAAGTGAGGCCTACCGATTACTGTATATCTATATCTCAGCATAGGAGAACAAGATTTCATGCACCTTCCACCTGTAACCAGCATCAGACTCATGAAAAAGGTCGACGTCTTTAAATAATTTGTTAAACGTATTGCACATGCGGTGCAGTGGAGCCCTCACCCCAAAGTTAGACAAGGTGTTGTTGATCACGAAAACATTGCGCGATCTGAGTCTACGATAAGTAGATAGGTTAGTTGAAACCCGATAAAAACCTTTTTGTTTCTAATCCAAACCCGAAGAGATTACCTATACCAAGATTTAAAATACCCTTTATAATCGGGAATAATTTCATAAGGTTTCCAATTTCATAACCAGGAAATAAATGTAAATACTACAGTAAACCTAAAATGAACACTACAATAAAGATTCAACGGTACATTATTACTCTTATAATGAACATTGTAACTGCCCACGAGATTGCTAGGGATGTCGAACTGAGATCGATTAATCAAAAATCGTAAACTGATGAAAACAAAACCATCTTAAGCAGTGAATCGTTTTTTGTGAGCCAAAGAATTTTCGCATTATTACCAGTGACCTCAATAGCATGACGTTAAAATTATAAAGGCTAAAATTATTAGCTTAGTGAAACTAATCTAATTTTATTAAACAATTCTTGTACCTGTACATGTATATTTATAATAATAATAATATAATCTCACGCCTTTTATTCCCCGAGGGGGTATGCAGAGGTATTCCATTACTGGATATACCCACATTTCACGAGATATATTAGACCCCTAAACGTGATAGGTGGTAAGCCCATCGCTGGACCGGGTCTGTTTACACATGTCTCAGAATTAATTCTGAGACCTGCGAGTTTCCTCACGATGTTTTCCTTCACGAAACTTAACCTAACCTAAACGAAAATAAAAAAAACTATAACACTGTCTCGTGAATCTATATGTTACCTACCTACATGACCTAGCAAACCTTGGTCGCCCAGTTGCTAATAATACATATTTTTAACATTCCATGTTTCCTTCTGAAAAGCTAAAAAAAATCGTAACAGACGCATTTTAGTGGATGACTCCAGAGTTCGATCCGAATCGCAATCGATGTATTAAGATGAATTGCCATCCCTAGAAAAGTAGTTTTATTCTGATCCATAAGCAAACATTTGTATACACAGTAAATGCTCCAGATTCGGGTAATCGCATTTGCACTTGTTACGTGAGACAAGAAGCCAACCACGTCGTCGCTATCATTAGACTCTCTGTTGGTCAATGCGTAGCTAAATAATGCGTGTAAATCTAATAGTCGTTGCATATGTGTATTTTATTAAATGCCGTATTACATAAGTCATCTACATCTTGCCGTTATGAAAATGGTCCGTCCAATTTCATTTTTGCGAAACACAGTTACGCTAAAAATGAGAGAATAATTCGGATTAGCTATTACAGTCACTTTAACATTTTCGAAATTACTTACGTGGTCAAATCTAAAATACCCAATCAGTGTGTTGCGTTAATCGTTGCATCGTGCAGCACCAAAGCTGAAACCACGATTGCCAATACTGACACTTAAAGGACGCTAACGCAAATTTATAATATTTACGTCCTACGATGTTCTAAAGAAAACAATAGAATGGAATTATTATTATTATTGAGTCCGCCTTTGCGATTGTCAACTGTTATTGGCAATAGTATTCCGTGTGTTAGAACGTTGGCAATATTTGATGGAAACAGTCATCGTCAGTTATCTGATGGCATTTTAAGTTATGGCGCATCGGTGCCTGCCGCCGACGTCACCGCCCACCGATATTACAATATTTTCATGTAGGGAATGTGGAATGCTCAGACACATTTTCAAAATTACATTTTTATAGTCAAGCTATTGCAGTATTTACACATACATCAATTTATTTTACAGCATTAAATTTGATTTTGGGCTGACGTCATTCAAACCGCAATTGAACTATAGCAGCAACTGGCATTTTGCAACCAACATTAATACACTCTTACTATAGTAGTGTTCTACTCTAGAATAAATTAAAACCGGCCAAGTGCGAGTCGGACTCTCGCACGAAGGGTTCCGTACCATTATCTTTAAAAACAGCAACAAAAACACGTTGTTGTATGAGAGCCCCTTAAATATTTATTTTATTGGTTGTTATAGCGGCAACAGAAATACATTATTTGCTAAAATTTCAACGGTCTAGCTATCGCAGTTCTAGAGATACAGCTTGGTGACAGACAGACGGACGGACAGACAGCGAAGTCTTAGTAATAGGGTCCCGTTTTTACCCTTTGGATACAGAACCCTAATAAAAATTACTATAACAAACTATAATAAAGAGTGAAATTAATATTTGAGTTATAAGGAAATCAAAAATACTTTTAAAATTTTAAGCAAAAAACAAACTGACAAAGCACATATTATAGCAGTGTTAGTATGAGTCACCTCGAGTTTTGAGCTTTTAATACTAGGTGTTGGGGTCAAAAAACTTTGATAGAGCGCTATAATTACTTCCTTGCCACAGAACTATTACACGTATTAGATGTTGTTCACCCTATAGCAGCACGTGCCAATGGCTAGACCTTGTAGCAAGGGCAGGTAGGGGGACCAGCGTCCGGCCATGAAAGTTTGGTGTTGGTTTTACTAGAAATACTCAATGAATCTTATTGATATGGTTTAAACTTAGACTCAGCTTAAGACTATAGTTTAGTACTACTACTAAATGATATTGCAAAACAAGATACAATTTTAAAATCTAGGACAATATCTAAATAATGGTTTAATCTTGGATTTGATAATTCAGATTAAAACTTAATTTTAATATATTTTTTAACAATAGATACCAAATTGGTAACCTAGGTGTTGCCTTTTTTTACAAATAGTCTATATTAATAAGAAATTTTCAGCAAAAACTTAAGACCATTTTAAGGAATTCCGAAAGAGTTCGCTTAACTATTTCCGTAGGGATTTCTACAACATATGCCATTATGTCAAAAGTTGCTCATTCATTATGTGTCTTACTGAAGGTGTAATGTCGTAAGTCACACACGACATTATTAAAATGAAACTACCCACCCCCGCAGCCATTTCACAGGCCAAAGAGGTTACACCGACAAAAGTTTCACTTTCTTTCGTCCACAGCGTAGGATGGGCGTAACGGGTGCCCGCCGGTCACTGTCTTTACTCAACTCTTGTCGATTGCAGACTTTCCCTGTTTTTATAGGAATCTCACGGGAAGGCAATGTTACAACAATATTGAGAGAATTGTGAAAACACGCCTGTACACAAACCCGATTTGGAAGACTTTCTCTGTGACGGGTCCGCTAAATGTTTACAATCGGCTAAGAAGCGTTATCGTCATTTTAACTCTTATGTTCACTTAGTTGCGAATGTTGCGATATTCAAAAAAGTTTAGTCGATCGTCTTGGCGGTACATGCAGGCGGTACACTGGCTGTAATACATACAACACACACACACCGATACAGTATCAAAACGAACTTAATGTGAGAGTAATTATCAAGTTTTAATACCGTTAAAAGTAACTATCCTTGTAATAATAATAAAATATCATACTCATACCATTTATTGCTCCACGTGGTTTTACATGTGGTATGTGCAAAGGTATATACAATACACACGCGAACCCTAGAAGGACGCTGCAATGTAAAATTACAAATACCTATAATACAAAATGATATTAAATTAAATACAATGCGAAAAGAAATAGTTCTTTATTCATCTCATTCTATCAGCAAGGCTTTTTTATAAAATCATTCAATGATAAAAGAGAGTTCGAAAACAATAAACTTTAATCTGACTTTCAGTTGAGATTTTGCGCACAATTTATTCATTGATCGCCCTGAGTGTACCTACAAGGATGGTTGTAAATCTTGCTGTCAGTGCTTTCAAGTGTTACACCTAAGCTTCGGCCTTAATTGTAGAGTGGGTGTTCGCAGGTATTAGCATTGACACACATCGTGGATGCAATGCAACATGCAGCGACATTTTCGCGAGCTTCGGCTCAAGAACAATTAAAATGAGTATGTGGAAGTTACGAAAGGTTACGATCAGATAAAAATCACGATCACACTGTGGGATCCGAGGCATTTCGCAAATCTAATAAGAAAATTAAGCTTGTGAGTGGAAGCCAGACAAAGGGGTCCTAGCATTTTGCTTTATTTCATTCGGAATCAACAAAAGACTTGAATTGAGAAGTAAAATTGAGCAATTTGACATTTAAGAGAACACCTGTCTGTTAGAGTATTAGATCCAAAGCCAATTATATACCTACTAGAAATAACAAGTATGTCGGGTCAAGTTTGCACGCAAGCGCAACAAGGTCATACTGTGTAGTTGAGTATCTTTTTACCTCACAAACATGGACTCTTAACCTTAGTCCATGACGTGTAGTATATTGTAATGAGTTAGCACACATAGTATATAGGATCTTACACAAGTGTTTGAAATTCAAACCGCATATAAAGCCTTTTATTTGATTACACAAGAAAAAATATAAAAATTGGCATGCTCATTTCAAATGTTGCATTATATATTTGGCATTTAAATTGTGCTGAAGATTGACTACACTCAACGAAGGTCATTTCTCGTATATATGATTGTTATGTACGACTATGACAGTCAGGCGATAACACAACAATAGCAAGTGAAAAACACACTAATTTGGCTATTGTGCAAAGAGACAGGCACGCGTTCGCAAGGAGAAATGACAATGCACTTTATAATAAAGAAAGTTTTTGTGAACCCGACTTACAGCGATTAAACAAACGAGTTTTTGAGCTCGTCAAGTGATAAAAATTTGCTTCAGGGAATTGAAATCCAACCGGTCTTATGTGCTGCTGTTTAAAATGATAATTGCTCGTTTATTGGGCGCCTCGACGTCAGCGGTTACATCGCGCGAGTCCAATACATATACATATATGAATGTCAAATATACTGCCGAGGATGTCAGACGACGAAGAAAGTAACACGGTGACCGACTTATATGCGATTTCAAGAAGAGAGAGTAATTGGATGACGCCTAGTGATGAGGCCAATGTGGTGGTTGACCTTAAGTATCTGGTGGACTAGCTTTAACTTATAGGTGGCAGATTGAAGGCTTTTATAGCAAAAAATTATAATATTTACAAAATTTATAGGAAATAATACCTTGCTAATAATGGAATTAACCTGGGGGCCAATTCTACTAAATGACAGCGGTGATAGTTGTATGACTGTGGTCACTCAATGGTGATATTATGTCAAATTTTGACACTTTTCGTATTCTGTTAACTGTCAGTTTTCACAATCATTCAACTATCATTGTTGACCACTTTTGGTATTCTACTATTCCTACCATGGAATGGCGCTGTCCAGTGATTGCTTTTTTCCCCTTATTTTAAGGCATTGGCAATTTAGCCATCAGCCCTAAACACGACACGAAATTCAGATTTTAGCTCTGCTTCAGAGTCTATGCACAAAAGTACACAAGTTTCTTCAAAACTTATCGAAATGTCACATGTACCATAAATAAAATCAATCATCTAAAGATTTTAGTGCCGAAAACCCGAAATAAAACTAATGACACGCATGGTAGTAATAGTTATATATGGTAGGCAACACCTAACGTAGTCCATAGTCATTCCATTGTTATGCCACTATGATTTTAGTGGAATACAAATTAGATGTCATAGTTGCCAGTTGCAGCATAATGGAATGATAGTTCGATGACAATGGCTGACATTTAGTGGAATTGGCCCCCAGGTCGCAGTTGAATGAACTCAATTAGTGTAATGGACCGTCACATCCCTAAGACAACTTCAGGACAGACATGGTAATTTATGGTATTGAATTGAGACTAATCAAATTTTATCATTCGCCGAATACTGGTGGGTAAAATTGCTTTAGGTGTCACACATAAGATAGTCCTTTATATTCCATCTAATTGTTAGGTATACAAATGTTGCGAATATTTACGTCAAACTATAATTATGGCAGTTGTTTATTACATAGCTGTCAAAACGTGAACTATATGACGAAAAGCAATTTAACAACTATCTAGTTTCGCAATCGTGCTGACAACGTTCGATTGTGTAAATGCGGTAATGTTAGAGCACGCGCGCAGATTCGAGCTCGCAGATATCAATATCTCACAGCGTTTTGAGGTCTGACATGAAACGTTAACACTTACGTTATTGCGTAGGTATAGTTGGAACCACCTATACATGAAACAAATACTCTCTTGTATAAGTTTCATGGATATGTTTGTTCAAAACTAACTAGATTCACCCCGTTCGGTCCCTCCAAACATGAGGCAATTCCTCATGTATGAGAAAAGACCCTTAGCTCCGCAGTGGGCTGTTACGGGTTGATGATGATAAAACATGAAGCATGGACAGAACGAACAAACAATGACACTATTAAACACTCTGAAGGAGATGCGATGCGACGGACTGTCATGGCATTTGTTAGTTTTTTTATACAGCGGCCGGTTACACAGACAGACAAACAGACTTACTCAGTGATAAGTAACATGACCATTTTGTCATGAGTACCATTCGCAACGAGCGTGTACTAAATAGTGACTGTACGAATGCTGCGGTCAGTCGCCACCTTATTCTATCCGTTGTTTAAATGTGGTATCCAAAAAGGTGAGGTTCTGAATATTTCATGTTGTTGAATGTGATAGTTGAACACAAACATTAGCATCTATATTTGGTGGCGAATGTAGAGATTGCAAACTTTTACTGTCTTACCATTTACTGTGAACTATACCTACTATGTAACACATGACATTTACAAAACCTCTGAAAATTTATCTACATAGTTCACCAGCTCAACATAAGTGTTGTTCAGCAAAACAGTATGTAAGTGGAAACTAGAGACACTTTTGTTCTAAGATAAGTATATACAACAGTGGCGCTTAAGTAGCTATAGTAATAATTACCGAATCATGGACGCGCGTGGCGGCGCGGATGGCTATCAAATTGCAGCGCACGCGCGTGTCACGCAACTGGTACTTTCGCCGATTAAAATCCACCGTCCGAGATCTGTACGTGACAGACGTTTAGTGAGTTACGAAAGTAACGCTACGTTTTGTCACCTCTAACGTCAACTCCATCCAGTGGTCAATTTTTTGTGTATGATTGCAATCCGGAAGTTACGGAAGCTACCGCAACTATAATCTTTCTTAGGCGAAATTTTGCAATGGTTTGATTTGTTTTAATAGGTCTGTTGACTCCGTTGGTAGTCCTACCTTCTGAGTCAGAGGACACGCGATCTATTCCATTACGGGTTCAATTTTGTGTGCATGAACATGTGTGGGTGTTTACTTTTGTCAGTTGATGAATACCCTGAAACTAAAAGAGCATTTGCGAATTGTGTCTCACAATTTATTTATTTATTTAATGGAACCATTTCACTACACTGCTCTGCCGTCTTTGGGCATAAATGGTTCATAGCACAGTGACCCACCCACCGCCTCGCAGTCACGCATGTAGCTCAAACATTAAACAGCAGTGGCTTACGTGCGGCCTAGACAATGAGTAGGCAGCTACACCAAACCACCTTACAATGATGGGGCCTCGCCCTTAGCGACAATCACTACAAAAAGTAACTGATGCATTTTATTGATTTTATTCTAATAATTTGGCGATCATATTTAATTCAATTTATTGTTTTAAAAGGAAACGATGGTAACAATCAACTAAAATGGTACAGTAGCTTTTGTCATGAAATAATAGATTATGGTTATTTTCACTTATTCATAAGAGCTACTATGGCATTTATCGGTTATGGAGCAGCAATGAGAATAAACTGGTTTTGATTTTAAAAATTAAAAAGTGAACCCACTATACGGCAAAACACAGTTTTAACTGAGAGTATAGTCACCACTATTGTTATGAACAATAATAAAACGTTTTTCTTCTCGTCAACACGACACTTCACTAAAGCGCGTCACACACGGTGAAGATGCTATAATATTTTATCTTAAGATACGAAATATATATTTCCATATTTGCGTATAAACGTACTGAAGATAAAATATAAATTAACTTCGTCGTGTGTGATGGTTCATAGGATTTCTATGGTGAGCGATATTCTAAAATATGCTCTAAGATAATATATATTTTATATTATCTTCACCGTGTGTGACGCGCTTTAATATTACGATCCCTATTCTCTTCAAACCTGACAGATGGAACCGGCAGTCTGGTGAACTATGTACATTATGAGTAATTAATAATATCTATAACCTCACTTTCTCCTGCATGCAGATAAAATCCAATAAATCATTTATTAAAGAGCAAATTACTGCCGGAGGGATTACCTGACGTACGCATCGGAACTGAACAGATTATCATGTCCGATAGAAATTGAACCGAAAGATTGAAAAGAAATCGATAGTGATTTAGTTAAACAATTTTCGAAAGCGATATTCATTGGACACATGAAGCTTACCCACATAATATTGCTCATATGAATATATTTAATTCTAAATAACATACTGAGTTTGTGGCGAGGGGGTAGCGAAACTTAATTATGATTATATGATGTCATAAACAACCACAGGCAGTAGCAGTCATAACTCATATAGGTTTTCTATACTTACGACAAATATTGCCTAAAGTTAATATTATTAAGTATTGGAAAGTGACAAAACCCACAAATAGCAATTGTGGTGAACTCTGAAACAATGAGATTTGGCAATAAACATGTACAAGTATTACTGAATCACCGCACACTGATATTATCGGAGAAATTGTAATGTTGGGTCGTGAGCATTAATTTTCGCTCGTGTGCACATTATTAAGCGTAGCATTTGATGTTATATAAGGTTCAGAATAACTGAATCAACGATGGTGTGTAAAAAGTTCAAATTCATTATCTTCTACTAGACCTGTGTAAATCACGAGTCAGGAAGCCGGTTGTCGGCGAGGAAGCAACTTTACGACTTCTGTAAGTAGGTTTAGGATTCTATAGCAATTTAGGTATATGTCATGAATGTCATGATTATTGTTAAAGTTATTGTTAAAACGATTGATGATTGACTGATGATTATTGTTAAAACAAGGCTAATTCAATCACCTATAGAGAAAAACTAATACTGACGAATCACTTAAAGAAAGGTTAAGGTTGTCATCGTCACGTGATTACACATTCTTTATGATCCAATTTATTATGCGTCAGAAGTTTAGAACGATCTCACCACCAAAATAGGAAAATTAGCGTATTACGATCTGATAAGTAGAGCGTGGCGCTGTTGTCACAAAAACAACAAAATCGTGGTTAATGCAGTTTTCTGACGGCGGTTGTCATTTTGTTCACTTTACCGACTTTAACTGGTTTTTTCTCGACGTAAACTTTCTGTAGTATCACTTTCCATCAATTAGTCTGTGGAAAGTAGAAGCCTTTGTCATCGATATTCTTGTAGCATGGGTTTCATAAAGTTTAAGCTTTGAAACGGTACATCATTCGCGTGCTATGAAGGGGTTGGCCGCGACTAGGGATTAGGGTGCGGGTGTGGCCCGGACAGTGCCACAAGTTGGTAACCATAATTTTGTTTAAATAGGTTAATGGCATGTCACGGCGATAACTTTTGCTAACAATATTATAATAAGACCTACATAAACCATTTATTAACGAAATTTAATCAGTTGCAACCCGAAATTCTTTCCTGGTTTATTCCGTATTGTCTTTTTTGTTTCATTTGAATTTTCAACACAATTCTAAAAGACCTCCCGAAATATTCTTGGATCTACTGGAAAGGCTGCCTGGCTGTGGCTAGACCAGGCGACAGGATAGCAGGCAACTCGAAACGTTCGTTGTGATTATTGCGACGGTTATAGCATGGCGGCTACATGGCGGTATATACTTGTAGTTTATATGGCGAATATTACATATATTCGCTATATCACTCAAATTTGACAAATCTTTCCTCTTTATAATATTAGTATATTACAATACTATTATAAAGAGGAAAGATTTGTATTTTTGTATGTTTCTAACGTGTAAACTCAAAAACTACGGGACCGATTTAAAAAATTCCTTTGCCAGTGGAAAGCTCATTATCAGGGAGTAACATATTAGGCTATATTTAAGAGTAATTCCCGTTTTCCTACGGGACCTAAGTGGGTGAAACAGCCAGTATATTATATTCTTCATTACTTTTACGTATGTATTATAGGTACCGGTTTACCTAGACATCAAACTTATTTGCATGTCCACTGGTCTACAACACCAGGCTAGTTTCAGATCATCGTTAATATTATTCTTAACAGTGTCCTAGTAAAAACTGGTCACCGTAGCCTTGCACTGTAGTGGTCGGCGCGATGAAACCCGGACCGGACGCGTCAGTCGATATCACATTAGAAACCGCTGGCAAGCTACACCTCTGTGTAAGTATATCCGTTACACTAAACGAGATACTACGACTAACAACGTTTTACTCAAGACATCAAGAGAAAAACATTTCTATGATTGACAGCTTATACACTTAATTCGTATAAAATTTAAAAAAAAGACCAGGTTTTTCAGTTCATCATGCAAAAACTACTGGACGGATTTTGATGAAATTTTGGTGTGGAGATAACTGAGTAACATCTGGAGTACTTTTTACGGCGGAAGAATGTCTCATTCCCAAAGGAAAATTTAAAAACTGGGTAAAAAGAGAAATACGTACTACTTCGGAACGATAACACTTAGAACCATAAAATATGGTATGTAGGTGTTTTACATGTCGTAGGCAACCGCTATGAAGGGATTTTTTTGAAATTCCTACAGGAACAGGAATAATCTGGATCGGCGCGGGCAACGCCGCTGGGCACCCGTTAGTACATTCTTGATACCGATGTCCAAATAATAATTTGACATGTGTTCACCCTATTCAAATGTAAACACCTCATGATAATATGTTAAGTCACGATCAAGTACTATATAAAATCTATAGTTCTGTTTTCTACAGACTATAATAATATATTTCAAGAGTTTTAATGTAAGCCAAGAAGAAAAGTACATAATACAGGCTGGTATCGTGATACCTGTATTACGAGGGTGAATCAAAAAGTTCCTAGAAGTGCATATATATAAAACCTTTTTGGGAGAAGTTCGATATTCAAATTAAAGAGTGTCTATCACACAATATTTATGCAGACTGTCACTTGTTTTTGTCTGTTCTTTCGCACGTAATAAATTGTTTTGTGCAATGAGTTGCTAAAAAGTCAAAATTATGGATAAAAGTGAGTTACTTTACGTGCGGTGATAAAATATCTCAGTATGAAAAAAATGTCTACTAAGGAAATTTTTTTGGACATTCAGCAGAGATTAGGAGATGATGCTGTACCCTATTCTACGGTTGCATACTGGGTGGCAGAATTTAAAAGAGGTAGATCAAGCTGTAAAAATGACCCGCGTTCAGGGCGGCCTTCAATCTCTGTTACGGAAGAAAATGTCAAAAAGACTTAAGTGTCAAGAAAGACTTTTTCGATAGTCAAGAAAAACTATTTTTTTCACAAGGAATAACAAAGTTAGAAACGCGTTATTCTAAATGCATTGCATTGGAGGAAGATTCTGTAGAAAAATAAAATATTTTTATTTAAATCTTTGCATTTTTTAATATTGATTCCAAGAATTTTTTGATTCACCCTCGTATGTACTTTTCATACATGACAATTCAAGATTAAATAAGTTGTGTACCTAGTGAAGTTAAACTAATGAAAGTGAATAAACTTTTATAGGATTCTATTATGAAGTGCCGTTCCTACGTCGCAGAATCGTATTTTCTCGCAGAAAAGCAAGTGTTCTGGGATACAGTTCGTCTAATTATAGCCATATTTAATTGATTTTACCGGAAACATTCAAACGATACGTTTGCGTACATAACATTACTTCAATTCCACTGAACCTGGCTAGTGAAAGTGCTCATCGGAAATAGATCACAAGTAACTTCGATCAGCATGAAATTTAAAGATCATCTAAATAATCAGATGCAAGACGACAGCCGATTGCATCTGATCTAATACTGTTCTATCGAGATAGCGCATCGGTGAGTGAATGATGTAATTGCATTATCCAATCTATTGTTAGTATCTGCACCGGTATATAACCACCCATTGTGGCTGGCCAGATGTTTTGTACGATTAGATAAATTATTGAGTATCATTCATTAGTTAAGGGTTATCGTAGTAAGTTTATCTTGTCTAGTTTTATCAGTCACAAGCATATGAGACTATAATGGTGGTTATGTAAAGAGGTTATGTAATAACAGAGTTATTGTTAAAACTACTCAATTCCTGCAAGTAGGTACCTACTTTTCCCCAGTATGTTTTACGGACCTCTAAACGTTGCATTAGCCCATCGCCAGGATATTATTACCAATTGTTACACTTGCCTCAGAATTAATTCTGGGGCTGCTCGTTTCCTCACGATGTTTTTCTGCACTGTAGAAGTATTGATAAATATGTACTTTTATAAGTTTCGAAAACTCGTCAACATATACATTTTACTTAATTTATAGATTTTTTAATCTATACGTAATAAATAACAGAGTTAATAAGTCTGTCTGAAAAAGTTTATATGTTCTTAAATTGGATTACTGCAGTATATTGTGCTCTATAATAAACCTTAATTACAACTTTAGAGGGTTAATGTCATTTCGTTCGTTCGTTCGACCATCGTGATTTCATTACCAGTTACATAACTATATTGAAGCTGCTGAATCTTGTTTACTGGTTTAAATGCACTTGAAAGTAAAGATCTTATTGTGAAAGTCAATGAAGTTGTACTGCAACCGTCCGTTCAACGGTTTTTTTAAAAGAACATTAGGTACATTAACACAGACAACAATATTTGACGATATATAATCACACTTATTTACCTGATACTATGATAATAATATATTAGGTACACATGTAGAGGAGTAAAATAAGAAATGTGTTTGTAGACAATTACTCATAGTCATGTGACCTGAGGCTTTCTTATTTACTTCCCGAGGTGTGTATACTTTTTTCTTATCGACGAAGGCGGAAAGCGGCAACTTCGTTTAGCAAATTGCCGCTTTCCGCCCGGAGATATGACAACTGATTTTGCGGTTGTTCTAGCAGGGGGCTATATCTTCAAAGCATTTAATATTTTTTTGGCCATGTAAAACTAATAATTTCGGTCTGCAGTTTTAGTAAAACATTTGCAAATTTCATATACCAAACGTTTCATGTGACAAACGTTCAGATCTTCTAGTTGGATTCAACATAACATATCTCATCTCAATGTTCTTTTTTTATTGAGGAAAGTCGACTGTTACGTCCTTGACGAGATGATTGATTCCAGCCATAGACACTTAGTTAAGTTCTCTCTATTGTGTTCTATAATTAGAGCATGTGCAATCATGTTAATTATTTATATTTATGTTAGTAACAATCAATTGCTAGAGGTAATAATAGCTACTCTGTCATTCGCTGATACTTCAAACCTAATGTAAGTGGGCGGAATCGAATGTCGAAAGACTGAAGGCCGCTATGCATTCGGTTCAATTGTCTGAAACAATCCCTACTAATATTATTATGCGAAAATAACTGTTTGTTTGTTACCTTTTTACGGCTAAACCACTGAACCTGAAAAAGTAAAGATACAAGTCAAGAGTTATCTTTCTAGATTTTTTTAGAAAGATAACTTGTATCTTTACTTTCATCCCAGAACGCGGACGAATTATGGTGGCTGGTTTTCAATAAAAGTTAATAATCTACCCAAAAATTCTCGTCTTTGTTGAGGTTGGATTACCCCGGGATCAAATTGTATTCTTTGTGAGTCAAATAAGTCGCATCCAGAATTACTTTACTAGTCTACTTACATACATATGCTCACATCTTTATCTCGGAGGGGTAGGCAGAGACAATAGACCGCCACCTTCTATGATCCTGGCACCTAGTCTACTACTAATCAAAATTAAAAAATGTAGGGCAAACTGTGGAACTACTGAACCGATTCTGAACATTATTTCACATATACACACAGCTACACTATTCCCAAGTGACATGAATGTGTTAACACTAATGCGAGTGAAATTGCATCTATTTTATATGAAATAATTATATTAAATCTCTTGATCCCACTGACAAAACGGGATCGCATACAGACAGCTTGGTGTAAAATACAATCGCTCGATGCAATTTATGGCTGCGCGTGAAAGGCTCCATGTTCTCTAGTAAACATCGAAATAATCAACATAAATGACAATGTATCACAACATTTGCATATCGATATGCACACAAGCACAGCTGGCGGGTCGTGACTCCGTCAACGGCCACCTAGCGTGACGACGCGGAAATGCGGGCTGGTGTTAGAAATCCGTTTTCGCCTGTTTATCGTGTATACTTGTACCCTATGAATATTATTTCATACTATAGGGGGTGCCCAGTGGCGTTGCTTGAATTTCCAAAAATCCCTTCATAGCGGTTGTCTTCGACAATATAACACACTTAACACACCATATTTCAAGTTTCTAGGTGTTATCGAATGGAGTAGTACGTACTTTTGTTTGTAACCAGTTTTATATTTTGCAGTGGGAATGAGATACTTTTCTGGAATAAAAAGTACTCTAGATGTTGACCCAGGTACTCAATTAACACCTTTGGATCAGCTTATAAATAAAATATTATTACTAGCTTTTGCCTACGACTTCGTCGACGTAAACCCCGTGACCCAGATAAAAAAACTACTCTGTATGTATAGATAACTCGGCTTCTAGACGACGGCGTATCAAGATGAAACCTGTACCTACCACATTTTAAATTAGACCGGGGACAATAGGTAAAACTATGAAAACTGTATCCGATATTGTGCAACAGTTTTTTATTTTTTTATATTATTATAAGTTGGCAGCGGGCGCCACGAAGCCGCAGCAGTCGGGTTCGAAATCATGACTGCAACGACATGTCGTCTGCTGCTGCTTCGTGTTGCCCGCTGCCAACTTGCTCCCTATGTACTGCCATATTATAAAATTGTTGCCTGGAACTTCTTCCGCGTAACTTTATGTTATGCGTCTAACGAATTATCGAATTTCATAGGTTCACCTGTTAGCAGTGAAAAGTTAAGATATAAACTTTATAACAAAAGTTATAATACACAGACACACTACACACACGCAGTAAAAAAATCGTACATACGATTTATTTTATTATCTTTACTTGAATTTATTAGTAACTGTAGAATAAGAACATACATTATTATTTAAAATGAAGTTGTTAATTTGATTTGTTTATTGCACTAGTTTATATAATGACAATATTTGTTATTGTTAAAGCTTTCACTTACTTTTTCTTTCGAGGAAGTCTAGTTTAGAAGTTAGACAGAATTTCATAGAATAACGCAAAAGACTACCTAAACTAAAAATAACTAATTAGTACCTATTATGTTTTCTATTTTACCTTGCTTAGTTCTTATACATAATACGACTTAAACTTTCGGTTTTTTGAAACTTAAGGCCTTATTACAACGCTCGGTTTAAAGTTAGATAGTGTTTAAAACAGATAGTCAAAGACGTTTAAAGAAAAAGTTGAGAATGATTTTCTTCCAACCTCTTTGCAGATAGTATTGTGTCAATTATGTTAAAACGTGACAGCATTTGTTTTAAACTGTTTCTTTAAACCACGTTTTGTAATATAGCCAATAGCCATGAAATTATAAAATATCAATTGTAAATATTTAACATACTTAGTTTATTGTATTAGCACAAGAAACGTAAGTATTGCTACCGACTTTTATGGAATAATAATACCTTTTGATCTAGTTATTGATGAAACGATTTATTTGAATAAACTTACTGTTTTCTTGCAAATAAAATTATTATTATTATTAAAGTGTCCAGGGTTGTATATTCCACGGACTATTTAAAAAGTAAAATGAAGCTCTCGAGTTCGGAAAGGCAATTGGGGAAAGCACTAATTAAGTCTGTATGTACAGCGAAGAATATAGTCACACAGCCACGTAATGCTCATTTCAAATATCAAGCTTTCATCTTGGCATCGACCGACGGAGTACAATATAATGCTAATGCAATAAATATTATTATAGTTATAGATAGAAGCATTGCAAACTGCGGTTAGAAACGATAACTATTCTCATTACTAGATAGAAATTGTGAAACATTGAATAAAGAACTTTCCGATAATAAAGACACTAAGACTTAGCAACAGCTGTCGATAGACTGTTATTTGTATCAGATTCTATAAGATGTTTAACGGACTAACAAACATGATTTAGATGGGAGGTATCAATGATTCCACGGCGAAAGTATTATCGAATCTCGATTTTCTTGGCCATCGTATAATACATCCATATACAGTGTGAGTCTCCATAAAGTGCACATATGAAAATGGGTGAAACTAGACACATTTTTACCGACGGAAAAAATGTTAAAAAAAATCTGAGATTTAATTTTTTTATATGTTATAGATATTTTTTTCTTCTGATCACTCACTGTTGACTTAATGTAAATAAAACGTTATAACTTTTAAACTATGAAGTATATCGTGATAAAATAAAAACAGTAATGATGTCAAATAACAGAAGATACTAATAAAATAAAAATAAAACCCAAAAAAAGAACGAAGCGTTGAATGGTGCACCCGGAATGACTTAGGTCAAACACTCATAGTAAACGTTGTGACTTGTGACATGGATAAAGATACGGGATTTTTGTTTTTTGAAAGGTAATTCGATGGAGAATAACATAAAGTAATAAAAACTACATATAATATGGGCATTATTTAGAGAAATTTAATAATTAATTAAAAAAACACGAATAAAAATACAAATTTTCCTTGAAAAGTACCTTTTTATTATATCTTGGTACCGTTTTTTGGGTATTTTTTTTATTTTATTAGTATCTTCTGTTATTTTACATCATAACTGTTTTTATTTTATCACAATATACTTCTTAGTTAAAAAGTTATAACGTTTTATTTACATAAAGTCAACAGTACGTAATCAAAAGAAAAAATATGTATAAAAAATAAATAAACAAATTCAGTTTTTTTTTATCATTTTTTCCGTCGATAAAAATGTGTCTAGTTTCACCCATTTTCATATGTGCACTTTATGGAGACTCACACTGTATAATTACAGAATATATCATAGTACTTAACTAACTTAGTATTGTAGTATGTTTAGTAATTTAATTTAATTATGAAATCATAGTTATCGAGAATTTATTATTATATATCATCGCCATTAAACTTCCGAACATTAAACTTGAAACTTATAAGTACTTATTAATCACATAATTGACGGCGTTAACGTAAATAAGTTTAACGCCGTCAAGCGTATACCTACAAGCCTCCCATCCATTATATGTAGGTACCCGGAAAGAGCAAGTCTTCGTCAAAAAGCTATTAGACACTACCCATTGCGCAAACTGAACATTACGGTTTAATGGAAACTTGGATTCTTCAAGTATCGATGTAACACGAAATTAGTTGATGCAATCGAAATAAGGTAAAAAACTATTGGTATAGACGAAGATTGTGACGTAAGTTGGTTGGATGATGATATGTCTCATGCACCAGCAGTTTTACGCCGAAATGAGTTTCGATGTGATTGATGTTGACAAATATTATAATAAACTTCCACATAAGTTCCTACATGAATTTTACACAAACTCAGTTGCAACTCTCAAAGTAGGTAGGTAGCTTGAACGAATTTAATATTAAATCCTTGCAAATTTATGCAACGTTCGTTCGTAACCCAAATTATTATTGAGACAGTGATACTTGCCTTTTACGAAAAAGAAAGCGTTTTATTTCAATTGCATTTATTTGTAAGCGAAAGCCTGCACTTTAATATTTATCCTCTATTGATAAACCGGCGTGTTGGTTCATATCTATACCACTATACCACATAATATGCTCACGTCTTTAATAAACTCATTTCATTGATAGAGTGATTGTATCAGCGCTAATACAAAATCAGCCCCCCTATTCACGTTCTTTCGATACGATACATGTAGTAAAATATATATTTTTCTTTAGTTCTTTTTTAGATTAATTCTTTTTTAATATATGGTGTAGGTACTTAGAAGTTTAGGTCAAATTTAAATTACTTATTACTCTTTAGGCTAGATTGTGATTCAAATGAGGTAATAATTTATTACGACGAACCAAAATGGGGGGGGTCAAGTTGTGTAAGTCCCAAGATTTTAAAAGCTCAAACTTAAAAAGAAACCCGATATGGTAAATGACTCAGTGCAATGTCTCGCTAAGTGCCACATTTTCTACAACTTAACTTGCGATAGGTACATATATAAATAAACGCACCGTTTTCCACACTTTCGTTTTCAAAAATGTCACTTTTTTCATCATCGCACCTTTGCATATGACTTATTCTCATCTTCATTGATGGTCACACTATCTTTACGTAAAAGATTTATTACATTTAAAATTATACAGCTAACTTCCATGACGACGTTTCGCGGTTTCATCTTCACTGATTTTCATTGTCTTGCTTGTCCCTGAGCAGTTCACTTATACCAACTGGGACAACAGTATCACGTAAATAAAGAAAATCATAACTGGAGGTCACGTCAGAAGGTAGCAAGTGTTTTGCAAGCCCAAAATGAACTGGCTGACAAACCGAACGGTTAGCATTGCCGACTAGGTCGATAGGTTTTGCCGAACACGCGATCGATAAAGCGTTTATATCGAGTGTTCACGAAAATTAATCTAAGACGATGATGACAAATTGTCAGACTGACAAATTTTATAGACAATTAACTGACTATTAGTTGCTTTCGTAGATAATGCACAAAAATAATTTAGGTACCTATGTTTATTAAAAAGTTGTAATTAGCCTTTTACGAAGCCGTTTAAGATAATACCAATAAATAAGAAACAGGTTCTTTCTATGAAGTTTCATAAAAATTTTAAATACGTAGTTAATAAAGTAAATATACAACGATGCAGCAGGCAGTGAAAAGGCACCGACCTCAAGCCGCAAGGTTGGGGGAGCGTTCACGCGAACGCCGGGATGCCCCTGGTACCCTGGTACCGATGCCAACTTTGCCTCAACATGCGACCTTAGAGGCTATAAAATAATTTTTCAACACACTTGCTCATAAAGTGGCTCTAATTTCACTGCAATTAGGCACATAATGACACCTATAATCAAACTGAGACTTTTTGTTTGCTATTATTCACTAGTGAGTTATAGATTTTTTTTTTCAATTTTGTTGCTAGAGTTGCTTTGTTCTTAAAAAAGTTTCGATACAAAAAAGATCGTATTCAATCGTACTAATAAATTAATACACAAATATGGCTTGCTCATTTCATGCAACTTCGTATTTAAATAGATCATTTCAACTTGTACGTGTTTAATAAACAAAACTTTCACTCAAATATAACTTTGGTTTTCTCTGTAAAAACTTTAAATACCCCATTTTGTACGTGGCTAAAACGCTATCCACGACAAACCAAAGAAAAAGAAACCTAATTTTTTTAGTCCATGGCCGATCGCCATTGTAAGATGCGAGCGCATAGGAAAACGAGGCTGTATGGGCCTAGATCCTTTTGCCTTTTCCAAATTATATAAATAAAAAATTGGAAAACCAATTAATTTTCCCCGCCATTGCGAATGATTATTTTAAAATGATTTTTTAGTATTATTTATTCACAAGTGTGTTGAAAAACGTCGTATGATACACGTGTGTATTGATGATTACCGTCCTCGGCTCTCTTATGACCCTCGCCTACGGCTCGGGTCTCAATGGCGCCTCAGCGGTAATCACCAACTTTACTCACTTGTACCATAATGTACTATTATCTTTCTAGTTAACATTAAGTTATATTTCTACGCCCGGTACCGCCTTTTTGTTACTACCGCTGTTTATAAAGGTTACCAAACTTTAGGGTATATATTTCAGATTCAATGCATTGATATAACTAAATTAATAGCGACATTTTTATTTACTTTCTTTTTAAAGTTACTCATGTATTCATTAGAAGAGTAAACTAACGAAGAGAGTGCTACTTGGAGATATGGTAAATGTAATTGCATAGAATTCTGTCATCGGCGGAAGGCTACTTCATAACAAGATTTCCCATAATACACGATAGTGATTGGATACAAAAAGCTCTATTTAACGATCACTTATATGCAAGTGGAAGCGTGGGAGTCAAAGAGATTGCACTGCACAATCATTAATACGTGCACGAGTGCTGTATTTCGCGCAAATTAAATTGTGTCAAGCTGCTTGCCTGCTTGCCCCACATCACATTGTCTCGCCGCCGTGGGATCAAGTTATGCTATTGTTCATCGGAGAAGCCGACTGTTCGCAAAATAGAAAATAGTGAACAATGGAATGATATTTTTTGACTTCCCGCGCAGAGACACTCGGAACCAGAAACCGAGAACCAGTATTTAATTCCACCTAAAACGATACAAAACTTCAGTTAGATAAGACTCACTTTCACGACAGGACATCAAGGCTATTTGCCGGTTCAGGGCTATCGAGTAATCACAGAATTTCACTTTGTTTTCTTGGTTCATAGAAAGTATGTTATATGCGCGTACGAGTGATAAGATACAGCATTATCAATGTTGCAGGCGTCGCATGACGGAACTAAGCATTCGTCTTGCGCCGATTGTCGTTAAGATAAAGTTATTTATAACTGAGTGGTACATACTCAACATGGCAGGACGTGACCATTATATAAACGACCTTGAAAATTCACTTAGGGTAAAGTTTATTTTGGCGTAATTGTAAAGATAACTACTGGTTCCTTATCGATTTTTTTGTCGGTATTTGTAATTACAGTGGCTGTTTTTGCAAGCATGTTTGGAGCGGGTCCACAACTTAACCATGCTGAGTTGCTGACCACGTTTCAGACGGCAATCAGTAAGTTCAGCGGACCGCGACTAACCATGGTGGGGCCCAACAGGACGTCTGCACGCCTATGCCCAGCATGGCGTAAAGTAAAATGATTGCTTTGAACTATGCATATTTTATATCTTCAAACTACATACAGTGGTGGTCAGATAATTAGAAACACTTCTTATGAATAAGGAAAGTATAACTTCAACGTACAAATGTTCGTAAAAAATATACACATTCAATAATTAATAATTATGCAATAATATAACCACTCAAATAAAAAACTCATTAAATGCATAAAATATAAAACATATGTTATTTTTAATTACAAAATGAGTCTTACACATGTAGGAGTTTATTTTCTGTAACTTGCCGCTTGGACGCATAATTAGAAACATTTAAAAAAAGTATCCATAACTCATTCTTTTTTTAGAAATTGGAGAATAACATTTTTTTCTTGGCTTTTTCTATTATTGTAGCGGCAATTCAAAATTTAATCTGAATTTTATTTTGTTCAAAATGGGTCAAAAAAAAAAGATGTGTCGCGTCAACTAGGCAAATCATTGTTTATTTACGTATAGATCGTAAGTGGGCGTACAGAAGAATAGCTGAGCACTTAAATTGTTCTGTAAAGAAAGTTTTTAATGCAATTGATCATTACAAAACACATGGAACTGTTGAAAAAATGTTCTTAGAAAGGCGCGGCAAAGAAAAACATTTCCCAGAGAAGATAAGTTGTTGTTAGTGTTTCTAAAAAAGACCCAATTAAAGGCTCCAACCAGATTATAAATGAAGTTTTTTCGCCTGATGACCCGAGAAACATCTCGCCAAGATTGATACGCCGAAGATTAGTAGAAGCTAAATTGTTTGATAGAATCTTTCGAAAGGTACCGCTTCTTACCAAGCAGCACCGAGAGAAGCGATTATTATTCGCTAAAAAAATATGTTAATTGAACGGTACAAGAATGGAAAAAAGTGTTATTTTTAGATAAAACAAAAATAAATATGGTAAATTCCGACGCAAAGCGCTATGTTAGACGTCCTGTAAACAATGCTTTTAATTATAAATACACAAGGAGTATAGTCAAGGACGGTGGCAGTAAGATTAAAGTTTGGGGGTGTTTTTCCGGATATGGAGTTGGACCCGTTCGGAAGATTGAAGGTACAATGGATCAATGGCAATACTAAAATATCTTAGAGCACACAATGATTCCATACTCGGACGATCATTTGCCTGTAACCTGGATCTTTCAGCATGACAATGACCTTAAACACACGCCCAATAGCGTCAAATGTTTCCTTAGCAAACAGCGTATATCCAGTTTAGACTAGCCAGCAAATCGTCCGGATTTAATCCCGATAGAAAATCTCTGGTTTATTGTTAAAAAGAAAGTCTCAAACAAACGTAACACCAGTCAAAACGAACTAAATGAAGCATTTTTTGAAGCATGGAATTAAATCCCCCTAGAAAATTTTACGAAATTGATTGAATCAAAATGCCACGTCGTTGCAGTGCTGTTATTGGCATTAAGGGATACTCCACTTAATATTAATTATAACTATTGATAGGTTTGGGATAGTAGCTATTTCTTAAATAACAATACTAATTACTAATACTTTAAAAAAAAAAAATTTATATTTTTTTGTTGTTGTTTCTAATTAGTTGACCATTATTGTTTATAACTTAAAATTGGTTTAAATGTTTGTCCGTAATGTAATATTGAAACTGCCCTTGTGCAATGGAATTTATATTGTTTTTCTAATCAATGATAAATCGTTGAACATATTGTTGTCCTATTTATTGTTTATTTTCAAAATAAAAACGATTGCGGAGAAGTATCTTACATAATGTCAAGGACCGTTGGCAGTGTTTCTAATTATCTGACCACCACTGTATATGACTATTTTTACAGAAGTTAGGTTTTTTTATTCTAGCTAATCTTTTTGACAATATAGATATGAATGAAAACGTAATTGTATATCCATGTAAAATAATGTATGTGATTGTAGTGGTTAGGGTTATTTAAATTGGAAAAGTTTAGATTGGTTATGTGTAATTTATCAATACACACAATTTATCAATACAATCAAACAGTTAATATAGCCAATTCCATAAACATATATTCAAAGCTACTATATTTCAAAACCATAAATTAAACCGTATGTAAAAATAAAAATGGTTTTCTGTCATATTGAAATATCAGCCCTTTGCATTATCAAAATCAGACAGAATCCAATTTAATTTGAAATATCTAAATACTGAATATCTGTTGGCTTACAACTTGAGAACCACTATAATCCTTGAGACTTGTTTTGTAATACCCACAATCTTGGTAATTTCTCAGTTTCTCTTCAGTTTGAAAGTTTTCCCAAGACATGAATAGCTTAGAGCAAACAACCAGTATTTAACAAGTGCATTAATTATTAAATAATCAAAGATACCTGCCTGTGTTAAAAAGGTACTTACTGAAAAGATGTAAACATTATCCTTCTGGTTGAGTCGTGTAAAAATAAATTCTATGAAAATTTGGATATGATGTCTAATCTAACAACCTTTTGCATTTCAACAACTATTTAGGCTACATGAGGTCACAATGAAATATTCCTACATACATACACCTAAAACACATTACGATTCCTTATGGTGCAGTCAGTAAACAAAATGATTTGTTTTGACGATGGTTTATTGCTAGTTGCAGCCAGTCAAGGACTGGATAACTTTGTTGTCTCGATTCCATGACATGTTAAGATTGTTAAGTCTCTCTGTAAACTCTCACACCAGCGGGTCTAAAAAGGCCGTTTCGGGTGAATCATAATAGAATTCTATTTCGATTCATATTCGAATTTTTCACCAAATACGAATCTGCTAATGAATTAAATTGACAGTGAATCACTAAATTATGGGACCATTTTACGAAATTTAGAGGAATTGCTTAGGATTTACTGAGAATTCAGAAAAGGAGAATTGCTCAGAGGAATTGCTCAAAGTGGCCATTTTAGACCCACAGGTTATTAGGAAATTAAACTTTTATAGTAATTTATTTATATACCTACCTACAACATTATAGCAGACCAGTAGTAACCATGCTATGATGAACATTTTATTAAGATATGTATTGTTATATTGTGCCTGCAGGATTCTGCTGTTTGACTGGAATACTCATAAAGTAAAAATAATTATTGACATTATTAAAGTAGTTTATTGTCTAGTCAATTGTAATATGAGAATCAATAATACATCACATTGGTATTGGTTTTAAGGCTAGAGTTAAAAGCAACCCTGGCAATCAGCTCAACATCTTTCATGAGCACCACCCATCATAAACATTTTTAAAGGTGTTTTGGGATCTTTTGTAATGAATGATTACTCGCAATATACTTTCAATACAGCCTATTGTTCCCATTATACTAATAATAATTGTGACCTTCAGGCTTTAACTGATTTAGATCTCTAAAGGTACTTACATAAAAAAATCTTGTAAACCTAGTAGTCTCCAACTACCTCCCAATCAAGTTATAAATCATTTTCTATTTCTATACTTTAGCTAAAATAAAGACACCACTTTGTTGAAATGTAATACAAACGTAAAAGTGCCACAAAAGACTCACCATCACATTGTTGTAGTTGAAGGCTGCGACGCCAGGAGCGAAATACTCTCTATTTAACTTCTCCCCCATTTTGCACTAAGTTAACATTTTTCCTAAACACACAAGTAACTTCAAAGTTTTTATCATGCTTATAACAATTTGAATTCAATAAAATAAAAAGCCTATGTCCATTGGGATTTTGGGAGCGTCCGTACCAACATGATTTCACGAGTAAAACCGTTTGGGTAAGCTACGAATCTCTTTGATATTATACGGTTATCATAGTATTACTTTGTTTGAAATAGCAGTATCTTTTATTTGAATGTAATAATTATATTGATGATTTACTTCAATTACCCATAACTTGACACATTACACACACACACAACACCACAAACAAATGTCATACAAAATACGCCATGTTTTATTTAATTTTTTTTCTTATTTTAAAGCATTGGCAATTTAGCTATCAGTACTAAACATGACACGTTTAAAGGGCGCTCTACTTTCACGCGAGAATCTCTCAAAGAAGGCGAGAAAAATGCGAGAAGCATGAATTTAGAATCGATTCACATATTCTTCGCAGGTTCAAGCCTTCTTGTTCTCCGATTTTTAACGGATTAATTTCTCAGTAGCGAGCGACTTGCCATCTAGAAATTTTTTATTGTGCGTGGTATTTACTGATTTCTAGAATATTTCCAACCAGAACCGATTTATTGACGTGTAAATCTTTATTTATTAATTGAATTGAATTTTGAGGAATGTAAATTCAAAAGATTTTAAAAAATTATCTAAAATAACCACGATGCATGGAAAGTGGAAACGTATTGATGAATTAAAAAAAAAACATTATTAGCAAGCGCCAAGCTACAAAGGTATAAAATAAAGTAAAGAAATTGTTGTAATATTATTATAATAATACCTATTTTGTTTTTTATCTTTAATTTAAGAGTGTCAAAAATCTCTATGAAAGAGTTTAGAGTACCTTTTTATTAGACTAGGTATTTACAGTGAGCAGTGATAGCCCGGACGGTTAAAAGAGCCGGCCGAAAATCAGTGAGGCTCGGGTTCGAATCCTGGCATGTACCAATGAGTTTTTCAAAAAACTTACGTACATATTTATCACTAGCTCGACGGTGAAGGAAAACATCGTGAGGAAACCCGCAGGTCTCAGAATTAATTCTGAGACATGTGTATATAGACCCGGTCCGGCGATGGGCTCACCACCTATCACGTTTAGGGGTCCAATGTATCTCGTGAAATGTGGGTATATCCAGTAATGGAATACCTCTGCCTACCCCCTCGGGGATAAAAGGCGTGAGATTATATATTATATAGGTATTTACATTTCTAAGTGTAAATGACATTTAGCTACAGAAAATAAATGTTTTTTGTGCGTAATTATAATATTATGCAAATGCGCATAGCAAAGAGTTTGACGCAGCAGTTGCTTCTGCGTCCATCGTCATCAGGTTTTGAGTATTAAACCAACAGGAGACGTCACGCGCACTAGTTTCTTAGCAAAAAAGTCTGCCAATTTCTGCGCTGGGGACGAGGAAACAAACACAAATAATGTTAAAACTAACGCATTTTTGGACAAAACAATTAAACACTAGCTTGAACTAGATGCACACAAATACATTCACCAATCCAAGCACTCCGTGAACTCAAAAAAACTAGTTGTATTTATCAGGTATGCGTGTTGACCGACACTTTTTTTTGGCAGAGGGGAACGCCTGTCAGTGGCGTCTCCGGTTGGTTTAATACTCAAAGTCATCAGGCGTGAGAACCAAAGAGAATATAACCACTAGGTGAGAACCATAGAAAATATAACCACTAACGGTGAGAACTATATTGAGATTGAGAACCTTGCGAGTGCGGACCCAAAGAAGCTCTCGCCAAGTTATCGGTGAGCATGTGGTTCTTAAACCACCTATAGAAGTAATGTGACGGTGATTGTGACGCTGATTTCTGCTATCATTTTGATTGTGACGGCTTCCTCGCAGAAGGATTGATCAAAATAGGTGGCACGGAGGTTCACATGCTTTGTCTATGGTTTTCACCGGCTGAAAGTTCCATAAACTATATATTCCTTAAAGTATATTTCACATAGCTCGGGTTCGGTGACAGTTCACATTTTTTCGTTTTACGCATACAACTTTCTAGTAAGAAAAATAGATGGTTCCAAAAATAATGAATATTTTATTATTATGTCATTGCTAAAATACAATAACTGTCACCTTTAAAATTCTAAATATAAATCTCAGACTACAAATCAAGAAAAATTAAAAGAACAACAGATAAAAAAGTTAAGTAACATATGTGACAGGCTATGAAAAAAATAAATAGATATCCTAAAAATACGTATGCGTGGAACGGAACTTTTACTCATAGAGATTGACACTATTTAATATTATGTAGTGTCAATCTCGTAGATAGTGTATTATGTGGAAAGTGTGCAGTGATTGGTAGATTCGATAATGTATATTTTCGTATTGCATCAAAAAGTCGATGATATTTTAATAATTTTAATTAAATTCCATACAAAGTAATTTTGAAAAATCATTCTATGAACAAAGTATAAAATCGATTCCTTTTCCTGTACAAACTTACTCGAAACTTTAGAAAAATCGATGGGATTTCATTTGGGCACATCACTTCAATTGTCAGCAGTGAACTGTCACCGAACTCATGTGATGTGATGCGAAATTGCGAAATCTCTGAGTGCGAAATGGACTATAGCTAATGATTATATTGTCCAGGGATTCTTATGCCAAAAATCGAGACATATAAAGAATAAATAACTTAAGATTTTTAACAAAAATTAAAACCGGCTTTAATCAACTTGTTTGGCGAAAGTCACCAAAACCACGGACGACGGTTATTTAATATCAAATAAAAGAAGAAGAAGTACCTAGCAAGTCTATGTACGAATGTACTTGGTTAGTCACGAAGAAAACACCAAGTTTTTTCCGGTAGAAAAACAACATACCTAGAACCTAAGTTTTAAGAAAAACTTTCAGCAAACAAGAGATTGAAAATACTTATTGTACATAATGCAAAACTTAGATTCAGACAGTGAAGATGATTTACCACCAGCGTGGGAAGAAAGACCGACTGAGGATGGAAACGTTTACTTTGTTAAGTAAGTAGATATCTTATTCCTACAATTAATAATGAATGTAGTTAGGTAAATATGTGTATTATTAAATATTGCTATACAATACTACCACTCTATAATTTGCACCAAATAAATACCTACATATGAGATGTGTACAAAAATTAAATAAAGTACTATGGGCAGTCTTATTTATTTTACCAATCTCTTTAAAACAAGAGTTATCTTTTAGAATGGATTAAACTTATACATATAGAATATTAAAACTAGGGTCGATGGTGCACTATTCAAAAAGGTATGTAAGTTAATGTATCTACCTAATAATGTTTTTGTGAATTTTGCTGTTCAGAAGGTCCTTGGGGCCTTGAGGCTAAATTGTTTAAAATATACTGTTGTTTACCTGATTGAGGCAGAGGGAAGACCTTAGAGCTGGCAGCTTTTTTGCCCAACAGATTAATTTGGACATTCAGATGCTGCTAGTTTATTAGGAACATGCCTCGCTCAGACGAATTGAATGATACTTTTATCTTTTGAGTAAAATTTGTAATATAAGCATGCTATTTTGTAATGTAGTTTAAAATAGGTAAAACTTTAGTATATGGACCGTCGATTTAAGGGGGGGGAGAGGGGGGAGGGGGAAGGGGGAGGGGTAGGAGGCCCCCCCTGGTGGGGAGGGGTTGCGGAACACTATAGTTTTTGAAAAAAAAAACAAAAAACTAATTTTGAGGTTATGTTGCGTATGGAAAATCACTACCGCTTGTTAAAAAAAAAGGTCATCAGTACCAAATTTCGAATTCGTGACGGCTCCGGCGCTGCGGAAATTGCAGCCCCTCCACCCTAGCGTAACTAAGCACAGGCATATGCGCCAGCCTACGCAGCTTCGGCTTTATTGGTCGCCTTCGGCGACCAGCCTCCGCCGCTCGGCTCGCGCAATGCCTGTGCTTAGTCACAGCGGGCGGGGGCTGCATTCCCTACGCGCCTCCGGCTTATAAAAAACACTCTAGGGGTAGGACAGATAAGACCACGTGGAAATCGGGGTGGGCAGATTCGGTTCTGAGACAGTTAGTGACCTAATCTATCCCATTCGGGGTGGGCAGATTCGGTTCTGAAACTGTTAGTGACCTAATCTATCTCATTCGGGGTAAGCAGATTCGGTTCTGAAACCGAGGCCTAATGTATCCCAAAAAAGTGAAACGACGCAAAAAATACGAGTTTATGAAAATTTTTTTTGGAAAAACAAATTTTCCGCAATTCGAAACTTTGCAAAAAGACTCTTTGGGATAAGACCTTTTTGCTATAAAATTGCCGGAATCCAAATCAGCGGTTCATATACCCTAACCTCCATAGTTGCGTTTTTTTTCATACAAAAGACAAAACTTTATGATTTTTTTTTGGAAAAACTAATTTTCCGCAATTCGAAACTTTGCAAAAAGACTCTTTGGGATAAGACCTTTTTGCTATAAAATTGCCGGAATCCAAATCAGCGGTTCATATACCCTAACCTCCATAGTTGCGTTTTTTTTCATACAAAAGACGAAACTTTATGATTTTTTTTTGGAAAAACTATAATTTTCCGCAATTTGAAACTTTGCTGAAAGACTCTTTAGGCTAAGACCTTTTTGCTATAAAATTGCCGTAATCCAAATCAGCGGTCCATATACTAAAGTTTATCCTTAAAATATTTTGTAATGTCCGTTTATGTTAATTTCAATAAAATAAATAAAAATATAATGTTTATAAGAAGAAATATTGTTTTTTCTGTAGCACTTTTACTAACAAAATCCAGTGGACGCACCCTCGGACTGGCCGTAAAAAGGTTATTCCAAAAGAACTCCCATTTGGTTGGATGAAATCTTTAGATGATGAAGGAAAGACTGTTTATGTCCACAAAGAAAATGGCTCCAAGACATATGTTGATCCCAGACTTGCATTTGCCAAAGAACAGAAAGCTCATGTCCATGATTTCCGTCAAAGGTTTGATGCCAGCTCCACAGCATATCAGGTAGACACTAATTTATTAAACATTATTGTCACAATACATTACACTATAATGTCTATGTACCCCAAAATAAAAGCGTTATAATACCTTAACTTTACAACTCTCTAACAATAACTAACAGCCTAAATTAACTTTTTGTAAATGTGCTTTTTTTATCTACACTAATATTATAAACAGGAAAGATTTGTATTTTTGGTAACGAATAAACTTAAAAACTCTACTGGACCGATTTTAAAAATTCTTTCTTCAACGGAAAGCTACATTATCACTGTAACATAGGCTGATTTATTCCTGTGTTCCCATGGGAACGGGAACTACGCGGGTGAAACAGCTACTAATTTTATATTTTATAAAACAGTCTGCCTCATGAATGAGACCTGGTTTCAAGTCCTTGTAAGGGCAACCAATGAGTTCTTCAAAATATTAATTACAGTTGTCACTGAGGCTAGTGTTAAATGTATCCCTGTAACAATCAGTTAATCACATAACATGTTTAACTATATAAAACATTGGTAAAAGTATAAGGAGTGAAAATATATTTATTATACAAACCTATCTTACTAACTGGTACCTATTATATTTATTTTATCCAGGTCTTACATGGTGTAGATTTATCCGGCAAATATGCTATGATAACTGGTGCAAATGCTGGTATAGGCTATGAAACAGCCAAATCCCTGGCACGGCATGGATGTCATCTCCTGTTAGCTAACCGTAACATGGAGGCAACACAAAAAGCTATTGACGACATAGTTAAAGAGACAAATGCTTCAGAAGAAAACCTGGTAGCTGTTCATCTAGACTTGTCTTCTTTGGAAAGTGTAAAAAAATGTGCCTCAGCAGTGAAGACTTTGTTTTCAGGGTAAGAGTCATATCTATACTTCCGTACTAATATTATAAAGAGGAAAGATTTTTATTTTTGTATGTTTGTTTATGAATAATCTGAAAAGCTAGATGACCGATTAAAAAAATTCTGTCACCTATGGAAAGCTAAAAGATCCCCGAGTAACATAGGCTATACTTTATTCCCGTATTCCCATGGGAACGGAAACTACGCGAGTGAAACCGCGCAGAACCGCTAGTCTGCTTCATATAACAAACATCAAACATATAAGTAACATAATTGTCTCAAGTTTTGCTACTAAGAAGAAGAATTTGTTGAAAGTTTTTATGTTGTATGTTGTTTGTTTATTGTCGGATGTTTTTGAAACATAGTATTTCTTAGATATAGTACTGGATGGAATTAAAATCTAACCATATGTTTTATTCTGCAGGCATTTGGACATGCTAATATTAAATGCTGGTGTCTTTGGACTTCCATACACAGAGACAGATGACGGGCTTGAACAAACATTTCAAGTAAATCATTTAAGTCACATGTACCTGGCGTTATTATTGGAGCCATTGCTGAAGAAGGGCTCACGGGTCATATTCGTGTCATCAGAGTCGCATAGGTAAATCACCAAATCCTTGTCGTTACCATTGCTATGTCCTTATTACCTATGCAAAGTTTAAAATGATGAAGAATAATTAAACTGACTACAAGGTTTTATTATCATGATTTTGCATGAAAGTCAGATCCAGTTATTAAGTCATTAAAGTACCTACTTTTGTATATGAACAAAACAAAATCTTTTCAGATTTGCAAATCTCAAAAACGTTTTTACACTACAAGATATATCCATGTCCAAGGACACATATAGTTCCATGATGGCTTATAATAATTCAAAATTGTATAATGTTATTACTGCTAAGGTAACTTTCTTTTATATTTCGCTAATAAATCAGTGTCTGTTATATATATTTTTTGTATTCAGTCTAAACATAATCCTTGAATTCCATTGTTAAGCATGCATGCAGTATGTACTTCCGAATTGTTGAATTTTGCTGTCACATTTCAGATTCTAAGTGAGGAGTGGAGAAGTAAGGGCATAAATGTTAGTTCTTTACATCCAGGCAACATGATGTACACCAACCTTAGCAAATCGTGGTGGCTATTCCGACTTGCATTTCTCTTAGTCCGCCCTTTTACAAAATCGATGGTAAGTGTACGCCGCTACAATCTACTGTATCGTATTGTATTCCTTTATACTGGACTAGCTGTTCCGCACAATTTCATCCGCGTAAGTTCCTTTCCCGTGGGAAAATTATAGCCCATGGTAATCCAAAAAAAGTAAGTAAGTAAGCTTTCCATAAAAAAAAGAAATTTTGAAATCGGTCATGTACTTTTTGACTTATTTGTTACTAACATACAAATTATTCCTCTTTGTAATATTAGTGTAGAAGTGATATCTAATTTGACGCCGCCGCCATCTATCTTACTAATAATATAAATGCAAAAGTTTGTGAGGATGGATGTATGGACAGAAGTTTGTTGCTCTTTGACGCAAAAACTATAATGGATTTTGATGAAATTTTATAATCATATAGCCTATACTTCAGAATTACAGATATTTTATCCCGGAACGCGAGAGAAGTCGCGGCAAAAGCTAGTATAATAAGAAACAGTGAAACAGAAATAAATTTGAACTAAATAGTTCGGCTCAGAGGCCGAAATATCAGTCTTTTATCTAAATAATATATAAGAGAGTAACACACTGGCTGACTGACTGACCGAGCCGAAACCGCTGGGTCTAGCTAGAAGCATAAAATTATCCACAAAGTTGCCTTAAATGACGTAAGTTAGCACCAAGAACACTATGCTGTAAATTCCATAGGAAATAGAAAAAAACTGCAAACTGGTACATTGCAATAAAAAATGACGATCAGGTAACTAGATGCATTAAAAAAACTTTGCTTTTGTTTCCAGCAACAAGGAGCAGCGACAACAGTTTATGCGGCCACAGCGGTGGAGCTCGAAGGTGTCACTGGACTGTACTTCAACAACTGCTTCTGCTGCCAGGAGTCTGCCCTCGCGCGGGACAAGGACATCGCCACCGAAGTGTTTGCTCTCTCGCTCAAGATGATCGCGGAACGCATGGGACCGGATAACATACAGATGTATTTGGACAAGTATCCGAAGGAGACACAGTCATGATTACAGAGCTATATTGAAGGTTTGAGCAGCAGATGGTATTTATTGTTTACTGGATATTGAGGTGGCCGTATTATTACTTTTTCATAAAGTTAATATAATTATTTATGAATATAAATATATTTTTACATTTACATAATATCTATATACATAAACTGGCGAACCTTTCCCTGTGGAGTAAGCAGAGGTGCTAGATTGCGATTTTGTACTTCATCCACATCCATCAAACTACTATCATTTATACTCTTTGGTTGCGGACTCTACCTTTTCTTCAATACATCGCAAATCTGTCACCGTAAGTTTTACATTCATATTTCATCATCATCAAACCGTAACAGGCCACTGCTGAACTAAAGGTCTTCTTTACTCACACATGAGGAAGTATTTATATTTATCAAAATATGCTCAGATAAGTAAATTCATGAATTGATCCTCTTTGGGTAATTAACAATAGTAATTGGTGCTTTATATATTTTTGATTATTTGAGTTGAGTAACTTGAATAGCTAATCAAGTTACTGAACTTTGCATATGATATAGTTACAACCATAGTTGTACTATTTGTAAAGGGTTTGTTTAATTCTAATGAGGTTTTGACAAATAATAAATTACGAAAAGTTTTATCTTTGTAAACAAAAGTGTATTTATCGTTCCTTATGATATTAGTATGTAGATCTAAATTATAAACTATAGGCGAGTCGAATCGTTTTCTTCATTTTTGGCTTGGGGTGCCTTAACTGATGGTAATAAAAATGTTAGCACACCACCCGCTGAAACAAAATAACGTATATCCGTAAAAAATACAGTGTTTCGACTACATTAAGTTTTTAGGGATATAAGGATCAAAAACCTGTATATTCCAAGGCAACCAACGATTGTTAAATATAATAGGGCATAGAGGGGGCATTGCGAATAATTTTTGGCTTTAGATTTTCTTCTCTTTGAAGGCAACCAAATTGACAACTGAGCTTAAAAAGGAATGTCAAAATACAAAATATTATAATGTTTCGTAAAATAAACCATACGCTTGCCACGGCTACCAGCCATTTGCCAAAAAGTTGCCAACAAAAAGCGTAAAGCTATCCCACTCTAAATGTGAGTTTCAAGCTTTTGGAACGTTCTGGAATACGGACCCTAATGTTAGAAACCTATAGGCAGGCTCCTGGAGCGTCATCCGGTCTAATGTAGTTCTAGCTTTTAAAGGCAGGGTCACAGTATGTTGGTAATCCAGATTGGCATATTTGAAGGATGTTTTTTAAATCGTTATAATTATATAAACTTACATATGAGTAAACCACCGAATAAGTAAAAGGTCGCCTCACACGCCACATTGAGCAGAATACTAGATACGTTTGCTCCTATCACGGAGCCGAGGCGTCCCAACAGCATTGCTAAGCTAATAGCCATGCCCCTGAAAGATGAATATGATTATTAATAATTTGGTTAAAAACTAACTCTTTGACTAGGCAGTCAACTAACCTAGTAAGACTGCCTAGTCAAATGAGTTAGTTTATATTTTTATTTCTCACTAGCAGCGCCCTGCGGTTTCGGTAGTTCTCGTTCCCGTGGGAATAGGGGGATAAAATATAGCCTATGTGTTATTCTGATGTATAAGCTACATAACTGTAAAGTTTTATCAAAATCCGTTCAGTAGTTTTTGCGTGAAAGAGGAACAAACATCCATACATACAAACTTTCGCGTTTATAATATTAAGTAGGATTCCTCATGTGTGAGGAACATCCCATACTTCAGCAGTAGGCTGTTATTGGTTGATTATTATAAAAGTGGAATAAGAATTGATTATTTCATTTTCAATCCATAACCGCCCACTGCTGAGTTAAGAGTCTTTCCTGACTCATGAGGAATTATGATTGCTATTAAGAATTGAGACGAATGATCTGGCTAAAAATTCCATCCAAATAATTACTTATATTTTAAGTAAAATTTATTACTCATGTCATGACATTAGTAAATTTGACGAGCCTCTGGCTCAGTTGGTAGTGAACTTGCCTTCTGAGCCAGAGGTCGCGGGTTCGATTCCCGGTCGGGGCCAACATTGGTGTGCATGAACATGACTTCTTGTCTGGGTGTTTAATATTTATTTAAGTATGTCTATTAGCTATTTAGTACCCATAGTAGGTACAGGTGCTGCCTAGTTAATATAACCGTGTGTGAATTGTGTCAAACAATAAAAAAAACCTAATTTTACTAGGTAGTCAACTACCCTACTATGATTATAACTAATAAAATACTAAAGGAGACTTACCTCAAATGCGTCGGGAATATTTCACTACCAGATCCATTTATTGGTCCCAACGTAATACCCATGATTGGTATTGACGATAAAAGAACGGCGAAGATGATTGGTTGTGTCATAAAGTTAACGAGTATGCAAAATGTGCCAATTAGGAAGAATACTATGACCAGCAAAGGTTTTTTTCCAATCAGTTTTACGGTGCTGCTTCCAGCTAATCCGATAACAGCGCAAGCAGAGTTGGCTATGGAGTTGACAACAAAAGTTGTTGTTTCTATAGTGTCATTACATTCTGCTGTATCACTAGCTGTCTGGAACAGAGCGAAAATAGTTTACTTTAGCTCAGATGGGGAAAATACACTCCTTATTTTAAGTAAAAGACTAAGGGGCCGAAAGAGTAAGGATATTTTGCAATCATTACCCCTCCCCTCCGTCATCAGCAAAAGTAAGTAAAGCTCTTACTTTCTCTCCCATGCTTATGTAAACATTGGTACATAAATTTTTCAATGTGCTCTGATTTCTTTATTGATTCATAAGCAGCAGTTACAAGTTTAGAAATAAGAAAAGAATAGACTTGGAATAAAGGATTTTAACGCACATAATGTTTATTTATGCAAGTTTTATTGAGTTTTCTTCAGTTATTATAATAATCATTAATATCTTATAATTACGCCACACTTCGTTAACTAACTTCTGAACGAGTACATTTTGTACTTTTGTATTATTTATGTATAAGATTGTTTGAAACTTTCGTATAATTTTTGGTATTATGGATTTGTCTATTAGAAACTACATTTTTAAACCTTTCAACTTTTGTGAAAGTGGATCAATGATAAAAAAAACATCAACTTACAACACGTCAAATCGTAAAGCGTACCGAAACGGAACAATAGATTGACAAAAAAATATTTGACAAGTGAATACAGCTTTTTTTTGGGAATCCTTGAAAATGCGTTTCGTTTTCAAGCATAGCAGGGTTGCCATATGTGTTAAATGAAACGACTGAATTTAGAAGAAAATCCGAAGAAGCAGAATAATAAATAACTGCTAACGAAATCACCGTCCATATCCCTATATCCCCCGTCATTAAAAATAAGCAAAGACTCGTCTCCCTGTAGTGCAAGTACGTACCTAATACTTGAAATCCATATTACAGAACGATCTTCAAGCAACGAAACTCAGCTTGAGGATGTTAGAAAGAGATGCCACTATATGAGCCGTATAGAGCTGTCTTCTTCTGATTGTGCTAAAGCAGAGTTTCATGCTTTTCACAGTTCCGTAATACGGGCAGATGGTTAGGTAGATGTTACCAGCTGGTCCAATGCAATTTCGAAGTAATCACTGGTTGCTAAATAACTAGAAGGGGATGGCAGGAGAATTCCATACCTAGAATACT
The DNA here is from genome assembly GCA_963855545.1 of Ethmia dodecea. Classification (NCBI taxonomy): domain Eukaryota; kingdom Metazoa; phylum Arthropoda; class Insecta; order Lepidoptera; family Depressariidae; genus Ethmia; species Ethmia dodecea. Next base: position 7,261,281 of record OY979443.1, read on the forward strand.
CATTTTTTACCAGTGTATTTTTCGGACCTTTAAACGTGAGAAATAGAGAGTATCGCCGAACTGACGTTCCACACAGCTGGCCTATGGTCTATTTACAACCTTAATCGCTATCGTCTTCATTTTGACGTACGTTTCTTTTTCCGTACATGTGTCATTACTCATTACCGCCAGCGTAAGTAGAGCAAGCACTGACCGCGTAACAAATGTCAAAGACGATAGCGATTACAATAGATAATAAGGTTCCTACGGAGTAGGTAACCTTCGTTCACATTTGTGTTCAGATCCTCGTAAATATAGCTATACCTACCAACCTCATTAAGTCTCTGGGTGATAACCTGGCATGCAGTCATACCCTCGTTGCCGGTACCAGTCAAAACTCGGTTCAAAATGTCTGGCACCCACACAAACAAACCGTTCAGCCTGAAATTAAATTCATCCTTACAAGTGACAGTATTATACAAGCAATATCTATACGTACATAGTACAAAACAAAAGTCGTTTCCCATAGCCCGCTTGGTCCCATAAATTAAATATTGAATTGGTAACACTCCTGCCTATCTAACATGAGCGCCGTGCAAAGAGATTTAAATATAATAGGGCCCTATCTATACATCTATGATCTATCTCTTTATCTATACATATAATAAAACTCTAACGGGGCCGTGTCTGTACATGAAATATTTTTGAAAATTTTGGCGGTAGTGTATATAGTTATCGATGTAGATTGTTGATATCAAAACACCAATTTTTGAAATTTTTGTGTCTGTTTGTCTGTCTCTTGTTGTGCACGCATCACGCAAAAACTACTGGACGGATTTGGATGAAATTTTGTGTGGAGATAACTGAGTAACTGGGTCAAGATCTAGGTTACTTTCTACTCCAATAAACAATCTCATTCCCACGGGAAAATATAAAAACTTTCCCATGGGAACGGGACTGACGCGGGTATATTTAAATTTCTTTGGCGACGAGACAAAGGAGACGTTTTATCTTGGGCCTGCACATTGTAACCAACGTGAAAGATAGGGAAAAATCTAGTGATAATCAGAAAAATATAAAAAAAAATCATTTCCATCTATTTAACTTGCACAAAAGTAATTAAACTTCAATGAATCCGCATGAAATCATATTGAAATAATACTATTTCTGAAGCCCAATTTCCATGTTATTGTGAATTAGTCCGACAAACATCAAAATAATGTCAATTGTCATTGTACCGGTCGAAATTTTTATTTTCGGTCGCCGCGATGCTAGTTTAATAAAAATTAAAGTTTATTGTATAACGAAACTAGACAAATATGAGCAAAATTATGAATAAAACTATAGTTATTTTATTTATATTTATCTAAAAAACTGGCGTAAGTACATGGTGCAGGCCCAGTCTCCATACATTCATGAAACGTCTCCTTTTTATCGCTGTTTAGGTATCTCGTGAATTTGTCTCGTATTCGCAAGAGAAAGAGCGATACAAAGCTGATCTACCCATTATAAAAGCTGAGATAACTATTTAATTGTGAAACAAAAATTTACTTACGTAGCAAAAACGGCGAATAGTAAGTACCCGAGGAGAAACAGCCATTTCACGAATGGAGGTGTCAGTATAGGTATTGATTGCTCTCGAAGAGAAGCCAAGAAACCTTCTTTTTCCTTGATGGCAGGCATTTTTAATACTTTGACCTAAAAAATTTAGTTTATATAAAATATACAAGTAGGTACTCAATAACGGCAATCAATCTAAATACCTACCTACTTAATAGTCTAGACAATGTTATTGTGATAGAATGTCGATATTGATGCTGTAGACAATATTAGAAATTATTTACTTACGTCCTTAAATAATGATAAAAACTTACATAGGAAATCCGTAACATTCTTTAGTAAGAACTTAACAAAGGTATTAAGTAGGTACTCTGCGTTCTTTCAAATCATAGGAAGTTGGTTTAACATGCACCACACCAGGAAGATTATAAAGTAAAATTATTGTTATTACGTAGATGAAAATATCTTATACTTACGTAGTTATCAAAAATAAACAAAATAAAAATATTTCACACACTGTTATTTAGTCCCAAATTAGACAGACCGGTGCTAATACTAAACAGATTGTTAATAAATAAATAAATAATTTTTCTTTGGACCACCAAACGTGATAGGAGATCCCATCGCCGCCGGACTGGGTCTGTTATACATGCCTCAGAATTAATTCTGGGACCTGCAGGTTTCCTCAGGATATTTACCTTCACTGGCAAGCTGGTGATACACAACTTGTTAACATACTTATAAAGAACTTGTTAGTATACCTACTTAAATACGAATACATAAAAATGCCCAGACTGGGACCATCAATCCTTATGTTCATGCAGACACATAAATGTTTTCCCCGGCCGGGAATTGCAGAGGCAGGGTTACTACCAACAAGTCTTTTTGATCGGCATGTATAAAACTTCATAAAGATTAGGTACCTAATGTATAAATGTGCTGCTTTTGCCAGTGATATTTTCAACAGCCCTCAAAAAATAAAAACTGCGAAATTCCAACCAAAATATTAAACAAAAATAAACTGGATTTTTATATGAACTTACTGGGTAGTCTTCAGGGGATTTCCCTTTATTTCCCGCGTAGATATTTTGTAGTACTCTCAATGCTTCGTCATGTTTTCCTTTAGCCACCAAGAACTTCGGACTCTCTGGTCCGAATGACATGAGTAATGCACTTATTACGAAGAAAATCGAATTAACGATCACCAGAAGCCGCCACGGTCGAAAATCATATATTCCGAAGCTTACGTTAAATTCGAGAGGTAAAATTCCCCACGCCAGGACTGAAAATACACAATCCATAAAGGCACCTACACACTTAATAATAGGTAGATATATAGTAAAAATTTAACTAGGCAATGTCTGTCATAGGAGATATGAAGATATACAGGATGTCCCAGAAGTCAACGATAAGCCGGAAACCAGCGATATGCCTAGTCATGAGGGAAATCAGAAAAATATAAAAAAAAATCTATGTTCTTTTTTCAAAATGTTATGAAGGTTTAAAAAAAAATCCTAAAAAACGGACACCCTGTAATGAACTTTCTTGTACCGTGACTGTAAATATTTACTTTTTGAATATTTTTTTCTGTAATGCTATAATGAATAGCCGTGCTACAATTTACAATAAAAAAAAATTACATAAGTGCCTCACTTTTAAGTAAAAAGTTAAATTTGTTTCCAACATTGAATTCTAAATAATTTCATCAACCAACTTAAACCAGCTGTACTGTAAAAAAAATGTATGGCTACTATTTTGGCAAGTATACTTAAAAGTTGACGCACTTAGTCTAAATTCTAAAATGGTATAACACATGCTAGGTTTTGTTATAGTTGAGGCATGAAAATTTTTTTTCTCGATGAATCTGGATTCTATGCCAATCTAATTTAATGAGGTGAAATGTTGGTAACGCAACCTTCTTAGGTAAATCCAGGTTAAAATCTTTTTGAATGGAGACGGACTCATAATTTTGAAAAGAAAACCTAACAGGGATTTTTTATTCGTACATCTTTTGTTTATGTCATTTGTTTGATGGCTTTGATTTAAATCCATCTGTCCCAGAAGTAAAGATTCTGGAGTCTGTTGCTTAGATTGTATTTGCGTGTTATTACGAGTTCGTAACGTGAAGTTATCATGCCAAATAGATATACCGTACAGGAGTACGCCAACATTCATCTTATTTACGGAGAATGCTTATGTAACGCCAATGCTGCAGCTAGGGTGTATCGTGAGAGATACCCAAACTTAGAGCGTCATCCTGATTACCGAGTTTTTATTAATCTGCATCGATCATTATCCGAAGGTCGATTCCCTGATCATATGACTGGTGAAGGAAGGCCCCTCTTGCCCTAAGAGGACGAAGTCATGCAAGCTGTGGAAGCAGATCATCACTGCTTTTAGGTACTCCAAGGCTTTCCTCAATTCTACGTATGGATATACTTGGATCTTCTTCCACAGCTTGCATGACTTCGTCCTCGTAGGGCAAGAGGGGCCTTCCTTCACCAGCCATATGATCAGGGAATCGACCTTCGGATAATGATCGATGCAGATTAATAAAAACTCAGTAATCAGGATGACGCTCTAAGTTTGGGTATCTCTCGCGATACACCCTAGCTGCAGCATTGGCGTTACATAAGCATTCTCCGTAAATAAGATGAATGTTGGCGTACTCCTGTACGGTATATCTATTTGGCATGATAACTTCACGTTACGAACTCGTAATTACACGCAAATACAATCTAAGCAACAGACTCCAGAATCTTTACTTCTGGGACAGATGGATTTAAATCAAAGCCATCAAACAAATGACATAAACAAAAGATGTACGAATAAAAAATCCCTGTTAGGTTTTCTTTTCAAAATTATGAGTCCGTCTCCATTCAAAAAGATTTTAACCTGGATTTACCTAAGAAGGTTGCGTTACCAACATTTCACCTCATTAAATTAGATTGGCATAGAATCCGGATTCAACGAGAAAAAAAATTTTCATGCCTCAACTATAACAAAACCTAGCATGTGTTATACCATTTTAGAATTTAGACTAAATGCGTCAACTTTTAAGTATACTTGCCAAAATAGTAGCCATACATTTTTTTTACAGTACAGCTGGTTTAAGTTGGTTGATGAAATTATTTAGAATTCAATGTTGGAAACAAATTTAACTTTTTACTTAAAAGTGAGGCAGTTATGTAATTTTTTTTTATTTTAAATTGTAGCACGGCTATTCATTATAGCATTACAGAAAAAAAATATTCAAAAAGTACATATTTACAGTCACGGTACAAGAAAGTTCATTACAGGGTGTCCGTTTTTTAGGATTTTTTTTAAACCTTCATAACATTTTGAAAAAAGAACATAGATTTTTTTTTATATTTTTCTGATTACCCTCATGACTAGGCATATCGCTGGTTTCCGGCTTATCGTTGACTTCTGGGACATCCTGTATAATAATAATAATATAATCTCACGCCTTTCATCCCCGAGGGGGTAGGCAGAGGTATTCCATTACTGGATATACCCACATTTCACGAGATACATTGGACCCCTAAACGTGATAGGTGGTGAGCCTATCGCCGGACCGGGTCTATTTACACATGTCTCAGGATTAATTCTGAGACCTGCGGGTTTCCTCACGATGTTTTCCTTCACCGTCGAGCTAGTGATAATTTTTTTTTTTTTTTTTCCGTAACTTTACGTTACTTTAAAATAATTACAATCTAGCCTTATTATGAGGCTAATAAGTAATTTAAATTTAACTTAAGTTGCTAATAAGTCACTATTCTAAGAAAGTAGTCCACTGACGATTCTTAGTTTATATTAAGGGTAAGACACTTTGTTCATGTGTTCTTAATTTTCACTATCACTAAGTTTATACTAATGCACTAACTCAAAAGGTTTCGTTCTTTTAAGTCTTTTCACTGTGTCCGTGCTGTCGAGGAGCTGAATCGCCTCGACATTCACATGATGGTGAAGTCTCCTTTCATGACTCTGCGCATATTTTTTAATAGTTTTGTTAACGAAGTCTATTTTAAGGTCCCGATGGAGATCTTCGTTTCTTACATACCAAGGCGCATCTACTATGTCCCTGAGTACATTATTTTGGAATCGTTGTATGATGTTTAAGTTGCTTTTTGCGGTACAGCCCCAAAGCTGGGAACCATAAGTCCATACTGGCATAAGGACTTGTTTATACAATAATAATTTGTTTTGCACCGCTAATGGAGAGTTTCTTCCAATGAGCCAGTACATCTTTTTGTAGCGGATGCCCAATTCTTCTCGTTTCTTTTTGACGTGAGCTTTCCAGCGCAGCTTCGCGTCAAGAGTCATGCCCAGATACTTTGCAGTATTGGCGTATGGAACCCGTTGGTTATTTATGTATACTGGATGATACGATAACTTTTTGTTTGTGAAGTCAACATGAATGGATTTTGATTCATTCAGTTTTATTCGCCATTTCTTTGTCCACTCTTGAAAAGTGTTTACGGCCACCTGAACTTTTTCGACTGCTTCTTCATGGCTTTGCCCTATTGCCATAATCGCAGTATCATCAGCAAATGTAGCTATAAAATCACTTTTTATCTCCGGTATGTCACATGTGTATAATAGGTATAGGACCGGTCCTAAAACACTTCCTTGTGGCACCCCTGCTTTGATTTCTTTTAACTCTGAGTAAGCATCTTCTTGTCTAACTCTAAATGACCTATTTGTTATGTAGGATTCTAATATATCGGCAAACTGACGCGGTAGCATTTTTCTTAATTTATAGATTAGGCCTGCGTGCCAAACTTTGTCAAAGGCTTGGGCAACGTCAAGGAATATAGCAGAACACACTTCTTTCTTCTCAAGTGACTGTTCAATTACGCTGGTTATTCTATGTACTTGGTCTATTGTCGAGTGTTGATCTCTAAACCCGAATTGGTAGTCAGGTATTAGTTTTTTCTTGTCTATGATGGGTTTCAGTCTCTTTAGTAGAAGTTTTTCAAAAAGTTTTGATACAACAGGCAGCAAAGAAATTGGCCTATATGACGATGTTTCTTGGGGGGGCTTTCCTGGCTTCGCAAAGCATTATGACTTCAGCTACTTTCCAAAGGTTAGGCACATACTTTAGTCTTAATGATGCGTTAATTAAAGTAGTAAGTTTGACTAAGGCTTTTCGCGGCAAATGGTGTAAAATTTCGCCTGTGATTAAATCATATCCTGGAGATTTCTTGGTATTTATTTTGGTCTTGATCTCTCTCTGTACTTCTTTTGGTGTCACAAGTTTTATTTGCTCGTCATCTTGTGATTCTTGTGATGCAAAACCCGTTGTGAGTTCTATTCCTTCATGCGGTAGGAATATTTTTTCTAGGTAATCTGCGAATCGCTTTGCTTTTTGCTCGTTATTTATGGCCCATTTACCATTTTCTTCTCTTATTGGAGGTATTTGCGCAATTGTTTTTTTTAAGCTCTGAGTTGATTTCCAAAGAGAATAATCCGTACTACGATCACAGTTTAATATCTGGAGATATTTGCTCAAAGACTCATCATTGAATGCTTTTATTTGTCGCGATAACCTTTTCGTCAGGTTATTGAGTATCCTTTTGTCGTCTGGTGCTCTGGTCTGATGCCATTTCTGTCTTTGCCTTCTCTTTTCAGTCACAAGTTTCCGTATGTCTGTGGGATAACAGTTTCCTTTTGTTATTTTGCTAGTAGTGGGTGTGTTATCCCAAGCAGATTGTTGAATGTTAGTTATAAATGTGTTAACCTCTTCGTCCAGCTGTTCTGGTGTGCGAAGTGGCACTTTCAAATTTATTCTATCTTCTAGACTCATTTTAAAGCTTTCCCAGTCAGTCTTTTTATTGACTAATGTAGGAGTAGATTCTTTGTGTACGATATTTTCATATATTGTCATTATTATTGGGGAATGATCAGAGTTCATGTCATATAATTCCTGAACCCTTAAATAATTCTGGTTGATATTTCTATGTATAAAAAAGTCTATCAGGTCAGGTACTTTGTGGGTATCTGTAGGCCAATAGGTTGGCTTTCCAGAGGATGAAACCCCACAGTTTAGTTCTTTTATGGCACTATATAGTTCCTTTCCTTTAGTTGTAGTAAGTCTAGAGCCCCAATAGGTATTCTTGGCATTAAAATCACCACCTAATATAAAGCGCTCTCCGAGTTTTTTTAGCAGGTTCACATATTGTTCTCTCTTGAGAGAATATTTTGGGGGGCAATAGATTGCTGCTATAGTAACAGGATAGCGCTTAGTTTTGATACATACTGCCACAACTTGCATTTCTTTCTCTTCAGATTTCTGTACTTCGTAGTGACTGATTGTTTCCTTAATTATTACAGTACTTCCACCTCGGGCAGTATTGTCAGGATGTATGGCGTGGTATATTTTATAGCCTTTGAATTTTATGAAGGATTGTTTCGTAAAGTGTGACTCTGATATCAGGCACACATCTATGTTTTCTATATCTAGGACTACCTGCAATTCATTCTGGTGATGTAGTAGTCCATTGGAGTTCCATGTCATTATTTTAAGTTCGTGGTTCATTTCTAGTGCTTTTAGTTGGCATTTTGTTCTAATTTCTTAAGGCGATTATCAAATGATGACATGTAGCTTAAGATTTGGTTTATCTTTCCTTCCAGACTACTTACTGAGGAGGCTTTCTTTTCGTTGTTGCGAGAGGTGGCTTGAGCATAGGTTACTGGTCCTTGTCTCGATATATCTTTCTCTGTTTTCTTTTCATTACCTTTTGTCTGGTTTGTTTTAGGTTTCTGAAGCTCGTTTTCATGCGCTGGTCTTTTCAAGGATTTACTTTTGATTTTTTGCAGCTCCTTGGCTACGACACATCCCCTATAGTTGGCTGGGTGTGCTTCGCCGCAGTGAACACATTTTGGTTTTTCCTCAGTTGGCTTAGTACATGTGACGGTTAGATGCTTGCCCGTACACTTTACGCACCTGGGTTCCTTAGAACAGTATTTTTGTGTATGCCCATATGCTTGGCACCGTTTGCATTGCGGAATCAATTTTGGCAATTGAATTGCATGTATTTCTACTCTACACCCCAAGATGGTTTTTATTTCATAGACTTTCTTTATGTCTTCGCTGTTTTCAAAAGTAAGCATAAACATATTAAGAGGAGTTTTAGACTTCCAGCTTAATTTATTTACTGCATTTTCTATCTTATAGCCCTTTTCTTGTAAGTCTTGAATAATTCTATCCGGGTTACAAGTAGAAGGCAACTTTTTTGCCATTACTCGTATCGGTCTGTCTTGTTTATTCTCATATGAATGCCACAGACAGTTGTTATCAGTAAGTTTTTTTGTTACTGACCTATAAGTGTCCTCGTCATTAACGTTGACTTTCACAGTACCTGTGGTCATCATCTTAATGGTAAAAGAGTCTGATAGCATGTTACCTTTTAAGAAATCATAAAATTCCTCATAGTTGTTAACACCATCAACTACACACACCGGCACAATTAGCGGAACAGAAAAAAAAAGGAGAAAAAAGAGGGAATTTAGAACAATGAATGTAATTTTTAAACAATATATTATTTAAAATGAAACAACAATTAAATTAACATGTTTTGACATTCATTTGTAACACCATACTTAAAATTTTATAAAAATAAAAATTAAATTAAACAAAATGCATTTTCTTCGATTTTTAATTATAGAGAAACAGCAGAAAATTCAAGATTTTCCAAAGTTTAACAACAATTTCAATGACTGTTCAATATCGAGTGTTTCCTCCTCGTGCTCTGATGAGGGTTTCCATCCGTCTGGGCATGCTGCGGATGATGTTATCAATGGTTTCTTGGGGCAACCTCTGCCATTCTTCAAGTAATGCGTTTCGCAACTCGTTGAGATTATTGGGAGGGGGCATTCTTGACTTTACACTCCTCTTTAGCAAGTCCCAGACGTGTTCTATAGGGTTCATATCGGGGGACCGTGCTGGCCACTCCATCACCGTTATACCAACATGGTTTAGGTATGTCTGTACTGTGCGAGCACTGTGAGCCCGAGCATTATCCTGCATTAGAATGAAGTTGTTACCAATAAAGGGGGCAAATGGCACAACATGTTCTTCTAAAATCTCCCTGATATACCGATCAGCATTCAGATTCCCGCCATCGACCACTACTAACTCTGTACGAGCTCCTAAACATATTCCTCCCCAGACCATAATTGAACCGCCGCCATATGCAACTGTATTTTCAAAATTAGACTGGATATACCGTTCTCCTTTGCGTCTCCATACTCGCTGCCTTCCATCAATTTGATTTAACATAACTCTGCATTCATCAGTAAAAAGAACCTGTCCCCAGTCGTCGAAGTCCCAATCACGATGTTCACGACCAAAGTGTAGACGGTTTGTGCGATGATGTCTCTCAAGTTTTGGGGCTTTGGCGGGCACATACGAGCCTATACCCACTTCTTCGAATCTTCTACGAACTGTCCGCTCACTCATCCTTACTGCTCGTACCTCTTCCAGTAAATTTCGAGCCAGCACCGCCGTTAGTCTCGTGTTCCGTCGGACTTGAAGTTGGAGAAAACGGTCATCCCTCCTTGAAGTACACCTTTTCCGGCCTTGTCCTCTCCTTCTCACTAGAGCATTCGTCAATCTGTATCGTTGGATGCTACGATAAATCGTTGATAACGATCGACGAAGGCTTCTGGCAATCGATCTGTAGGTTTGACCATTTCTCCTCATTTGATCTGCCCTAATGATTTCTGATGGCGTTAAATCAGGCATAATTAGATGCTCGTAAATTATCAATATGCGAAAAAACTCAAAAGCCTCAAAAACTGCAATTCAAAGCTTTTCAAATGGAATTCACGAACCTTCTAAAAACGGACAAGCGGTGGAAAAAATGAATCAATGAAAATTAAAACAAAAGAATGAAAAAAAGGGCAGTCGCTTAGTATTCCATTTTTAAATTAAAACCCAAATTTAAAAAAAGCTTGTTTAGCCGGCCAGTAACACGCAAAAATGCGTAAATACTCCCTTTTTTTTCTGTTCCGCTAATTGTGCCGGTGTGTGTATTATTGGTGGTGGAACTGGGACCTTTTTAACTTTTTGGGGTTCGCTTCCCTCTTGTTGCGGTGGAGTTAGTGATCTATTCATTTTCCTCTTCTTCCTACTTTTTGCTCTTATCCACTCGGTTTCTTTGGCTAACTCTTCTTCATCCGTGGTGTATTCTGCCCGCTGATTACTTTTCTTTGAAGTGTTTTCCACTTCCATGTTATTTTCTCTGCCTGCTTCCATATACTTCTTCAATTCTTGGCGAAGCTCTGATATTTCCTCTTGCATATTCGTCACTAAAGTTTCCATTTTTTCTCTCTCTGCCTTCTGTTCCAGATAGGCATTATACAGAACTTGTTCTGTTTCGGTCTTAATTTTAATAGGTGACTTCGTCATTTTGTTAGACGTAGTTGCTGTTTATATTTAATTAAAAATGCATTAACTTCGCCTTAACGATGCGTGATGCATTACTTCCTCAAGTAGATGTAGGTCATGACGGAGTGCCGACCTTGCCGACGATGCACCTATCGCCGGACCGGGTCTATTTACACATGTCTCAGGATTAATTCTGAGACCTGCGGGTTTCCTCACGATGTTTTCCTTCACCGTCGAGCTAGTGATAAATATGAAGAGGATATAGAAAAGTTAATTGCTCGACTTGGCGTGGGTACTGCCGTGCGCCCAGATATGAAGGGTCTACATAACATCAATAGAAGCCAAAACAATTGTTTTTAGAAATTTATCTGTCTGTCCGTATGTATGTACGTTCATCACGCTAAAATTAATGCACCCAATTTCATGCGGTTTTCGCAGTTGTATTGTTGCCGGTCTAACTTAAAATCAACTTTTTTTATCTTAGTTATTTACACATACTTACAGACTTTTTTTAACTGAGTCTGAAAGCTAGTTACAAATGCGCAAGTTGCTGTGTCTTAAGAGACACAGAAAAGGTAGGTAGTAGGTACCCCTTTTCACGGCTGAGCCGGTGTAATGAAGGTTAGATTTTGTGTAAAATTTCTTTACACGGTGCGGTGACCTCAGATGTGTGGGGCAGGATATCATACAAAGTGTAGGTAAGTCAGTATACTTACGGGGAACCACAGCGGAGCCGCTTATCTGCATTGCGTTGACAATCGACAAGGTTAAGTCCCGGTAGTTCTGAGGAAGAATCTCGCCTATAAACGTGTACGGGACCGCGGCCGGCCCTGCTAAACTGGAACATTCGAGAATTTTACAAAAATGTTTATGGTACAATAAATGGATCACGGTAAGCTATAATAGCTCACCTACAGTCGTATATTTTCAGTGATTACTTATTATCATTGTACTTATACGTGTATATTGTTGCAAAGATACGCATTACAGATAAAAAGACTGGTTGGCTGCCTGGCTGGATGTCTCCACATTATAGAGTACTTATAATTAAATATAGGATTCGCAATGTCGACTTTTGCTTTACAGCGTGAGCGCCAATTAGAAAAGATTGAATGGTCCTATTGAAAATCAAACGATATAAGTTTTTGATTAATATGATAAGCCGTGTAGGTAGGTACCGAATGAGATTTGGAAAAATGACTTCATCCTCCTCTATATTGTAAAACTATTTTAGAGGATTAATTTTAAAAAGTCTTAAAGTTTTAATTTTAATAAGTGCTCAGCTTGTTTTGGCTTTAGCACTGTTATAGGCTGTGCGTTGTACTTTTGGCAGTTATTTAATTATTCATTCCTTCGAACAGGAAACATTGACAATAAAATTCAATAGTTGCAGCTTATTTCTTAAAGTTTCTTATCAGACTCAAAAGAGAGATTGGAAGAGCATAAGCACATAATGACGTGTAAAATATTATCTAATGTTTACGACATACTTAATTGAAGAGAAAAAACATGGTTTACTGTTACATGTTTGATAAGGATCCAAGTCGTGATTGTGGGTTAAAAGTCATCATAAAGTCAACCAGGTTTTAAATAAAAAAATTGTCTGGATAATTGTAATTAATTGTTTGAGGAACATAACACAACACAACCTTGAACCAAATCAAGGCAAAAGTTAACTTTTGGACACTCACTCCATTATAAAATTATTTTTAAGTAGGTACCTAATTATGCATTATTTTCGGCACGATAACAATTATACATACATGTTGTTTCATTTTGTATTCGAATCTAATTGACTCGGAAATTGCTCGTAGTTGCCCACGGGTTAGTACTAACTATTACATACTGTGCTACGGGTGCAGTAGGTAGGTGCACCTACATACTTTTTTTTAATAAGAATAAAAGTGACTGCTGTATATAGATAAGAACATGAGCTATCCAGAATGTAAAACTGGTAAGACAAGAGTTTTATCACAGAGAACTGCAAAAAAAACTTGTCAAGTAGATACAGCCTATTAGGATTTATTCTGTGATACAGCTTGAAGATTATTTTCCCTTACCTTTGAGTATTAATTCTCAAAGCCTACGACATAAGACACCTACATACCATATTTCAAGTTTCTAAGTGCGTTGCGGAGTAGTAGATACTATTTTTCTTCTTACCCAGTTTTTACATTTTCCCGTGGGAATGAGATGTTTTCTTGGAGTAAAAAGTATCCTAGATGTCGACCCAGTTATTCAGTTATCTCCACACCAAATTTCATCAAAATCCATCCAGTAGTGCAAGACAAAAATTTAAGATTTTGATATCAAAACACCAATTTTAAAACTTTTTGTCTGTCTGTCTGTATGTGCACGCATCACACACACCTAAACGCATTTGCTTTTATGTTAATTCGATTATAGTTTAATTTAATTTGTTATTTTTTGTTTTACCTATTGTTTGACTATTTTTGACGTTATATTACTTACCTACATTTTAATTTATGGGACCTGAAATAAATCTATATATATAAAAGGAGAAGCTAAATCTAAAAATCAAGGCCCAGCCCAAACCGCTGAACATAGAAACATGAAATTTTGTGTGTAGGTTACGTTTATAGTTTAGATGCTCGCTAAGAAAGGATTTTACGAAATTCAATCTTTAAAGGGGTGAAAAAGGGGGTTGAAGTTTGTATGGGATAGTATGATTTCTGCGTGTATCAACTTTAAACTTGGCACAAATACTCTCCAAAACACACTATGAAATATTAGTTCTAGGATTTTTTGAAAATCATCCTCCAAGGGGGTAAAAGTAGGGGATGAAGTTTGTATGGAAAACCTTCATTTTTGGGTGTATCAATTCGAAACTTTGTAAAAATACTCCTCAAAACAAACAACAAGACACATATTTCCGGATTTTTCAAAAACCATCCCCTAAGGGGGTGAAACAGGGGAGTGGAGTTTGTATGGAGACGTGTTGTTTTTTACGTCTATCAACTTCAAACTTTACATAAATACTCTTAGAAATAAATTATGAGACACATATTTTTGGATTTTTCGAAAATCATCCCCTAAACGGATGAAAGTAGGGGTTGAAGTTGATACGAAGAAGTTTATTTTTTGCGTCCATCAACTTGAAACTTGGTACAAATGCTTCTGAAAACAAACTATAAGATATTAGTTCTAGGATTTTTCAAAAATCTTCCTCCAAGGGGGTGAAAGTGGGGGTTGAAGTTTGTATGGAAAACCTTCATTTTTGGGTGTATCGATTCGAAACTTTGTAAAGATACTCCTCAAAACAAATACCTAGATACATATTTCTGGATTTTTCGAAAATCACCCCTTAAGGGGGTGAAACAGGGGGTTGGAGTTTGTATGGAGACGTGTTTGATTTTTACGTCTATCAACTTCAAACTTGGCACAAATACTCTTAAAAATAAATCATGAGACCCGTGTTTTAGGAATTTTCGAAAATCATCCCCTAAGGGGGTGAAAGTAGCGTTTGGAGTTTGTATGGAGACGTGTTGTTTTTTACATCTTATCAACTTGAAACTGGGCACAAATACTTTTTAAAATAAATGATGAGACACGTGTTTTTGGATTTTTTGAAAATCATCTCTTAAAGGGGTGAAAGAGGGGGATAAAGTTTGTATGGGATAGTGTGAATTCTGCGTGTATCAACTTTAAACTTTTTACAAATATTCTTGAAAATCAACTTGATATATTAGTTCTAGGATTTATCGAAAACCATCCTTTAAGGGGTTTCATCCCCTTGGGGGTTGAAGTTTGCATGAATAGGTACCTTCATTTTTGGATGTATCAATTCGAAATTTTGTAAAAATACTCCTCAAAACAAACAACAAGACAAGTAGGTATATCTCGATTTTTCAAAACTCACGGGTGAAACGGGGTTGGAGATTGTATGGAAACGTGTGGTTTTTTAAGTCTATCAACTTAAAACTTATCACAAATACTCTTAAAAATAAATGATGAGAAACGTATTTTTGTATTATTTTAAAATCATTCCCTAAATAAGAGGGTGAAATTAGGGGTTGAAGTTGGTATAGAGAAGAGGGGTTTTTTGCGTCTATCAACTTGAAACTTGGCACAAATATTCTTTAAAAGTCTCCATACAAAGTCAATTTTTTTTGATAATTTGCTATGGGTTGCTAGGAGAAATTTGTTTGTGCATCCCAAAATGTTGAAAAAATAAATGTCCACACGTGCGAAGCCGGGGCGGGCCGCTAGTAATAATAATAATTATTATAAACTACACAATGGATTTTGATGAAATTTGGTGTAAAGATACTGAGTAACTGGGTCAACATTTAGGGTACTTTTTATTACAGGAAAATATCTCATTCCCACAGAAAAATATAAAAACTGATTAAAACGAGAAGTACGTAGTTAGGTATACTAAGTACTCCGAAACGATAACACCTAGAAACTTGAAATGTGGTATGTAACTTTTGTTATTATGTCGTAGGCAACGGCTATGAAGGGATTTTTAGAAATTCACACAGAAACGGGAATTAACTGGATCCGAGCGGGCAATGCCGCTTGGGCACCAAGTATATAAAAAAAATGTCTCACACCTTTTATCCCTGAGCGGGTAGGCAGAGGGCTCAGTACGATTTCTGGAAATACCTACCCACTTTTCACTAGTATATTTTCGACCCCTAAACGTGATAGGTGGTAAGCCCGTCACCGGACCGGGTCTGTAACACATGAAGCAGAATTAATTCTGGGACCTGCGGGTTTCTTGACAATGTTTTCCTTCACCATCGAGCTAGTGATGAATATGTACGCGCATGTACGTAGTTTTTGAAAAACTCATTGGTGCATATCAGAATTTGAACCCGAGCCTCACTGATGATCATAATGAGAAGCGGGCTCTTTAACCGTAAGGCTGTCACTACTCTACACCGCTGCTGCACCGCTAGTATGTATAAGGAAAGTAACTGTGTAATATTTAACCATTTTTATTTAATTAAATATCAAAACTAATTTCTTAAATAATTTTCTTATATTTCTTGACATATTAAATTAAACACTAATCTAGCTTTCAATGCAGACTTTCCTTACTTGACAATGACTTACCAGAGAGCCATCATAAACTTGCAGACCGTGAAACTGATCAACTCAGGCATGAATGCTGACAGGATACCAAAGAAACCCGCAGCGATGGAGCTGTACACGGATACCCGCTTGCGACCTTGCGTGTCCACCAAGTAGCCCCATGGATAGGACGTTAATACAATACCTAGAAAGAAAAGGCTCATTTATAAGTTTCTGATCCCTCATTATTTGTATGAATTATATCCACCCATAAAATCCCTCTATAGGGATTCTAGAGCCTGTGTCAGAATTAATGGCGCCTACACGGACTGGTTTGACATCTCTGTGGGTGTTAGACAAGGTTGTGTAGCATCGCCATGGCTTTTCAACCTTTTCATGGATAGCTGTTTGACAGATTTGAAAGAGCGAGATTGTGGAGTACGAATGGGAGAGGTACGTGTCAAATGCCTGTTATACGCCGATGATCAAGTAATACTTGAACCATCGGCGTGTAAGTAAGAAAGGCATGAAAGTGAATGTAAGCAAGACGAAGGTAATGGTTCTGGAAAAAGATAGGGACATGTCTGAATGTGATATTATGATTGAAGGCGAGAAAGTAGAACAAGTGCCAGAGTTTGTTTATTTGGGAAGTAAGTTTACAAGAGACGGAAAGTGTGACAGTGATATTGAAAGGAGGGTGAATGCAGGGAACATGATTAACGGAGCTTTGCACTCCTTTATGAAGAGCCAGAATGTGACAAATAAAGCACGTCTGGCTGTTTGGTGTGTTAGTACCTACGTTGATGTATGGCAGTGAGTGTTGGGTATGGCAGAAGAAGCATGAAAGTAGAATAAATGCAGTCGAAATGCGTTCATTAAGAAGCATTAGTGGAGTAAGATTGATAGAGTGAAAAATAGTGTGATCCGAGAGCGTTGCGGCTTGAAAGATGATATAGTGACTAGGATTGAAAGAGGAATGCTCAGGTGGTTTGGTCACATTGAGCGGATGAATGAAAGTCGTCTAACGAGACAAATATACAAGGGTGTTGTGAATGGGCGAGTCGGTAAAGGACGACCTAGGCGTACCTACATCGACCAGATCGGCGATGTGTTGAAGAAAAGCCAGATAAAGAGTACCCGAAACCGACGAGCATGCATGAGTCGTTTGATGGATGTGGAGGAAGCGCGTGAGATCTGCCAGGTTCGTAGCAAGTGGCGGTCTGTTGTCTCTGCCTACCCCAATGGGAAATAGGCGTGAGATTATGTATGTATGTATGTATATCCACCCCCATAGGTTTGGGATAACAACGGCTTAACATTAAATTTGTCATAGCGGAAATAGACTCTACGGTTTATGAGATACCTACCTACTGCCCGCTGACAAACAGACAGACGGATACCTGACCCTTTGGCACTATTTGGGTATGGAATCCTAAAAAGGATATTTGGGCTAAAATAAGTTGTCCGAATAAACCCGCCCGTGGGCGAGTGTACTCGCCCTTGGCGGGGTTTATGTTCTTTTGAGTTAAGGAACCCAAAAACCTAAAATAGTAATAGAGTAATTCAAAGTTAGTTTCCAAAGAGCGACTCAACTCGCTACCTTTTGCTCGACAGTCTTGCATTACCCACGTAGAAAATACCTATTTAAGAAATGCGAAAATCCGCCAAATGTATATTGTTTGGAAACCCTTGTTACCCTTGGAATAGAGTAAATAAAGCCTAATGCCAACACTTTTTCCTTTTTGGTTCGTTGCCTGACTATAATATTTTTTATAATCAATCGAAGACGGTAATTTGGTCTTTAGATAAAGTATTGATGGAAGATTGATACAGAGATCGGCATTAGGTAGTGTGATTAGGTACCTTAGTAGGTAAAGTTGCTACGAGGATGTTATATGGAGTTGTTAAAACCACCACTTTATTTGGGACTTCTGAAAATTTCCCCGGACCTTTCCGAGATTTCTCTACAGTATCATATTTACTTACTAAATATAAATTTCTTTTGTTCTTAGGTGATTTTCTCTACAGTGGCCGGTTATGGAGATAATCAACAAAATATGCATATTTGTAATAGTACGGCTCCTTAGCTAGAAAAAAATTGAGTTTCGGTCCCATCCGACACAAAGCACACATATGAAATTTGGCTGAAATGCCTATGTGTGCTTCGATTTAAAAGTAGGAACATGGTGGTTTTAACAACTCCATATTATATCCTCTACCTACTTTGGTACCTAATCACACTACCTAATGCCGATCTCTGTTGATAACTAGATATTTTTGGCAATTAAAAATAAACACTTCGCTAAAAAATTATGTGAAATGTATGATATGATTGAAAGTCAATGATAATTTTAATCGAAGTGTAAGTACTTAGGTCTATATTACTTTACATGAAAACAACGCATCTTATCAATTTGGGTAGGTACTGAACTTTTTGCCGACTTTCCCATTTTGCCGACTTTTTTTATAAAGTCATAGGTACATACCGATATGCCGACTTTTCATGTTTCATTGACTTTTGTGCTTTTATGCCGACTTTTAAATATTTAAATGCCATTTTTCCCTTTTTGATAACTTTATAGAATTTCTAAATTAAGAGTTTTCTTTTGCCGATTTTAATACAGTCACGTTCATAACATTTATCGACTTCAATAACACTACCTACCTACCTACAGACGGACAAACAGACAGACGGACCGACGGACAGCGGAGTCTTACTAATAGAGCCCCTTTTTACCGTTAAGGTACGAACTGTAGGGGAGACCGAGGGGTTTTGAAACAGAGGTTAGTTGAAACAGCGCTGATTACGAGGAGCTTGTAACTGTTAGAGAGGTGGCCACTTCCATAATCAACCAACTTTTACGTACACATCATCCTTAAGTACACATCCGAGACTCAATGCTCACGGTTGCGTCGTTGTAGCTTACCCATCGCAAAAATCGCCGAAAGTAAGTTTTACACGGTTTTTTTTGGGACCTATATTTTCATAACCCAATTATATTTTGATTTTAATTATATATGTAGGGAAAGTTAATTTACTCAAGATTGAATTTACGGGCCACGTACTTGTAATTTCTTCGTATTTTTTTATTATATTTAATTTTGTCAACTTTGGTGTTATTTTTAGGCCTGAGGGGATTTGAAACAGGCTGTTTCAACTCACCTCGTGTAGGTTTTATTAGACAGTTTTGCCTTATAATGGTGTGGTATATATATATATTTTTCTGTTTTTTATTGTGCCATTATCCCTACAAATTATAAAAAGAAGTATGGCTAGTCTCTAAATATACGAACTCGTATCATAAAAACTTACATTGCATCATAAAAGTCTGTGACGCGGTTTCTAGAAATACCTTCACTTGTATAATGTAAATTTTTCGATAAGCATAAACTAAAACATAAACAAAACTAAGACATTATATTTTATCATCAAAATGAAGACTTAATATAACGCCAAAACATTTGAAATGAAGCTGTATGAACATTAAGAGGTTAATTTAAAAAAACTTGTAAAGCAAACTTTGATTTTATTTCTAATTAATAAACTATTTACAAGAAATTATTATTTATTTAATATTGAAAATAAAAATAAATAAAACTTGCTCGCTACTGTTTAAAATAATATAAATAATAATAATAATATAATCTCATGCTTTTTTATCCCTGAGGGGATAGGCAGAGGTATGCCATTACTGGATATACCCACATTTCACGAGATATATTGGACCCCTAAACGTGATAGGTGGTGAGCCCATCGCCGGACTGGGTCTATTTACACATGTCTCAGAATTAATTCTGAGACCTGCGGGTTTCCTCACGATGTTTCCCTTCACCGTCGAGCTAGTGATAATTATGTACGTAAGTTTTTTGAAAAACTCATTGGTACATGCCAGGATTCGAACCCGATCCTCACTGATTTTCGGCCGGCTCTTTAACCGTTTGTTTAAAATATTGTTGTATAAATAATAGTACTATATTGTCAGACATCATTTACAGAACACGTAGATATTTAGTCTTTGACTAAGCTAAAAAAACTAGTGTCTGGTACTATGGGTTTTTTTTAAGTATAAGCACTTTCATAAATTCTCGCGTAAACACCCAGACACAAAGTCAACAGACATGTGTGACAAATATTGGCCCCGGGTGGGAATCTTACGCGCTCACCTTTGACTCAGAAGGTATGGTCATTAACAGCTGAGCCAACGTCCCTATAAATTATACTATCATCTCTAACGTACGGCCCTCAAATCCATTAAAAAAACAGCTGTTTCAATTCACCTAGACCGATGTTTCAACTTACCTCGGCATAAGGAGAGTTGAAACAGAATGACTTATTACGTTCAAATCGATTTTTTGTCCCAGATTTTACTGTTACCTATTCTTTGTGGCCATTATCTGAAAATATAAGAAACAAACTATCGATTGAGCCTAAATTCACGCGGTTTGTGCTGTTAGATTTTTTTTTATGAAGCATAATGTAAAATTTGTTTCAACTCCCCTAGGTCTCCCCTAAGGAACCCTAGAAATCAAACAAACGAGACGTTTATACAACTATTGAAAGAAATACCTAATAATTCGAAAAAAAAAATTGGTGCTGAAGGACTTTGAAAAAAGTCCCTAGGTATTTAAATTTTAGAATAGAGTTTCTTGAGTAATGTTATCTAATTATTTTGGTGAATTTTGCAGAATAAGTAACAAAACCTACAAGTTTGTGTATGATTCCGAATCGCACATTGCAAAAGGTACCTACAGATGTTTTTTAAATACCTTGGACCATGCCTATAGTTTAACTTTTAATTTAATATTGCAACCGACTGTACAAATAGTAGTTTTGCTGTTGTCGGCATAATAATATTTGGTACAATTAAGAAAAGTCGTAAATGTCGGCGGCAAGGAAAAGCATACAAAAGGGTACAAAAGGCGATAAAATTTTATAAGACGGCATATCGGCAATATAAGTATGACAAAAAAGTCGTCAAAATGGGAAAGTCTGCAAAAAGGTCAGTCCCATCAATTTATTTATATTAGTCATCCGTATGCACCAAAAGGAGAGTAATGCTTTTCCAGCAGGTATAGGTATGGTAATATACCTACAGACATTCATAATGTGTGAAATGAATTTGAAAATAATTTTGTTTTGTTTAATTTCAACATTTTTGAAGTCTAAAGTAATTTGTTACCTATAGGTCGAGATTAGTAATTGGCATATTGTTATTTAACTTATATTACTCAATTTGTTATTAAAGCTGTTAATCTTCCAAATAATAAAAAATAAATAAATATTGGGGTAGGCAAAAACAATAGACTTGCTACGAACCTGGCAAAATTTCTCGTGCTTTATCCACATCCATCAAACGACTCATGCATGCTTGTCGGTTTCTGGTAAGTGCCTACTCTTTATCTGACGTTTCTTCAATACCTCGCCGACCTGGGGGTCGATTTTTGAATCTCACCAAGTGACTAATTCTCACCGATGTGAGTGATTTCCGAAAGTTCGTATTTTTGAAACTCATCGGTGACTTACATTTGTCATACCTATGATATCGATTTACGAGTGCCCCTACCCACTCGTAATTGAAATCACCATGTGATTGTTTTTGACAGTTAACGTATGTGACATCTGCCAAAAGTGCCAAAGTATGTTTTTCGGAAGAATTAGCAGCGGGGCTCGATTGTGATATTTCGTGATTGCGACGATTTATTGAAAATATAAAAAACCTCTCAATTAAATAAAACAATATCCAAGTTATTAGTAAATACAATTATTAAGTTAAATATACTTGTAAAACATATGCCACTAACAAATGTACATACCTTTTCTTATAAATTGTAAAATCTGTGTTATGTTCTCTTTATTCGTCGTTTTCTAGTGAAATAAGTGAATTTTTCAATTCAAAACTTTAATTTTCGTTTACATGACACTGACAGATACGTTACGTTTTACGATTGACCAATTTGATGAATCTTTTTTAAGTTATAGTATGAGAAAATAAAAACCGATATCAAGGGCAACACTATAACATCTGCGTAAAAAGGAACGTAACGGGAAGATTGTCTCTGACTGACATTGTAAAATTTCTGCATGTTGGTAAACATCGTGTGACTTTCAAAAATACGGCTTTTGGAAAATGGTGACATAAAAGTCATCGGTGATAATTTTAGTCACCGGTGATTTTGATATCACCAGTGAGATTCAAAAATCGCACTCCTGGTCGATATAAGAACGCCTAGGTCGACTTCTACCGACTTGCCCATTCATTACAATATTTATAGGTAGGTATAAATGTCTTCCAAAGAGGAACCACGTGATAGCTTTAGGTTCCTCTTTGGAAGACATTTTAGAAGACAGTAGCTTTAACAATTTTAAAAGCTAGATGACCACTAACGTAACACCATCTTCCAATCCGCGGTGGGCGTGAAGTAAGTAGGACTCATATTTGAGGAAAACCCAGCCCAGCTGTGACCTATTACGGTTTGAAAATTATCAGTGCGGATTTATACTTTTCTTCAGTATAGGTCACAGTTTATTCCACCGCTAATAGGTAGAAAACTAGGTAGGTATACCTAGGTATGTATATCTCCGCCAAACTTGACAGCGTCCCATAGCGAGCGGGAGTACCTAGGTACCTACTCTAAAATCTGCCTCCCCTAGGCCGCAGCCTATACGTCCAATTGAGAAATGCAGGGTTTTCCAGGGTATTGATAAATAATTATTAATAAAGACTTAAGTACCTATAAACGGGATTGAGGCGATGAATCCCCGCTGGGAACTAGTCATCTCGAGGTCACATTGTGAGGCGGGCAGCACGTAGGAATAACCTAGAGGCTCAATGATGGCCGCGATCAGGAACAGTGCTAATACAAGGCAGTACTTAAGGTTGTACCATCCGAACCCTGCGAATAATGAGAAAGATAACAACAACACGAAACTTATTAGTATTAATTACAGTAGATGTTTCGACGCTGCAATATTATTTACGACTAGCTGTTTCCCGAGATTTCAGTCACATTCCCATGAGAAAATTATAGACCATTTTCTCAGAAAAGTAAGCGTTCCATTGGTGAAACAATTCTTAAAATCTGTTCGGATCATATTCATTACAAACAAAAAACTAATCTTTATACAAGATTAGTCTAGATACAATGAAACGTGGAGGTAAATTCGAGGCTAAAGTTTTGTGGCCTTATACTCGTACAGATACCGACTTAGTAGGTATAGGTACCTACTCGTACCTATAGCAAATATTTATAGGTAAAGGTAGGTTTTAAGTGATGAATTTTCAATGTTGCCATAAAGGACTATGATACAAATTAAGCGAAATTATGTAATTGTTCAAAAACAATAATATTTACTTGTGGGTTCTTAAAATGTTAAATAAGATCGCGTTTCTTTTCTTTGACACAATAATGAACACCGGCCCGTAGGTACCTATTCACGGAGACTCGATACCGTTTCCGTTCGATTCAGATTGAGTGAAAAATTTTCCGATGTCGAATCTATCGACTTCGGAAACTTTATTCTAGGCGTTTCTGACAGCCACGGAAAATTTTCCGAATCCTTATGTCACATATGACATTAGTTTTTAATACCAACATCAGCCCATCTCGAAAGTGTTCGACAGATTTTCCGATATCGAATCTCCCTGAATACGCCTGGTGGCAGTCGCATTCGCACACGAAGGTTTGGTACCACCCAAAGATATTTATAATATATAAAGATCGACTACCACTGACTCTATATCTATATAATATATCTAATTAGTGCCCTATTATATTTTAATCTCTTTGGTACCACCGTACAATAAAAACGCATCAAAAACATGGTTCTTTCTTGTAAATTAATTATTATAATTATGGCCTTTTAAGGTTTTATTTAATGTATTTTATATAACGGCAATAGAAATACACATTTTATTAAAAATAACAACTGTCTAACCTACAACGGTTCATGAGATAGCTATCTACAGCCCGCTGACGGACAGACGGACGGAAGGAAGAAAGAAGGAAGAGAGCTTGGTAATAGGGTACCGATGACTTACGTATTGGTACGGAACCCTAATAAAAGACAATAAATCATGATAATTATAGTTTTTTTTTGCCATCTGTCTAAAAGCGTCTATTTGTAAATTACCTTGTTAATGCTGCGGTAACAATAGACTATCTAAGATAAACAGTCGTCAGTGCGTCAAGATCAACCAGTTTTTTGAAAAGATATGTAAACACATACCTACTTAATGTGCGGTAGTGCATTGTCAAAGGTAATAATTAAAGTAATAATTAGGTATCTTAAAATTTATACTATTAATTGAATGGGAAATCGACGGGTCTGTTGGCTCAGTTGGTAGAGACCCTGCCTTTTGAGTCGGAGGTCGCGGGTTCGATCCTCGCTCGGGGCCAACATGGAGTGCATGACATATCTGTTGGCTTCGTGTCTGCTCGTTTAATATTTATTTAGGTATGTCTATAAGTTGTTTAGTAGGTACCCATAGTACAGGCCCTGCCTAGTTTGGGACTAAATAACCGTGTGTGAATTGTGTCCCACAATTTATTATTAGATATTATTATTATAATCTAATAAGAAATAGAATATGATTTTAGTTTTGTTATCGTGTTGTCATGAAGCAGTCATTCCGTAATCCGTTTAAAAAATAAAATATGCTTCCGCCTTTATTTCCGAAAGGGTCGGCAGAGGTGAATCCTTCCTGGAAATACCTACTTTTCACGAGTATATTTATAGACCCTAAACGTGACTGGCGTTGAGCTCAACGCGGACCGTAGTGCTGTTAGACATGCCTCCGAATTAAATCGCGGACATGTGGGTTTCCTGACGATGTTTGAATCTAATATGTCTTTTTCTATACCTACAAACGAATCTTATTATGTCTGCAAATTTATGCTTTTTGAGATAATTACATATTTATTATTTTGAAAATGTTGTACCTACCGACGGATTATCTAGGTCATTTTATAATGAAGCCATTTAACAAGAAGTAAAAAGATACTTACCTACCTAGTTAGATATATCTACGTACAATAATCCGTAAAATTGTTCCTTTATAATATTAATTCGTCAAGCACCACGCGGTTTGCGCACCGTAACAATTAAAAATCACTTGGTCAAAGTATAATTTTTACAAAGACATTTATAGTGCGTGAAAGATGAACTAATAGTCCACTCAATAAATGGTTGTAAAGTGCGTGAGCTGGGACCTAAGCGATTTCTTCAGTAAGTTGTTCAGGGTGCTTAGGGAGTAAACATACTAAAAGTCCCGGCGTCTAAGAGGTCCGCCGTAGTGGGGAGGGGGTATTAAAGTTCCAACTTTTGAATTTTTCGCTAATATCTTTAAAACGGTGTGTCGTAGAGAAAAAAAATCTTCTACGTAAAGAAAGCTCATAAAATATTCTGCAACTTTTATCTTATCCACTTTTTTCAAATTCCTACCCGTTTTCGAACTAAACGTTCCGAAAAAGTGAAAATTTTTGAAAAAAGTACTTTTACTAAACATACATTTCGGGATAAAAAGAAGCCTATATGTTAATCCAGATCCTAATCTATCTACCTACCAAATTTCATCTAAATCCATGCAGCCGCTTAGCTATTTTTCTTCTTTTATCACATAGATATCTACACTAATTTATACTTCTATACTAATGTTATAAAGAGGAAAGATTTGTATTTTTGTACGTTTCTTACGAATAAACTCAAAAACTACTGCACCGATTTAAAAAATTCTTTCACCAATGGAAAGCTAGAATATCTCCGAGTATATATAGATTAGGACCTGGATAAGGCTTATATACGCTAAGGCTTGAATAGAATAAAAATAGCACACAGCAATTCTAATGCTTTGTACCTATCGACTATAGCAAAGATGTGTTCGATTTATCTTTCTACGGAATTCGGAGTGTACATAAAAACCCTACCGGTTTATGTTACACTCTTTGGTGAACGTTTCGAAACGTTTATGTGTTTTAATAAGTTAATAAATAAAAAAAAAAATCTGCCTAAGATATTATGCAGATGATTTATTAAACAAATTCCCATGTGACAAGACGTGACATGTTATCATTAGCTTTATATTCTCGATATCAGTGTAACAAGCTCACAACGCGCAACGGCAAAGCGGAGGGCAATTAGGGGATATCAGCAGGTAATCAATTTCGAGACAAGTAGGTAAGTACATTTAGTTAGGGTATTTCTTATTTCATATGTACCTAATCGATATTTAATAAATCAACCACCAAGACCAAGCTTTGTCTACGCTTATAAAGTTGTGTGTAAGTATAATGACTATGTTGATTGTAGATAATATCGAAAACAAATTACCATTTTAAATCTCTTATACATACTTAAGTTATATTATCTACTATATAAAAATAAGTCGGGTTTTCCTTCCTGACGATTTAACTCCAGAACTGACGAACCGATTTCCATGGTTTTGCATTCGTTGCAAAGGTCTAGGGCTCCGCAAGGTTTATAGCAAAGAAAATTCAGCATTGCACCCGTGCGAAGCCGGGGCGGGTCGCTAGTTTTATATAGTTATTTATTGTTCATAATTAAAACAACAGAAGCAAATAATTGCAACCAACAAACAGCTACTTAATTTGATAAGAAGTGTGTTTTTATAATTCAAAACATCATTGCTTATTCATTTGGCTGTAGCTCAACTAACATCCAACGAATTTAAATTGGTTTGTCACTGAAAACTACTTAGCTGTTATTAGGTAAGAATAGGTCGATAGAGAAAATTCAAATTTAGCCAGTTTAATTAGGTTAGTGGTAAAGCAGAATTTATCAATCAACGCGTATATTTATATAGGAAAACCGAAATACTTAGTCATCAAAATAATATAAAGGACCTACCACTAGATATATAGGTAAGTATTTAATATATACCTACCTACATTATGTAACAGAATAAGCGCAATTCCTGAAATTCGTTTGTTCAGTATCGAGTAAGTAACTACTTAATCAATTTCAGTAATTTTTAATATGTGTTAAATTTTTCCGAAAAAGGAATACATAACCATAACTGGATGCTATCAATGGAAACCGTAGTAAGTATTATTGCTCTTTATTTAAAAAAAAATACAAAACTGAAGTACGAATGCACCACTTTTTTTATAATAATATACACCTACTAATTGGGGTGTATGAGGAATTTCGCTTATTCTGTGACGCGTTGTAGGTATATATAAAAATAAAAGTAGATAGTAATAATTACTTACCGGCAACTGCAAGGGCATAATCGAGATCAGCTGCATACTTTTCATTATTTTTATTGTCTATAAACTCGGCCACTGTTGGTACTTTTTTTTTACTTTCCATATCCAATAGGTATAGCACTTATTTGTTTACAAGAACTTTGACATAGGCGTTAAAGCATTTACACCCACGCTGATTCTCGCAATCATCCGATGTAATTGCACTTTACACTCACAATCAGGTATTGTAAACAGTACAATAATATGCTGATTATAATATATTTAAAAACTTGATTAAATTTAACCTGATTTTAAAACTAGTGTCACTGAATCGACGTGCGAACGTTATCAGCGCACTGTACGAATTAATATGATGGTTTAGGTTGAGCCATTGAGCCATACATTTTAATAATCTCTTCTGTTAAAACATTTTACACTCACAAGATAAAATGTTATGAGATTCACGCATGGATTGTTACTGTGTGTTTTGTGATTACTTACTATATTTGTGAACACGCACAGTGATGTAAGGAATATTTTTATCATATTTATTGTGTTTGTGTTGTAGTGTTGACCCTTTTATACAATTGGAACTTTTATTAGAATTTTACATGGTTTTTGCACATATTTGGAGACAAAAACCTACAAAAATAGATTTTTTACATTTTATAAGTATATTTTTTTATCATAAGTCGAGAACTATGCTAGTAGTTACTAGTAGTAGGTAGGTAGTATCCTTTAGGTATTATCATTTTGGTGCGAAACGCTAAAAATGCTTTTAAGCTCTCAAAAAAAGTCGTCAGCGGCTCACGGAATTCTTTATTGGAAAGCAAAACAAAGGTCCGGAAACCGGTCAGTTGCGTTGTGAATACTTGTAACACCAAGGGCTTCCGCATCAACTTCTTCTTTTTTTTTCTACCTACTAGTACACACTACACTAGCGGCTGGCCGTGATGCGGCGTGCCGTTGCGGCAGGCTGCACGTCCATTTTTATATAAATAATATAATATAATAATAATATACTCTCACGCCTTTTTTATCGCCGAGGGGGTAGGCAGAGGTATTCCATTACTGGATATACCCATATTTCACAAGATATATTGGACCCCTAAACGTGATAGGTGGTAAGCCTATCGCCGGACCGGGTCTGTTTACACATGTGTCAGAATTAATTCTGAGACTTGCGGGTTTCCTCACAATGTTTTCCTTCACTGTCGAGCTAGTGATAAATATGTACGTAAGTTTTTGAAAAACTCATTAGTACATGCCAAGATTCAAACCCGAGCCTCACTGATTTTCGGCTGGCTCTTTAACCGTCTGGGCTATCACTGCTCGGGCTATTTTTATATGAAACCGCATAATATTGAATCAACGCGCTGACTTAAGAACCCGCTCCGGTTGTCTTGTGGCTGCGACATCTTCGACTATCTATAATGTGTAAAATAAAGTCACTTTCCGCGTCTCTGTGTCAGTAGATCTGTTAACTCGTCCTAAACCTTGCTACGGATTTTTATGCGGTTTTCACTAATTGAAATAATCGAGCAACGTTTTTATAGGATATCATATAAACCGAAGCGAAGCAAGCGGGGTCGCTAGTCTATACTCTATAATAATATTAAAAAGAGGAATAATTTGTTTGTTTGTATTAATTATACACTCTACTAAACCGATTAAAAAAATTATTTTACCAATTGAAAGCTATTTTATGCTCGTACTCCTACGGGAACCGGGAACTACGCGAGTGAAACCGCGCGGAACAGATATAAATATTTCTAGAAGTACTGACCATTGCAGCCGGCCACAACGGAACCGAGACGATACGGTTATCTGGAGTGGGTACGCCGCTAGTGCTTTGTGGGCCCTATCACTATAAATGGTACACACAAAGAGCTGTTGGTACAGCAATGTGGTTTTTATGTTTTAACAATATTGACCTACAATTATATGGGAAATTGTGGATTGTTTTGGTGCTGTTACGAAATTGGCCCCTGGACTATTGATACCATACCACCCCTTATGGCAATCGTTTTACTAATTGAATATTTGTTTGAAAGTGTAAATAACTACCTATTACCTACTTGGTTAATTGTTTCGTTTTGTCAAATAAATATTATTAAAAACAAGGCATACGATGGAAAGTTGTATATTTCAGATAAGGCTAAATAGCGTCTGAATTATCTAGAAATTTCAGTAATTATAATTATACAAATTTCTTTATACAAATACATTTTTTTGGATTGTGAGTTACTCTTGACCTTTTCGCATGTAATTTGTCTCTGTACAAAATTTGCTGCTCTGTTAATTGTTCTATATCTTCCTTCAACGCTTTCATTATGTTCTGTAGAGGAACCAACTCACGCTCGTAAATAGTCGAAAGGGTTTCATGTAATTCCAATCCCAACCTTTTTATTGTAAATTCAGTAGGTTTTAAATCATTATCAACATTATCATGGACATCGTTTATTGGGTAATTTTCTGAAACCAAGAACAATAATCTTAAACTTTATACAGGAAGCGATAAGAGTAGAATAGAGTCGTAAACCACCTATCTCTAATTCTTGTAAAGTTATCATGTAATTACAAAGATACCAGGTTATGGTGGGACACAGAATTTACAGAAACTCCCGTGTGAAATCTGTTTCTTTCTAGTATCGTCGAGAGTTGCTACTGCTTTTAGGAAACAGTCAATAAAAAGATAATTTCCACCCAAGGGCCAGGGTCAGATTTCCCTATAGGTCGAGTAGATGGCGTAGTTTTTTATATTGGTTTATTATGTTTCTGTATTTAAATATGAAGTCTTTGAATTGTGGTATTTGAACCCGTACAAATTTGTTTGTAAATATTACACATCGATAATCATCATATGTAATCAATCGATTACGTACTTTAAATAAAAACGATATTTTTATGATTTTATTTATAATATTTTAGTCTAAGATACGATATAAGAACTATATGTAAGGTACCCTCATCAGTTATTTATTTATTTTATTTATTTGACGGTGACAAAGATTATAATTATGGAGTGCGTTACTCCAGCGGAAATTTGTCGAATATCGGCATTTGAGGGATACAGATAATTAGTTCTCCGGCTTCTGTAAATGTTGTGCAGATTTAAAAATTTGTATTGCTTAAAGTTTTTGAGTAATTCAAGAAAAACAGTTTCCGCTGGAGTAACGTTACCCCAGCGGCAATTTTTTTTTCTAATGGGAATATTGAAATAATTTTTATCTACATAATCAGTTGTGATGACGGAGTAAATGTTGCGACTTAATTTGAATTTGTATCGTTAATGGTTCCGAAGATATTCAAAAATTTCAAAATGACGCATTTTTGATGTTTGCGTTTTTCGCTGAATTTCGGAAATGGTTAAGCGCACTATCATAATTTTTTGTACATGACTTCTTATGTCTTATTCCTAATTAGTTGTGAAATAAAAAATTAAAAATAATTTATCGTTTAGGAGTTATGTAAGCAAATAGAAAAACCCTCTAATACGTCCTAGCACTTCGAAATTCGAATAAGAGGTCTAGAGACTTGTTTGAAACGTTATTTTGTAGCTTGCAACTGCCTTCAGATATTTGTGAAGTTTCATTAGTATCCTATTAGTAATTAATAAATTATAATGAAATTTAGCTCGGTTTGGGCCTCGACGCGCAGACCGTTATTTAACCCCCTATTAATGGACTTTTTTAACCGAATAATACGTAAATAATTAGTTATATAGTTCAATTTTATACTTGTGAAATTTCAGCATCGTACAATCAATAATTAAGGAGATAATCAAAAAATACTCATTTTAAGTTATTTATCGTGGTAACCCGACCGAGTTTAGATGGTCACAGAAAAGCGGCCGTTTAGTACATTATGCTAACATTCTAAAACACGTAGTATAATAGTCTTTCAAGTTCGGTACAGACGCGTACATTATCTTTTGAGTAGGTACCTATTGATTTAATTAAATTTTTTTTTGGAGTTTCACATGAACATTTTATATATTACTAGCGACCCGCCCCGGCTTCGCACGGGTGCAATGCTAATACTTGAACCTTCCTCTTGAATCACTCTATCTATTAAAAAAAACGCATCAAAATCCGTTGCGTAGTTTTAAAGATTTAAGCATACAAAGGGACATAGGGACATAGGGATATAGGGACAGAGAAAGCGACTTTGTTTTATACTATGTAGTGATAGTGATAGTGATGCCATTATCCTAGCAGTCTGCTATACTTAAATCGAGCTAAATCTTCGTACCTATTAACAGTTATTATTAATGTGTAGTGCTTCTTAACTTTTCTTCTTTTTCTGTGGGTTACTTGTTCCACCAAGAAGGACATTAGTTGGTAAACAAGGTAGGCTATAATGTATATATATACAATATTATTATTATTGTTTATAATTGTATATTACACTTATACATTCGCATCATGAAAATAATATAATAATCTAATCTCACGCCTTTTTTTTATCCCCGAGGGGGTAGGCAGAGGTATTCCATTACTGGATATACCCACATTTCACGAGATATATTAGAGACCCCTAAACGTGATAGGTGGTGAGAGCCCATCGCCGGACCGGGTCTGTTTACACATGTCTCAGAAATTCTGAACGGATTTTGATGAAATTTGGTATGGAGATAACTAAGTAGGTACCCGGGTCAACGTCTAGATTTAGTTCTGAAAAATATCTCATTTCCACGGGAAAATATAAAAACTGGTTACAAAAGACAAATACGTACTATTCACCTCGAAACATGAAATATGGTATGTAGGTGTCTTAGTGGCAACCGCTATGAAGGGTTTTTTTTTAATTCTTACGGGAACCGGAAAAACAGGATCCGCGCGCGCAACCCGTTGTTTGAAATATCGTATGTATAGGTGTCTTATGTCGTAGGCAACCACTATAAAGGGAATTTCAGAACTTGCCACAGGAACAGGAATAAACTGGATCCACGGCACCCGCTGTTTAAAATATCATGGTCTTATATGTCTTAGGAAACCACTATGAAGGAATTATAGGAAATTCCCACGGGAACGGGAATAAACTGGATCCACATCTCCCACTATTTAAAATATTATGGTCTTATATGTCTTAGGAAACCACTATGTAGGAATTATAGGAAATTCCCACGGGAATCAGAATAAACTGGATCCACGGCACCCGCTGTTTAAAATATCATGGTCTTACATGCCTTAGGAAACCACTATGAAGGAATTATAGGAAATTTCCACGGGAACGAGAATAAACTGGATCCACTGCACCCACTGTTCAAAATATCATGGTCTTATATGTCTTAGGAAACCACTATGAAGGAAATATAGGAAATTCCCACGGGAATGGGAATAAACTGGATCCGGGCAGGAAAAGCCGCTGGACACCCGCTATGTAGTAAAATTTTACACGCGAGATTTAAAAAATCTTTCACCAATTGAAAGCTTACTTTTCTGGGAGTATTATATTATAGATTAGAATTTTCCCACGGGAACGGAAATGAAACCGTTAACTCGTCGAACCACTGAAAGATCAGGATGAGGCTGTGATCGATCGGCAAAGGCAACCTCTCGACTCGACGATGACAAGTCAACATTTAATTCTATTTCATCAAACATTCTTTTTCGAAATTTATATAGGTAGGTATGGCAGAGACAAAACATCGTTTTTGAAAATTAGTACATAACTTAACAAAAGCAATGAAAAACAACAATATTTTTTTCATACCATCTATTCGAAAAGTGACGTTTTGGTCCTCAATAACAGGGATCAAAGTAAGTCTTTTCCGATAGGATCTTAATAAGTGCGAATAAAAGTGTTTTGAATTTGGAATCAAAAATATCCCGCAACATTCTTAACCAAAGAGATTAACAAAATAAGTTTGCATCTAAGGTTGGCGCCACTTTAGCTTAAGTACTTTATCAAAACATTAGTTCCATTTTTCGCCGCATTAGGTTGACAAGCATAGAGTAACTTATATGCTGACAAGGCTGAATGGGGTTCGATGGTTGTGCCACACTGTCAGAAAAATTGCTGTGGCAATGCGCGCGCTTTCCAATTCCGACATCGAATTGTTTGTGTATTTTATATTTTAAAATGTATTCAAGTAGCAGTGACTGCAGTGATAGTTAAACACCGGAAAACTCACTACGTTCGGGATTCTATCCTAGAATCATTCACTATATTCGTGATTTAAAAAAACGCCCTCGCCGTAAAAATATAGTTTTGCTCCCTCATGACACAAACTACTATTCCCACGTTGAAGTGTTATTTGTTTTATTTTTTCAATTAACAGCTTTTTATTTGCAAGCCATAAAAATATAATTATATAATCAATACTTTTTCAATAAATAAAATCAAGTTTCATTGCGATGGAACATTAAAGAACATTAAGCAAAATTACACCTTCAATATGTTTCTTTTTGCAATCATAATGTAACACGCTTTTATTTATTAAAAAAGTGTTGATTATATTATAATGATATTTTTCTGTATTTTAAACCTGATATTAAATTATTATTTTGTAATTTTTAGTTCTTTTTATATTAACAAGAACATAATAAAAGCTTGTTTTTAAAAAACTATATATTTTATTTTTCTGAATAGTGATGCTATTTAATGTTATTATTGATAGCGGGTGTCCAACGGCGTTGCCCGCGCGAATCCAGTTTATTCCCGTTCCCGGGAGAATTTCAAAAATTGATAATAATACCTAAATTGATAACTATCTATACTAACGCAATAATTTAGTCCAGTAATAATTATCTGATTTAGTTTTTGAAGTTGATTTATATTTATGTTGTATAAAAAGATGCTCGCAGAATAAATATACCTAAGTTCAATGACTTTTTATTTTTCGTATTTTTTATTAAAAGGTTTTATAGAAACCTGTCAATACCTGTCAATAAGTTTTTTTAACACTTGTGTACGCAATTGTAAAAAACCTTATAAAACTATCCTATATATTTAAAAAGGTTAGCATAATGTACTAAACGGCCGCTTTTCTGTGACCATCTAAACTCGGTCGGGTTACCACGATAAATAACTTAAAATGAGTATTTTTTGATTATCTCCTTAATTATTGATTGTACGATGCTGAAATTTCACAAGTATAAAATTGAACTATATAACTAATTATTTACGTATTATTCGGTTAAAAAAGTCCATTAATAGGGGGTTAAATAACGGTCTGCGCGTCGAGGCCCAAACCGAGCTAAATTTCATTATAATTTATTAATTACTAATAGGATACTAATGAAACTTCACAAATATCTGAAGGCAGTTGCAAGCTACAAAATAACGTTTCAAACAAGTCTCTAGACCTCTTATTCGAATTTCGAAGTGCTAGGACGTATTAGAGGGTTTTTCTATTTGCTTACATAACTCCTAAACGATAAATTATTTTTAATTTTTTATTTCACAACTAATTAGGAATAAGACATAAGAAGTCATGTACAAAAAATTATGATAGTGCGCTTAACCATTTCCGAAATTCAGCGAAAAACGCAAACATCAAAAATGCGTCATTTTGAAATTTTTGAATATCTTCGGAACCATTAACGATACAAATTCAAATTAAGTCGCAACATTTACTCCGTCATCACAACTGATTATGTAGATAAAAATTATTTCAATATTCCCATTAGAAAAAAAAATTGCCGCTGGGGTAACGTTACTCCAGCGGAAACTGTTTTTCTTGAATTACTCAAAAACTTTAAGCAATACAAATTTTTAAATCTGCACAACATTTACAGAAGCCGGAGAACTAATTATCTGTATCCCTCAAATGCCGATATTCGACAAATTTCCGCTGGAGTAACGCACTCATAATTATGTTAGATATTATATTGATTGATAAATACCAGGTGGGTTGCCTAGCTAAATCCCGTACCGATGCTGTTGGCCAGAAGCCCGGGGCACCTCCCCTTAGTCCGCCAGTGCTGGACCTACTTGGTCTATAGGGAAATCCGCCTCTGCTATACGGGCTACTTGCAACCCCTTTGCATATTGGTCTCTTTGAGCACCTTTCATCCATTCCCTTACTGACCAAACCGCCTTAGATTTATTTTTAAATTTTTGTATGTCTATAATTGTACTAATCCACTTTTTCCACACATATCATATGTCCATATGAATCACTAAATAATAAATATACATACCAAATAAAAACCATACATTCTTGCTTCACCCATCTACGTTTACATACTTTTTACTATATCTTTGTGTAGCTTTGGGTTATACGAGTATATCTCACAGTCAAAACTCATAACCGGTCAAAACCACCTTTGACTCCAAAAATCAGGTTAGGTCAGAGTTGTGACCCTGCGGAGCGAGCGAAGCGAGCCGAGGTTGTATGCTGGCAAGTTTGATTGCTTGCTTGCTTAACCCTGTCCTATGCATTCTGACTGATAGTCTGAATTTTAAATCAGGAAAAATCACTTTTGACTGAATAAAAACATTTTTGTCAATTTTTGTGCAGTCAAAATTGGTTTTGATAGGTTATGAGTTTTGACTGTAACATAATATATAACATGAATATTATTATAAAATAATTTAATAGTTACCTGCCGATCTTATACTGCCAAACGGCTTTTTAGACAGTTCGCCATAAGTGTTTAAAGCTTTTGTAATTTGAATAGACATTTGATATTCGGGATCAATCAGAACGGTGACTTCTTTGTTTGGTTTCAAAAAAGTTTTCAGTTGAAAAACATTCTTCGAAGGATTTTGCATAACATCTAGAGATCTAAGAATTGTTTTATTATTTTGATAGGTGTAGCTTTGTAAAGCTAAGTCTAAATATATTCCGTAATCGTAATGTTTTTCAAAGTCTGGACCTACTGCAGATGTCTTATCTTGAAGTTTCGTTTTTTTTCCAGTTTCATCATATATGTTTTGGTGTGATTCAATATCGTCATTAGGTAGGGAATCATACACATTTTTTATCATTTTTGATTTGTCACATTGCACTGTTTCTACTTGTCCTAAATTATTAGCTATTTCACCAGTTGTAGTAACAGAGCCATCATTTTTTTCTTGCAAAACAGACAGTATATCTTTGGTTGAAGGATTATCTTTTTCATCCAGCATAAAGTGACTGGACAAATCAGTCGAGTAGCTTGGTTGTTTCTCTATTTCATCTGGAGGTATGTGTATTTGAGTAACAGGGCTTTTTCTTAAACTATTCCTATCTAAAGAAGAATCTAAATCAGTTTTGGTTCCTTTATTATAAGTCAATTGTTTCTCTCCATAGGCTCCCTCATCTACCTGCGTGTCTATATGTTCAGAATGTTGTAATCTGGAACTAGAATCTGTTTGATAATTTTCGAAAAAGTTTTTCAACATATCTGTTGGCGGATTTAAGTCATATGTGTAATTTATATTTTTTTGTAGAATGTCTATTTTGTTTAAGTCCGCATTTGCATTGTTTAGGTGAGGAATATTTACATCCTGTTCATTTTCAATAGATTTAATTTCATTGTTAGGATAATGTATTATATCGTCAGATTTATGTTTATCCATATACTCTTGACTCTGTTTTCTTAAAAGAGAGTCTTTGTCTGTATTTTGTATTATATCAGTTTTATTAAAATATTCAAGAGGTAATTGCTGTGTTTTTGTTGAAAAAATTGCATCTTCCTCAAATGATTTATTGCTTTCATCATAATTTCTACGAAATTCTCGTGTTTTTGTGGAAAAACCAGAATCTTTGTCCTGTGATTTATTTCTTTCATCTAAAGGTATTTCCGGTCTTTTTTCTTGAGTTTCGGTAAAAAAAGCAAAATCGTCAAGGGGTGTATTGCTTTTATCAAAATTTGTTTGAAGCTCTTTTCCCGAATCTATTAAATCCTTTTCGTGCACATACGGCAAGTCGTGGTTTTTTTCTGATTCAAGTGTGCCAGTTGATTTTATGTCAAAGTAATTATCGCGTTTTTTCTGTTCGTTAGTTGATAGCAAAGAGTCTTTACCATTATCAATTATTTTATCTTCCATTCTATCACAATTTTTTTGCACCAGATTTTCCTTGGATGTTACTGTTATTTCATCATATGCTAAAGGATAATAGTCATATGGTCTAACAAAATTCTCGGTAAGCCAATTTTCATCAGACTCATACTTATGATCTTCAGGTTTATCTAAATCTGCATTATCACCGCCTATATTTGTTTTACTTTTCTGCAAAATATCCTTGGGCAATTCAGTATCTCTAATACTTGGTTTATAGGAGGGAGTATGTTGAGATTTTCTAAAAATATCAGAGGAGGCTCGGTCAGGTACAAAATTAGTTCTGTCATTCATTTGTTCGAGAGGTAGAACTTTATCTAGTTCTGGAGCAAAATTGTCTTTTTTTTTATCATCTGTGTCTTGATTTAGAGAATTAGTGTTAATAGGTGAAGCAACAAAATCATGGTTATTTTCATATATATCAGTTTTCGGATTTAATATTTGGTCATTACTAAGATTAGATTTGTGTTGTAGATTAACACCTCTATTATCTTTTTCGATCAATGAAGGTTCACTTGTTCGCAAGGGAGATTCACTTGTTCGCAAAGGAGATTCACTCATGGGAAAGGGTGATTCACTTGTGTGTAAAGCAGACACCAGTGTTTGTAATGAATATTCACATTTTTGCAATGGAGATTCGTGTACTTTTTTCTTTTGAGATTCAATTGTTTGTAAAAGGGATTCGCTTATTTGCAAAGGAAATTTACTCGTATGTAAAGAAGATTCCATTATTTGCAAAGGCGATCCGTGTTCTTTTATATTTGAAATTTCATTTGTTTGCAAGGGAGATTCGTGTACTTTTTTCTTTGAAGGTTCACTTGTTTCCAAAGGGGATTCGCTTATTTGCAAAAGAGATTCACTCGTTTGAAGCGGAGATAAATTGGATAGTAAGGGAGACACACGTGTTTGCAAAGGAGATCCCATTATTTGCAAAGGCGATCCGTGTTCTTTTATCTTTGAAATTTCATTTGTTTGCAAGGGATACTTGTGCTCTTTTTTCTTTGGAGGTTCATTTGTTCCCGACAGGGATTCGCTTGTCCGCAAAAGAGATTCACTCGTTTGAAGCAGAGAGAAACTGGTTAGTAAAGGTGACACATATGTTTGAAAAGGAGATTTACTTTCTTGCAAAGGCGTCTCGCATTCTTTTTTATTTGGAATTTTATTTGTTTGCAAAAGAGATTCGTACTCTTTTTTATTTAGAGGTTCACTTGTTTCCATAGAGGATTCGCTTCTTCGCAAAAGAGATTCACTCGTTTTGAGTGGAGATGGATGTTTTAATAAGGGAGACACATATGTTTGTAAAGGAGATTCACTTATTTGTAAAGGTGAATGGTGTTCTTTTTTATTTCGAATTTCATTTGTTTGCAAGGGTGATTCGTACTCTGGTTTCTTTAGAGATTCACTTATTTGCAAAGGGGATTCGCTTGTTCGCAAAAGAGACTTACTTGTTTGAAGCGGAGATAGACTGGTTGGCACAGGAGATACAAATGTTTGCAAAGGAAATTCACTTATTCGCAAAGGCGAGTCGCTTTCTTTTTTATTTTTTATTTCATTTGTTTTCAAGAGATATTCGTGCTCTTTTTGCTTTGGAGGTTCACTTGTTTCCAAAAGGGATTCGCTAGTTTGCAAAAGAGATTCATTCGTTTGAAACGGAAATGGATTGGTAAGTAAATGAGATACATATGGTGGAAAAGGAGATTCACTTATATGCAAAGGTGTCTCGCATTCTGTTTTATTTTGAACTTCATTTGTTTGCAAAAGAGATTCGTACTCGGTTTTCTTCGGAGTTTTAAATGTTTGCAAAGGTTTTTGGTAATTTTTGTTCGGAGTTTCACCTGATTTTAAAAGAAATTCGTGTTCTATATTCTGAGTTTGAGTTAATTGCAAAGGAGACTCGTGTTTTTCTTTCTTTTCTTTTAGCAAAAGCAATTTTTGGTTATTTTTGTTCGGAGTTTCACCTGATTGCAAAAGAAATTCTTGTTCTATTTTCTGAGTTTGAGTTGATTGCAAAGGAGACTCGTGGTTTTCTTTCCTTTGGCTTGTTTGCAAAAGCGGTTCTGGTTCTTTTTTCTTTGGAATTTCAATTGTTAGCAAAGGCAATTTTTGGTTATTTTTGTTCGGAGTTTCACCTGATTGCAAAAGAAATTCTTGTTCTATTTTCTGAGTTTCAGTTGATTGCAAAGGAGACTCGTGGTTTTCTTTCCTTTCGCTTGTTTGAAAAAGCTGTTCTGGTTCTTTTTTCTTTGGAGTTTCGCTTGTTTGCATAAAAGATTCGTGTGACTTCTTATTTTTCATATCTTCCGTTTGAAATATATTTGATTGTCGTTGTTTTTTGCTGTTAACGTAATCTTTGAAATCTGCATCTATTCCTGGTAATATGAAATCACTTGGTACTTTGTCGATAATAGTAGGAGTCTCAAGTGTTTTGTTTGGTTGTTCAGTATCCATTATTTCATTTGTCGGTGAGCTAGATGATTTATCATATTTGTAACTTGTAATAATATCAACTTCATTGCTAGACCTGCTATTTCTGATTTTCTCTCTTTTAGGAGGATTGAAATAAGTAGTATTAAACTCATTAAAAGAATTTCTCATATTGTCGTTACTTGAACTGCTATCTACAAATTTACTTGATAGTGTTTTTACTTCATTGATCTGAGCTGTACTAGTGTGTGAGTACGCTGAATCATTTTTAGCTAATGTGATTTTAGTTTTATTTGGATACAGATTGAGAATGGTGTTTTCAGCAACTGTTTCCTGTTTTAATGGTTTACCTCTCGAAGGAATATCAACTTTATTGTTTTTCCTCTTATCGAGTTCACTGTCGGGACTGAAGTTTCCACTACATGTGTCTAAATTAATAATCATATTTTTCTCCTTCAAACAGTTACTACTGTCTAAACTTCTTCCATCTTTTTCTTTGCCTTGGTTTTCACTAAACATTTCTTCTGGATAATAACTTGCACTAGCTGTATCTCTTTTTAGTTTCTTTATATCAAATTCATGATATGTTGTAGCCGGAGCTGTTTGATCATAAGCATATGATATTGGACGATAAACATATCTGTCTTCACCAAAAGGAGGGTCTAAACATCCTCCTGAAAATGAATAAAGCAGTTAAATGAATCACCAATAGAGATATAATGTAGTACCCACCTAGCCAAAAACTCATCACATTACCATTATTGAAAGATAATTCTTACCAGGCTTACATTTTCCGAATAAAACTTTGTCTTTTTCTTGTAATGTATTACTAATATTATCATAAATCACATTTTTAGATATTTTTTGTTTCCTCAGCATACCACTATCTGACCTGCTGTCCTTGTCAGATGTACAAGGCATGTAAGCAGAGTCATCGTCCTCAACTTGGGATCCAAAACAACCACCTAAAATAACAGAATTAAAACGAAATTAAATAAGATTAAAAAAAAAACATTATTAGATGAGTTCTGTGACGCCTCCTGCTCAACTACTGGTGATTCCAGAATTCCTTTCCTGGACCTAACTTCGATCACTTCAAAGTTTTAAATGTGAATTTCATTGATTGTGAATATATAGTAATATACACCGATACCCTTAGATAAAAGCAAAATTGCTTTTATCTAAGCCGATACCTTAAATAAAGTGTAGGTATCGGAGTTGACAGTTTGCCTTTTGAAATCAATAAAATTGAATGATCATTTATCTGGCCGCATATCTGGTACTTATATTAGAAACAGAACAATAATTGACGTATTATTACGTATATATATACAATAGGATATAGGTTGTCACACTTAATATAGTCTTCCCCAGAACCAAAGTCACGTTAGTTACTTCCTTTAATCTACTAAAATATTTGTAATGAGAACAAGTTCCGTGAAAGGCATATTACTTATTTTGGAGGCGATAAATCAAAAATAAACTTACTGAAAAATGGTTTACGATTTTTCTTGTGAGTTTTCTTTTCCAATTCATTTTCCATTAGCATGTTAAAAGACATGATCGTTTGATCGCTGCTGGCAAGGCGTAGTCTTTCAGGGATGCTTTTCGGTGAACCATGCTTAGGAATAGCATACACGCCAAGTTGCATGTCATTGAAGTCGTTCCTCTTGCGTATTCTTATTTTCACATTAAAAGGCGTCATATTGTCTGAGCTTTTTGCTTTATCGGCATTGCGTTGTGGTACAGCTTGCACTTCAAAACATAGGCTCTGTGCAAATCTTTCTGCAGCTGACATTTCCATTTTGCTGTAAAATCTATTTAGATTAAGTATTGTATATGAAAAAATACCTAAAAAAATTATTAATAATAATAAAAATAAAACTATTTCGGCCATTTTTATCCATAGGATGTTAGTTACAAAGAGCCTTAAAATCTATGTTAGTAATACATTTGGCAGACACACATACATTTATCAGTACATTCCCTACCCCGAGACACTAGATAGTCATTATATTATGTGTATCTATCCAGTGTCTCAGGATAGGAGAATCGAACCTATCAGCGACAGTTCTTAAGAGGGAGTTGGTGCTGGCGCGCAGTCGCCTCAAGCTGGCTTCTCACTGCGCGTGTTAGCCCGCGCCGCGCCGCGCCCGCACTAGGCGCGGCTCGGCGCGGGCAGGCGCGGCGCGGCGCGACCTATCCGCTATAAGTCGGTAACTTCAAAGGCGCGGCGCGGGCGCGCGCGGCGCGGCCGCGTGTGCCGCGTGTGCGTTTTTGTTAATTTTATTAAGTAAACGATATCCACAAAATAAGACAAAAAATGGCTGATGCAACAGCCATGCCTTCTTCTTCAGTGGCATTGCTCCATGGCTGGAGGTGGCACGCGCCGCGCCGCGCCAGTTTCCGTTGGGTGGCGCGGTGTGTCGCGTGGCGCGTCCTTGCGCGTGGAGCGGCGCGGCGCGTAGTAGCACGCGCAGTGAGAAGCCACCATCAGAATGGAAGCGACGCGCTTACGCACTATGGCGTGAAACTCGTCAGTGTGCGGCGTGCGCCCGCTTCGAACATCCTTGACGCACTGCACTAGCGCGGCAGTCCAAGCAAAGCCCTCAGCGCGTTATTACGTAAAATACGCAGGGCGTTGATAGCTTTTTTAGTGTAATTGGTCCATAGGCTGCATGTGTAAAAAGATTGACAATATGCTCGAAATAGCGTTAGTTTAACGTGTTCTATACAACGCGAAAACCAACGGACCAACATATTGCACCACCACATTAACTTACCTTCAGATAGCATTAGCTCCAAAATACATTTTAAAACATTTATAACTTCTACAATAACAAAATTTAACTTGATATTTTCTATAACCTGTTGCATGTCACCTGTACCTATAGGGTTACAATTATAAATGATTTGTTTGCTAATAAAATTAGATAACTAAGTGGAATTTGAAAAAATGTTCCACTCAGTGGAACCCCGTATCCTAGGACGATATGCATAGTTCCAAGACTAATTTCAGATTACTTTTACTAATCCAATACAAAATTTAATTTGTTCCGTCCTATCACAGAATAAAGATTAAAGTAAGACCACAGACCATTTAAAGGTCTGTGGTCAATGGTGTAAAACAAAGTACGTGTAAGTATCTATTAAAAGACACTTACGACCTCCATATTATACCGAGACAATTATTTATAAGTTTCAGGAACACAAAACTTTTGTTGAAACCAGTTTATGTTCAGATATACGTAATGTTGATGGTACTTACGAAAAGTGTTATTTTGGGGTAAATTCACTCTTTTCTCTCAACGTGCATGATTTTTATTATTTAGATACGAATTACTTGTTTTCAGGTACGTATAGGATTCCTTTGTTAAGTAATAACTTAATTTTGAGATAACGATGAAGTCCTTCGCACATGAATTCTCATGGTCCACATTAATTAATTAATTTAATTAAGTACTTTTAAAAACATAAAACAAAGATAAGCATTTCCTCTTCCTTTTAATTTTATTAATTATATTCACAACAAACATTTTTAACCATCAAACATAACTGTATATAAACTACACGGTTAGATTTTTCATTAATACGACGATTAATACGACCTTCAGGGAGAAGGTAAGCGTATTTTATTGGAGAATTCAATTTCTTACCTGGTAAATCTAACACGAAATAGAATTACCCAAATACCTGTATTTTAATTTATAGCACAATTTTATAATTAAGTAATAACTTAATTTTGAGATAACGATGAAGTCCTTCGCACATGAATTCTCATGGTCCACATTAATTAATTAATTTAATTAAGTACTTTTAAAAACATAAAACAAAGATAAGCATTTCCTCTTCCTTTTAATTTTATTAATTATATTCACAACAAACATTTTTAACCATCAAACATAACTGTATAAACTACACGGTTAGATTTTTCATTCTTAATATAATTTAAACTTTCGTTATTAACATCACATTGGGATGTAATATTTTTACACATTGCTGTTTGATAACCACAATTTTCAAATTTACTACAGCTTTTACGAACTTCACTACTGCGTCGACTCTTATACAAGAAAAAACTGTTCGGTACAAAAGCAGTTTGACCTGTAACTTGATTAGTTATATTAAAAAATATACCAAATCTTACACATTTCGTTTGTATCTCATTTATAATTACTCTTAAAGGAAAAAACTCATTTTCTAGAATTTGGATAAAGTGGGAAATTCTTACTTTAGGAAGCTCCCTATTTTTAAATCGTTTTATTTTTTCTTTATCGTCACAGATTGCTAAGGTAGTCTCTTTGGAAATTTCATTACAATAAAATCTTTTATTAAGACTGCTAGACACATTGTCCCTTAATTCTCTGTAATTGGTCTGTCTACTCATATACCCCCTTAACTCTTTGTT
The DNA here is from genome assembly GCA_963855545.1 of Ethmia dodecea. Lineage (NCBI taxonomy): Eukaryota > Metazoa > Arthropoda > Insecta > Lepidoptera > Depressariidae > Ethmia > Ethmia dodecea. Next base: position 7,305,287 of record OY979443.1, read on the forward strand.
TGGACTACGTTCATTGCCTTGTAAATGTTTGTTAAAACAAAATAGATTCTCATTAGACAGCTTCTTAAAAATGCATTTATTTTCATTCGGCAGTTTACCCAGACTATATTCCGTTCCCTTTGAGCCTTTGATAAGACCATATTCAATCTGTTTTGACTGTTTCCCAATCCTGCATTCATCTACATTTGATTGCTTGGTACGAGTACTAGTCTGTACATCAAGACCATTTTTATTTTCAACGGGTACGCTTTCAATATTATTGTTAAGCTCATACTCAGTCTGATTGGATGTGTTCTCAGTTGCTTTACTTGGATAATGGTTATAGCTAATCCTTTTAGTATTACATTCAGTAGTTTTGATGGAAATATACTTTATTCCATTAGGTACTCTCTTATCATCATCTTTGGTTCTACCACACTTATTCTCAGTATGTATATCCTCAGTTGATATACAAGGATTACGCATGTTTATTATTTTATGTTCATTTAGTTTATTGGGATTATGTTCATTATCGTAATGTGCACTTTCACTACTATCGCTAGTTTTATTCTCATTCATTTTAGTTGTGCAGATACTTACTTCATTAGTACCAAGTTCATTTCTATTAGGTTTATTTTCAATATAGTTAGGAGAATACAAATTCTCATTGGAGATAATCTTAGTAGCTCTGGTACAAATATCTTGACTCTTTTTACCACAAGCGTTGCTAGGATAAGTCAAATTATTAGGAAGTTCATTTGTGTTAACTTTAGGTTTGCTAGGTGCCATGTCAATCCCATTATATTTAAGTTTAGATTTAAGAGTTTCATCACTCTTGCACTCATGAATAGCACATATGAAAGAGTAGGCATTGTTTCTGTTCTTTGAAACATAAGCAGTTGATTTTAAGTTTTTAATATTGGGACAATCGTTATATGTACTTATTGAACAAATAGGTGATAAATTTAGACTAGGTTTGTAAAACTTCGCTTTAAAATTATTTTTTGTTTTAAATAGTTTATTGTTCAGACGACCGACGTGTAAATCTTCAACAGAATGTGTTTCGTTCTCGTACTCTCTTACTTGAGTTTTGCTGTTTTTTTGTATAAAGTCAACATTATTAACAACTGCAAAGAAAAAAAGAAAAATAATACCTAGTTTGTCATTGTTCCTGCATACCCCGACAAAAAAAGCGTGCGTGCTTGTCTGTCTCTTCAATTTGGTTACTTAAATCAGAGTTTGTTGGAAAAATAATTAATAATATACAAATATAAAAATAAAATAAAATAAAATAAAACCTTCATTCGTTGTTAAGACGACAGTTTCATATTTCTCAATGTCGATTCCAAAAGTCTTTGCTAAAGCCACGCTGCTTGAAACCGAAGTTTCATGTTTGCTGACTGCCTCAGTGCTTGCTACCGTATCTTGTATTTCGTATATCCTATTCAAATTTACCAAATCATCGTTTGGAATAAAATCACAATTTTCAATATCCGATGCAACTCTGCTGAGAATAAAAGTGTCGCTTATTATTCTAGTGACGTCTCCGGAAGCCATATCCACGTTTGATATTGAATTGACTTGTAACAGATCAACACAGGAGTGGTACGTCTTATTAATAACACATTTGTTTTCTAGTGCGGGTTGTTTTTTTATTACTATCTTGTAAGTCATCGGTATAGTGTATTTTATAAGACCGTCATCAATTTTTAAGTCTAGTTTGTCCAAATTATGGAACCCTGAGACTTCTGGCACTATTTCTATGCAGCATTTTGAGTCTACACTTTTTTGGATATTGGTTAAGAGTGGTGCAAATCTTATTCGTAAGGACGCGGAATCCATTATAAATTTAAAATGTAGAATACCTGTATCTGAAAATAAATAATATATATATTTTTTTATTTATAATATCTCATATAACGATTGTTATTAGGTTCCTACCCAAGTGGGTAGTACAAGTGGGTAGTGGGTAGTTTTACAAGTGTAAAATTGAGCGTTTAATCAATGCGACTATGAATATTTTTTGTTATAAAAATGTACCTACGTGTGTTCCTTCATCACCTATGTCCTAGATCACAGGATACCCTGTATACCCTAGGTATTATTACCAATGCACTAAAACCTAAACCTGGAGTAACAAAGTTACATACCTAGTTATCATGAGTATAATATATATTGATGTTATTTACCTAAAGTGATATTTAATAAGTACCCATTAAGGCTGATTTATGTTACAACGGGACGGGTTCCGTCCGGGGCACGGTCAAAATCTATAGTAAGTATACTTGACCGGACGTACCCCGTCCGGGCCAGCGCTTCATACAAAAAGTATTTGACCGTGCCCCGGGCCCCGTCCAGGCCCGGACGGGGCCCGGCCCGTTGTAACATGAATCAGCCTTTATACTTATAAAAATCATTAGATAACAGTAAAATAGAGTGAAAAGTTCCTAATTTCTCAAAACTTCGTCCTACGATGAAATGATTTCGTGATAGTTAGTTAATTACTCGTTGATTGCTTAGAATAAATATATCGGTGAGGTTAATTTTACAGATATAGAATACTATTATTTAATTAAATATTGGTAAGTAATTAGGTACATACATTTTATATACAGGTTCATTTACCTCACCACAACTACGTGAGGCTCGGGTTCGAATCCTGGTGATGAGCAGAGATCGGCGTTAGGTAGTGTGATTTGGTACCATAGTAGGTAAAGTTGTTACGAGGATGTAATATCGAGTTGTTAAAACCACTACTTTATTTGGGACTAAATTTCCCGGGAAATTTCCGGGACTAGATTTTTCTACTACTTTTAATATAAACTTCTTTTGTTCTTAGGTGATTTTCTCTAGAGTGGCTGGTTATGGAGATAATCAACGAAATCTAAAAAACAAAATTTTTAATAGTCGTACGGCTAATTAGCTAGAAAAAAAATTGAGTTTCGGTCCCATCCGACACAAAGCACACATATGAAATTTGGCATTTCATATGTGTGCTTCGATTTAAAAGTAGGAACATGGTGGTTTTAACAACTCCATATTATATCCTCTACCTACTTTGGTACCTAATCACACTACCTAATGCCGATCTCTGACTGATGAGCCAATACCAACCATTTAAAAAATACGTTCTTAATTATTAACTAGCTTGTCGGTGAAGGAGAGTATAGTATAGTGAGGGTACCGTGAGGGTTATGTGTAACTGAACCTCGGTGTGAATCCGAATAATACACTACTGAAAAGTATGAACAATGGAATACCTCTGACGACCTTCAGGGAGAAGGTAAGCGTATTTTATTGGAGAATTCAATTTCTTACCTGGTAAATCCAACACGAAATAGAATTACCCAAATACCTGTATTTTAATTTATAGCACAATTTTATAAAACTAAAATTTTGACTTCAAAATTCAACTGTAATTTTGTTATTTCTCTTAATAATAAATCAAATTATGTCATTGTAATTTGTCAGTCTCATTAATTGTTTTTATGCGAAAACTAAAAAGTTTATATTCTATGTACGGGACAAAATCACAAAAGTGGAATTTTGTGCGTACTGGCATGTGGTACTGGTATTTACAGAAAATATAAATGTTTGCTGGTATTAGATTAATATTTAGACTATGTTTGGGGTCTACACCCGATTTTGTTAAAATCTAATTATATTTAATACCTGAAAAGTTACTTCAAACACCCCATCTCGTCAGTATTCCGGTTGCAACTGGCCTTTCCTTGTTTACTTAATGTCCTGTTAGATGTTTAATTACAGAATAAAGTGGACGTTGACAGTAAAACTATAAACTAGAATAGTTTTCGGACTGTTTAAGAGTTATTTTGTAAATATATTTCATTATTAGATAGGTTTATAATCATTTTGCATTTCGCATCTCGGTTTTGGGTCAAAATTCTAGAGCGTCGTATTTGCTAGTAAAAACACACGTAGGAAATACTTCACACCGTGGCCGCTTAGGTAGTTAAACAGAATGCCTTTCGCCGCGTACCCCACACACCCTTTGAAGGACTAACGTCACTCGGTCCTTCAGTGAGGAAGCATCATTGACGAGAAAAATGCTGTTGCCAGCCGATTTCTGAAAAATTCAATGTGTAATTACGACCGTAATTTTTTAAGATTATTGTGTTTTTTTAATGTAGAACGACGGAACTTTTACTTAATTTATTGGTTCTAATGTTTTAAACTTGCTTAACATACTTTAAATACCCGTTTTTAGCCAAAAACCCACAGGATCATCAGTATTCCACGTCAATAATAGTCAGTATTACGTTATTCTGTCTGACGGAATAATGACGGTTTACGGAATACTGATGAAAACTGGTGGAATACTGACAAATAAATCACTGAAATAATGTTCTAACTGTCAGATTATCTTCTTATTATTGGTTAATATGTTACATCCTGGATCAACTTTTGTTTCAATCGTTTATTGTATTTTGTCTATTTTTTGGATTAGAGTATTCCGAAAGTCAGTATTCCGTATTTTTATCAAATGCGTATATTTCCTTTATTTATGATTAAATCGGCTGGCCCACTTTAAATGCTACTAAGGCAACCCAAAAGACTCCCCCAAGTTAATATTTATCGAAAAATTCCCACAAAAGTGCATTTCGAAAGCACTCCCGTAATAATTCCACTTTTGAGATTTAGTCCCGTACCTATTTATCAAGTCTCAGTAAGTGTGATTATAAAAGATTTTTGCTGATTTCTGAAAAATAGCGGCACATAGAGTCATCATTTCATTTTCTTTGTAATATTTACATAAATCCTTATATATTTCAGATTTTTGGCTTTGCAAACAACGTAGAAACAAAATAGCAAAGAAGCAAAATATTATTTAGTAGTTTTTTATCATAAATAGGTACAGTCAACAAAGTTGTTAGGGTTACATGGCCAGTAACTAAGAACTCATTTTTCTGGGGTAGTCATAACTAAATCTTATTCATTATTGTTTATTTCAAAAGGTATCTTTGATCCCTATAATTTACAAAAAAAAAACTATAAATACATTTAAGGCTTTAAGAGAAAACTGAATCTTAGTTTCTGGTCATGTAACACTAACAACTTTGTTGACTGTACATACAAAGAGATTAATATATAATAGAGCCCTATTATATTTTAATCTCTTTAAGCTTTGGGTACATACCAAGAAAATACCCAAAGACGTTTAAAGAAAAAATAATGATTTTCTTCCGACCTCTTTGAAAATACCCTTGGCTTTATTTACCTAGAACTTGACACCAAGAAATATAACTGTCAGTATGCGTTATCGACAGGCTGCCAGTAGGTAATTGGCCAGCCCCAGCAAGTAGATTTATATATAATTTATTTTAATTAAAAATCTATTCGTCGTAAAAACAAATGAATCCGTATGTATCATTAGGTTGATATACCTGCCCTACCTTTTTTTATATCCGTTTGCACTGAAAATATAAATATTTTTTTCTTTTATATGCAATCATTATCTCTAAATTTCAAGTCGCGCTGTGATAGATAGATACAATGCACTACCTCTGGCGGTTTTTTTTTTACCACTTTGGTACGAAACCCTAAAAATTGTGGTTTTGTGTTCTAAATTCCGAGGGAAAAAACCAAAGAGATTAAAATATAATAGGGCATAGAGGGGGACAAAGCGAGGAAAATTTGATGCCAAAAGTTATTACAAGTGGAATAAGTCTAGTACAATTTCGACCGAATGACAGCTCGCGTTTATACTAACTGACATGACGCTTGAGCTTCAAACATGCTTCAAAGTTTTGTATGAAAATATTCTTGGCCCCCTCTTTGTCCTATTATATTTTAATCCCTTTGGAAAAAACATAATAGTCGGCAGTTTTTTTAGAACTCTAAATTGAAGCAGGTTTTTTTCTGTCTTACAAGAAATAAAATAAAAAACAAGCAAGGTTTCCTTCTTTTATTTCCAAAAATCTTTCTAATTTACACTTTTTTTACGCCATCAATTTACAATGTTTATAATTTACATTTTTTTTTTCAGTTTACGATATGCAAAGTATATTTACTTATTGCTCTTTCTTTTAACACTAAATACAATACAAGGTAAGGTCAAATATTTCAGATTACAGTAGATTTTTGGCATTAACAAACCATATTATTACTAAAGGCCCGATAAGGATCTGTGGGGTACCTACTATAATAATGCAGTAACAAATAAGAAGACGTCTTACATTTCGAATATTGAATCGATTATCTAACTAATAGGTAGCCGGTACGGATTAACAAAGTAGGTACCTATCTATTATAAAAAAAATAAAGGATAAACCTTACCACGTAACGGCGTTTATAGCTAAACATTTTCTAAACAGCTGCTCTGTTAGATTTGCACGTACTTACCTAATTAAATTATAAAATAATAAATAAATCGTTAAATAAATGTTTGTAGCACTGAGCCCGCTTCTCATGATCATAATGAGTTAGACACGGGTTCAAATCATGGCATGTATCAATGAGTTTTTCAAAACTTACGTACATATTCATCACTAGCTCGACGGTGAAGAAAAACAGGTCGCAGGTCTCAGAATTAATTCTGAGGCATGTGTAACAGACTCGATCCGGCGATGGGCTCACGACCTATCACGTTTAGATTGAGATTATTAATTAATTAATTAAATGTTTGTATGGTTATGAGCACATGATCTGAATGGTGAAATTTAGGCACTAAGATAAGGAAACTGCAGTACATAATGAGTTTTCATGGCAGATGTTATTTAGATGAATTTAATAGATATAATATTTTTTCATTCATATATACAATGGGTAACTTGGAAGTAAAGAAATATGTTATATGACACTATTATAGTGGAATTCCTACTCACCTTTTATTTAGATACAATTTTTTTCTTCATATCCTACCAAGCCTTAAATTTTACACAAAATTATTTAAATAGACAGGTGTTCTAAGGAACTCTATATACATAATATTAAATAGATATTTTAAAAATGCAAAAAAAAACAGTTTTCACAAATAAGTATGCCTACTACCTAATTAAGTAGTACATGTTATGTTTAGTATTTATCTCCCTACCTAATTACTGGGTACGGTAATTTAGTATACAATAATTTGTTTTGTACAATAATTCCGTGAAGATTGTAATTCTTTATAACCTCTCAGATTATCCCAGTTACATTCCACTTATTTATTTTTTTCAGTTAAAAAAATGTGACTTGTTTGAGAACTAAAAATGAAGAAGTCACAAAGTAAGTACTCAGTACATTTTCCGTAGTAATTTTTCGTTTTGACAATTCATAAAAAGTAACTCATTTGACTAATCAGTAAAATACCCTATTGTATGTAGGTAAGTCCAATTAATAGTTTTGATAATAATGTTGCGACAAAAAAATTACATATCATAGTTACACTAGGTACGAGTATATACACAAAAGAATAGACTAAAATAGTTTGTATTTTTTTTTACAAATACAATTAAAATTCCCAATTTTTATTACATTAAATTAAATCCTACAGCAATTTAGTGTTGAAGTCGTTCGTCTTAATGTTTTAAAATTTAATTAAATGCAATTAGAACTAAATTACTACTAAACTTAATCATATACCCTCAGCAATAGGTACCAAAGCCTTAAAGTACGACTAGTTGTAGAGATCATTCGAAAGCCAATTTATATCTACATTTATTCTTTGGTAATACTAATGTGAAATTTAAATTAAATATCTGGATCGGAGAGGTGAGATGATAAAAAAATAAATCCTACTTACTTACTTTCTTAATTAAATATTTCTAAATTGTAATTTGTATTGCATACATGTCCCTCCTACGGTTTGCTTGCGCAATCCTTATTCAAACCTATTCCTACAATTTTGTAACTTCCATCGTGCTCTGTTCCGCTGTCCAGCGGAATCTTTCCGTATCTATTCCACAAACGGTAACAATAAAATTAATTAAATTCGAAAATAAGATTTAAACTGTGTACCATATACTTACTTATAAAAATGGTTATCTGTTCCAAGTTGAAACTAGAGTACCTATACCTCGTGGTTTGTGGTACTGTTCAGACAATAATAGCAGTGCCGGACTTATACTTTTTATAAGTAGGAACTTATAGTTTAGGCCACTACAGATTGTGTCCTACCTACCTACCAACAAACCGTGAAGATTACGGTTAATTAAAGTGAGCGAAGGGACTTCTCTGTCCACCAAATGTGGATTAAATACGGAACCATCTTACAACTACAAAATACATTCAGTGCGTACTTATTAATTTGCAATTCGATGTCACTTTTCAGTTAATCCTTCAACAATAAAAATGTAGAATGTAATTTATCGATTTATTACATCGATAAAATTTTGACGTAGGTACTCGTATGATATTAAAAAATGTCTAGAATAATCTCGGTATTTTTTAAGCTATATAATAAATATTCATTATATAATACGTAAATCCAGCAATTATTATAAATTGTACACTGGGAAAACAAAAATGTTTATGATCAGATTACTTTGCAGTCTGCCCTAATCTTATATTTACGTAAGACATAAAAATGCGGAAATTTTTATCTTTATGAACTAAATACCTAGTCGCGTTGTATCGTTGGGAGATGAATAAACGAATATGATAAGTAACACCGATAAAGCAATGACTGCATTGTTTACTTTTCTTACCTAACATCAATATATTTAGCTATAAAAATAACATTCAAAGCAAAATTAAAATACTTATCTACTTATGGCCAACACTCACAGAGGTCTGCAGGCGTATTCAGGAAGCTTCGATATTCGATATCGGAAAATCTGTCGAACACTTTCGAGATGGGCTGATGTTGGTATCGAAAACATTCGAGATGGGCTGATGTTGGTGTCAAAAACTAATGTCATATGTGACATAAGGATTCAGAAAATTTTCCGTGGCTGTCAGAAACGTCATCGACTTCGGAAAATTTTTCACTCGATCTGAATCGAACGGAAACGGTATCGAGTCTCCGTGAATACGCCTGCAGGTGGGGAAAGGGACAGGTTGCATACAAACTTGAACATTACAAAAATCCCGTCCCGTATCAAAACCACTTTCCCGTCTTTGTATGTTATATGTGTTTTTTATTATCGAGCGGCTTCTTAGATATTGGAACTGGTTTAAAAAGATTTCGTAAACTGAATACCTATGACACTGCACAGATTAATTAAGTTATTTTGTTTATCGTTTTCTCATTTATTTATTAGTTACGTTTGTTGAATTTTCTAACAAAATAAATATGTTTTGTCTTGATGTGTGTTAATAATTTCAATGTTTAAGTAATTATTTGCAAGTATTGTAATCTATGTAGGTAGGTACTTGCACCAAGTATAAGGTCAAACCATTTCACCAAACTTTAAGACCTGCCTACCGTCTACGTTAAATGTACGAAATGTTCCTATAGGTAAGTAAGTCACTTTATATGAATCACGATATTTCTAGTGTTAAAACATTTTGAACGGATTATGTAGTCAGTTCCAGTAACACAAAATAAATATTTATTTCTGTGGCAAATTAAAGATAATGTCAAGTGTAGGAAGCCTAGTCGACTTACCTACCTAGAAGAACCAGAGGAAGAACTTATGTGATAAATTCATAGTAGATATACATTGTATACTACTTAATATACATTGCTAAGGTTCACGCTAAGCGTAAAAGATAATCTTTACCTCAGAAGTATTATTCCCCTACATTAAAATTATAAGTAGGTAGGTAACCTATCTAATTATCAAAGGACTAGATTACAAAATGACTAGAATCACTCATCCTTTTTCATATTATATGACTAGATTCTTATTCTAAATTAGAAAATATTTAAAGCGACGCCGTCGGATTCTATTAAACATTCATTTTTATAAAACAATTTTATTCTAGCAATTCTAAGTTTATGAATAGGGCTATATATATTATAAAAGCTTTTATATTTACTAATTATTACACTGTACATTATGTTATCATAGCTAAAGTTATTTGCCATATAAATACAAATGTACACTTTGCGGAATGTATATGTTGTAAAATCACGAGCCCTTACACCGGAACTGTTTATGAGAAGATTATTTAAAACAGAATTGGAAAAATCTGCGTTTGTACCTTGATATATCATATTCTGCGCTAATACCCAAAAATAAGACACAAATGTAGTGTTAGACAAATCCTAAGGATCTGTTCCAATTCCAATACCACTTTCCATACTTCATTTACGTAATATATTTTACTACTAAGTGTCTCAAAACTTTAGCATTATAGTATCATCTTGTAACACTTTACCACAAGCATCTGTTTGGAACGCGCTGACGGGCGCGACCGCAGTTCAGGTGCACAGACCCGTATTGTCCACTAAAGACCTCGCGAGGACATCGGCGGCCGCTATATCACTCACTTTCCCTTCGAAATGTCCTCGTACGTGGAACATGAACTCAGCCTTACCAGCGAACTCTTGTCTGCACATGAGGCAGAGATGGTGAGCGTGTGTATGTTGCCGCTCTGGCGCGTAGTGCGTGTGACCATGAGTGAAGTAAGTCCCGCCCGTGTTCCCGCCACCCCCTTCATTCACAACTGTTGCAGTTGATACGGATGCCGTCGCAATGCCGTGCCCGTTCAGAATCTGCTGATTCTGGTTGTGGTGGTGTAGCAGTTGTAGCTTTTCTTGGTTCGATAGGTGGACTTTTTCTTGTTGCTGTAAATATATTAACAGGTTGTAGCACAGTTTAACAATCATAGTCAAGCAAATACTGGGATTGAGAGGTGACGGCTCCCGTCTTTATGAGGAAATTCATTAAGAAAAACCGAGTTTTCGCAAGTGTATTTTCACCAGGTACTATTTGTCTTCTCTTTTGTGTGTATTTGTGTTTGTCGGTTTACAGGTCTAAGCTACATGTTTTTTATTTACCTGATGTTGTTGCGTTGCCTGTTGCATCTTGTCCTGCAATAACTTATTGTCTGGTAAATGGGACTTGGCGTGGGCACTCCACTCATCTCTCGTGGCGAAAAGTCTTCCGCACAGCTCGCACGACCAGGAGACGACCATTCCGGCGGTGGCCGCTGCCACTGCGGCCGAGGCTGCACTTGTGTGGACCAGGTTTGTATTCTACAATCGGTGGTCAAGCATAAATAGAACATCTGATAGTCAGATGACAAGAGGAAAAACCTCTAAGAGGATGAAAATTGTAAAAGATTTTTAATATACCTAGACCAATTTTAAGATATTTAGATACCTACTGATTCTAAATCTAAGTGATACAATCTACGAAGAAATTGACTGATAAAAATTACACTTCATCATAAATAAAAAAAAACAAAAAGGAATCACTATTGAAACGAGGATTGATATTAACTACCGTATCTTAACGTTCAATCTAAGTAAAGACTATGAATGAGAAACTGAGACAGGAAAAATTACGGCATGCTGACATCCTTCTACGGAGCATGCTTGAATTCTCATTTTGATTTACCGTAAAGTTGTGTCCAGGTACCTGGCACACCTGGATCGGCTGTTGATGTGAGTGTTGCTGTTGTTGTTGCTGCTGCTGTTGTTGCTGTTGTTGTTGTGCCGCTGCAGCCGCAGCCGCTATCTCTGCCTGACTAGGTTTGGTGTCTTCTTGCTTCGTTAGTTGTGGTTTTACGTCATCTAGTTTTAATGCTGTGGATGTGTCGATTTGTTTATTAGAGAACTTGAAACATTAATTGATTTTGCCAAAATGAACATAAGGATTGAGTGTGCTTCTAAAAATAAATAAAATCTTGATTTCTATTTTGTTATCGGCATTAAGTAGGTATTTACAAGATATGAAGAAGAAGGAATTGTGTACAAGACTTTTTTAAGGAACTGTAATTTGTATGAATTTATGATTAAAAAAATATACCTACTCACGCCATTAGAAGTACCTAACTACGTGAGTATGACGTAAATAATAATTATCATTGCGAAACATTTAAAATATGTTTTCTTAAAGTAAATTCATTCAAGGATTTTCATCTCCGGACGTGAGTAAATACAAAAATACTTTTCACTATATGACGTAAATTTTACTTATCTTCGAATAATGGCTCGATAAGATTAGAACACTAGGCATACGTACGTACAACTGGTTAACTTACTCATAATATGGCTGGCTAAAAAGAATGAAAAATACCTTTGTAGTATAGTTTTATAAGGTCCATTTTAAATTATAACTCAAACAAATGTCGCAGTGTATTTGTCAATATATCGAATCAATTATACTCACGCGGTATCGAGATGGAGCGTTTTCCCAATGGAGCTATGTTTGAGGGGGTGATGTGTTTTAATTTGTTCATATGTAGCACTAGCTTATCTCGCCGGGCGAAAGCTTTATTACAAACTTCGCAGACGTACGGCTTTTCACCTAACATAATAAAATAAGTAAATTTTTCAAGTTTAAAAAAAATATTTATTTAAGGAGATAGAAGAATACATACCAGTATGTATTCGCATATGAATTGTGAGTTTGTCTTTACGCGCCAATCCCTTTCCACAGACAGTGCATTCGAATGCTTTGGTTCCTGAATCAATAAGAGCATGAAATGTCAAAATATTAATTTTAAATCGTAGAAACAGTGCAGGTACATACAGTAGGTAGTATATATATATATATATATATACTATATATATACTACCTACTGTATGTACCTGCACTGTTTCTACGATTTAAAATTTTTAAATTTATATATATATATATATATATATATATATATATATATATATATATAATAATTATTAGTACACACATTAGAAGATCAGTGATCAGTTTTCAAGTGATCGTTCTGCAAAATTTCATGAAGATCGGTTTTTGCATTGATAATATTAAGTAAGGATGATTTAATTTAAAAACTTTCTTGAAGAATTTTGTACATACAGATATTTTATTGTTTATTTTATATGTCTATTGTGTCTGCCTACCCCAATGGGAAAAAGGCGTGAGATTATGTATGTATGTAGATATTCTATTTTAGTTCCTTAATGTGTCTGCTAAGCTTGAGTACGACTATGGGAATGTCTCAAAATAGTTAACGCATAGAAACGAACAGATTGACCTACCTGTCATACCTTCGTTGGTTGAGCTCGTGGGTTTGATAGCGGGATGCTTTCTCACAGCCGTGCCCTGAAGAGCTTTCAGTCTTGTTCCTGGATGCATTGAACCCCCTTCAGCGTAAGGCTCCGTGAACGGTATTAGGTTCGGCCGGGGTATATTATTAGTTACTTCTGGAGACCTAAGGTATAAATACATTTATGATTATTTATAAATGGAAACGTTTAATGATTGATACCATATGTAAATAACACTTTCTGGTGCGGTCATGCTTTTAATAGCAAGAATTTCAACCGGATTCATCGCCTCTCACTTTCCGCTCTTTTTCACTATCCATTATTATTGACCGACGCTGTCCAGCTGCATGCTTACCGGACTTGCTAACCATGCCCAGTCAGACAGAGTCGATGTGTGAGATGATACATCAGCCAATTTCGGCAAATTTTCTGCTCCTCTTTGGTGACATGTAGAGATTTGGCTCGACCCCAGAGAGATCTCACGTGAGACTTTTCAACATGCCTATTTTGGGGCTACTGTGCTACTTCATTGAGTTGCATAACCGCAATAAATATTATTGTAAAGAATTTAGTCAAAATTTATTGAAGCGAAATGTTTAACTTAATTTAAGCCAGTTCTACACGATATCTTGCTGGAACGAAAATTACGTGATATTTGCCGAGATCTCTCCCCCATGTGAGATTGGGTGAGAATCGGGTTGATCTTCTCCTATAAATGTCTCAAGTAATTAATTGACAGCCCCAGACTTACCAATTTCCAAGACTCTGTAGCACTCGAACTCCTCCTTCGAAGCCCATTCCAACGTCGTCAGGTACAGTAAAAGTGCTATCAGGCCCACCAGTACTCGAGCTCACTTGTGGCACTTTGATCGGAGAGTTGATAGTCGCGTAGTGGTGTTGCGTCGAGCTCACTGTTGGGGGCGAAGGGTGTCCAGGATGGGCATTACCATTTTGTGCTTGCTGTAAATAAATATGTATAATAAGAATTACAAAAAAAAGTCATTTATTCCTGTGAACACTATTTTCAATGTGTAAAATAATGTCGGAGATCAAGAAAATCATGAACTTCACAATCGTTCGAAGCACTAAGGTTAAAGGAGATAAGAGCCACGCTTACTATACCACGCATAACAGAATAAGCGCAATTCCTTATACACCCCAATTAGAATATTTATATAAAAAAAATATGATGCTTTCATACTCTAGTTTTGTCTAATCAAATTCCTCAAATAATAATAGTACAGTTTCCATAGGTAGCCTCATTTATGGTTAATTCAGTTATGGTAATTCATTTATCGAAAAAAAAATAACACATATTAACAATAGCTGAAATCGATTAAGTAGTCGATACTGAACAAACAAATTTCAGAATTGCGCTTATTCTTTTAAATATTGTATACTTCCTTACAAACATACACCGAAAAACAATAATCTAGTTTTGGTTTAGTCAGGTAAAACGTGTAAAATACTTACTTGCATTTCTTGATGATGCCGTGAGGCATTGTTTGAATTGTTACTTTGTTGTTGTTGATGCTGTTGTTGTTGCTGTTGTTGTTGTTGCTGCTGCTGCTGTTGTTGCTGCTGTTGTTGTTGCTGCTGCTGTTGTTGTTGCTGCTGCTGTTGTTGTTGTTGCTGCTGCTGCTGCTGTTGTTGCTGCTGTTGCTGCTGTTGCTGCTGCTGCTGTTGTTGCTGTTGCTGTTGTTGCTGCTGCTGTTGTTGTTGCTGCTGCTGTTGTTGTTGCTCACGTCGCGCAGCAGCCGCGGCTTGTGCCATATGTTGTTGAACTGCGACGTGAGCTTCTAAATATGCAGTTTTTTGAGCTTCTGTCATTTTATCCATGTTCACCGTGCCATCCTGTGACAACAAAAGAAATAATTGTTTGTTAGGGTCGATATGATGTTTACCTCCGTAGAAGGTTAGGAAGAAGATATTTGCTAGTGTCAAGTTGGAAGCCTAAGTTGTAAACTATGTGTACGTGTACCTACTAGATTTGGTATTAACAAACAAAAACACTAGAATTCAAAAATCCGAACGTATTAACGTCCTTTTGAAATTTTGTGACTGTCAACGAAGTAGGTATTTCAGTTCCGAATCCGTATACTTACTTATAATTAAAATGTTTTCATCCCTTAAATACTACAAATCTATTCTTATGTATTATGACGTTAGAGAAATATCGTAAGAACGAAACAATTTTCGAGATTTTCATCAAATAATCTAATTTCCGCTATGAAATTAAATTTCCCGGATCAAATCGGAATATTCATCAATTCTTAGTCAGGGTGGAAATGTGGCGTCGCCTTCAATGAGTGTCTTCGATGCGACGGAGGGCAAGAGGGTTGCGAGGGCGGCCACCCCAGTGCATTGCCCCCAGAAAGTGAGAGCCCCCTCATTCCGGTGCACGTTGCGCCCCCGCACTTAATTGCTCAAATTCGGCACAGGGCAGGTTCAAAGACCTCTACAAAATCTGATTTCGACATCTTCTGGGGGTCAATGGCCCGGAAGAAATAGATTGTTGAGGATAGACAAAAGGTGTTATTAATCGGCCAGCTAATGGTGCCGAGTAGAGTAATAATCTTTATATGTTGATGCTTTTTCCACAGTGAGTGTGTTTTTAGACTTCAGGTTTCGCACACAAATAAATATTCTATTAACGAAACCTATCCTATTTTTCTGGTGTCTGTCTTGCTTATTATGGTTATAATAGGTTTAAAATAAAAGTAAAAACTTAATCGGACCTCTTACAAAAAATGTTCTTATATCTTTTGGTTTCGTTCTCTCGTAAAAACTGTGATATATTATAAGCGTCAAAGTTGGTGTGACTATAGTGCAAAAACGTCAAGGTACAATCTAAACATTAAAAAAAGTGTAAGTCGGGCTCACGGTAAGGATCCCGATTTTTTTTGTAAATAGCACAAATATATTGTTTGGTGGTACGGAACCCTCCATGAATATTTAATTAAAGGTTTAAGCCTGATAAAAGATTTCTGCATTCAAATGTTTGTACGATAAATTCAAAGGATTATAGGAGTTTTTAGGTGGGTACTTAAATTAACCTTTGATAGTTTGTGGCAGATTTGAGCTTGAGCTCTTACTCTATGGGTCGTCTCCAACTACACTGTGACTGACATGAACAAAGGTTTTTCGTTTTTGATTGTTACTAGAAGACGCTTAAAATGCGTTCCAAATCCAAGATCTCCACTTAAAGGACAAAATCTTTAAATATTTGCAATTCTATTTTTTGAGTAACCACCTCCCCTTAAGATGAGGGACGTAACGAGGGAGGAAACTGGGGGGCCTTATCATTCGAGCACTGATTAAAAGCAAACGTGGGGTTTGCATACGCTAGGGTACAGAGATAGGGTAAAAGTACGATTTCTAGCGGCCAACATATTTGTTTATAATGTTGTGTGTCTAATACGAAAAGTTTATCTGTTAGATGTTTGGAATAACTTTGTATGTATGACGCTTATTTATTGTCTGGTTAGATACATTTAAAATGGGACTTAACTATACACTTTAAACACTGTAAGCGATGGTTATCAAGTTCGCTGCTAAACTACGAGTATACTCGTTCGTAGGTAGTATCTATTGTTATCTATATTATTGATATATTTTAGTTGGCAGCGAACGTGTTATTCTGTATAAACTGTTTTAGTTTTAACTGTTATTCTCAGTGAATAAATCGAAATTTTCTGTTTACTCGTGTATACGTGTCGGTAAATATAAACTCCATGCATGTACGTGATTGTTTTATATTGAAGTTCGGCAAAACTTGCTATAAGTTAGTCTCCAAAAACGAACATAAAATACGGTATATTCTTCACCATTATCATTTCTACGTGATGGTATTCAATATGTAACATTATTAATTTATGAGAGTAGCTAATAAACTACACGGTAGGTACATAGTATTTTATTAGTATTACATCTATCTAATCAAGACAATTATTATTTGTCAATGAGTTTATCAAAACTTACGTACATATTTATCACTAGATCAACGGTGAAGGAAAACATCGTGAGGAAACCCGCATGTCC
This sequence comes from Ethmia dodecea, assembly GCA_963855545.1. Taxonomy (NCBI): domain Eukaryota; kingdom Metazoa; phylum Arthropoda; class Insecta; order Lepidoptera; family Depressariidae; genus Ethmia; species Ethmia dodecea. The sequence goes on from OY979443.1 coordinate 7,322,370, forward strand.
CAGAATTAATTCTGAGACATGTGAAAAGATCCGGTCCAGCGATGGGCTCACCACCTATCACGTTTAGGGGTCCAAAGAATATATCTCGTGAAAAGTGGGTATATCCAGAAATTGAGTACCTCTGCCTACCCCCTTGGGTATAAAAGGTGTGAGATCATTATTATTATTATTTGTCCATGTTTATATTTATCATAATTAACGATACTCTATCCATAGTTCCTGTTATTAGCGGTCTATGATTATATCTCTTATAATTAACGATAGTAGATCTAAAGTTCCTGTTATATACGGTATATGAGTATATATCATAATTAACGATATTCTATCTATACCTACTACTAACAGGCGGTCGATCGTTTGTAATGTTTTGTACTTACTCCAAGCTCCGACAGTTGATTATAAAAGGAATTTAATAGCATTGTTACAACAGTAGGTACAATTTTCACTTCACTATAGTCACTTCAAAATCACAAACCCTTTTTTAATTAGAAAATACCAGGCGTACAAAAAACTATAGGATGTACGCGGTAAACAAATTTGATTAAAATTTTTATAAGTTAATTTTTATTCCGAACTACGTTGTGCTAAAAGTCACCATAACGTGGCGGGAAGTTTTTCCAAGTGTCAAGGGTACCGTCTTGAGGCGGGCGCCCTCCGCCGGTCCCATGCACTAAGTGCAAGCCTACCCAGCTGCATCGATCGATTATACTTTCCTCTTCGCGAATCACGACGCACTCATCCGTATCCGTAAATAAGCGGAAGTTTTTTTTTATTAGGTACTCTAAATTTCTTTATAATGAACTGATTGAAATAAAAAAAATCACTTAATTGAGTTTTCTTTCAAGTGCAATAGGTAATTGCTAGTCAATCTATTGTATGATTAAGGAGGATAAATAAATAATATATATTTTAACGGAATATAAATTTAAGTAGGTACAAGTATCTATATCCTACTAATATTATAAATGCGAAAGTTTGTATGGATGGATGTCTGGATGTATGGATGGATGTTTGTTCCTCTTTCACGCAAAAACTACTGAACGGATTTTGATGAAACTTTACAGTTATGTAGCTTATACATCAGAATAACACATAGGCTATATTTTATCCCCGTATTCCCACGGGAACGGGAACTACGCGGGTAAACCGCGGGGCGCTGCTAGTACATCATAAGTTAAAGAATAAAATATTTTGACTTTTAAATCGCTACCTACCCGGCCAAGCGTTGCTGCAATGTGGCAGTCTGGTTAAATGGAAAATAATTACCTACATAATTTCATAATGCTTATTATTATTATTACTTGCTGATAGAGAGAGAAGTTGTTCAGTCAAAATCCTATAAAAATCACTTTCAGTTTTTCCCAATTTGCTAATTCTTCGAGAGAATTTAATTTTTTTATTCAATAGCATAGGAATAGGTAGCATTTTATTTTTATTTACATAGCTAACGGAAGATCAATAGCAACACAAAGCCAATGTGAGACAGGAGAAATCCTATAGAAAATTTTAAAGACAATAGAAATAAACATTCTGTGAAAATTTCAACTCTCTAAGTATTACGCTTCATGAAATACAGTCCACTTACAGACAGACGGACTGACGGAGAGAGGAGGCTTAGTAATACATTTTTGCATCGTTTGGCGGAATTCTAGAAACGTACTTAAAATATGTTACTTGGAAGTCTTGATTGATCACCTAATATTGCTGAGAACAAATCAATTTCTTCTCTCGTCTTGGCGTGAAAACGGGATCACTCGTTGATGTCTTTCTTATAAGATACAATAACTACTAGCATAAAAGAGCTCAACGCGAACTATGATTTATTCCAAATTACTTTTGGCTTCTAGTTAAGAGTAGAAAGATAAGTATCTATAACATCCTCCATATACCTGTTGTCAACGGAGCAGATTTCGATACAAATCCATCCGCAAACTTTTTTCAGAATTTCCTTGCGTATTTACAATTATTTTTAGCCTCCACCAGTGGGGGCCTCCGTTTCAGTGCATGTGGTATCACAGTCGCCCCCCGCGGGCGGGAGGCCGTAGTAGAAATATCCTTCACCCCCTAGGTCAGGGTTAAATGTGCCCCCGAGCTAGGGTGACGGAGCTGTCGACCTTGGCTGCGAATGCACGCACAATGTGTAAAAAGTACCTAGGTGGGTGCTTAGTATACATCGATTTCGCTTTATCTCTAAGCGATGGGGAGAAATTCATATGCATAATGTAGGTATTGAAACAATAGTTTTCGCGCGAGTTATTTCGAGTCCTTTTCATATCTTGGAATCGCGACCATATGTAGCCATTTTATTACGTACATTGTTATTACAATTTATGAGTTATAGATAACTAGCAAATATCTTCCATCTGCTCGCCTACATTTTTTATAGCTACGATCAAATTAAATTTGCATCAGCTCTGTCTCGAGCTTTCCATACATAATTACAATGCCTGGTCTTGTCATAAAACAAAATGTCCCTGGACATGCGTAGCCAATGCTCTCAGGATTTTCTTCACTAAAATCGTCCTAACAAGTACGGTAGTAGAGTTTACAATGGTCTACAAGTAATAAAATTCAAGTCAGAACGAGAGGAAATTTGATATTGACTCTTAATTCGTACTGTTTGAGTTGGAAATTGTGTGTACGGATTGTATTCTTCGCTGTCTTTTGTCGAGGGATTTGGAGCGTTGTTTGGTTGGCATAAGGTCCAGTTTCGAGGGGTGGGGTTTGGGGAGGTGGGTCGATACCCGGGCGCGGCCCCGATCGATAGGGAGAGGGGCCTCCCCCGACCCCTGGCGGCGTGCATCGCTCCCCGCGCGTGCCTACACACTCGCATTGCTTTTGTCTTTCTTAACATGAATTTTTCAATCATTTCATTTAAATTTAACTTCTACGAAAATTCGCTTAAAATTTAGGGAAAACCACGTATGACTTTTCTGAAAATGAAAACTAATATTATAAAGAACTTATTTTGTTTCTCAGTTTGTATGTTTGTAGATAGTAATCTTTGAGAGAACTGATTCGATTCTGAAAATTCTTTCACAGACAGGCTGCAGTAGGTATTCAGTGGCCGCTAGTGGAACTGTGTGGCGCAGTTAGTCGCTTACATTTTCGGTAAATAACGATTATAATCAGCTAATGTTACATATAATATTAATAAATATTAGATAAGCAACTTATTACGTATCTGATCAATAGATTATCAACGTCCATAAAATCGATATCAAATCGGGGTTATCGAAACAGGTTTATTCAAATTACCGTCCGTGGAATTAAGTACCTACGTGGAATCAGATTATTTCAAAGCCCACTGATGACTCAGTATCGTGACTGTAATAAAACCAATTGATACTATCAAAATAGCATAATGGACTAGAAGGCGCCCAGCCGCATTGCCCACAAGGATCCCGTTTTTTCCCGTTCCCGCGGGAAATTTTCAAAATCCTTTCTTAGGTTTCAAGTTTCAAGTCTCTAGCTTCAGTAGTTTCGGCTATGCTTTGATGAGTCATTAAGTCAATCAGTTCTTTATATAGTAGGTACTTAGTATATAGTTCGATATCTAGAAAGAATTCGTATGTTTAGATATTGTGATAGATCTGACCTATAAGATGACTCATGTACGGGACAAATCAAAAAGCTTCGGTGCTTATGATACAATATATTTTATGAGTCATCAAGCTATGCGTCAACACTCAACTGTGAGTAGGTAATAGCGCGAAATTAAAACATCACAGACTCTACTACAAATATTTCAAAATCTATATAGGTACTGACTTATTCTGCTGATAGGTATTGAGTAAGTGCTTACATACGAAATACAGTTCTGCTGGCTAGTAGGCCTAAGTCTAAGACGATTTAATATGATATGATGCTGTCGGCATCAAAATGGGATTTGGTTACCATTGAACGTTTTGCGATTTAAATTGTATCCAAAATGGCACCATCCGTGGTTATGGAATAGAGATCAACAGTTATTTTTGTTATATATTATCTACACTAATCTACATCTAACACTTCTACACTAATAATCTACGTCTACACTATAATATTATTAAGAGGAAAGATTTGTTTGTTTTAATTGAATAGGCTCCGAACCAATATTGGACCGATTTATTTAATTTTAGTCAGTTTATCTCACCCACCGGGTAGTCAAAAGTGCTGATGAGGATCCGCATGCTCTGAGCAAAGTTAAGTACTTTTATTAGACGGTTTCTACACTCACTTGGAAGTTAATAGTGCTGGTGACGATCCGCATGCTCTCAGCATAGTTCCGTAGTACGGAGTCAGTGCTAAGACAGCTCTGCCGCCATTCGTAGAGCTGCTCCAGCCGAGTCACGCACCGCTCGCAGATCTTCTTTGGCAGGAAGTCGTCTTTCGATATCTGCTGAGAATGAAACGTTTTGTTAGACAACAACACAGAAGTATAAGAACACAACTACGAACCGAGATCGCATAAATGAGAATTCTATGCCACGATGCCTTATTCTTTGGTATTTGTACTAACCCGACTGCACTAGAAGGAGGGTAAGGTTTTAAGGGTGTATATGTTTATGAATGAGTCGATTTCTTTGGCGCCGCCGTAATGCACAAGTAGAATTACAGATTTTAATAAATGAGCTGTCGTTACATATCAGAAGTTTCATAAGCAATTTTTTTACCCGACTGCATCACAAAGAGAGGTTTATCTAAGTTTAATTAACGTACTTGTTTAGCAAATATTACTTAAGTTTCTGAAATATAATTGTCGAGATATATTTCGTTAACCTTTCTTTCGGAAACCTTTGATATACACACATTTGACAGACACAACTACCACAGTAATCAAGTTCTATTTAGACCATTTGCGTACAAAACTTGTAAGAATCCCTTACAACAACATGAAATAACTTTTACGAGAGCATCAAACAAAAGTATTTAATCAACCATTCGGAAACTATTTAATGTTAAATTTAGTTATTATTTATTAGTTGACTAACAGACAAAGCACAGCGTAGATCGGTTTGTCTATGGGTTTAAGCATACAAATTTAAATCGGAGTTCTATAGGTGGTATGGAAATTCATTTTTCCAAACATCTCATCGGGGACTGTTTAGAAATAACATATCGATATTCGTAAATTAAATGTCAACAGTTCGTCTGTGTTGTCCTACAGCAATCATAACACAAATCCGCTATACAAAATCAATCATACATGAGTCAATTGCAACCGGCAATGCTACAAACACGGGGATTATAATCAGGGCCGTACTAAGGATGTCAATTCAAAAGGGTCCCTGCACAGACAAATATCAGATGCTTATGGGCGCACTAGGACAGTAGATATATTTATTGTGTCTGTATAATGATACTTGGCGGATTATATATGCACATAAATAATAGAATACACAAAATGTGAACTTGAAATAAAATGAAATGTGGGAAGTAAGCTTAAAGAGCATTCTAAAACCGAAATAAATTTGATATGTATCTAAATATGATAGTATACTTACCCAAGGTTTTATATTCGACTAGGTTAAAACAATATTTTGGGACAAAGAATTGAAAATATACCAACATAGATTTAAGTCTCTCTCTTTATGCCTACTTTGCGTTACGTTTTAGACGTAACGCGAATTAGTCTATCTACGAATTAGGTACACCTCGCGTAAAGGGGCCGAATAGCCGGTCGCTTGTGGCGTCTGAATCTGAGAGCTTATTCAAAAATTGCCATCTATTTTTAAAGTTTCGAGACTAGAACGATGAAAACTTTTTAAGAAAAATTGTGACCAAAAAGAAACTGAAAAGCGAAAAATAAAATAAAACTTTCGAATTTCTAAGCTAATATAATATATTAAACAAACAAACTGTAAGAAGTTTTTTTCGCGAATTGTTTAAAAGTCCCTTGTTTCAAACCTGTAACATGCCACGTGCCAATGGGCCCTTCACGTATTGTGGCCCGCGGGACCCATGGTAATCTGCCAGTGACCTACTTGAAGCGTGCCATGTGTGCGACTCGCGCCATCAGGGGGTTAAGCACTGGAATGTCGTTTTATGCAAGACATCAAATTCTGGTAACTGGTACAGTTTTACTCGAAAGTTTACCAATTTACTTTGTGTTCTGCCTATTTTGATGCTGAATACTATGTGCGAATTGTGTCTCACAATTTATTATTATTATTATAAATTGGGTAATTATGACATTTAAGACGAATAACTTTCCAAAATATTTTTTTCTTATGAAGGTAGGATAAAAGTGTGCATCAAAGGTAAATACATATACAGGGTGGATTTTTGAAATGGGTCAGTGAGAGCAGGTACCTTAATCGTTATAGTTACAGGAAAACGTTCCTAGGAGACCATCCCTAACTTTTTAAGATATTATGAACTGTATTCACAGATTTTTGAGAAAATGTACAGTCATCGATCGATCGGCGATGTATTGAAAAAAAGCCAGATAAAGAGTACCCGAAACCGACGAGCTTGTATGAACCGATTGATGGATGTAGATGAGGCACGTGAGGTATGCCAGGATCGTAGCAGGTGGCGGGCTGTTGTCTCTGCCTACCCCTTCGGGAAATAGGCGTGAGCATATGTATGTATGTATGTATGTACAGTCAGCGAAAAAAATGCTACAACACAAAAAAAAATATTTATGAAAATCGATCCTATTTCGTGTGGGGATCAAAAGACTCTATGGGACCATTTGAGGTATGAGCTAGAAATGACACAAATCGCCAAAAACTTTTTTCATACATTTTGTACTGAAAAACGAAAATCAACTCGAAATTATTATTTATTTTGCCAATCATATGTCTTATTGTAATCAATTAAGATTCTTTGAGTCCAACTGAAATTTGATTACAAAAACTACGGTAAGTCACATAATTCCCTTCGGTAGACATCGTTTTTAGGCCCACAGCAGTCACGATCTAACGCCTACAATTTTTTTTTGTGGAGTCACCTAAAAAACGAAGTTGTTGTGAATTACCGTAGTTTTTGTATTTAAAGTTGGACTTAAATAATCTTTTGAAAACAATAAGAAATACGATTTCCAAAATAAATAATAATTTCGAGTTGATTTTCGTTTTTCAGTACAAAATGTAATTAATGTGAAAATGAAAAAAGTTTTTGGCGATTTCTGTTATGTCTAGTACTCATACCTCAAATGGTCCCATAGCGTCTTTTGATCCCCACACGAAATAGGATCGATTGGCATAAAAATATATTTTTTTGTATTTTAGCATTTTTTTCGCTGACTGTACATTTTCTCGAAAATCTGTGAATACAGTTCATAATATCTTAAAAAGTTAGGGATGATCTCCTAGTAACGTTTTCCTGTAACTATAACGATTACGGTGCCTGCCCTTACTGACCCATCTCAAAAATCCACCCTGTATAATTATATAATGTAAAATAATTTTATTATTTGGTTATTTTATATTTATTATTATATAATTATGTCTAAATATATGGGTTCCTTTACAAACATTGCATAAAAGAAACCTAATCCGGAAATCGGATGATTGAAGAAAGCGATAAAACTACACCAAACTCTCATTTCCTACTGTCAATCATAATGCCAGCAATAAAATGCACGGAAAGGAAATGACTTTTACCCCTCTTAAATTCTTGTTTCTCTATTTACTCCTAAAGAAGCTAAGCAAATTCAAATTCTATTATTAAAATATCTTTATTTAGAAATCCCACAAATATATATTTGTCGTAGTCAACAGGTATCGTGTTAGGCCCACTTTGTTGTGCCTCGTAGAGGCGTAGCGCGCCTGCGTCTACGAGGCTACGGCTACGGGTCCGGCCGCCGCGCGCCCTACCGATTATTTTGCACTTTTCTTTACTTAGATGATGTTTACGTTTTATTTTTGTCTTCACTATGTTAACAAAAAAAAAATGTAGGATGATGGCACTTGAGTAGGGAAAAAATGACATTAAAATAATGATAGGGCCATAATGTCAAGGACAAAAACGGAACTCGGACAAAGATTTCTATAAGAAAACCGAAAATACTTACCATGGTAGGGAGACACGTCCTCAACTTAAACAGTATCTGCCGCTGCTCCGACTCCTTGTCAAAGATGTGGAGCCGCGGGCCGCTCTTCAGCGAGCAGAGCCGGCAGAGGTCAGTGAACGCGGTAAAGTTCAGGTCCTCCGGCTCGGTCATCGCGAAGCACCTGATGAGGAGGTCAAGGAGGCAAGAGTTGTCCATGTGTACGGCTGATGGGGAGACAGGGTCAACGCCGCATGTCGCGGGTGCAAGCAGGGAGGCGTCGCGCCGCCACTGCGTCCGGGGGGGCACTGTGGGCCCGTGCGCCCCCACCCCGCCGCTTGCGGGGTGGGGACCGGGGCCCTCGCCCCCCCGCCCGCACGGGGGGACACGCATGCCTGTAGGGTGGCAGGAAAATGCGTAGTTTTCCCACTTAACGTCTGCTACAAATGCAATTGGGTTCGGTTAGGATGCTTTTCTAGCCAGTCAATCATTAGCGGCCCACGAAAGCTCAAGGACAATAGATAATCCTATTGTGTCTGCTAACCGTAAGTGGACAGGTTATAGATTTATCTGTAATTAATTTTATTACACATATAATAATATGTAAAACTGATTGGGGTAGATATAGAGTTGGATACGCTTATCGGTTTATACTCTACCATAATCAGAAACCATAGAAAGTTCATCTGGTAAAACATATTATTCTCGTAGATAACATGTATAAAGAACTACTCGTAGATAATTTACGCGCTGAAAGAAAAAAGTAGTTATAAAATATGGAAATAGTAAACGAAAATAAAATAATCTCTTTGGAAAAAACTTTTTTAATGTCTTTGGTCTCTATTACACGTAGTGCCACAGAAATTTGACAAGGTTACTATTAGTAATTTTATTTACATATACTTACCAATTTGTCTAAATTATAAATTACTATTATAAATATAAAAAAATAAACACAATGCTGTCTACAGCGTCAACAGACTCTGACGCGGAGTATCACGCGTACTCTGAAAGGACTCTGGCTTTAATCAAACCTGAGGCTTACGAGGACGCAGAGGCCATCGAAAACCACATAAAGGACCACGGATTCATGATACTCACAGTAAGCCATTTCTATACTCCTCATTATCAGAGCCTCTTACAGCCCACTGCTAGCTGTACTCAGATTTCTGATAGGTTCATAGCAAGTGGCAGTCAATTTCCTCTGCCTACCTCAATGGGATATAGGCGTGAGATTTTGCATGTGTTTATAAATGCACAGCTAATTCTATCTTTTACCTTTTTACAGCAGAACCTTTTAATCGATGTTGACGAAATTTTTGAAGAGTTTTAGGTATATTTTGAGAATTTTTTCATTAACTTTTCACCCGAAACACGGACATAATAAAACGAAGATGGTTTATAATGTTGCTTGAAGTACTAATAACAATTTTATTGATTTACATCAAAATTTTACGTCCTAACATTCCGAGTCATAAAACGAGAAGCTCTACGCATGTGTTACTTTATTACATTGTCTTTTTCTATATCAAGTAGGTACTTGTTCTTTCTTGTTCCTATTTCTTTGCTGCAAAGATTCTCGAACAAGGTTTTATTAAATGTTCTTGTTTTCATACCTTCACAATTCGTATCAGACCGAAGGATTAAATTAAACTAAAAGTTATAGAAATAGGAAGTCGATAGTCTGAATTTTAAAGGATGTAATTAATTGCTGATCGAGCTAGACCATCGATATAGGAAAATAATGACTCTCTAGGTCCCACCTATTAGTCCTCCGGATCAGTTAGTAAGATACTGTAATTCAAAACAATCCTGGCAAAACGTCTGGTTCGAAATATTTATAAGGTGAACATAAAATCACTAATATTACTCGTATGATCTGAACTGAAATGCTTTCAGACGATCTGAGATAAATTTGAATTTCCTGGTGGGAGACATTGTGCATTTGTTTCGACAGTTTTTTGCACAAATAGTAAAATAGCCGTTCAAGGAACTATTTTGGGACTTAATAGTATTATCAGCTGTCCTCGTCCGTTTGTGAAACCCTGCTGCTTCAACTGTTTTGTTGGAATCTTTATAATCGCACTTCAGTGTTCATCAAACTGTCTAGGCTACAGGGCCTACACAGTGTGATGAAAACTGAAGTGCGATTATCTTTATCTCCAGTGTGTTATAGGATACCTACATTTTCAACAGAGTGCGTCAGAGTAGTTTTAAATTAGATATTTCAAATTAAGTAAATACTTGTTTTTTAACCCCCGACCCAAAAAGAGAGGGGTGTTATAAGTTTAACGTGTCTTTCTGTGTATACCTGTCTGTGGTATCGTAGCTCCCAAATGGATTAACCGATTTTCGATTAGTTTTTTTTTGTCATATATAATTTTATGCCCAGTGTTCTTAGCCATGTTTCATGAAAATCTGTTCAGCCGTTTGTGTTTATATGTACCTATTTATTGTGTCGCGGGTTTTATATTTTTTTTATTTCATTAATTTTTTACTCACAACCACGGTATGAATTCACTTAGCCATACCTAGTAGTTCTTATATCAATGAGTGATACTGACATCGGTGCGAATGTGTGTGTGAAAGTGGGAATGGATATAGGTACTGTGAGGCAAACCCGCTCAAATCAATGGTCTTACTATTGACGAGGGATAATTGAACCGTACATCTTACCCATAGCTGTCAATTCCATATGCCGTTTTCATCATATTTAGATCAAAGGGTTTTGAGGTTGTATATTGAGTAAAAGATTGTTTGGAAGTAAATACTTAGATTTAGTACCTTTATTTATAAGACCCATGTAAATATATTATATAATAAACAGTACATACCGACTACATGTAATAAGTAAATAGGTAACGCTCTAAGCTTACCATCGTATATATTAGAACTTAGCTTGTTAAGAGGCTATCTAAAACGTTTGTTTTAGATATTCACTTATGTACATTAATATCCGACAAAACGAAATGGAGGGTAATGTTTTTCGGGTATGTGAGCAAATTTTTTATTTCATTAGCAGTTGGGACGGTAGAGATGGGTGATTTCATGTGTTACTTTCTCTTGCTTATGTGAAAAATCATATTAAACGAATTTTCATACGGCACTTTCCTTTACCCCAATGCAAAAATGGCGTAAGATTATGTATGTCTTTAGGTATCTTGAGGCCCTGTCTACGTGATTAACGTGGTAGTAGAAAAGTCTAGAGAATATTTTCTATCAACCATTCGTTCGTTTGTTAACACGATGTTCGGCAGCAGAGCTAAAATCTCACAGGATCAACCCCATACCTACCTACGTCCGAGTGGCCAGCGGGTACAAGGGTTTGTATGCAAAATTCATATCAGCGCTAGTTAGAGAGGGCGCCCCTTCATTATTCTATGTCATAGCCAGCCCTTGTTGTTACGGTAGGGTTGGCAAGTACATGTTACTGTTTTGAAGACACTCTTATTTTTAACCAACGAAAAAATGGAGGAAATCAAATTAAAAGTTTGTTTTTTGTTATTTAAATAACTATTTACTGACAAACATGAGATGCAATTTTTTTTTATAGAATTTGTGTTATTGTATTGCCAAAGTAATTTAGAATATTGAGTTTTATTGGGAACTGAGGTAAGGCAAGCTTCGTGAAACTATAAAATTAATGAGTATCTAGGTGCAGTGTAGGTAGGTACCTACTGTAGTAGGTACCTAGCGCATATTTCGTCAGTTGAAATACTTAGATACCTACAGATACATTTTTATTGGTTGATTACCTATCTACTGTGCTTGAACGCCCTTGGGACGCTAATACTTGACTGGCTAATCAAAATTAAAGTATTTTCAAAATATATTTTAAGCACAGATAAGAGTAAGTTAAATCTGAGTAAACCTTATTACCATGTGTATAAAGCTTCATATTTAATACAGCATAATATATAAATTGAACCACGTTTGTAACGAAATTACCTAAGTAAATGCTGAATAGTATATTTTATATCGAGGGACTAAACGAAGCCATTATATACCAGAGGTGGTTTGACTTCCGAGCTTGCGAGGGAGTCATGAAACCGAGGGTATATTAAGTTGGCGTTTAGTCTCGAGGTGGAAACTGTACTTTTCACTTTGAGTGCGAGAAAAATTGGCAATTTAGTACAAATTTATTGAAAACCCAACAAATTTACACTCGACAAAAATTCAGAAATTTTCGCGGTCAGTTTTTTCTTCTAAACCTGTCAGGATGTCACAGATTAACAAAGAGATTTAAATCTCTTTGCAGGTAAACAATTTAAAACACATGGCGCCACCTTCTTCGCGGAAAAACCATGGAACTAAAACTTCACATTTTCGCAATGAAGATGATGCACACTCTACAGATATTTACTGGCTGTTTGAGGTTGTCTTTTTCTCATTAAGGAAATTAAAAAAAATATACTTTTCATATCTCATACTCCGAAAGTACTGTATGTTTGATCTGAGTACCGGGTCGGAAGCGATGATTCCCATCACAGAGAGATTCAGGGCTATGAGTCCCGCCCTCGGTCGGGAAAGACTCATAGTAATTGCTTCCGGCCTTAGGGCGGGAATGAATTAAAAAAATAGTAGTACATTTGGTTAGGTGGTATGATACTAAACTTCTTACATCGATTAAAAAAAAACGTGCGGCATTGGGAGTGTAGGCATAAACAACTAAAAATAACCTGCGCGCGGCGGTGACGTGTTCCATATTTAAAATTTAAAAAAGACTAATAATTACTAGGCTGTTCCAAAACTCTAAATCTTATTTTTTATCGACACTAATAAATACATAAAGAGGAAGGGTTCGTATATTATTTTTGTAATGTTGTATTCAAAGACGTTCAAAAGAAAAATAATTTCTTTCTTCCAACCTCTTTGGTTGTATTGTTGACATTTTTTTGTTTACTTTCCTTGTATTCGATATGAAAAGTAGAGTGTTTAACGCGGGTTGAAGTTATCAATTCCTACTCGGACTTGATTCCTACGCGCCTTCTTCGCGGAAAAACCATGGAACTAAAACTCTTCACATTTTCGCAATGAAGATGGTCCACACTCTACAGATATTTACTGGCTGTTTGAGGTTGTCTTTTTCTAATTAAGGAAATTAAAAAAAAATTACTTTATACTCCCTAGGGACTAAAGTGGTCACTTTAGTCCCGCTTCGTAGGGCTATATTGGCGTACTTTTAGAGCATGAGAAATGAAAAAATTATTATTATATAAATAAAATGTATTTTCACTGAAAAGTAATTGAGGGTTTGTTGTTAAATCAAGTTACCTAAATGTGTATATAAAAATATATGTAGTAGATAGAGAATTAGTATTGAAAGTGCATTTAACATTCCAATGTGATGAAACATTGATTAGATATAAAACAGTAACACCGTCAACCCTACAAAGATCTTCGAACACCCCAGCTCAGCGCGCCGGTCACTGCTGTTATCTATGGAAACCATAAAAAAACTAATTATGCATTCCCATTTCGAGGGTGGCTGCCGCTGGACATGACAGCTCTTACGCTTATGAAATTAAAATTTCCCCATTAGTACCTAAGCATGGAAGTTAGGAGTGTATCGGTTTTCTAAGTGTTTGAGTAACAGTAGCTAATTGCCTTCAACTTCGTTGCCGTGGAATTTGTTAAGTAAAGTTTCTTGGGCTATGTTGGTACCTAAGTGATAGCACAGGTGATAGTCAGTTTAAAACAGGGGCGTAGCTATTGGAGGGCAAGGCGGCGGTACACCGGGGCCCTTAATCATCATCAACCTAAAGCAGTCCATTACTGGACGTAGAAACTCTATCTCTCCCAAGACGAGCCACTGAGCCCGGTCCTAGCTTCCTTCTCATTCTATCATAAAATACTTTTTCTTAAATATAAAGTCATTAATTTTCTTAAATATCATCCATGTAGGTAGGTACCTACATAATTGACTTCGATAGACTACAATTGACCTGTTACTTCGTTCGTGTGTCAAGGTGAAACCTATGATATGATAGAATATATTCTAATTATACTCCAAGTCTCATCGAAATTCATTCAACCGTTGTAGCGTAATTGAGTAACAAACATCCTAACTTTCACAGCAGCTACTAAGTAGTTCGGTTTTTAGGGTTCCGGGGATAAAACGGGATCCTATTACTAAGACGCCGCTGTCCGTCTGTCTGTCACCAGGCCCATGAACCGTGATAGTTAGAGAGTTGAAATTTTCACAGATTAATTAGGTGTTCTCGGCACCATCTTCTTCTATATATATATATATATAAAGAGAGAAGTCCTGACTCACTGACTCATCAACGCCCAGCCTAAACCCTTAGACCCAGAAAGCTGATTCTTTTCACGACTATTGTTTTTAAGACGTAAAGTAGGAATAAGAAAGGATTTTTAGAAATTCAACCCTTAAGTGGGTGAAAAAGGGGTTGAACGTTTGTATGGAAAACCTTCATTTTTGGGTGTATCAATTCGAAACATAATTAAAATACTCCTCAAAACAAACAACAAGACACGTGATTCTGGATTTTCCAAAAAACCCTCCCTAAGGGGTTGAAACAGGGGGATGGAGTTTGTATGGAGACGTGTTGTTTTTTACGTCTATCAAGTTGAAACTTGACACAAATATTTTTAGAAATAAATGATGAGACACGTGTTTTTGGATTTTTCGAAAATCGTCCCTTAAAGGTGTGAAAGTGGGGGTTGAGTTTGGTATGTATGGGAAACCTTCATTTTTGGGTGTATCAATTCCAAACTTTGTAAAAATACTCCTCAAAATAAAAAAACACGACACGTATCTCTGGATTTTCCAAAAAAAAACCCTCCTAAGGGGTTGAAACAGGGGGATGGAGTTTGTATGGAGACGTGTTGTTTTTTACGTCTATGAAGTTGAAACTTAACACAAATACTCTTAAAAATAAATGATGAGATACGTGTTTATGGAATTTCCTAAAATCGTCCCCTAAAGGTGTACAAGTAGGGCTTGAGTTTGGTATGTATGAGAAACCTTCATTTTTGGGTGTATCAATTCCAAACTTTGTAAAAATACTCCTCAAAACAAAAAACACGACACGTATTTCTGGATTTTCCAAAAAAAAACCCCTAAGGGGTTGAAACAGGGGGATGGAGTTTGTATGGAGACGTGGTTTTTTTATTCTATCAACGTGAAACTTCTCACAAATACTCTTAGAAATAAATAATGAGATACGTGTTTTTTAATTTTTCGAAAATCGTCCCCTAAAAGGGTGAAAGTAGGGGTTGAGTTTGGTATGTATGGAAAACCTTCATTTTTGGGTGTATCAATTCGAAATATTGTAAAATACTCCTCAAAACAAACAACAAGATTTCCTTATCTTCAACTTGAAACTTGGCACTAATATTCTTTAATAGTCTCCATACAAAGTCCACTTCTTTTTTTGAGAATTCACTATGGGTTCCTTGAGGAAATTTGTTTGTTATTATGAGCACATGCGTAGCCATTAATATCAAGAACTAATTCAAAAATCATAATCCAGAGAGTGGCCTAAGCTTTATAACACGTAAAAGAATAAGCGCAATTCCTGAAATTAGTGATTTCAGCTATTTTTAATATGTGTAAAGTTTTTCCGAAAAATTAATTAGCATAACTAAATTTAGGACTGCATATGGAAACCGTACTGTTATCGCTCTTTATTTAAGCAATTTGGTTAGACAAAACTCAAGTACGAATGCATCACCATTTTTTTATGTTAGTATACTAATCGGGGTACGTATGAGGAATTGCGCTTATTCTGTGACGCGTTGTATATAGGGTGTTTTTAATAACAAAAATATAAATAGCAATGATAGCCCAGTCGATAAAGAGCCCGGTTCTCATTCGCGAGGCTCGGGTTCCAATCCCGGCATGTACAGTCAAGTTTTAGATCTTTTCCCTAATTCTTTTTCGTCATTATAGCCTATGTTACTCAGGGGTAATGTAACATTCTAATAGTGAAAGAATTTTTAAAATCGGTCCAGTAGTTTTTATTCGTTAATAACATAAAAAAATACAAATCCTTCCTCTTTCTAATATTAATGTAGATAGATAGATAGTGTAGATTATCCTTCTTGATATATTTTCTAAACGCAAAGGAATAACAAATTCCACGCGGACGAAGTCGCGGGCATCAGCTAGTATAGAAATATAGAGAACACCAGAGCTCGAACCAGAAATTTAGTCATTCGTCGAATATCCCTGTTCTTTCCAAATCCTGTCGAGGTTAGCCATAGCACTTTTGGCCATACCGGCTCTGGCGAATTTCATTAGAGCAGCTATCGTCGTTAATTATCAATGATCCAAGATACACTTCGCTTACTTTTTCATACCCGTTAAGTGCGTCTGTCACTTGAAGTAAGTACTTATGCTCTATCCACCAACATAATTTTAGTTTTCGAATGGTTGATCTTAAGACAAAGCGCGGCACTTCAAACTTTACCAGTAGAGTTGCCATATCTTCTTCATTCGACGCAACTATTGTAGTATCAGCAGCATATCTCAAGTTACTGACCCTACGACCACCCACTACCTACAACTACGCCATTCTAGCCATCTCGCTTTCCTCATGATATATTCCCTGTACAGATTAAACAACAATGCATCCCTGGCAAATGCCTCGTTCTGTATGGAAAGCTTTGGATTTCTAGTTTTCCAATTTCACTAAACATAAGCCATCAAAATACAAATTCTGTATAATATGGAAAGTAAGATTACTATCTCTCAGTAAGATAAGATAAGTAGTTAAGTAACTCTACCGCAGAAATTTTCAAAAATTATTTTATGTACAGACACGGTCTCGTTACAGTTTAATAAAACTGTATAATAATATGTAGGTATATATTTTATAAATGTCAACTCTACATAAAACGAGGGCTATAAATAGCTTCAAAATATTCAATGATATTTTTAATTTTGTCCTTGGTCAAAGCTCTGACTGTTTTCTTACGCTTGCAACAGAAGCGCCATGTACGCCTAACACCAGAGCAAGCCGCAGAGCTATACAAGGGGCACTACGGGCGGCAGCACTTCCCCCATCTTGTGGCGCACATCTCCAGCGGACCAATCATCGCCTTGGTTCTTGCCGCCAAAAACGCCATTCAGAAGTGGCGCACACTCATGGGACCAGCCAGGTTATTATTATAACACACAACAACTCATTTAATTCATTTTTGCCCAGTGAGTAAGCGGTACGAGTACCTACCTATCTAGTCAAGGTCAAATCCAGATGATAACTTGCATCTCGAGGAAGGACAGGTTACTAGTCATCAGTGGCGGACTAAGCCTGTCGGAGGCCCGGGGCGGAAAAACTAAATGAGGTCCTCCCGGTCTTAGAACTTTTGGATGTGGAGGACCCCCAGACCCAGGGCGGGCCTCTGGTCCCGGGGGGCCTCCAAATTTAGTGTTGCTTTAATCGTTTTTGTATCTATGGTGCCTCCAACCAACATCCAACTGCCTTTTATCCTTAGGATTTGATTAAAATAACTTTTAGCTAAATTTGGAGGCCCCCCAGGACCAGAGGCCAGGGGCGGACCGCCCTTTCCTTAGTCCGCCAGTGCTTGTCATGCCAAAATGTGGACGAAGTCGAAGAAGTAGCCTATAGATAATGGAACTCTTCAGACTTTTCAAAATCTTCATCACATCGCAATCGAGAGAATTTATATTTATTATGCGTCCTCGTTGATGACATTGGCAAGTTATAAAAGTTAACCGTGCCTCTTAGAGCCGCACCACGAATTTATATTTAACGTCGTCTTAGAGCCGCAGATTATTTTGAGTTTTTTTCTTATTTTAATCTTACTGGCTGCAGAGTGGCGGAGGCGCAAGCATACTGGCCGGACAGCCTCCGCGCGTGCTATGGCCGCCGCACCAAGTACGGAGACTTCTTCAACGGCCTGCACGGCAGTGAAAACCACGCTGAGGCGCAGAGAGAGATACACTTCTTCTTCCCTTCTAGTCAGTATTACCCTATCTACACTGATATTATTAAGAGGAAATATTTGTAGGCAGAGGTATTCCATAACTGGATATACCCACATTTCACGAGATATATTGGACCCCTAGAAGTGATAGGTGGTGAGCCTATCGCCAGACCGGGTCTGTTTACACATGTCTCAGAATCAGTTCTGAGACCTGCGGGTTTCCTCACGATGTTTTCCTTCACCGTCGAGCTAGTGATAAATATGTACGTAAGTTTTTGAAAAACTCATTGGTACATGCCAGGATTCGAACCCGAGCCTCACTGATTTTCGGCCGGCTCTTTAACCGTCCGGGCTAGCACAAAAAAAAAAAGAAAGATTTGTATCTTCGGCCATACACTCAAAAACTACTGGACCGATTTTGAAAATTCTTTCACCCATAGAAAGCTATATTATCACCGAGTAACATAGGCTATATATTATTCCCGTATTCCTACAGGAACGGGAATTACGCGGGTGAAACCGCGCGGAACAGCTAGTTCGTTATATTTTCTCTATTTGTTCCCCAAATCAAAAGAGTTACATCATTAAAACAAATGCATAAAGCCGCGTTTTTCGCGGTACAGGGATAGAGCTAAAATATACCAGTACAGTCGTGGAGATTGACACATTGGACTTTGTAAAGTTCTTATTTCAAACTACAAGTGTAAAGTTTAATTTGCTCATTTACTGTACACAGATATTGACTGTATTACAGATATTTCGATAGCCTATCAATATTCTTTCGATAATGGTAGTAGAATTAATTGATTGATTATGCATAGCTGCTTTGACAGTCGATACTATCAATGTACTATTGAGTTCAATCAAAATATTACTGATTTTGAGTATCGATCGATACTATCGTACTTGATTTTCGAGGTCATCGACCGATAGTTCCGCAACACTATTATGATTCGATTGAATACAAAACTGCACTGTTGTAGTGATCGGATTCGATTTGATACAAAACTGCACTATTGTAGTGATCGGATTCAATGTAATACAAAATTGCACTGTTGTAGTGATCGGACTCGATTTGATACAAAACTGCACTATTGTAGTGATCGGATTCAATGTAATACAAAATTGCACTGTTGTAGTGATCGGATTCGATTTGATACAAAACTGCACTATTGTAGTGATCGGATTCAATGTAATACAAAATTGCACTGTTGTAGTGATCGTCGGCCCCATCCCGCGCCACTGGCAAGTGAACGACTACATTCAGAAGCACATCACGGCGACGCTGATGCCTGCGCTCACTGCGCTCGCTAACGAGCGGCCGGACGAGCCGATCCTGTGGCTCGCCGAGCGGCTCAGGCAAACCAACCCCAATGAGCCAGAGCTCGCGCCGCAAGTGGCCGAGGAAAGGGAAGATGGACGCTGTCACACTCCTCTACCGTCTGAAGAGTCGTTTGTGTGATAGCGTGTAGATTACGATGCAGCGTGTAGAACGTGTAGACTACCTAGGTACAGCTCGAGCAGCTAGAGTTGAGTTTTATTTGTTTGTGTTTGTGTTTATGTATCTTTATCTGTATAAGTCGCAGTGGTATTGCAAGAGCCGTGATATTACAATATTATAATTTCACGGACTTTATTCAATAGTCTCAATTTTTGCAATTTTGTAAAACGGTCAGCGATTGATCAGCATGGCACGGTGGTCAGTGGATTGGCCAATCAAAACGGACGTAGACTTCCTAACCACATCCAAGTGTTGTTAGTATTGATCATAATAATTTAACTGAGATTGTGCCGTGTTATTGTTGTATTAAATAGAGACGATTGACAAAAGTACGTGCAATTATAATAATCAAACATTATATTAATATCACGGATTTTACAATAACACTGCGACAAATACACTGATTTTGAAATGGAAGGTGTCGTTAGATTAGTCTTCGTTTACGGCGGAGTGTTCTAGGATAATACATTTTTATCTGACTGCACCAGATGGCGGGTAACGTTTTAAATCTTTAGTACTTAGTAGTATTTTTATGTTTTAGTAATTAAAGTAACTGTAGCGAATTAAAACCTTATAGGAGATCAAGACTGTTCTTCTACGTCACGCTCAATACTTGGTTGGTTGTTAGTTGTTATAATGTATTCGAAGAAATTGGTAGAATAATGATATGAAATAATGTTTTACCCAACTTTATTCATAGAAACGTTTACAAAGGAGCTATCACAGGCTAACACGAGTTAACAATTGATTTCGTTGCAAATTAAATGTGAAGCTTAATTAGTTTTCATTTATTTTAACATAAGGATGAGACAATTTTGTTAAACAGAAACTATACAAACTTTTAAACCTAAAGACAAATAAAAATGGTACTGTGACTATTGTGCCATCTCGTAAGTACACTTCACTCCTTGTTTTGACTACCTAACTATTTAGAAAAATATATTTTTTTTATTTCAAATCACTAGATTTTACAACCCAATATAAATATTGGATGGTAAAATCATCATCAGATCAGACGAATCTGGGTTCAAACCGCAAATAGTCACAATATTATTTGCCGTAACAAACCAACTTATCACTAGTCACTACAGGATTTGGTAAAAAATATTGGCTTAAGTTAATAAAAATAAACACAGTAGAGATTACGCATATGGATTAGGCTATACTGAAGATTACAGCATCTGAAAAAAAGTATTTATACATTTTTATACCAATTCAAGGGACTGACGATAACAAAGGGAAAATATTATACGAATATCTATGGTCAGTGCGAATCCATGAATCATGATTAACTACGTGTAGGGGCCTAAAAATGGACAAATGTGAGTATTTATAGAAATGGAAAACCTCTGCTGACCACCTTGGAGATAAGAAAAGACCTCTGGTGACTTTTTAAAAAACAAAGTGATAGGAATTCTGGTTACAGCTAGTGTCTTTACTTACAGTTTCTTTAGTGCCTTTCCTTAAACATGGTGACATAGGAGTTGCTGCGATCGGAGCATAAGCCGATCTTCTGGCAGACCCTTTTGGTGCCGTATTGCTCGATGAGATGGATTACGCTGTCGCCGTATATCTCCATCATCGTATGGCACTGTTGGAGGAAAATTGTAATTTAATTAAATAATTATATTTTTATCCAACTGTTTCCGAAAGACTTTTCGACTATAAATGTGTGCGTAAGATATTTTTTTTTTGTAGGTAAGTTTTGGAGAAACTGAGCCGTGTTTCGTAACGGCATGGGCGTTCTGTACATGCTTGTACTAAGTTTTTCGTCCGTGTTCTCACGGTACTCGGACGTTAATCGTATCGTGGAAAAACTAGATTCGAGTGTACTCCGACGGCGGCATCCAATCAGTGCATCGGTCGTTGTTCTATTTCTATGTGCTGACTCGTATGAGTGCACTCCATTTGAGTGCGCTTGTACAGTACGGCCGCTCTAACTTGGCTTCTCTGAACATAGGCTTCGCCTGCGCAAACCCCCTCGTACCACTAAATGGTCGCTAAAAATGTTATTGCGCAGCCTTTTGCGCAACTTCAGAGCTGCCAATTTAAAACGGCCATACTGTACCTACGGTGAAAACCCGGATTTAGTTTATTGGTAGTAGGATGCGTAGTGAAATCAGTTACTTTTTTATAATCTGTCAAAACGCAAATTATAAAGATAAATGTACTGGATATAACAT
Organism: Ethmia dodecea; assembly: GCA_963855545.1. Lineage (NCBI taxonomy): Eukaryota > Metazoa > Arthropoda > Insecta > Lepidoptera > Depressariidae > Ethmia > Ethmia dodecea. Next base: position 7,343,947 of record OY979443.1, read on the forward strand.
TAATAACCAATGACCTCATATTTTTTAGTATTCAAGGGCTTTATGTACCTTTTTCATTGTTTTACTATTTTGATATTTACTATAATAGTAGCTGGGAGCTAGCTGTTGTGGTATAATAAATATTAGATAATATTTTTAATTAACGATTTACTCGCGATTTCATTTAAGTAGGTTATTTAAAACTAGCTAAGATCCTTTCTCGTAGGATTTTTCCTCCGTTACTCCCAGAAAAGTCAACTTGCCATTGGTGAAAGACTAAGACTAACATTAAAATTAGTAAAGTAGTTTGTTGGACCCTAATCATTACAAACAAAAATTAAAAAAAAAACATGGTTCGTACACGTCGCTGTGGCGATGCTTGGGCCTATGTCCAGCAATCATAGATTTAGTATACTAACTTTAAAGATTGGCAATAGAGCCAGTACGGCGAGACCAAAAAAAGTGACACTTTTGTGCGTGTAACGTGGATGTGTGCAAGACAAATAGTGCTCTTCCTAAACTTGTAGCTCTCGATAAAAAATGGGCGTGTGGTTTATTGTGTAGTTAATACCTTTGCCAGTCACGTTATTGAAATGTGGTTAATCGATATTACGGCAATCACTATAAAATTTAGGTTAGAAATACGAGAAATTCACGTATTTAATATTTTGCTTTTTTTTTAACGAAAATATAAATTTATTTACAAAGAAAATATACATTGATTTACAATAATTACAGATAAAAAAATGTCCTCCAAAGAGGAACCATTGCATTTAGAGAATTAAATCTTTCAATCGCACTTACATGTAAAATGACTAATTCTGTGGATTTTCTTTCCTAGTTGAATTACAACCGGTACTGCACACGTAACCATAGCTTTTAATACGCGAGATTAATTAAAATAAGCGAGATTTGTTTTTTTCACAACTGACGTCGGGCCGCTAGAATCCCTTAGAGTTGACAAAAATGGTCTCGTCTCTCTATCTCGCTCTAACACACGAGTACCTATGTTCTTTCTCTGTCGCAATGCCAATCTAAGTATACTAAATCTATGCCAGCAATGGACTACGGACGTATTTCGACTGATACGATGATGATACAAAAAACAAATCTTTCCGCTTTATAATATTAGTGTAGATGTAGAATGCTCACCCGGGCAGAGTATTTGGCAGGCAGCAGGCCGCAGGACTTCTCGACGATGTGCACGATGTTGCGGTCAATTTTGTCGTTGGTGAGCACTTTCTTCACGGCCACCACTACCGTCTCGCACACCGCGCAGTCCAGGATCTCGCCTGATACGGAAACAACGCAGTTTATATAGTTAAGTAAAGTTCAATTTACTCGAAAATTGTTCGCCAGAAATAAATGACAAAAATCTACTAGCGCAAACAAAAGCGCAATTCCTCATACACCCCAATTAGTATATTAATATAAAAAAATATGATGCAATCGAACTTTATTTGTGGCTAACCCATACGATTTCCATAGAAAGCACTAAATTCAGCTACGCTAATTCATTTGTGGGAAACATTTAAACACATATTAAAAATAGCTAAAATCGAATAAGTAGTCGTTACTGAACAAACTAATTCCAGGAATTGCGCTTATTCTGTTACTTGTTGTATGTTACTACTGGTAGTAAGATGGGTTGTAACAAGGGTAACGAAGGGTATATAAAATGACTGATTGCCGCTGGGTCTAGAGACTTGAAATTTTGCACATAAATAGCTTATACAATGTAGGGATCGGAGGGAAAGGATTTTGCAAAATGTAAGTTATGAGAGCGTAGTGAGCGGACGTGTCGATCTTTAATATAATTATTTAAAAAGTATCGCTAAGCTAAACTAAACCTAAAAACAGTGTTCTTAAACTAACGTATTGCTTGAGCAATAACATGGATCTACGTCTTTTGCTTACCGTGCGAATCGAATGCAAGTAGAGGTAACTGCTCTTCAACTCCTCGAGGAAACGAGACGGGCTCTGATTTTTGTTCCCGTTCGCACTACATTACTCATCCGCCAATCGTGAGTACTTTGATAAACAACATGAATCTATTTCGTTCCACTACTGGAAGTGGCACACTACCTGGTCGAAGCGGTTCTGAGCCAAACTTGTCATTTGATAATGATACACCCTTCGTGCCGCCTGATCCACAAACAATTACCTTTCGTACTCATAAGCGGAAGCATCCTGATGATGAAGAACTAAAAACTCAATTAAGTGATATACAAAGCCAGATGACTTCAATGATGGCTCTTTTAACCACTTCTATTTCTACCCAGTCTGAAAGTGCTGCTAAAATAAGCAAAGACTTGGAGACGATAAGAACTGAAATGTCCAGCATTAAAAACCATCTAGAACAGACCGAACAGAAGATAGCAGACGTTAACTCTGCTCAAGCTATAATGCAGACTGAAATAGGGTCCCTAAAAGCATCTACTAATAAGCTGGACAAGAAAATTGTTTCCATAGAATCAGAAGTGGAAAAACTAAAATCTCCATCCTTAAACCTGGGAGCTCCACAACTATCCTACGAAGATCTAATGCTTGAGTTTAATGAACGAAATCGGAGAGACAGGAACATAGTAATAATAGGAATCCCTGAGCCGAATTCTTCAGATCCAGAAGAACGACTTAACCAAGACAAAGCAGAAGTTCTAAAGAAGATAAACATGGTATGCAAGGACTGTCCTGAGCCGCTAAAGATTATACGTCTTGGAAAATATAATCCTGACAGGCATCGCCCCGTGAAAGTTTGCTTTGAATCTTCTACCACTTCTAAACTTGTACTGCGAAACAGAAATGACCTGAAAGATGAAAGCGTAAAAATTTATTCTGACCAAACACCCCACCAGAAAGCCTACATGGATAATCTAAAGGATGAACTGCAACGTCGAACATCTAATGGTGAAAAAGACCTACGCATTAAGTACTATAACGGTATCCCAAAAATAATACACATGACACCAAAAAACTAATGCCAAAACCTAGCAATGAAGACCTAGATAAGCACAATAACGCCACATACGAAGTTACAACCAGCTATGACAAAGTAACTACAGACAAAAAATCCTTAAAATTCCTTTATGCTAATGCTCGCAGCCTTGTCAAAGCTGGAAAACTAGACGAGTTGCGGTGTGTAACTCAATCCTTCTCATATATTGTTCATGTGATAATTATATCGGAAACGTGGATAAAATCAGATGATGAGGCAAATCGTCTACAATTACCTGGATACACGCATTATTACAACTACAGGACAAATTCTGGGGGAGGTGGCGTATCGATCTTCGTCCACAACAACATAAAACATCAGTTAAAAGAAGAAACAACTCAAGACGATAACCATATCCTCTGGGTCCACTTAGACAAGTTCTCAGTCGACATAGGAGCTGTATATAAACCAGGTCGAACGAATGATAAGGAGTTTTTTGAAATTTACTCATCCCAAATACAAAAGTATAAACGAGCGGTGGTCTTTGGAGATTTTAATTTTGATTTACTACACCCTGATCACTCCGTCAGAGACTACAAAATGATGGTAAAGGAAAATGGATATCAAATCTTGAACAAAATTGAAGCTAAATATTGTACTCGGGAAACTCATTTAAAAAAATCCCTTCTAGACCACGTTTCTACTAATCTAAAGGAACATGAATTTCACCTAGCCATTGTTGAATCTTCAATGTCTGACCACAAACAGATTTACTTCGAGATTAAAAAATATCAACCAGAACCTATTCTAAAAGAAGAATATTACGCAATAAATTACGACCAACTATATAAAATAACAGCAACAGCCCTAGATCTACTAAATGGTAATGAAGAATTTGAAGCGCTAGAAGGAATGATAACCTCATGTATTGAGAAGAGCAAAGTGAAAAAGATCAAAGTTTTGAACCCGCCAAGGCAAGATTGGATTAACAAGAACCTTATAAAAGACATAAACAAAAAGAATATTTTATGGCATCAACATAAGAATGAACCTGACAACAAAATAATCGAAGACGAACTCTTAAAACAGAGAACTAAGACGAATAACAACATCCAAAGAGCAAAATCACAGTATTATCACAAACAATTTACTAAATGCAGAGGTAAACCGAGAAAGATGTGGGCTTTATTTAATGACCTTTCTAATAATAAAACTTCGGAAAAAAATCTACCAACGAAACTCCAAACACAAACAGGTATAACTTCAGATAAAAAAGAAATTTGCGAACACTTTAATATATTTTTTTCATCAATTGGCTCAGTCTTAGCTAGTGAAATACCGACAAAATATCACAACAATAAAATATATACCAATGCAACAAACTCCAAAACTCCTATCTGTCAATTATCCACAATAGACCCAGTTAGCACTGAGGAAGTATCTAAAATAATTGATAATTTAGACTGCAATACTAGCTCAGGTATAGATGGTATCAGTATCAAATCTATAAAATGCATAAAACACCTAATCTCTAATAAACTGGCACGCTGTATCAATAAATGTCTTGATGAAGGATCATTCCCTGATAGTTTAAAAGTTGCTAAATTAACCCCTATTTACAAAGCTGGTAATAGATTAGATCCAGGAAACTATCGCCCGATCTCTGTCCTTCCCGTGTTGTCTAAAATTTTTGAAAGAGTGTTGTACAGCCGTCTAGAAAAATATTTAAACTCAATAGATTTTCTCTGTAAACACCAATATGGTTTCAGACCCCGATCCAGCACTTTATCAGCCACTGTAGACCTTGTGACCAAATTAAAAAATAAAATAGATCAGAAACAAATAGCATTGGGGGTGTTTATAGATTTGAGGAAAGCCTTCGATACAGTCAGCCATGAAATACTACTAAATAAACTCAGAGACGTCGGAATTATTGGAAATGCACATCAAATCTTTAAATCTTATCTTTCCAACCGCCGACAAATTGTTAAGATATCTCATTGTCAAAGCTCTCCTCAGCTAATCACCTACGGTGTGCCACAAGGATCAATAGTTGGCCCCTTGCTGTTTTTAATTTACATTAATAATATTCAAGATTTAAATTTAAAGGGGGATCTATCACTGTACGCTGATGATACAAGTATTTTTTACTTTGGTAATAAAATTGAACAAATCACTCAGGATGCAAAGGCAGACCTCGACATACTTAATATCTGGTTTCAATGTAATCTGCTAACAATTAATATATCCAAAACACATTATGTAATTTTTGCAGCCAAAAATAAAAAAATTGCTGATTTTGTACCTCTATCGATCAACAACCAAATAATAAGCCGCACAGACAAAGAAAAATACTTGGGAATAATATTAGACTCCAATCTTACCTGGAAACCCCAAATTGAAAAAATAAAATCCAAAATAACGTCGCTCACGGGCGCTCTTAGGGGCATTATCCGATATCTGCCGGAAAATATGAAATATAACGTCTATAATACGATGGTAAAGCCACACATTGATTACTTAATAGAGGTTTGGGGGCTAGCTGCTAAAACTAATCTCAGTGCCATTCAAATAGCTCAAAATAAATTAATAAAAACTTTATTTAATTACGACTTTCTTACGCCAACTAAAATATTATATAAAGAAACTAAAATTCTAACTATAAAACAAACATTTGAATACTATACTTGTATACTAATAAGAAAAATACTACAAAGAGATATACACACTCATCTATCATTTACTAAAAAGAAACAAATCCAAACACGACGTCTCCGAAATGCAGATCATCTAATACTTCGACCCTCAAGAACAAATTACGGCAAAAATAATACTACCTATTTAAGTGCTCAAATATACAACAAAATTCCAAACGAAATTAAAGAAGCAAAAAGTTATTATTTATTCAAAAAACTTCTAAAAAACTACATATTAAATCAAAACGCAGAAAGCCACATCTAGTTACGGTTGATCTCTGGATTTACGCTGTGTTGACCTACTTAACCGTTTGCCGACATGCACTTCTGCGATGCGAATTTGTCTTCGAAGTTATAATTTTTCTACCCACATTTAAATATTACTACGCTCTTTACAATATTAATTATACATTGTTTAAAATTTAAGTGTTCTCATGTAAGTGAATTTGTAATTCTTTATGAGAATAAATTTCTCTTTAAACCTAAAATTCAACCCCTAAGGGGTTATCCACGAAACTGCGATGCGTCATCGCATCGTTATAATTGCTATTTAAATTTGGTATTTTTGTATTGCAACTTCTGCGTTGCGAATTCGCATCGCGTCACATCGCAGTTTTTAAGCCCTGAGGGGGCGAAATAAACGGCGCGAACGAAGCCGAAGTAAAAGCTAGTGTAATACATACTTTTGATAACATCGATGCGGTTGGAAGGGTCGCACATTTTCAGCTCCTGGCACACTTCCGATGGGTCCAACTCTTGAGCGAGAAGGCTTATCACCAGGTCTGCGTACTTCTCCACGAACTGGTCGCATTGCGGCTTCACCGATTTCGGCAAGCGCTTGCACACGTTGTGGACTATTTTCTTGATTTCATCCTGTGTACAGTATACAGAATCAGTATTTCTGTGTTTCACACGTGTAACAAATAGTAACTAGCCGACGTCTGTACACAGAAGATATTTATCAGTGAACTTTGTAACATCAATAGAAGCTAAAATAATTATTTTTACAATTTTTGCCTGTCTATTTGTATGCACATCGTAAGGTACTGCACCAAATTAGGTGCGGTTTCTACAGTAGTATTGTTAGTGGTCTAACTTAAAATCCGGTACATTTTTTTCATCTTAATACGACACGTGGAAGCAGAGTTGATGGTAATCGCAAACGAAAATGACGGATTACCAAAACGAAAGAAATCGGGCACGCCTAGGCTGGGGGCCAATTCCACTAAATGTCAGCCATTGGCGAGCCATTGTCATCGAACTATCATTCCATTATGATGCAACTGGCACTATGACATCAAATTTGTATTCCACTAAAATCATAGTGGCATTACAATGGAATGACTATGGACTACGTTAGGTGTTGCCTACCATATATAACTATTACTACCATGCGTGTCATTAGTTTTATTTCGGGTTTTCGGCACTAAAATTTTTAGATAATTGATTTTATTTATGGTAAAAGTGTCATTTCGATAAGTTTCGAAGAAACTTGTGTATTTTTGCGTATAGACTCTGAAGCAGAGCTAAAATCTGAATTTCGTGTCGTGTTTAGGGCTGATGGCTAAATTGCCAATGCCTTGAAATAAGGGGAAAACAGCAATCACTGGACAGCGCCATTCCATGGTAGGAATAGTAGAATACCAAAAGTGGTGAACAATGATAGTTGAATGACTGTGAAAACTGACAGATATCAGAATACGAAAAGTGCCAAATAACACCATCGAGTGACCATTGCCATTTCATTGTCATCCAACTATCACCGCTGTCATTTAGTAGAATTGGCCCCCATGCCTAAACGGTCTATTGAGATATCCAGGGCTGGAAGGAATAGTAAAATAACACGGCACCTCGTTGTGTTTGTCCTTGATTTCATCGTCGATCTCCTTCATGACGAACTCGCAGAGGACGCAAGCAGTCTTCTGGGTGACCTTTGGCTTCATCGGCTGGCCGTTGACAGTGTTGTCAGGGATCTCGTTAGTTTCTGTACAAAAAAATATTGAGTGGATTTCCCAAAAACACTGTGTAGCCCGTTTATTTCATTCCAGTTTTATAATTTTCATCAATAAGCCCTGCTAAAAATCGAAAAGGAATATACACCAAAAATGAAGATAAAATTTCTGTTTTAATTTCAAAAATAATAATTGAAGTCCGATGAGCCGTTTCGTATGTGCGAATGAACCTATTCGAGACAGACAGACATAAAAAATTCTAAATCACTTAAACTTCGGCACTTTGAAACAGACACTGACTCTTTATTTTTTTGTTAGTAATAGGTATTTAACTGAACCAACGAGATTTAAGAGTTATAAGTTTTTTCTTTACTTATTTGAGCAAAAACCTGTCTGCCTAAACCTTATCAAAACTAAACTTTCATATATCACCCACGTGAAATAAGCATTTAGCTTAGCTATTATCTACGTTACCCGAAGCATGGTTAAATAGGAATATTTATATAACAGCGAACTTACCAATATCATTCTCCAGCATATACTTAGGCAGCATCGACCCTTTCCTGAAGTTGTTCCTGTCTCCCCTCAGTTGTGGCTTTTCATGATACATATCGATACCAGGGCTTTTCAGCTTCAGCGGGTCGCTAAGATTGTCTTTACATAGTTTGAGGTATAAGCAGATTTCTTGAGCGTTCATATTGGCTACCAACGCCTCCACCAACTCGTTGGAGTACAAGTCGACGAAGTCGACACATTCCGTGCGCAGTTTTTGTGACAAGTGATTGCAGAGGCTGTGTAGTGCTTTACGGATACTTTCCTGCAGAAGAGATATAGATGGGTAGTGTTACCTTTAGGTTAATATTTGCTATTAATACTGTCCTTACGGCCGCAACTTGGATCGTAATATTGTATTTTACTAACTAGGCCCTTATCTTTACAACAATCATAACTGCTCACCAAAAAGTTTTCATACTGAACGTGACAAGAGTGATATTTGTAAAAAAAAGGTTAGTAAATGTACCCAATTACTATAAATAGTTGAATACTTAATAATTAAATTCCTTTGCTAAACTTCATTTGTTTTATTTTATGGTAATCGCCAATGTATTGGAAAGCGTCGTATAATGATCGCAACTCAGTAAGCTGGCTATTATAGTCATCGGTTCAATGTACAAACGACGCGTCATATCGTTCAATAAGGATGTTTAACCATAGTTTACACGTGACACTTCCCATGTGGCTGATACGAGTCATTGTGTCACTGTATCATATATTTTTATTGGTGTACAATAGCGAACTGTTGCTTTCTCTTGTTAACAATTAAAGTAGTTATTTTTTTACTAGACTACAGCAAAGCTTTTGATAGGAATAGAAGACTTATGTTTTTAGCAGGCGATGTGTCATTGTAGCGCCTGCAGATGTTGATGAATGAAGGGTTACTTAGTATTTCAATTGAAAATTTATGCAATCGTTTGGAATTTCTTAATAATTATAATTGTATATGCATGCATGCCTCTCAATATGCATACCAATTGTATACTGGTTAAATGTGTGATACTATCCATTATAAATTTGTAACAACTTATCTGCCTCCTTTATCGCAAATAAAGTACATATTGTTTTCTGAAATAGATTATAGAAGTTACCTCGCTGCGGTTGTTCTTGAGCATGGTCTCGAGCTGCTCGACGGCGAACAGGCACAGAGGACAATTCGACTTCTCAGAATTGATGGCGACGCGGCGTACTTCCTGCGTTTGCGGGCACAGCCGGAGAGCGGGGCAAATCTGTTGGTCATAGAAAATAATTATATAATTTAGGTATATACCCACTAAGTAGTTCTACAGAAATAATAGGTAACCCTACAAGAGACTCTGTCTTTCTGTTCGTCTGTCTGTCAGTGGGCTACACCTGACAGACAGATCTCTGTATGTATGTATGTAGTATGTATCTCTTGATTCAAGATCAAGAGATACAGCCCACTCTCAGCTGTATCTTTTGAATCAAGAAATACAGCCCAATGACAGACAGTGTCAGAGACAGATGAGAGTCTTCAACTGTAATAGGAAGACAATTGAAATTTTCACAGAATGTGTGTATTGCCGATATAGCAACAAATAACAAAAAAATAAAACGTTAAAACCTAAAGATACAAGAAACGTGTTGTTTTTATTGTACGGAACCCTTTGTGTGCGAGTCAGCTCACATTTAGCCGGTTCTTTTTTCAAACTATCCCTTACTCTATATACTTACGCTTGAGGGGTCAATTTCTTGCACGAGCAACGCGATGACTGCTGGCCCGTATTCTGTCACGAACTGTTTGCACTCGTCGTTCACAGATTGTGGGAGCCTGTCACATGCCTTCTGCACCGCCTCCTGGACCTTCGCCTGTGAAAAAGTTGATATTCATGAATATAAAATAAAAATTTATAAATAACAACTGGCATTTTATCCCCGAGGGGGTAAGCAGAGGTATCCCATTTCTGGAAATAGCCAAGTAAATTTATATTCATGTGCGAACTATTTCTTAAGATAATAAAAAATACAACACCATGTTACATAATATTACATCGGTTTTGGCGATCTTTACAAGAACAAGTTCTGTATCACAGAACAGATCATCTGATCATTCTGATTTTTAATATTAAATAATATCATGAAAGTAAAGCCGCTCAGACTTAATTTAATAGGTATACGATTGGATTTCTGGTGAGGGCAATGGGCGTGTACTAATGAGTTTTTCAATAACTTATGCACTGACAGATGGTGAGTCCATCACCTTCTTCCACGAATGGAATACCTCTAGCAATCCCCTCGGGATAAGGCATTAGCTTAAACTATTAAATAAAAAATACGTAATATAAAAATCTATTAATAATTTTACAATACGAAAAATAATATGATGATACGATGATGGATTATGTAATCGTTTGAAAAGAAATGGATAAAATAACTGTTCCAGAATTAAGACCAACAAAAAATATGTCTTCTTAGAGATCAGTAATTATTATAAAAAGAACTCCGACAGAAGTCTACTAACTCCGTTATTGTAGAAAGATTTTTAGGCGGAAGTAATTACTACATAGTATAAAACAAAGTCACTTCCCGCTGCGCTGACTGTCTGTCCCTACGTATGCTTACATCTTTTGAACTACGCAACGGATTTTAATCAGTAAAGAACCGCCGGTTCCAATTGGAACCAAGACACAATTGAGTCTGACGGTATACGAGGCGCAGCTCTTAATATTTTTTGTGACTACCTGACAAATCGCAACCAGCGTGTCATGATAAATGGACTCTTTAGCGATACAGTCCCGATCACATACGGCGTCCCTCAGGGGTCCATTCTCGGTCCCACACTCTTCCTCCTTTACATAAATCAGTTATGTCAACTTTCTATCCCCAACTGTAAGATATTTACTTACGCCGATGACACTGTTTTGCTAGTCTCCGGTTCAAATTGGGACCATGTCAAATTGAACGCTGAGACAGCAATTCAAATAGTACATAACTGGCTTTCCATAAACCGTCTCACATTAAATGTTTCTAAAACAATGTATATCCCCTTCTTTATTAGATTGACCACTCAACCGCCCTCAGATTTCAGTATCAAAATTCACAGTTGCCCGACCCCAACTTCTGACTGCGCATGTCTTTCCTTACAACGAGCACACTCTGTTAAATATTTAGGCATAATTTTGGATGAGCGTCTAAATTGGAAATACCACATAGATGCCCTGTCATCTAGATGTCGACGTCTTATCTACATCTTCAAAACACTTCGGCATTGCGCAGACCATGATACTATTCGTCTCGTCTATCTCGCACTCTGTAACTCCATTCTGTCTTACTGCATCCCCACATGGGGTGCAGCTGCCAAAACCTCCTTCATTACATTAGAGCGGGCGCAGCGGGCCATCCTGAAAGTCATGCTTTTCAAACATTTTAGACACCCTACTGAACTGTACGAGTTGGCAAATGTACTTACGGTTAGACAGACCTTTATCCTCCGTGTCATTTTACGTAAACATCCTGAGGTTCCTACCAGTCGCGACCCTAACAAACGTTCCACTAAAAACATCTGTCCACCAGTTCTACACAAAACAACTTTTGCCTCCAGGCAATACAATGTAGTCAGTTCTATAATCTATAATAATGCTCATAAAGCTATCAATAATAATATGCGCTCACAAGTAAATTTGAACTGAAAAGTAGGATTCAGTGCTGGCTTCAAAAACTAAGTTATGCAGATACAGAAAAATTGTTGACCCCTAATCATTAATCTGTAAAGAACCGCCGGTTCCAATTGGAACCGAGACACAATTAAAAATTTATGTGTCTGTGATGCTTGGTCTTAGAGGTTGATACCCTTTATTACTTACGCTAGTGGTACTTACTTACTTATCTATATTCCTTACACCATACTTCTGACCATGTACATATACATATACCCACACACACACCCTCTCACTCACACCAAACACCCCCCCACACCCCCTCACTCACCCCCACACATCCTACACACACACAAACTACCAAACTTAACTTACCTTCTATGTAACCTACATTACCTTTTCTTTTTATTCTTTGTTCTGTTATTTCCAAATACTGCAACCAAAATTAGCTCGCAATTTCTGATTGTATACTAAGTATAACATGACTTCGCCAGACTCACTGTCACCTAAGATACAGGTTTCACCTAGTTTAGGTTTCAGGGAATCTTATTTTATTGTAATAACTGTACAATCTTACCAAAAACCCTCTACTTGTATGCACTATTTTTGGCAAATAAACAATTTATTATATTATTATTATTATATTTAATTAAAAATCTATTGTGTCTGTGATTCATGGTCTGAGAGGTTAAAGCGTTTTTGTTAATAGATTGAGTGATTTAAGAGGAAGATTTATATGTATACATATAATACATCAGCATTGCATCCGTGCGAAGCCGGGGCGTGTCGGTAGTTTATAAAAAAATTAAGTCTTCCTAACCTTCTTCTCTTCCTATAATCAACGGACTATACATATCTTAGTAACACAAAATATCAATGTTATGTGGCCTATGGAATTCACTGACCTCGTTGTTGGTGTCACTAAGCTCGACTTGCAAGTAATGCAGGAAGTACTGGCAGAACGAGCAGACGGGCTTGCTTTGCGGCAGATTAATGAACATGCGCTCCACTGGCAGCGGCGCCGGGAGCGTTTCGTCGCCCATTATGCGAACATTAGCTTGCTTCGTGATCGGGATACGGGCGATCTAAAGTGACAAAGGTAAAAAATGGAGTTCACTACATATCACTACATAGTATAAAACAAAGTCGCTTTCTCTGTCCCTATATCCCTATGTCCTTAAGCCGTATACAGAAAGAAAGCTGAAAGCTTGTCGGCGCCGATAGGCGCTGATCGGCGCCGATCGGCGCCGGTCCATTCCACAGAAAGCAAGCAGATTGAAGCAGAGCGAGCAAAATGTCGTACGATGATTGGCGGGCGGCACCAACGCTGACCGGCGCGAGTCGGCGCCGATCGGCGCTTATCGGCGCCGACAAGCGCCGGTCGGCGCCGATAGGCGCCGGTCGGCGCTTGTTCATATAAATGCCTGAGCCGGTTACCTGCGCCGATCGGCGCCGATGGGCGCCGATCGGCGCTTATCGGCGCCGATAAGTTTTCGGCTTTCTTTCTGTATACGGGTTTATGTTCCTATGTCTTTTTGTATGCTTAAATCTTTAAAACTACGCAACGGATTTTGATGCGGTTTTTTTTAATAGATAGAGTGATTCAAGAGGAAGGTTTTAGTGTTATCATTGCACCCGTGCGAAGCCGGGGCGGGTCGCTAGTTATTTTATAAACCAAATATAAAAGGATTGTGGTCTACATGTCCGATGGTCATAACTCATCCATCACAATCAGGCGCCTTATTGTCTATTTGTTATGTCAAAATGAAGATGATGGCTATAACAATAATTATATTGTTATAGCGATCATCTTCATTTTGACATACGTTGCTTCTTCCGTACATCTGTCAATATAGCCAGTGAAAGAAGAGCAAGCACTGATTGCGTAACAAATGTCAAATAAAGACGATTACAATTTATAAATAGACAATAAGGCCCCAGATCAGTGGTATACACACATTTATATTACTAGTAAAATGGGATTGATTTTCAGTTTGATTAGTAGATCTAGTTTTTATGACAATGGTTTTTAGTTCGATGTATTCTTCATCATCTCCAAAGCTAATTTAGAAAAGCAAATGAATATTTGGTAACTTTTACAAAGTTAAGTTTTCTATTTAAAAATTAATGTACTTTATCCTCCTTAAAGATAGTTGGGAGACCGGCAAGTGACACATAACAAAACAAACAGTATAATAAAATGAAGGCGCGATAAACTCTAAATGAAATATGAATCCTTTATTTAATAAGTCCAGCAAGTTTTTAACGGTTTTGGGCGGTTTTTTAACGGAAAGTTTCTGAAAGCGCTCGTAGCCCTGCGACACAAGGGTGTTTGTAACGATCACACTTTTATATCTCCCAATCCGCGGTAGGCTCGGGGGGTACAAAAAAAAAATCTGTTTATTTCAAGAATAAAGAACACAATATGATGACAAAAACAAAGAAGAAAGTAGGATTATGTGCACCTATGGCGTCGCACAACTCACAGCACTATACACATTAGCTACATAATATTTTATTACCTATATTATTATTACTGTTACAAAGTGTCTGAATTGGCATCCTCTCTCTCGCTATTCAGGTAACGTTTCATTATATAATGATAATGATAAAGGATAATTATAGATAATGGCCATTACTTCCTCATGTGTGAGGAAATACCCTTAGCTCAGCAGTGGGCTGTTACGGGTTGATGATGATGACAGTTTTTACCATATAAATTTACCTTAGCCTCCTCAGCGCCAATCAGCTTCGAGGACGGAGTGATGACCTTGACTGCGAGTTCTCTGGGCACGAGCGGGGCAATGGGCACGTCGGCGGGTTTTCCGCAGATTCCCATCATACTGCATATCGCAGCTGGCTTCAAGCCCTTCACCATATAGTTGTAGATCTCGGCGTAGTACTGCTCTACTAGGTGCAAGCACTCATCCTTGAATGCGCCGGTTTGTTTGCAGAGACCTGTTTGGATATTATATATTACTAGCGACCGGCTTCGCACGGGTGCAATGCTAATACTAAAACCTTCCTCTTGAATCACTCTATCTATTAAAAAAACCGCATCAAAATCCGTTGCGTAGTTTTAAAGATTTAAGCATACATAGGGATATAGGGACAGAGAAAGCGACTTTGTTTTATACTATGTAAGTGATGATATAGATGACCTTATATAATATATAAGGTCATTCTAAATCAATATTTTAAAAGTGTTAGTTTGTTTTTAAATATTGTAAAGTAGCGTATGAAAAATATAAATCAATGCCGAAAATAGTTTCGTGACAATTTTTTGACCTAGCCTTTAAATATTTGCACTTCATTTAAAATTACCATGTATAGTATGGGGATTCAATCGGAAACCCCCTTGATACAATAGGCAATCCTCGTTATTATTGGAAGTTGACTGCCTAGACAAAGAAAATACTTTTTATCACCTGTCAAAACGCTAATGTACAGTAGAAAATGTACCAAGTGCTACATACTGTTACATATTATTTTTTTATAGTTGAAAGTCAGTGATGTCTGGTTTAAAATTTCTCCAGCACAGCACTGAAAATTCAACCATGCAACTTGTAGTTTATATTGTATTGATTGTTTAAAAGAATAATGTTTCAAGGAGTTTCTGGTCCCGCTTCTTCTCCTCAACGATCACAAATGTGGAAAGGGTGTAGTTAAGTCGACTTACAAGCTCCTACATTGAATAAAAACATTTTGTTATTATAATATAATTTAGTTTTTTTCTAATATACTTATGAACATACTTTATTAACATACTTAATTTGTAAAGTGAAAATCGAAATACACTTTTAGAGGTGTATTGCGATCTTTAAATACGTAAATACGATAAAATCATACGTCTTTAAAATTGTATAATAAAATTATAATTTTACCTTGCAATATCTTCTGGAATTGCAATTCAGTGGTGTTGGCGACCAGGACATCACGCAGATGGAGGACCAACTTCTCACAGAATTCGCATGGCACGTCACTGAAACAAACAGACGTAATATTATCATAAGAATGAAATATTTATTCAAAGATAAGTTATAGTGAGTTTTTGTCGTTTAATTACAATTTGACTGATAATAATAATTTGTATTTTTTTTTATTCTGAGGCATGTGTAACAGACCCGTTTCGGCGATGGGCTCACCACCTATCACGTTTAGGGGTCCAAAGAATATCTCGTCAAAAGTGGGTATATCCAGAAATGGAATACCTCTGCCTACCCTCTCGGGGATAAAAGGCGTGAGATTTTTTTTTTGTTTAATAATTTCAAGATGGATTAGGCGCAGTATTACATACTGAAAAAATACCAGCCAAGTGCGAGTCGGACTCGGGCACGAAGGGTTCCGTACCATCCTACTAATATTATAAACTCAAAAGTTGGTATGGCTGGATGTATGTTTGTTCCTCTTTCACGCAAAAACTACTGAACGGATTTTTATGAAACTTTACAATTATATAGCTTATACATCAGAATAACACATAGGCTATATTTTATCCCCGTATACCCACGGGAACTGGAACTATGCAGGTGAAACAGCGGGGCGCTGCTATTTATCTATAAAAACATTTAAAAAATCACGTTTGTTGTATAATATAGGGGGCTCCCCCTTAAATATTTATTTTATTCTGTTTTTTAGTGTTTTTTGTTATAACGGCAAAAGAAATAAATTCTCTGTGAAAATTTGAACTTTCTAACTATCACGGTTCATGAGATACAGCCTGGTGACAGACGGACAGCGGAGTCTTAGTAATAGGGTAGGGCGGTTTTACCCTTTAGGTACTAACTATAATCCTAATTAAGAAGATATATTAGACTTATACATTTATGTTTTGGTCAGTTTTGCAGATGTTACATTTTGCGACGTGACGTTTTGGTAATTAGACATTTTGGGAATATAACACTCTGTACCTGATCCTTTAAGACTTCTTGAGAGAAACTTAAAAACAACTTCACAACATGCAATTTTAATTAAAACAACACTGTAGCGAATAATAAACCTTGTCACTTACTCAGTGGCTTTTATTTCGCCAACCTTCTCTTCAGGGAAAGTGTACATAGAGTCGTGCGAGTGGTATACGTAAGAGCACTGCCCGCTCAGGTGGCAGACGCCTTCGGGAGTTAGGTCCTTCTTCAGCGCCTCAACGATGTTCCCGAAGTAGTGGAACATTAGCATCGAGCAGGAGTCGGAGAATGAATCCATTTTACCGCACATCTGTTGACAGGCATATAAATGGTTTGAAGTTATCTTTTTCCATTAAGAAATAGTACGCGATAATAATCCTATAAGGTCCGACAGGTAAAGTCAGTCAGGAGAAGCTATACATTATGTAAACAAGCATTCTTAAATAAAAAATTTAAAAAATGATTATGATGGGCTAGTTTAAAATGGCACATCGAATGTTTACAATCCGGTACCACAAAACATCGAATGACAGCTCTTTATATCGCTAAAATAAAATCAGAAAAATTAAAATAGCGTTTCGCTTCGTATTAACAGTATATAAATTCAAGTTGATTGGATATTAAGTAAGAAGTTCGTTTATGTATTTCATTTATGCCTTCTCGTGACAGGGGCTTGAGTTGAATAATATTAAGTTGATAAACAAAAATTACAACTTAGCAACAACAATTAACAACCTATCCAACGTCACATGGGATATACGAGAAAAAAATACCATCCCCGCTTTACGAGTAAGAGAGGTAGTTACTATAAAAAACTACATTTTATTTTATCATTTTGTCGGCACAATATCGTGTATTTGTCGTCACATGGCGAAACTAAAAGGGTTCCTTGTTGACTACGGAACTTCACAGAGTAACTGATACTTCGTCGTATATGAGGAAAGACTTAGTTCAGCAGTGAGTTGTTAACGACCGATAATCATATTCAAGTGACTTATAGATACATACCTGCAGTAAGCCAACCAAGAATTGATCGTCGGAGGCGGCATCGAACTTGCTTCTGAGCACACCTACGGTTTTGTGGCAATTGGTGCAGTCTTCACGCAGCGCCAAGCGTTTGTTCTAAAGAAACAGTAAGGAATATTATTTATTAAAAAACACATGGCGAGTGTGTTAGGGATAACAGTAATCAAGCCGTGAGAAAACCAATTTGTAAACATTTTAATATTATTGTAGGATGCGTTGCGGTAATGGACAAACAAAAGAGTGTATACTTGCTGTTTCCCGCGATTTTACCGGCGTAAGTCCAGTTACCGTGGGAAAATTATGATTTCCATTGGTAAAAGAATTTTTAAAATCCATACACTACTTTCAGACCCTTTTAATTATAAACCAACATACAAATATACATAAACAAAAAACTATCTTTCCTCGGTATAATATTAGTGTAGACTATCTGTGTGCCAGATGAGATTGGGAAGAATTAGGAACGTGCTTACAAAATTTCGTCCCCTATTTTACCTGCTAATGTAGGATTGAGACCTTATTACATTGTAAGATGTCACGCGTCTTAGTTCCACTCACATATTCCTCTAGAAGTTTGTCGATCCTGGCGTTGTTGCAGAGGCCGGCGACGGAGCAGACCGCTTGAGGGTTCATCTGCGAGGCGAGAGTCTCCACCAGCTCCGGTACAAAGTCATCGGCGAGCTTGATGCACTCTTCCCTTACAATCTTAATCGGCATCAGTTTGCATGATCCTTCAAAAACTTCCTTCAGTTCTTCCTGTTAAAGATATGAAATTTGAAATTATTGTCCCCGATTTCTTAAAGAAAAATCAAACTACAAGTTGCTGACAGACTGTTCAGACAAATCTCAGCAACTTTGATTGGTTGTTCAAAAGCGTTATGATTTTATTCCACCAATCAGAACAGCTAATAACTAAATAACTCTTAAAGAGTCAAAGACCGACTTCAACGTGTAGCACTAAAAATATCATCAATGTACATATACAAATTTTTTACAAACCATTGACCGATTTCGATAAAATGGGACCACCTTTGAAGTAATGACAATAGTACAAAAAAAAACAATCGATTTGAGAACCTCCTTTTTTGAACTTAGTTGAAAGTGAGATTCAACAGTCTGTTGCCTAATTTTGGTTTACAATGCCAATGGGAAATTGGGGGTTAATATCTAAGCTTGACTATCAATAGATATAATAAAAATAGTTGGACTTGTGGAGAGCTATGAGGGAGGCTCATGTCCAGCAGTGGGCGCGCGGTTGGTAATATGATAATGAAGTGGGCCTTTTTTTTGCGTCTGTGGCTTGTTGTTGACAAATGTTAAGTATGTCAAACGAAAACTGACATAAGTTATTTTTCTTTTGCTTATAATATGGTTTCATACGACCCCCCTGATCGATGTAAAACTGGCTACATTTTAGAAAAGAAGAAATCCACAAATACAGCACATATTAAAATTTCCAAACAATTAAGTTCTAAGCTAAGAGTCACAGTACTTTTAGAACAAAAAATAGAAAACTGTGGTAAATAAAAATCTTGTTATTGTCAACCACGGTCTCATTTAGAAAGTTTGATTCTTTGAACCTAGAAATTAGGTGAATAATAACAATCACGTGCCGCTGAATAGTGTTTATAAGAAAACAAAAGGTCAACTAAACCTAAGCCACTAAATACAATAGATAAGGAGTAGTCTCCTAAAATACAAACTCCCTGTGTTGCTCTTACACAAATCGCATTTTTTTAATTCAATCAATAATTTTATATTAATTATAATTTTACTGAGGTAATTATTCCTCACTCTAAGTAAATAAAACAATTAAGTATGCTCGTTACAGCGCTATTGCGGGAGAACATCAGTATTATCGGTCGTTGACCATGCTTCACGGGAGTTCGGTTGTTTGTTCCCAGATATTATCTTTTGGAGTATTGTTTACCTAACTTTCATATATAAAGAGATTACTCCCATTCCATAAGTGTCAACTAAAGTTAACGCACTACTTAGCTGTTCACCGTTAGGAATAATTAGCTAACTATGGTCTGGGTTGGTAAAACCTTTACGGGTGTATAATAATTAATTACTTATTATGCTTATACTAGATTTGACCCGCGACTTCGTCCATGTAAATACATCAGAACGTCGATAAGTATCAATTTACAAAACAATGTATGTATAGATAAGCCGAGTTGGCTTCTAAGTGGCGTATTAAAATGAAACATGTAGCAGATTTTGAGTTAGACTGGCAGCAATACAACTGTGAAAACCGCATGCAATTTGGTACAGTGGTTTTTGCGTGATGCCCGCTCAAAATACGAAGACCGACCGAGACAGACAGACCGAGAAAAATTGTAAAAACAATAGTTTTGGCCTTGATGTTAAAAGTTGTTTAAATATTTTCTATGTACATACATTGTCCAGTTACCATTTTATTACATGTACAGATAAAGATGTTAAATGTTATGATTGCTAAGTAGGTTATAAGATTTTTATTACTCGCCCTATCGGGCGACTATAAACTGTTGGCACCATGTAAATAACTTTTTATATCTTTTACTAGACTCATCGAGGTTA
Organism: Ethmia dodecea; assembly: GCA_963855545.1. Taxonomy (NCBI): domain Eukaryota; kingdom Metazoa; phylum Arthropoda; class Insecta; order Lepidoptera; family Depressariidae; genus Ethmia; species Ethmia dodecea. The sequence goes on from OY979443.1 coordinate 7,364,176, forward strand.
AGTACCTGTGTCTGGTTGCTCTCCAGCTGGTCTCGGGCCTGCTTGACCATGTCCGTGCAGATCTTGCAAATGCTGTCGTTGTCTTCGGGCAATAGCATATGTGACCAGACGCGCTGCACGCAGTGTGGTGTCGCTTTGCACTCGCGCCCGGTACTGTATAAACACATATCCGTATTAATCAATCAAACTAGTATTGCCTCGACTCCAAAAATACAAAAACAAAACAATAACTAAAAAAATATGCTCACGACTTTTATCCCGTAAGCAGTATTCCATTCCTGGAAATTTTCACTTCTGACAAGTATATTATTACTTTTGTTTTTACCTTTATGTATACACTTTTACACTTGTATTTTAAAGAGGAAAGATTTGTATGTTTGTAAAGAATACACTCAAAAACTAATGGACCGATTTCAAAAATTCACCATTAGAATGCTACAATATCCCATAGTAACATAGGCTAGATTTTATCCCTGTATTCACAAGGAGTCGGGACCTACGCGTGTAAAACCGCGCAAAACAGCTATTTTTAATAAAAATGTAATATTGAATAAACTATTATGATGCCTAGCAAAAGGGTGAGACTGCCCAGAATTAACAACAAATAATAAAAATGAAATAAAATTAAAAATCAAAGATATAGATAGAAGACATATTATAAATTCTGATTAGTGGCCACAAGTTTTGCATGAAAGTAAACAATGTATCGGTAGTGTTGTGATAGCATCGTGACCTTAAACCAGACACAATGTCGTACTCCTTACTATCGAGAGGCGATACCACTACATAACATTAATAAAACTATTTATGGCATAGTACAACTATTGTCAAGGTTATGAGGTAGGTATATTCTGAATAGTTGACGGACTCACAATTGAAAGTTATGTCAATAAAAACATAAATACGCAATAAACGCAAACATTGGACTAAAACAATAAAATAACATATTTTAAGTACCTACGTTTAGGTCGTGCATTGACTGTTGTACTGCAATGATTTATGGCTATAGATACAGCCCGTATACAGTTATACAAAATCACAGCTTTGTAAACTTACAATTAGAGTTTATTTTTGCTTGATCCAGACAAGTTTTATATAACACATTGCAAAAAGAATTTGGTTGTGACCATCCGTAGCGGATGCAGTGATATCGTATCGAATTTACCAAACTTTGAAATGATTCCATGGAAATGGTGTTTTTTTTTTATTATTATTTTGTTTTTATCGTTTTGTAATATTATTATTAGTGTTGAAACTTATTGAATTAGCTTACTAACTGAATAAACATTGTTATTATCACAAGTGGTTATTAAGATTCGCGCTGTATCAAGTATGCCTACGTGTTTTTCCAAATTTTTTATACTGTATTTACAGACTTCGCTACCTACTATTACTATTCTATTAGGTATGTGTATTGGCTATCTATTATTATCCACGATTCTATTCTCGGTCAGAGTGGCAAAGTATCCTATTGTTTGAAATCCCTATTTCGGGCCTAAGTCACAACGAATGTAATTTTGCAATCGAGTTTATGGTTTAGTATTTCAAAATATCGTACGATACCTTCCGCTTCGGTAAAGGAGGCTTGCCAGTCTCCTCGGAAAACATTGGCCTACATAAACTTTATTGTCAACGGATCGCGTGGCGGTAACAATAGCTGTTACGTAACACTTCGATTATTGTTCTTGTCTCATTTTAGTTGTACTTTAGATTTTAAAACTTTAATACACTACATAATATTTCTTGGATCGACTCATGATGCTAGTCGGTTTCGGGTACTTTATATCTGACATTTCTTCATCACATCGCCGATCTGATCGATGAACAATATTATATATTTTAGTGAGTGAAACGTTCGCCAGCCAACTGTAATGCGGTTTGGCGATACCTAATTATAATGTTAATTGCTGTATTCTGTGGAAATAAATAAATAAATGTATCACCCTCCACCAACTCGGTCACTCACAGTCCCCCATACTTGTCTCTTTTATTTCTTTCTTCTTCTTTTATAAATAGAAAAATGCTAAGGCCCTTATCCCTGAGGGGTTCGGCAGAGGTAGGTACCTATTCCATTTCTGGAAATACCCACCTTTCATCAGTATATTTTATGGACCCCTAAACGTGACAGGTGGTGAGCTCATAGCCGGATTAGGGTGATATGAGACATGCCGCAGAATTCATTCTGAAGCCTGGGATTCTCTTTCAAATGTAATGAATTAATTCACTAATTCCTAAATACGCTAACTGGAATCCTCCGTAACAGTTATGTATCATTTACTACTATGTTTATACAAACATTCAGCGTCATGAAGCGTGACAGCTAGTGAATGTACTTCCATATATAGGTACGTGGTTGAAACAATCCATCGAACTGTTGATTAAGAAATCGAGCCCAATTGAATTTCCGTTGCAGCAATGAAGACATACCTAGCACTTAATATTTCAGGCTTTTATAAAGATCAACGCACACAGAGGCGGGAAAAACGGGAAAGCTAGTGTTTGCGCCGCGATCTACTCGGATCGCCAACGCTTTCCCGTGCTGTCTGCGTCTAAAGAGAGACATCATGAGAAATTCTTCATTTGAGACAGTAACAGATCACAGCTGTATTATAATTTATATTTTTTTGTTAGCCTATATGTTGTCCCTATAAAAAATATTTTTGTTTATAAGAACTCTATGAATAAACGAAGTGTCATGACTACAATGATTGAAATTCTAATAGTGTAAATCATTTAGTTGGTGATTTAAAAAAACATACTATGAGAAAATACAATAATTACCTGAAGTTGCTACACCAATACGCAGGGCCCCATGTGCAGTGCGCGCTTCCCAATAATTCTGAAATACGTCATACATCTTGAAATACAGAGTTATAGTATTACTATACTATATTGTTTAGAAATGAATTATTTGAGTTACGATTAACGAGTCGTATAAAATATATTTACACAGATGTTAAGTAAGCTATTAAACTATTTTACATTACAATCTGTAATGTTGACCTCAAACCATGTTTCAACATACCTTTTGGTTTGTCGTCCGCTACCTTCTTTTTCTGTGAATAAATAAATTTAAGTGTAAATGTGAAATTCGATATTCTCAAACCAAAATGACAGGTCTATAAATTATAATTTTAAGAAAAAGGCATTGTAATTACTGGCGTGATGGACGACAATATCCTACTAATATTATAAACGCGAAAGATTGTATGGATGTTTGCTCTTCTTTCACGCAAAAACTACTGAACGGATTTTGATGAAACTTTACAGTTATATAGCTTATACATCAATAACACATAGGCTATATTTTATCCCCGTATTCCCACGGGAACGACGTGAAACCGCGGAGCGCTGCTAGTAAAAAATAAGGTTGTCATTTTGAGTATCAATGGAACCTTTGCTCTAGATACGAGTATATACGAGTATATCATTGAACATGCCGTGTCCCAACCCAATACTTCCAAAGACGTGTAACACTACAGATTGATTCGAGGCGGGCTAATGGGGCCATGTCCCCCTCTGGCCTGGGTATACCGCTGGTCATTTTAATAATCTCATTGATAAAAATACAATAAACAAATAATCTCACGCCTTTTATCCCCGACAGGACAGGCAGCGGTATTCCATTTCTGGAAACACCTACTTTTCACGAGTATATTGTGGTTAAGAATTTTATTTCTCAAAAAGAATACAAAAATTCATTTACATATTCGACCCCTCAACGTGATAGGTGGTGAGCCCATCGTCGGACCGGGTTCTGTTGCACATGCCTCAGATTTTATTGATCAACTAGCGGTTCTGCGCGGTTTCACCCGCGTAGTTCCCGTAAGATGAAATATTTTCTCCCGTTTTTTACACATTTACCACTATATCTTTGCTCCTATTGGTCGTAGCGTGATGTTATATAGCCTATAGCCTTCCTCGATAACTGGACTATCCAACACAAAAAGAATTATTCAATTCGAACCAGTAGTTTCGGAGATTAGCGCGTTCAAACAAACAAACAAACAAACTCTTCAGCTTTATAATATTAGTATAGATTTAATTAAATACATATCGCACACCGAGATCTAAAGGGAGCTAACTCAAAAATCTAATATTTTGAGTTATGCATACCATCGAATTCCTTGTTCGAATATCTATCGACCAATAAAACAGATTTAAAAGTATGTTAACTACTCGACGTTAGATGGCAGTAAGTGTCCCTTTTGTTGACCAAGCGAGCCCCACTCCACTCCTACCAAAACAGGGACATCTTTAGTTGCAATCAGAATCACAACTGGAGTAGACGTGCCGATGCAGTATTATTTTGAGTTGTCGCCTTTTAGATGGTTAGTTGCTAATTAAATAAATACACATTTTGACTTGAACCCGTATTGCGACGACGACTTTCGACGACTGACAAAATTTTTAATTTTTATTTTGAGTTGTCACCATATTGTTGAAACATTTATGAATTTGTAGTTGAGTCTGTTTTGTTGAGACATATTTTAAACTCTTATATTTCCTTAAAAACCAATTGAAATTGAACTTTTTTGCTATTGGCAATTAGAATCTTTCCATCTTAGTATAATTTTATTTTCATACTGGAATTTACTGACTTTGTTTCGTTTTTTTTTGCAAAATTTTGAGTTAGATCTTTTTAGATGGATTCCGCCAAATATAATTTTACAACATCGCTAATGAGATCGAAGATGTCATATTGATGGCTTTTTAAATCGATTTAGCGCACGTAAACTTATAAATAAGTAAAATAAATATTTTCTAGTTCGGTTAAAAAGGGTGGTAAACAAATGCTGTCGATTGGGTGTCAACATCTCATACCTGGCTTAATCTTCTTTTTCATTTCTTAGGGCGGAAAGCGGCAAATTTCGGGCCGCTGCGCTAAACTAAGTTGCTGTTTTCCGCCTCCGTCGAAAAGAAAAAAATATACACACCTCAGGAAGTAAATAAGAAAGCCTCAGATCACATGTTTCTATAGAGAGGTAAACACGACCACCATCCAAACTGGGTCACTGGGTTTTTATTTGTAGGGTGTTTTACTACAAATAAAAAAATACATTGGTTTATCTCAAAATTTTAAATGCTATTGAATTTTAACCGAACCCTGAGCATAATTTTGTAGGTATGGTTTTATTAAAATCGGGTACTTATGTACCTACTAATAATAAATAGAGAAAATTCTGTATAAGTGAAATTCGATTTTTGATGTGCATTTTCAATTGTATTTAATAGAACGGAAGTTTCCTATATTTTTTATGTACTTAATTCTAAAAATTTATAAAGAAAATGTATTTTTAGTAAACATTTTATAATTAAAAAGGGACATAAGAGACTGTCATTAGTGGTTTTTAAAGTATTTTTAATGAATAATGTTAATTGACTTCAGTACTACTAGTGTTTTCTTGCTAATTCACGATACTATATACTCCTTCTCCTGGTCACAGATCGCTCTATCAATGGGACTAATTAAAAATAATACAAAATGCTTACATTTTTTAATGGTGCTTCTTCAAAAGAGAGCCAACTCAAAATTATTCCACCAACACAGGCTCAACTCAAAATAATGCAACAAATAAACATACATTGTTCAAGCAACAGGGAAATAATACAAAAAATCCAATTTTCAACCCCTAAAACATAATTAAAACACGAGATTCCTACAATATATTTATTCTAGCTGCGTATAAAAAGCATTATTCTATACAGAAAACTCCTGCAGTGCACAGGGCCATAGTAATCAGTTTTTCGCCTTTTCTGAAAAAAGTGTTTTTTTTGAGTTAATACCTCTTTAGATCTGGGTGTGCGATATTTGGTATGATGGCACACTTGAGCGACACGCATAAAGGCTGATTCACGTTACACAGGGACGGGTCCGGGGCGGTCCCGGACGCGCCCCGTCCACGGTCAAGCACTTCATACCAAAAGTATACTATGATGACGTCGGGGCCCGGACGGGACCCGGCTCGGACCCGGCGCGGTGTAACGTGAATCAGCCTTTATGAATCAGGAAAATGCTGTCTTGTTAATTTAGATTTAGTGGACCACTATGACTCGAAGGGAACCTTGTTGGTACCTATATATAATACTGCAGATGGTGTATACATAATATTCTACATTACCGTAAGCAGTACTCACGTTAAGAGCAAGCATGTTGTCCAGCTTCATGTTATTGCACATGCCGATGATGCGGCACATTGTCTCTGGAGTAGTCTTGGAGACCAGCACATGGTTGAGGTACTCGTGTAGCTGTGCCGTGTTCTCCTTGCACATTTTGGCCACGTCCTTGTTGGAGACATCGCGGCAGGCGGTGTTGACGCGCGATGCTAGGTATTCCTAGGGTCAAGGTCATGTATTTGATAATAATCTATACCAATAATATACATAATTGAAGTGTCTGTGATGACAAAATAAATACTACTTTTTGTATGAAGCCTAATCATATACCTATAACTGTTACGAGACTGTGTCGTACATAGAATGTTTTTTGAAAATTTCGGCAGTAGTGTGGATAGATAGATACCTAGTTATCGATGTAGATATCAAACACCAATTTTTGAAATTTTTTTTGTCTGTCTGTGCACGCATCACGAGAAACTACTGGACTAATTTTGATGAAATTTGATGTGGTGATAGCTAAGTAGCTGGGTCAACATCTAGGGTGGGTAGGTACTTTTTACTGCGGGAAAATACAAAAACTGGTTTTAAAGAGAAATACGCAATACTCCGAAACGATAACACCTAGATACTTGAAATATGGTATTATGTAGTTTGCTCATAAGTTGTAGGCAACCGCTATAAAGGGAGTTTTTGAAATGCCTTCGGGAAAATGAATAAACATGACCCGCGCGGGAAACTCCGCTAGACACCTGCTAGTATTATTATATAAGAGGCTTTTCTGCCTAATTTATGAACAAGCATATTTTATTGATAAAAATATTTATCTCGTGTGCACTATTTCGTATAAATAAGGGAATCTCCAAATTAATGTCAAATAGATTCTTTAAAAATATTAAATTATTATGTATCTACTTGATTTGTCTTACTCAATAGCGTTTAGTCTACTTATTTATTTGCTTCTCGACTTCATTTCAAACGTAATACATATTAGTCATTTATCTACTAATGTGCACCGGTTATTCCCGATAGTGTCGGTATGGAGCGCTATTTCTAAAACTGGCTTTTGTCGACTTAGACGCGGAATTTGACCTTCTAGTCTGCGAAATCAGCAAAACGCTGGTCAATATTAGAGGTTAACATGAATAAACACAAACTGTTATCGACTCTTGTTTCTCTTTGTTCACCGCTATACTTGTGCTATATTCATTATGACGTGTACACTTGTATGAGGGCAACCACAAATTCTCTTCCCCCCCCCTATTCTCGTTCATTCGATTAGATTTCTCATTCGATAACTATATACTTGTTTCGTGGATTTTATATAAAAAAGTGAAATTGCGCTACAGACATCATTTGGAAATGTCGCGTCAACAACGCATAGACCAATTAAAAAAAAATTAAGAAAATACCATTCTCCATACAAACTTTTTTTCCCTGTTAGAACGTCTAAATCCAGCTAAACTGTGTGTGTATTTTAGAGACAATCATTAAGTATAGAGCAAAAATAACTGTACAGAATAAATATAATAATGAGCATTGAATCAGGCACAACATGACACAAACAATTTTATAGCTTGTTTATCAAGCACTAAACTCAAACAATGAGTTTTTTTCATGTATAACTAACTAACTAATAAAGATTTAACAACAATATTTCTAGTCAACTTTTGCATTAAATCATCTTGGTGATAATCGCAAAATAATAGAAATAGGAAACAGAAATTTTATCATTATTAAGGCAATTTAGTTTAACACCTATTCTAGCATACTAACCGCATTTATAAGGTCTTTAACATCCTTCAGCTGACGGAACAGCCTGACAAACTGTTCCGAGACCTCGTTGCTCTTAATTTCTGCGTTTTGCGTCTCCCATACTGTGCCTATGCAATGCTGCACTGCCCCACACTCCGCCCCTTGCCTGTCCAAAGATTAGAGTTATTTATATATTGAAATGACGCAGATATATTAGGTTGTTTTCATTTCCCTGAGTCACTATTAAATAATAATTTAAATATGTATCATAAAGGAAACATTGTTGTTTTTAATAGCTGGTATAAATAATATTGCTGATAGGCAATTATTTGTTTTTAAACATATGTTTATGTTTTATTTATTATAGCAGAGAAGCGATTTTAAATAGGAATAGTAATATAAAGATTATGTACACTTACTTAAGGCTTTGACACCAATATTTGGGACCCTTGGAGCATTCTTTTGGTACTTGTCGCGCCCACGACAAACCTGCAGACCAAAGAAAACATTAATAGATAAGTATTGGTAAGTGTACTCATATGTGTGTGTGTTTATGGTCGTAAGAAATTATGAAAGCATGAACAAATGGCAAATTGCTAGTCTAATAATGCAGAATAATGTTGTGACTTGAGACACAAAAGGTCACAGAGAGAAATGAGTAGTGCAAAATATCATTGGATCTAATATCACTACTGGCATTACTATGCTCGACAACCACCTTAACTTCAACTTTAAGCAATTGGTGTCTAAAACTTATGAAATGATCTTTACATTTTAGGTAACTTGGTTTTTTTCAAATCCTTTTATTTTTAGTTTATTTAGAAGTACAAAGAAGTCTAATAATCAAATCATCATCAACCATTTGGACTGTTATACATAATGATATAATAATATGTAATGTTGTGACTACTACCTCATTACTGAACTCTTTTAATTATGGTTTAAGTGGTTTAAATTTTAATTTATACTAGCGGATGCCCAGCGGCGTTGCCCGCGCGGATTCCGTTTATTCCCGTTCCCATGGGATCTTCCGAAAATCCCTTCATATTGGTTGCCTACAACATATTTGAAACACCTACATACCATATTTCAAATATCGGGTGCCCACCGGCGTTTTCCCGCTTGGATTTAGTTTATTCCCGTTCCTGTGGGAATTTCCAAAAACCCCTTCATACCAATTTTCTATGACATATCAGACACATTTTTCAAGTTTCTAGGTGTTATCGTTTCGGAGTAGTACGTATTTCTCTTTTTAACCAGTTTTTATATTTTCCCATGGGAATGAGATATTTTCCTGGAATAAAAAGTACCCTAGATGTTGACCCGGGTACTCAGTTATCTCCATACCAAATTTCATCAAAATCCGTCCAGTAGTTTTTGAGTGATGCGTGCACAACCAGACAGACAGACAGACAAAAATTCCAAAAATTGGTGTTTCGGTATCTATATCGATAACTATATATACTACCGTTAAAATTTTCAAAAAATATTTAATGTACAGACACGGCCCCGTTAGAGTTTTATTATATGTATAGATTTCGAATTTCACATTGTTTTTTGGTCTGTTCATATTTTGACAAGTTCACTCCAAATCCGTTGCCGTTACAAATGGGTTAAAGCAAGTACTAATAAACAAAAGCTACTACAGTGTTAAAGAATATAAGTCACAAATATTAAACCTAAATAAACTGATCTAATTTTAAAATCATCAACATTAACATAAATCTATAAAGCAGTCCTCGCTTCTACTATTGCTGTGCCCTATACAGGGTCCATAAATTGATCTCACTTAGTTTAAGACCGCCTCATATATAAACTTATGGGATGCAATAAATAATTGAGTATTATTGAGATATCAGACATTTATAATTAAATGACTGTTATAATAAGAGTTTTATGTCTCTACTGTCATCAGTTAATTAAGATATTGTTGACCTGCTGAGTAAAACATGGTAAAACACTGGGTTGAATACCTGATAAGCTACAGCTTTTCCAATATAAATAAACATCCTAAAACACTTATAAAATTGACGATAAATGGTCTGGAGTTGTTTATAAAAGTTGATGTTCATAGTTTTTTAAACTTAATGAATGTAATAATAGTCGTTACCATTACAAATGTTCTCATAAACATTGTAATTAAAATGCACAAGTTGTATCTGTATCATAAAGAAAGCTTTCTTTTTGTGAAAATATGGTTTTGTCTACATACATACATTTTGAAAACTTCATTATTTCAATTACAGGATGTCTACTTTGGAAAATATGTTGTTATTTTGAATTTGAAAACATTATAATTTTATGGCAATTTTATTATTGAAATATGTGTATCTTTGAAAATATTTAATAACATTATAATGAACCTAAAACTAAATACCATAAGAAATATAATATAACTAGCGACCCGCCCCGGCTTCGCATGGGTGCAATGCTGAATTTTCTTTGCTATAAACCGAGTGGAGCCCGAGACCTTTCCAACGAATGCAAAACCATGGAAATCGATTCGTCAGTTCTGGAGTTAAATCGTCAGGAAGGAAAACCCGACTTATTTTTATATAGTAGATAACTAAAATATATTATTATTAGGTACAAAGCTTCTGTGGTTTTTGTTGATTACAGGAAACATGATCACCAATACCAATGATACATTATTATATTATGAATAACAGGTAATGTGAATCATTTACTGCTGTCATAATTACTATTATAGGATTATAGACACCTGACACCAACACCACACCTTGTGATTTTCTTAATTTGTAAGATTTTTAAACACATTAAGGTGTATTTAATCAACATTAGATTAAGGCTTGTTCTGAGAAACCTAACTATTTTGCAATTATCTCTGAATGAGCCATTTTCTTTGTTCTTGAACTTGGGCTAAGATAAATTTGATAAAAATTTGTTTGAGCCAAGATGATATGTGTAGGTATCTGATAGAAACATCAAATACAATTTATAGACAGACAACACAGCTAGGTACTTCAAATATGTCCTTTTCTTTATCAATCAGATGAAGTTAAATATTTCTTCATAAATAATAATCAATACATATAATAAAACTGTAAAGAGGCTGTGTCTATAGTGTAGATAGTTATAGATGTAGTAAGAGAGCACCAATTTAAAAAAAAATGTCTGTTTAATACTCAAAGCTGTCAAAACTACTGGACGGATTTTGATGAAATTTGGTGTGGAGATAACTGAGTAACCGGGTAAACATCTAGAGTACTTTTTACAGCAGGAGAATGTCTCATTCTCACGGGAAAATTAAAAAACGAGGTAAAAATAGAAATATGTACTAATCCGAAACTAGAAACTTAAAATATGGTATGTAGGTGTTTCTGAATTGAGGAAAGATTATATTTTTTGATTACTTTTCATATTGAATAGTCTCCAATACTACCGGTTTTACCGATTTAAAAAATTCTTTTGCCAGTTGAAAGCATACTTTTTTGGAAGTAACAAGGGAAAAGGCCTAAACCACGAAACCAATTTAAAAAATTCTTTTACCAATGGAAAGCTACATTATCAGGGAGTAATATAGGCTATATTTTATTGTCGTATTTCCACGGGAACGGGAACTACGCGGGTGAAACCATGGAGCGCTAATGGTGAATGAATATGTTTTTTCTTAATTATTTTCAACTAGTCACAATAGATTTTCTATTGTTTTTGACATGGGTGTACACAAAACTCTCAACATAACAATGAAGGTAATAAAACCTTCATAGATATACAAAACTGCTTGTTTCTTGCAGTTTCTTTCTTAATTAAGGATTTCTCGATATGTACATCTAACATACAGTTCCACCAACACATTACTTTGCATTTCTATTACTAGTAGGATCGCGCAATGCATAGACTTGACTTTATTAATAAGAAAAACATCATGTGAATTTAGTATAATAACAATAGTAGTCTGCGATTTGAATGTAGGTACATATCTGTATCTAATATTTACTTCTTCGACTGCCCTTGCGTGACCGCGTCTGTTTATGTACTTCTAAATTGGGTGTTAGTACAATAAATTATCTGTATGTAGCATGTGCTATTTTATTATGCACAAATCGCAATTTTATCTGATCGTCAAAAAAGTTGGTAGCAACCATAACGAATTTTCTTGCTCGAATGATTCGACATAGGTAGGTAATAATGAAATTACTTGAAATTGCATATTACAAGGGCAAATAATTAAAATACAAAGCCGATTAAGCTGTTTTGCGTAAAACTATTCACTTACTTGTACAGCAAAAGAGTGATACTGTGAGAAGACAAACAGCTAAAGCGTTTGTCATTTTTAGTGCTTCTTACTTCGTGGTCGTAATGTACCCTTTTGTTCCTCGCGAGAAAATGACTAACAAACACCCAACAATTTCACTTTGTTTGGAAGTTAATGCGTATCGATTGATAAACGAACGAGTGTCAAGTCATGACACATGACATGAAATGAAATTTTTTTTTTAAGGAGTTTATGGTTTGGCTACTAGGCCTTTAAGCCAAGTCTTTATTTTACACTAATCTTAGTTAAATGGCCCTGCTTCAGAGTCCATGCACAAATATACAGTGTCTTTAACACTTTCTAAATCCCTAACTTCACTCAACAGTAAAATGATAGCACTTCTACTGAAGACTTCATTGTGACTTCTTGAGGCAATCCAAAAATGTCCATAACTCGCATTTTATCGAATTTTCCATTCACTGCACACCTTCACGGACACTTGTCACATAATAAGTGAAGGACGCAGTGTTACCAACCCTTGAAAATTTTTGCCCCTAAACCTTATGTCAAAAATTAGGGGTTTTTGACATAAGGTTTAGGGGCAAAAACTCCCCTAATAAAATAATATTACATTTTTTTTAATTATTAATATTTCTAGCGCTTAAAGGTTAGAGTGCGGGGTTGGCCACGGTGTTTTAACTTCTCCGGACCTTTTCAACGTTTATTCAATGACCTAGGCCCTGTTTTATAAAGCTACAGGTTACAGACTACAGGAAAAAAAAGCCTGTAGTGCTCCTGTAGTTACGATCTACAGGTAACAGGTGTTTTATAAAGACCCCTGTAATATTCTATTGTAGCTTAAGGTCGAAAATCTTGACTACAGGCGCAGTCAACAAGTCGGAGTACAGCACAACCGTAAAAATAAAAAAATGACGGAATCTACATCTGATTTTTGGCTTTAAGTCTAGTTAACCGCCATAAAATATTAATATTTATTTATAATAAAAACTGATGTTTGTTTATTTACTTCTATTTCTATTTCTATGGTTTATTTACGTAGTTATAGAAAGAAATCACATTATTTTCTCTAAAATTAATACAGAGTTGCTCTTTCGGTGTAAGAGCATGCTTTCTGCACGTCTCTCTTTTTATATCTCCCCCAATATGCTCCAAAACATATTGCATTTGAGTAAACGCATTCTAAATTTCTCATTGAAGGTGAACATCGTTTGCGGGTTCATTTTGGTTCTGACGGCGAAAGTTCTTGGCCGTCGTCTTCTTGGATGTTGACCACCATCGTCTGAGCTTCAAACACGCAACATCACTCAAAATATTCGAATTAACAAACAATAAAACGTGAGTCAATATAACAAACTTCCTCCTGTAACTAAATTACCTACGTCTAAACACCTGTAGAAATGTTTACAAGTTTTTATTTTTTATTTTTTTTTACAGTTGTAATTTACAAGTTTTTCCGTAAACATACATACATACATACATATGCTCACGCCTTTTTCCCGAAGGGGTAGGCAGAGACAACAGCCCACCACCTGCTACGATCCTGGCATACCTCACGTGCCTCATCCACATCCATCAATCGGTTCATACAAGCTCGTCGGTTTCGGGTACTCTTTATTTGCCTTTTTTTAATACATTGCCGATCTGATCGATGTAAGTACGCCTAGCTCGCCCTCTGCCAACTCGGCCACTCACAATCCCCTTATATATTTGTCTCGTTAGACGCCTTTCATCCATCCGCTCGACATGTCCAAACCACCTGATCATTCCTTTCTCAATCTTAGTCACTACATCCTCCTTCAAGCCACAACGCTCTCGGATTACACTATTCCTCATTCTATCAATCAATCGTACTCCACTCATGCTTCTTAGCGAGCGCATTTCTACTGCATTTATTCGACTCTCGTGCTTCTTCTGCCATACCCAACTCTCGCTACCATACATTAAGGTAGGAACCAACACCCCATCATGAACAGCCAGGCGTGCTTTTTTAGTCACTTTCTGGCTCCTCATGAAGGCGTGCAATGCACCGTTTACCATATTACCTGCATTCACCCTCCTTTCAATATCACTATCACACTTACCGTCTCTACTAAACTTACTTCCTAAATACACAAATTCTGACACTTGTTCTACTTTCTCACCTTCAACCATAATATTTCCGTAAACACTTGTAAATAATAGGTTGAATCATGCTCGAATCACGCTCGAATATGCATTAAATTGTCTAAAGGAAAGTTACAGGCACGGGTTCCTGTTGATTGTAAATAAAATGACCTGTAGCTTTATAAAACGCCTGTAACTGTAATTTTATCTAGTGTTGCTGTTTAATTAATCAGTGTTGCTGCTTTTTTCCCTGTGAATTGTAACCTGTAGCTTTATAAAATAGGGCCTGATCGGTGAACTGCGGAGCGCCGGTATCGGTTGCCATGTGTGCACCTGTGTGACAAACTTCAAATTGCGGATCCTTCAACCCATTAGCTGAAAAACTGCGAACGAGTGCCAAATAAACTCTGCGAAAGCTAAACCAACTTTATAGACGTCACATAAAAAGTAATTACTTTGGAATTTATTCATTTTCCAAAACCTGATAGGGTCAGTAGCACCATGTCATCGGCATAACATAAGTTGTGGTGACCGCGTCCAAAGAGTATAGTATACAGACCGCGTCTATAAAACTGTGTTGGTATCACTAAGCGCACCGATAAGATGAGACGGTTTATGTGTACGTACGTATGTACATACTGGTTGAAAAGGCGGGTTATTGAGAGGCGTATCGGGTTATCGGGCATTAAACAGCCGATTAAAAAATATATCTTTCATATATATTCAGAAACTGTTTTATGAGATATATGTTATAGAAAACTGTTTTTTTTGTTTTTTTCTATAAAATGGGCTTGCTCTTGACCCCAGACTAGCCCGAGAGCAAAGACGGGGCCTACGTTGGGACGAGCTTGCCCAGAAGATGCCTGTTCACTCGATCCTTAAAGGCTTGATCCTTAAACCTATTTTAATAGTAAAACATCACAAAAAGAAAGTGTCCAACCAAATTAAGGGGGAATTTTTGAACCAAACTGTTGTGCATTGCCGATAAAGTAAAGACTTTATTATAGGCCTAGTCTAGTAGCCAAACCACAAAAAAATTTAAGTATATAGGATAAGAAAACTCCTTTTCAAACGTCTTTGTCAATCATTATGTCAATCACGTTGTAAACGCTTGAACCGTAATATAAATTTTTAAGCGCCATCTCTTAAACCGTAATGGAAATTTTATAAATAGCTACCTACTCATCCTTTCTGTACAATAAAAATGTTACTTACTACTCGATACAAGAGGGCAGCACATCTCCAAAAATTGTGAAAGTTCTTTCTATTCACCTGTAGATCCCAGCACGAGCTATTTCAATGGAAGATATTTTCCAGAATAAAATAATTCCATAATTGGGTAGTTCTCATTATGAAGGAATAAAACTGGCCCTTTTTGGTTCCACACTTTTTTTTACTAGATTTAGTATACAAACTAGCCAGACATCAAGGATATGACTTAAATAAGCTAAAGTATTGCGGGCCAGACAAAATATTTGCAAATTTTCAAATTATGGCCGTTTTAAGATTTTTACATTACAGGCAAGTGAGACGTGGCGCAGGAAAATGAAATCAATGGTTTAAAATGTTTAAAAATGCATAATAAGTTAATAGCATAGTACTTAACATATATGTTTTATCCTTGGATTGAAAACCAATATAAAATACCACTATGACAACATTAATTTACTACCAGGAAAATGAGGAGAGCCAGGAAAGTGAAATTATCACACACAAATGTCCATATTTATTGTTTATTTAGAAACAAATTATCACAAAGAGTAAACAGTGAAGCACTAGCAATCATCAGCGTTCTAAACAAATCTTTGTATAATAAAAATTCACTTGAGAGCAAAGAATCCGGGCCACTTAAAGATACTTGAAAATCTTGGAAACTAATAGTACCAGCTAAATGAAATATTTTTTGTTTAATAGACATTTAAATACTCCTTAAATGAAGGTATTAAAACATCTAAGTAATAGTGAAGTTATGTCATAGAAAATCAAATTTGAAAAAGGGATACTTTCGAATATTTGGTACTGGCATTTGTTTTTGCTTTTGTTTCTAATCTGTGATTTAAGTGGGTATATAAACCATGTTTATAGTGTTCGATATTTATTATTCAAGCTGTAATCATGTCGCTTACACCTGAATAATGCACTAGAACTGTAACAATGCTGGAAACCGGCCGGAGGCAGCGCAATATAGCCAGGACTGTCGGTGTGCCACTATCAACAGCACAAAGAGTTCTCTGACGTTTTGAGGAAACTGGCTCTAACCTACGCAGACCAGGAACAGGTAGAACCAGGTGTCCCACAGCACGAGAAGATAGATACTTTGTGAACTCCGTGCTTCGTAATCGAAGAACTGAACTTACAAATAATGTTGACGCCTTGGAGGAAGTAACCCAAGGAAAGTAAGACGACCACTTGCTGAAGATAACTTGAAACCACTTACCCTAAACTGGAGCATGGGTATCGTATTTTAAGACTAAGATATGCTTATAACCACTTAAATTGGAGTGTTGAAGATTGGTCAAAAGTTATGTACTCCGACGCATCAAAATTTATGTGCTACAAGCACGATGGAGGACACAGTGTGTAGAAAACAAAGGGAACGATTCAAGCAAGCATGCATCCAGGAAAATGGGTCTGTACTTGATTGCTTCCGAGAGTCGCACAAAACTGGTGTTTAAAGAAAATGGCTCTTTAACTAGCGAAAGATATGTGGAAGAAATCCTCAATTAACACGTTGATCTATTTATGATCAATTGGTGAGGATGCTATTTTTATGCAATATATAAAATTAAATGTACCTAGTGACTCATAAATTTTATTACTTTCATTTAAGGGGTATTATATTGTCTATTTAACACAATTTATTTAATTAAGCTAGCATTCTTAGTTTTCGAAATTTGATTCATTGCTCTCGAGTGTTTAAAGCTTATGCAGTAGTTCTTGACTAATATTACTAGTTATTTCTTCCCGGCTCTTCTTTTTCTAAGGTGGCATTTTAGTTTCTCTGGAAAAGTCCTCAATAAGTTAATCATATTTAACCACACAAACTAGAAGACAATTGGAATCTAATATATTTGTTTCGTCCCGGTAACTAAGTAATACACAAATAAAACACTAACAACTACACGTATACGTACTTTAAATCCTTTAAAGTACCTAATTTTCATCTCTCAGGTACGTTATTACATACAGGAACAACAAATCTGAGCATTTTTATCATTTTCCTGCAGTGTTATCATTCTCCTGTCTAAGTGGATTCAAACAAGTGATATACAGGAAAGTGATAATTTTAAGGTTTTTCATGAATTCTACAAAAATGCTGTCTTTGATTGCAATTTCAAGGCTTTTTATTATATTTACACTAGGTATAGTAGTTAAAACTATTAAAAATATTTAAAAAAATTAAATATTGATTACGTAAGTACTTACCATACGAGTGAGAAATTGTCTGACCCGAACACGTTTGCGCTAGAAGAAATCTCCGTCCCGACTGGCTGATTATCTAATTGGCTGCGGATTGAGCGGCAATGGACACATTGAGGTAGGCACTTTGCATCGAAAGTCTGGCAACTTCCCTTATCGTTTAAATTGTTGGTGTTTTATCATGTTTTTTAGCTCACAGGAATGTGATACGAAATTCTTGTCGCCTCTATTCTCTTATGGAAAAATGATTAAAAAGAGGGAGTTACGTACATTTTTTTTATGTATTAGCAAAGTTATATTAATTCTTACTGTAATTTGTTGCTAATCTGTTTGATTATGTACATATTTTGCTTATTATTCCGGTAGAAAGCTTGAGTTTTGGAAAATCGCCCCACAGGAAAGTGACAAATTTGATCACATTTGGGCTTTCTTTTGCAAGACATAAGTTTTTTACCGCTCTGAATTTCAGTGCCCAAATAGTCGACCATTAGTTAACTGTCTCAGATAAAAAATAAATCAGGAATATATAAAACTTTAGAAGCTACGAGCTGAGCCGACCAAAATTCCTTCACTGTAAGAACTACCCAATTATATAAAAACATAAAAATTGCAAGTCTCGCAACGCAGCCTTTCCCTAAGAAAAAGTTTAGAGATCTCATGTAAAATGTAGGTGGAAAAGACTAGATGAGAAAAGCCGAGGACCGGGCTCAGTGGTACGTCTTGGGAGAGGCCTCTGTCGAGCAGACCAGTGGAGGATGATGAAGATCACATATAATAAAACTGTGACGAGATTGACGAGAACGTGTCTATTTGTACCTACACGAACTATTTTTGGAAAATGTCTGCGGTAGTGTAGATAGCACAGAGGACAGGTAGATAGAGGTAGATAGTTATCGATGTAGATATCAAAACACCAATTTCTGAAAATGTTGTCTGTCTGTCTGTCTGTCCATCCATCTCTCTGTCTGTGCACGCATCACGCATTAACTACTGGACGGATTTTGATGAAATTTTGTGTGGTGTTAGCTGAGTAGCTGGGTCAACATCTAAGTAGGATACTTTTTAAAGAAAGGGAAAATGTCTCATTTCCACTGAAAAAATTAAAAACTGGTTAAAAGTGAAATACGTACCTACGTGTCTTATAGGTATTGTAGGCAACAGCTATGACGGGATTTTTGGAAATTCCCACCGGAACCGGAATAAACTGGATCCACGCGGGCATTGCCGCTATATAGGTACCCACTATTATAAGTAGGTATAAAGACTTGTCAATCACACGAGTATACCTACACCACTTTTCAGTGACAAAGTATAAATACCTACTTATACCGAAGTACCTCAGGAACAAGTAGTAGGCAAGTAGGTATAACAAATCTTTACAACAATGTCAGCCCAAATTAAATCAATAACAATGCTCTAATATATACCTGTCAATTTATAGAACTCAGAAAAAAATTGATACGTACCTAGAAAAAGGTAGATACCTTTTTCCAGTTTCAAGGGTTTTTCGTGAGATACAATTAGGAACTCTCCCAAAGGGAACGGGCGCGTAATAAAATTAAGAAGACGCCTCGGGTGCGGTCGCGGTAAGTCGATGTCTTCGGTGGGCATAAAACAAATCCGCTAGAGCCGGCCCGTGAGAGAACCGAACTGTGGATGCTATGGAGTAGATTTTAGCTTCATACTAAAAGTTTTAATAAGAAAAATAAAAGATTATCTGTTGTGTGCACTGTTATCAAAAATCTAGGAGAGCAACGTTGTTTTGCTTTTGCACACTTCCCTCTAATTGTGAAATGAATTGATTATTAATTTAATTAGTAATTTAAAACCAATAACCGGGCATCATATAGGTTTTAATATTTAAATGTTCCTGAGATTTTTGTTTTATTTCCAGGTAAATATGGCCCACTTTACATGCCTATCTGATAGACTATGTAAGTAGGTAGGTATAATAATTATATATCAAAATCCGTGTCACCGTTTTTGTGGTTGCACTCTTCCGAAACGGCTCGACCGATTTTAATGTTTTTTTACATACCTATTGGTAGGTATGATAGGTCGTACAGTATTTTTCACCTTCCTACCCCTTTTATATGGCAGAACAACGACAGCGAGGTCAGCTAGTAATACATAAAAATCTGCTCATAGTCTAATGTCTATACTAATAAAGATTTTTGTAAGTTTGTTTGTATTAGAGTCTCCGTCCGCCACTAGATGACCGATTTTAAAAATTATTTTCCCAATGAAATATTAATTTTCTGGGAGTAACATGGGCTATTGTTTTACCACCCTTACAGAACTTACGCGGTTGAAATAGCAGGTAACAGATAGTAATTTATAGTTTTTTTTAAATACCTACTTCGGGGTTTAGTTCCAATCTTTGTATGCACGGAACCCAACTAAAAGTCTGCCTACGTAGTAGGAATGCGCAGAAAACGCACACACGGACAGGGACATACTAGCGTCCAAAGTCAAAGTCAAAATATTTTATTCCAAGTAGAGACTTATACTTACTTATTAAAAGTCATTTCAACTCCAGTGCTACAACATGTATGGTTGAGGAGAAGATGTCCTTATACAACAAAAAATGTCCATAATCTTTAGGTGATGCGACTCTACGGGCTCGCTCACGTGCGCGATGTTCACATATTCTGAATAACACTTCAATACCGCGTCCTAACGCACTGGACACTCCTGTTTGTGCTCATATTGTGACGTGAGCTGACTACGCTTCTATCCTTTGACAATGGAGATTAGGTTATAGCAATAAAAGATATTTGTAAGGCTAAGATTACGCCAGTCCTGAAAATGGGTACATATTTTGTAACATTTTTAGGACAATCAATAGGGATAGCAGAGCAATAAATTATATGTTAAGTATTTAAAACTGGGCCCGTTCTCGTCAAATACATTATTATAAAAAAAAAGTTAGTACTAAATTCAAATTAAATACTTAAGAAATTTAAAATATTCTGGTGATTGTTACAAAATTCAAGGAAGCACCAAGGTACACCACTTTGTAATTGATAAAAATGACAGAAATTCCTTAGTTGATTTCACGTGTAATGAAATCTAAAATCTATCGCAATATCATTTTCTGTACTCGACCAAATTAACCTACTCTTATAATGGTCGTATAGCAGCTCCATCCAGCTATCATACCAAGATCTCAAGATGCGGTCTCTCATTTAACCCGTTCGGAGCGGTCTGCAAAATATACGAGTGGCAGAGTCGAGTCGCGAAGTTGGTCCGCAGTTAGCGAAGATTTGTCGCGGCCGCCGCCTAATGCTACACTCGGCTCTTGTAAGTAAAAATTATGATTATCACCCGGCGAGAGCTGAGCCCTTGATCCCTAACTAACGGTCGGAGACAAGACTTTCCTTTTCTTCTCAACTATAACTCTTTTTTATTGCCTCCGCGCTGCATCCGCCGGCCACTGGATTACGGGTCAGACCTAACTGATCGTTGGAGTAAGGACTCTTGAGTGTTGTCGTTATTTACTCTTCGATGGGATAGGTTTTTGTATTTCACCGCTTCTAGGTTTTTTCTTCTTTTCATCAATGCATGAAAGGTTTATCGATCTACATTAATCATCGTCAGACATTCTTTACGGTTCATGGTAGACTACAAAAATGCTTAATGAATCAAAATGTTTCTATTGTCCAACTGTTTGATATAGATACTCTACCCATGCATGAGGCTTAAGAAATGCAGACTTCCCTTATGCTTATTATGTATCGTAGACATCTTAGGTCCTAGTTAGGTCCACAGCTTTATAAAACCATAAAATCAAGATCTCGAAACACATCAATTGAAAAGGCAAAATACAATAGCATTCTAAGTGAAAAATGCCGGACGAACCCATCTTACATAATATATTATATAAGCAAGCTCATAAAACATAGAAGTCTTCACAAGTGCAGTACAATACATAAATGAGAGTCGGACCCTAGCGGGGAGGCTGTGGCGGTCGATTAAGGAAGCGAGTGCACCGTTGCCTTGGCGACGCCGCCATCTTGCCCCCTGCCCCCTCCCAGCGACCCCTACAACGCCCCCCCGTAAACAACGCGGTGTATCGCTGCACTGAAACACTCGATATATTTAAAAGGCTCCCCCAGTCGTTTTCTTGAATCAGTGCAGCTAGATAAAATGACGATTTGTTAGGATTTGTAGTGAGAATGCTTTTGTTGCACTAATTTTTGGGTTAGTTAACAACTTTGGCAAAGTAGCTACGACTCTGCATTAAACTAATCAAATGGTTGTAGTCTATTCACAAAACCTACTTACAAAATAAAACTGTAGCAGTGTGAAATCTGTTCATTGAAGATTTATTTAAAGATGTTTTTTGAGGCTTTTTGAAAAAGAGAGAGAAGCTAAACAACACTTGAAATTCTTGTATCTATAGATACATCACGCGTAGGTATACAGAAACAACTATGTAGGTATACCTGCGGATATTAGCGGTAGTATATATGTTTGAAAGTTTTGCACACATATTTAATATTTAAGTCTATAAGCAAAAGCACCTACCCACAAATTATTATTCATCATAGTCAAAAGTCAACATTTATTTATATCTGTAGGCAAAGGCACTCTAAACTACATATAAGTACCTATACAATTTCAGCCACAGGATCTCTACTGGTGAACATATACTTCACCATCATTTCGTGCTTAATTCATGAATAATAAATTAATACTAGAAAAATACTACCCATAGGTACTATACCTTACCAATCTGGAACTGGAGTCAGTAATTCAGTAGTTAGTATGGATCAGAAAAAGCGGTGGCCACCTGACCGCGTATGGCCAGTTCAGTTCTCGGCTTAGACAAATGGCGTCGATTTGTCTAGATTAGACTAGTCCACCTGCAGCACTCATGAGGACAGGTTAAATTGCTATTTTAGGTATTTTAATAATTCATCTGAATAACTAAATATGTTTGTGGTAAGACTTTGTAAAATTTATAATTAGGTATGCATTGCCATGGAAAAACACGAAAATTTAAAAGTCCCCGCCTAAAACTTAGATGTTATTGTTGTAGGTTAAATATTTAAATTATCACTAAACATTCTCTGCTTTGTTCCACACGGTAATACCTATTAAGTTCATATTATTAAAGTGGGAGGCAATCTGTACAGCGTTTTAATGTATTATGTAGAATTATAAAGGCGTCGAGCCCCGCTTACTTCTTATGATTTATTCATGAGGGAAGAACAACGCTAAATTTGAACACGCCGCCAAAAGGGGCATTTTACTATAAAACGTCAAGGAGTTTTATGAAGTAATTTGTTTATCGTAAAGATTTATCGGCGATACTGCTAAACACCGAATTCATGACTGTTCATATTAGCCAAATTTAAAGATAAACAGACTGTCTGAGAGCGTCAACGGTTTACAAAGTCGTGTTAAGTTTTGAACACGGTTCAATATTGTCAAAGTGCTTCAGAAGCTAAAATTCAAATAGGTGCAACATTCGTCGCCAGAAGTTTGTTTCGAGTCGAACCGAAACGATTTCATACACATATTTCAAAGAAAGGAAAACTTCTTTGAAGTCGGGAACAAAGCCAATCCACCGCGGTTATCCCTGATATTTTCGGGCAAAGTCGTACCTTATTCGCAAACATCGAATCCCAAATACAATACAGTGCGAAACGAAATTCGACGGATAGATAATTTCGGAGAGAAAGAAATAAGGCGAAGGGAAAAAATATAAATTGAATAGTCGAATACACGCATCCCGGCATTACCATAAAGGCAACAGGGATCAAGCTGGATTCCTCTACGAACTTTTTTATTTTCCTTCCACCTCTAAATCTCCCAGGGAAAGCTTCGCGAATCTGCAAATGTTGATTTGATGATGTCGTGTCGCCGGCGTGCCCTTCCGTGTCGTTCGCGTCCGTCACGTCGCGTAACGTCGCGTCGTCGTCGTGTCGTCTCCGTGGTATCAAACAACACATTCTGTATTTTAGAGTTTAAAGAACGAATAAGTATTATCAATTGGGCAGCTCGGAATAGGTTTCGCATTCTAAGATACTGGTGACCATATTTACCTAGGTAGGTACTAACCAAATCAAGATACTGTTAAAGTAAAAAGTTACGTTAGCGTTTTCCTTTTAGTAAGTTTCGCCTCCTCTCAGTACCTACCGCGTCGCTACTGCCTCTGGGTGTGCTAGGTTTAGCACGCGTACCCACCTAGTGAACGTAGACGTTTACTATTCGATTCAGCGCCTTTTTAGGTTTTTCCTTGTCCTCCGATCAGAACTCCTACAGGAATATTTTTCCTTAATCTCCGATAGTTTTTTTTTTGTTTTATCACTTAGCTTATTGCGCCAAAAGTAAGCCCCAGGTTATTGCAATTTGGGTTTTATTTTAATTAAGTATCTACATAAAACTTACAAACTAATGCAAATAAGTTTTACTCGTATGTAGGTAATTAATATAGAACGCGTCCGTCGGTATGCGCCCTCAAGGTGTGATTAAGTAACAAACATCCAAGTTTCGCATTTATAATATCACTAGCTGTTGCCCGCAACATTAGCTTATCATGTCCCCTAGGGACTATGTAGAATGTAGATACTTATGAAGATTCTGGGATTAAAAATTGACCTATATTCTTCTCCAAGCTACATTGTACAATCTCTATATCATCAAAATTAATTCAGCGGCCTAAGCCTGAAAACGTAATAAACAATCAAACTCACTTTCTGATTTACAAAATCCCGTCAACTTACGTTGTCCTTGAGCGCTTGTGGACCGCTAATGATTTACTGGATATTAGTTAGGACGGTATGGGATGCTCCGCGCAGCTTGAGAGTCGAGTGCAAATTTCAAAAAATTCTTTAGTGCATTTCTACGTGCTCAAAGAATATTTCTCTAGGTCCACCGGTTTAAGCTGTGCTTTAGCAGTCTGTAAGCCGTGGTACTGTTTTATAGGTGTAATATGATTGGTTTGCAAACCAATTTTGGTATTACAGATATTTTACTTGTTTTCATATAGTGCTGCAAAATACGATGAGGAAATCTGTTGCCTCGGTTGTTAGCTTAACTTTTTTGTCCTCTATGTGCTCCTAAACCATTCTCTCGATTTCGATGAATCTTTAGTGAGTTAGTTGGAGCGTGGAAGAGCACGTTGGTTCCTGATTTAAAATCTGAATTTCCACAGGAACGTGGAAAACAGGGAAATTTATCTTTCGGACCCCCAGATGTAGTACCTTAGATAGGTAAAAAAGTAGTTTGTATTTTACAAGCTTTTATATTTTATCTTGCATTGTATGTTTGTTTGGGTGGAATGTTGCAATTAAATGGCTTGTTTAGAATAACTCGAAAAATAAAAAATTACGTCACTGAAACCAAAAGCTTGTCATTATTATTATTATTAATTTATTATAATATCTTTCTACTTATCACTACAAATCACATAATGTGATATGTGACAGAATTATTATATATTATTGGTGTATGTACAATATAGAGTTGTCACTTACTTACAATACTTAGTTAATTTTGAACTTCTATATTTTTCTTGAACCATCGAAAATACAGCTTTAATTATTTAGAACATACACATACCGTTGAAGGATACAAGGCAAGAGGACGCCCCAGAAGGACGTTCACGGATCAAATTAGTGACGTCCTTCAAAAATCTGGTGTCAAGAGTGCAAAGAATAAAAGAGCGTGCATGAAATGGCTTATGGATGTGAAGGAAGCGAGGGAAGTGTGCAAAGATCGGGCAAAGTGGCGATCCATCGTCTCTGCCTACCCCTGTGGGAAGAAGGCGTGAGCTGTATGTATGTATGTATGTACATTGGTAGTCGGTTAAAATACACAAGGCACGCTGTTCAAACGAAAGAAATGGATAGATAAAGCAAATAACTTTTAAAGATTTAAAATAACATTACTTCGAACTTTATATAGCTAGCCCAACATAACATAAATAGTACCAAAATCACCGTAATACCAGACTGCAGCATATTTGTAAAGTTCCAAAACAAGAATGGACTCATATATTTTAGTGAATATTTCGCGAGCGGCTAACGACTAGAGCAAAAGGTTGGGAGCTGGAGGGCGGATTACGGTGCTCATCCATTGCGGTCATTAAGACACATTACCCCCCCCCCCCCCCCTGTCCCCCAGTTGGGGCAAGTCCCGCTTTTTAATTCAACTTTCCTCCAGCGTCGCCAATTTGCATGATTACTTTCGTTTTTATTACTCCACGAGTCGAGACTCGCGCTTCTACTTCTACCATATTGGATCAGGAGGTAATAATTCTTTGTCTACAAGTTTTATGGTAGATAACTTGCAGTAAATATTAAATAAGGGTAAATAAGTTTTCTTGTTAGAGGATAATTTTTGGTTTATAAACATACACTTCTCGAAGACGTCTAGTAAAGATTGTGGCAGCATAAGAGGTTCAAAATATAAATGGTAAAGCAAAATATAAAAAAAAAACCGTCGCGGTAAATGTATCTGTCAAAATGTCCATAAATATTGGGCTTATTAATAGAATAAAAACATCGGCTTTTTTGTTGTCCTATATAATAACATATTACCTTAATTCAGTAATTCCTAACAGATTTACCGAAGCGCATCGAAGCACTCCACAATTTACGTTACGGTAAACTAGACGGTATCACGGCCATTCTGAAACAATTACCTCCGCCCGATATCGTAAGATTAAGAAAGTCCACGGTTGGAATTAGGATTTGGGGCGAATGGGGGCAAGGCCTTAACAGCCCGACTCCACAAATTGCGGACCTTAACGAGCGCATAAAACTCGAGGCGCACTCCGGAGGCGCCACAGATTGTTCTTAGACTTAGTTCAGGATTAATGGTGTAGAAAACAGATTATCATTGGCTGGGTTTCCATTAGTTGGCTCTGCTGCGACCCCTGCCACCGGCGCGTGAAAACTCTGATAGGGACACAGGGATGTACTACGTCTATTGGTTAAGTTGGGACCTATGTCACATCGAATTGAATAATTGTAGTGTCAAATAGCTCAATTTTCTTATATATAATCAGTGTAAAATTTTACTGTCTCAAGACCTAGTGTCTTATAAAACCAGGTAAATTACTTCAAGTTTAAGCCCACGTTCAGTAAGTTATTAAAGAATAGTAATTCTAAGGGATGTTTTGTAAATAACACTTTACAACTTTTTTAAACAACCATCTTACTGAGATGTCGTCATGTCTCTCTTTCAAATATAACTGTTCAAAAAAAATTACCATTGTTCTCTGTCACTGCCTAGGTTAGGCCCTGCCTCTGTCACTCGATGTTATTATTTTCCACATAACAGAGCAGCTCCCAATTTAATTCTATTACGTTCTGTCGCGTTTGAACGACAGGACAATAAAGTTGTGTGAGTAGCGCCGAGCCGCGCGCTCTGTCGACGTGCGTTCTACTACCTAAATGGTATTGACCTGGGGTCTTATACTGAAAAGTGTATATTAGATTTCTATTTGTTTTGGCACAGACTTTTGAAATAAGGAAGCTTTTACTTAGGAGTGGTTTCAAGACCCTAAGGTAGGTTGTACCTTCCGGTTGTACTTAACACATATCTATTATTATTATTCTTATCTTACTAATATTTGACATCTGAAAGCTCATTCCTGCAAAAAGTAGTAACAGATTTTGATGAAACTTTACAGCGATAGCTTCTCATTCATGAGGCTCGGGTTCGAATCCTGGCAAGGGCATGTGCTAATGAGTTTTTCAAAAAGTTACGTAAATATTTATTACTAGCTCGACGTTGAAAGAAAACATCGTGAGGAAACCCGCAGGTCCCGGAATTAATTCTGAGGCATGTGTAACAGACCCGGTCCGGCGATGGTGTCACCAGGTTGTGATTGTCACGTTTAGGGGTACACTGGAAACCACCCTATATTTTTTCATCTCTAAATAGTATAAAATAAAGTTGCTCTCTGCGTCTATCTGTACTTATTTCTACTATTGTACGCCACCGATTTTGGTATGGTTTTTACTATCATTTAAGTTTTTTTCCCAAAGGTTTAATTGCCCCTTGCAAAGTCGAGGCAGTTCGCTAGCTGAACTAAAAATAGATAATTGCACATTTCTATAAATATATTACAGTCATATTCTACAGCACTTTTGAAGGTTTAGTTAAAAACGTCACCTCGCCGGTCTTAATGAATACAAATGACGTTTTTTAAATGTGCTTAATCCTGAAATTAGTTACCCCTTTTTACCCCGCGGGGTCGTTGCAATCGCTGGTTCATGTACTTTCACGATGCGAAGTTACAATGTCATGAGTATTTCATGTGCGAAATATAGTTGTTCTAATTTAAAGTAACCTGAGTGCCGTATTACTCTACCCGCGTTGAAATTAAGGTACGAGTAGAACTATTAAAGATGTTAGACTCTAACATCTCAAAAAGATACAAACACACAAACATCTATGACAAATATACAAAAATATAAATATTTCCTCTTTAATAATATTATTAGTATAGATAGTATAGAAGTAAAGATATAAGTAGACATACCTAGATAAACGATGTTTTTGAAAGAAGGTTCCTTAATATGTCATAAAGAAAGTCGCTACATCGGATCTCGTGACAGTGAAAGCTGTTTATCGATTCTACATCGCATCTAAATATATTTTCAAAAATTCATACAATATTATTCTCAAAGGAGTTAGCAGAGGTATTCCATTTATCGCTGGACTAGATTGCTGCTACATATGCCTCAGAATCGTTTCCTAACGATATTTTTCTTCATCGTCGAGCTAGTGGGTCCCTAAGTTTTTATTATTAGTACTTAACTTATTGGTACATGACATCGCCAGGATTTTAACTCGAGCCTCGTGCATGGAGAAGCGGGCTCATTGTCCACACGGCTTACACAGCTTAATATATGTCTTACTATATTTTTTATTTTTATTAAAATGGCAAAGCATGCGAGCCATCTGATCTGATGGTAAGTGGTCATCATCGGCAATGGTCATTTGCATTACCAGTCACCGATGCTTTGCCAACTTTTGCCTTTTGAAGTAGGTAGGTATCTGATTCAATAACGCAATGGGAAACGGAAATCCTAGGAAAGGAGTTCTGAAGATTTATAAAAAAACATAGGTAGATAAGTATTTTTTTAAAGGTTCCCTCAATATTTCCACTTTATTAAATTCTATAAAAATATTACTCACCTGCAATATAAGGCTCAGTGAAACTATAAACGCATTATTCCATTTAATTTTCATACCCAACTTCCATATTACCGTTGGTAAAATTACATACCCTTCCATAGTGCGGGTATAATAACCCGAATTCTGCTTCTTTACGCCTCATCTAGCGCTCGTTACGGAAGGATCGTAAATCTTCATTCTCCGCCCCCCGACCTCCACTTGAGGCATCACCGGTCATAATGCGCTGGTAATGATGATGTGTTTATTCTTATAGATGTAAGAACTTTTCGTGAATGGACTTTTTGAGGCACGGGCGTGAATTTTCGACTGACAGTCTGTTTTCTGGTCTGTGGTATTATTGTAATCAAAACTTTTTGTTAGTTTACTGTTTACTTTACTTTTAGTTTATTTATATGGAAATATTTTTCTTTAAATATTGTAAAAAAATGTTTTTAGGCATTTCTATTTTTCTAAATTAAACGTACGTATCGTACCTCTGCCGAGACATGGCTGAGCTCGAGTAAAAAAGTGTTCTGTGTGGCTGAGACTATGGAGGTCAAATCATAATAATGTTGCCGTATTTTTTTGTATCATTCACTAGGCAGATACTTACGAAAGAACAAAAGAGATTCTTTTTTCATGAAAATCGTTGCGTTCGATGTTCTAATCCCAAAACAGAATACAAGTTTTGTTTTTCATGTAGGTAAATAGGTACTAGATTTCGTTCCAACCATAGATATAGAATGTATTCCAACAGTAAAAAAGGGATAAGATAAATAAGAAAAGAAAGCATGTCACACAA
Organism: Ethmia dodecea; assembly: GCA_963855545.1. Taxonomy (NCBI): domain Eukaryota; kingdom Metazoa; phylum Arthropoda; class Insecta; order Lepidoptera; family Depressariidae; genus Ethmia; species Ethmia dodecea. Next base: position 7,393,755 of record OY979443.1, read on the forward strand.
AGCCTAGGCTTGGAAACTAGACGTTTCTTTTAAAGACGTGTCTGCATGAGTCGTGTAGTGTTTGCAATAAATCGGTGTCGTAGAGTATTTATTTTCTGCTCACCCTCAGCCTGTGCTCCGCAGCCACCCGACCAACTACCATTGTGTAGGTAGGTACCTATAGTTGGTTTGCTTGCTGTTGCTGCTTGTATGCTTATGCTTTTCGTATTGTGTGCCTTTGCAGAATAAATAAGAAAAGAAAACTATTTAAATGTTTTCAGACCCCGAGCTGCCTTGTAAATTCGTCAATCATTGTACAATATGCAAAAATTATAATACCTCTGATGGTCGATTTACAGACGGGTCTCCAACATATGTCTATGTCTCCTACATACAGGATCACAGTTAGAAAAGGACAGATTTATGCGACTTACACAGCGGCATCTCTTTCTAACTGAGCTCGAAATACTTTGGGTACATTCTGTGTTAGCTATAGGCATGGTATACGTATACCTGGCTAACAATAAGTTACATGAATCAGGTGAACAAAGCGAAATACATAATGCACATTTCATGTCAAAGTCATTCTTCAAGTTACAAACACATAAAGTATTCTCTTTTTGCCAAAAGTCTTCGCAGTAACAAAATAAGAAACAGTAGATAGCTACAGCATAGTACGATATTATTCCGCAGTCAGGCCCGAGGCACGGAACACAATTAACTTGTAAGATTGTCTGCGGGGGCTGCAGTGCCCTCGCCCTCCCAAACAAAACATCAATAACTCACCCACCCGACAATCCCAACCGTAACTGTACCGTATAAAGCTCAAAATTGTTCCACGCTTTTTAAGTTTTATGTGCCGAATTTATTTCGTGTAGGTATAGCAGTCCAGTTACCCTTGATTGGTTGTCGTTCCTCTAATCCCGGTTTGATCCTTTCCACCCGAACGTAGCCCTCCTCAGTTAACTATTGACATGCGTGCCTACCTGTCTACCGGGTAATTATACCTACTCACTTTATACTAACGTCAGATACTAGGTACGTTTTCTTTGTTATTCTTTGTATTTCCTTTTCTTGGTAGAGTTAAATGTGCACTAAGTGTAAAAGTTAAATAAATATGAATGGGGTATTTATTTTATTACATCACAAAAAACATTTGCACTTACAAGTTTTTCTTTATCATACTTGCACAACATACTCTACTATTTTACTTTATTGATGATCGGCTGATATTTGAGGGGGTATAGACAGGCAAATTATATTTAACATGTACCTGCCCAAAGGAGTAAGCAATATTTTTAATTTTGTGAGAAACCTTCATTTGAGGTTGGGAGTGGAATAAGTGGATAAAGTAGGAGCTATCAAGAGGTATAAATCTAGAGAGGCTTTACCGGTTTCAAAACTTGGAAAATTTGTATCAGCATGATGAAGAATAATACTGCAAGTAAATAGATAAGTATTTTAAATAAATAGACATTACTAATGGACCTCAAATTCATCCGATAAAAATGAAAATAGGTTTGATATAAATATAGTATGAAGTATGATTTCATCGCTTTTGGAATTACGATTAGGTACTAGCTTTTCCTAGCGATTTTGTCCCCGTACTAACTTAGTTAAAAAAAAACCACTAACTATGTATAAGTCGTGCCCAGAACATAGAATTGAACATTTCATGAAACCTAACCTGACCAAATCATGAAGTGATCATTCCTAAAGATGTGAGCATATGTATGTATTTCCTGAGGGACGTCCTTCACGCAACAAGCAGTATACTGTGATGTAGTGTCGCTTAGTGCCGCGTTGCAGTAACATGTTATCGGAAAGCAAACAGCATGGATGGTAGTTATAAAGCCTAGCGTAGGCCAGACCTCTGCGATGGAAAAACATATCTGGAGGAAAGGAAACTTTTCTAAGCGGCTCCAGTGTTATGTTATTTACCAACCCCTATAAAAACTGAAGTTCAAAGTTAGCCAGCAATTGAGACGAACTTGGTGATTTTATATTTTTTATAAACTTATACTTTTTTCTACTCTGAGCAAAGGTGTCTATTCTGTCTTTCTACTCTGGTAATAGTCGTCCTGTCCAGTTCTTCCCGCCATCTCTTGTGGGGCCTCCCCCAACGTCGACGGCCGCTCGTTGGGACTCAGTTGCATACGGCAAAATCTAAAGCATACGACATATGAAATAAACGTACTTAATAGTTAAAGGCTAGGTTATCATTCTCTTCTCTCTAATGAAAATAGAATACCGAAATGAAGTAAAATATCTCTGCATTAAATTGACACGTGAAAAGCAAGATATTTTCATTCAAAGGTTGCTGCCATAAAGATAAGTTGGTGACGCGGGCCAGTGACGCACCGCGGCCACCACACGTGCTTATGTAAGTAAGGAGACCATGAACAAATACTGCACTATATGTACCGTTTACTAATTAAATATCAAATAAAAAAACTCGGCATTGCCACAGATAACGGGAAGTAAACAAACACTGTATTTTCGAAGACGATACGAGCGACCTTTGACGTCAAAGCCATAAAACAATTTGGATAATGAAATAATAAAAACATCATGTATTTTGTTGTTTCTGCGATTTTATTGTTGTGTGCATTATTTATACACTTAAAACAGCGCTACTTTATGTGTAGCAATTTTTTGGTATCATCTTTTACTGTTCCATTGACGCTGCTTATTTTATTTAATTAGCTATTTTAAATGTCAATCAAAACAATTTCTTCAAATACATACTTACCTGATCCGTCATGGACGGATTCGAAAACCATGAGAGCGGCCGTGCGTTAGTCCGCTAAAGCTGCCACCAAAAGGAGCAAAGAATCGGAAAGCGACCGACCGACTAATCCAACTAATCGGAGTGCAATTGAAAAATAAAAATGTAGATGGCGGAATGATTCCATTTGGAGCCAAAACGATGCGACAAAATAATAAAAAAGGTGCGCGGGCGGAACGGAATGGGCTGCCCTCGCCGGCCGGCGGCTAATATTGAAAGCAAATCCTCGGCTAAAGCCTTAAAGCGCCGGGATTCGAGCACCTGAAACTGTGTGTTCGAGCGGTTCGAGCCACCACCGCTACCGCCTGATAATCATTTGCTGGATTATTGTATACTTTCCGCTTAATGTCACCGGTACCCGGAAATCAATTGTTTGCAATTTATTGGCGTTCCGAGTTGTGACTGCTCCATGTTTGAATTTTGAGAGGATTTGCGAGATTTTTTCAGATTAAACGGTTCAAGTAAGGTTGTGTTAATTTATTAGAGATTTAAGGGCTTGTTTTGTTACCTGTAATTGTTGTGATTGCGTATAAATTTTAGAACCGTAAATGGATGCCACTGTTGTGATTGACTAACGCAATATAATATAGCTATAACTGCATCTGATGAGTGAGACTGGAGATGTTAGTTACACTAGACACACACACATATCAAAATTTCTAAAACTCTCTGTAGAAAAGCTTAGTTATAATTCGATTTAAAAGATTGTTCCAACCGACCTCGACGAAATTGTGCAAGAACAGCAAGACAGTAAGTACACCCATAAAACAGTATTGAGATTGATTGACTGACAGACTACGCACATCCCTTAAAACCAGTAGACATCTAATAGAGATTTGAAAATTTGGGGAAAATAATCCTTGATCGCTATGGAGATTTTGAAAAATTCCTACTGAAACGGGAAAAAGCAGCGTGCGTGTAACGCTACTGCGCCAACTGGTTCAATAATAATACTTGTGTAACAAAAACGACTGTAGAGATATAGACACTTGCGTCTTGTTTAAAAATACTAGTCTAACTTTATCCTTAGTTAGACAGTTGAATCATGGATTGTTCCAATCGTAGGTGTCGGTTTCCATAGAAAGTGACTGCAGCTTTTGAGACGTCACCTTATAAAAAAGTGTGTCTAGTAATCCACAATTATCTGACCTAACTACATGCCTTCCCAATTACTATATAATAAAGATTAGTTGCTCAGTTTTATAGCTACAGACATAGAATACATAACAGTATAACGTACAAAAGACCGACCGAAGCATTTTCTTTTATAGTAAGGAATAAAACAGCACTAGAGGTGTGCATTCACGGTCAACGCTTTATTAAGGCGATAGACTATTGTCTATGGCCGACGAGCGCCCCTTGCGACTCGCCTGTCGAGTTGGCTTGCACGCCTCCCAGCAGGCAGGCCAGTATCTTAGTCCATCTTTGAATATGCTTCAGCATCAAATGGCAATAGTAACCCAAAGAGGTTGGAAGAAAATCATTCTCTTGAGAAACTTTTTCTTTAAACGTCTTTGTAGTAACCATTTAAAATTCAATTTGACGTTATGCAATTGGAATTGGGCCCCAAAATGGACCCGCCCGCGCAATTTAGAATAGAGATACACCCAATATCTACGGTTATTTATATTTGCTGATTGTCTGATGACGAGATTGTGAAATGAAAATTAAGGCTGCTGATCCTCAAGTTATCCGTATAAGGGGGGGGGGGCTTAGGGGTACCGGATCCCCTCCCTCTTGTAGTCTACGCGAAAACCTGTGCTTGATGATATGTCGCTGTAATTTTCAGTTGATTGATTCTTTTGGCACTTACAGTTTTCTTTCTAATGTTAGTTACGGGCGATAACCAGTTTACCTACCTTTTTACGAAGCTGGACCCCAATGTAAAGTAAAGCCTACCTATATATTTATTTATTTGTTTATTTTAAGCCAATTTGCAACATTACAGTTATACAAAAACCAATGCGTTACCAAGATGACTCTATCATAAGAATGCCATAGGAATCATATACATATATATTATCTAATTACAGCAATGCTATATAGGTGATAATGATTATTTGCTCAGTGTCGTAGCTACAAACCTACAATCTCATATCCCAGAGTTAAGTAAGTATACCTAAAGGTATACACAGCTCTAACATTGGAACCAGTCTCAACCATTCTCTATTCGTCCACCAGAAATATATAATTGTTCGCAAAGCTGCGACAATCAGGATGTCTTGACAACGCAATCTATCTCCTCCCCCAACAGACGTCGCGACGGCGGTGGAGCGAAATTGCAGCAACGAAATACAACCGCTTCGTTTGATGCACATAGAAATACAGCTTTATTAAGCAAAAAATCTATATAGAAAGAAAATAGTAATTTTTAAATACTTAAGTGTTTTTAAATTACTTATGTGACATAATTAATACACGGTTATTAAGTCCCAAACTAGGCAGAGTCTCTACCATGTGTACAAATATACGATAAATGTTGTAAATACGTATAAACAAAAGTCACGTTCATTCACACAAATATGGACTCTGCGGGAATCGAACCCTGACTTCTGAGTTCTAAAGCATTTAGTAACCGTAACACCCAACGACCCTTCTAGCCAAGTAAAGCCAAGAAAACGAAAGTTTAATTCACTTTGTTGGTGTTAGCTTAATTGTAATAAGTACGTGTCAGGGACTCTTTGGAGTGTTGCGCCAATTTCAATTTGTAGCGCTATATTGGCGTGCTCATGACAAATCGAACTCTTTTGTCAATCCCATACTTGCCTCATTCTTGTCGACAGACGGCTCACACATTATTTTGTTACTTACTATGAATACCTACCTACTTAGAGTGGTTGGGCCCCATCTGATAAACCTTACCCCGACGTAGCAGGAGCAGAAGCTTTTGTGATACATTTCAAGCTTCTAGACCCAACGGTTTCGTCTTTGTGATGATCACTCAGTCAAGTTTCTTCTTTATATATATAGATAGAAGATTTGCAAAAAATGTAGGTAGGATAAATTGTATTGTAATAGGTAAGAACTAGTTAAATCAAACGACATAAAGTTCTGTGATATTTTTTATTATGACTAGAGGTTTTTAAGTTATAAAACAATGCTATTCCCTTAGTATGTAGGTTTAGAAATAAACAAACGATCCCATTTGGTAGACATTTGTTTGATGATATGTATAAATGAAAACCTCGATATCATCCAAACTATTTACTTCGATCTAACTATATACAAGTAAAGGTATTTTGATAAATAGGCACACGGATTAGGACTAGGTCACACATACAACACTGACCTATATTTTAACAATCCTATGATTATTTACAAGCAGAATAAAACAATTGAACTTATGATAAGTACGACAATGACATTTCATAGGTAGACACGTTATACTCTCACATATTGCACCAAATAAATGGCAACAATACCAGGTATCAAGTTTGTCCAGCTGTCAGACTCTAGTGTTGCATGATAGATAGATAATTTTATTTTACATTTGCATCAGCACAGCGATACCTATTTACTTTAAGCTATTATTACTTCAAACTACTCCAAACGGTTGAAAAAAAAAAAAAATCACTTGAATACAGCTTCTTGCTCACTAAAACCAAACGAGAAATTTATGTTGGCACATTATTAGCATTGGTAAAGCATCTACCTCAGTTTATACAGAACATCATTGAGCGCAATGTAGGTATCTAATTTAATGTACAAGGAATACAAGTTACAATATAACAATGAATTCTGCTATAGAACAAACATATTATTTACAAGAAACTAGAATTGTGTTTTAAATAAGTCGTATGTGTAACCTAATCTTTTTTGTATCTTAGAATCGTGTAACGAACTAAAAATACTCTATTAAAATTTACCGTCTTATTAGTTACTATTTACATTTCGTTTCGGGTTCAATAAATATTTTTAATAAGTAATGAGATCCAGGTTGCTTTAATCTCATTGTAGGCGGTTCGGGAACTACGCAGTTGATTGGCGTTAATTTGAAAATGGAAGAATGGACTTTGGTCTATAGAAGCCGCGTTTTCACGTTACGAGCGCACTCGAACCAAGACTTTAGTCACGAAGATACTCGCGACGCGACATGTAATATCGTGATCCGAGTGTAATCGGACGCCGGAACCGAATTGGATCGGACGGTGTTGTATTGACACATATGTAAAACCTCTGAGCTAACAGAATAACGTTCATCTTCGACACCACTAAACAATACATTTGAAGGAATTTTATAGTCTCCGTGATGCCTTTATCATGTAGCCATTGTCAATGCGGTCAATTCATTGGCATGCTTATTGTATGTAAAACATGGTAACTATTCAATTCACTGTTTATGTATAACATAGGCATCAAAACTCTTCTCTTTGCTTGGCCAATCATTAAAGAGTAAAATGCGAGTACGGACAGATACCATCCAACTTCTGTTAATAAAATGTATTAGGTTTAATTTGCACAAAGCCGTCGTAGCTATATCATATGACAAAGAACATAAATTTGGTGCAGAATAGTAAACTGTTAATGCGACACCCAAAACATAACACAAAAATGTATGCCTACAGAAATAAATAAATTAAGGTGAGTACTCACTTAGAGCACGTGTAAATAAAATAACATCTTCCAGTGCAGTGCTTCGAGCTTGTATAGAGCATCTAGGTTTGTTAAAGAATGGAAAATTTATAGAACTACATATATTTTTTTCAACATTGGGTTAACCGCAGTACCCTAAATCTCAACGAGCCTTTAGTTGACAGACGTCATAAGTTAATGTTTGTGTTTCATATTCGCCTTCAGAATATTAAACAAAAGAGCGACAATAACGATAACATCATTTTAACGCAGTGCCCTATTTCTAAGTCGTGGTTATGCCGCCATCGGATTGTATATTTAGCAGTATTTCATTACGGCTAGCTGTTTTAAAAAACAGGAGCGGTTTGTATTACGGCGGGTGCCCGGTTAGCCGCATTGTAGGGTGAAAAAAAACAGTGCATAAGTGTATGTTCATTAAGCCGTAATGTAATCCATATTCACGTTTACCTGCCGTAATACAAAACGTTGATGTTTTTTAAAACAGCTCGGCAGAATATACAATCCAACTGCAATAGTTACACAGAATATCAGCGTTATGGCACATATTTTTGTGTTGCAATAATGTTTCGTTTGTTTTTGTTTAAGAAGTTTAGTTAGTAACTATTATATATGATACTAGCGGTTCCGCGCGTTTTCACCCGCGTCGTTTCCGTTCCCATGGGAATACGGGAATAAAATATAGCCTATGTTACTCTGTAATAATGTAGCTTTCTATTGGTGAAAGAATTTGTAAAATCAGCTCAGTAGTTTTTGAGTTTATTCGATACAAACACCGTTAGTGTTATAATATAATAGCGGTTCCGCGCGTTTTCACCCGCGTCGTTTCCGTTCCCATGGGAATAAGGGAATAAAATATAGCCTATGTTACTTAGTAATAATGTAGCTATCTATTGGTGAAAGAATTTGTAAAATCGGTCTTGTAGTTTTTGAGTTTATTCGTTACACACACCGTTAGTGCTATATATAATAGCGGCTCCGCGCGTTTTCACCTGCGTAGTTTTCGTTCCCGTGGGAATAAAATATAGCTTATGTTACTCAGGGATATTCTAACTTTCCATTGGTGAAAGAATTTTTAAAATCGATGCAGTAGTTTTTGAGTTTATTCGTAACAAACGTACAAAAATTCAAATCTTTCCTCTTTATAATATTAGTATAGATTAGTGTAGATATTATGTGATAAAAGAAAAATTAACTTAGCGGCTGAACAGATTTAGATGAAATTTGGTAGGTAGATAGATTACGACCCGGATTAACATATGGGCTACTTTTTATCCCGAAATAACGCGAACGAAGTAGCAGGCAACCTTTTAAAACGACAGAAATGCAAAAATTTGCTAAGATCGAAAAAATATATAAACTTTGAAAGGCTAAATCTCGGAAACTATTGGGTCTACAGAGACAGTTCTAGTATCATATTGTAGTTAATTTAGTTTACTTTAAAAACGTCCTTAGAAATTTTTTTCATAAACTACTCCTTTAGGGTTATAACCGCGAAAATTTGAAAAAAAAAATTTTTTTTCGATTTTTGACAAAGTTGCGTTCGTCGCTCGAGGTCACAAACTTGGATTATACATTAGGACAACATCATAAACAAGTCTGCAAAAAATCAGAACTACCGGATTTGACGCATGCGGTAATGTATAATTTTACTGGACTATATGTAGATACCGCAATTATTCGTATTTCGATTTTAAATCTCACAATTTACAATCTAAAATGACTTTGTATCTAGATAATTAAATACATATTTACATCGCCTTACTTGCTATCTGTATAAAAATTTAATACGTCTTGAAAATTGCTTTTGTTCGTTTGGGAAAACTAGAGACTGTATGGAATTAAGTTGAATGTTTCTATTATCTTAAAAACATGGATTACTCAATTTTAAGTGTGTAGCTTACTTTATTCACAATTTATTACTTTTCAATACATTTGCTCAACACATATAACAACTGAAATAAATTATCTAATTCATAAATATTTACAGTTATCTTTATCTATGCACTTAAAAATATATTCTCGAAATCTAAGTACATTAAGCTTGTAAAAATTGCACACATCGCTTTGGTATACGTACGTACATAGCTACATATTTACAACAACATCTAGAATCGTTAAGTTTTATTGCCCGAAGTTTCATAAAGGACCTTTAAATTAGGTTTTAAGAATACACACGCGGAACACACCCTAATATGAGCATAAACCCATTCCACAGACTAGTTGTCCGTCTATCCCGAAAACTACTGAACACTTTAATAATCAAATTTAAATGCACATGAGTCTTGTCCTATAGATACTTTTTCTGGATATAGATAGTTTTTCAGGAATAGCTACGGAACTAGTGAGGGTAGGAGCTCAATCGAACCAGTCCCACAGGTGCCAATAAAGGCCTTGGTGTGCGGAGTCGGAGGGCGGGCGCGCGGGCGGCGACTAGGAGACACGCGTTGTCGTCAGCAGCGGCGACGAGCGCGCGTCGTCGCGGCCGCGCGCCTCCTCTCAAAGCACTCGGTCTGACACGCCCACGCCGCCAGCGTACTGGCACGCCGACAGCGGCGCCGACCCGGCACGTGACACCGGCGACACCGACCCGTACCCGTACGACGAGTGCTGCTTCGCCTTCAAGCGCAGCGATGCTATCGACGACGACATCGCCGGACACGGCTCCGCTCGGTACATGCTGTACGGGTTCGGCGGCGCTGTGTACGGACACGGCGCGACTCCGCCGCCAACGCTGCCCGACCCGCCTACGCCCCCCATCCCGCCGCCGCCGACGCCCCCCATTGAGGTCGCCGTGTTGAAACAGTTCACTGAGCCTTGGTGGTGACTCGCCGGCACTACCGACCCCAACGGATTCACCGGCCAAGGAAAACTCTTCGTTCCTAGTGGACTTGGCACCTTCGCCGCCCAGTTGTTGTAGGGATACGACGAGTACAATGCGTCCGTATCGGGGAAGGGCTGCATGAGTCCGTTGAACTGGGTGGTGAAGCCGTTCTTGAAGTCTGCGGCGGCGGCTGCCGCAGCGTTCATTGCGTTCCGTTCACGTTTCCGCCATTTCGCTCTCCGATTTTTAAACCAAACCTGTAACAACGAACACTTTATTTAGATTCATTGCTTATTCTAGTGTAGTCGTAGTCGGTCTTTATTCAAACAAGTTTTTAGGAAAGGAACCGAACGAAAGTTGCAACTTTTAACGAGATTGAGATGAGAATGCTGCGCTGCGTGGCTATTAACTTTACTCATTACGAAGTTGACAGAGCGACACTCCGCTGTATTCGAGCCACGTAGCGGCGCGGAGGCGATGGGCGCGTCCCCCGGCCGCAGCCAACGACCCGTCTAATTGTGGCCGCGAAATGAAGATAAACGACCATCGCCATTGGGCGGGACGCCACGACTTCGGATCGAGCCACAATAAATGAGCGGTCACAGGCAATAGCCGCGGAACCTCCGCTGAGCCGCGGATGTTGTTGTTTAGCAGAGGCAGCGGCGGCGGGCGATAAGTCGCTGTGAGCGCAGATAACGCGCGCGCTGATGTATGGCCGCGTCCGTCAGCCGCGATCGATCGCCGACGACACCTCCGCGATAAATTGCGCAATCCACGTAGCGACTGCAATAAATATTGCGCCAGCAGTGGTATTTGTCTCACTCACCGTGGCAGGTTCACCCGCCCGAAACGGTAAATAATACCCTCTTTCCTCGGTTAAGTGAACATAAACGGTCGTTTCCACCCCATATACAATCGTTTATTTTTAGAAACATAAATTTTACAAATTCACATGTCTCATGTTTTGTGTACTACAACATGAAGTGGTCTTTGATTTCTAATAGAAAACGTTTGTTAAAATATTTTTTTAAGACTTTACTCCGCATTTAGAAGGTATCTGAAAAAGACGTGTAATTACATACGAAACAATAACGTTCGCACCCTATTTTCCGATCCAAACCGCGAACAAACGGGTGAAAATAACTCCACAGCGCCGTTGGGGCGTTCAATAATGACAACAGAATGATATTTATTTAGGTGCACATATGTGGAAATAATTTCCATTATTTGAATAGCGGCCGGAGACGCGACGGGGCGTAGGAACGCAGTTCGGAGGGTCGCGATATTGCGTCGGTGGGCTAATCCTTTAAATATATTATAGCGCGATGGTGACCGCCTGCGCCCTCGCCCGCTAGCAAGGAGGGACACTTTTTAATGCTTCCGAAATCGATACTAATGTTTGTCGAGCATAATTTATTCAATGTCCCTGACGTTTATTGCCTGTGATCTTCGAAGGGGTGAAGAGTGAGATGAAACGGTTACAATAATCTTAATTAAAATACAACATTTACTCTCAACCAAGTAAGAATTATAACAAAGTATTGCAGTACTGAAGTGAACAATACCATTTGTGTTAGTCTCTGTCGTGGTGGAGTATCGAGTAAATGGGGCTCGAATATAAACAGCCACATTACGTACCCTCTTCGTTTCGGTGAGGTCGTAATGATTGTACCTCTATTTTCGAATAACATCAAAACAAACAACTGACCCAAGCAACTAGAAGCTGAGATGCAAAACATATTATCTTCCCATTTGCACACAAAATATAAATATGATTTCTAATCATTTATTTTTAGCGGATTTTTACTTTGCGTAAGTATTCCACTTTGGTTTCTAAATCACGACTTAAAGATAATTAAAAATAGGTAGATAACTCTATCCGCGAGAGACTCGTTCTTGTTGTTTGAGTTTGAATGCCACTTGCTAAGGTCCAGCTTTTCAGTATTTATAATATTTAACAGTCTAATCAAATTTACCTTTTATCATCTGTCAAAAACAAAACTATAAAAATGTATTGACGTCATCGATACTTTTTTTAGAGTTACCTAAAATAAAAATAATTAATCAGAGGTAGTCAGGCATTCCATTTCTGGGAATATCCACGTTTCACCAGTAGGGACGATCGTTCGAGTATATTCCTTGGACTCTAAGGTTTTCAGAGTTCTTTTTGATTAATGATTACTCGCAAATTAATTTCGATATACCTACATAATCAACTTAAAACTCATGTGTAGGTCAGTTTACGTATAAATCACATCATTAGGCCTCCGAAGCTACTTGAGAGGTTCGGCGCGAACATGAAATAAAGGGGATCCGATATCATGTTTTCATGTGGGGCGGAAGATTAATGTGGGCCTGCGATGAATGCCGATCTCCACTGCCCTTATGTACCTATAATTATCTCTGTGTCCATCTTTTGTTATATAATTACTCAGAGTTAGGAAAGCAGTTAAAAAAAACTATAGCGTACCTACTCGTATTTCGTTTTCTATGTCTATTCTTATAAACTATTTATACTTCTATGTTATACTTATACTAATATAATAGAGAGGAATTTGCATTTTTGTATCTTTGTTACGAATAGACTCAAAAACGACTGGACCGATTTAAAAAAATCTTTATCCAATGGAAAGCTATAGAATACCCCTGAGTAACATAGGCTATATTTTATTCCCGTATTCCCACGGGAACGGGAACTACGCGGATGAAACAACGCAGAACCGCTAGTGGTAGAGGTATATTTTAGAGAGCAGTGATCCTTACTGTTAAAGACTCTCTCATGATGATAATGAGTGAGGCTCGGGTTCAAATCCGGGATGTGCAAATGAAAGAAATGGAATACCTCTGCCTACCCCCTCGGCGATAAAATGCGTGAGATTTTTTATTTAATTCTTTAGTATATTTTATCGTTTATTAATTTTTCATTGGTTTATGTCTATAAAAGTAAGATACAAATTCACTTTCTGCGTCCCAGCGAAATTCAAGTTCTGCCGACCTAATATTGCTCGTTGATTATCGCTTCATTATTGTTTCGGTCCGTTTGTACTTGTATTTATGTAACATGGCACTAAAAAGTGTATATAATTACTTAATACTTCTTGATTTCATAGTAAATACTCGTATAATATGTATGCTTTGGCTCGTGATTTTGTCCCCGTACCTACTAACCGAACTAAAGACACTCTATAGGATTTACCTATTGATAACTCGGCTTCTAGGCGGAAGCGTATCATACGGACAGACAGATAAAAATAAAAAATATATTTTTTTATTCATAGATGTCTTATAATATTAAGTTTTCTCCTATGCTCAGACATTGGCTAGTTACAATATTAATATGTGTACAGATGAAAACTCACTTTCTTATTTTATTCGAATTTCAAATAGTCCATCAAAGCTAATAGACCTTTAGATTAAATTCTCACTGTCCATGCTAAATACTAGTTGTGATAAACGAGGCACCCCATCGCAAATAACGAGGTTATTTTACGGTCAGCCACCGCAAGGGGCTAAATTGCTTTAAATTTAAATTAAACTAGAATCACAGTTTATTAGAGTCATCAATCAAACGAGACTTCGGGTCTAAGTTTGGAACTATGCGATTATAGTTCATATTTAGCGTGATGTAAGATTGTAATAGGTTTGCGTGTATTTATTGGCAAGTTACCTAATGTTTGTTTAGTAAAATAAACTTAATAAAAGGACCAAATATTGATATACGTATTGATAGATACGGAAAAAGTAAGTAATCTAATTTGAGGTTATTAAATATTTTTAGTTAATATTTTATATATATAGAAATAGGATATTGCCTCATTTTACGAGTATAACTAAGTATTTGGAGTGCTAAACCAGGTACTTCAGCGACGACGTCTTAGTTACGCCATGGTTAAAGGAAGTCACATTGGTTAAGAATGTTCCTAAGCGGTCCATAGCGGCTCCATAGTTATTAAATACTCCCCGTAGAGCAGCTTAAATGCAGTTTCCTTGTAGCTTACTGAAAAGATATAATGCACAAGACCACTTTGCCTCGGCTTACTCACCTCTGTTCGTAAAATTTTCGATATTCCGCAAAAAAAGTGTTTAGAGGAAAAATAGGGTTAGACATTTAGGTAAATTTTCTTGTCTCTACAATGCATCTTAATGTGCATCTGTGGCGCTGTACATCCATAAGAGAGTTCTACAATACCATATAGTCTCAAACGCATAAGAACGCATCGTAAATGCGTCAATTCCGAATCAAAAGCAGCAAATTATTAATCTAAATCTCCCATATAGTCGTAAAGAGTAGGTATAAGACAATAATAATTGTATTAATTTAAGTTAAAATCTTATCTAAATAAAAAACACTACTTCGCCAAGTTTTTCGGAGCTAATAAATACAGATTACCGCGTCTGGGCCCGAGCCATGGAAATAACAACCATCACCGCACCATTCATTGAAATAAATCCCTTGCCACGGTCATGCGCAATCTGCGAGATCACAACACCGGCCTTAAGGCCTATCAAAACACAAGTAGGATAACACATGGACATCTAGAATGCTAGGCGCTAAGCTCCGCATTTCATTGGCCTCAAGTCTTCTTACTGCGTTCACGATACAGCATATTTTGTGTATAACTCAATTCCCTGGCAACAATTTTAAGTTTGTTTGTGTTGCTCATTTTTACAACATTATAATATAATGGCTTCACTAGACAAGTTTTTTAAGGAGAGGAATCTATCAAGGAAAAAAAATCATGTCCTCCATAAGAAAAAAATATACAATTTATTTAGCTCAAGTTTTTTTATAAGTGCAGAGTATATCCTCTAAGGACTGTGTGTTTCGACACTTTGTATGTGTATTGAAATTTTTAAATTACTTCCTAGTGAAGTGACTAGATTAAGTGATACAGGACCATGTATTAAGAAACTAAAAAAGTCTGTAATTTTTGTAAGTTTATAGGAGGTAATCTCTAAAAATACTTCACCGATTTTGTAAATTATTTCACGGATATAAATTTACGCTAGTCCTGACTGCCATAGTTTGTCTAGACCCGCGTGAAATCCCGGGGCGCCACAAGTATGCTAATAAATCTGCAATTGGCATTTCCTTAATGCTGTTGCGTGTTTTCAGATACAGATTCGAGAGATTACTGTGTTGGTTGGGTGTCAGCCAGGGTTGTCACACGATATTATTGAGATAATTTTGTACAATTATTGTGACAAATTTAAATAAACAAGAGCATTGACATCCAGAAACATATTATTTACTGTTATTGAACTTAAATTAACCTAAGTGGTAATCCTCCGATGAAGTAAAGCTTGGTTGTCAAAGCTGTGTTTGTTAATTATATAAACCCTCTATGCTATATTTACTAGCACTTACTCCAGCAACAGTTAAAATACGCTAAAATATTTTGTGGATGAGTTTCAGTAAAACTTTAATAGTTTTGGGTCCTCAATTTAGTGTGGCGTCGAGGTTAAGTTTACTATCGTAAATCATTACATATTTGCTATAAAATTAACTACATATAGTAAAGTTGTTACCGCAACATTCTTTATACAAAATCATTATCGCTATAATATGCTAGTACAACCAGCTACGATTTTTAATCTATACATATAATAAAACTGTAACGGGACCGTGTCTGAACATAAACTTATATTTTTTTTTGCGGTAGTTTAGATACTGTTATCGATTATTATACCAAAACACATTTATTTTTATTTTTGTGTGTCTGTCTGTGCACGCTTCACGCCAAAACTGGACGGTTTTTGATGAAATTTGGTGCAAAAATAACTGAGTAACTGGGTCAACATCTAGAGTACTTTTTTTACTACAGGAAAATATCTCAATCCCACGAGAAAATATAAAAACTGGTTAAAAAGAGAAATACGAACTACTCCGAAACGATAACAGCTAGAAACTTGAAATATGGCACATATGTAGGTAAAAGTACCTACCTTCATCCTACCTTCTTCATTAATTATATCTTCAACAGCTGTATGGTAACATACTAAACGTTGCGGTTTATATGATAGTTAAGTAGACAAATAATGACTCAAGTAGTTGAGGCACACAAATTACATAAACATGTACCTACCTATCTACAGACATAATTGTAACATCACTGCGTATGATTATGTGACGATTTTAAGTTGTAGCCATTAATAGTGCCCTTATCTACAAAAAAAAACTAAAATTAATGATTCAAAGAAAAGTACACATCATTTTCTGAAAGATTTCCTTATTAGATTATCTCAGCTAGGATGACGATAATCTTAGGTACCTATAACTTTTATTTACAGCAATTATAAGTACAATTTAGATACAGAGAAGAGACAGAACAAATAATTCTTCAAAAACTACCTTAGTCATACCACGAACTATACATTTAGTATTGTGTACAAAGTATTGTAAAAATTATAAGAGTTCAGGTTTTTGCCAAACAACGGATTTTTTAAAACTTTTGCACCCGCCACTGTCACCTTTATAATTCAAAAGTGGTTTGCTGGTTTGTCCGTCTTTCACGCAGTAACGGAACAACGTATTGACGTGTTTTAGCACAGATACAGTGGAAGAACCGGGAAATGACATAGGCTACTTTTTATCCCGAAACGCGGACGTATCAATAAAGGTTTCACTTTGTAAAACGAATTGCAAACTAAGAAGAAACGCGAAATAACAGGAAGTGGAAGACGCAGAGTCATGCGTTGTTTAAGAGCGTCATTGTGTAGGAGTTATAAGTTATAACCTACACAAAGATTTTGGGTGGTGGTAGGTTTTCATAGGAACAAACTGTACGTGGCTGACTAATATTTATGAAAATGCAGTACGAGTATAGTCGTTTCTGTCGAACGAACGTGCGCTATACCCTGTACGTACGTAGTCAGACGCTAGACGTCCTACGGTAGACTTCCGCCATAGCGTTTCAAGTTTACGCCTATGTAGGTATAGTGTTAAAACACCGCAGCTAAACTGTTTGCATGTTCGCTATATACAGCGGAAAGCGCTGCAAAAACAAGACCCGGGTGATTTTCACGTAAAATAAATAATGTTACGTGCCGCCGTGCCTGTCGGCGATCCTGTTTGATACTCCCGGTTTTTGCGATACTAAAATGTTTTCCTATCACACGTGATGTTACAAAAAGGTTTTATTCAGTGAAACATCCCAAGCTTGTGTATTCCTAGTACCACATATAGTACCTCCCAGAGATTTTAATGTACTATTGTAAAATGGGGTTTTAAGTGGGGAATATAAAGATACAGGTGACCAACGACCAGCCAAGAACATCCATGACAAAAGGTTGTCCACTATTTTGTCTCACTCTGTCTCGTGCAAATACGACACTATAGTCTATTTCACGTAGCATGGGTTCGGTGACAGTTCACATTTTTACGTTTTACGCTTAATAATTCCCACTAATAAAAATATTTTAATAAATAATAAATAATATTAATATAATAAATATTGCAAAAATACAATATTTTTTATTAGTTAACATTAGTATCAGTAAAATGAAAAAATGTGAATTGTCACCGAACCCATGCTACGTGAAATAGACTATAATGCACGATATAAGCGTGAATGAAATTTTGTCATCGCGTGCATGTTAGCCCTGCAGATCACCGATATGTGCTGAAGATAAGACAAGCATGAGTCGTTTGATGTATTGTTGTTCAGTCGAAAAATCTTTCGAAAAATATGTAAAGTCGAACTTTATGGAGAAATCGTATTATAGAAGGAGTTTTTATAGTTAGACTTGCGCATTTTGATTCACATAACTATCATATTCTGTAGTAAATTACAATAGATATTTGAATTTTTATATATGTGATCGTAAAAGTCTAGTTACCTTTTATTACTAAAGATCTGTAAAAGGAAATAGTTAGAATACTTTTGTGTTTCAAAGTATTAAAAGGATTACCATAATGTTGTTATAGGATTACCATAATCATATAACTATATACATGAACTCGTAAACCAATATGACAACAGAACAACTTCACAGATGTCACAGACTAAAATACAACAGAAAACAACTCCCGATTACAGAATTTACAAAGAATGACACGCTCAGGCGCCATGACACACCTTGTTACACAGAAAGTGAAAAATACCGGATTTTGAGCGTTTAAAAAATAATTCAGTTAAGGTAATTATAAATACCTAATTATAAAAATAAATTAAATAAATATGCTCACGCCATTAATCCCCGAGGGGGAGACAGAGGTACTCCAATCCTGGCAAGTCACGTTTCACCAGTCTATATATTTTGGACCTAAAACCTGGTAGGTGTAGAACATAATATCGCCGATGCTGCTACACATACCTTAGAACTAATTCTTGGATCTGCGGGTTTCCTTCAAGGTAATAATGATAATTATACAACGTGTCACAGAATAAGCGCCATTCCTCATAGACCCCAGTTAGTAGGGAGCGGGGGGCTTGTTGTAACAGGGGTAAGTATTAACAGACTTTTTTCAATAGGAATTTAAACTTTATTCACGGTTTTTTTTTACCTAATCTTATAATTATAACACGCCGCGCCGATTCCTCGCAGCCAGTGTCCCGCCAGGTGGCGCAGAAAGTGTGTGTGTGCAAGCGCTTCGTTGTAGCCAGGTAACGTATAATTTTACTTTTGTAAATTTTTGGTTATCTTAACTATTTTCGACTAATTGGAGTTTTCTGTATTTTATTAGATGCTAAAATATAACTATTTATGATGTTGTGTAACAGTTTTCGAGATTACTAAGTTGATTTAATAGTTATCGTGATAAATATTAAGAACTATACCTTGGGGCTAGTTGTAACAAAATCTTGGGGTTTGTTGTAACATCTTAGTTACTGTTATTATTTGTAATGTAATATACCTTATTTATTTTCATTTAGAATGAGAAACTATAAGAGAAAGACAGAGCGGGCAACACAAAACCAGGAGGTATACAAGTTAGCTGCAGCTGAAGTTTTAGAAAATAACTATAGTATTCGGAAGGCGAGTAAGAATTTCGTTCTGTGTCATGTATCTCTTTACATATACATTAAGAAGAAGAAGAATAATGAAAGTCCAAAAGTAGGCTATGTCAAGCCTAGCCAAGTATTCACAGAAGAAGTAGAATTAACTTAAATCTTTAATTTATTGATTAAATATAAAAAGTATGTTTCAGTTGATTATTTAATAACAAATACATATTATAGAAATACCTAGTTAGTTTTTGATGTAAGCAAACCAAATAATTCAAGATGTGAAAAAATTAAATGATTGAATTTTGTTTTTTATTGTTATTACTACTTGCCCCCAATAGATGTTACAACAAACCCCAGTCACGAGGTAAGTTGTAACACTCCCCTTTTTTGAATAAAAAAATAATTGTGAAAGAGTTACCTGTAGATTTGATATTTTTTCGATTTAACTTAATAGAAGACTAGTTAGAGTATCAATCAAAGTTTCGTCAGTGGTAATTTAACCAATACACCTGAAGATATATCATATTTTTTAAAAATTGTTACAACAAGCCCCTCGCTCATTAATATAAAAATATGATGCATTCGTACTTTAGTTGTCTAACCAAATTTCTTAAATAAAGAGCAATTATAGTATACGGTTTCTATAGGTACCGCTAAATTCAGTTACCTACGTGAATTATTTTTTTCAAAAATTAACACATTAAAATACATGAAATCGATTAAGTAGTCGATACCGAACAAATTAATTTCAGGAATTGCACTTATTCTGTTATTGTATATTTCAAAAATGATATAAGCAGTAATTAAAGTAGGTATTTAGGTAGGTAAGTCTTCTGAAGAGGAATGAGTATATTGTATTTAGGTGGCAAATTTATTTGTTTATTATTTGGATGGATAAACGTCGTCACGGCTCCTCGGCAATTTGCGTCAAATGAAATGTGTCAAGTGCTGTTTCACGCACGATTACGTGAAACACTCAACCCCCGTCTTTTTGGAAACTATAAAAAAAATTAACGTAGGTAGATATTTGTTGCCATTTTTAAAGAGAATATTAACTGATAATTAGGATTAAATGTAAAAGACTGTCGCAGCTATACCTATGGTAAAAATATTTCATGCCTAAATAATGTCTTATATGATCTGAATAGGAGCATAATAAAATTTATTTTTCGGACCTAAGCAAAATTTAAACATTTGCAATAGGTCCAGAAAAAAGTATTTATATATTATTGTCATCGTTTGCTCAGTTGGTAGTAGGATTACTTTCTGAATTGAAGATCGCGAGTTTGGAGGTCTATTATATCGTGTCCGGGTGTTTCATATAATTACCTATATTTAAGTATATTTTTAGAAATTCTTTAGTACACGCTCTGCTTAGTTTGGGACTAAATAACCATGTGTGAATTATGTCCCACAATTTATTTATTTATTCTAAAATGAAACATTCTGGCTTATTGAGCTCAACATGTCTAAAATAAACGGTTTCAATACATTTGGTCAAATGTGTTCCTACTTATTTCAGGGCTTGCTGTTCGATTCAAAAATATCTCTTGAAACAACACTGTGCATGTATTTTATGATAGTGTATTTTGACACGCTCGATTTGCAAGATGTTAAATTTAGAGATTCTCAATATGGGGTTATAAAATACATGCAAAAGCGATTTCTGTAATTTTAAGTTATATTCAACAGTTACGGTACAAATCACGGAGAAGAAATATGGAGTGTGCTAGATTACCAATAGAAGGGTGTAATGATTAATAATAAATTCATTTTGATGAATAATAGAACTCAAATGAACATTATTTTTATAAGGTTTTTTTGCTTTTTATAAGCTTTTATTTTATATTTTTATAAGTTTACAATGTTTGTGTTTAAGTTTAGGTTGAATTTTGCAAGTGAATTTTATACCACTAACTGACGTCCAATTGAGCTAAAGTATTTCATTATTTTATGTAATTTCGGTGACAATAGAAAATTATGGTACCACCAAGCTAGTCTCATGATGCAGCCGGCAGGTGGATAATTGAACTCCTCAGTGGCCTCTCGTAAACGCCACAAGTTTCTTTACATACATACATAATATGCTCACGCCTTTTTCCCGAAGGGGTAGGCAGAGACAACAGCCTGCCTGCTACGATCCTGGCATAGGTACCTCTCACGCCTCATCCACATCCATCAATCGGTTCATACATGCTCGTCGGTTTTGGGTACTTTACACATACAAAAGCTTGTTTTTAAATATTCTTAAACGATAATATCATTATTGATACTGTAAACAACCCTCACGAAATCAATCATCGAAAAAATCATAATGACGAGTTAAATGTTTAGGGTGTACCTACTCCATCAAACTATTTAACATATCATATTTTAGAACGCTAATTGAGTCAGTACTCAGGCAATGACCCTAATGAGTGGGTAACAAAAATAATGTTCGACGATTTATCGGTGCGCCGGCGCAGCGCAGAGATTTATTGCGCGCGCCGCGCTGCGCGGACGAGCTACGCCTAATCCCCTTAACAGGGTTGCCAAAGATAGAAAATAAATATATAATTATAAAAGCAGATAATGCGATAAGGCATTTCATTTTTCTTTGGTCAAAATTTTGTTTTAGAAGAAATCTGAAATGGAACTGATCGTGACTTCCCCACTGCTCAACTAGATAGCTCAACTGCTTAAAGCTGCTCAGTAATACCCACTGCTCGGTAATATAAAACTAATAGAATAGATAGAATTCAAAATATGTATAGAATAATATGAACAGTTCTGATGTTTTATTAAAGAATCGCCTAAAGTTGCATGATTATACATGTGTCTCCGTATCTCCAATTCACATGCATTTATAGCCCAGTAATAATGGTATAAAGATAATAATAAACTCCAATATCACGTATTGCTCTTAATAATCGTAGGCTGCTATAAATATTGTTATTCAGGATAGTTGACGCGATGATTATTTTGGGATTATTAATAAAGGTAATACGATTGAGTAGATCGATAACACGCGGAAGACAAAGTCATCACTTGATTAGTATAAAATTCTACAAGAGTGAAACATGCTAAACTTTTTCCGAATTATTGTAAATGAAAAATCTGCTAGCCGCGTTAGAAATTTGTTCCTAAATATATCAGAGCAGCCTACATTGTCTTCGGAAAACTATAATTATTCGGTTTTACTAAAAAACGGACGAAAAACTGCATAATTAGGAAGGATCGATCCACTTTGAAGTCTACCTTTAAATTAAACCCCAACTCACATAAACAAGGCATAACTACAAACTTTTGATATAATTAACGTATCTATACATTAAGACTACATAGGATCAACTCAAAAAGAAAAATATTTTCACTTCTCATGCTCTAAAAGTACGCCAATATAGCCCTACGAAGCGGGACACTTTAGTCCCTAGGGAGTAAAAAGTAATTAGTTTTTTAATTTCCTTAATGAGATGTAGACAAACTCTAAGTAACTACCTATCTGTGGAGTAATAGTAAATATCTATGGAGTGGGGATCATCTTCATTGCGAAAATGTTGAAAGTTTTAGTTCCATTTTGTTTACGCATAGAAGGTGGCGCCATGTGTTTTAAAAGAGATTTAAATCTCTTTGTTCTGTGACAGGTTTAGAAGAAAAAACTGCCCGCAGAGTTTTTGTCGAGTGTATTTGTTCGGTTTTAAATAAATTTGTACTAAATTGACGATTTTTCTCGCCCTCCAAGTCAAAAGTACAGTTTGCACCTCGAGACTAAACGCCAACTTAATATACCCTCGGTTTTATTGAGTCCCGAGCCTGCGAGGTATACTGTCACGAAGAATTTTTCATGACAAAATAAATAGAACAGAATAAAATAATGATGTGATATTAGCTAGGTTCTGGATTTGCTTGTGATTGGAAATAAAATAAACTGCATGTGGTAAGTAAGTAAGTAAGTAAGTAAGTAAGTAACAACTCTTTATTGTACACCAATAAAACATAAGCAACAGTAAGTGACTGTTGTTAGGATTTATTGATCTTTTATATTTTTGAGTCACAATATTAAATGCTTCAATACGAAAGTACAACGTTACAATACAACCACCTCTGGTATATAATGGCTTCGTTTAGTCCCTCGATACAAAATATACTATCATTATATTATAACTTTTTCCGCGTGAGTCGCGTTCCCGTCGGAAAATTGTAACCCATTTTACTCCCAGAAAAGTAAACTTTCCATTCGGTTTTGAAGACTATTCATTACAAAAAAATCTTTCCTCTTTATAATATTTGTGTAGATGTAGACAATTATAAAATGACAACCCTAAAAGCTTATAAAACGACGGTATGTTTTGAGGAACACACGCGGCCCACAGTCGAGTACAGAAATTAATATGAAACACTTGACCCGGCGCTCTGCTCCGAAAGTATCGATTTACAAGAGAGTAGGTACGCTCGATTGAATTTTGTCTGTTTTCAATAGCTGTAGGTACTTGTACTTACATGCAGTATTGGAAATGGCGAAAATGCCGAAGAAGAAGTATTCAGTAGTGATTGGATTACATACCAAACAATATGTTTGAACTACTTAATATACAAACAACTACATTATTTTGTTTTATATATATAATAATCTCACGCCTTTTTATCCCCGAGGGGGTAGTCAGAGGTATTACATTACTGGATATACCCACATTTCACGAGATACATTGGACCCCTAAACGTGATAGGTGGTGAGCCCATCGCCGGACCGGGTCTATTTACACATGTCTCAGAATTAAATCTGAGACCTGCGGGTTTCCTCACGATGTTTTCCTTCACCGTCGAGCTAGTGATAAATATGTACGTAAGTTTTTGAAAAACTCATTGGTACATGCCAGGATTTGAACCCGAGCCTCACTGATTTTCGGCCGGCTCTTTAACCGTCCGGGCTATCACTGCTCCTTTTTATTTGTTTTATATGTTTATTAAACAAATGTGCTAATATTTAAAAATATATAACTATGTCACCGTAAAATTGCAACTATCGTTAGGTCAACGAAACTGATGTGAAACTGATGGATTACAATCTCTTCAGCGTAATAAACTCCAATATCACGTATTGCTCTTAATAATCGTAGGCTGCTATAAATATTGTTATTCAGGATAGTTGACGCGATGATTATTTTGGGATTATTAATAAAGGTAATACGATTGAGTAGATCGATAACACGCGGAAGACAAAGTCATCACTTGATTAGTATAAAATTCTACAAGAGTGAAACATGCTAAACTTTTTCCGAATTATTGTAAATGAAAAATCTGCTAGCCGCGTTAGAAATTTGTTCCTAAATATATCAGAGCAGCCTACATTGTCTTCGGAAAACTATAATTATTCGGTTTTACTAAAAAACGGACGAAAAACTGCATAATTAGGAAGGATCGATCCACTTTGAAGTCTACCTTTAAATTAAACCCCAACTCACATAAACAAGGCATAACTACAAACTTTTGATATAATTAACGTATCTATACATTAAGACTACATAGGATCAACTCAAAAAGAAAAATATTTTCACTTCTCATGCTTCAAAAGTACGCCAATATAGCCCTACGAAGCGGGACACTTTAGTCCCTAGGGAGTAAAAAGTAATTAGTTTTTTAATTTCCTTAATGAGATGTAGACAAACTCTAAGTAACTACCTATCTGTGGAGTAATAGTAAATATCTATGGAGTGGGGATCATCTTCATTGCGAAAATGTTGAAAGTTTTAGTTCCATTTTGTTTACGCATAGAAGGTGGCGCCATGTGTTTTAAAAGAGATTTAAATCTCTTTGTTCTGTGACAGGTTTAGAAGAAAAAACTGCCCGCAGAGTTTTTGTCGAGTGTATTTGTTCGGTTTTAAATAAATTTGTACTAAATTGACGATTTTTCTCGCCCTCCAAGTCAAAAGTACAGTTTGCACCTCGAGACTAAACGCCAACTTAATATACCCTCGGTTTTATTGAGTCCCGAGCCTGCGAGGTATACTGTCACGAAGAATTTTTCATGACAAAATAAATAGAACAGAATAAAATAATGATGTGATATTAGCTAGGTTCTGGATTTGCTTGTGATTGGAAATAAAATAAACTGCATGTGGTAAGTAAGTAAGTAAGTAAGTAAGTAAGTAACAACTCTTTATTGTACACCAATAAAACATAAGCAACAGTAAGTGACTGTTGTTAGGATTTATTGATCTTTTATATTTTTGAGTCACAATATTAAATGCTTCAATACGAAAGTACAACGTTACAATACAACCACCTCTGGTATATAATGGCTTCGTTTAGTCCCTCGATACAAAATATACTATCATTATATTATAACTTTTTCCGCGTGAGTCGCGTTCCCGTCGGAAAATTGTAACCCATTTTACTCCCAGAAAAGTAAACTTTCCATTCGGTTTTGAAGACTATTCATTACAAAAAAATCTTTCCTCTTTATAATATTTGTGTAGATGTAGACAATTATAAAATGACAACCCTAAAAGCTTATAAAACGACGGTATGTTTTGAGGAACACACGCGGCCCACAGTCGAGTACAGAAATTAATATGAAACACTTGACCCGGCGCTCTGCTCCGAAAGTATCGATTTACAAGAGAGTAGGTACGCTCGATTGAATTTTGTCTGTTTTCAATAGCTGTAGGTACTTGTACTTACATGCAGTATTGGAAATGGCGAAAATGCCGAAGAAGAAGTATTCAGTAGTGATTGGATTACATACCAAACAATATGTTTGAACTACTTAATATACAAACAACTACATTATTTTGTTTTATATATATAATAATCTCACGCCTTTTTATCCCCGAGGGGGTAGTCAGAGGTATTACATTACTGGATATACCCACATTTCACGAGATACATTGGACCCCTAAACGTGATAGGTGGTGAGCCCATCGCCGGACCGGGTCTATTTACACATGTCTCAGAATTAAATCTGAGACCTGCGGGTTTCCTCACGATGTTTTCCTTCACCGTCGAGCTAGTGATAAATATGTACGTAAGTTTTTGAAAAACTCATTGGTACATGCCAGGATTTGAACCCGAGCCTCACTGATTTTCGGCCGGCTCTTTAACCGTCCGGGCTATCACTGCTCCTTTTTATTTGTTTTATATGTTTATTAAACAAATGTGCTAATATTTAAAAATATATAACTATGTCACCGTAAAATTGCAACTATCGTTAGGTCAACGAAACTGATGTGAAACTGATGGATTACAATCTCTTCAGCGTTAAATTGTCAACTGTTCTAAAGCTGTCCCTGATTGGTCGACTATACTATATTAGTATTAGCTGGTATTTGATCATTAAACAACAACAAAATTCTAAAACTTGTAGCTTTTACCCCCATCAACTTAAACTAGAGTATGGAAGTTTGTATATAAGGCTCTCGCAAATGTTGATGCTAGAGGTCTGAAAATTTATATAGAGACCTACTACATGAGATCTGATAACTTTTTGAGACTGCAAGCCATATTGTCAAATATCGGCAATTTTTTTTTTTTGTGGCAAAAATTAGTTTTACAAGCTGATGAGAAAATAAATCCTATTTTATCTTTATCTGTATCTTGATGCTTGAAGGGTAAAAAGTGACTACAAACAGGTCTACTACAGGAATTCAGATTAAGAAAATCTAGTACTAGGTAGCTATGCGATAAATCACACATCGACAGTAAACGTCATTTTTTTACTTATTTTTTTGAGCCGCAAACAGTTTTAAAATCCAACAAAACACGCGTCCTAGAGATTAACAAGACCGCGGTGGCACGCCGAAGAAACCAAAAAGCATTCTATGAATTCGTATAAATGTAAATAGTACAAGCTGCCGGCCGCAGAATCTAACGCGGGCCTTCCAAAACTATTGACAGTGAGTGTGGAAGCGATCACACTTAAGCCCTGGATTATGAGGAGCCCAAAATAGACGGTTCAAATCCGTAAGGATTAAGGGATTCCGTGTTCCGTCGGCCGGCACGGCACAAAAATACCGGAGGCACGCCGGATGCGACGATTAGTCTAAACATCTAGCTCGTTAATATCGGAATACACTTTTTGGTTTGTCATTTTTAAATCGCCAATGGGGTGAAAGTTATCAGGGAAACCAAGGAGTACCTAGGTGAAACGTTGTCCTCAAATATAACGCAATAAAAAATTATAAAAATAGGTATACGAGTATGTTGCTCGCGATTCCTTCCACGAGAATATTAGGCAAGACGTCTCCTAGGAATTACGTGTTTGCGGAATGAAAAATCTATGTACGTACGTAACGTACCTAAACCAAAGATGTGAATCTATATTTCATCAAGATTTGAAGCTGTTGAAGATAATAAAATGAGTTATTGTTATTTTCTAATTATAATATTAATAGGGATGGGTTTTCCTAACTTGTTTAGTAAGGCATCCTCAGTGTTCCATGTGAATATGTATACCTACTTAGCGAATCCAGATCCATTGATGCAAGTTACCTACAGCATACTGTATTCACTCAAATTGTTATGAATATTACGGCAGGTAATCCAAAGTAAAGGCTAGTAAAGATACTAGAAAAGCTTACCCTAACTCTCGCCTCGGTGAGATTAGTCCACATGGCGATCTCTTCTCGCGTCGACATGTCAGGATACCGGTTCCTGGCGAAGGTGGCCTCCAACTCTTGGAGTTGCTGGCTGGTGAAATGCGTTCTCTGGCGGCGCTGGCGTTTGTTTTTCTTGTCCCCCTTGTCGTCCATAGATGGTTCATCAGGGCCCACGCCTGGTGTCGTCGACTCTGTCTTTATTGTGGCTTCTGTCAGTGGTCGGTTGTCTGGGAAAATAAGTAAACATTTCATATTAGGTATTTATAAGAATTTAGATTTTTCATTACTCTACTTGACAATAGCTAAAACTCAAAACTAAGGGTAATTTTTAGAGTGAAGATCCTTTTTTGGCCCTTATTCGATGTGGCTGTAGGTTAGAATCTAATAGTAACGTGGTTCCCGTTCCCGTGGGAGCACGGAAATAAAAATAGCCTATGTTACTCCCTGATCGCATAGACTTCTATTGGTAAAATATTTTTTTAAATCGGTTCACTAGTTTTGAGTTTATTCGTCACAAACATACAAAAATACAAATCTTTCCTCTTTATAATATTAGTGTATATGTGTACATTTTCGCCATATAGGCAGTCCAAGAATTCCACAGTGAGTAAATATGATATCTAATTTATCTAGACTTTATTCTAACACATACTCGTAGAACATTGTTATTATATCACTGCAGCCTTCACTAGTTTATTTTATAATACACGATACGCTACTTCTTATCTTTTAGATTCATAGACATCCCAACGTTGAAAGAAGGAAGGAAGAGATTGCTAAAAGCGATAAGACCGTCTATTGGACGTTATTTTATTTTTTATTCCTCAATTTTTTGGTTGTCAAGAAAAAACAGCTATGTCCCTTTTGTATTGCAGATTATAGGATTTATCAACTTTGTTGAATATTTGTTTATGTTTATCAACAGTTTCGTATAGGTATACGGTATAGGTGTAGGTACAGGTTCCATCTACATAATTTGAGACTAAATAACTGAAATTGTGTCCCACAGCATACTTTTACAGCATACATAGGGTTGCATCTGTTACTAAAATTGATCTTTCTCGTTCCTATAACTTTATCGACCGAGTAAGATTTCTTGATACATCTACACTCTTTGCTGTTACACGCCGAAAATTTATTCGAAACCCAAAACTCGGCAAGTAGGTCAATACGTAATAATCACTCCATTATTTTAGTGTGTCGTAAAAAGTTTACTGTATTAGCTGTAAATTTAATTTTACACGCTATTAATTGGTCGTTGAGAAAAAGTTTTATTTATAAAAAATAGTAAATGCTTATAAAAAAGAAATAAACGCCGTGAATCATGGCCGTCAGTAGCGCGAGTAAAGCTGCGGCTTAGCGCACGCGCACCTCGCGCGTTTACTTACGACACCGCTGTAAATTCGTCGCGCCCAATAAGCGACATTACACTTAGCGTAATTTATGTGTTCGATAATAAAATATATTTTTAGGACATATGTTTTGTACAATGATTAGATGATGAGATTTGTAAACGTGCGTCAACGCTTGTCAGAGCTTTGTTTACAATTTGCAATCATCTTTGTGGACAATAGACTTATTTATTATGTAAGTTAGTACCTGACTATGGAAATGTGACTTCATAATAAGCTCAGATCTATTCCGTTCCTTCTACGAAACTGACTAACACCTTAGGGAACATAGTTATAAAAAACATTGTGTTACAATAAAGATGAAAGATTTGTATTTTTGTATGTTTGTTATGAATAAACTCAAAAACTACTGTACCGAGTTTTCAAAAAATTGTACTAATGGAAAGCTAGAAGATCCCTGACATAGGTTATATTTTATTCCCGTATTCCCACGGAAACGGGAACTACGCGGGTGAAACAACTCAGAACCGCTAGTAGTCAATAAATAAGGACCATAATTTTTATTATTTTCATTACAAACTAGCTGGCAGATGTTGTATTGTCAAATCTCATCGAGAAACGTTTAAAAAGAAAAATTTGGAAAACTAGCTGAGAAAATAGGAAAATTCAAGAATAACGAATTTTCCTATTTTCTCAGCTAGTTTTCCAAATCTTTCGTCCCCTTTAAACCTTATTCGATCTACTACTTGCACTATATTCTGCGCTATTTTATGTAATCACATTAAAAAAAATACTTTTCGGTCCTGTTGTTCTCAAGTGAAACACTTATTAATAACTACTACCATAAAAAATATTCATATTTGTATATATATCCCATGATTGGTCTTACATTTCTTACATAATATTAATTATAATATTTTAAATTTTACTTGTAATATAATATATATATTTCGAATTTTACAAATATTAATATACATAAATTTAATAAAAAAATTAAATTAAAAAAGACGTGTGGCACTCGGGGACTGCCGCGGTAAAGCTATTGCATAGCATTTTGTATCAACAAGACTTTCGAAAAGAAACGACGTTAGACAATGCACGGCCTTCAAGCCACACGGGTGTTATTTAAATGGTTCGCAGAGTATTCGTATTTTTGTAAGCAGAAAAATATAATCTGTAAGCAGAAATAGCTAATTGGTCAGCAACTCATGGCCAGCAAACATTACAAAACCTATCAGCATTTTATGTCATTCTGGATGGCTGTAATTATTTTTGAGCTGCAATGAGCTGCTACTGTTTAATAAAATTTTGGTAAGCACTCAGAGGGGAAGCCAAAAAATATTTTTTGAGCTGCATATTATAAAAGTAGCAAAAATAATCTTAGCAAACTTGTCATGCGCACAATGGGCGCATTCCTTACAAAGATTAAGAAGGACTTTGGATTTAATAATTATGCAACTTTTATCTCGGACTCGGACTCGGACTCGGACCCGGACTCGGAGTCGGAGTCGGAGTCGGAGTCGGAGTCAGAGTCGGACCCGGACCCGGACCCGGACCCGGACCCGGACCCGGACTCGGGACTCGGGACTCGGGACTCGGGACTCGAACTCGGACTCGGACTCGGACCTCCGTGCCCGTCGGAGTGGGAAGCGTGAGGTTTTTTTCGTTACGGAATTTCTGGATTCGGTCCCCGCGCTCAAGGCCCGCGATAGAAGCTATGCAATAGCTTAAAAACCATATAAACATAGTTAAACTTATGTCTAGTCAAATAACTAAGTTTACTTGTGACAAAAATATTTTCATTTTACAATTATAGCGAATTTTATTCTATTCTTAAGGTTCACCACGAAACCTGTAGATGAAATTATCTTGATAACAGGAATGACTAGTAGATCCTCACAATATCTATATATATAAAGAGAGAAGTCCTGACTCACTGACTCATCAACGCCCAGCCTAAACCCTTACACCTAGAAAGCTGTTTTTTTTTTACATATATTATTTTGAAGACGTAGACTAGGAATAAGAAAGGAATTTTCGAAATTCAACCTTTAAGGGGGTGAAAAAGGGGTTGAGAGTTTGTATGCAAAACCTTCATTTTTGGGTGTATCAATTCGAAACATTGTTAAAATACTCCTCAAAACAAATAACAAGACACTCGATTCTGGATTTACCAAAAAAACCCCTCTAAGGGGTTGAAACAGGGGGATGGAGTTTGTATGGAAACGTGTTGTTGTTTACGTCTATCAAGTTGAAACTTGACACAAATACTCTTAGAAATAAATAATGAGATACGTGTTTTTGGATTTTTCGAAAATCGTCCCTTAAAGGTATGAAAGTGGGGGTTGAGTTTGGTATGTATGGAAAACCTTCATTTTTGGGTGTATCAATTCGAAACATTGTTAAAATACTCCTCAAAAGAAACAACAAGATACGTATTTCTGTATTTTTCAAAAAAAAACCCTAAATGGTTGAAACAGGGGATTGGAGTTTGTATGGGGACGTGTTGTTTTTTTTTTTATTCTATCAACGTGAAACTTTTCACAAATACTCTTAGAAATAAATGATGAGATACGTGTTTTTGAACTTTTCGAAAATCGTCCCCTAAACGGGTGAAAGTAGGGGTTCAGTTTGGTACATATGGAAAACCTTCATTTTTGGGTGTATCAATTCCAAACTTTGTAAAAATACTCCTCAAAACAAACAACAAGAAACGTATTTTCGGATTTTCTAAAAAAACTACTCTTTCTAAGAGACGAAACGAAATACCTATGCTTACCCCCTCAGGGACAAACGAGTGAGGTTTTTATTTTTTACTACCTTTTTTTTAAATGACTATGCTAATGATTGCTACATGATTGATACCAGAATTCGAACCTAAAATCAAGCAGGAGAGTCGGGTCGTCAATTTTAGCATTAGGTACTGTCTATCACTGTTGTACCTACATTATTATGTTATACTCGTACTTACCTACCTACTAACTGAAGAGAGTGCATGCATTTCTCAGGTAAACTATTATCTAATCCATCAATACAAACAATCAAATAAAAAATCCATTCAACATAATAGTTCTTGACCACGCGTCCATATAATTTGACAGCATTATTAAACCCATCAATCTGTAAGCTGGCAATCTCATTGGTGAATAATGAACAAGGTGGGATTATAGTCTCAAAGTTTAGCCGGAGCGCTACTGCTGTCGTAGCCGATTACGGTATCGGTAAATATCGGTATCAGGCGATGCGAGTCGATACGATATCGGGTGATATGCTTTGTGAGTACGCCGACCCATCGATCATCGCGCCTACCTTTGGGCGAGCCGCCCGCGCGTCGGATCGGTAAACACAAGTTAACATGTGTTAGTGATAGCGTACACGGCCACTTCACGCCGGCCACTCAATGCGATAACAACGTTTCCTTTAATGTATTTACTTACAAGTTACATAATGGGCTGCTTTCGGTTATCACCGGGCCATGTACGTAATAAATAACGGGTACTCTACCCCATTATGATGGTGCTACTTTCAAACGGTAAATAACTGCGCGGGATCCTTTTTAATTACAGTGTAATTTATTCACAATGTATGCATATTTTTTTAATTAAATAAATGTTTCACAAAGGTGTGTGACGTAATATTCTTCAAAAACAAAAAAAGACATAACTTACGCTGCCACCCACATAGATAAAGAATTTGTATAATTAAACAGATAACCACATTCTTATCAGACCATTACACTTATTCTTTGTGAATTAGAAACACCATTATAATTCAAATAATTTGGTACAGATTTCAAATTTTGATGTGTTCAACGAAAAGCTTCTACTCTTTCTTTATGCAATTATTCATAAAATTAAACTTGTCCGAGTTTACCGACACTAAACGACCGTTATAACAAAACCATGCGTTTGTATATTTAATGTTATACACCTGATCATTATAAGTAGACACGTCTTATGGTGATAAGCACTGGTATGATTTTTGGCACCTTATGATTGTTTAATAAGAATCTCTACTAATATTCGAATCAGATATAAACGCGAAAGTTTGTGAGGAATGAGGATGGATGGCTGTTTGTTGCTCTGCCACCCAAAAACTATTGAAAGGATTTTGAGGAGAGGAGTGGCATAGCTTATACATTGAAATACCATATATATTATAGACTACTTTTAGTCCCGTAACGCGTGTGAAACGGGGGTGAAATCACAGGCAAAAGCTAGTTTATAAATATACAAAGCATCGAAAGATTTATTGTCTTGTCCGTTATTAGAAACTTTCACACCTGCAGTTTTATTTTTATTACAGTTTTCAGTATTTATTCTGTCTTTATAAAATGCAAAATATAAGGGCAACCCCACACGCACAGCCACGACCGCTGGCACGGGCGCGTGTTTGTGCAAGCATTATGGACCGCTCGCGTATTTGCCATAGAATTTCCAGCGCTTACTAAGTTTGCTTTCAGTTTTAAGTTTGTCACTTTGTGTGGTCCGCGTGGTGGAAGCTGAAATTTCTTGTATAGTTTATTAGGAATGTCTTTGGACTTAAGTTTTATGGCTTTCTAAATTGTTCATTATATTTTATTAAAAACATGCCGTCGCGCTTCGCTTAGCAAAATTAAATTGGCCCTTATTTATTGTATTTGCATATTAGGTACCTATATTAGTAAGAAATTATAGCTTCATCTATAAGTAAAATAATAAATAAATCGGTTCTGTAGTTCCAGAGACAATCCTTAATACAAAAAGACAACCCTTTATAACATTGGACGTCAGATCAAATACAAATACCGTGTACCTACCTATTGCAATAAAATAAAGAGATATTATGTACTTGTGCTATTCATAGGCGATAATATTAAATAAGGGTGCATACTCACTGTCGTCATTATGCTTGCGATCGCGTCGTGGCCGCGGTGGTGCGTACAGCGACTGCTCGACGCCCGAACCACCAGACGCAAGCGACGAATGGCCGCTGTCTCGAAACTCGCCTGTTTCCGCCCATACTGGCAACATAAAACATCAAACAACTAGTAACATTATTAACGTGGTTGTACGTTAGATTAGACAAAATTACATTGTTCTGCATCAGGAGTAGAATCGATTTCAAGGGTTTTTAGGATAGGTTATCATGTACAACAAAAAATAAAATAGAATTAGGAGTCATATTTTAATTTCCAATGTGTCAATGTCAAATTCAATTATCATTATGTAGCGACACTACATAGAACGCGCCAATAGACGGCCTAGTTCTAGTATCGAAGTTTTATAATGAGTTTTCATAAATACAACTGTCCAACATCACCGCGCCGCGGTCCCCAGGCACGATCACCTCGCCTGGTGGAAGATCTTCCCTTTTCACGATGGAGGAGCATTCCACCTCCGCTCCTCCATAATTATAATGAAAATAATGATTGTAGAATATATATTGTATTATGAATGGAACATTTATTGGTGTGTCCATAGGAGAACGATATGTTAAAAATCTGTATGTCGGATGCATTATATTAGAACAATTAATAACTTGGCTGGCGAGGAATTTTAAGAACTTGATTTGAGAAATATCGAGTTGTCTCGTTGACTTTGTTCAAGGATATTGTAGAGATAAAAAATAAATGTGATTTTTGTTATTCAATGATATTAGTTAAGACTTAAATTAAATTACTTAATTAATTCAAGTCACGAACGCAACACCGAAATGTTTACATAAACCCATAAATTCAATTAACGTTCCTAATAGGAGTATTATTTAAAGCGGAGATCTTGACAAAATAATGTATTCGTCGAGCGATGATGACGCCCCGTCGCTTACGGGTAATTAAGTGTCCCGAACACTTGTTAACAAATTAGTCACTGGAGACGCGGCAGTGTAAGCGCGCCCTTATTTATAGCGCCCACCAGATGACTTCTGGCAAAATCTTCTTTTAATTTTCATAAGCTTTATTTTTAAACGACTACCCCAGGGGAAAGGTATTTGTTTTATGTATGAATGTCAGCATATCTGGAGGCACGACAGTGCCGCCGTCACTGTCGAGCAAAAAAGCGTCCCGGCCATATACCATTCTTTTCTCAAAGCAATTTAGGCCATTTTCGACCCTATAGTGGGGTCTGTTTTCTTCCCTATAGATAAAACTAGAAGTCTGAATTTTCAGTAACCCAGCAGGCAATGTATACACAGTATATTTTAAATTTAATTCAATTTGACCAGTAGTTTAAGAATTATAACTTGTTCATCAGTCAGTATTCATTATGTTTATTTAAAACATAAAATATTTTTAATAATGATATGGTTCCTATATGATAGTCCCTTAAGTAGGGACTGAATAAATTAACTAACTTGGTATTACGTGGATCTCACAACTTTATACGGTAGAGGAACTGAGTTCCGAGACTTGTTTTTTTTACAAGTTATGCTTTTGATGGCATTACGTTGACGTGGCCTGTAGCTTAAAACGGTTTGAACGATTTTGAAGTCCGAGGTATCGTTAGATTCATCTTCATCTCCGGAGTTCCATTTCATCCTTCATTTTAAATTGACTGCACCAAGAACGAGGATAATGTTTTAAATATTTTAACATTCAGTTGGGTATTCTAAGTAATATTACAGACCAGTTTAAATCATATTTTTTTGACAACCATGTTCACTACAAAATTTATTTCACTTAATGTCGATGACAAGATGGCGAGCCGGATAAATATTTAAAAAAGAATTGCGGGCATAAAGAAGAATGAGCACGTTGTTTTCCATTGTTAATTTCACCGAGTGATTTTATCGTTGTTTATTTAAAGTCGTCTTCGGGTGTCTTGCTGTAAGCCCGTTGTTTTGGGAAAAGTCACGCACGAGCAATTGTTCGCGAGGAACGTTGATAATTACAATACAATAAAGACTTGGTGGCAAGTGACACTTGAAAGTACACTGTTTAACTTTGCCAAAAATAATGAGTTTATCCAGATTAGTAGGAATTAATGGATTCGTTTTAGTCAATAAGAATCGGCTTTGTGGTTATAACAGCATCCCGGGCGCGTCAATGGGCTCATTACATGTCTCGTTGGTGGTTCAAATATACACTAGTGAGAAATAAGATAAGGTTCTAACAGTAAAAGAATACCTCTGCAAGCCCCTAGATAAGGTGTGAGTGTATTTTAGCGAGCAAACGTCGTGAGGATTAATATTTTAACGAATAATTTGAATAAGGTAGGTAGGTAGGTACATGTAGAGAAGCAGATGTTTCTGACTAACTGAAATTTATTCAAAAACAAAAGATATACCTCAAAGGGCCCAAAAGACTGGAAATTTTAAAAATTGTTTTAGGACAAATCGATTAGATTTGTCTCAAAAGCTTTCTATTTGAAAGATGCGATGTTATCCGTTTACGCATGCGGTTTCGAACAAAGTCTAATCCGCTGTCTAGTTTCAGTAGTTTGCTTTATTTATTTACTAATTTTATATATTTTTCATACCATTTATTCGAAAAGTGACGTTTTGCTCCTCAATAAAAGGGAGCAAAGTAAGTCTTTTCCGATAGGGTTTTTATAAGTGCGAATAAAAGTGTTATAGTATTACTTCAAAGACACTTAAATAGGTATTTCAATAGTGAAATTATGCAAGTGAAACAATTGTGTCATGTTATCAAGCAATTAGAACAAATGTCGGGACGTACAAACGTACTCGCAGAGCAAACGACATACTCGTTCAAATAAATTTTATGTTTGCTGGTTTGATAACACGCGATAAGCCCGTCCATTGTTTTATTGGGGCTGTAAAACGCTTCGACTCACGTTTATTGTGATGAACTGCGCACACTCGTACATACGAGAAGTGTTGAGTAGCATTCATGTCTATGTTGCATTGGTCGTTTCAGAAGGCAGTTAAATTATCTCAGATTTACTAGCTCTTTCCCTCGCATTACGGGATAAAAAGTAGCCTATGTGTTGTTCTGATGTTTAAGCTACTGTACCTACTGTAAAGTTTCATAAAAATCCGTTCGGTTGATTTTGCGTGTAAGAACAACAACTCATTATCACAAACTTTTGCAATTTTTATGGAATATTATAAGCATTAACACTTTTTCTACAAAATATAAAATTTTTTTTTTTTGGTTTTAAAAAATCTTATAATTCAGCTATCTAGGTAGATATGTCGTATAGAATTCCAAGAACATCAGTACCAGTATTATATACGCACTAAAAAAAAATATATATGTACCTATATGATAAAATATAAATTATGTATTATTTTTAAAATAATATGGTTATATAGACGTTGTGAACGGGAGTGTACCACACCTGTTAATAGTATCACCGCGTGCGCGAGTGTCATAACTTTACGACCAGCCATTACATAGTATATTATTATGAAAACAAATACAGCCTTCGCAAGGCAACAGAGAAAAACATATACATCTGTTGAACTTCTTGTTATGAAGTGCAACATCCGATTTTTTCCCAATAACACCAGAAGAAGGTAAATATTTTTAGGCGTAAGTATGTGTGGGAGCAATTTCTGGGCGTCACCTTTAGACTTAACGATTAAATAAATTTTTAAATGCTAAGTGTCATTAGATTAGTTAATCACCGAAGTGTCATAGACTAATTTTACCCGACTGCTTGGGAGACAACGGGTAATGTGTTTACGGAAGCAAGCTAATGTCTGCAATCGTAGATGAACATGAAAACGTAGGTATTTAAAAATTGTTATAAAGAGATAGGTAGAGGAAGATCTGAGAGTTAAAGACTCGTTTTACAAGGGAACTTTAAAAAAGTAACATAAACATAAAATTTTGTATTTACAGCTACGTACAGACTGATAGTCGCGCGAAGGTAAATATAGATAAGTATATTAATTTACGATCGCACCCTGCTACAGCTGAAGAAACATTTTTATTCCGTTTAATTTATGATTTAGATATGTTTTATACTTGCTGCTCTTGCTACTTATATAAAATAGTCATTAGATATAAATAAACATATACACTCACGGTTTATCTTCGACGGGGTTCCTAAAAGTACCCATTTTTCACTACTGTACTTGTTGTTACGTGATATTATGTCAGATACCCTCGAAGTGGCTTCAAACTAATATGACCTAGGCGTCCACTGGTCTAAAATCTTCTGGTTGGCCCGTACTTTCTCATGAGGAAAGACTCTTAGCTCAACAATGCAATGAAATGAAATGAAATGAAATGTCTTTATTTGCCAGAACATAGTATGAGTTGAGGTGGTCACTTAAAATATAGAATCATATGTTCTGCCGACAACGGCATGCAAATTTTTATAGGCAGTTACTTTATTACTATTTATATACATAATTAAACTTCCTATTATCATTAAGGTACTCTTGGACGGAATAATAAGTTTTGTCTAAAAGAAATTTCAAAAGTTTACATTTGAAATCTTTTTGTGTACATGTTGTAATGTGACTGGGAAGGCAATTGTACACTCGAACAGCCATACAAAAAGAATTATCCCTATAAACATTGACTCTGGCAGGAGGCATGAATAATCTGTCCTTAAATCTGGTTTCTCTTGTTACACTTTCTCCGTGTGTCTTAAAGTATTCGGGATGTTCTCTTACAAAAATACAGATTTGTTTAAGGTACATACACGGTAATGTGAGAACCTGTAGAGACTTGAACAGGGGTTTACAAGTATCCATGTGATGGGCTCTACAAATTGCGCGGATGCACTTTTTTTGTGCAATAAATGCTTTGTTTGCCTCTACCGAATTTCCCCATAGAATAAGACCATAATTTAATACTGAAGAAATATAACCATAATATGCCAAAAGTGCTGTTTCCTTTGTAGCCGTTCGACTCAGCTTTCTAATTGCAAACACAAATCTGTCTATTCTTTCGCAGACATTATTTACATGGGCTTTTCAGTTACAGAACTTGACCAAAGTAATGCCTAAAAATTTAATTTTGTCAACATTATCTATAGTATTATTTTTATAATTTATTTGTAATGGAATGTCATGAGATCTGTAGGAATTAAATTGCATGGAAGTGGTTTTGTTTAAATTAATGTGTAAATTATTATTATTCAGCCATTCAATAATATTAGTCAAAGTCTTATTAATGTCATTATTAAAATTATTACGATTGTCACATTTAATAACTAAGGTAGTATCATCTGCAAACATGATACACCTGTGGTTTGTTACATTTGGCAAGTCATTGATATATAATAGGAACAATAAGGGTCCCAGGATACTTCCCTGGGGTATTCCGCATTGATTGAGCATATATGACGATCTACAAGTTCTAAGATGAGAGTTAACGACTTTTTGTACCTCGGTGCATTGTAGTCTATTACTGAGGAAGCTGTTTATCTAATCTTCAGCCTTACCTCTAATGCCATATCTGATCAATTTTTTAATTAAAATTTTGTGATTAACGAAATCAAAAGCTTTGCTCATTTCTAAAAATAACGTTACAATCGGTACTTTATTGTTAATACTTTTCGCAATCTCGTCAATTAAATTAAAACATGCAAGAGTCGTAGAGCTGCCTTTGCGAAAACCATACTGATCTGGATGCAACAGTTGGTGATTGTTTATAAAATGCAAAAGCCGGTTATGCAAAATTTTTTCAAAAACTTTCGACAATATCGGCACCAGAGTTATTGGACGGTAGTTTCCCATGTCAGCATTGTCATCTTTTTTATGCAAAGGCTTGACAACAGACAATTTCAAGAGTTCAGGAAACTTGCCCTGTTCAAGAGACAAATTTACTAAGTAACTTATTGGTTTACATAAATAAAGTGCACATTTTTTAATCATTTTTGTACTGATACCATCATATCCTACAGAGTTGCTATTTTTTAACGACTTTATCACATTAAGAATTTCATTTTCGTCTGTCGGCTTTAAAAAAATTGAAAACGGGTTCATTGGTATAGTATCACAGTGATTACTAAGGTCAGTAGGGTCAGTAGATTTATTGGTTATTTCAATAAAATAATTATTGAACAGTTCAGCTACAATCTCTGGATCAGAATGTTTTATGCCATCTTTTGTTATGTGTTCTATAGAGGTCTTACTGGCCTTACTTTTATTACCGTTTATAATGTTCCATGTAGCCATGCATTTATTTTTTGAATTTACTATAATACGTTTATTATGGATTTGTTGGGCTTTTGATAAACATTTACGTAATACTTTAGAATAAGCGCAGTAATTAGTTCTATTAACCGATTTATCAGAACTTGACTTTAAATATTTAAGGTATAAATCTCTTTTACGTGAGCAAGATCGTCTTATACCTTTAGTAAGCCACCTTGTGCGTTGAATTCTATTTACCATTTTTACACGAATATTAGGGAAACACAAATTGTAGAATAATATTAATATGTCATGAAATTCCTGAAACGAGTCATTAAGATCATTGATAGACAACACATTTGAAAAAGTCAGTGCTGACAAACAAGTCACAAATTTAAGTATGTTATCCTCACAATAGTCTCGTCGCTCTACAATATATCCGCTGGATTGACATGTTTTGCTTTGAAATGTAATAGATTGCGCAGTTTCATGATCAGAGAGTGCTAATGGGTGTATCTCTGTATTAGGTTTAGGTATGTTGCTAGCAATCTGGTCTAAACATGAATGGCCACGGGTTGGCACGGTAATATGAGGCTTCAAATTACTATTTCTAAGGATACTCAAGAGCTCCATAGTGTTTTTACATTCCTTACAAATATCCAAGTTCCAATCTCCACAAATAATAATTTAGTTTTTTGATCTTCTGGAAGTTAAATTAATAAGTAAATTTTGAAGCTTTTCCAAAAATTGCTGTATGTACATATGCTTTGGAACACGGTATATATTTATAATTAAGACCTTGTGATCCTTGATTTCGATGCCGCAGTATTCAAAGACATTTCTAGAACTCAGATCCTTACATATTTTTAAGGGTTTGCAGTTAATTAAATTTCTCACAAGTATACATGAACCACCTCGTTTTATGTTGTCACGAGAATAGTAATCAGCTAGTTTGAAGTCTGTAAGCTTCAGATTAGGTTCATCTCCCTTCCTAATAAACGTTTCCGTAAAACATATAATATCTATATATTTCTTATTTTTAGATAATTCATTAATAGCTACTTCAATTAAATCTAATTTGTTGAGAAGCCCCTGTATGTTTTGGTGTAGTATAGTAACTGTATTTTTACGGGCGAAAAAACTTTTCGGTTGGTTCTACATTATGTTGATTGATAATGGGAAAATAATAAGGTATTGTACCTTTTTTTGGAATTTTCAGTGAATCAGATGGAGAATCAGTGCGTGGTTTCAAGTTAAATGTGTACGGTTTAAGGTGAAAATTTAAGAACTTAGCACTGTAGGCATCATAGTCAATGTGGATATTTATCTTCTGGCATGCAATGCTTATATATTTTCTATGGTCAATTAAGTAAGATATGTCAAGATAAGTACAATTGTCAAAGGTATTTGCGAGAAGTTTAAGATTTTTGTTTATCATTTTTTCATTTAAATATCTATTATCGTTAACAGCACATGCAATGATCTGTTACGGGTTAATGATGAAACGTGACAGGTGATTCGTTACATTAAGTCAATTTTGACGCTTATGCGTTCCCATATGATGTTTTCCTTCACCGTCGAGCCAAACATGTCACTAAGTTTTTAAAATATCTTTGGCACATGCCCTAATTCGATACCGGGTCTCGTACACGAGGGGCTTAAATTGTCACTTCATACAAAGTCATCACTGCAAAACCGTTATCAATACTTTTTATGTTCCTTATT
Source organism: Ethmia dodecea (assembly GCA_963855545.1). Classification (NCBI taxonomy): domain Eukaryota; kingdom Metazoa; phylum Arthropoda; class Insecta; order Lepidoptera; family Depressariidae; genus Ethmia; species Ethmia dodecea. The sequence continues at coordinate 7,435,574 of OY979443.1, forward strand.
TTTTTTTTGTTTAAACGAAATAAATATTAATTTAAGTCTTGTTTACTCAAATTACGTTCATATCAGTAGCTCGCAGATTTGTTATTTTTAAACATATTCATATATTTGACGCATAATCGTAGAGACCGACTGTCGTGCAAGTAAACGGGTGCTGTACAAACAAGCTGTACAAACTTTTTCTACACATTCACATTACAGCAGTTATAGCTATATTGAAGGAGAGTTTGCTTCTGCGTGTGGCCCGGGTTAGTATCCGTGTCAGGGCGATGAAGCTTTACACTTGTAGTGCGAGTCTGACCTCTAACGCGATTGTAATAAGAAGAAGTCCAATGTTTCAAGCTCCACGTGCTCTTGAGTGTACCGTTTGGTTTTTCAAAACTATTTACAGCTCGATGGTATATGAAAACATCGTAGATAGCAGGTTCCAGAGTTAATTATGAGGCATAATAGCACCCTGGTCCGGTGACGGTCTCTCCACCTGCCACGTTTAGGGGACCGAAAAGTACACTGTTGGAAAGTGGGAAGTGGGTATATTTAGGAGTGGAATACCTCTGCCGACTCCGTATTTATTATCTACTAGCGACCCGCCCCGGCTTCGCATGGGTGCAATGCTAAACTATACTAAAACCTTCCCCTTGAATCATTCTATCTATTAAAAACACCTCATCAAAATCCGTTGCGTAGTTTTAAAGATTTAAGCATACATAGGGATATAGGGATAGAGAAAGCAAGTTTGTTTTATACTATGTAGTGATGTTGCCGAGCAAAAATAAGTAGTCCTTACGAGTATAAATGATTGATATTTCTAAAAGTAACTGATTGATTGTAGTGAATAGTAACATTGAAGTTTCATGTATAATAATAATTAATATATGATGTAAAGTTTGTTTTTATTGCAACGAGCCATCTTAACTAGTTTAGAAAGTTTGAAACCCAGCATCCTATAAAGTCACCAATTAATTCCGTAATATGTGAGTGTCAACATAGCAATGCTATAATTACTATACTGTGACAGCGTCGAATCCACTATGAAATATTCAGTAAGTAATTAATATTGATTCTCTCATAGCTGTCTGAAAGGTAATAAACACAAATTAGTTTCAGTTAAATCGATGGATTAACTTGAAGAATTGTCTGTAAACTACACCAAGACCTGAACATATTTTGAAGTCAAATAGAAATAAATAGATCACTATCTCACAGCCCTTACTTACCGACCGACCTTGACCAGTCAAGTATCAGAGACCCATGGGCGGACAAGGACAATATATTATTTTATTGTGTCTCTTATATAGGGTTCCTTACCCAAAGGGTGCCAACGGGACCCTATTACAAAGCCTGCGCTATCCACCTGCTCTCTTTGGCCTGTATGACCTGTATCTCATGAACCGTTATAGGTAGGCAGTTGAAATTTTCACTAAATGTTTATTTATGCTGAGGCTATAAAAAGAAACAAAAAATTTATAAATATATAAGAAACGTGTCGTTGTTGTTGTTTTAATTTTGCGGTACTGACGAACCCTGCATAATATGCGAGTTTGGTTTTTTAGGCTTGACTCTACATAGAAAGTAAGAAAATGGCAAACGTCAAATTATTTTCGGGAAAATATCTTCTATCTTGTATGGTACTGCAGCTTCGCTCGTGTCGTGTCAAAATGTGTTATTCATATGCCAAAAACAATTGAGATTGGTTAGGAGTTATGCGCATGTAGTATGTAACAAAATATAGTTTTCGAATTTACTTCACCCATCCATTAAATGGGTAGGTATAGATGGAAATAGGATAGCTAGGGTTCTACTCTTTCCTTATAAGTAAGACGCAGATTAATCTACGAAAACACAAAGCTAGATTGACAGAAGGATCAGAAAAACTTATAGGCACACACATTGACTGATAAATTAAAGTAATTAATGTCAAAATTGCAAACCTATTTTAGTTACAATGTTTAATACTTTCACACACTTTCACAGATACACCTATTAACATAACATATCCATGGAACCTGATTCCTCTAACTAAATTTTTTAGTTTGCAGTTTTTAGCTTAACAATTTCTATAAATAGAGCAGTGATAGCCCGAATGGTTAAAGAGCCGGCCGAAAATCAGTGAGGCTCGGGTTCGAATCCTAGCATGTACCAATGAGTTTTTCAAAAACTTACGCTCGACGGTGAAGGAAAATATCGTGAGGAAACCCGCAGGTCTCGGAATTAATTCTGAGACATGTGTAAACTGACGCGGTCCTGCGATGGGCTCACCACCTATGACGTTTAGGGGTCCAATATATCTAGTGAAATGTGGGTATATCCAGTAATGGAATACCTCTGCCTACCCCCTCGGGGATAAGAGGCGTGAGATTACATTATTATTATTATTACTCGTATTATTTCTATATCTAAAATATTCGTACACAACTAGGAGACGTAGAAACGTACTTAACGATGTATATTTCCGAACGACTCGTTAAATAGCGTGACGAAATTCTATTTCCTCCTACAACCAGGCGTTCTACCACGCATTGTAGTTTTTAAAATCATTGTATCACTTATTGCATTTTTATTGGTGTAAGTACAGTAAAGAGTTGTTACTTACTTACATCATTATCAATATTATCATGCTGTGTAGACACTGAATAGATCGAGTGTTAATCTCGGCTACAATTACCGGACCACCTTCGAGACGTCTGCTTAATAACATAATCCTGATAACCCTGCAAACGCCGGAGTGGACGTTTCCGGCTATCATGGTGTTTGTACTCATGGTATACATTCTCGTATATTAAATAGGTACAAGTAGGTCACCGGAAATGATGCAAGATGGTCTTTTAGGTAGGGAGTAGCCTTTAAAAATCTACTTAATTAAACTCTAATACTGATTAATTGATAGACATCGCACAGCCTGGACTAATGGATACTATTCAGCATGATTTTTTGCACAGGAGCTTCTTATATTACGAGGTGAGTACCTACTAAGAAAAATTTTTTTTATATTCTAAAAGGATTAAATAGAGGATAAAAGCTTGTTAGGAAGTTTGTCATTTTTCCAAATCCAATAGGCAGGACATGCCTATCAAAGGTCGTTCAAATTTTTATTATTGTCTAAAACGAGTGATTTATATATTCACAATGTGGTTCACATTGTGAATAGTTAACGGAAATGATGTAAGCTTATGGTCACGTTACAAATTAGCAAATTACACAGATAAGAATATATTATATGGAATGCAAAATGCGTGGAAAAGTAACAAATAAAAAAAATCACTTTCACAGTTATAATATTAGTTAGGCTAGTTAGGAACTGTTAAGATTGCTAGGTATATAATCTTGTATTTTTTTTAGTGCTACGAATCTGACGTAAATGTTTACATATTATTATTATATGAATATATAAGACAATATGTAATGATTACTATGAAAACCTTAGTGAAAGACACATTCAAATGTCATTGGGGATTTGTACGCCTGTTAATTAACTACAATTCTTGTAGTATGTATGTATCTCACAAAGTTTAACCAGCGGAAGCCAGGTAAGCCCACGAATTTCATTACAAAATACCAACTTTTCTCTACAATTTATAAGTTTAATTTAGATAATGTACAACTTTTGGAAGAAATTCTGTAAGTGATAGTGAAAACCTTATCAACATCCGTTTGGTTATTTAGAAGACCTAAGTGGACAAACAAACAGACAAACGCGGAAACATTATTTTATACTAAAGGTATTTATTTAGAGATCAAAAAGGTACTAAGATGATGATGATATTTCCAAAATAATCTTACATAATATACTTACTATTTACTTAGATCATTCATACGTATTGACAACACAATTATTATTTTGATTAAATTTGGTAGCCAAGTTAATAAAATTTGCTTAAACATTCAATCATCTACGATTATTTAAAGATTTCTTAACTTTTATGGCTATTTTATATACCTAGCATTCTTTGTGCAAACAAGGATCGATAGCAGATATCAGTGTAGGTATTTGGCATTAATTTGATTATAAGCGATAAGAGCGTTCGAGGCGGCTACTGTGCGGAGCAGCCGTATCTTCGGCCAATCGCGTCTCTACCCACGAATTATCACTCAAATTAATGGCGTGTAAGTTATAAATGGCCGACGGATTAGGGCCGATCCATTTTATTCCTATTTTACCTACCGTGAAGAACCTTCATTGAAAACGTACACAAATTCACGGGAGCATCCGTTAATTTTCTCTCTCTCCCTTCTATTCCAACACGATACCGATGCATATACCTATCTCAGTCTAACGACCCTTTTCTCTAGCACGATTCATCATCATTTCGCGGTTTGCTGGTTTTCCATTCACGTCGCCGTATTGACGCCTGAAAACAGTTCTGGGGTTGGATTTATTTACAAAATTCTACTTATCAAATTCCTATCTATCACTACCAAGGTCGGCATAGTTTTATGAGCGTTCTTTCAATGACAATTGAGAACACGCTAATCTTGTTTCACGGTGACAGATAAGGAAACGTATATTTTTACTTTATTTTAGAGTAAGTCGGCAGAAAACAGAGAATGGACATCGTTTGAACTCCGTAAACTTCCCCAATTAGTATTCCAAATACCCGCCGACATATCGTTGTACATAAACGTAAAGAGTGGACCTCTCCAAAGGCACGAACGGCGCATAACTTTGGCGTAGCTCGCTCTCGTATTCGGACTTCAGTCTTAAAACATCTGAAATAAACGCCAAAGTTGTCCGCAGCCGGCAAGAGACTTCACCCCAGACAAGGTTTCTATTTTACCCAAGCAATAACCGCCTTACCGCTCTTGTAAGTAGGTTCAAAATGATGAAGTCAGATCTAGCGCGCGTGGAGTGTGGGACTTTGAGGCTTATGGTAATTGTAATAAAGCGGAGTGCAGCAGTTATGGGACGTGAGAGGTTCTAGACCAAATCCCAAGTAAGCTGTAACTTCCTTTTGGATTTTCGGAAGCCATTTATCAGTCTGATGTGGGCGTCTGGAAATTTTTCATGTTTCGTTATTGTGCCGTAGCAGCATGACACGTACGCCTTGAGGATTACTCGTCTTTTGTTTATTGGTTGTGTGTCTATCAGCTATCAGTCAAGGTCGTTGGTAGATATTTAGTAAAATAAACATTTGGATGGGTAGGTACAATGTCGTGTAACTTGTATTACATTTCGTATTTCGTCTGACTCTTATTATTTACTTATTATTACTCACGATAAAGATGATCATAAGATCATAAAATATAGGAGTCATTAAATCATCACTATATACGCAACAGACCTGCGGTAACTAATTCGCTAGATATCTAGATAAATTAGCGTTTATGGGTAGCAAGAGGGCGATAGTGCGTCCCCAGGCGCGCGTTACAGATAAATCAAGGGTAACCCTTCCGCTGCCGCAAGCAAATTACCGACCACCTGAGACTGGTAAAAATGCCCCGCGAAATTATTAGCGACCAGGAATTGTGGTTGAGCTAGACAAAACAAAGGGGAGCGTAATCTGCAACAGCGTAAAAAGATTAAAAGAAACATTTTAAGGACATTGCTTGTTAAATTTAATTAAGAAAGTTTCAAACCGTGTTTTAATTCCTGTCTTGCTTCAATGAGTATAACAGAATCAAATAGACACTGGTATACAGCCCCAAAATAAGTATTCTTTCATTCAGGCCAATACTACTAAAAAATAGTATTTTTAACTTAAATTGACCCCATTTCAACAACAATACAAATGACATTCTCACCCCAAAACCGCAACACAATGATACAGCGAAGCACACTCCGCAATATTAAAAGAGATCTAAGAAAATGAGTTGGGGGCGCAAAATTGGCCACCAAAAGACTATTCGTGCGACCGGTCGAGGGCGACAGTGTTCAGAAGGCAATCACAGGTCCCATATGGACACAAATTACTTTTCCTATTTGGTGCACAGATCCAGTGCGATGACAAACGGGATGGGGTCGTGATTTGACGCATGTTTTCAAATTATTTCTTTTAGGGTTGCTTTACAAAACGTTACTCGAGAGTTATAAAAATCACTCCACTTATCCTTCCTAAAGGTTGTCACCTACCTAATCACTAAACTGATGTTACGCGCAAGATTAAAAATAGTTTTCAGTCTTTGCAAGATACTTAATGTGTGCATCTGGATTGAGGGCCCACTTTTTAAATTATTGCGAAACGAAATGATACTTACAGGGCATTTACTTAAAATTTTGTAAAACCTAAAGCAAAGATTCTTAAATTTCTTAAACGTGAATCAAAAGAGTTATGGTCAAATAGCTTGGGCCCTCAATCCTGACGCCTGCATAAAACGGCATAGTCGAATCTCAGAAAGTACTATCCCTGGGATAATAATTTTTATTCGAGTATTTAGTTAGGAATTTCTTAAATACATTAACAAATTGTCAAGTCTTAAGAATGCGACAATACAGATTTATGGCGGTTTAGCTTGGGCCCTCAATTCATCAATTTTGATATTGTAGAATCAGCAAAAAATATGAGTTTTTCTAAGGAAAGATATTAATACGACTATAATATATTTGAGTTCCATATCTCGGAAAATTTGTTAAAAAGAAATAACGACACAAAAGTTAATTGTTAAAAAGTTATTGAAATTCGTATTTTTTTCAAAACGTCTGAACTGAGGGCCCAAGGTTTTTGTCAGTATTGACTAGGCTAAGCCTTCTACACTACCGCACTTTAGGCTAAGTATTTTAACAAATTTTTAACTAAAAGGCCACAAAGCGTCCATTCTTCTAAATGCCGTACTTTAGGAGAAAATTGATTTTCGATGTTTTATATGAGAAAATTCAGTAGGGTGTATATGATTTTGTTACTTTTTTGAGACAAATCAGCATGTACCCTCATATAAGATATTTCTTAAGTTGTTGTCGGAAGCGATTACGTTTTGTGTGATCCAATAATTACTATAGGGTGTTATTTAAATGGTTATCATAGTATTCGTATTTTTGACGCCTGACGTACGCGCGTCCCCGTCATGTTTTTTGTTTAATTTTCATTTTGCTGTGTATTTCGGGTTTTGACTCATATTAGTGATAGTATAATATAATTATATACATACTATTTCATATGTTTTGGCAGATTATAATGTAAAAGAATAAAGATTTTGTCAGGGTTTCATATTATTTTTATTTTCTTGTTAAAAACAAATTAAGGTTACCCTTATTTGTAAGCTAAATATGTAAAAATGTTATACATAAAACAAAACTCTAACGGGGCCGTGGCTGTATATGAAATGTTTTTTGAAAATTTTAACGAGTCTATTTTATCTAGTCTATATAATTATCGATATAGATACCAAAACAACATTTTTTTAAATTTGTGTCTGTCTGTCTGTCTGTCTATATCTGTCTGTCTGGTTGTGCACGCATCACGCAAAAACTACTAGACGGATTTTGATGAAATTTGGTATGGATATAACTGAATACCCGGGTCAACATCTAGGGTACTTTTTATTCCAGAAAAATATCTCATTCGCACGGGAAAATATAAAAACAGGTGAAAAAAGAAATCGTAGTCGACCGCTATGAAGAGATTTTTGGAAATTCCCACGGGAACGGGAATAAACCGGATCCGCGCAGGCAACGCCGATGGGCACCCGCAATTTCTAATATGTTATGTAGGCGTCTTCTATGTCGTAGACAACCGCTATGAAGGATTTTTTTGATATTCCCAAGGGAACTGGAATATACTGGATTGAGGAATGTTTAGATTTTTTGTATTAAAAAGGCTCCGATACTATCGGTTTTACCGATTTAAAAAAATCTTTTGCCAGTGGAAAGCGTACTTTTCTGGGAGTAACATGTGCTATAATTTTCCCACGGGAACAGGCCTAGACCACGTAACCGATTTAAAAAGTTCTTTTACCAATGGAAAGATACATTATCAGGGAGTAACAAAGGCTATATTTTATTCCCGTATTTTCACGGGAACGGAAACTACGCGGATGAAACCGCAAGGCACTGCTAGTTGTTAATATACAGGGTCATAATTTTAATACGTCCAATACATAATTTCATTGATTATTGGCACTTTCTTATTTTATTTTTCCACGCATACGTAGGTGAAGGCACAGCACAGCTAATCGTATATAATTATATCGAGCTTTATATATTATATACAATTTATGTAACAGAATAAGTGCAATTCCTGAAATCAGTTTGTTCAGTATCGACTACATATTCGATTTCATCTATTTTTAATATGTGTTAAATTTTTCCGAAAAATGAATTAGCATAGCTGAATTTAATGATATCTATTGAAATCGTACTATTATAGAACGATATTTAAGAAAATTGGACAACTAAAGTTCGATTGCATCTTTTTTTATATTAATTTACTAACCGGGGTGTATGAGGAATTGCGCTTTTTCTGTTACGCGTTGTATAATTATATATATTGTATCTGCGCTTTACAAAATACTACTTACATGATCACAACGAATACTTGTTTATACTTACGATAAACATAATGGTCACCCTACTGAATTTTCTCATATAAAACATCGAAAATAAATTTTCTCCTAAAGTACGGCATTTAGAAGAATGGACGCTTTGTAGCCTTTTAGTTAAGAATTTGTTAAAATACTTAGCCTAAAGTGCGGTAGTGTAGAAAGCTTAGTCTAGTCAATACTGACAAAAACCTTGGGCCCTCAGTTCAGACGTTTTGAAAAAATACGAATTTCAATAACTTTTTAACAATTAACTTTTGTGTCGTTATTTCTTTTTAACAAATTTTCCGAGATATGGAACTCAAATATATTATAGTCGTATTAATATCTTTCCTTAGAAAAACTCATATTTTTTGCTGATTCTACAATATCAAAATTGATGAATTGAGGGCCCAAGCTAAACCGCCATAAATCTGTATTGTCGCATTCTTAAGACTTGACAATTTGTTAATGTATTTAAGAAATTTCTAACTAAATACTCGAATAAAAATTATTATCCCAGGGATAGTACTTTCTGAGATTCGACTATGCCGTTTTATGCAGGCGTCAGGATTGAGGGCCCAAGCTATTTGACCATAACTCTTGATTCACGTTTAAGAAATTTAAGAATCTTTGCTTTAGGTTTTACAAAATTTTAAGTAAATGCCCTGTAAGTATCATTTCGTTTCGCAATAATTTAAAAAGTGGGCCCTCAATCCAGATGCGCACTACTTAATTCTTGTAAATTCTGTTAGAGAAGTGAAAACCTTTATTTACATGTGTGACATACAGAAGGCATAAGGCAGAATTTGCCTAGTTAACTCATAATATAATATTAATACGTATATTGTATTATATCAATATTATACTCATGTGTGTTTGATGTAATATTGCAATCATGTAACCTGGAACCAATGTTACCAAATAAATTATCTTTTATTTATTTCAGCACGCTTGAGTACAATAAAAATGCATATAGAGGCATCTCTTTCTATTTTCTTCTTTCTGGAGTTGCGTTCTGTAATATACCTTTTTTTTTTTTTTTGAAATTGTTTATTGGCCTTTGGATTCCTGTAATATACCTAACCCAAAGTGTTGCTGTACACCAACTAATACGAGTATTATAAATACTTGCTTAAAGCATTCATGAAAATACGTAAAAACAAATATATTACCAAAGAGGTTGGAAGAAAATCATTCTCTTTCCTAGAGAAACTTTTTCTTTAAACGTCTTTGTATATTACTTACTTAACTTTTTTTTAGAAACGTAGGTAATTATTTTCAAATATACAGTTTTTAATATTATTAATATAATTAATGTTCTATCGAGATGAATAAAAAAAATGAGTAGCATTGAACAAATATAAGAAAAGAAAACGTATACATTTGTGGCATATGTCCTTTGGAGCTCCATTGTATACGGGATTAGGGGCCGTAAGCGATGCCATTCGGTGCGTTTTCAATTTGCATAAATATTAGTGGGTGCTGTTATGTCATAAATATATTAGTGCGGTGATACAGATTTTATGGTGATTACAAAATTATAGTCGAAACAAGTTTTGGGGGTGGCGAAAATACATTAAGATATGTTAGGTACATTGTGCTCTTACCACTGGTGTATTAAAAGACTCTCGGTCCGACAGATGTTTATTTATTAGTTTGTTTAATTTGTATTTTAAACTGTTGCTAAAAGTATATTCTACTAATTTCACTGTCTGGCCTCTTTTAAGATGCAGTAACAAAAACCTTCATTACTTTAAATTTGCGGATATAAGTTTGAGTATAAATATTCAATAATATATCTAAGCACTAAAAGTTTTAAATCGTGTTTAATAAAGGGGCAGTAGGTAAAAAAAAATTCACGTTTTCGGCTACGGAAATAGGGGCTACAAAGTATTATGGCAATAATGTGAAGTCATAATATTATAATTAAGCGGCAGGGTTCGCGTCCCGCGGCTCATAAAGAGGCGTCATTCGCCATTGTTGGAACATATCATGTCATACATCACGGTATGTGTCACCGTGTCTCATACAAACGCCTCGTCAGTATTCTACACTTGACACGAAAATTGAGCTCTAACTTTGCTATTTCTATTTGCTTAAAAATACACCTAGTTCTCTTCGGATTTTATCGGGTTTAAGTATTTTGATTCTAATTATTCCTCAATTAATAGTTTTAGTTGGTTTCTTATTGTCAACAGCTAGCTGACATTATTTTGTGTTTACAATGTCTAGTTTGCCCCAATCGCAATAAATAATACAAACACAAAGCAGTATTTTGTGTACTACGATACCGATATTACAGGAGGGCACTATCATTGTACTTTTTGTTTACGAACGTTAAATATCATGATGTTGGTATTTGGCCATCGTGAGCTATTATGTGGGTATTTGTTCTAGATCCTTTGTGCTGGGGTGACTGCACATTCAGACAACAATTTGTCATAAAATAAAAAGATTTATCGCCACGTCTCCGAGTGTGTACAATGTGTGCAGCTACTCTTTAACAACCGTTATTCTTCCCTTTTATAGCGACAAATAAAATGGGAATAAACGAAAAGTAATATAGGTACGGACAGAGGAAAATAAGTATTGCTTTGTTGATATTACCATAGATATAAAATTTAATTCGCGGTATCAACAGGACATTTCTTTTGTGTTATTTTATTGGGGTTGAAGATTCTTACTTATAGTTTTGTATAGTGCGCTAAAAAGATACGAGGATACCTAAAAGTTACAAATACAGTAATAGATATGTTCTTAATAAATATAGCGATCCTCCCAGGCTTGTTTTTGGTTTCTCAATAAAAATATCTTCTGAACCTAACATCATATCGAAATGGAACGTACACGAAAATTCAAGTTAAAATTCCAGCTTTGGAAACCCTTCGGGGCCTATTCGAGACAAACTTTCAGACAAATAAAAAAAATATGTAGTTTATCATTAGGTGTCGTATAAATAGCAGTTTCCACAGAAATGTTAGTACATATTGGTTTATATAGATATATATATAGATTTTGAGTTTTCTTTCTATCCCTCAAATCAATATGAGGCAATGTCTCGTCTACTCAAAATGGAAAGATGCTCTCGATCAGATTTTCCGACAAAAGTATATTTACTAATCGCCATCATCTAATTTACACATAAATAACTCGTTTCCCGGAATGATAAGAATGACAGTGCAGAAAAGGGTGGTCGCTGACCACTAACGGGCCATGACAGATGGCTCCGCAAGGGTTGACACGGCATCTGTCCGCCACTATCAATCACCGCTCTGTAAATATTGTCTACAGAGCTATTCCATTGACTTTTTGTTTGGCAACAATCGATTTCATGCTGCGATCTGTCGTTACTTGACTTCTGGTAAACAATCAATAATTATTATTTGTTTATTTTTGACAATATTAGTGTAAGTACTCTGCATCTTACAGCAAAGCAGATAATAAAGGTGTAGGACCAAATCTGCCTGTTTTAGACATAAGTTCATTTAGTTCTGCAGCAGTGAAAGACGTCTCTGTAGTTATTTAAACAAATTTTACCTCATCCATGGTACTGTAATCCTGTAAAGTATTATTCTTATTTAATATACGATCTTATTTAATCTACGTTCTATTTTGATCTTCAATCTATTTTTAAAAACTGACTGGCTGACTGACTGATAGATCCACGCACAGCTGATACCACTGGGTGTAGAAGCATCACATTTTTCACAAAGGTTCCTTAAATGCGGTAAGTGAGCACTAAAAGGGTTTTTTTGGAAATTGCCTCGGAAACGGCAACGTAGTTAGGCCTGTAAACATTATACTCTGCCTCTAAATCATCACCATCAAGCACAAAGTTAAATAAAAACATTATTCACGAAAAAAGGTTTATTGTCTCTACATTTCCCAACCAACGAAAAAATTCGTTTCTTTTTATAAATAAAACCAATTAACATGTGCACGAGCTATTAAAGTTTGTCATCGGCAATTAGTGAAGGCGAAACTAAATAAATTTGGAACGAGCATACCTCGGGAAGACATGTGACACCCATTCCATGCGGCTGTTAACAAATTAAACCGATTTGTTCTGTTATTCTAATAGGGCGAGCTATGGGAAGTGTTTATGTCGAGCATATTTTGACAAAATTTATAGCTACCACGCCTCTCGACGTTTTTTGAGCGGCGCGGCCGAGGGCGGATGCCGGGACATCTGTCGCGCAAGCGGGTCACGCCTCCCGCCAAAATCTTATGAATTTAGAAAATATTGACACTAATGTTTTTGCATGTACACATGACTAAGCGATTGAGTATTTGTTGTATACATACAGAGGTTGGTAGGCACTTATAATTCAAGCTATTATAAAAATAATAAAAATTTTAAGTGTTATCACCTAACTAATAGTAGTGTCCAGTCGCGTTGCCCGAGCAGATTTTATTAATTCCAGTTCCCGTGAGTATTAAGGTACCTACTTCAAAAAGTATTTTTTTAGCGGATGCTAAGGAACCTTCAATTCAAGTAATATTTCAAGTACCTAAATACATCCATTTATAGGCTGTTCCTAGATGTATACCTTCCACAATTATGATATTTGTTAAGTGTTATAGTCGAATTTTCGCAATATAAATCGTGTGTGTAACAAAACTTTAAAAGGTGCACATAATCATTATTTAACTGTAGAATCTTCAAACTAACTAAACTTTTAATGTCAATGTCATGCTAATTTGTCTATGTTAACAAAAACGCTTTTGCAAAAAATATAATTTATCTCTGACGACATCAAAGCTACGACAGAGGTGCCCGGTGTTCTCGTGTGTCAGGGGTGCCATTTTTTATTACGATATAAAAAAATACTTTATAGTAACGCCGTAGGACAGGCAGACAGTGTGGCACCGAGTTTTTCCTCTTTTTTGTGTTAATAAATCACACCCACTTCGCTGAGGGCTTGAATAGCAACACGTCTTAAAAATAGCGGTCTGTAGATTAGGACATCGCTAATATTTTACGATAATGTTGTTACATTGAAATCATATTTTTAACTGCAGAATAAGTAAATGAAAATAAAAAAATTAATTTGCTGGAATTACCAGTTTTTACCCGTGTATTTTATGGACCCAAACGTGACATGAGGTAAGCCCATCGCCGGACCAGGGTGCTATCACACACGCCCATTCTTGCCCCTACGCGAGTTTCCTCGCGATGAACTTACCAGGAACCCGGGCCTCATGCATGAGAGTCGGGCTCACTTCTAACAGGGATATCACTGTTCTATTGAACCTACTGTTGTAAGTACCAATCAAAACTATGTATCTACTATCATCTCATGTCATGCCATTAGTGTGTAAGTTTGTGACATTTGTTTTTTTTTGTGTTTGCCGCGTTGCAGCACCGCACCGCGATTATGTGTTGCGGCCCTTACTGTTGTAAGTAAGTGCCAACCAAAAATATTGATCACTATCAACCCATTTCATGAAATTAATTAATTCTAAGGTATTTGAAGAAATTTTAATGTAAATTTTTTATTACGAGTATACAACTATACCAATAAAATAAATAACAGAGTTTAAAATACTGGATTTGTATAATTTGATAAGTTTATTTGTCCTAGGAAGAAATTATTTAGAGGTGTCTGTAGTGGTGACGCCAAGATCCCAACAATGTTGGTTGTATAAACAACGCGTGCGCCTGCGCCGGTCTGCTCCCAGATAAGTGGTGATAATCTCCGAGACAAGCTCTAACAGGACAAATATTTGAGCCTAGGACCTCGTTGTTGAATAATGCTTATGACACCTATGTTTGGCGTTCTTCTGGAGTAAACTGAAACCTGTGCAACCCATTAAATAAGTAGGGATAGTTATGATTGCTACTTTATAACCGACTTCAAAAAAGGAGGAAGTTCTCAATTCGTCACGTATATCTTTTTGGTATGTTAATCCACATTTGTTAATTGTTTAGGGGTCCAAAGATTATCTCGTGAAAAGTGGGTTTATCCAGAAATGGAATACCTCTGCCTACCCCCTCGGGAATTAAAAGCGAGAGATATTTTTTTTAATCCATATTTCCGTCAAATTTGAACCGATTTAGATTTTTTTGTTTGAATTGGTATACCTCAAGGGCCACCCTTGAAGTATACCAGTTCAAACTAGGATAGATGAAGCAAAATAGGAGGTATGAAAATTCATTTTATATGATTTTTCATATTATGCTAGTCAATTTAACCGCCAAGTTTCAAGATGACAAAATAGGATTATCTATTGTCCATGAGTGCTTTTAATGTTTGATATATTATTACCTATATACTTAGTTAACTACTTTAGTTGCAGAACGAATGGACGAAATTATTCAAAAAGTTTACTTATAAATTCTACCCCAACATATAAATTGAACAGTATACCTATTAATATACCTATATATCGTGTTGTCTAAAATTAAGCAACGTTTGTACTCGTTATACAATATACCTATATACCTATATATCGTGTTGTCTAAAATTAAGCAACGTTTGTACTCGTTGCTTAATTTTAGACAACACGATATATAGGTATATTTATAGGTATACTGTTCAATTTATATGTTGGAGTAGAATTTATAAGTAAACTTTTTGAATAATTTCGTCCATTCGTTCTGCAACTAAATTAGTTAACTAAGTATAAACAAACGGAACTCCAAAATTAGTAATCCTTCCGTCACAAACTGTAACGACTGCCAGCTTATCAAAAGTATACGACTTCCTGATTCTTTGATATACATCTAATTTATAGGTATACTAGCGACAGGACCCGGCTTTGCACGGGTGCAATGCTAATACTAAAACCTTCCTCTTGAATCACTCCATCTATTAAAAAAACCGCATCAAAATCCGTTGCGTAGTTTTAAAGATTTAAGCATACATTAGGGACATTGGGATATAGGAGAGAAAGCGACTTGTCCTCATCAAACCTCACAACCGTAAATACTGGCACACCTTCAAATATGTATTGCTAACAGTTCAATAAATCAATGCTAATATATAAAACTAACGGGTGTCCAGCGGCGTGTAGGAATTTCCGAAATCCCCTTCTAAGTTCTCACTAACATCATTTATGGAACCTTTGTTCAAAATTTCATGCTTCTAGACCCAGCGGTTTCAGCTGTGCGTTGAGCGATCAGTTAGACAGTCAATTTCTTCTGTTATAAATATAAAAGATAAATCTTATAGAAGATGAAAATTATAATTGAAAAATATCATATAATCCTTTTCGAAGCTCACATAATTAGTTTTCCATATTTTTCCCTTTGAAAATAATGAGATCGACACTCGGTTTAGCGATCGAGGTGAAAAAAACCATTGTCAGCGATCGGGGAGGCTTTAGAAAGATTCCGCAAAACCTGCTCAATTTAAAATTAAAGCCACGAAACGTGTTTTTCGCGTATTTTATAAAAATCTCGGGATGTAGGAACAATCTTCGACGGATAAGCGAGAGCCGGCGTCATACGCAGAACTGATAGGATTTTTTACATTATGCAAATGTTTGACAAGAATTCGGTTAAGATCTTATTACGATCTCATCGAGGTGTTAGGTAATTGGATGAACATTAAGTTCTAAAAGTATGTGTAAATTGTCTTTTGACAGGTTAACCTCCACCTAAATTTAAAAGACACCTCTGTTAAAAATTGTGTATTAGGTATAAGATTTAAAAGCTCAAGCTTTGTTTTATCCCCAATTAAAATAGGTACTTTGTTATCAATGTATGGAGGTATAATAATTATAATCTATACCTATATACCAACATTAAAATTTCAGTGAGAACTGTCAATTATGACTTGCCTTTAATCTTAAATGACCGTTTACATAATTTTTGTGTCTGTCTGTCTGAAAGTTTGTCTCGAATAGACTCCGAAACGACTCAACAGATCAATGAAAGTTTTAGAAAGTAAGGTATTTTAAGTTAAATACTCATTTATGTTTAATTTCGATACGTTGCAGGGTTTAGAAGATGCATATGTTATTTTGCTAAACAGAAGCGAAGCGAAGGTGGGATATTAGGAACATCAAATACTGAATAAGTACAATTTGATAATTGATTAATAGATTAGGTATTGCAAGTGTAAAACACACTGACCATCCCTCAAATGAACAACAATGGGGAATGACGGCAGCAATTGCTTAATGAACTAAAGCACAATAGCGCTTTAATAAATAAATGCAAGCGCTTTAATCCCCCATTTAAATTCAATGCAAAAGCGGCAAGTGCAAGACTAATCATCGCAATATAATGCCCCAACGAATACGGGGGGACCTTTTTAAGCGAGGGAGACAAATATACGAAAAAAGCATTAGTAAGAGCAAGGTGCAATGAAAATTCATCCGAATTGACTTTAAATGATTGCTTTTTTGCTCGTCAGTGATGGATTGCAAATCATTGCGTTTACGCCAGTTTCATCTTTGCAATATTGGAATAATTATTATTAAAAAAAGATACCAGCTTCTAAAAAATCTGTTTGCGTTTAAAACTAAGAGTAATTAAATTTCTTTAAATCACTCTCTAATTTGGTTTAATGTATACATTAAACCAAATTAGAGAGTGATTTAAAGAAATTTAATTACTCTTGAAAAAAAAAGAAATTTAATTATTGATATATCAAATTGATATATCAAAAAAACGGAAAAGAAATTTAATTATTGATATATCAAATAAGTAGATAATTCAAAAACATTTTACAGAGAAAATTATTATTCAGAATTAGGTATAGCAACCCTCCTGACATCGCTTCAGTTTCTCAAAATATAAATATAGCCTCTATTATTATGATAGTAAGGGATAATGTAGCTATCTATTAGTATTTTTTTAAATAGATTCACTCATTTTTGCCCGCGACTTGTGGACCTGATTCTCATCTGGGATAAAAAGTATTATACCTATATTATTCTGACGTGCTGTATTATTTTTTTAAGTTTCATTAAAATTCGTTCAGTAGTTTTTGCTTAAAGGCCCACAAACTTTCACATTTTTATATATTGTTAGGATTGCCTTTGCCTAAATTAACAAACAATTGTTTTAACAAAATACTAGCACTGGTACCTATAGCAATCTACTGTAGAGCAACTAAAAAAGAATTTACTTGCAAAATAATCGCAGTAGAGACCACTTCCAGCTAATACACGGGTCGCTCCCTCATGCCATGACTAATTGCGTAACTAAACATCCAGGGGGCCGTAATCCGATATTGATGCGTTTGTAAAAACTATCCGATTAGCTGCCCCGCGGATAACATCACAGCTGATTTGTTTTAAATTTGTCTTCAAAATATGCTGTTCTGCCCTAGTTTTTTCTTAAGATAAACACTAATTATATTGTTCATATTTGTTATAATAAATTTGACGTGGCATCCTAGAATTGATCACTTCATGATATGGTTAGGTTACGTTACACAATTTGATTAAATGGTATGTAGGTACCTACAACATATATACATGTTTAGATAATCAAATAAAACAAGGATAATATGCTTTTTGCAATGATATAAAAATATCAGTTGACGTAGGTACTTCTAGTATTTTTAAGATAATAATATGGATGAATTTTCAAGCTATTTTTTATTAAGACGTGTCAATAAATATAACAAACATTAAAAACTCTACAAAGATATACAAACCATAAAAAATGATATTTTAAACTAAATAACAAGTGAACATCTAAAAATATATAGACAAGTTGCCATCGATGGGGATATTAAAAGAACAATTACGTATCAGCGAGGGTTCAGAGGTGAATGAATAATCCCTAATTTTGTATACAGAGCATTATGGCGGAATTGCAGCCCACATCGTCACGGTCGCATTACTTCGCTACAGCACCTGATTGCTTGTCACACTCATCATTTTTTTTATTTAGAGGACCTCATAAATGAAGTCATCCGACTCTGCCGTTTTTGTAACACGTGCATCGAGTGTGGCGTCCTTTTCAACCGAATTAAAAAAAGGAGGAGTATGTTGATCAATTTTACCGTCAAAGAACCGATTTTCAAAAATTGATCATTTTATCGTGTATACCTCAAGGTGGCCCCATATAAATTTTGTGTGATAGTCAGATGAAGAACTTTAGTTTGAGAACAGAACTCCTCTACGGACATCAGCAGAACACTCGCTATTAGTTTAGTAGATTTAGGAACAGTAGGTAATGGATGTTGAACATGCAAATTATAGTAGGTATACTGTTACTTTAAAAAGTTCACTAAAAATGGTGAAAAAAATTTTTTACAAAGAAAATGACTTTAAGAAATAGCAGTAAAAATACTACAAAAACTTAGTTTACTTGACTTGAATATATGAATTCGGGGCACGGAAGTATTATCATAATATTTCTTGGGAGTCGGTTCTAAGCTACTTAGTTAGGTACTTACAACATTACTAAAACAAAAACTAATAGTTCCCTCTATCAAATGTTACTGAAACGCCTATTCACATAAATAATAAAGAAGCCAACTAAAGTTTACCTACCTCACTAAAATGAAATCTATTCATTATTATTTTCTTTCCTTTTTTTGTTTATGTTAGTGATACTATGCGAATTTATAGAGTGTCCAGCGTTTATTTGTTTATTTGCTTATTAAGGTAATCAACAGCTCATTTCTTATATCTATTTAACATTTAGTGAAAAATTAGTGGCAGAGCTAATTACAGATTACCCCGTCTTAATCAGGGAGCATATAGCTAAATTATACTTACATTTAAAGTTTGACAAAGAAATTGTAGTCAACAGGGTATCAACGTACCTTTTTAAACTGTTTTTTTTTATAAATAAGTAGTAATAGAGTGTTACGGTTGATGGTACTGTCAACTTTACATTAGTTAGGTAAATAAGTTTCTTACATGGTTTAAAGAAGCGATCCAAAGAAATATAATGAGATAAAATGCAATCAAAATAATCGCGGATCCTCCTTATTTCAATTTCCGTTTGAATATCTAAAAATACCTTCATAGTGCTCACATACGTCATTAAAGGAATCTTTGTCATAATGTCATCCATCTAGATCTGGGTCTATAGAAATTTTGTACATAGGTACATGCATCGCACAGTCAGCCAATCAGTTTTTTATTTTATATATTGACGGGCCTGTTGGCTCAGTTAGTAGTCACCCTACATTCATGAGCTGGAGGAGGTTCGATTCCCGCTCGGGGCCAACATTTGTGTGCATGAACATGTGTGTTGGCTTCGTATCTGGTCGTTTAGTATTTATTTAAGTATGTTTATCGGTTGTTTAATATCCATACAACAGGCCCTGCCTAGTTTGGGACTAAATAACCGTGTGTTAATTGTGTCCTACAATTTATTATTATTATTATATGTATAGATACATCACGAATAGATATAGAGGCACTTGCAGTATAAAAGAAGTCATACAATAACACTTTTACTGTGAACTAGCTAAAAAGAACACATCTCATGAATGTTTATCGCACTGATCCATTTACGAATTCAATCAGATTTAAAAAGCCAATACGTGTATTCGGAAAGAAAGCGAAAAGCTTATTTATTTACCCCCAGTAAGCCGCTCGTAGCATCCCATCTGTGAGAAGCTACATATCTTAATAAAAATAAAACGGGCGGAGAGATGACTCGGTCGTATCGTGCGACGCGCACGCGACGCGTCGCCAGCGAAATGAAACACGAAAAGTCCCCTTTATTTTATTTACTGGCCCGATGGAGTTTAAAACGGGATTTATTTGCCAATATAAAACAGATTTCCGTTGGCGCTCCACGGAAATAGATCGGCGCGATTGCTTCCATAGCCGCTGATATTTCCATGCAAATTTCATTTTGACATTCTCTCTGAAAGGATGATGCGATCTCTCCTCTCCAACAGCGGTACCAGTTTTTTGATACGACTGTTTTTTACATTTTAATTTGAAACCGTTTTTAATTCGGTTTGCAATTACGTCACTATTCGGTTCGAAACAAATTCTACAACATTTTACATGTAGCTATTGGTAGATACCTATTAGGTATACTTTTAATCAGAAGACACTGGTTGGACAAACTGACTTCAACGAATAGCAACAAAAAGACTATTATTTGCATATTCAACATCCATTACCTACTGTTATTAAACCTATTACGCTGACAGCGAGTTATTTGCTGATGTCCGTTGAGGAGTTCCGTTCTCCACATAGTTTTTTATCAAATTTTTACAAAATTTATATGGGACTATCCTTGAGGTATACTAGATCAAATAAAAAAAAATAGAGAAATTACCGAAAATATGGACTAAATACCAAAAAAACATACGTGACGAATTGAGAACCTCCTCCTTTTTTGAAGTCAGTTAAAAAGAACCGAGAAAATAGCTCGCATATTGCCTGTTAGTGCTAAACTAGACAGTGCCTATAGACGACGCTTATCTGAGATCCTATCTCGTTCTATTTGTAAAACTGCATAGCGTAAGCGATGGCTTTAGTGTCAGTTTAGACGGTGCCTTGCTACGACTAGCGAAGTACGTTACTAAAATCTGTTAGAAAATCTTTCCTCTGAAAATTGCTTACAGGGTACAAAGATTCTATAAGATTGCTGTGTTTACGATGTAACATATACTTACTGTATTTTTTAAACGTTAGGGGTAATTTGGTATCGTTGTTGATATAATTAAGTAGGTATAATTCCCACAGAACTAACTTTTCCTCCTTTTCTGTGGTATAACCCTATTTGCCAGAATCATAAGAAATTGTCTCTATGCTGTGACTGTACTTTTTCGCCACTTTTATTTGTTTTTAATCTTTATTTATTAAAAAGGGTTTTTATCACAACGGTGTCACCCTCGCAGAAACACCTAAAAAATTAGCTTCTAACTGTTGCCTGCGTTAGGTTATCCGGTTCCTTAGAAACTAAGTGTTTCTCCGTAATCAGAAGTACGTATGACCTTTCTTGAGATATAAGCTATCACCCTGCCAAGTTTCATCAAGATCAGTTCACGTTCAGCCATGAAAAGGTAACAGACAAACTAAGATAGTTTTTTCTAATATTAGTAGTGTACTATCTGATGTCCAACGGCCGTGCCCGCAAGGATCCCTGTTTTCCCGCTCCCGTGGGAATAAAATAAATCTATTGTCTAATTGTCAAGTCTCTAACTTCAGTAGTTTCGGCAGTGCGTTGATGAGTCAGTCAATCAGGGATAATATAAAGTATAGAAGTAAAGATTATGCGGTTATGCCAGTATTTAGCCTATTCGATATTCAAAGACCTTATAACTTTGTATTAGGCTCACTCCTTTGACTCTTAATATCTTAAAACTTTTGAGGTGATAATTAACCTAAGATAAATGACTTACGTTTGAGCTTCTCAAGCGGTTCGTGGTGCAAGGGTGGGGCGTGGTGCAGCGGCGTGTGCTGGGGTTCGTGGTGGAGCGGTGCCATTAAGCTGGAGATGGCCGAGCCCACCGATGCCGCCACCGACTCGTGCAAATGCCCGCCGCCGTGCAGCTCCAACTCCGACAGGCAGAGTCCGTTCTCGCTAAGGGCAGAGAATGACGGTTATTTGGGTGTTTGACTTATGCGACAGGTATTCGGAGGTTAGATAATAAGTGACAGGTATTCGGAGGTTAGAAAATAAGTAACATTTATGTAGTTTGACCCTAAGGACGGTTAGTTTGAGGTTTGACAAAAGTTACTATAATAGGTATAGAGATTAGACATTCAGTGGGTGATATATATAGAAGTTTAGGTCCCAAGAAGTATAAGGCTTAATTTCAACTATTATATTGTTGACCTACGACCAGTGATAAAAGCCACTAAGGGTTTTTTAACCTCAATGGAGCAGAGCAATTTTCTATTAAAATTAAGAAATAAGTACTAATATGTATTAAATAAAAAAAATGATTATTCTATATTTTTTGCTTTGTTGTTAATAGGATTAATTATATTGCTATGTTTTTTTGGAAATTGTGTGTTGCTAATCAATAAAATAACAACTATAATATTCTAAGATTCTGACTCGAAGCTTCGTTCCTTTTCATTGACATTATTTTATGAGGATAATATATAAGGAGGAGGAGGCAGAGGTATTCCATTACTGGATGTACCCACATTTCACGAGAAATATTGGACCCCTAAACGTGATAGGTGGTGAGCCCATCGCCGGACCGGCTCTGTTTACACATGTCTCAGTATTAATTCTGAGACCTGCGGGTTTCCTCACGATGTTTTCCTTCACCGTCGAGCTAGTGATAATAATGTAGGTAAGTTTTTGAAAAACTCATTGGTACATGCCAGGATTCGAACCCGAGCCTCACTGATTTTCGGCCGGCTCTTTAACCGTCCGGGCTATCACTGCTCTCTTATGAGGATCTCAGATTAAAAAATGCAGGATAAACTTACCTTAGCGGCTCCATGCCAGCCGCCAGCGCTTCCTTGTACACGCGGAGGTGAATGATGATGCTTTTTGTCACGTGAGGGGAAAGCCGCGCGTGCGACTGTTCTGTGCGGTGTCGCTTAAGCGCAACACATACTGGTACGCTGCAAAAGATATGGTGATATCATCATCAACTCATAACAGCCCACTACTGGGGCTCTATGTTCTTGCTCAATTATGACGAATTATCAGCTATAATAGCTAGAGCGTTATACAGTCTGCACCAAAAAGTTTTACCTTAAACAGGGTGATGTGCTCAACATCTGTCAAGATGTATTGATGAAAATTGGGAACTTCCAGGAATGGGATACTACTGCCAACCCACTCGGGCGTACTGCGTCAGCATATATTTATTGATATTTATATTTTTAACAGTAAAAAACAGTCGTGTCATTCTCGTTCTAAGGACATTACAATGCAGAAGGATGAGAGTAATGTTGTAAGAAGATAATGTTGTAGATCAAAGACAAAATGGATAGACTGTATGTGGATGATTTTAGGAGAAGAAGGAAGTGAATTTAGAAAGGCCAGTGCATAGGAATAGGAATAAATGAGAGAAGAACACATACTGTGTCGTCGCCCAGTATTAGGAAGAAGCCAAGAATTTATGTGTAATGAATAATACAGATACCTTTTTTATATAATTCAGTTACGTGGATAACTACTTAAATTCTTAGCAAAACATAACAAGCTAAGATTCAAAATAAGCAAGTTATCTAAGTACTTATATATCTAACAAGAATCTCAAAATATTTTATGTATTTATACTCCCGCTACTGTCTCAAAAATTTAAATAAACCAAAATTTATACATTTTGACTCTACACGGCTATCCGAAAAGTTACTGAAAAGCGAATAAATCAATTCCACTGAAACATGCGCATGATTTAAAAAGAGTACACACAGCGCTGTTTGCGCTGTAAAAAAATAAACGCCATAAAGAACCGGGCGATGGAGATATACAACTTTCATATTTCAAATAACCATGTCAGCTACTGGGCATCGCGCGCATAAAACTCACTGGCATAATAGGCCGTGGAGGAAAAAGTGGGAAAAACCGTGCCGTGTGTAAGTGATTTATACGTTTAATTGCCTTTATAACCTTCCGTATCTACGGGAATTCAATATACGGGAAAAAGAACAAAGGCGCGGTGAAGCGCAAATGTGCTGCGATTTTGAATTACCTGGCCGAATGGTCGCGCACTTGTCGGCTGATCAATTGAGTTTCATTGAGGTTGTGCGCTTTTAAAAGGTTTAAACTCAAGAGCTCAATTCGATATGTGATACTAAATTTTCCGTGTCAAATGTTCGACAAAACTGATTAGACAAGTAATCTTTTTGGATTATTCTTACCAAACTTTTATAAGAGAAATAACATCAAAGACCAAAAGCAACACAATTTTTCCAGTCTCAAGGTAATCACAATTCATAGGGACTTCCCGTTGACACAGATCTATGTAATTTTGAAATTAAAGTTATCTCTACAAATATAGGGAAAGATCCAAAACTATATATTTGTAATTAAATCATAAAAAATATAGTCTTTATTCAAAGTACGTAATCAATCATCGAGATATAAAAATGTACCTAGCTACAAATTTGTACGGAACCCTCGGTTTGCAAATCAGACTCGCACTTGTCTGGTATTTAGTAATATAACTGATTAATGAATAACTTCATGTGAACTATTTCACTGTGATATTGTAAGTTTGTGGACTAGTTCTATAACAGGTCAAAGACGGATATCAATGAATTAAACATCAAAATGACGTAACAAAAATAACAACGTAAACAAACGTAACAATTACGTTCCACACGAGATATAATCTTGGCTCGGTGAGTAATTGGGTACAGCTAAAGGCAGCAATCGGCCGCTTGAGCCATTCTCATCCCTTTAAACCGATGCAAAGCCTTTTTTAAGCCGAAAGATTTAAGTTGGCGAAAGTGCCTTGCTCTATTAAAACGCGATCTCGGAGCTTCCGATGCGAAGCCGAATGCCACTCTCAATCCTTTTATTTCAATAGTCTAACTTTTTCCACCTTTTTGGGTGATTCCAAAAGCTAAAAACCATTGGTTAGTCCTTGTTAACTTATTTGTTTTAGTACGAGAGATAGTGTACCATTATTCATTTGGTTTTTAACTAGTTTCTCCAAGGAGTTACATGCAGTCGTACCTAAGTGATATTAATTGATATCTAATTTGACGACACTATATTTCGCAGTGATATCGGCTACATAGGTACTCGTATAACAACTAACAAACCCAAATCGAACCCAATCAGGTTCATACAGAGAAATTGGGCTCTCTACGCAAATTACCAATTGATCATGCCCTAAAAAACGCGAAATGACCAAAACGCAGAATGACCAATCGCAAAATGACACATGCTGTACACGCAGAATGACCAATCGCAAAATGACACATATGTATACGCAGAATGACCAATCGCGGAACGACCTGCACCTTACAGATACGCACAATGACCAATCGCAAAATGACCAATAAACTTGACTAAGAAGTCTTGTTTGTTCAATTACTTGTTAAACTCGTATTAAGTATATGAATGGGAATAGCCTGAGTTAATACCTACAATATACTTGAAGTTTATATTTACTTCCTGACATACTTCTCTTTATCAGAACATCTAAAATGACTAGATGACACAATGAAACTTATCTTCAACAATAAGGAATCTTTAAAGTTGCCGCGAACGTACTTGAAATCAAATCATATCTCTAGTGTTACATCGAAAGTATGTAAGAATGGATGTAAAACATGAAGATAAATGTAACATCGGCAAATATTAGAATCGATCTATTTACGTGACACCGATAACACGATTTTATGACATTGCCGATAGCCAGATAACGAGTTGTTGACTTGAATAAGGAAAGAGTCGATTTTAGATCGGGATGTTTAGGATTGTAGGTGTGTTTCTAACATTAGATGACATCTCTGTCGTATTGTGACTAATAGATGTTATAATAATATGATTTGTTGGTTTAACTGAAACATGTGTCGCATATTGCTTTATTAGTAACTAGTTGTTCCGCGCGGTTTCACCCGCTCTGGACTAAAATTTTTACAAATTGTGAATGTCGTATTTATTTATATTTTATATATTATTAGTATTACGTATATATATTATTATATTACTACGTATATATACATATTTTTACGTATGATTCCTAAAATCTTGTTGATACTGTAAGTACCTACTTAGGTACGTATTTCTTTGTAACAATCAGTTACATTCTATACATTTACATTAACTCTTAACATGTACAAATTATCACATGGTATCACGTCTAAAATAAAACTTAAATATCACAATAAAACTTGTAATTTTATTGTAACAATCATGTTGAATGTCTAGGAGTGAAGTCACGATTTATCTGTACGTTATCATTTTAGCCGCGATAAAAATATCGTTCCACAGATAGTGAGCGCGCCATGCCAATAATTTTGAGGACTTGCTGTCGAGTGTCGATTGAGGCGACATTTTGTCTCAAATTTCGGATATATTTAAATGTTGTCTTTCCATCATTGATAGTATTTCTTATGACCCACATTGGTCATCTATGACTGCAATCGTATTCCGAACGGCACTCAGTTCCAATTTTTTAAAATTAGAATAAAATAGATTATACAGTAAAGGAAAACATTGCTAGCAAAATTAAATAAATAAATAAATTGTGGGACACAATTCACACACGGTTATTTAGTCCCAAACTAGGCAGGGCCTGTACTATGGGTACTAAACAACTGATACTTAGACATACGACCAGACACGAACCCAACAGACATGTTCATGCACACAAATGTTGACCCCGAGCGGGAATCGAACCCGCGACCTCCGACTCAGAAGGCAGGGTCACTACCAACTGAGCCAACAGGCCCGTCAAATTGGTTCTGAGGCATGTGTAACAGCACACTATCTTCACCGCCTGTCACGTTTAAGGGTCCGCAAATAAACTTGTGGAAAATAGGAATGAAATATAACTGCCAAACCCCTTTTGGAAAAGACGTGATTTTTTTATCATGATAAATATGATGTACAACAATGAAAAATGAAGAAGTGTATGTAACAATCATGTTTATAGGTGTTCTCATTAATCTCATAATAGAGGATCACGATATTGAAACGCTATACCAAGACATAATATGTATTATAGGAGTTGTTGTATACCAATTTTAATAAGTGATACATAAGAGGAAAAACTTTCTACAAATACCAGCCTAGTAGGTACTTTTCGAGACGTACATAGACCCACAAATAAACACTTATTAGCCATTTTTTCTTGAAAGAGTGACATGATAAGAAGAAAGACCCAGACTGCTCACCTCATTAAGTTTGTAGTTTTTTATTAAAGTAAGTAGTTGAATTTTTGAACTTATATTTCAAACCATCTTAATAGGTATTTGCTTAGTGGTAGTTAGTTCTGACAGCTTTATGTGGAGACTTGTTGTCAGCAACCTGAGTAGGTACTTAGTTTTTGAATTTATTGTCATAAGTATAATATGTAATTAGTCTGTAGGTAAGTATTCCCAAAAATAATAAAATAAAATAAATACATAAAATAATACTTAAAAATTGAAAATAAGGAGTCCTTCATGGCTATCAGTCAGATAGGTGTAGGTCTGGGTAAGTAGGTAGAGTACATACTACATACTTTTAAAAACGATAAGTACTGTTTTAAACTAATAGGTAGGTACTTGGATTGATTTTAAATGAAGGCAGCCACTGAAAAGCAACAATCTTACTGAGGCTCTAGCCCTTTCATCCACAAGTATACACTAGCGGCGTTGCCCGCGTAGATCCAGTATATTCCCGTTCCCGTAGGAATTTCAAAAAACTCCTTTATAGCGGTTGCCTACTACGTATAAGACACCTACCTACATACCATATACTTATCAAGTTTCTGTGTGTTATCTTTTCGGAGTAATTATGTATATCTCTTATTACCAGTTTTTAATTGGAGTATAATCAAAATATGTAAAGGATGGCTGACCTTGGTAAGTGGATTTCTTCTGTTTGCATGACATTTGTATTGTTCTTTATAGGTAGGTATGTATGTAGGTTTCAAGCTTTGTAATTTCAGTTTCAACATAATCTTCTGAAAAAAATATTTCTCAGCTTCATCATTTTGTAACTGTTAATTCTTTCATCCTTATAATAATAATACAAAATTATATTTCCATTTGTATTGAACAAAAATCAACGGTGTCACCAAGACATTATCAATAAAAATAAAATAGCAGTAAAGCAGAAAATAGTATGGATATGACAATTAGCATAATATCCAATTTATTAAGTTCCCAATGATCCCGTTATTCCCGTTCCCATATTTCTTTCTTAATCCATTCATAGAGGTTTTCTACGACATTTCAAGACCTACATACCGTATTTCAAGTTTTTACGTGTTATCGTTTCTGAGTAGTACGCATTTCTCTTTTGAACTAGTTTTTTTATATTTTCCCGCTGAAATAAAATATTTTTCTGGAATCTGGAAAAAAAACTGAGTTCACGGGTCAACATTTAGGGTATTTTTTACCCTATAGGTATGTTGACCCGTGAACTCAGTTATCTTCAAACCAAATTTCATCAAAATTCGTTCAATAGTTTTTGCATGATGCGTGCACAGATAGACAGACAAAAATTACAAAAAATGGTGTTTTGTTAATCTTAATCGATACCTATATCTACCCTACAAGACCCTGTCCTACCATTACAATTTTCAAAGACTACTGCATGTATAGACACGGTCTCGTTAGAGTTTTAATAGATATTTTGTTATGTTTATGTTAAATTGCTACCTACTACGAAAATTGAAATATATGGAATAACATAATTAATTATACATTAAAAATGTGGAATATAATAAAAAATAAATATTCAAATAAAACTGCCAAGTGCGAGTCAGACTCGCGCATGGAATTTCCTAACTTTTTATAGACGTTATTAGTGCGCAATAAACTTATTTTTTTATGGCACTGTATAACTTTGCATTCAAGAATTTTGCTAATTTCTTAAAAACTGCAATAGTTAGACACGTCGTTTATTTAATAATACATATTTCTCACATTAATAATACAAAATTACTCAAAGAAAAAAACATTAACTATACATTGTTATATCCGCAACATGCTTCGTCGTTAATAGTTAAACATAAGAATGATCCACACACAGGTTTCGTCAGGACAAGAACAGTTTAAAATCCGTAACAAACTTCGTCAAATTAATATATGATCCCCCCATGAGCCATTCCTGGCCCAAAGGTCCCCATTACGCTAGCAGCGTTACCGCGCTGAATTTCTATGGAAACTCGTTGGACCAGAAACGCCTCAGAACGGGAATCAAGACCCCGTTCCCTGAGACGTTGACCCAGAGCCCTAAAAAATTGCTTTGCCTCTGAGCCCCACGGACCTGCAGTTTCAACAGCGACCGGCACGAAGTCATATGGGTAGTTCTTATTATGAAGGAATAAAACTGGACATTTTTGGTTCCACACTTTTTTTTACTAGATTGAGTATACAGACTAGCTAGACATCAAGGGTATGACTTAAATAAGCTAAAGTATCGCGGGTCAGACAAAATATTAGCAAATTTTCAAATTATGGCCGTTTTAAGGTTTTTACATGACAGGCAAGTGAGACGTGGCGCAGGAAAATGAAATCAATGGTTAAAAATATTTAAAAATGCATAATAAGTTACTAGCATAGTACTGAACATATATGTTTTATCCTTGGATTAAAAACCAATATAAAATACTACTATGACAACATTAATTTACTACCAGGAAAATGAGGATAACCAGGAAAGTGAAATTATTACACATAATATATGTCCATATTTATTGTTTATTTAGAAACAAATAATCACAAAGATTTAACAGTGGAGCACTAGTAATCATCAACGTTTTAAACAAGTCTTTGTATTATAAAAATACACTCGAGAGCAAAGAATCCGGGTCACTTAAAGATACCTGAAAATCTCGGAAACATATAGTGCTAGCTTCATTAAATAAATTTTGTTTAATAGACATTTAAATACTTCTTTATTGAAGGTATTAAAACATCTTATTAATTGTGAAGTTATGACATAGAAAATCAAATTTGAAAAAGGGAGACTATCGAAGATTTGGTACTGGCCTTTGTTTTTGCTTTTGTTTCTAATCTGTGATTTAAGTGGGTATATAAACCATGTTGATAGTGTTCAATATTTATTATTCAAGCTGTAATCATGTCGCTTACATCTGAAAAATGCACCAGAACTCTCTCAATGCTGAAAACCGGCTGGAGGCAGCGCGATACAGCCAGGACCGTCCGTGTGTCACTATCAACAGTACAAAGAGTTCTCCGACGTTTTATGGAAACTGGCTCTTACCTACGCAGACGAGGAACAGGTAGAACCAGGTATACCACAGCACGAAAAGATCGATACTTTGTGAACTCCATGCTTCGTAATCCAAGAACTGAACTTACAAATAAGTTTCGTCAGCTCATGGACAATAAGACTACCACTTGCTGAAGGTAACTTGAAACCACTTACCAACTGGAGCATGGGCTAGAGACTAAGAAATGCTTAGAACCACTTAAATTGGAGTGTTAAAGATTGGTCAAAAGTTATGTTCTCCCAAGAATCTAAATTTATGTGCTACAAGCACGATGGAAGACACAGAGTGTATTGAAAGCCAGGGGAACGATTCAAGCAAGCATGCATCTAAGAAAAAAATTGCCTATGGTAGTGGGTCTGCACTTATATGAGCCGGGATTTCTTATGAGAGTCGCACAAAACTGGTGTTCACAGAAAATAAGTAGCGAAAGATATGTGGAAGAAATCCTCATTGAACACGTTTGTCCATTTATGGTCAATTTGGGTGAGGATGCTATTTTTATGCATGACATGAAATAAAATGTAGTGACTAAGAAATTTTATTACTTTCATTTAAGGGGTATTATATTGTCTATTGAACATAATTTATTTCATTAATCTAGCATTCTTAGTTTCCAAGATTTGATTCATTGCTCTCGAGTGTATAAAGCTTATGCAGTAGTTCTTGACTACTATTACTAGTTATTTCTTCTCGGCTTTTCTTTTTCTTAGGTGGCATTTTAGTTTCTGTAAAAAAGTCCTCAATAAGTTTATAATATTTAATTACACAAACTAGAAGAAAATTGTAAATCTTACATACTTGTTTTGTCCCGGAAAGTAAGTAATATACAAATAAAAAAATAACAACTACACGTATAAGTACTTTAGAATCCTTTAAAATAGCTAACTTTCATCTTTCAGGCACGTTATTACCTTGATTACACAAAGGAACAATAAATCTGTAAATTTTTTTCACTTTCTTGTAGTGTTATCATTCTCCTGTATAGGTGGATTCAGACAAGTGATATACAGGAAAGTGATAATTTTGAGGTTTTTCATTTATTCTACAAAAATGCTGTTATTGATTGCAATTTCAAGGCTTAATAGTATATCTACACTAGGTACAGTAGTTAAAACTATTTAAAATATTTAAGAAAGTTAAATATTGATTACGAAAGCACTTACCATACGAGTGAGAACTTGTCTGACCCGAACACGTCTGCGGTAGAAGAGATCTTCGTCGCGACTGGCTGATTATCTGATTGGCTGCGGATTGAGCGGCAATGGACTCATTGGGGTAGGCACTTTGCATCAAAAATCTGGCAACTTCGCCTATCGTTTAAATTGTTGGTGTTTTATCATGTTTTTTAGCACACAGGAATGTGATACGAAATTCTTGTCGCCTCTATTCTCTTAAGGAAAAATGATTAAAAAGAGGGAGTTAAGTGTATTTTGTTTATGTTTTAGCAAAATTATATTAATTCTTACTGTAATTTGAGGCTAATCTGTTTGATTATGTACATATTTTGCTTATTATTACGGTTGAAAGCTTGAGTTTCGGAAAATCGCCCCACAAGAAAGTGACAAATTTGCTCACATTTGGGTTTTCTTTTCCAAGAAATAACTTTCTTACCGCTCTGAAATTCAGTGCCCAAATAGTAGACCATTAGTTACCTGTCTCGGATAAAAAATAAATCAGGAATATTTAAAACTTTAGTCGCTACGATTTGAGCCCCCTAAAATTCCTTCACTGTAAGAACTGCCCATATAAAGGCTGCAGATTCGCATATTTTAAATGTTTAGATCTGGCCGCGTTTTCTGCAGCAGATCCTACAACACGTGTAGTATGACGAACATGTGAGGCAGCGAAAGTACATACGCATGTTGCATCCCATAAGAGAGACTTCCCTTTTTGCCATGGCACAAGAGTCAGCCCATCAGGTCTCTTCCCGTCCGTACGACTCAAACCAAGGGGCTCCAAAACACAGGGAATATTTGCCTGAACCAATGCACGACGTATAACATCATTGATTGCGTGGTGTCTGGGAAACCTTCCAGCACATCGTAAGCAACTCAAACCATGATGTCCATTAGCTTCAACCATTGTACCACAAATGCAGTGGTGGGGTTCGCAAACTTTACATCCCAGCCGCAAAGCTACTGCTATTCTAAGAGAATCATTGTCCATCCAAGTTCCCAAATGTGATGATGGCAGCGCATGGAGCCATGCCCCTGATTCTGGTTCGGATGGACACGTCGTTTTATTTTTCCTGTAATACCCATTTAAACCCCTATTAATTTTAATTATTTCAGATTTTTCGTTTAGTTACCTTTGGAGAGAAGGGGGATATGGTATTTTTTTATATATAAAATATATATATTTTTAAAGTGCCGGTGAGCCCTTTCATATTTAAGACCCATTTGCTTCGGAAACTCTGCTTTTATTTCATCAAAACCCAACAAACTTTATGTCATCCCCCCATTTCAGCTCTCTTTTGCTAGGATATTAAATATATTTTTAAATTATTTCCAAACATTATTTAAAACTGTTCCAAATTTAATGTGGATAGCATTAGTATTTACTGAGATACGACTTTGAAACAGATGGAGCGGCACCATAAGGGTTTTGTTTTTACGAAATCCTATAAAGTAATTCCAAGTTTTATGCCTATAACTGCTTATACGTTAGAAAGAAATATTAATAAATATTTATGCTGACAATAATACTTACCGCAAAAAATATCTTGTCTTGATTATATAAAATTTGGGCTTTACATATTTTTTTTCCTAAATATCTAAATAATTATAAAATACTACTAAATAAATGTAGGAACAAGTAAAAAAAAGCAGTCTAAATACGTTTTTTATAAGTATCTTAATACATAGTTACCTACCTAGGCACCTACCTAAATCAAAATCATAGTAGGTATTTTTTCAATACCCCAAGACTAGAACAACAAAGTCGATTTATTGTATGCTGCTGCCCCTACAGAATGTGAGGATAAAAAGTGGTGCAAGAAACTCTACATTTACACAAAACATTATTCTTTTAAACTATCATTAATAATTTAAACTACAGGATACATTATAACAGTTCTCACAGTTTATTTTGTAGACCCCTAAACGTGACAAGTAGGTACCTAGTGAGTCCATGACTGGACCGAGGTTCTGTTACACAAGCCGTAGAATCAATGCTGAGGTCTGTGGGTTTCCTTAAGATACGAGTATTTTTCGTCAACATCGAGCTAGTGATAAATAATTATACAAAAAAATTTTTTTTTTAATAATTCATTATTTTCTTCAAATTGTTGAATCAAAAAATAGGCCTCACTTATTATACTATATTGAGCCATGATAAAGTAACATAATGCTGGTCCTATAGGCGAAGATTTAATAAGATACGAGTATACCTATAGGTAGATACCAAATTCACTTATATTTATTATATTCGGGGTTTTATGTATTTATCACATATTTTATTAGAAGATAGTAATTTTATACGTAATACCAAGTACTATTACTTATTCTGTGGTAATACGCAAAAACAACTCAGTCTATCAGCCGATAAACCGATATTGATGAAATTTGGCAGGAAGATAGCTTTCATCATTAAATAAGAACATGAAGGAAGAATATGGTTTATAAAGATGAACCAACTAGGTTCCTTAATAGAAACGTAAACAATGTTGTGGGTAAGAGGTTGCGTTATAATACTGACTGTCATACCTCTATGTCAATTTGTTATAAAAAATAATACCTATCTAAGATCAAATTTCTTTCAACTTAATTAAATCCAGAAAAATACATAATATAAAGTAGAGACGACTATTTAAATGTAAAGTCAAAAATAAATTATTCGTTTATTTTCACTTCTGAGCAGGCCCCCCTGAACACCTTTTGTAATACGTTTACAAAATAAACACCCTTTAACTGGTGTAATAACCTTTACAATGGAGCCCACGCATACAACACTGGACGACTTCCAGACAGCGTTCATTGAACAGAGTATACTCACTGTAAATAGATAAATCTAGGGTTTGAAAGGTCGGCAGCAGAACCGGAGTTCAACGATTCCTCGGAAAGCTGCGGTTCACAGCGAGCGTGCTCGAAATCCGGTGATATCCGTCATAATCTGGTACAAGCCGCGGGATTACGCGCGTCCACCCGCGGCTGGCCGTCACCACTAACGTAAACACCAGAAACAAACCAAATCCGAATCCGAAACCGATAAATCAAAGCGCACGATCGCGGCGACGTCGCTTATCCGGTAAATCCTGACGGGATCGCGTAAAAAATACTAGTATTAAAAACAGTCTTAAGTGGGCTTACGTTCGCGGCGCGGTGCGGCCCGCGCTGGCTCTAATCTCGGCCACTTCCCGGCGCAATTTGAACCTAACTCCGCCACTCTATACATCATCCGGCGAACGCCCACCGCGCGGGCCGCGGCCACGCTCTAGCGCCGTCTCGCTCGCGCGCCCTCCACGCCCAATGTTCCCTCTCACTTCTGCTGAAATCTCGCCACACTGAAAATTCTGTGCGTGCGGCAGCGGGGCGCGAGGACGCGGGGGGGCGCAGTCAGCTGGCCGAACTTGGGCGAATAAAATCGACTTTTTATCGGCTCGGTGTGACGCTTCGTGACGTCACTGTTTACTTCTGCCGGTGAAGTGTGGACATAGATTTTCCACGGACTGCCGTGACGCAATTTTCATGAAGTGATTTTTAAATGTGCGGAGTCGGTATATTTTCCTGAATTTTTTTCAGTCAATTTTAAACGTTTACTCTTTATTATAATATAAGGACTGTTAATCTACTTTCTCATGATACGATTTACAAACTAGAACTAATTCAGAAAATATTCATGCATTTTTAAAGTTATCTTTGCAAAGCATCCTTGTGAAGCTCAGTGCAGCGAAATAGACTCATCGTCATTTCGCTTTCCAAACTCACTCGAGAAAACAAATTGTGCAATATGTTTTCCTTATAGCGTACAAATAATTGCAGTTTAAATCGCGGCGTGCAGTGGCGTCCGCCATAAATAAGCGCGGGCTCGCAACGTAAACAGATCGCGAGCATTAACCGCCCGCGTACATAAAGAGAGCCGTATAAATATAAAGTCGGTACTCGCTGCCGCGCAAACTTAGCTAAACAACGCCATAATTGCCTTCATTACTTAAATTACTGAAATTATTTATTCAAAAACCTGGCAACATTGGGTTGGGCGGGGCGAGTGGCGAGCGACCAATGGGCTACCAGCGCGCGGGGGGCGGGCCACGCGCAACATGGCGGCGGCCACCGTGCTCTACAGTCGCTCCCGCTTGCTGTAAAACGCTATCAGTTTTTCACGCGTTCCCGCTCACGTGCAGTGTTTAATTAATTAGGGTTTTGTAATGAGTGCGAATATACCGCGTGGTGATGGCCGATACGCAGCCGCGACGTTCAAGAGCCGCTGCTCGCCCGCTGGAGTTTCCGACGGCAAACTGCCGACGGAAAAACGTTTTCAGCGCCTCAAAATTAAGAGACAGTCTACCTCAAAAACATATATTAAGTTTTGTCTTTCAACGACGAAGTGCATTTTTAATTTAAATAATGTAATTTACAATTTTGGTATTCAACGATCAATACAGTTAGGTACCTAATATCTGATTAGGTAATATTACTACC
The DNA here is from genome assembly GCA_963855545.1 of Ethmia dodecea. Lineage (NCBI taxonomy): Eukaryota > Metazoa > Arthropoda > Insecta > Lepidoptera > Depressariidae > Ethmia > Ethmia dodecea. The sequence continues at coordinate 7,471,419 of OY979443.1, forward strand.
TACGGTAATAATGAATTGTAATTAATTGTATAGAGACCTCAGTAATTTTATAAATATTGACTTAGGTGGCCAAACATTTCAGTCCAAAACATATTTGTGCTGGTCAAATAATACTTTAACAGAACTCTACATTATTTAGCAAAATATTTTTTCGCTCCCCCTAACATCTAAACTGTATGTTTAAAAAATAACTAACTAACCTTATCTACTATACAATTTTATTTAAAAAAAAGATTCTCTATCACGTTGAGATGAAGATAAATATTATTAGATACCTACTAGGAACTAAATTGTAAAAACGATAACGACAACTACCTATACCTATATACTTACAATTGAATAAATAAATGCCACATAAGTCAAAGAGTAGAAATATTTTGTATCTTAGAGCATAGCGTTTACTCGTTAACATCCACTGTGATATTGCAACAACAAATAGGTATGTAAACAGTATAAATAAGTAGGTACCTAAAAGCTGTAATAGGTACTACTATTTAAGTGAATAGATTGGATATGTTTCAATAACTATAATAATATGAAGCAAATCTATACTAATATTATAACGAGGAAAGATTTGTATTTATGTATGCTTGTATTTTTGTATGTTTGTAACGAATAAAGTCTGGTGAAACCGCGCTGAACAGCTGTATAAGTTAGGATTTTATGCTTATTCGTGAATAGCGTGGGTGTAGAATAAGTTATTTTTGTTAATGATGGGTTTACTCTTGACCCCTAGACTAGCCCGAAGGCAAAGACGAAGCCTACGATGGGACCAGCTTGCCAAGAAGATGCCTCACTCAAGCCGAAAAGGCTGACGGGAAAGTTTTTTTTTATTAAAACGTTTGTACCTTTGTAGACATTACAAAGCAAATTAAAATTGTATTAATCGTTATCTATCTGTGTTTATTATTATTGCTCTATACATTGCCACTTACTATTTTTGTGGTAACATTATACCTACTCGTTCTGATCAAACTAAAAAGAACTGAATTTAACATGGTGCAGTAAGCCAATATGTTCCATAGGAACTAAGTCTGCAGCGATCAATCAAAATCGACAGGGCTTATCATCGCCGTAAAGCTGGGTGGTTACGATCAAAAGCCGACGCCGAAATGGCAAACACAATTACTAAGGTATATACGAGTACCTACTACTGACCTTATTTTATGTAGTAGTCCTAAGTACATAGTTTACACAACTGTATATGTATGTGTGTATTATCAAAATTGTACTTTAATTTATAGCACTAAATAAATGCGAAAGTGTGTTAGTGGATTTGTCGTCATTCACGCAGTGGATCGAAGTGATATTTTGCATAGTGTTAAATAGAAGATCTGGATATATCATGGTCTACTTAAGACTAGTACCTAGTCAATAAAATTCTTAAGGAAAAGTCTCTTACTCGTACTTATTTAAAAAATGGCAGAACTCTCACAAAAACTTTAAGCACTGGTGTTCCAAAATCACTGAAATACTTACTTGTTTCAATTTTGTACCATTAATGGGCAACCTCCAACATGCACCCTCCATAAATGGTTAAAATCTCATACCTTCATTCTTCATCTTCATTTCAATAGATATTGTCAGAGATGTTTAAAAAAAACAATTAATTACATTATTTGTAGGCTACACGGACTTTGCCGAAATCACCAAACAGGCCTTTTTTAATTTTATTTTATAAATTTTATTACATTAAATGTGTATTAGGTATGTATGTATACTTTATTTATACGGTAGTATTAGTAAAGTAAGTTTTGATACGATTAGGGGACAAAGAAATATACTAGTAAAAAGTCTGTATTTTCAGGAATGGAATGCCTGTGCCGAAACCCGGGACCTTTTTTCTAAGAATTGTTTTTAGAATGTTATCCAGCTGCTGTAAATACTTTTTAACGCACTGTTATTTTCCACCAATGTCTACGCTGGAATCTCTACGCAATGGCTACGAAATTGGAGCTACGATATGCCTACATTATAAGTAAGAATAAAACGTACCTACGTAATGTGAAAGTGGGAACATGTCTAAGAATATACATATGTTAAATAAGTATGATTGTTTAGTGTTAGTAGTTGTTGGTAGTTATAATAACGTCATAAGACTTATATCGTAAGTAATTATGTTCAGCTTTCGGAGCAGGCATCCAGTATCTTTATAAAACCTTATTCTGTGATAAAACTTTGATGTTATTTAGGTACATGTTTTTTTTTAAATAGGATGTTCTTTGTAATAAATTTATCTACTATCATAATCAAACATGTCTGATTTATGTGGGAATATTAGTTTTTGTATTTTCTAAAATTAAATCAAAGCCAACACGCCTTTAATCTCTAGGAGCCCCTGCTAATTGATCTCACACCCGACATCAATATGAATATATACAGAATATGAATGTTCAGTTATATACCTCACCTATGTATCAACACAATACAATTAAATTAAATAACTCAACGGACAGAACCATATTCTATGGTCGATACAAATGATTGTTAAGCGACAATTTGTCAGATTAATCGTCTTTTGCAGATGTTTCGCTTAAAATAAATCATGGGGAATCCCGCGAATGACCGCGCCGTCGCGTCGGAGCTGCTATTATTAAGAACTTACCTTTAATAAGAACATCTAATAGGATATCCAAAAAACTTAACTACGGGGAAAAGGTACTTAAAGGATTTAAAAATATTTAGGTACGAGTACCTACTCCTCTTATATGCAGTCTAGTAAAAAAATTTTATATGACACTCCAGAGATGAAGACGCATCTACAGATGTACTGGTGAAATGTGAGAGGTTCCAGGAATGGAATACATCTGCCAAACCCCTCAGAGATAAGGCGTTAATATATATTGACACTTTAGAAATTTTGGAAGTGAGCCTGCCACTTAGGTATGTTTGATGCCCGAGTTGAATTTCGTGATTTATGCAATGAACTTTTTTTAAATCTTACTAGCACAGGCGGGAATGATTTCGATGTTTCTCACACCTCAGGCCTGAGGTGGGGTTTGGAGGCCTGTGTAACAGCACCCTCTGACGATGAGCTCACGTTGAGCTGTCGGAAAACATACTGGTGAGAAGACCACTTCTTTCCAGAAATCTCACAAATCTCATATTTTGAGTAACAGAAACATTATAAATAAAAATAAAATAAGTAATCTGACGCCTTTTCTCTACGAGTTGGTAGGCATTGCTCATTATTATAATTATAGCTGTCGGTCTCCCTAAAATCAAGTAAATAAATAGGTATTGAATTTCTGGAAATACTCACGTTTCATAAGTATATTCTTTGGAACCCTAAACGTGATGGGAACCCATCGCCAGACCGGGGTTCTGTTACACTTGTCTCCAAACTCATCCATGGACCTGCGAGTTTCCTCACGATGTTTTCCTTCACCGTTAACTAGTGATAAATATGTAAGTAAGCTTTTTAAAACTCATTGGTACGTCCCAGGATTCGAAGCCAAGCCTCACGAATGAGAAGCGGGCTCTTTAACCACGGGGTATCACTGCTCTTAAAAAATGTAGAAATCATCGAAATGTTTTTCTTTACCCGAACATTATATACATACTAGCAGCGTCCCGCGGTTTCACCAGCGTATAGTTCCCGTTCCCATATGAATACGAGGATAAAATATAGCCTATGTGTTATTCTGATGTATAAGCTATACCTATAACTGTCATCAAAATCTGTTCTGTAGTTTTTGCGTGAAAGAGGAACAAACATCCATATATACAAACTTTTGCGTTTATAATATTAGCAGGTTAGGTATTGATAGACATTTCATGGCTTGTATTATGTAGTTCGCGTGTTGACACTAACGGCTATGACTATGTATGAACAGAGCGAGGATGATTAGAGCCAGATTAGCCGTAAGAACATAAGCCGATAGCTGCCACCGGCGCATGAACTTGACCAAGACACACTTGGCTATGTGTATCTCATACTATATAAGTTAATAGTAGGTAGGTATATGTCTTCGTGAAGTAAGAAAGGTTGTAAATATTTAAGTTACATTCTTTACACTTTAATAAAGTAGCGGGTGCTAAGCGGCGTTCCTTGCGCGGATCCAGATTATTCCCAATCCCATCATAGCGGTTGCCTGCGACATATAAGACACCTACAATACCTACATACCATATTACAAGTTTCTAGCTAATCGTTTCGGAATAATTTGTATTTCTCTCTTTAACCAGTTTTTAAATTTTCCCGTGGGAACGAGACATTTTCTCCCTGTAACTTTAGATATTGACCCGGTTCCTCAGTTATCTCCATACTAAATTTCATCAAAATCTGTCCAGTAGTTTTTGCGTGATGCGTGCACAACCAGACAGACAGACAAAAATTTCAAAAATTTGTGTTGTGGTATCTACATCGATAACTATATACCGCTGAAATTTTCCAAAAATATTTCATGTACAGACACGGCCCCGTTAGAGTTTTATTATAATATTTAGGTATAGATTTTGTGTTTTCCAGTTCCCTTAGAAATTTCTAAAAATCTATTTGGAACCTTTGAGCAACATTTCATGCTACATATTTGACTGGTTTGACAGCTATGCTTTTAAAAATCATATTGCGCTGGATTAACTGATAAGTTAACAGAAAGTTTTTCCATATTATCATATGACAGATAGATAAATGATGCTTCTCTCCGGCCAATACGAAATGACGTTGTCCATAATATTATATGCCAAAGAGAAGCAGGCATTAAGTTCGCCAATTTCGCGATTTGTACCTAGGTACCTACCTTCTCTTGGTACATTAATAAGCAGCACTATGCAGGTGTATGTAACACTTGCGTAACGAATGTTTGACCAAATAGAACCTATTTAAGCATATTATCCATCCAATTCCCGAACGATAACATTCCCAAAGCATTAGCATGAGGCCGCCTCAAAGAGAGCGTAAACAAATACCAAAACTTTTTGGAATATAAAATACCATGGGCGTAGGCGTAGATACTACATGCTTCATGTAAAATACATACTGACCGGAAATAAGATAGTCAAAGGGCTGTAGAGAGATAATGGTGAGTAATATATTATATAGTTCATAATAATTCAATTCATAATTCGAAAAATGGCATTCAGTGGAAATCGAAACGGGAATTCCGAATTTCGTAACTAATATTTATTTATCAGTTATCAGCGGGAGTCATAAATAAATATAAATCTAGACTTATCAATGCCATACCGAGGTATGGTTGGATATCAATAAGTCGTAAATCAATGACAAGTTTGACAGTTTTATGCACTTCGATACTCGAATAAATGTATCTAAAAATAATAGCCTTGATAATTTACCCGAAATTCCGGTAAAACTATAAATACTGTTCAACGTCACCATTAAGGATCAATCCACTATGAAACAAAGGTGGACCACTCCAACTGCCTCAACCTAAAAGTGACCCAGATCATCACTCCATCTAGCAGGGGGTCTTACGCTACGTTTGTCCAAACGCAATCTCCAGAACTATAGATCATCAATTCTACGACAGATTTAATATTTAGTTGCTTCAGATCAATTTGCAAAATAAATATTTTGCTTTGTCGAACTGTGTTTTGAGTGAAGTATAAATTTGGCAGGTAGATGGCGTAATATAGTAAATTTGAAAGGTGGCCGGTACGAAAAGGCAGGAGGATGGGATCCGCTACCTTGTTACAACAATGTCTCCGAATTACTTCTGAGACCTGCGTGGGTTTTCTCATGATGTTTTCCTTCACCGTCGAGTAAGTGATGGCATGGTCCAATGAGCTTTTCAAAAAGCTTATACGTAAGCTTTTTGAAAAACTAATTGGACCAATGAGTTTCAAAAAGCTTACGTATAAGCTTTTTGAAAAACTCATTGGACCATGCCAGGGTTCGAACCCAAGCCTCACGAATGAGAAGAGGACTCGTTAACCACTGGGCTATCACTGCTCTAAATTTCAAGTGTGTAGCATTTATAATATCCAAGATCAGTGTGTGAGTGAGTGGTATTTCGCTTGTAGCTAGAAGAATCCTACTAATATTATAAATGCGAAAGTTTGTTTGGATGGATGTCTGGATGTATGGATGTATGTTTGTTCCTCTTTCACGCAAAAACTACTGAACGGATTTTGTTGAAACTTTACAGTTATATAGCTTATACATCAGAATAACACATCCTATCCTACTAATATTATAAATGCGAAAGTTTGTTTGGATGGATGTCTGGATGTATGGATGTATGTTTGTTCCTCTTTCACGCAAAAACTACTGAACGGATTTTGTTGAAACTTTACAGTTATATAGCTTATACATCAGAATAACACATAGGCTATATTTTATCCCCGTATTCCCACGGGAACGGGAACTACGCGGGTGAAACCGCGGGGCGCTGCTAGTATTATATAGATTTAAATTTTTTCTTTACTTACACAAAACTAATTTTCCGCCCATAAATAACTAAATCGTTTCTCATGAAATATGCCCCTCTTCAAAATACGTCAGCTCAAAATATATTATGTATTTACATAATCACATAAATATGCAAAACATGGTCTTATGATGTACGCACAACAATTTGTTTCCCGATTCAGCAGCCGCCTTGGGCTTAATTTATTCTCTTTGAATATTCAAAGCGGGCTCCTCAATATTCGTTTAATTACCTAATATAGGAATAGGAACTCGCAAGATAATATTTTGCTGAAATCGCACCCACCAATTGTACGGCTTGCTCTTGGGGTAGGGCACCCATGCTTTGTAAATGTCTGTGGATTCTGTAATTTGTTTATAGTACGAAACCTAAGAAAACTACCGCCCTCTACTCTAAAACATCAAGAGAAATCAGTCTGCAGTCCTACCACCTATGTTTCATGAATTTGAATCCTCTTTTTAATTAGCAATTTTATAACAGAAATCATAAAACAAAAATCTCTTTAGCAACCCGTAACAGCCCAGCGCTGAGCTAAAGGTTTTTCCTTACACATGAGGAAGGCCATAATCTCCCACGCGAGCCCACCGCGGTTTGGAAGATGGTGTTAGGCTAGTGGCCACCTAACTCTCAGAATTTTCCAAGTCACCAAAGGGTAGCTGACATGGCGTAACGACTTCCATAGTCGGTAAACACAACGAAAACCGGGACCAACGATTAAACGTGCCTTCCGAAACACGTCAAATTAAACCATAAATATTAACCAAATGCCATTTGACGACGTCGAATATTCAAAAATTATCTGAGATAGTACCTAGGACGTGCAAAACAGAAAAAAATCTCATTTGTTCTAATTTATGCATAAATATACTTTTTATTTTATTTTAATGGTTAAAAAGATGTATTCCATCTGCGACGACGTGTGGTATTACATTGATATTTTGAAGCTAGTCCTCTAAAACCCCATACAAAATTCGTGTTTTTACAAAACCACCTACTTAAATATTATGTTTACGGAACTTTTAGTGTGCGAGTCCAACGCACACTCAGCTATATTATTTTTATTTCGTTTAAATATCAGGTAAATACCGGAAACTAGCTACTTGATAAGCAGTTTTCTGATAACTGTACAGCCAGTTACTAAACATAATATAAAATATTTCTTATAATCAAAATTTTAAACAAAAATACAAACCGACTGCAACGAATAGCACATATTTTTTATCATTTGCATAATCAACATTCATTACCTACTGTTACTAAACCTATTACGCTGACAGCGAGTGATTTGCTAATGTCCGTTGAGGAGTTCCATTCTCCACCTCAAGTTCTTTATCAGATTTTCTCAAAACTTATATGGGGCCATCCGTGAGGTATACCAGATCAAACCAGAAAGTAAATTTCGAGATTGACGAAAATATGGATTAACATACAACAAAACATTAGTGAAGATTTGAGAACCTCCTCCTTTTTTGAAATCGGTTAAACAGAAGAAACTGACTGGCTGATCGGCTGACTGATCGATCAACGCTTAGCCGAAACATCTGGGTCCATCAGCGTTGATCCGCGCAGGCAACGCCGCTGGGTACCCGCTAGTAACTAATCTATGTTCTGGATGATTTTTTTTACCGTCTGGAAAAAAATATGACGTATAAGGTATCTAGAGCCGAAGTTATACACGAGATTAATTGTTAAATATAGTCATGTTTAGTGCAATTTACAAAATCTAGAAAACTACGCACAGTGCTACGCGCAGCTGGCGGTTGTAGGTAGATTGCTCAGAAATGGAAGCTACGAGCCTGTTTCTTTTTAAAATACTATTTCAAATATCTCAGTGTGTATTATTGACTACAATTGAGTAATGTATATAAGTTTAAGAAGAAAAAAAAAATTAAGAACAAAAAATTTTTTTAAGTAACATATATTGCCAAATGAATCTATTGCACTTACCTATCACACTACATTTTTTCCCAGACGGTAAAAAAAGTCACCTTGTATATATAAAATGATAAACTGACTGACTGATTTTTTATTTATTTATTTATTTACTTTTTGGAAACCTTACAGCAAAATCAGTAGTTATAGGTTAATTAAACACTATGGTTAAACATATGCTAATGACAAGTTTCCACATTTAAAAACAAAAAATATGTTTCTCCTACTGTCGAGAACAATCAGTATGTTGATAATTGTGAACTTAGCCAGGGAGAGAAGAATAGTTTTGAAACAAAAAAAAAACAAAGGAATTGATTGATTGATTGATTGGTGATGTATCAACGCACAGCCTAAACCACTGGGTCTAGAGACTTGAAATTTTGCAAAAAGATAGCTTATACAATGTAAGCATCCACTAAGAAAGGATTTTGCAAAATTCAACCCTTAAGGGGGTGAATAAACGTGAGCGAGCGAAGCCGCGGGTAAAAGCTAGTATAAAGTATTATCCTGTTGAAAGGGAAATACATGGCCACCACACAGCGGACAAAGGCTCAAAGATCCCCGTTATTAATCATTTCTGTGCTTTAATGAAGCGAAATTATGCAGATTCCAAGCGATCACAATGGGCGCGATCTTCCAGGAGACGACAGGAGATAAAGGCTTAATTCTAAATGCCCCCATTCACGACGCCTCTTCATTTTATTGAGATAAACAATCTCAGTTCCGCTCTGAGTTCAATTGGTGGAATTGATAATTCGATTGTTATTGTTTTAATCTATGTTGGTTGGATAGACAAGGATCCGTCTACTAAAGAATAAGGTCTTTTATATTTAGTTTAATTGTAGTAGAAAAAAAAATATTGTACTAGAAAACAAGCTCTACGAGCATTCGTCAATAGAGATTATCAGACGTTGTTTACCAATGATGTTAAATATAAAAAGAGGTAGATTTCGTACTACAGCGCGATAACTGAGGCCGATAAATGTTGCTAATTAGCGCAATACTGTTTAGTCGCGTTATAGCAGCGCATGAGTAAGCGCGTGCCGAATGTGCCTATCATAACTACTCGCGATATTCTCAAAATGCCACTTTGTGTACTGCGAAAATGCAAAAACTATGGTATAAAAATAAAAAAGGACCAAGGAGTTACATACCACGCGTAAATACATAAAGTGCATAAAAATGTCGTCATATTTTAATATTTTATCAAAATTACATCATATTATTAAATATTTGAAATTATGGTTGAAAAGGGATAGCGAAAATGGACGGCAACTGCAGTGCGATAAGGCCAGATAGCGAGCACGTCCGCCATTCATAGATTATTCAATCAGAAGCGAAGTCGTAGGCACAATTTACAACATCATGTACTTAGTTATAGCCTTACGGTTAAAGAGCCTGCTTTAAGGCTGATTCATGTATGTTATATTAAAAATTAAAACATATGATGTAAATGAATTTCTTAACATATAATTAATTTTATTTAAGGTTTTTATAATTGTATATTATGTATTATTGTGACTAATTTCCTACACAGTGTTTATTGTTTGTGGAATAAATATAATTGAAATTGAAACCAGTGTAACATGAATCAGCTTTTACATGATTAAAATCAGTGAGGCTCGGGTTCGAATCTTGGTATGTACCAATGAGTTTTTGAAAACTTACATACATATTTATCACTAACACTCGACAGTGAAGGAAAACATCGTGAGGAAACCCGCAGGTCCCAGAATTAATTCTGAGACATGTGTAAAACACACCGAGTTTTTGGAAAGAAGTTCCTTAACGCGCGTTGTGAAAAAATTAAGACCAAAAGTTGTAACGACACTTTTTATAACGACACATTTTGCTATAGTTGTAAGCCGTGCGGCGTGCGCGTGTCTCTCTCTCTCTCTCTCTCAGAAAGATAGTGACACCCGGATGGAACTTCGTTGATGGTGATGATGATGATGGTGATGATGAGATGATGGTGTTTATGAAATGATGATGATGCTGATGAGATGATGATGATGTCATGATGATTATGTGCTGCTTCTGATGATGATGATGGTTGATTGTGATGCGATGATGATGATGATGAGATGAGATGGTGATGATGAGATGATGATGATGGTGAGATGATGATGATGAGATGGTGATGAGACGATGATGATGATATGACGATGATAAGATGATGATGAGGTGATGGTGTTGATGATGATGATGCTGATGATGAGATAATGATGATGACCGAAATTCGTTCCATCCGGGTGTCCCTTGACACCTCTCAAGTTTTTTTTACACATTTTTTGGTTATATTTTTAATAATTTTACGAATATAATCGTCATATTATGTAAGTATTATAACTAGCAGCCAATATTATGTTTGAATGTTATCCAGATTTCCAAGCGACGAGCTTATGCGACATAAATGGATCAGCAATAGTCAACATAGTACAGGCGGAAAGAAGTGAATATGATTGGTTACCTACAAAAAGCCAAACATACCAAAGAAAGAATGAAAGTTGGTGATTGTAAGCCAATAGCTTGTTTTATTTAATGTCCCTACTGTTTGCATTTTTCACCTAGTCTATGTTGCGTTGACGTATTTTAAACGCAACTCTTGACAGAAACTGTCTCTTTCTATATCATTCGTTCCGTATCATCTTTCGCCGTCATTGATGTATCCTATAAATACGCTAAGAGGTAAGTATGTACATGTCGTAGTCACTCGTAGCGGAACAATTATTTAAACCAGCGTCGTATGACTATACGCCATCTTGGTATTTAACATCATTGTTGTTTACGTAAGAAACAATATTGTATATAGGTACTAACTCTTTTTCGATATTCAATTTAAATAAAGACATAATACTAATTCTTTTATTTTGATTAACGTGTGACAGTTTTTCGTCAATAATATAGAGTTACGACGTTGTAGAACTGATTTCATTTATAACTTAGATGACAGTATTTAAACAAATTTCGTAGTTTTTGTCGGAGGATACTACACATAATAATTTGTTTTGTTTTCATACATTTCACGCTACAAAGGCTCCATGAAGGTTCCCATAAAAAGAGGTGGCAACAAATTTGATCAAATTTCTAGCAAGTAATGCCTGAGACAACGGGCAGCAGTAATTAAGCGAGGAGGTAAGCCTGTAAAAACAGCCGGCGGCAAACAACGAACGACCTAAATTAATTTAGCTGAGACGCGCATTACGACCGAGAACTTCGCAAATTGCGATCTTATCTTTTAATGCGGTTTCGACGGCCGACCGTTTGTTGATTTATTTAAGGAACTAGCCTTTCCGATGGTTTAAACACTTATTGCAAAAAATATCATTGAATAAGTCGCAAAGTTATTGTAAAAGGGGTAGGCAGAGGTATTTAATTTCCCGATATACCCACTTTTCACAAGATATTGTTTGGACCCCCAAACGTGATAGGTGGTGAGCCCATCGCGGGACCGGGTCTGTACCCATGCTAATTAATTCTGGGACCTGCGGGTTTCCTTACGATGTGTTCCTTCACCGTCGAGCTGCCTTCACTTCACTAGTGATGAATATGTACCTACGTAGGTAAGTTTTGAAAAACTCATTGTTACATGCCAGGATTCGAACCCGAGCCATTCATCATGTGAAGCCGGCTCTTTAACCGTAAGGCTATCACTGTTCTGTATATATATTTTTAGTTCATTACAAGGGCCATTGTTCTGATTGAGGAACAAAAGGCAACAAAACTGTTTACTTCTTAATTAATCTAAGAAAATTCATTAAGGCTTAGTTTACACTCCAAAAGCACATCTAATCAAGTCAGACAGAAACTATCTTCGTTTAATTACCGTGGAGTATCAATAAAGCAGCGACTCCGCTGTCAGGGCTAATGGAATAGTTAGTCTCAATCACATGGCTCGTAAAGCTAGCGTAACGGTAGTTGGTAGTTACTTCCGCTACATATAATTACAATTGAATTTATAGGTTGGCTATACTGTTGTGGCGGGAATATAGGGGAGAGTGGGGTGTAATGTCTTAGGTACGTAATTATTGTACGCAAACATTTGATGTAGTGCCACTTGATCGTGTGGTAATCAGTGATACACTACACCTAATGTACGTGCCCAAAGTGTAAGGTTATTCCTACCTAACCTACTATGTATTCCTTAGGTATTAATAAATATTAAATGGTATTCGTTGGGAAGCGCATCACTTGAGAAAGGCTGGACTAATTAAACAATTATTTTTAAATATTTCTCATATTCCAAATGAAGTTTCTAGGGAAAGAAAAATATTGAAAGTTGTCAGCAAAATTAAAAAAAATCGGGATCAACAGAAAGTGCTTTTTTCTATTTGGACAGCACAACTTTTCTCGGGTCAACTATAGTTTTAAATAGAAACCCAAAAAATATTTAATTAGGACTTGCTTTTTTTTCCAAAAATATAAGCCATACTTACTGAAAAATATTTTTTTTTATTTTTATTACATAAATGTCGTTGAAAAAATATACCTAGTACCTAGAGTACCTATTAAAGTTAGTGCAAATTAAAATAGACAACCCTACTGAGTTGCAATATTGTGGCGTTGCAATAGTGTGGGGTAAAAGTTAGTGTTTTTTGATTTAAAAAACATAGTAAGTAGGTAAACAAGTATTTTCAGAGAAAACGTTTCAAACACAACCCGGTCACGTAAAGCACGACCACCAAAGCGAAATAAAATCTAACATAAACCGTACAATATCAAAAGTCATCGCCCTACCAAGAAACGAGTAAATCCATTAATAACTTAATCCCAACAACCCACACAAAATCAATCTATTCCCCAAATGTGACAAAATTAGCGTGTAATATTTCCTGTTCGAATTATAGATGCCCTCTTTTCCCGCCAAAACATTGTCGCGGGGCGGGAGAATGGGAGCCCGGACGTCGGTCGCACGTCACGTGTCGGACACGCGACGGACACGCGGCGCGCGCGCTTCGTCCACACCGAATTACCAAGCCCTCTCCTACTATTTATTTTACAACTATCCTCCTATTTAAAGCTCGTGTCATCCGATGCAGCGTGCAAATTCAGTTTAGATTTCATCTCAGCCCTCTTGTTACCGTTTGCTGAGCAAACACCCAGATTGCATTATTATTAATTAATTGTTTTGAGTGGCACTTCCTTTGTTCGGGCTTCGTAAGAGAATTTTTAAATATTTCGTTCGATTGTTTTTGATTCGTGACGATATCGGCTTTTATATATTTAAAAACTTAAAATATTGTGTAGGAAAATACAAAAAAAAAATACAAATATGTACATTTATTTGCAAAAAACATGGTATATATACAGGTGATAAATACATTTCAGAGCACACATGTTTAGCTAAAATATAATATAGCATGCAAATTTTTACAAAAAAATATCTGAAATATTACAATTTTTATGGTTCCGTACCCAAAAGGTGGCATCGGTAATTTCTAAGCCTCCGCTGTCCATCCGTCTGTCTGTCAGTGGGCTGTATCTCATGAACCATAATAGGTATGGTTTTAAGGTAATAATAAAGAGTTTCCCACATACAATAGTTGTGTTTTCTCACATGTTTATCTCGTATTTCGATAATGGCAATAGGTAGAAACTTCAAATTTATAACTATAATCGTTATTATTACTATTTTTATTTTAAAAGTTTTACCTAGTATCTAACGTTATCGTATCCTCGTGTGCGACGACTAGCATTTGGTCGGTTTTTAGGATTCTGTACCCAAAGGGTAAAACGCGACCCTATTACTAAGACTCCGCTGTACGTCCGTCTGTCTGTGTGTCCGTCTATCACCAGGCTGTATCTCATGAACCGTGATAGTTAGTTGAAATTTTTACAGATGATGTATTTCAGTTGCCGCTATAACTACAAATACTAAAAAACAAAATATAATAAATATATAAGGTGGCTCCCATACAACAAACGTGACTTTTTTGCCGTTTTTATAGAAATTAGTACGAAACCTTTCGCGCGCGAATGCGACTCGCACTTGGCCGTTTTTTTAGATATGATGCTTACTGCACAGGCGCTATGATCGATATGCAATGTTGCGTCGCGTCGTACCGTATATCAGTAATTTTTCTGCATTCAAATAGGTAGGTTTCTCTAGAGTGCTATTTACCTATGTGAGATTAATTTCCTTCCCTCTATAAAAATCGAGGTATTAAATGAAAGAAAACATCGTGAGGAAACCTGCAGGTTCAAGAGTTGATTCTGAGGCATGAGTAACAGCACCCGGTCACGTTTTGAAAAAAACTATACTGCTGAAAGTGGGTATTTCAGGAATGGATTTCCTCCTCGGGGCTAAAGTCGTAAACATCCTCATTCATTTTAAGTCCTTAAATTTTGTGTTATAATTTTGAGAGATACGTCACCCGAAAATCTATAAACTTTCATTCCAAGCATACACCTATAAAGAATCAGAGAGTTGGAGTCAGTGACACAGACCCAGCCAGGCGCCTTTAGGTAGGTATACCAAATTTTGGGTAGTCAAATGGAATTTCCTTCAGTTAAATAAACGGGTAGGTACACCTATTTAAATCTAAAACCGATGCCATGAAAATAACCTGACATTTCGCTTCTGCCTAGTGACGTTATCGGGGACGGACCATAGAGGGGGTACCTAAACCTTTTAGAATAATCCACTTATTCAGTGTAAAGTGTGCAATATTTATGTTTGCTGCAAAATTAGAAAATACTTATGTTTGTGTATGCTTAAAAACCCTAGTACATTGCTGTAGAGGAATCTACTTTCAATGAGAAAGAAAAATATAAGTCCTTCCTAGGAACTCTTTGGTTTGATACAACTGGTAGGTACGACTAATCTCCAAAAAGAAAAATGTCCAAAAAGACGAATGTCCAAAGGCTTGTCCAAGTGATAAAATTGACAAACCATAAATAAGTCCAATAATAAAATTACCCAAATATAAAAATGACCAGTAATTATATAGTCAAACTATAAAAATTTCCTATGATAAAATGGACTTAACTTAAAAATGACCAGTAGTGATATTGCCCAAGCGATTTTTGGAAATTCCAACGGGAACTGCAATAATCTGGATTGCAGAATGATTTGATTTTTTGTTTGTTTATTTATTTGTATTGAAAAAAAATATTTTTCCAGTAGAAAGCGTACTTTTCTGGTAGTTATATAGGCTATATTCCTGTATTTCCATGGGAACGGAAACTACGCGGGTGAAACCGCGGGGCGCAGCTAGTGATAAATATAGCCAATGGATAAAAAATTACCAAAAAGTTAATTTTAATTTTGGGTATAACTACAGTTGGACATTATTATAGCTGGTCATGTATCTGGTCGGGTATAACTACAGTTGGACATTATTATAGCTGGTCATGTATCTGGTTGGGTGTTTCTATAGTTGGACATTTTTATGGGTGGGCAAATTACTGACAGGACATATTTGACTGCTTGGACATTTTTCTTTTTGGAGATTAGTCGTGCGAAGGGTTTTTATCAGTATTTGAATAATAATGAAAATATATGCATTTGTAATTTTATTCTCATATCAGAAAGAAATCTCATGAGATTTGGAAAAAAAACGAACTTCCGTACAAACTTTCATCCAATATTTTGCTACCATAAGGAATTAAATAAAAAAAATGCTGATTTACTTTGTATAAAAAACTATATAAGAACAAGAAAATTATCTCACGCCTTTTATCACCGAGGGGGTAGGCAGAGGTATTCCATTACTGGATATACCCATATTTCACGAGGTATATTGGACCCCTAAACGTGATAGGTGGTGAGCCCATCGCCGGACCGGGTCTATTTACACATGTCTCAGAATTAATTCTGAGACCTGCTGATTTCCTCACGATGTTTTCCTTCACCGTCGAGCTAGTGATAAATATGTACGTAAGTTTTGAAAAACTCATTGGTACATGCCAGGATTCGAACCCAAGCCTCACTGATTTTTCGGTCGGCTCTTTAACCGTAAGGCTGTCACTGCTCACTAAAAACTAATATGCAAAATTTCATGCCTCTATGACCACCAGTATAGGCTGTGCGATATTTAATAAGTACCAAGGTACTTAGATAACCACAGCGAATTATCTTTGCCTCCTCCTTGAACCGGCCCAGTACGAAAGCGACCTGAAATAATGCCACTGGCCATACATCAGCCTCCATTCTCATGGTAATTCGGGATATACGCGGCCGATATTGTGCCGTCCCCCGCCATAACAAATGTTTATTTTATACACAGCGCCACTAACAATAGTGTGCAAATACCTAAACACTGTAATGGTGGCGCGATGCGATTTAGATGATAATGCCGTGTAGAAATAATAACGGGGTGTAATTTTGTGTTTATTCTTGTTAGGATGAGTTGCGTCGGTTTTGTGATCGGGTTTTTCGGAGGTTATGAAAAATCTTGTGTTAAAAAAACGTGATATGATATTCTAATAGTAGGTAGGTACCTATAACAAGCGTGCTGAATAGGTAATTGAATTATAATACTCTAACATACATACCTCTACGTATGAGAGATATCGAGATAAAAAAAGTATTTTATGTAACTACGCATATTGTTTGGAAAAATTTTCATGTTTGCTGTGACCTCGGGTAAGTACCTAGTAGGTAGGTACTGTTACTCCTTTCATATTATAATGTACTCAGTAGGTAACAATTATATCGGATTAAAAGTACATATTATTATTATGGTGACATAATAAGAACAATCCTTTTTAAAAAAAACATCCGATAGATGATGAATATATTTTCAAAATCTATTTACGTCACAACGCAAGTGACTGAATTAAAAATTACTATTAAAATAAGTAAAAAAAAATATATACGTATAATTAAAGCATTGCACCACCAGTAAAATATTGGAAAAGTTCACTTCACCTGTAGTTTATAAGCTATAAAATACACATACTAGTAACTAATGAGCTGTCAACACCAGGTTGTAGTAGGTCTCTACGATTAAGTACCTTACATGAGTAAATTATGTGGATGTTTACGAAAATCAGGCGTAAAAACATGAATGTTTTATGCATGGCTAGTCCTGTAAGCGGTGCGCCTACATACTTAATTCTAATCATAGAGTAGGGAAATCCAGAGACATTTTACTTTTGCCTACTTCTCAGATAATAGGCTATTTAACAATGTCCTAATTATTATTAACATAAGTAGATAATAAATAATGAATAAAAATTTTTTTTTTTTTTTTATTTTAACACATCCGTGATGTATTGGTTGAAATGTATCAGGGCTTGGTCTGTCATTTATTGCGTTTCTTTGTATAATATTTTCTTCAAGCCGCTCGAGGCCTATTCACACAAAATAAAATAAAAATGCTCACGGGACTTTTCGCCAAAGGGCCAAAAACTGGTTGCAAACTGATTTTTTAAAAATTACTTTATTAAATGTGAAATTTCTGTTACGATATCAATTAATGCCTTATTAACTTACTTTTTATAAGATTGTCTTTCAAACAACTCATTTAAATTGGAAGTAATACTGGACTGAAACAAAAAAATCGGGGTGTAACGTGTGCTGCATTTCTACTTTTAAAACTTTGACTCGGTGTACAAAAAAATTACTAGCAAATTTACACTTACTTATGATTTTATACATTAGAATATAGTTTTAGCATTAAGTAAAAATAGAAAATAAATTTGTAGGTGCCTCATAAACATGTTATTTACAACGTTACAACTTCTGGTAGCAATTTTTGTCCGTACCGGTTTTCGTAACAAAATGTTAAAGCATAAGTAAACTATGCACCTCACACATACAGGCGCATCACTGTGCATAGGCAAGCTCGTCATGCGTCCGTTGAGCGTAGAAATGTTAGATTGCGCGCCTTTGTTTTTGCTGTACAAGCGTTCCTTCTAAAAATTTGAAAATATGTATACACCGGCACCACATCCAGATTTAAGGTAAGTACTATTTATATATGTCTGAGTCCTAGATATATTATAAAAACAGCTTTTTTGTGCGTAATACGTCTAAAAAACCGGTGTAATATTGGAAAGTTTTAGAATGAAGTCACAAAAACCGTCGAATGTCCTTACCACGACTGTCCTCGCCGGGTCCTGTTAAGTAGAGCGGTAAGGACAGTTTTGGGATGGTAATGACATTTAATTTTTTTATAGAAAGAATTATCCCAATATCCCAGTCATATTAGGTAAAAAAGGGACCTCAACCTCGGAATGAAAGAAAATAAGCTGTAAATTGGTATAAAACTTTGTTTTGTCGTCCTAAATATTGTCTCAAAAGTCACAAATGCTATCGTGTTCGCGTCTTAAGATATTGAAGGTCAAAGGTAATAAAAATCGGTTTTTCGTTAATATATCGGTTCTTATTGCTTAAATGAGATTTGCACCTATTATAAAAGTTGTAAAGTATAAAATTTCAAACAAAAGTTGTAAAAAATTGTATACTCTACAACTTTTATAATAAGTTTAAATCTCATTTAAGCAATAGGAACAAAGATATTTGCGAAAAACCAATTTTCACCCCTAATATCACTGGGCTATAAAGGATATCAAGTTATAATATGAATATTAAAGTACTAAATGAACATTATTTATTTATTTATTTTTAAGGGTAGGTATCATTTAAAACTAAAAACTAAAGAATTATTGTTTGTTATTTAGAACATAAATATACTTAAGCATTAAATGTTATAAAAAACTATTAGCATTTGAAGCAAGAGTGTTTTTGTTTTGTATCTTTCTTTTACATTTTGGAGAAAATACGTTTTAGTTAATTCAAGTAAAAGTCTTTTATTATTTCTTATTTCTTATGAATGTTCAAATTATATTATTTGTTTTTGACTTTTGTATAAAATAAAGTGCTTACCTAAGTTACGGCAGATTTACAGTTTGGCAAAAAGTTATTTGTTTTTTTTAAATGTTTTTTAAAAAGTTTTGTTATTTTAAATTTGATACTAACCTAATCATATAAATTGTGGAGAGTTTATATGTTTTTAGTTATTTACAGAAATCGTTAGTATAAAGACTTATTCTATAACACTATACAATGTGACTGGAAAATCAAGGGAATTCTTCAAGAGGGTAAATAAAAAGCCGATACCTTTAGCATTTGTATAAAAAAACACCACCTTAATGTATGCGGAATGTTGATGGCTACCAAAATTTCACTAATTTTATTTTCGAATGTTCTTAAAATGTATATGTAGTATGTATTCAGACTAGCCCAACTCATACAACTTGTCGTTATCCGTGGCTAATATCCGTGGATACAAACCCTTCAAAACATCTTCCGAGTTTTTAAAAGTTGTCATTACCGGTCCAAAAATGTCCTTACCAAAACTTTATTGCTAAATATCTCGTAAATTAAGATACAGATTCGGTGCAATCCAACATATTTTTGATGTTCAAATGATCCTTTATGCACTTTGACCCTTTTTACTTCTAATTTTGAACTTTTTTTCTCGTTCTCCCAAAACAGTGAAGTTGGCGAAAATGCCCTCACGTTTATCCCAGAGGGTAGGGTAGGGTTGCGAGAGATAGTCCATTTCTGTAAATACATACTTTTCACCACAAAATATGTACCTACTTACATAAGTTTTTAAAAAACTTATTGGTACATGCCAGGAATCGAACCGACCTCGCGACCCTCACCAGGCCTCCGTCACTCGCTCAAGGTCGCGCTATAAGTGCGTACCGCACAGTAGGTCGGTACCGACCCAAGCGGCAGTTGGTTGGCACACGCGAGACTGCGCACACGCGTCACGTTTCCCGCGCTCGCTACCAAGATGCCCGGTTATTGCGATTGTTATTGCCATATAGTCAGCAGCCCCCGAGCCACGTAGTAACAAAGAAACTCACAAACCTACCAGGCTACTTTTTATCCCAGGGGACACATATAGCGGGTCCACGCGGGTGAAACCGAAGGAAACAACTACTATCAATAAGATTTAATTTTTTTATTGTATTATGTAACAAATTTAATTAACAATAAAAAATTAAGTTTTCCAGCAACTGTGTTTAATTTTACGCGCTCAGTACAACCCTGACGTTTTCGCTTGATGACGCAATCACGCAGCGTGCGCGGGAAACTCGCTTCTCGGTGCGCGTTCGTAGAGTACGTTTCTTACTGCAGCCGAGTTGCGGCGCATTTTGTAGGTAAATATAGCGTAGGTATTTTAGCTTTTGTATGGAAGTGCTGTATCTGTTACGAAGTAACTATTCTTTAATAGTAACTATTCTTTAATCTGTGCCCTCACGCAGACTAGGGGACTTCACGAGAAGAGGACTATTTAACCACAGGGTTATCTATTACTACTCCTTAATTTTATTTAAATAATGTAATTTCATTTAGAGTGTTTTAGCAAATATTTAAAAGGACCTACCTATATAGTTAGGTTCTACGAAAACTATTCAATAAATTCATTCAGATATTATCCTTAACTTAGGTAGGTAATTATTGATTTAAGTTCAATTTTGCATTACTAACTAAAAATGAAAACACTACATCAAGATACAGTTTAAATGTTTAAATTCGCCAAAGATGGCTCTTTTATGGTCTTTAAATAGGGGCATCTAACCTACAAAACTTAGAAATACAACTCTCTATAATCTAACCTCTGCGATTCTATATTTTAAGGAAGGTAGCCGTCCCAACACCTGCCATCCCCTCCATGCATATTCATGTGGCGTGATTAATCATGTTCTGTGTACTCCCTTACATATACAAACTATATACCTATTAACTACATGTACTCGTATATGACTATGTAAAATACAAGGCTTTGTTACACGCTGAGACTGAATTTTGAGCTGAAAACGGGGCGAAGAAAATTAGTTGCATGCTTGTGTTCTCCGGTATTATGTAGGGTTAATTGAGAAGTAATTGGGTAGGTACCTGTTATTGGTACAAAGTATTTTTTAATTAAATAGTTGTAACAGTGTCAGAATTTTAACTAGGTAATTCATAATATCAGCCGAAAGACGTCCACTGCTGGACATAGGCCTCGCCCGAGCTTCGCCACAATGAGCGGTCTTGTGTGCTCCCAATGTATTCTACTATTAATATATCCATAAACAAGTTAGATTAAATACAGAGTAAAAAAAACTGGTTTATTAACATAAAAATTAACAAATGATTCATTACTTACCCACCCAGATGATATTAAATTGAGCGCGTGCCCACATTTTTTTATTCATTGTAAAAACTTTACTGTGTGCCTGTCACCACCGTCACCTTTTGATAGAACATTAAAAAATATTGAGGATAAATTATTCCATGGTATTAGCATACGGAACCCATATTAGCGAAGAATTAAACCTACATCTGTCAGTGGGCGGGAAACATACGATGCATTAGTTTTATGCTAATAGCATTTACACGATTAGCAAATGCAAAATAGAAAATGCATTATAGTTTCCGATGCGAATTGCAGTGAGTTGTTACCTCTAAAATGCTCGTGTGGCTAGAAATTTTTAAATAAACATTGTAGAAGAACATTAAATAATATTTGACTGCCTAGTCACATAAGTTACTTTTTATAACATTTCAAAACGAAAATTTATCTACTATGGAAAATGCTTGGAAAATGTTCTGTATATTGAGCTGTGACGTCCTCATTTTTTGTATTCAATAGCTTCACTTGTGGCTATTATTGTAATATGAAAATCTAAATATTTTTGGTGGTTTTTTGGGATAATCTTTTTAATAGATAACATGTAGTCATCTATTAGATAGATGATGGTAGTCATCTATTATGAAGATTAAAAGATATTCTTTTACACACAGAACAAAGGATTGACGTGATTTTTTGCATAGTTTTTCGGAAAATCGGGAAGTGGCAAAGGTTACTTTTCACCCCGGAAGGAGCATAAATCGCGGGTAAATGCTACTGTAGATATTAAGCCTAAAGCCAAACAACATTCCTTCCAGAAAATCTTATATTTGATATATCAAAATGGTGGCCCAGGGTGATTAAGAAATGGATAGGGCGATTGATGGATAGAAAGAGCAATGTTAGCCCAGAAGTAAAGGAGCCCGCTTCTCATCCGTGAGGCTCGGGTTCGAATCATGGCATGTCCAATGACTTTTTCAACAACTTATGTAAATATTTATCACTAGCTCTACAGTGAGAATTCAATCTGAGACATTTGTAACAAACCCAGTCCGTCGATGAGCTCACCACCTATCACGTTAAGGGGTCCAAAGAATTAGGTATAGGTACCTACTGGTAAAAAGCGAGTATTTCAAGGAATGGAATACCTCTGCCTATCTCCTCGGGGATCGATCCCTTGCGATTCTTGATTTTAAATTTTTTAAAAAAATAAAACAAATTAACTCCACACAAAAATTACTAACCTAAAAAAGTGACAGCAACATCGAGATGAGATCCTACGTCTGGCACTGACATCAAACGTTATCAGCCAACGAACACAAAGCGATAGTGACATGCGACAATCGGGGCAATATCGCGCGCGTCGACGGCAATCGCGAGGCAATCCGTCAGCGGTCCCGTGGGGCAGGGGTGGGGCACGTGGAGCAAGTGGGGCATGCTCTCGCACCTCCGCGCCCGATTAGCCATGCTCCTTGACCTCCCTAATTTGTTCATGTGTCTGACTTTTTTTTATAAAAAGAGGTACTCACTCACTACCTATACTTCTCCAAAACCAGAGATAGTGGATACTTAAGTTGTTTGATGGAAGTTTTTGTGCCAGTCGAAGTATTGTCTCTGCCTACCTCGAAGGAACAAAGGCGTGAAAATGTGTATATGTGTATAGGTACATGTATTTTTTTCTTACGAAATAATTATAATACACACACCGGCACAATTAGCGGAACAGAAAAAAAAGGGAGTATTTACGCATTTTTGCGTGTTACTGGCCGGCTAAACAAGCTTTTTTTAAATTTGGGTTTTAATTTAAAAATGGAATACTAAGCGACTGCCCTTTTTTTCATTCTTTTGTTTTAATTTTCATTGATTCATTTTTTCCACCGCTTGTCCGTTTTTAGAAGGTTCGTGAATTCCATTTGAAAAGCTTTGAATTGCAGTTTTTGAGGCTTTTGAGTTTTTTCGCATATTGATAATTTACGAGCATCTAATTATGCCTGATTTAACGCCATCAGAAATCATTAGGGCAGATCAAATGAGGAGAAATGGTCAAACCTACAGATCGATTGCCAGAAGCCTTCGTCGATCGTTATCAACGATTTATCGTAGCATCCAACGATACAGATTGACGAATGCTCTAGTGAGAAGGAGAGGACAAGGCCGGAAAAGGTGTACTTCAAGGAGGGATGACCGTTTTCTCCAACTTCAAGTCCGACGGAACACGAGACTAACGGCGGTGCAGGCTCGAAATTTACTGGAAGAGGTACGAGCAGTAAGGATGAGTGAGCGGACAGTTCGTAGAAGATTCGAAGAAGTGGGTATAGGCTCGTATGTGCCCGCCAAAGCCCCAAAACTTGAGAGACATCATCGCACAAACCGTCTACACTTTGGTCGTGAACATCGTGATTGGGACTTCGACGACTGGGGACAGGTTCTTTTTACTGATGAATGCAGAGTTATGTTAAATCAAATTGATGGAAGGCAGCGAGTATGGAGACGCAAAGGAGAACGGTATATCCAGTCTAATTTTGAAAATACAGTTGCATATGGCGGCGGTTCAATTATGGTCTGGGGAGGAATATGTTTAGGAGCTCGTACGGAGTTAGTAGTGGTCGATGGCGGGAATCTGAATGCTGATCGGTATATCAGGGAGATTTTAGAAGAACATGTTGTGCCATTTGCCCCCTTTATTGGTAACAACTTCATTCTAATGCAGGATAATGCTCGGGCTCACAGTGCTCGCACAGTACAGACATACCTAAACCATGTTGGTATAACGGTGATGGAGTGGCCAGCACGGTCCACCGATATGAACCCTATAGAACACGTCTGGGACTTGCTAAAGAGGAGTGTAAAGTCAAGAATGCCCCCTCCCAATAATCTCAACGAGTTGCGAAACGCATTACTTGAAGAATGGCAGAGGTTGCCCCAAGAAACCATTGATAACATCATCCGCAGCATGCCCAGACGGATGGAAACCCTCATCAGAGCACGAGGAGGAAACACTCGATATTGAACAGTCATTGAAATTGTTGTTAAACTTTAGAAAATCTTGAATTTTCTGCTGTTTCTCTATAATTAAAAATCGAAGAAAAATGCATTTTGTTTAATTTAATTTTTATTTTTATAAAATTTTAAGTATGGTGTTACAAATGAATGTCAAAACATGTTAATTTAATTGTTGTTTCATTTTAAATAATATATTGTTTAAAAATTACATTCATTGTTCTAAATTCCCTCTTTTTTCTCCTTTTTTTTTCTGTTCCGCTAATTGTGCCGGTGTGTGTATATACCAATTCATATAAAATAGAAATGTATTTTGTGGTAGGTATTGGTATTTTAAATAAGTGCTAACGTGGCTTTCATTTACGAGCTAATATAATTTTAATTATATGACCGAAAAGTAATTTATGTGAAACCTACCTATATTATTATGTAATGACGCGAATTATTTTAATACCAGAAATCGCTATGTTGTGTGGATTATTTGTTAAGTAATTACAGTAGGACGCGTTGAAGTCTTTCTTATGTATGTTAAATAATAGAGATACGATTTGTATTTTTAATGCCTTATTATTGTACGCGTGTGCTTATTTGTGTGACATTTTAAAAGTATAAGTACCTGTCTTTTTATTTTACTTTTATGGATATGCTACTAATATTCATAAACGCAAAAATGTATGAGGATGGATTCATGACGCATGGAAGTTTGTTACTCTTTCACGCAAAACTACCAATTCGATTTTGATGAAATTTTACAATAACATAGTATCCCGGAACGCGGGCTAAGTCAGAGAATCTATAATTAAATATACTTACTTAGGCTACATTTGCACCAATTAAAATTGGGCTACAAGTTTACAACAAGGTTTATTTAATCAATGTGCAAAATAAACATCGATTAAGCTGTTCAAATAAACTTCTGTTACACATCACTCATCGTTCGGATTAAGTGCGTCGCGACGAAAAACGCCATTATTTCCACTACGTTGAGTCAACACGCGCCCATTCACCGACGCAATGAAAATATTGCCCGTTTATCTTTTGTTTTTCCTCCCGAACTCCCGCTAACGGGAGTATACAGGTACTGGGATGGAAGTGGAAAACGCGAGAGTCAATATTAAGGTAACATATAGTTAGAGTCATTTTTAAACCTTTTCGAAAAATCGACAGTGACTGCGAAAGATATGTGATAACGTGGGAACGGGAAATACGCGGCAGTTTTAGGAAAAATATATTAGTTGGGAGCAATTTTCAAATGAAGTTTAAAAAAGTATTAATTTAGGTAAAACTCGATAACTACCTACCTACACCTAAGTGCCTACCAATTTTATTAATCTAGTTATCTACATTTATTTGCAGTGTAGGTAGTCCTAGCAAATAAAATCATGAAAAGTATAACCGTTCTCGCTATTACAAATAGCACTACAAAATATAGGAGTAATGACAGTAACATTATATTTTTAGACTAAACTCAGAAAGACGGGCTCTCTAATGGTTCGTTAAATTTTTTCCCTCAATCCATGATCGATCCTGCTGCGTTTATTTCTTTATAAATCAACAAAATTTTACCAGTGGCTTCTTTCGCATTCCATTAGGTATAGGTACATTTAGTTTTGCACTTTATCGACCGTCTATAGACTATAGGATATATCCACGAAGTTTCATATAATCTGTTTACCAGTTGAAACGTGGTATAGTAACTTTAATTATTTTTTTAAACTATTGTCACTCCCTTTGGATGTCTCCAGCCCTTTACGTTAACCGATGTGTGAATGTGTGCACTGACAGAATTCATTTATGCAACAACTAAAAAAGGATTCGCATTCACTGATATGTGAAATCACATTTTTGTTTGATATTGTTGAGCCTTTCCAATTTTATTTTATATTACAAAGATTTTTCTGGCACCCAATTTACAACCGTTCTAAGTTTTCACAAACCGGATGCAAAATCTTTTGTCTATTTATTTTTACATAAAAGATTACCTCTAAAATCCATGTGGCTGTCCCACATGATTTTTAGATAGGTACATACTTACCAGCCGCCCTGCATACCTCCTCCCAAGCAATCCCTCTCTGGATAGCTAGTCTGATCCTGGAGTCACCTGAAGTTTTGACAAAATGCGGTGACAGCTCTTTGATAACCTGCCGTGCCTCTGTAGCCCCACCGCGGCGTCATGGTCTTTATTGAGGTCGGCATACTTGCGTCTCATGAGGCGCTCAGCGTCCGCAACTTTTACACCATCTCCCACTGAGGTGACACAGATGTGAGATATAGCCAATATCGGCAGATGTGGCATCACACACCAACGAGCTGTTATGTTTGCAGGAATAGGTACCCCACAGTCATACACTCAGGTCTTCCGCCGTTGTACAATGCAGTTAGGCTCAAGAATAGCATGAACTATTTTGTTTTATGGAGTTACTAGAGAAAATTACTATGGCAAAGTGACGATTCTAGGTCTGTAGAAGAGACCATAAAAAAACTAAAAAGTATTTCTATTTTTGTAATTGTTTCTTCTAAGACAAAATACAACTAGTTGCGCCATCTACCGTTAAGTAGAAAAACTTCATAATTTAACGTCGCTTAGTTAAGCTATTCCACACTAGATGGCGCTAAAAGACCTTAATTGAGGCTTACCAATATTTTATATCTCATACGATCAAATAGGTGTTACCGCATATTACTTTTCTGTGGCCATTATAAAAAGGCAACCTACTGGGTACGTACGAACATGACAAAGCAATTAACGTACTCTAATTATTATACAAAGACGCCTTTACAAGTAGTTTTGACTATTATATACCTGACTTATTATTACTTATTATTGTTTGACTGCTTATACCTGACTATACGGGCAAATAAAATAACAAGTTTATCATAAAATTGTTTATTTTCATAACAACCCCAGTTCCATAGCAAGAAGACAATAATAATTGTATACAAAAAGACAAAACAAATTGATTTCACAATATAAATCACAGATGAATAAAAGTTATAGAAAAATAAATGCTAATTAAAAATTATATAAAAAAAATTACAACACTTTTAATTACAATAAAAAACCTTACAGTTATTACAAATTTATATAAATTCAATACTTCCAAATATGTTAATTAATCCAACAACGCTCTAATGAACATTTTGCTGTGTTGAACAATTTTTGCAATAAAATCTAAATACCAGGGTCACTCCTTAAAAATCGGAAATTCGTAGTCCTTTACACTACTTGAGGATACTGACGTAGATTGAAGTAAATTTCTCGGTATTTGATTTATTTACATACCTACCTCTTATTGTAGAAATGTAAAACAATCACACAATACCTCGGCGTTATAGAATATACTATGTTCTACTCAATAAAATTTATTTCGATGTCTTGAATATTAAAACTTAAACAAAAATAAATTAGGCAAATAAAGGTAACTTTGCTTTGAGCAAAAATCTAGTGAATATTGGTCCATTATATTTCATACTAAAATAACCAATTAATTTAATACGCATAACATTAAAAATATAGTCCATTTATAAGACACCTTATCACTAAACTGTAGTTAACAGAGTAATGGCCCTTCCTATTATTCTGTTACAGTTCATTCATATAGTAGATTTTTTTTAAATTACCTATTTGAACCCTTTGGATAAAGAAACTTAAAATATGCTCTAGAATCTCATTTGAGTGATTCATAAGAGAAAGTCTTTACAAACGCATCAGAACTGTAGCAGTAGTGACCGCAGAGAGCAGAAAGCGAGGTAATCAGTGTCATGTTGGTACATTGGCCTCTCGGCTGACGACAAACGCGTCATAGAGATTTTTATTCCATATTATTATTAAAAAAGGGTAGTTGACTGTATATAAATTCAAATATGATAAATAAATTGTGGGACACAATTCACACACGGTCATTTAGTCCTAAACTAGGCAGAGTCTGTACTATAGTACTGTGGGTACTAAACAACTGATAAACATACTTAAATAAATATTAAACACCCAGACAAGAAGCCAACAGACATGTTCATTGTCATTATTTTAAAATATACTTTTAAAACACCTCAAAAAATGTATTAACCTTTAATTTCTCCTTTTTGGATTTTTATAAATAAGAAAACAAAAGAACCATTTGAATATTAACAGTTTTGAAAAATGATAAAACGTTACTGTTTGCTAGGCAGTCAACTACCCTACACAATAGTCTTGTTGTCGAACACTCAAACATCCGACACTTTTTGTATTTTATAAATTTGGAATAATGGTTAACAATAAATCCCAAACGTTTGAGTATTCGGCAGTAAATGAAATACGTTCTCAGTCTGGTTTTATCCAATGCCTCACTTAATAACCAACAAAATTGCATATTCATAAAGCACGAATATACCTATGTATAGTCTGTACGAAAAGAGAGCTGTCGTAAGATTCGAGGGCAGTCCTGCGTTTTTTTTCGTAGCAGTCCTTATAGCAAGATGTTTAGATTTTATACTTTTAAACTAGTATATACTAGTTATCGGGTTCAATTTTGAATCTAAACTATCTAGAACCCTACAAAATCGGTAGAGCCACTATAGTTTTTGCAAAATTAACGCACGTCCATTGATTTTTAATAATTAATTGTATGTATATATATTAGAGGTATATAAATGTGCTCTGAAAGTTAGAACTAGTTACTTGATGGCGTATCGGTTTCCGTATAAAAATCATAACGTTTATTCACAAATTAACCACGACAGTTCTCTTTCGTACAGAATCTACCTATGCCCTAGCCTTAGTGGGTAAGTGAGCCATCGGCTTTATTGGACGGGGTGGATACCTACTTGAAATATTAACCTATTATTGGGTTCGATTCTGCTTTACAGCGACTAAAGTTATTTTAGTTTAGTCCTGTATTTCTTATCTCAAAAAAAGAAAAGGGATAGAAGACAATCTACCGAATTTAGTCCTGTCAGAGGCTGTATTTTAGTCGTGATTTCTTTACTTATGCACTAAACACGTTATGTTGGTTGACAGGACTAATTTTAATTTGACAGGACTTAATATCTCTCGTCTCTTTTGTTTTCTAGGAGAAAGAAAATGACAGGAGTAAAGTAAATTAAGTTTAGTTGCTGTAAAGTAGAATCAAACCCATTACTGAGCTAAACTTCAGTGCAACTAATATATCCTCATGTTATTGGCGCACCCGTGGTTCATGCGGTATTGGACGTACAGCATGGCGGAGTTATGCCAGTAGTACAACGCTCCCAGTACTAGCACGTGCCACCACTGATGCGAGTGGCCGATGTAGTCCACCTTACCCGGAAACCAACGCTCCGGGATCTGAAACACGTAATAGGTCAATTGCTATTGGATTTTGTTATCAAAGAACTATGGAGTGTGGAGGTAAGGAGACCTAATATAGGGTACCTAGTTGAAGTTCAAAATTTGTCCACTGTGGCGCTAGCATAGGTAAAAGGTTACCAAAGAACCCATTTAATTAAGACACTTCTTCATGATCGCCAACACTGAGCATTCGGCGGTGATTTCTGCGATCACTGTGCATGCATTTAAATGATAATATTATATGTAAAATATATACATGATAAGATTGATATTTTTCTCATTCTCAATAATGCGATCATCATAAATCTACTAATATAAATAATCAGAATCAAACAAGCCTTGTACTATATTAGTATCACCGTTGCAATATTGAATAGCATACCTTGAAAGCGTAAATTCCGAACGCGGTCCCACTGATGACATACATCCCTATAACTCTAGGGAAGAACATCTGAAATAAAAAATAGATACATAATGTTTTTAAATAATTCTATGAAAATTCAATAATTGAATTTTCAAGGTGGGCCGTTTACCTGATTGTATACCACTTATAGATTCCATTATAAAATAATATATTCCATTCCTTGAAATACATTATTTTCTCCAGTATACAACATGTAACAGAATAAGAGCAATTCCTCAAAGTAGTTTGTTCAGTACCGACTACTTTTTTTTTTAACTAAATCTTTAAATAAAAACGACTTAATCGATTTCAGCTATTTTTAATATGAGTAATTTTTTTCCGAAATATTAATTATTAGCATAACTGAATTTTGGGCTACCTATGGAAATCCTAGTGTTGTTGCTCTTTATTTAAGAAACTTGGTTAGACAAAACTAAAGTACGAATGCATCATATTTTTTTATATTAATATACTAATTAGGGTCTATAAGTAATTGCGCTTATTCTGTGACGCGTTGTATACGAACGAGTGTATATATTTTTGAACCCCTAAACGTGATAGGCGGTGAACCTATCGCCGGACCGGGGTTCTGCTACACATGCCTTGCCTTGAAACTTGCGGGTTTCCACACAATGTTTTCCTTCACTGTCGAGGTATTAATAATTGTGTGCCTACCCCGTCAGGGATAAAAGGACCCATACACAGGCACCCCAGATATAGAGGCACCTCGTGGATCCGAAAAACACTAGTGAAAAGAATACTTGGATAACAAACATTCTTTATGGGTATAATCATATCTTCTCGGCCACGATGAAAATAGCGACGTTCTAGCATCCCTCACCTGGACCATGGGATTGTCGAAGCCGCCCATAGTGTACGTCCAGTGCAACGTCGGCAAGACGCCATATGCGGCCCACCCGATGAACACGCACATCTTGACAGCATACGGCACTTTAAACCGCGGCACTTGAAGCAACATGGCCGCGATGAAGATCAGCGTCACCGATGTCATGTAGAACATTTTCAACTCCTAGAAAAGAGGAAGATATTGACAAAAAATTAAAAAATATATTCATATACAACGCGTAACAGAATAAGCGCAATTCCTCATACACCCCAATTAGTATACTAGGTAATATAAAAAAAATATGATGCCTTCTTACTTTAGTTGTGTCTAACCAATTTTCTTACATAAAGAGCAATAATACGTTAGTACGATTTCCATAGGTAGCACTAAATTCAGCTATACTTACTAATTATTTTTTTGGAAAAATTTAACACAAAAAATAGCTGTAATCGATTAAGTAGTCGATACTGAACAAACTAATTTCAGGAATTGCGCTTATTCTGATAGATACCTACCTATTGTACAGAGGTTGTACAGCAGTCGACAGTAGATAATGCATTTAGGCATTAAGTTCGCCATGTGTACATTTTCTTGGTACATGAAGTTATATATATATATATAAAAAATAAACACTTCCTTTAGCTGACGCTTTCAAACAACAGGTACATAAGGGAAAAATGGGTATTTCCAAGATTAGTATACTTCTGAAAACCAGCTTCGGGATAAGGAGGTAACATATTTTTTTATTCCATCTTTTACGGTCCCACATCTTACTCTTGGAAAAACTAGCATAAACGACTTAGATTTCTGTCATTTTCTACCGTAAGAGTACATACAAATCACTTCCAATTACGATTCGAGGTACATTCAATATCGTAACGAGCATTTGTTGGAAGGTCATTGCCGCTATTGCAACTATAGCAACGACTCTGCGCCATGGAATATTAAATAACACTGAGTTCACAGTAGAATCGTAAACAAAGTGGCTTGCGATGTAGTTTTACCTAATTATACATGTTGCCTGATATTGCTAGGTGGAGATAACCTTTGTAAAGATTATTTTATGACATTTTTATAAATCTCATCGTGTTTTTGTTGTCGCAATACTCGTAGTTCATTTCTAGAAGATATTTGCTGATTT
Organism: Ethmia dodecea; assembly: GCA_963855545.1. Classification (NCBI taxonomy): domain Eukaryota; kingdom Metazoa; phylum Arthropoda; class Insecta; order Lepidoptera; family Depressariidae; genus Ethmia; species Ethmia dodecea. The sequence continues at coordinate 7,503,521 of OY979443.1, forward strand.
CTATATACTTACAGATATCATTTTAATTCAATAGGGGATGCAAGTTGTATGCAGAATAGTCTTTTTTTTTTCAAATAGAACACATAGCTAGTAAATACATGAAATTATATTGAGTTCATACGCCCATACAAAACGCCGTGCCATACACTGGACGGAACGGAGTGACCTAACACGATTAACACACTCTTGACACACGTTTCGTGAAGATAGTTGCAAAAATATTTGGACCGTAAAGACATTTTTGTAATGTGCCCGTTGCACTGTCAGTGTAGCATGTAACATGCATTTGATGTATCAACTTAACAATGAATATGGTATTTGAGTGTATCGAAGTAAAATTGCAAGTATAATCATTCATTGAAAAGATTATAACAAAACCACTCCAAAAAATTTATTTCGATTTAAATTTTACAGTTATAGCGAAATTAATAAAAAAAATATTATTAAAATTTATGACGTAGCAGTTCAGCACTACATTTTTCATACTAAATTTTCGTTTTGACAGATCATAAAATAAAGTCATTTGATTAGGCAGTGCCATTTAACTATATGCAGTTAAATACTCTATTCGATGTCCGCACGCTGCGAAGCTGCAAATCGCGAGATAATACACGACACAAATGCACATTATATCACGTATTAATCTTATCAATCACACGAAATCATAGATGAGATGCAGATAATAATTGTATTGTTTCCAGCGCAACGTTTTTAATTAATCCAGTAATCTACACATCTTTATGTAGGTACCTATCTGTGTAAAGAAGTGAATTTATTATCACAATTATACAATATGTAACAGAATAAGCGCAATTTCTAAAATCAGTTTGTTCAGTATCGACTACTTAATCGATTTCAGCAATTTTTAATATGTGTTAATTTTTTTTTGAAAAATGAATTAGCATAGAGCTGAATTTAATGCTACCTTTGGAAATCGTACCATTATTGCTCTTGATTTAAGAAAATTGGTTAGACACAACTAAAGTACGAAGGCATCATAATCTATTTGTATTAATATACTAAGTAATTGGGATGTATGCGGAATTGCGTTTATTCTGTGACGCGTTGTAGAGAACACGGTATTTTACATAATTATCTTCCATGGCGTGATTTCTTTCTGTAGTTATTAATGAGTACCAGTATGTAGTTATTTTGGGCATGCCCTCTTTTCCTACTCATGTTTAATTCACATGTTAATTATTAATATATTTAAGTTTATGTGCATTGCATTTAACTTGCTTTTATAGCACAATCTAGTTACGTATCTGCATGGCATGCTTTCCATATTTAGGTATAAATTGTATGTCATTATTTTAGGAATGCTCATTTGTAGCCACGTAGATTAGGAACATACAAAAAATATTGGTTCTAGCCTTAAGGGGGTCGGCAGAGATATTATATTCCTGGAAAAATCCACTTTTCACACGTGAATGTTTCGAACCGCTTAAGGTAGATAGATAGATAGATAAAATATTTATTTGCTTATACAGCACGTACACAGGTTCACAAACAATAGTTAGGTACACTAAACTAGACAGTTTATGAGCTGATCGGCGGACGTTGGTGCTGTTAGATATGCTTCAAAATCACCAGTTTCTGTCAAACTGGTCTAATTTTATAGCCATTCGGATGTCTAGGTACTTCCCGTAGGGCATTTCAAACAGTTAAACTAATTTGGTGTGAAACAGATTTTACATACGTAGTGGCACCAAAAGGCGTAGTATACTCCGGAGGTGTAGATGGCGAGCAAGGAGAGGGCTATTCCGAAGAGATCGTACATCAGGAATGTGTTGTAGTCGGTCTCGGACCTGCACGAGAACGTGTGGTACAGGGCCGATAGCGCCATGCAAATCTGCAAAACCGAAATAAATGTTATTAAATATATATATGCTCACGCATCTATCTAGTTAGTGCAGTAATAGCCCAGTTAAGGAGCCCGCTTCTCATCCGTGAGGCTCGGTTTCGAATCATGGCATGTATGAATGAGTTTTTCAACAACTTACGTACATACATATTTATCACTATCTCAACAGTGAAGGAAAACATCGTAAGCAAACACGCAGGTCTCCGTTATTCTGAGACACATGTGTCAGGCACCCGTTCCGCCAATGGGATCACCACCCTGTCACATTTAGGGGTAACGAGGTTATTTCCAGAAATGGAATACCTCTGTTTACCCCCTAGGGGACATAAGACGTAAGCATATTTATTTTATCTCCAAAGGGTTCGTCAGAGGTATTCCATACCTGGAGTTTTATGGCCTCTCTGTATCTATTCCATTTTGAAATTAACAAACCGCAACTTGAGATAATCACTCGAAATGGTTCTTGAGTCTTTGAAGCGTCAATTATAAATTATAATAGAGACTCGCGCTCGTGGCTTTCTAAGTTTACTCCACAAAATAAGGTCGTTCGTTTACATTGTACGATGAACATATTTTTTTATGTTTTAATAACAGCGCAGTGATTACTATATAGTGCCATAAAAAATCCAATTAAATATTAATATTGTTTACATCTCAAATGGCAACCTTATATAGTGTATATGATTTTATTGCTTTTTCCCTATTACTTGGAATCGGCGCAGTAGTTAATAATAATAATAATTTTTATTTGCAAGAAAACAGTAAAAAGGTCTTAGTAATTAATATTTAGTACAGTGTTTTCAGCAAGAAGAACAAGCATGCAAATTTATAAGACTTTATACAATGTCAAAGAATTATTAATAATACCGAATGTCAAAGGAAAGGTACGAGTATGTCAATATGAAATCAAAGTTAAAAATAATATATAAGATAGAATGTCAAAACTTATGGTCTAAAAATTCCTTATTACTATAAAAACAGTGTTCTAGCAGCCACTTTGTCAAATTTAATTTGAGTGATACTTTATTCATTTGTTTAAATTTGACTGGAAGTTTGTTATATAATAAAATGCACATGTTAAATATGTTCTTTGTATAAATGAACGTACGTCTTTGGGCAGGAGGCTGACATAGTAAGTTCTTTAACTTTCCTCTTGTTGGCCTTTGACTGACATCGCCTCGGGTTCTCCAGTAGTGTGGATTGCAACAACCTACCTATGTCTTTTACCAGTAATCCCTATTAAATGTTTTCACTTCTACTCTTCCTATAACCTTCATATCCACCACTCTACTTACTAGATTACCGATATTTTACCGCAGGTTTTTTTAATAATCATAATTTATTGGTATTTTCGCTCCACAATTTTATCGTTTTACATTTAATAATAATGGTATACAGTGCAAAGAATTTATTGGGGACTACTGGAGCCTAAGATAGGTCTAGCCTGTGTTATAGGTAGCCAAGGAACCATGTTTTATACGGCAGTATATAACTATAAGTAGTTTTTCACCAATAACATTGTCATTATCATTAGAATGGACACAGCCATCGGTATTTCCGTTAGGAACATCTTGCGCTGACAGACGACAAAGCAGGTCACTTTGAGACATCTCCAAATGACGTAATGATACTGGTTCAAATTTCTACACTGACAAGCTGACGCCGCAAAACAATTGTAATAACGTTTTCCCCCCGAAAACGTAGTTGAATTTTCATAACTTCTAAAAAAATTCATAGATCTAATGAAAAACCTATTGCCTAAGTTATTATCACCAAAATGTATAAACCTAGTTATTTTTATTTTATTAAACTAAATCGAATTCCTAGAAACAAAAAGTGTAAAACCTAGAATAACATGCAGTGAATGTGAATTTAATGAGACCAAATTTATTTAATAAAATAATAAATAAATAATCTCAAGCCTTTTATCTCCGAGGGAGTAGGCAGAGGTATTCCATTTCTGGAAATACCCACTTTTCACGAGTATATATACGACACCTACAAACGTGATAGGTGGCCGTGATCCCAGATCCCAGTCCATCGCCATATCCATCAATATACAGCGAGTAACAGAATAAGCGCAATTCCTCATACACCCCTATTATTATGTATATTATTATAAAAAATTATGATGGCTTCGCACTTTAGTTGTGTCTAAACAAATTCCATGAATAAAGAGCAATAATAGTACGATTTCCATAAGTAGCACGAAATGCATGATAATTAATTTTTCGGTAAATTTTAGCACATTTTAAAAATAGCTGAAATCGATTAAGTAGTCGATCTGAACAAACTAATTTCAGGAAAATATTTAAGAGTAAATTATATAAGATAAGAGTATATTAATAATAATTCATTTATTTCGAGTATCTGTGACTCATAAGTACATAATACATAAAGCAAACATTAAACAAAACACAAACACTAAAAAAAAAAAACTACAAAAATTACATTAAGGTAGGTAACTGTGGTAGACACATTGACATCCTTCATCTATTTCTCAATGTGTTTACCACAGTGCTGCCGGGCGTATGAAGTCCGCAGCAAAATGTGATATACGGACAAAACTTGTCCGCAATCATTTCTAGGACGCTGTTGGAGCTGGCGCGGACGCGTCGCACCAGGGACGCGGCTCGCAGGCGCATAGTAGCTTTAAAACACGCCACATGCGCCTCCGCAAACATCCCTGACGCGCTGCAATATCGCGGCAGCCCCATCAGCGCCCTAAACGCGTTATTATATTGTACTTGTAGGGCCCTATACGACTTCAAGGTGAACTTTCGCCACAGACTGCAGGTGTAAAATGTTGTGCAAAAAGCTCTGAACAATGTAACTTTACTTTCCTTTGAGCACCGAGCAAATCTGCGTGCAATCATATTAGCTCTGATCGATAAGGCCCTACGTTCCCGTTCTATATCAGCATCGTCCTTGTGGTCGGTGGTAACTAAATGACCTAGATATTTGTACTGGTATACCCTTTGCAGGGCAACCGTGTCTAGTTTGATAGTTGGTATTACAGATGGTATTTTAGACTCGACCCCAAACACCATGTACTGACTTTTATTCACATTATACATGAGTCCGTGCGTGTGTGCATAATCCTCACACACTTTAAGCAACCTTCTGATGCCACAGACTGACGCACTCAACAGCACCATGTCATCGGCTTAGCTCAAGTTGTTCATACTAACCCCGTCTATGTGACAGCCCGCATGCATGCTGCTGAGCGCGACAATAAGCTCATTCATATAAAGGTTGAAAAGTGATGGTGAGCTCAACCCCCCCTGCCTCACCCCACATTCCAACCTATACGTCTCAGACAATGTACCTGCCCATCTCACGTTGTTGATCTGGTTTCCATACCAATACCTAAATATACCTATTAGATCGGGAGCTAAGTTAATTCCCTCTAGTTTCTTCCAAAGTATATCGTAGGAAACCAGATCAAACGCTTTTGATAAATCTAGGTAACAAGCATACACTGGCGTATTCCTGTTAACATAATACGCGGCGGTATGCTTAAGGCACAGGATAGCACTTTCAGTTGACAGCCCGGGCCTGAACCCGAACTGATTGTCATGCAACGAAAGGTTTTTATTCAACTGCGCATTAAGCACACCGTCCAGTACCTTTGCCATAACAGTAGCGAGCGATATCGGTCTATAGTTATTTTTACAAGTTAGGTCTCCTGTCTTGTTTTTCACCACTGGTATGACAACGGTTTTTATTAAGTCGAGGGGCAGGTAAGAATGGGATACGCACAGAGAATAAAACATTGCAAGTACACGCAGGATATGTCGACCAGCACACCGTAGATGCTCCACGCTGAGGCCATCGTGACCAGGTGACTTTCCACCAGACATGGATTTAATGGCTTTGGCTACCTCTGAGACTGATATCCTTGTCGCCTGTCTATCCACAATAACCCCAGCGCAGGTCCCCCTTTTCCGTGACGGTGTTATGCTTGGTTTCACAATGAAGTGGTCTCTGAATATATTAGCAATAGTCTCATGATCCGCTACCCCCTCAACGCTCGCCGGCAGGCCAGGCCTAGCATTTAGCTTGCTGGTTGACTTCCAAAATGCCTTAAAATCTTTTTTTGCGTGTTGTGACGCTATTATGGACATATAGGACAAATGGACATTTGTATTTGATTTTGATGATCTTGGCACCATTTCAGTCGAGACTTGAATATACGTCGACTTTCACACATGTTATTGTACTCAGTGCCTACTACAGGTTTGCCACTACACACCCACACAAGAAATGCCTGCCTCGCCCGCCAATGCGCATCTTTCACATGTCTGTTCCAACCCACTATACGATTTCTATTCTTTTTCTTAGGTCCCCCATTTCCCTTACTAACTATGGCAGACTGGCTGAGTGCCGATACAATGTCCCTATACATGTCATCTAAGATTAATTTATGATATTGGTCACTACAGCATTTATCACCACAATGAATAAAATCAGAAGGAAAATCGATATTTCTCAATCTGTTATCGCATTCTTTTGTGTATGCCGCAATCTGCTCTTTCGTTCTCTCCCCCCATATTGCGTAATTAATGTTATTTAGTGGCGCAGCAGTTATTCTAGGTGTCAATACACCTATATTACATTTCACTATGAGGGGAAAGTGGTCAGACCAGACCACGTCACACTTAACATCTACATTCCGAACAGAACCTTTAGCCGATTGTGTCACAATACAGTGGTCCAGCCAGCGCCTAGACCCGTGCGCCTCACTGATAAAAGTGTAGGTATCAGAAAAAAGCCCTAATCTGTTTATATCAACGCACACCCAGCCCTGTTCATCACAATAAGTATTTAGTTCCGTGAAAAATAACTCACCTGGATGTGCGTTAAAGTCTCCTAAGATATAAACTGATTCCACTTCACATTCATCCACTAATGCACTCACCGCGCCAAGGCAATCCGTGAACTCGGGTAAATTGTCTGAACAATCCGTGGGCATGTACACACAGACAACTATAAAAGGCCGATCACTAATCACTATTTTAACCGCACATATGCGTGGATTACTGCACTGTAACACTGATACGCATTGAAACAGATTACTCCGCCATAGAAGTGCAACTCCGCCGTATGGTCGCCCTTTCAGCATACCAGAGGATGTGTCCACCGAAGATGTTCCCGTAAACGAGAAATCGCTGCTAATATTGCCTAAATATGGAATTTCAGTAGGTAATAGCCACGTTTCCTGCATATTAATATAACAGCATCGGTGCTAGTGCCAGTTGACGGACATAATTATTATGTAACCAATTTACGGAGGAATGGTCACACAAGGTTTACGAAGTGGGCAGGTGACCTAACCTAACCTAACCTAGCCCAGAGATGGCAATCCTATGGCACGAATGCCTCGACGACTCGACGAGGTATCGATTCGATTGTAGTACCTACAAAATCATAATACAACTAAGCCTTTATAATTATCGAAGTTAGTCCCTGTGACCGAAGTTCGATAGATACATATTTTAATATAGTCCCGTGACAGCTCTCGCTTAAACAACTGCCTAAAGCTGTCTGTACATACCATTCTTACATTAACTCTCAGTCTCCGAAAACTTTATTTAATGTGTGTTTCGGAAACCGGGGATTATATGCATTTGTGTTAAAATACCGTCTTTAATATATTTTGCCTCATTTTTTTCAGAAGTCGGAAACACGTCAAGATCACATATTTTTTTTTAATTTGTAACGCCACGCAGATGTAAAAAGGTTCGCCATCAATGCACTAGCCCAACCCACCTTGACTTAAAAGTTTCTCAAGCCCTAAGACCTTTTAAAGAAAGGCTGTGCCTTAGCGTGCGTTCGTGTCTTGTGACGTTACTAAATCTGCGTTTTTACGATACAAGAGCACTCCCTCTAAACGTAATCGTATTATTCAATATAACACCGTCCGATTTACTAATAGGCTGCCGGCATCCGAGTTCACTCGGATGACTTGTTTACAATATAAGAGTAGCGTCTAAGAATACTATGTCCTATGAAATAGTTTAGTTTATCGGGTAGGCTGTGTGTGAATGACATGAGTTAGGTGTAGGAGATATATTATAATATTTATGTGTTTAAATGTAAGTACCTGGTATACCTGTATGTATGGATATGTATTACATTCATGTATTGTATTAGTTATGTATTAAGTATCTAATTATGTGGAAGTAGTTTATATATTATATAGTTTATATAATATATTATTGTATTATGTAGTTTATGTAATTCACGCCTTTTATCCCCGAGGGGGTAGGCAGAGGTATTCCATTACTGGATATACCCACATTTCACGAGATATATTGGACTCTTAAACGTGATAGGTGGTGAGGCCATCGCCGGACCGGGTCTATTTACACATGTCTCAGAATTCATTCTGAGACCTGCGGGTTTCTTCACGATGTTTTCCTTCACCGTCGAGCTAGTGATAAATATGTACGTAAGTTTTTGAAAAACTCATTGGTACATGCCAGGATTCGAACCCGAGCCTCATTGAGTTTCGGCCGGCTCTTTAACCGTAAGGTTATATCACTGCTCAATTTTACAAGGTCAATTTTACATTATTTAAATTTGACAGATTGTCAGATTTGTAAGTATCGGTTGACCCAAACTCATAGACACAAAAATGTGGAACTGTGCACTTTTACTTTTCTTATTTTATTACCCACCTATCAATTTATATTATTTCCCCGAACTTTATGATAGGTAGAGTATTAATTTAAAGGCCGGTTTCCATTATCTTCGTCGTTAGGAGTAAATTACTAGGAACTTGTAACCGGTAACTTGAGTGATTACCTACTATCCGCGTTAGTACAATTCCACTCGCATTTCTAAATAGAATCGAAAATCGTTTGACATGTAATGGAATTCCTCGGCTGACCCCCCTGAGGATACGACAATACGGCGATGTGGCATATAGGTATATATTATTATATATTAATTAGATTTTCTCTGTACGCCAACAGTATCCCACAATTTATTTAAGTCATATGACTTGAATATGAATTTCGCGATCTTTACCTTTTACGATATCCATAAGAATAGCATTCATGTGTTGAATGTTAGTGCCTATTAAATTGACGACATGTGTGTGTTACTTGGGTAGTTCTTACAGTGAAGGAATTTTGATGGGCTCAGCTCGTAGCTTCTAAAGTTTTATATATTCCTGATTTATTTTTTATCTGATACAGTTAACTAATGGTCTACTATTTGGGCACTGAAATTCAGAGCGGTAAGAAACTTATTTCTTGCAAAATAAAGCCCAAATGTGATCAAATTTGTCACTTTCCTGTGGGGCGATTTTCCAAAACTCAAGCTTTCTACCGGAATAATAAGCAAAATATGTACATAATCAAACAGATTAGCTACAAATTACAGTAAGAATTAATATAACTTTGCTAATACATAAAAAAAATATACGTAACTCCCTCTTTTTAATCATTTTTCCATAAGAGAATAGAGGCGACAAGAATTTCGTATCACATTCCTGTGAGCTAAAAAACATGATAAAACACCATCAATTTAAACGATAAGCGAAGTTGCCAGACTTTCGATGCAAAGTGCCTACCTCAATGTGTCCATTGCTGCTCCATCCGCAGCCAATTAGATAATCAGCCAGTCGGGACGGAGATTTCTTCTAGCGCAAACGTGTTCGGGTCAGACAAGTTCTCACTCGTATGGTAAGTACTTACGTAATCAATATTTAATTTTTTTAAATATTTTTAATAGTTTTAACTACTACATCTAGTGTAAATATAATAAAAGGCCTTGAAACTGCAATCAAAGACAGCATTTTTGTAGAATTCATGAAAAACCTTAAAATTATCACTTTCCTGTATATCACTTGTCTGAATCCACTTAGACAGGAGAATGATAACACTGCAGGAAAATGATAAAAATTCACAGATTTGTTGTTCCTGTATGTAATAACGTACCTGAGAGATAAAAATTAGGTACTTTAAAGGATTAAAGTACGTATATGTGTAGTTGTTAGTGTTTTATTTGTATATTACTTAGTTACCGGGACGAAACAAATATATTAGATTCCAACTGTCTTCTAGTTTGTGTGGTTAAATATTATTAACTTATTGAGGACTTTTCCACAGAAACCAAAATGCCACCTTAGAAGAAGAAGAGCCGGGAAGAAATAACTAGTAATATTAGTCAAAAACTACTGCATAAGCTTTAAACACTCGAGAGCAATGAATCAAATTTCGGAAACTAAGAATGCTAGCTTAATTAAATAAATTGTGTTAAATAGACAATATAATACCCCTTAAATGAAAGTAATAAAATTTCGGAGTCACTAGGTACATTTAATTTCACGTATTGCATAAAAATAGCATCCTCACCAATTGACCATAAATGGATCAACGTGTTCATTGAGGATTTCTTCCACATATCTTTCGCTAGTTAAAGAGCCATTTTCTTTAAATACCAGTTTTGTGCGACTCTCGGAAGCAATCAAGTACAGACCCATTTTCCTGGACGCATGCTTGCTTGAATCGTTCCCTTTGTCTTCTACACACTCTGTGTCCTCCATCGTGCTTGTAGCACGTAAATTTTGATGCGTCGGAGAACATAACTTTTGACCAATCTTCCACACTCCAATTTAAGTGGTTATAAGCATATCTTAGTCTTGAAATACGATACCCATGCTCCAGTTTAGGGTAAGTGGTTTCAAGCTATCTTCAGCAAGTGGTCGTCTTACTGTCCTTGGGTTACTTCCTCCAAGGCGTCAACATTATTTGTAAGTTCAGTTCTTCGATTACGAAGCACGGAGTTCACAAAGTATCTATCTTCTCGTGCTGTGGGACACCTGGTTCTACCTGTTCCTGGTCTGTATAGGTTACCAGTTTCCTCAAAACGTCAGACAACTCTTTGTACTGTTGATAGTGGCACACCGACAGTCCTTGCTGTATTGCGCTGCCTCCGGCCGGTTTCCAGCATTGTGACAGTTCTGGTGCATTATTCAGGTGTAAGCGACATGATTACAGCTTGAATAATAAATATCAAACACTATAAACATGGTTTATATACCCACTTAAATCACAGATTAGAAACAAAAGCAAAAACAAAAGCCAGTACCAAATCTTCGAAAGTATCCCTTTTTCAAATTTGATTTTCTATGACATAACTTCACTATTACTTAGATGTTTTAATACCTTCATTTAAGGAGTATTTAAATGTCTATTAAACAAAAAATATTTCATTTAGCTGGTACTATTAGTTTCCAAAATTTTCAAGTATCTTTAAGTGGGCCGGATTCTTTGCTCTCGAGTGAATTTTTATTTTACCAAGATTTGTTTAAAACGCTGATGATTGCTAGTGCTTTACTGTTTACTCTTTGTGATTATTTGTTTCTAAATAAACAATAAATATGGACATTTGTGTGTGATAATTTCACTTTCCTGGTTCTCCTCATTTTCCTGGTAGTAAATTAATGTTGTCATAGTAGTATTTTATATTGGTTTTCAATCCAAGGATAAAAAATATATGTTAAGTACTATGCTATTAACTTATTATGCATTTTTAAACATTTTAAACTATTGATTTCATTTTCCTGCGCCACGTCTCACTTGCCTGTCATGTAAAAATCTTAAAACGGCCATAATTTCAAAATTTGCAAATATTTTGTCTGACCCGCAATACTTTAGCTTATTTAAGTCATATCCTTGATGTCTGGCTAGTTTGTATACTAAATCTAGTAAAAAAAAGTGTGGAACCAAAAAGGTCCAGTTTTATTCCTTCATAATGAGAACTACCCACTTCCGACACTTCGGCGAAAGATATTATTAAGATAGTGAAAGCTCTCTAGACCACTCGAGCCGCTAAAGAAAGTAACAACCTCGTAGATTACACAGCAAAATTGACGCAGCAAATATTGTATTTATGCGAAGGTTCTTAAGCGGCTAGTTAGTTTGATTTTAGGGAGAAAAAACCGCCTAAAGATATAGGTACTACGATCAATACTAGTCATTCGTTAGCATTAAAAAAATAGAAGTAGCCTTAGATTAAAACAAATAATAACAAAAAAGTTAGAATAGAATTACTTGATAGAAATGGATCATTATTATTGGAATATTCTTATTTTACCTATAAAATTTTAGTAACCTTTTTAGACTAGGTAAGTTTCTTCTTTGTTTGAATCTAAGGGAGTAAGTAAAACCTTTTGTTTGTTACAATACCATTAAATGTATGAACAGTTGGAGTCCAAATAGACGTAGGTTTTAAAATGTCCTAGGTCCTATGTTATTAGTAAAAAAACGTTTATACTTATATTTCCAATAAATACTTACTTAGTTAGTCATGATTTTACTCCAATAACATAAAATAATTCCAACAATTTAACTACACTCCATTTCTTTCAAGTAGTTCTACGTTTTATTGAAACAAACAAACATGCAAATCAGAGCTACGCAAACTCGTTTAGTATAACAAAAAGCCACGAACACAGAAGCGGTACTTTTTCGACTTTTTTATTGAAATTATTAAGCCGCAAATACTTTCACTATGTCGGGAGAAAAGCAGGTCGAACATCAGTGCCGACTTTCGAGACGACAACCAATGGCCAGTGCTCAGCCTCACAGCTCATATTTCGTAACAGACTCAAACAAATTATGTATTGCGACGCGGGGAAATAGTACCCACTCGCGACATCGCACGCTATGCTTGTTATTATAGGTATGTTTTACGTGGTTTTACTTTGAATGAATAGCATCTTTGTCTTCCTCTACGGTTCGAGCAAAGTTTGTAAAATCAAGTAGGTAGGTAGTATGTTTGAGAGGTTGCGGGTACCGATTCTATAGAAAAAAAGAGTCGGACCGTTCTAATGTACGAAATTTACTCTTGCTTAAAAACGTAATTATTATAGCTTCCATAAAATAATGAAAGCATCAAATAGGTAAAACATGCAACGTTTGAATATTCATAGAATCACGTAGAGGTCCCATTTATCTACATTCTACATCTTCGAACTTATGAAGACACATGCATACATAATCTCACGCCTATTTCCCATTGGGGTAGGCAGAGATAATAGACTGCCACTTGCTACGAACCTGGCAGATCTGTCGTGCTTCATCAAACGACTGACGAGAACGGGAACCGGACTGACGCTGGGGAAACCGCGGAGCGCTGCTAGTTCTATAATTTACACAAGCAGGTTATCATACATTTATGTATGATAGATAACCTACTTGTATAAATTAAATATGTACTAACAATCTTCTAACAATTATCGAACAAGACGCTAGTACCTATCATGAAATTACTCAGTTCAGATGTGTAACAGCTAAGCTAAAATGAGGTTAAGTATATACATATAATGTATAATTCATTAGTGTAGAGCATGTCCAAGAATTTTTAAAGTACCTACCTAACATTTTGTAGTCGGAACTTAAACAATTACTTATTGAATAATTTATTCATGAACCTCTTTTCTACAAAGCTAGGTCGAACGTACAAAGGGACATCACACAAGCAACGGTCTTGAACGTAATAAGGAAGAAGTGCCTCCGCTCGCGAACAACAGGTTCAATACCAGTAATAAAACTACGTCACATTATTTATAAACATGGCCCCGACTGCAGACATACATCACGAATAGACGGCCATCATTGTTTAATATTTCATTCATACAAAGACATGAATAGTTTTCTTCCATACGTGAAAGTGATAAAAACTCTCTCGCTTGTTTTATTACAATCGCTGTTATACTTACGAGTCTATTACAACTAAAGTAATATTTATAAGTATGATGATGATGATACAATTATCTAGCGAAACGGTTAGAAACCCGTACTTATTCAAAACCGTTACCTAGGTATCTATTTAAAACATTACTACTACAACTAAGTAAGTAATTATAGTGTAAGATTAGGTAGGTAACCTAATCTTTTTAATTTCACCCTTTTTATTCCAGTCCTAGACCACCGCCTACAAACGTACTTACAAATAATAGGATAGGTATGAACTCTTTATTTTTACAATAGTACCTTGGCAACCACTCTGCGTAGTCCAAGTACTCGTATATATTATGTACTAGCGACCCGCCCCGGCTTCGCACGGGTGCAATGCTATACTAAAACCTTCCTCATAAATCACTCTATATCTATTTAAAAAAACCGCATCAAAATCCGTTCCTTAGTTTTAAAGATTTAAGCATACATAGGGACATAGGGATATAGGGACAGAGAAAGCGACTTTGTTTTATACTATGTAGTGATAGTGATATACCTATCCTATCCAAATACCAAATTTGATCCAAATCGTTAGAGCTGCTTCCGAGATACATCATCATCGAGCCGTAACAGCCCACTGTTGGGCTAAGGGTCTTTCCTCACACATAGAGAAGTACGATTGTTTTGATTCTAATTGAAACGTAGGCGACGAGATAACAGTTTAAAGGATGTACTTATATTTCCCTTTTGTATTTTTATGACGCATTTAGAATTACGGTTAGATTTAGACGTCTATTACAGCTGACCTCCAAGTTCAATCTACCTATAGCATTTAAGTTAAATTACCTACTAGACTCAACTAGACTATCAACTTGTGTTGCTATATTCTATTTGTTTATACTATGCATGCATAATAATATGTAGGTGGTATTCTTATAATTTACCTGTCATTTTTAAATGTAAATGATCAATTAATTCAATAGAGGTAGGTAGGATTAACAATACGAAATTCGGAATAACTTAAAAAGTGACTTAGTTTGTCTACAACAAACTATCTGGATATACCTACACGTTGCTGCACTTTTTTTATTTAAGTAATTTGGTAATTCTTGGCTATGACTGGCTACGTTTTCAATACTAAAATCTTCAATAACATAGATATTTTAATACACTAAGCCTTTCTTTACGAATGAGCTGTTAACTCTTATGATAGTGTTTATCAATTAAATCAAAAACATGTGGCAACCCCGCAAGGCGTACACCGATGAGCCCCATATCCAGTTATATCTTTTATGATTTTTGAACTTAGTGCGCGGTAGCATTCGCGGGGTGTAGGAAGAGGTAGCGGTCAATATATTAACGTAACGTGATAGTGTTGATAATCAATTGATGATTGATAATCAATAATATATCAATACGACTTACCAGGAAACAAGAAAAAAGTATAGCAGCCACAGTCTTGTCTGTGGCGGTGGCGTGTATGTTTATCAGAACCAGGTCATTGATGGTCAGGGATAGCAGTAGGAAGAAGCCGAAGATGTGCGTCCAGATGTTCATGGTCTCGTTTGTCCACCAGAATATGCTGCAAGAATACATAGCTATTATATCTTGTGAAGGCATTAATCAATGTTATTTGAAAATCTATGATTGAATTCAGTTTTTAAGATATGTTAATATATAGGTAGGTATGTATGAGTTTTTCAAATCCTGGTGATATGGTTTTATGCCAGTTAATCCAGCTACAGTATATGTAATATGGCTGTAATTTAGTATTACAAAATGTATAACAAAAATATACAATTTTAGACGAACTGTGGATCAAGGTTACTTATTTGTACCTATAGATAAAGGCACTAACATAGAATAAATTTAAAGTTACTAACAAAATGGACTGTATACCTATTGTCTGAAATAAATGATTATTATTATTATTATTATCAATTATTCAATTCAAGTATGTACCTAATCATTTTTGTTCTACATTATACAAAATTAACAATCCACACAATAAAAAAAGTTTTTTTTTATATACAATACAATAACTAATTTAATTGTGTATTCTATCAAACAAGTTTTAATTATATTATTTTTTTCTAGATGTAAAACAGTAGGACTAAATAAATAATATGTAATAATACAGTGCTCAATGTGCAAGGCTTCTATTGAGTAACTTTTTACTTATAAATTATAATATTAAATAGTACCTAAACAATGCATAATATATTATGGTAATAGAACTAGGAACTGGGCCTTATTGTCTATTTATAATTGTAATCGCAATCGTCTTAATTTTGACATACATTGCTTCTTCCATACATCTGTCAATACAGCCAGTGAAAGACGAGCAAACACTGATCGCGTAACAAATTTCAAATGAAGACGATTACAATTAAAAGTAGATAATAAGGCCCCTGTATATGGGAGTAGAGTATTGAATTTGTTTACCATATTTCCATACAATATACATAACATTTCCTATTTGTATAAGAAGTATTGTTGTAGTATTCAATCTATTTAATTTATTAGTAAACACTAAACATGAATTTGAAGTCACTGGCACTTGATTAACAAATAATCTTTTTGCTACAAAATGATTAGAAAAGTTTATGTAAAAAATTCTCTTGGTAGGTATTATTATTATTAACAAATATTCTTTTTTCTCTGTCAATGTCCAGATAAGTAGGCATAGCCTGGATTTTATACCTACAGTAAATCAAATATACTTTATAAAAATATTAGTGAACATGAATAATCATATTTTAATTAAAAAGTAAACACTTACCTTTCCCAACATAGCTTAGTAGGTAACAGTTTCCGATATCCATGCCTGATGTACGGGTTGTGCTGTAAGTACTCTGGGGCCTGCTCATACTTGAGAAGTTGCCGATAGTTTATATACTCTAGGTCTTCTTTTGTTAAATTATTATTGTCTTCTAATTTTTTACCACGGTGGAGGAGAGTACTGCCCGCACAGTAGTCATTGTCTGTTGTGTGATCTTCTTTAATCTGTGGGAAATACTTCTTCTTAATCTCTATCAGTTTTGCTGAAGACAATTGTACTTGATCATTTAGGTACTTTATATTTAGGAAAGAAAGACAAAAAACTATTTAAAACTGTTATAATCATCAAGAGCAGTTATAAACCCTTATTAGAAGTTACCATCTGTCTTTCATGAAGCCCCAGTTTGATTTCCAGTGAGCTCGGAGAGATTTTTCAAAAACCGATGTAGGTAGGTACCATGCAAAGAAACCCGCATCAAGAATTGCTTCTGAGGTGTGAGGATACATGTATTGATGATTTAAGAATAATCATTTAAACTTCCCTTCCCTTCCCTTCAACACTCTGACCTAAACTTAATTTATTGTCTTGAAAAAATTAGTTTTTTCATATTTAGAGTTTTTCAGAATGTAGTTTGTAAGTGGTAAAGGAATATTAAATTAGGGTTAGAAGGATTAAGGATTAAAGTTTATTTGTAAAATAATTTGGAAGAACTGTACAATATCTGACGTGGAATTTAGGGGTGGTAGGGGGGTGGGGGGTAGGGGGGGGGGGAGTGGGGAACCCACCCCCCACCACCCCCGCCTGCCGGAAACGCATAGTTTTTTTTTACGAATTTTTCAAAATTGAACATTCTACTAGTTTCTGGGGCGGGTTTGATTTGGGTGGTCATAAAAAAAAATAACCTGAACCTAAACATTCCACTAGTTTCTTGGGCGGGTTTGATTTGTGTGGTCATAAAAAAAAATAACCTGAACCTAAACATTCCACTAGTTTCTGGGGCGGGTTTGATTTGTGTGGTCATAAAAAAAAATAACCTGAACCTAAACATTCCACTAGTTTCTGGCGCGGGTTGGATTTGTGTGGTCATAAAAAAAATAACCTGAACCTAAACATTCCACTAGTTTGATTTATTACCTTGCCTCTATTTGTACAGTTTTGAGGTTAATTTATTACAATTTCAAAAAATTATATCTCGAAAACTATTGATTTCCGAGCTCTGCAATTTTGGTAAATAAACCCTCTTATATACCTCTATCTACAAAAAAAATATGAAGCAGAAATTCCACGTCACGCGATTTTTCACTAGGCTCCATGTCAACTTTGAAAATTCATAAAAAAAAAACTATGCGTTTCCGGCAGGTGGGGGTGGTGGGGGGTGGGTCGCCCACCCCGACCCCTTCCCCCCCCACCCCATCCACCCCTAAATTCCACGTCAGATATTGTACAGTTCAGCCAATAATTTAACTTTGGGGGCCTTCCAAATGTTTACCTGCGACCTGTAAGCACTTACTTTTTGTATTGCCATAAACTGCACAGTTTCTGCCTGGCACTCACTTACTTTTCTTGTCATAGTTAGAGACATAATTATTTTTTATATATTACTTATCACAAAGCCACAAAAAAATATTGCAGTCAACTCTAACTGTGGATCACACCGGACATCTTATCACATGTAAAAATTCTGCATAATTCATCCTATCAACCAGCGATTTATTTTATGTTGTTTTTAAAATGTTACAACACAACCACCCTACCCAAAAATCATTTTAGAACTAAAATATTTATGTAAATTTTCGTTCAGTTTCTGTCCTGTCAGTCACTGACAGTTGACATGTTGGTGATGTTGACACTGACAGTCAGTGTCAACATCACCAACATTTTTTTTTTTTTTGCTTTTTGGCGGGAATCCGAAGAAGGACGTCATGTTTTTTGTAAAATTTTCGTTTTGCCGTATATTTTGGGCTTTAGTTCATAATAGTGATAGTATATTATGTGGTAAATGTCCGTGATAGTGTGCAGCAGGCGGCGTCAAGTGGGTATGGGACTTGGGTGTCATACCTAATGGGGAATCTTCTGTGTGACAAGTTAACTCAATATTCTATAAAGGGAGTATTTAAAAAATTGTTTTATATATAATAATATATAATTTAATTATATGTATTGTTTTCTAAAATATGTTAAAAAAATTAATTCAAAAATACATAAAAAAGTATTTATGTAAGAGAACATCATTAAACATTGGCATCCCCATGGCATAATGTCATCATGATGTCTCGTCTGTCATGTCTGTGGTTTTTAAAATTACAATTTACAGTTTTCTTTTCTTCATTATTGCATTGAGTTGAGCCGTGGTTGAGTCTTTGTTCCTCCGCATTAGTGTTGACGTGCTTGCTATAGTGCTAGCGAAGTATTTGTGAGATAGAGACTCGAGGAGATAGAAAAGATGTTTGTGTTTTGTTTGTCGTTATGACTGATAACATCAGAAGAAAATGTTTGAAATGTGGGCTAAAGCCGAAGGAAGATTCGGACATCAAAGCTTACAGATTTCTTAACCCCGGAGCAACAAATATATTGAGGTAAGTAACAATATTTACACATTATTTTTGTATGTATCATCCTAGCAGCGCCACACTACTCTGGGTACGAAGTAGTCTTGAATTTCGTACCCTCGTGGTTTAGCAGATATGGGGGGGGGGGTTGGTGGTTTTGCCAAAATGACGTCTTTACAGCAGCACCAAAACCTGTATCCGTAAATAAAGGTCATTTTTTTTTCATGGTATATAACTTCACCATTTAGTACTCGTGAGGACGTTAGCACGTAATGTTTCAATCTTCATGGACGAGTTTATTATGCCTTGTTATTAGGCTATTGGCATTTCTAAGTGTAATTTTAATTACCTACAGAAATAAAAACATTTTCATTTCATTTTACTTTACTAAATCAGATAACATGTCTAGTAACCATAGTACAGTCTCAGCCTATACTTTTGGATGAAAATAACCATTTGCCTGAATGTAGCCCTCATTTCTCTCAAAACCACTGCATATAGATCTGTAATTATTATTTTAATCATAATTATTTTTCTAGGACCCCTGATATTGAGCAATTCTATATAACTGTGACTGGAACAATAATGAACAAGAATACTGTGGAAGAATTTAAAACTATTGACAAAGCAGCTTTTTTAAACTCCGTTGGAGAAGTGATATGGGCTAATATTAAGAAAAAGACCTGGATCACCAATCCTGTTTTGAATTTTATTGTACTGGCATTTGCTGTAAGTTGATGAAGTAATTTAAAAATAAGTTTTTAGTATGTCATCGACATCATCGACAAACCGTAACAGCCCACTGCTGAGCTAAGGGTCTTTCCTCACACTGAGGAAGTATATGGGCTATAATCTCCCACGCGAGCCCACCGCGGATTAGGAGATTTTGTTAGGCTAGTGGCCACCTAACTGCCAGAATTTTTCAAGCCACCCAAAGGTATCCAACATGGCTTAACGACTTCCATTGTTCGTAAACAACGAAAACCGGGACCAACACTGTAACGTGCCTTCCGAAACACGGAAGCGCTCATGATATAAATGCCACTAGGCGGTCACCCATTCACTGACTGACCGTGCCCAACATTGCTTAACTACTTTAGTATGTACCTTCTTTGATTTATTGAAGCCAATGACATTTTATCGATAGATAAATTATGATTGTATTATAATATGCTAGAAGCGATACCTAGTGGAATTTTCTTTGAAACTATTTCGTACCCGGGCATCTTAATATGTTGCAAACATATTTTAGAAATATGATGTACCTACTAAGATGTATAGTCCACGAAGAATTTAGTGTGAGTTCTACTCCCTTCCTAAAAGTACAAAATAGTACGAAATCGTCGTGTAGCCTAAATTCAGAAATATGCTATATATCATTTTGGCATCGCCACCAAACTCTACATCTGCTAAAAGGCGAGGGTACGAAATTCAAGACTATTTCGTACCCAGAGTAGTGTGGCGCTGCTAGGAGTCGTAAAATATTTGTAAGAATGATTTTAATTTGTTTTCAGCTATGAATCTTGGGCCAAGTTTTTTTCCCGGATCTGGGGGCACGGCAGTGCCCCCGCCAAGTCGAGCAAAAAGCGGCACGGCCGTACCATCCTTTTCTCGAAGCAATTCACGCACTTTTCGATCCCCTATAAGTTCGTTGTGGATAAACCTGAATTTTCAGTAACCAAGCATGCATTGTATAAACACAGTATATTTCAAAATTCATCCACTTTGAACCAGTAGTTTTAAAATTATAAATATTCAAAGTTTCCTAATTTTCACTCACTGACTGACTGACTGACTCACTGACCGATCATCAAAACTCAAAGGCACTTCTAGCAGTCGTAGAAGCTTCAAATTTAGAATACAATTAGGGTTTAGTGTATAAATCAAGGAAAAACTCAAATAATTTGCAATTTCGGTCTAGGTTTCTAGATACACTAACTGCATAAATAACTTTGTAATCCCATAATAATTGTATAGGATTACAAAATTAGCAACATCTTGCAACTCAATTTTAAAGCAGATATTTTCAACCGTTTGAGCTGAAATTTGGTATACTTATGTAAGTTTGGTCACAATGCAATATTATGGTACCATCAAGCTGATCTGATGATGGTTTAAGGAGGTGGATATCGCAACTCCTCAATGACTACTCGTAAACCACTCGAGTTTGGGCTCGTATGATTCGTCTTAACAAATACTTTGGTGCTAGATTGTAACCAGGGTCTGATGATGGAGCTGGAAAATGGCCATGAGAACTCGGTAATTAAATGACATAACCCCATGGGACCGTGGGGGCCTTCAGATGACCAGAGGGCTGGCAGCTATCTCTGTCAAAGGATCAACCTAGATATCCAGAGAGGGAATGCAGCCAGTCTTCTGGGCACTGTCCTACATGGTTCCTCTTTAGATTTCGATTATCTAAAGTTACCAAATCCTTGACCAACCTGCATGGGATTAACCGACTCGACGCTATGTAAGGCTATTAATTATAATTATTATTGTAAACCATATTTATTAGTAAGACATGAGATTAAAAAGAGCTGCCCTTGAGTTGCTTGCTGGCTCTTCTCGGGGTAGTGCATTTGGAACCAGCAACTCGTCGGTGGAGATGGGCTGCTGATTACATGTAGCCAGTCTTCATGGAAGAGTTTAGAGTGCCTTGTTATTATAAACTATTGACTTTTCTAAGTGTAAATTCAATATCACCTACTGACAATAAACGCCTTTGACTTTAGAGGACATTTTTAGGGCTCCGTACCTCAAAAGGAAAAAACGGAACCCTTATAGGATCACTTTGTTGTCCGTCCGTCCGTCCGTCTGTCAAGACCCTTTTTCTCAGGAACGCGTGGAGGTATGAAGCTGAAATTTATATCAATTACTCAGGTCTACTGTCCCTTGAAGCTGTAAAAAAATCAAACTTCTAAGCCAACGCAATCAAAAGATACAGCCGTTTATGCCGCAAATTTTCGACACTTGCAAGGGAATCAAAACCTACAGGGTGCTTCCCGTGAACTCAGAATCTTGAAATTTGGTACGAAGCAACGTCTTATAGCATAGATAAAGGAAAAATTACGAAAACCATAAATTTGCAAGGTTGTACGGAACCCTCGGTGCGCGAGTCCGACTCGCACTTGGCCGGTTTTTTTATCTGTAATTACTGTAATTGAATACGAATATTTTCTTTGTAAATGAATGTATATTTTTTTTGTAAATGAATGTATATTTTCTTTGTAAATGAATGTATATTTTCTTGGTAAATAAATGTTATATTTTAGTAAAACAATACCTAAGAAAGTTTTTTTTAGCTAAATTAAGTTTTTTAATCTTGTGTTTAAATGTTTATTCAGAGCCTGTCCATATACTTCTCCGGGGTATTATTCATATCATATTCTGAGAAGTTATTTAGTAAAACTTCAATAGAATATAATATGAATAGTACCTCGAGAGAAGTATATGAATAGGCTCTGAATATACATTTAAACATTCCACTATAAAATTCAAATATCCCGCCATACGGTGATACGTCAGTGGTTTTTAGGGTCATCACAGAGATCGCGCTGTAGGTCGAGTTTTGTCACCATATTTTTGTATGAGGTTGGCATTCTTCTCCGCTAGGAGTAAAAGTATTCTGTGGTGTGCAGTGAATTGAAAATTCGATAAAATACGTGCGATGGACTTTTTTGAATTACCTCAAGAAGCCTCTTTAAAATCTTCAGTAAAAGTGCTATCATTTTACTGATAACCAAGTTAGGGCACGTTAGGCTTGTAGAAAGTGTTAAAGACACTGTATTTTTGTGCATGGACTCTGAAGCAGAGCCATTTTCAGCTCTGCTTCAGAGCTATGCACAAAAATACATAAGTTTCTTCAAAACTTTTCGAAATGTCACTTGGTTATCAACAGTAAAGAGATAGTGCACTTTTACTGAAGATTTTAAAGAGGCTTCTTGAGGTAATTCAAAAAAGTCCATCGCACGTATTTTATCGAATTTTCAATTCACTGCACACCACAGAATACTTTTACTCCTAGCGGAGAAGAATGCCAACCTCATACAAAAATATGGTGACAAAACTCGACCTACAGCGCGATCTCTGTGATGACCCTAAAAACCACTGACGTATCACCGTATGGCGGGATATTTGAATTTTATAGTGGAATGTTTAAATGTATATTCAGAGCCTATTCATATACTTCTCTCGAGGTACTATTCATATTATATTCTATTGAAGTTTTACTAAATAACTTCTCAGAATATGATATGAATAATACCCCGGAGAAGTATATGGACAGGCTCTGAATAAACATTTAAACACAAGATTAAAAAACTTAATTTAGCTAAAAAAAACTTTCTTAGGTATTGTTTTACTAAAATATAACATTTATTTACCAAGAAAATATACATTCATTTACAAAGAAAATATACATTCATTTACAAAAAAAATATACATTCATTTACAAAGAAAATATTCGTATTCAATTACAGTAATTACAGATAAAAAAACCGGCCAAGTGCGAGTCGGACTCGCGCACCGAGGGTTCCGTACAACCTTGCAAATTTATGGTTTTCGTAATTTTTCCTTTATCTATGCTATAAGACGTTGCTTCGTACCAAATTTCAAGATTCTGAGTTCACGGGAAGCACCCTGTAGGTTTTGATTCCCTTGCAAGTGTCGAAAATTTGCGGCATAAACGGCTGTATCTTTTGATTGCGTTGGCTTAGAAGTTTGATTTTTTTACAGCTTCAAGGGACAGTAGACCTGAGTAATTGATATAAATTTCAGCTTCATACCTCCACGCGTTCCTGAGAAAAAGGGTCTTGACAGACGGACGGACGGACGGACAACAAAGTGATCCTATAAGGGTTCCGTTTTTTCCTTTTGAGGTACGGAGCCCTAAAAATGTCCTCTAAAGTCAAAGGCGTTTATTGTCAGTAGGTGATATTGAATTTACACTTAGAAAAGTCAATAGTTTATAATAACAAGGCACTCTAAACTCTTCCATGAAGACTGGCTACATGTAATCAGCAGCCCATCTCCACCGACGAGTTGCTGGTTCCAAATGCACTACCCCGAGAAGAGCCAGCAAGCAACTCAAGGGCAGCTCTTTTTAATCTCATGTCTTACTAATAAATATGGTTTACAATAATAATTATAATTAATAGCCTTACATAGCGTCGAGTCGGTTAATCCCATGCAGGTTGGTCAAGGATTTGGTAACTTTAGATAATCGAAATCTAAAGAGGAACCATGTAGGACAGTGCCCAGAAGACTGGCTGCATTCCCTCTCTGGATATCTAGGTTGATCCTTTGACAGAGATAGCTGCCAGCCCTCTGGTCATCTGAAGGCCCCCACGGTCCCATGGGGTTATGTCATTTAATTACCGAGTTCTCATGGCCATTTTCCAGCTCCATCATCAGACCCTGGTTACAATCTAGCACCAAAGTATTTGTTAAGACGAATCATACGAGCCCAAACTCGAGTGGTTTACGAGTAGTCATTGAGGAGTTGCGATATCCACCTCCTTAAACCATCATCAGATCAGCTTGATGGTACCATAATATTGCATTGTGACCAAACTTACATAAGTATACCAAATTTCAGCTCAAACGGTTGAAAATATCTGCTTTAAAATTGAGTTGCAAGATGTTGCTAATTTTGTAATCCTATACAATTATTATGGGATTACAAAGTTATTTATGCAGTTAGTGTATCTAGAAACCTAGACCGAAATTGCAAATTATTTGAGTTTTTCCTTGATTTATACACTAAACCCTAATTGTATTCTAAATTTGAAGCTTCTACGACTGCTAGAAGTGCCTTTGAGTTTTGATGATCGGTCAGTGAGTCAGTCAGTCAGTCAGTGAGTGAAAATTAGGAAACTTTGAATATTTATAATTTTAAAACTACTGGTTCAAAGTGGATGAATTTTGAAATATACTGTGTTTATACAATGCATGCTTGGTTACTGAAAATTCAGGTTTATCCACAACGAACTTATAGGGGATCGAAAAGTGCGTGAATTGCTTCGAGAAAAGGATGGTACGGCCGTGCCGCTTTTTGCTCGACTTGGCGGGGGCACTGCCGTGCCCCCAGATCCGGGAAAAAAACTTGGCCCAAGATTCATAGCTGAAAACAAATTAAAATCATTCTTACAAATATTTTACGACTCCTAGCAGCGCCACACTACTCTGGGTACGAAATAGTCTTGAATTTCGTACCCTCGCCTTTTAGCAGATGTAGAGTTTGGTGGCGATGCCAAAATGATATATAGCATATTTCTGAATTTAGGCTACACGACGATTTCGTACTATTTTGTACTTTTAGGAAGGGAGTAGAACTCACACTAAATTCTTCGTGGACTATACATCTTAGTAGGTACATCATATTTCTAAAATATGTTTGCAACATATTAAGATGCCCGGGTACGAAATAGTTTCAAAGAAAATTCCACTAGGTATCGCTTCTAGCATATTATAATACAATCATAATTTATCTATCGATAAAATGTCATTGGCTTCAATAAATCAAAGAAGGTACATACTAAAGTAGTTAAGCAATGTTGGGCACGGTCAGTCAGTGAATGGGTGACCGCCTAGTGGCATTTATATCATGAGCGCTTCCGTGTTTCGGAAGGCACGTTACAGTGTTGGTCCCGGTTTTCGTTGTTTACGAACAATGGAAGTCGTTAAGCCATGTTGGATACCTTTGGGTGGCTTGAAAAATTCTGGCAGTTAGGTGGCCACTAGCCTAACAAAATCTCCTAATCCGCGGTGGGCTCGCGTGGGAGATTATAGCCCATATACTTCCTCAGTGTGAGGAAAGACCCTTAGCTCAGCAGTGGGCTGTTACGGTTTGTCGATGATGTCGATGACATACTAAAAACTTATTTTTAAATTACTTCATCAACTTACAGCAAATGCCAGTACAATAAAATTCAAAACAGGATTGGTGATCCAGGTCTTTTTCTTAATATTAGCCCATATCACTTCTCCAACGGAGTTTAAAAAAGCTGCTTTGTCAATAGTTTTAAATTCTTCCACAGTATTCTTGTTCATTATTGTTCCAGTCACAGTTATATAGAATTGCTCAATATCAGGGGTCCTAGAAAAATAATTATGATTAAAATAATAATTACAGATCTATATGCAGTGGTTTTGAGAGAAATGAGGGCTACATTCAGGCAAATGGTTATTTTCATCCAAAAGTATAGGCTGAGACTGTACTATGGTTACTAGACATGTTATCTGATTTAGTAAAGTAAAATGAAATGAAAATGTTTTTATTTCTGTAGGTAATTAAAATTACACTTAGAAATGCCAATAGCCTAATAACAAGGCATAATAAACTCGTCCATGAAGATTGAAACATTACGTGCTAACGTCCTCACGAGTACTAAATGGTGAAGTTATATACCATGAAAAAAAAATGACCTTTATTTACGGATACAGGTTTTGGTGCTGCTGTAAAGACGTCATTTTGGCAAAACCACCAACCCCCCCCCCCCCATATCTGCTAAACCGCGAGGGTACGAAATTCAAGACTACTTCGTACCCAGAGTAGTGTGGCGCTGCTAGGATGATACATACAAAAATAATGTGTAAATATTGTTACTTACCTCAATATATTTGTTGCTCCGGGGTTAAGAAATCTGTAAGCTTTGATGTCCGAATCTTCCTTCGGCTTTAGCCCACATTTCAAACATTTTCTTCTGATGTTATCAGTCATAACGACAAACAAAACACAAACATCTTTTCTATCTCCTCGAGTCTCTATCTCACAAATACTTCGCTAGCACTATAGCAAGCACGTCAACACTAATGCGGAGGAACAAAGACTCAACCACGGCTCAACTCAATGCAATAATGAAGAAAAGAAAACTGTAAATTGTAATTTTAAAAACCACAGACATGACAGACGAGACATCATGATGACAGTATGCCATGGGGATGCCAATGTTTAATGATGTTCTCTTACATAAATACTTTTTTATGTATTTTTGAATTAATTTTTTTAACATATTTTAGAAAACAATACATATAATTAAATTATATATTATTATATATAAAACAATTTTTTAAATACTCCCTTTATAGAATATTGAGTTAACTTGTCACACAGAAGATTCCCCATTAGGTATGACACCCAAGTCCCATACCCACTTGACGCCGCCTGCTGCACACTATCACGGACATTTACCACATAATATACTATCACTATTATGAACTAAAGCCCAAAATATACGGCAAAACGAAAATTTTACAAAAAACATGACGTCCTTCTTCGGATTCCCGCCAAAAAGCAAAAAAAAAAAAAAATGTTGGTGATGTTGACACTGACTGTCAGTGTCAACATCACCAACATGTCAACTGTCAGTGACTGACAGGACAGAAACTGAACGAAAATTTACATAAATATTTTAGTTCTAGTAAAAGTAATTTAGTAAAAGTGCACTATCTCTTTACTGTTGATAACCAAGTGACATTTCGAAAAGTTTTGAAGAAACTTATGTATTTTTGTGCATAGCTCTGAAGCAGAGCTGAAAATCTTGAATTTCGTATCGTGTTTAGTGCTGATCGCTCAAAATGCCAATGCCTTAAAATAAGAAAAAAAAAAAACATTTTTTTTTGTTGTTTCACCCCTTACAGGGTAGGCAAAGGCATTACGCCATGCAGCCTCGTCATTAGTTAATGATATCCTTATGTAAATGGCTCTGCTTCAGAGTCCATGCACAAAAATACAGTGTCTTTAACACTTTCTACAACCCTAACGTGCCCTAACTTGGTTATCAGTAAAATGATAGCACTTTTACTGACGACTTTATTGTGACTTTTTGAGGCAATCCAAAAATGTCCATATCTCGCATTTTATCGAATTTCCCATTCACTGCACACTTTCACGGACACTTGCCACATAATAAACTATCACTATTATGAGTCAAAACCCGAAATACACAGCAAAATGAAAATTAAACAAAAAACATGAGGTGATGTTGGTGGCTTTTTGGCGGGAATCCGAAGAGGGACGTCATGTTTTTTGTTTAATTTTCATTTTGCTGTGTATTTCGGGTTTTGACTCATAATAAAAAACAAAGAATGACACATGCCACTCACAGAACTTGAAGGCTGTATGGCTTAGTTCCCTTGCCTGCTCTCTCGAGCGAATAATAAAAACAACAACAATCAAAGAACTTGACAATTGACATGTCAAAGAACTTGACAATTGACATGTTGCCAACATGTCAATTGTCAAGTTCCTTGATTGTTGTTGTTTTTATTATTCGCTCGAGAGAGCAGGCAAGGGAACTAAGCCATACAGCCTTCAAGTTCTGTGAGTGGCATGTGTCATTCTTTGTTTTTTGGCCAACTTGTGTAGGGCAGGCTAGAGTCACAAATCGTACAGCCTCGTCTTCACTTATTTTCTTACCTTATTGTTAGTTTTGGTCATCGACATCCACAGTAAAATCGATACTATTTGTCGTTTACTGATGAACGCACTGACTTCTTGAGCTAATGCAGAAAAGTCCATCTCACGTATTTTTCAGTACCCAGAGATTTTGTAGTAATTTCTCCCATTCTTTGCATAGTTTTAAAAACACTTTAACTATCACTATTATTTTTCATAACGATAGGCAAAAAGGTCTCTGTCGAGATCTCACAATGTAAACATCTCATTTGTTTTTGTAGATAGCCCTACTTATTTCCTTTCCGGTACCTTCTAGTCTAGTACTTCTTGAATACCAACAACGAATTTTCTTAAGGCCTACTCTCTGTCTTATGAGCTTGATTGTTATAAGATTATTATTGTTTTTTCCTTAATGGCAACTTGACATGTTCCATTCTTGCTTTTTCATTCCGTTGACCATTTTACAAGTTACCTTTGAACTTGGTACTTACCTATTATTCCATTATATTATACATGTAGGTACAGATACCTACTCTGATTCATTCACTGCAAATGTAAGTTTGTGATCCTATACATTTATAATGGATTACAAAGTTAATTCAGGCTTCTAGTTTTATCTACAACGAAGTTATTGGGAGGTCGAAAATCCGTATTTACGGAGATTCGATATTCGACTCGGAATCGGAAAATCGGTCGAATCCCATCTCGAAACCTTTCGACAGATTTTCCGATCGTGAGTACGGGCCCTGCAGGGGTATTCACAGAGGCTCGACACCGTTTCCGTTCGATTCAGATCGAGTGAAAAATTTTCCGAAGTTGGATCTATCGACTTCGGAAACTGTATTCTAGGCGTTTCTGACAGCCACGGAAAATTTTCAGAATACTTATGTCAAATATGACATTCGTTTTCGATAACGACATCTGTGAATAGCCCATCTTTGACAGATTTTCCGATTCCGAGTCGAATATGGAAGCTCCGTGAATACGCCTGCTGAACTGCTTCGAGAAAAAGATAGTGCGGTCGTGCCGCATTTTTGGTCAACTTGGAGGCTAAATTACGTTATTATAATTAACTGGCCAGACACAGAGAGGACATTTTTATTGGAACCACTATGCCATATTATGATTCCTTAAACATAATTCTTCGAAATAAGCAGTACCTATATTTACAACACAATCACAAAGTTAGTTTTTGACATAGTGCCTTTTTTTATGCAAAAAAATATTTAAATTAATTCATGTTTACAAAATCACCTAAACGTCTAGTCTTATTACCTAATCGTATCTACCGTAATCACCTGGGTCCTTGGTGAATATGGAAATATTTCATGATGAAGGAACATCGCCTTAATCACCCAGCAGTATCACCGAGGGTTTATTATAGTTCCGCGATAGTTTTATCAGTCATATAATTTTATATTCAATATTAACAGAATAAGCGCAATTCCTGAAATTAGTTTGTTCAGTATCGACTACCTAATCGATTTCAGCTATTTTTAATGTGTAAAATTTTTCCGAAAAATTTATTAGCTTAACTGATATTAGGGCTACTATTTTTGTTCGTTAATTAAGAAATTAGGTTAGACAAAACTAAAGTACGAATGCCTTTGAGTATTAAACCTTTGCCGCGTTGTATACAGAAAGTAGAGTCCATTATCGATAATAAATACGATTCCTGTCTAATGGCGTGAAATACGAGAAGGATTTGGTTAGATAGAAGTAAAAGAAAGTAGATCGCAAATATTTTTTATCTTTCAAAGATTACAGAAAATTTTATTTTGGGTCCAGGTGAATTCCTTCGCTTCCGACATTTCTACCTGTATAGTTTCAAATTGCAAAAATGTGCTTGAAATGAAAATAGATACAAAATCTACTTTATTCCAAAAATAGCGCCCTAAGAATTTTTTGTAAGGTCATGACGTCATTTCCGAAAAATTGTGGTATTGCCATATAAAATCAGTTTTCTTAAATCTTTATTGTAATTTTTTTATTGACAAATATATTATTTTACACATAAATATTAACTTGGTACAAATATTTTATCATACATATGAGGTAAAATTAAATCTTCTTTAACTCTAATATAGCTACTACATTAAATTGGCATATATAAGCAAAAAAATTAATACATCATACCTGAAATGAACGCATTACAGAAAGACGGGCAAGCATGAATACTGTCAGTAAATGGTCGATTTTCCTGTTTGCTGTTCTCCATTCGACGAGTGTGTATTAATTTTGTTAAAACTTGAACTCTGTTCTAATTCGTATTATTTCTACATATTACTTATTATTATTTTTTACTTAAGTAATGAATGTGCTATCATAATTATCAAAAAACGAATAATACTGCATAAAACGACTAAAGTGGTACTTTTGCGTTTAGACGGGAGCCATCTTGCAATCTCTAATCAAAGGTCCTTGGCTCACAGTTTCGTTGTCTAGTTGAAAGTCAGTTTATTCCATCATAAAATAATCAAATGGCGTTAAAACGAATTAATAGGGTACGTATTTACTATTACATTGTTTATTTTTGAAGATAACTTGATTGTTCTATGGAGTGTTGTAAATTATCTATCAGAATTCGTAGTGAATGTTTCGTCATTGTGAATACCTATTATCGAAATTTCTTCTGGATAATTCCGTGTGCGTGGTTGTTTTTACACGAAAACATGCCCAGTTCGCATTCACATTGATGGAAGTATTACTGTGTAAGATAACGGTGCTTTACTGGTTTTTATAGGTGACAATTTTGTGCACACGGCGTACATAAAATGTCGGAATTATGTGCCAATTTTGAGGTTTTTATACTAGTAAGAAGTGTGTGAAGTGAAAAATATCCTGGATTTACGTTTGTAGCAGTGTATTGTGATGAGGGGTGACCAGGGTCACGTAGATGGGCGGCTGTTCACGGGCAATCTGTTCACCACCCGTTTATTTTGCGAGTGATGATGTGACATACCTACTGCTGCCCTCGGTATTGTGTTTCCTGTTGTACATTGGTGATCTTTTGTTTAGGAATTACAAGACCTGGGCAGAGATCCACCAGCACAATGTTCTGCAGGCCCACACGGAGAAGATCGTGAGTACTATCTGCTACCTATACCTACCTACTTATTTTTTGTGAGTCATTGTGTTGCTGCCATGAGAAACATGGCAAGTTATTGAAAAGAGTCAAGTGATTGTCTAATCAGAGCACCCATACAACTGCAGAAAGTGAAGATTTTGCATATACATTTTATTTACCATCAATGCATATTCAAGTATTTGTAATGTTTTTCATAATAATAGGAAATGAATAATGACTGTCTTATATGTTGTTATAGCTATCTTTGTAAATTATGTAAAAGTGAAATGAATCATCATGATACCATAAAATTTTGCTAGCACAGCAAACAGCTGCTGTGAGAGACTATTTCAGTGTTTGGATTAACTACTTATTATCTATGATGTTATATTATTTGAAGTAAAAATATTGAAGTAGGTACATACATACTGGTAAAACATATTTTTTTCGCATAAATGAACATTATACCAAACAAGTAAACAATCTTGAACAAAAAGGGCACAACATTTGATGGACTGTGTGTTCTGTGTGTAGTTTATACCTATAGATACATTATATGTGTATCTGTTATCCTGTGCAGTATCCATTTTGAACAGTCATTATGATTATAATGCAGAAGATAGATTGTAATATAAGTTACTTAATTTGAATATTATACTTCTTTCAGTTTTCCACTGGCAAGCCACAATCATGGGTCCAGTAAGTATTTTAATTTATTATGTTATGTATGACATTAATTAGTCCTTCGGGAACTTAATGTTGAATTCTCATAATTTTGAATTATGAAAATGTTGAATCTCAAAATGGAGAATTCTCAAAATTTTGAGGTTTATGGTTCAACATTTTGAGATTTAACATTTTGAGAATTCAACATTAAGTTCCAGAAGGTAATAATTAGTTAATAACAGCTAAAAATTGCTTGTTTATAATTCTGAAATCAGGTTTCACTCACAATTTTGTTATTGAGTGACAATATTTTGGTGACTATCCTACATTTGATAAGCCCAATCTAAATAGATATTGTTATCTTATGAGTTTTGCATGGTTTGTTTGGAATTGTAAACTGAAATGTGTTTATTTTTGCTTACAGGTCGACAGTCCCTACCAAGGAGGCGTATTTTTCCTGACTATACATTTCCCTACAGACTATCCATTTAAACCACCAAAAGTTGCATTCACAACACGCATCTACCATCCCAACATAAACAGTAATGGTTCCATTTGCCTTGATATTCTGCGCTCACAGTGGTCTCCGGCACTTACCATATCCAAAGGTGATTGTTAAAACTACCAATTCTATCATTTCAGCTATTTTAATTTGTTGTGATGCAAATCCAAAAATGTAGAATTTTGTAACTTATAATTGGCTAACAAAATGCAGAGTTAGATGGTTGAGGAAGAAAAAATTATGCATTATCAAAATTATTGTACTCTTTTTTTATTATTATTTATTAACAATAATGATATTATTGCAATTAACTTACTAACACAGTGTGTTATGACAGGCCTGTTGGCTCAGTTGGTAATGACCCTGCCTACTGAGTCGGAGGTCGCGGGTTCGAGGCTCGGGGTCAACATTTGTGTGCATGAACATGTCTGTTGACTTCGTGTCTGGGTGTTTACTATTTATTTGTGTATCAGTTGTTTAGTACCCATAACACTGGCTCTGCCTAGTTTGGGACTGAATAACTGTAAATTGTATCCCACAATTTATTATGTATTTGTTTTTTCAGTGTTGCTGTCAATCTGCTCACTGCTATGCGATCCAAACCCAGATGATCCTTTGGTGCCAGAAATTGCTAGGATCTACAAAACGGACAGAGAAAAGTACAATGAACTAGCCCGTGAGTGGACAAGGAAGTATGCCATGTGATGAGTCAATTGTGACATCAGCAACACATACACACACATCGCCACAGCCCGGGCTCCACCCTCCCTTCCTCTATTCCTGCTCCCCATCCCAAGTTTGTCCGATCCTCATCTAACCTAAATTAACTGGAAATTGTAAAAAATGTTCAGTCGTTTTAGGATTTGCCTAATTTCTGTAATATCTGGATATCCAATTTGTTGCATCTAAGTAAACACAGTACACATTGTGCAAATATAGTTTCCGTTGTTATCTAATAAGAAACTTTTTCTATAAGAGCAAAATTTTTTTCTGTAAACTTTGATGTGTCAGTAGATGTTTTCATACACATTTAGTTAAAGTCAAATATTAGTTAAATTTACATCATTTGAATTTATGTATTCCTAAAGAATTTGTACTTTAACTAGATCTAAATTGCATTGTGAAATTGTACAATAGCCATATGTTTAGGAAATGGAGCGTTCCTTGCTTACCACTGTCCGGTCACTAAGAATTTTGTCAATGAAATGTAAGTAAAGCTCATAAGTGTTAAGAACATTTTGGGTATTGTAAGTAAGTGGTATTATGGAATGAGCTCGTTGACGGAGTGAGTGTTGATTTTTTTACTAGAAAAGCAACTTTTTTTAAGTTAATAAATGTAGCGTGCTACAGACCAGACTGACAATGATTGAAGTGGTCAGTTTTCTTTCATCCACAATATTTACGATGAAAACGCTCCAATAGTTAAAACATTCAGTATAAATTACAGTGTATCTCATAAGATGATAAGTTACGATTAATCTAGATTTTTTTCAATATGGCGATCTTTATATTATAATTTTATCTAATATATATTGTGGTTGTAAGGATACCTGCGTTGTGATTTCCACGAACATCCTATCCATGGGCCATCCTTCATTCCTTTCAATAATGAACAAAACAGCTGAATTGATTTCATGGCGCGAGTGGCAAAACATGGTGTGTTACTTTACGGCTGCAAGAGAAGCTTTCACTTGGTTTAACACTGGGAGAGATTAAAATTTAAAGCTTTTTAACTGTAATCAACCAACAAGTTGTATTTTAGCTTCACTAAATTGTAAGAAACAATAAATTATTGTGTATGTAAATAATACGGTGAGATTTATTTAGGTGACTTCCTGATCTAAAAATTGCAGCTGTAAATGGTACCACTGTCCATCACCGTTCATCCTCTTGACATTAAGCATTTGGATTAGTTGTAAATAATAGAGGGCACACTAGAGCTATGTGAGGTATGAAGATTACCAATGCAAGGGGAAGCTACCTGTGAATAAATAACATGTCTCCGACTGTTGAGTCACAAGAAAACCGACACGATTAGGATTTGGGTCAAGCACTAAAATTACTGCCACTACCTGTGTAAATCCCGAGAATCCGGGATGTATTTTATTTAGTGCGATTTAAAAATACCTTATGCTAACTTTTGTTTATGACCCAATAGCGTGAGTTTTCTTTTTAACGAAAATAACTCGTCGCTGGAAAGGTTATTGACATGTATTTAAGGGTACCGGCTGACCAACCGACCTCCACCCAACCACGTTTCCTATACTGGTTTGCATGGGGCTAACGTATTACATTCTACCCGGTATACAATACCAGTCCTTCTACTTCCACTTACTCCGTTTTTTTGAGAGCATAATAGGCCATTTACACGAGGGCTATCCACTAAGACTGCATACAAATAAAACTTGAGGACAATGGAACGGATTGTTGAATGGGCTAATGGATTGTCTTAGTGGATTGCCCTCGTGTAAATGGCTCATAATTTGATACATGAGATTTACATGCGAGAAATCAGCTATCGGCACCTTATGTCATATTATGATCAAATCCATGGAGAAGTATAATGTTTAATGAGGATTAATCTACCCAAATTAGTATTTTTTCATAAGCATGAATCACTAGTAAACGTGTCTGGTTGACCTAGTTCATGACATCTATTTCCCGGAATGTTTTCTTAACTTAGGGTCAGCGCTGACGGAAGGAATGGCGGCCAAGCAACTAATTCGGAAACAGTTTCAATTAATTGGCTTCTTCTCGACCGCACTTTGAACATCCCAGTGTGATTTTATATCTCTATACAGTCGTCGCCTGTCTGCGCTGACCTTTATTCGTGAAAAGATAACGCAATTATTTCCTTTTTTATTTCGACTTATCTATACCACATGAGTAATTCTGTACTCATGTGTCTATACTAATAGTATAATAGTCATATTTTTTTTTATTTAGCAGTGATAGCCTTACAGTTAAAGAGCCTGGGGGCCAATTCTACTAAATGACAGCGGTGATAGTTGTATGACTGTGGTCACTCAATGGTGATATTATGTCAAATTTTGAAACTTTTCGTATTCTGTTAACTGTCAGTTTTCACAATCATTCAACTATCATTGTTGACCACTTTTGGTATTCTACTATTCCTACCATGGAATGGCGCTGTCCAGTGATTGCTTTTTCCCCCTTATTTTAAGGCATTGGCAATTTAGCCATCAGCCCTAAACACGACACGAAATTCAGATTTTAGCTCTGCTTCAGAGTCTCTGCACAAAAATACACAAGTTTCTTCAAAACTTATCGAAATGTCACATGTACCATAAATAAAATCAATCATCTAAAGATTTTAGTGCCGAAAACCCGAAATAAAACTAATGACACGCATGGTAGTAATAGTTATATATGGTAGGCAACACCTAACGTAGTCCATAGTCATTCCATTGTTATGCCACTATGATTTTAGTGGAATACAAATTAGATGTCATAGTTGCCAGTTGTAGCATAATGGAATGATAGTTCGATGACAATGGCTGACATTTAGTGGAATTGCCCCCCTGCTTCACATGATGAAAATGTGAGCTCGGGTTCAAATCCTGGCATGTACCAAACCAATGAGTTTTTACATATTTATCACGTTTCAGCACCAAGTGCTGCTAGTGTATTATTATTAATAATAATATTTATCACTAGCTCGACAGTGAAGGAAAACATAGTGAGAAAACCCGCAGGTCCCAGAATTACTTACCTAATTGTGAGACATGTGTCAACTGACCCGGTCCGGCGATGGGCTCACTACCTATCACGTTTAGAAGTCCAAAGAATATCTCGTGAAAAGTGGGTATATCCAGAAATGGAATACCTCTGCCTACCCCCTCGGGGATATAAGGCTTGAGATTATTTATTTTTGATTGTCTAATTATTGAAAGTACTTGAAACCATCGAAGCCGATTGGATTGATTGACGGAAGCAACACCTGCATTTTATATGATGTATATGTATTAAATCGTTTTAATCATCACAAGCGGCAGAACCCGGCAATGAAAAATGTATAGGGGGATAAAGATGCTTACATCTTATATGATACAGATTTGTCCTATTCCATTTCATGGAAGGGTCTGACTGTTGTGTGCATTTCTGTATAACTAATTGGATTTAAGTGAGCAACTTCTGCATTTGAACTCTTTTATTGTTATTCTACTTATTCACAAAATATAATCGTCATAAGTTTCTTACGTACTAACGCAGTAAAAGCAATCGACATAAATTCGATACAACAAAATTTACAAAGGCACAAAATCTAAATTAGCATTACAATTCAGTCGTCTCCATGTTTTTGGCGTTTTTCATTTGCTCCAGTTGCTGGTAGAAATCGTACTTTGCTTCGTTGGTTTGCGCTGCAGTTTCATTTGAGTCTATGGATGGAAAAGCGCCCGTGGTTATAAAGTAGGGTTTTTCGTTGGACATGTCTTGGTCGACCGCGTTTTCGTCGAGAGAATCTCTTTCAGAATGGCTTAGTTGTTCGTCGGACTTGTACCAGTCGTTCTCGTATGCGTGTAGCCATATAGGGTTGGATCCCTTAGTGCTGTGCTTGTTGGTGTTTGGAACTCGACCACCCGAACTCCGTATGGTCATGTCAGATTCGCCTGGCGTTGGAGATGCTATGGACAAGGTACATAATGAAACTTTACAGTAACTTCATTGGTTGGTCAATTAATAAAAAAAAATGCTCACGCCTTATCTTTGGGGGTCAGCAGAGGTATTGCATCCATACCCACTTTTCAAAGTGTATTTTGACAGGTACTGAGGCCATCGCCGGACCTGGGTGCTGTTACACATGCCTTAGAATCATTTCTGGGGCCTGCGGGTGTGCTCACGATGTTTTCCTTCACTGTCGAGGTAGTGATAAATAGGTACGTAAGTTCTTGAAAAACTCAATGGTACTTTGCCAGGATTCGAACCCGAGCCAGCCAGGCTCATTACAACGGCACTGTTCTTTCGGTAAGTAATATTTCCCTAATGAATTATAGTAAATTTATATATGCAAAAGCAACATGTTGAATTCATAATTTGCAAAAATCATTGTCCCACTTTCAACTAGATTACAGCCATGCCCAAAAAAATTCACTTACAGTAAGCAGTAGCGGTAGCTGCCTTGAGTCTTCGGACGTAGTCTGCTCGCTGTGATATGCACACCATGAGCGAAAGTACCAGGAGCACAGCCAGGAAGAGAGTTGTCCAGACGAGCCAGAAGACGGTCTGGTTGGATGACAGTGTCTCTGCTGTTAATGGTTGGAATTCTGCTGGTTGCGTGTCGAGTACGTTGAATTCCTAGTACAAAAAGGAAAAAAAGATATGCTGATTTCAGAAGACCTGATAAAATTATTTGACAGCTGACTTGTCGGCCATCGTTGCCCTCGCAAATTCCGTACAGTACGGCCGTTTTAACTTGGCACCTCTGAAGTTGCGCAAATGGCTGCGCAATAACATTTTTTAGCGACCATTTGACAGTATGAGGCGGTTTTGTCAGTAGGCGGGGGGCGGAGCCTTTGTTCAGAGCAGCCAATAAGTTAAAACTGCCGTACTGTAACTGTGAAGATTTCGGTTTCTTTTCAGTAACCTTCCCCGGTTTGCTTAATACAATTCACCAGCTTCATCGGTATCGGATGAACGGTAGACACACAATATTGATTTTTATATACCTATTAACAGTTTCGCTGCCCAACTATGAGTAGGTTTACTCGTACCTATTTTTATATTTTAGACTAGCAGCGGCCCGCGGTTTCACCCGCGTAGTTCCCGTTCCCGTGGGAATACAGGGATAAAATATAGCCTATGTGTTATTCTGATGTATAAGCTATATAACTGTAAAGTTTCATCACAATCCGTTCGGTAGTTTTTGCGTGAAAGAGGAACAAACATCCATCCAGACATCCATACAAACTTTCGCGTTTATAATATTAAGTAGGATGGCAGCGAACGTGTTAAACTAGTATCTCGGGCAAACGTTATTCTGCCACCGTATAAACCATCCCTGGATCCACTCGAATCCCCACATTTTTGTTATCAAAATCGGCCCAGTCGTTTTTCAGTTTTAGCGAGACTAACGAACAGCAATTGATTTTGATGACTAGGTCATGTTTTGTGATTGTATAACAATACACATTTGATTAAAACTTTCGTGTCGTGACCTCATAATCGCACGCCTTTTCCTAAAGACTTAGGGACATAAATGTTAAAGTTTGAGTACTTTCTTATATCGAAATATCAACATTTGTAACACACCTTGAAAAGATCATCTAGCTGCTCGATGTTCTTATCAACGATCTTTAGTACTTGTTCAACTTCTAACACCGAGTGGTCTTGCCCATTCACCAGGTGCAAGTACAAATCTGTCTTCGTATTATCAACCGAACCGTCTTTGTTCTCGTGTACCCTCAAATCGTCAACATTGACGACGGATTCAGTGACCAGTGCGAGCTTAGATCGGAAAATGTGAATTTTGTCACGTATTTCTGAAGGGTGGGAGCGGAGGACAAAACGAACCCGCTGGTCTTCTCTTAGGAGGTATATAAATACGTGAGCTTCGTCCTGTAAGCCGCCTGTGTCGTTTGCTAGTACCTAAAAGGGAGATTTTTTTATTTTAACACTAATTATGTGGGCTTTAAATTAAATAATTAAGGGCTGTGCGGAAAGATAACACTAACAGGATTTAAGAGTGCTGCCTACTTTCATTACTGTTATGGCTATTTTATTTAGTAGCACTCGTCAGTAGGTAGGTATATTTCAACTAGGATTTTGATAGTTGTTACGAAAAAGATATAAACTTTGTCTTTATTTATGACTAGCGGGTGCCCAGCGGCGTTGCCCGCGCGGATTCCGTTTATTCCCGTTCCCGTGGGAATTTCCGAAAATCCCTTCATAGTGGTTGCCTACGACATATTTAAGACACCTACATACCATATTTCAAATAGCGGGTGCCCAGCGTCGTTTTCCTGCGTGGATTCAGTTTATTCCCGTTCCCGTGGGAATTTCCAAAAATCCTTTCATACTGGTTTCCTACGACATATAAGACACCTACATACCATTTTTCAAGTTTCTAGGTGTTATCGTTTCGGAGTAGTACGTATTTCTCTTTTTAACCAGTTTTTATATTTTCCCGTAGGAATGAGACATTTTCCTGGAATAAAAAGTACCCTAGATGTTGACCCGGGTACTCAGTGATCTCTCTACCAAATTTCATCAAAATCCGTCCAGTAGTTTTTGAGTGATGCGTGCACAACCAGACAGACAGACAGACAAAAATTCCAAAAATTGGTGTTTCGGTATCTATATCGATAACTACATACACTACCGTTAAATTTTTCAAAAAATATTTCATGTACAGACACGGCCCCGTTAGAGTTTTATTATATGTATAGATGAACTGAGGTTTAACTATAATAATAAGTTAATTTCAGTTGTCTAAAGCCGCGAACATATCGTTTATAGTTACTATTCTATCTTCTTGTCAAGTTTCTCTTTCTCAAGTCTTCATTTTCATTTCATTAAATGACCTACTTAATATGTATTGTGAGGTTGTAAGCTATGTGTATCTGGAGTTTTTAAGTCAAAACAAATAAATGTCTATGTAATATCTATGTAATAGACATTTATTTGTCTGAAATTTCACAGGCAATGATTTTTAATTTCGATGAAAAATTACACTTGCTACTGGAATTGAAATATGAAAGTGCAATGAAATGTACACGATAGGCGATTTCATAGGTGTAGCAGGCCATGTGAAGGAGAGTAGCAGGTGTGACGTGAGAAAATTCATTTCATATGACCCATATCTATTACTATGTGCCTCTATGTAGATACTTTAATACATTGTCACCTTAAAATCAAAATATCCCTTCATCCCCTTCTGTGGGTCAAAGTTGAGTGAGACAGCACCGGTCTCAAAATTTACGAGGAAAGGGGACACTGCCAAGTTTTCCAGTCCCTCTGTAAGAGTTTCTTTCACATCGCCTATTTGGTAGTAGCTTATCTTCGCATTGTCACCGTCGTCTAAGTCTATGGCCTGTAAACAAAGTTAGTAACTTAATATCGTCATCATCAACCCGTTATAACCCGCTGCTGAGCCACAGTATAATAAAGCTGAACTAAGGTTATTATGGTACAAAACATGCATAATGTAGGATAAACAGAAAGATTGCGTAGGTGGGCGTAATAGTAGGCTCCCATCCTGTTGGTACGTAATCCTAAGTAGCACTATAATTTAAAAATTAACAGAAGTATAAACGTTTAAAGAAAAAAATGCACACGCCTTTATCTACGAGGGGGTGGGCAGAGGTATTCCAATCCTGAAAATACCAACCTTTCACCACTATTTTTTTTTTACTTCTAACAGTGAGAAAATTACAATCTTACCTTGACGTGCATGAACTCAATACCAAAATCAGCCTCTGTGGTGATTCCTCCCGTGAACACTTTGCTCACGAACATTGGTGCGTTGTCATTAATGTCATTGACCGTGACGAATACTTTGAGCGAGCTGACTGCGTCCACGTCCTCTTGATACTTGGGGGTGGCTATGCAGTCTTCTGTGGCTAAGATTGTTAGCGTGTAGTTTGATCTTTTCTCCCGGTCCACTGGTTTTCTTGTCGTTAGTCTATGAATAAGGATTTATATTTGATTTTGGTAGGGTAACTTTAGTTAGGGTAACGTTAGTGCTCACGACTTATGGTTCCAGCTCTGGGTCAGTCTCATGGATTGGGGTCTAGGTCCCCGTTCTGCGGACGTATTCAAGGAGATTCGACATTCGACTCGGAATCGGAAAATCTGTCGAAAGGTTTCAAGATGGGCTATTCACAGATGACATATTTGACATAAGGATTCGACAGATTTTTCCGATTCCCAGCCGAATATACAATCTCTGGGAATACGCCGGCTGGTTTGTTCTTGGTTCAACGATAGAAACTCAACGTGGTAACGCTGCTAGCGCAATGAGGACCTATGGGCTGGGAATGGCTCGTGGAGGAACTTAGATTAATCTGACGAGGTGTCTTACGGATTTTTTAGTTGTCCTCGTGGTGACAAAGCCTTAGAGTTGATGTTTTTTTTTTACTGACTTACTACACACACCGGCACAATTAGCGGAACAGAAAAAAAAGGGAGTATTTACGCATTTTTGCGTGTTACTGGCCGGCTAAACAAGCTTTTTTTAAATTAGGGTTTTAATTTAAAAATGGAATACTAAGCGACTGCCCTTTTTTTCATTCTTTTGTTTTAATTTTCATTGATTCATTTTTTCCACCGCTTGTCCGTTTTTAGAAGGTTCGTGAATTCCATTTGAAAAGCTTTGAATTGCAGTTTTTGAGGCTTTTGAGTTTTTTCGCATATTGATAATTTACGAGCATCTAATTATGCCTGATTTAACGCCATCAGAAATCATTAGGGCAAATCAAATGAGGAGAAATGGTCAAACCTACAGATCGATTGCCAGAAGCCTTCGTCGATCGTTATCAACGATTTATCGTAGCATCCAACGATACAGATTGACGAATGCTCTAGTGAGAAGGAGAGGACAAGGCCGGAAAAGGTGTACTTCAAGGAGGGATGACCGTTTTCTCCAACTTCAAGTCCGACGGAACACGAGACTAACGGCGGTGCAGGCTCGAAATTTACTGGAAGAGGTACGAGCAGTAAGGATGAGTGAGCGGACAGTTCGTAGAAGATTCGAAGAAGTGGGTATAGGCTCGTATGTGCCCGCCAAAGCCCCAAAACTTGAGAGACATCATCGCACAAACCGTCTACACTTTGGTCGTGAACATCGTGATTGGGACTTCGACGACTGGGGACAGGTTCTTTTTACTGATGAATGCAGAGTTATGTTAAATCAAATTGATGGAAGGCAGCGAGTATGGAGACGCAAAGGAGAACGGTATATCCAGTCTAATTTTGAAAATACAGTTGCATATGGCGGCGGTTCAATTATGGTCTGGGGAGGAATATGTTTAGGAGCTCGTACGGAGTTAGTAGTGGTCGATGGCGGGAATCTGAATGCTGATCGGTATATCAGGGAGATTTTAGAAGAACATGTTGTGCCATTTGCCCCCTTTATTGGTAACAACTTCATTCTAATGCAGGATAATGCTCGGGCTCACAGTGCTCGCACAGTACAGACATACCTAAACCATGTTGGTATAACGGTGATGGAGTGGCCAGCACGGTCCCCCGATATGAACCCTATAGAACACGTCTGGGACTTGCTAAAGAGGAGTGTAAAGTCAAGAATGCCCCCTCCCAATAATCTCAACGAGTTGCGAAACGCATTACTTGAAGAATGGCAGAGGTTGCCCCAAGAAACCATTGATAACATCATCCGCAGCATGCCCAGACGGATGGAAACCCTCATCAGAGCACGAGGAGGAAACACTCGATATTGAACAGTCATTGAAATTGTTGTTAAACTTTGGAAAATCTTGAATTTTCTGCTGTTTCTCTATAATTAAAAATCGAAGAAAAATGCATTTTGTTTAATTTAATTTTTATTTTTATAAAATTTTAAGTATGGTGTTACAAATGAATGTCAAAACATGTTAATTTAATTGTTGTTTCATTTTAAATAATATATTGTTTAAAAATTACATTCATTGTTCTAAATTCCCTCTTTTTTCTCCTTTTTTTTTCTGTTCCGCTAATTGTGCCGGTGTGTGTATTTAATTTTACAAGGTGACTCAATTGAATATTAAATATGATGACGCCATAGTATTCAGTATATAAATAAAGTAAATATTCAGTGCATTTTCCTTGTAATTTGCTTTGACTTGGCAGTCAACTACACAATTATACTTTAATCAGCTAAGAACCGCCGGTTCAAATTGGAACCGAGACACAATTAAAAATCTATTGTGTCTGTGATTCATGGTCTGAGAGGTTAAGCATGGATTAGACAAAACCAAGAATAAAGCATGTGTCGACCGACATTGATCGTACGTAACCATATTTTATAGAGGCAAGGCTTTTCCTAAGTTGGTCGAATCCAGCTTGAATTACCAATAGGACCGAAACCAGCAATAGGTATTATAATTGTAAATGAAACTGTAGATCTATATTATATTATATAAAATAAAGTCGTGTTTGTTACACTATTTATAATAACTCACTACTGGGAGTTACCTTAGAACCAGGAGACGGACATAGGATACTTTTTGTTCAGATATTCCCACGGGAAAGGGAACGGGAACTACGCGGGTGAAACCGCGCGGCGCTGCTAGTAG
The DNA here is from genome assembly GCA_963855545.1 of Ethmia dodecea. NCBI lineage: Eukaryota > Metazoa > Arthropoda > Insecta > Lepidoptera > Depressariidae > Ethmia > Ethmia dodecea. The sequence continues at coordinate 7,547,299 of OY979443.1, forward strand.
GTATTATTTACGTCTACCACCACAAGGTTCATAATTGCATGCACATACATATGTCACATGTAGGTATGTTGCATTAATCAACTTAGAAAATAATAATTACTAGATAAGTAACATCGTAAAAATTGCATTTTATCAAGTTGTTATATATTAAAACTAGTTAGTATAAAAATAAGCCAAGTCGTCACGTGTCCATTTAGAATTATATCGTCATGAAAGTCCCTGGGGCCACGGCCGCGCTACTGGGCGAAGCCTACTAATTGTATGTAAATAAAATATAAGATAGCGGGTCAATAAAGCTACGTCAGCTGCCAAGTTGCCCCAAGTTCAATGCATGTGCAATCTCTGTACTATGTTGATAACTATCTACTTAATAAGAATAAGACTTACGTCTTATTATTAAGAGATTTTGAGAGACAGGCGACAGCAAAACTTAATTACATCTACAGAAACAAAGAACAATAACAAGATAAGCAGAACATTCCCGGATTCTATTTAGAATATAATTTCGCCAACTTTTTTTTATATGTATCTAGCAATAGGTAAATGGAAAATATCTATTAAATAACGTAACATAAGTTTTTCCAGCATAATTTGTACGATATGATGATATACAAGAACGAGAGGAGATTCTACCAATTTATTTAATGTATATACAACGGGTCACAGAATAAGCGCAATTCCTCATACACCCCAATTAGTATATTAATAAATAAGACAGAATTTAACATTTATTGTGTTGTAGAATAAATTTTCGAAATATATAAATTATCAAATGTTTTTTCTTTATTATTTAACTGTAGACTTACTTGTGTGTAGTCCTATGCACTTCAAACGCGCCGTCAACATTTCCATCCATGATATAATAGCAGACTGGCAACACCGGTTCGTCTCCACGATCTATCTCATCTCTTTCGATCACACTGGGTAAGTATACTCCCTCATTTGGTGCGTTCTCTGTTATGTTCATATAGAAACGTTTGTTGGGAAACCGGGGCCGGTAATTGTCTACATTTTGCACGTATATTGTGAGGTCCAGATCGGAGCTTAAGGGTGTGGGGAGACCGAGGTCGTAGGCTTCTATTCGTAGCTAGAAATAATAATGACTTAAATATTTTTGCGTTGAAATAAATTGGGAAATATACGTATTTACGGATTATATACATGTAACTGATCAACTTTCACTATGGGGAAAAAGAGATGACGCAAAAAATATATAAAAAATGTACAAAACATGATTTTTTTGGAATTGAATTGCAGAGCACCACTGGCGCCATCTACAATTCATTTAGCCTTTTAGATTCTATTATATCGACATAATTCATATAAACCATTGAAGATTGAGAAGATAATTTGTGTGTGACATGAATATGTTTCTATATCATGGGACTGACGCACGCGGCTGATGCGACAAGTCCATGTATGTACCTTAAAGGTCAAAATGAACACCTTTTTATAACATGGGACTGACGCACGCGGCTGATGCGACAAGTCAATATAAATGTACCTTAAAAATCAAAATGAACAATGTCTATAAATAAAATTACAGCTAAACAGTCATACTGACCTGGTAAGTGGTCTGTTTGTCCCGGTCAAGCGGTTGCGCGGTCCGCAGCGCGCCGCTAGTGGCGTGCACAGAGAACGCTCGCCAAGCGCCGCCAGCGTCGCGCCGAACGCGGTACCGCACCGCGCCGTTCGGACCTATGTCCGCGTCGATCGCCCGCACTTCAACTACTGTAGTGCCCACTGTCGCATTCTGTTTGGAAATGCGTTTAGTTGAAGCAGTTATAGGAATTAGTGAATCACATGATCGAATTTTGATAAGAGCATGTACCAATGAGTTTTTGAAAAACTTATGTATTATGACCCAAAAGTAATAAAATGAGCGGTATTATCAATTTATTCACTTCGATTTAGCCTACCGGTGAAGAAAAACATCGTGAGGAATCCTGCATGTCCCAGAATTTATTCTGAGGCATGTGTAACAGCAACCTGGTCCGGTGATACTAGCTGATAATATTTTTATCGCAATCGGAACGGTAGTCAAGGAACGCATGGGGTACAAACTTAGAAACAATAATCATTCACCTGTCACGTTTGAGGGTCCAAAAATAAAATGTCGGTATATCCAGGAATGGAATACATCTACCGCGACTCTCAAGTTAATATTTTTTCGTAATTAAAGGCGTAATCGTATTTATTTTTCACTAGCTGTTTCCCGCGATTTCACTCGCGTGGGAAAATTATATTCCCAGAAAAGTAAGATTTTCGTCAATGAAAGATTTTTTTAATTCATTGCAATAGTTTCGGGGCCTATTAATTACAAACAAATCTTTGCTCTATATATGTAACTAGCAGTTCTGCGCGGTTTCATCCGCGTAGTTCCCGTTCCCGTGGGAATACGGGAATAAAATACAGCCTATGTTACTCAGGGATCTTCTAGCTTTCCATTGCTAAAAGAATTTTTAAAATAAGTTCAGTAGTTTTTGAGTTTATTCGTAACAACATACAAAAATACAAATCTTTCCTCTTTGTAATCTTAGTATAAAATAGATATACAGGTGACTGACCTCTGGCACTTTGATGGTGACGTTCTGCGGGGGGTGCACGAACACGGGCGCGTGGTCGTTGTAGTCGGTGACGCAAAGGTGGAGCTCCCCTCGAGCCACGTTCGGCGGCGTCCCTAGGTCCCTCGCCTCGACCGTCAGCGTGTAGTTGCCGAAGCGATCTTTCAGCGATTGCCGGGCGAACAGACGGCCCGTGTTCGCGTCGCCGCCGACTTGTTCGAAGCGAAATAAGTCTGTAATAATTATTGTACTATATTAATAAATAGAGGGTAGGCAGGTATCCCATATCTGGAAACACAAACGTAAACGTATACACCAGTATATTTTATGGATCCCTAAACGTGATAGATGGTAAACCCATCGCCGGACCGAGTCTGTTATACATGCCTCAGAATTAATTCTGAGACCAGCGGGTTTCCTCACGATGTTTTCCTTAACCGTCGAGCTAGTACGTAAGTTTTGAAAAACTGATATAAGTCTGAATACAAGTGACTAGCTGTAAGTCCCGTTCCCATAGGAGAATTATAGCCTTCCGTCCATTGGTGAAAGAAATTGGTCCAGTTATTTTTCAGATTATTCGTTACAAACATACAAATCTTTCCTCTTCATAATATTAGTGTACAAGTGTAGATGTAGATACTTACCATATCCCTTTCCGGCGACCAAATGGAACTGCACCCGTCCATTTGGCAAGCTGTTGTCGTCTGCATCGGTAGCTGAAACCGCCACTATCGGCTCTCGGTGGTTGTGGAATTCTGTGATGGTAGTGCAGTCCTCGGGTAGATGTAGCACGGGTGTGTTGTCGTTTACGTCTTCTATGTGGACTCTAATGGGAGTATGTCTGTATCAGTAACTGAGGCCGTTTGGAGTATACATCATCATCATCATCATCAAGCCGTAACAGCCCACTGCTGAGCTAAGGGTCTTTCCTCACACATGAGGAAGTATGGGCTATAATCTCCCACGCGAGCCCACCGCGGATTGGGAGATGGTGTTAAGCTAGTGGCCACTTAACAGTCAGAATTTTTCAAACCACCCAAGGGTATCTGACATAGCTTAACGACACATACGTCAGAAAAAAGTTTTTTGGTTTTATAGGTATGTGCTTAACGACTTCCATTGTGCGTAAACACAACGAAAACCGGGACCAAGAATTTAACGTGCTTTTCGAAACACGGAAGCGCTCGTAATATAAATGCCACTGGGCGGTCACCCATCCACTGACTGACCGCGCCCAACTTTGCTTAACCAGTATGATCGTTACAAACACACTGGCACCGCAGGGCTACGAGCGCTTCTTATTATTTCTTATTAGCTTGGAGTATACCTACATGTGGATCCTATGTAATGTTGAGTAGCTGTACAGAAAGTCTAGTAGTAGTAGTCATGGCTTTGTAAAACGTAAAGATTAGTTAAAAAGTCAAGATAAGGTCAACTGCATACTTGTATTTCGTGTATAACCTCAATTTTACACAAAAATTTCATTTTTTAAATAATACGGCCACTCACCGGCAGGTGGCGTGATGTTAGAACGAGCGATGCTCGGTCTCCTGGGTTCTTATTGTTAAGTATACTTACACAATCTGTTTGAAAGCGTTCCGGCTCTCGCCGCTTAGATATCCAAACTGGTAGTTGTCCCACGCCTCTATCACGAGGTTGTATACAGGAGCAGCTTCACGGTCCAGCCAGTCGGACACCGTCAAGGCTCCCGTGTCGGCGTTTATCAGGAATTTACCCTACCATAAAATATTTTGAGGTTATTAACTATAATCAAGGGCGGAGCCAGGCTTCGAGTCAGGAGGGGGGGGGGGGTCACATAGTCGAGGATTAATTAGAACAGACTCCCATTTGATTACAATAATAAATGAAAACTGAAAAGACCGCACACAGTCGTATTATGCGTGTCGTTCGCGTTAATCAATGAAATTAGAAAAATTAATACTTGTTGGACGCCATTCGCGCTGGCGACGCCTCTCGGCAGCAGTTGGTCTAGGTATAATTATAAGTAGAGTTTGCCAAGAGAATGGTTAGACGATAGCCTCCCCACTTGTCTAGGGCTCCGGCTTAAAATATATTGATGAAATTTGGGTATTGGCGGGAATAAAATACATACTTTTCATTTTTTTTAAATACATACATCCGTCTTCCCCCACCCCCGGGGATAAGCAGTCAGTGGGGGGCCAACGCGGGAGCATCGGTGTCAGTGGAGAGAGGCTGCTATGGACGAGTTTACAGTCCCTTATTTGGAGACTATTGACGTTTTTATGTGTATTTGTTTTTACCTTCACAAAGAAATTAATTTTGATTTGATTTTATAATTATTTTTAAACTTTTTTGATAAAATTAGTACCTGAGTCGACACTCTATCGAGCAGGTAAGTGATTTTCCCGTACTCGCCGGAGTCAGCGTCCCTGGCGATGATGTTAGCGACGGTGGTGCCCGGTTCGACGTCCTCCCGCACGCGGTACTCGAAAGCAGATGACTCAAACACTGGGTTGTTGTCGTTTTCGTCAAGCACCTATTAAGAAAGAAGTTTTCATTTCAATATTGTGACGCTCGGAGTACGTACACGCTATACTATCTCGGAGAGATCTACATTGTGTGAGAATAGTCTCGAATGTACTGGATAAAAGTAAACAAACAGTTCAAAACGTATGTATCAGACAACATTAGATCTTATACGTAAGTGGTTAAGGCTGAATCTTGCTTGTAGCGTTGTAGAATTATTCTCAATTGTTTGGGCGGAAAGTGTTTGGGCGTTTTGGAAGGTTCTAGATTATCTTGATACATTATAATGAGACTGCATCTCCTCTTCTCTATAGCAGGAAATAAACAATAATGAGACAATCTTTCGTTATTTTACTTATTGTATGTCACTGTGTAGAAATCAAATAATATTGTTTAAGAGGTCGTGGTACGAATCTGAGTACTGCTTGAAACCACACGTTTCTGAACTATGATAATTTTTTGAAATAATTTACCTGAATGAACAAGTCCACGACAGAGTGTCTCTGTGGAACTCCGCTGTCGACTGCCTTGATGGTGAGGTTGATCCACGGATAGATCTCGTGGTCGATTCTGTTTGCTACCACCACTTCTCCCGTCGTGCTTTCCATGTGTACCAGATTTAGAAGTTCATCGCGACCTGCTGTAACATCGTATTAACAAACAGGCAAACGCAAACACTCTTTCACATTCAACATATATCCTACTAGCTGTTCCGCGAGGTTACACCCACGTACAGTACGGCCGTTTTAACTTGGCTGCTCTAAACATAGGCTCCGCCTGCGCAAAACGCCTCGCATCGCCAAATGTTCGCTGAAAAATGTAGTTGCGCAGCCATTTGCACACCTTCCAGAGCTGCCAAGTTAAAACGGCCGTACTGTAGTTTCTTTTCCCGTGGTGAATCCCGTGAATACCCTATGTTACTCAGGGATATTGTGTAATTCTAGAGGTGAAATAATTTTTGGAATCAGTCAAGTAGTATTTTAATTTATTCGTTACAAATATACAAATCTTTCCTTTATAATATTAGTGTAGAAGTGTCGATATCCAAAATCCTATCTTTTGACATAGGTAATTAGGTAATTTACCTATGCCAGCACGCGGTTCGCCCGAAGCCTCGATGGAACGAGTTTTTTTAGGTACATAATTGTGTTATTTTATTATAATCGATCGATTGGTAACTATAATATGTCTTAAGGTGGCTTCTCACTGCGCGTGCTACTACGCGCCGCGCCGCTCCACGCGCAAGGACGCGCCACGCGACACACCGCGCCACCCAACGGAAACTGGCGCGGCGCGGCGCATGCCTTCTAGCTTCAAGCCACTAAACCTCAGATTTGATTCGGTCTGTTGAGCGCAGCGCACTATGTCTTGTGAGTGGAATTGCCACCTCCAGCCATGGAGCAATGCCACTGAAGTAGAAGGCATGGCTGTTGCATCAGTCATTTTTGTCTTGTTCTGTGGATATCGTTTACTTAATAAAATTAACAAAATGAGAAGAAGAGGCGTTGGTGGATGTCAACGTTCAATAAGAGCCGGTCAAGGTAATCATTGTTTGTATTTTAGGATAATTACATAGGTACGTAACACGCCGCGCCGCGCGCGCCCGCGTCGACACGCGCGAGCCCGCGCCGCGCCGCTCCGCGCCTTTGAAGTTACCGACTTTTAGCGAATAGGTCGCGCCGCGCCGCGCCTGCCCGCGCCGCGCCGCGCCTGCCCGCGCCGCGCCGCGCCTAGCTCTTCACACTGCGCGGGGCGCGTGCGGGCGCGGCGCGGCGCGGGCTAACACGCGCAGTGAGAAGCCAGCATTAGGTAGCTTCGTAGTGACACGGGGAAGGGGAAGCCTGATCAGGCTTCCAGCACGCTTACCTCACTCCCCTTTCTGCCTCGATTCCGATCCCCGCGCACGTCTATCGCCACCTAAGGCGCGGTACAGCTAGCGGTCAAGCTATAGTCTTACCTTCAACAAAATACGTCATAGTCCTATTCTTATCAGCATCATCGGCTATCACTGTGGCAATGTTAGCTCCGTTCTTCGAGTTCTCTGGCACTGAGGTCTTATAGAAGGGTTTCCTGAAGCGAGGGTTGTTGTCGTTTTCATCTTCCACGATCACTGTGAGGGTGGCTGACGCGGTCTGCCGGGGTCCCCCGTCTATTGCTGCCATATCTTCCACCGTTAGAACCAGCTTCATTGTTTCGATTCTTTCGCGGTCTAGCAGTCTGTTGAGTTAAAATATATATAAGACAGTAGCAGAAGGAATTAAATCTGGTGATTCGGACGCAATGGCGGAGAAGACAGATGAATCACGAATCAAAAATAGAGCTCCTAGTCTCTACCACATTTTGTCACATTTACCAATTTACCTGACAACTCTGAGTGTGCCATCAACAGCATTGAGGTCCCAAAGTGCGAGGTAGTCGTATTCAGTGATAGGGACCAGTACGCCGTCTTCGTCGCGCGCGATACTGTTGTCTCTGTCTATCGCGTACCGTAGTACTGGCTGTTCGTCTGGGTCGTGGGCTTCTGTGCGGTATACCAGAGTGCCAACCTGAGGGATTTAATAAATAAATAATAGAATCATAGATACATAAATTTAATTTCGAATCGTAGTCGATCAAAAACTGGGCATGTGCGAGACGGACTCGCGCTCCAAAGGTTTCGCACCACCAAAAATACATGTATCTTGAATGGAGATTAATTTTAGGGTTCCGTACTTAAAAAAACCCTATTAGGATTGCTTGGTTGTAAGCCTGTCTGTCAATATCCATTTTCAATTCGTTTGCAATACGTTGGAGCGATGAAAAAATCAAACTAATAAGTAAACTCAATCAAATATTCGTTTATGCCTCATATTTTTACACTCGAATCAGAAGCAAATTCTTATATCACAAATAAAGGTAGAAATCGTAAAAATGTTGTATTTTTCGAGGATTATAAACTTATTTGCAAGATTCTGTAAAAATTTTAACTAACTAACCTTTATGAGTTATAAAATATATTGAATTTTTTAAAAGGGTACGGAGCCCTATTCTCGAACTAAGCTGCCTGTAGCCTATGAACTTTGCTGTTTATACCTGCGTATTCTCCTTAACGCTGATAGTGCCCGGCTCGACAAACGCAGGCGACTTATTGTTGACATCAACTATGGAGATGTTGACCAGCACCGCCGCACTCAGTTGTTGGTCTCCTATACCGCCGTCCAGTGCCACCTTTTAAAAGCATAATATTATTTATTGATGGATTAGTCCCTCGGATGGTAGTCTGACCGAAAAGATCCATCGCTCTAAATTTGGGAGCTATTTTTTTCCGTATGTATCGATGGGAGTTGTTTCTTTCCTATATGTTTACATAGATAATATTTTTTTGGGGTTTTTAAAGAGGAACACACCTTTCTATTTTGGTAACGATTTGACGAACATATACTTTTGGAAAGGAAGATACCATTCTTTTTTGGGGCGAAGCATACCACCGTTTCTTGGGATGTAACATACTATACTTTTTGGGGTAAAACATCATATACTTTTTGGGGCGGTATATACAACACTTGTTTGGAAAGGAACATACCACACCTTTTTGTTGAGGTACATACCGTAGTTTTTTGGGCGGAACAAACCACAGCTATTTTGAGAGGTACATCATACCATAATTTTAGGAGGAACATAAAAAAAAAATAGTATTTTATTCTGTACGAAGTTTCTTATCGCACGTTGCGAAAGGGGGCTAGACGGAAAAAAAATTAAGACCAAAAGTTGTAACGACCGACACTTTTCAGCGTTCGCGTGTTTCTCTGTCTGTTGTTGGTCGTTGAGTTAATGCTGGAAACTAACAGATGGCGCTGCTACGATGAAATACCGCTAATTATCCAGAGCTGACACCGTTACGAAGTAATACCTTGACTTATCAAGAGATGGCGCTGTTAACACATTGTATCATTGTTAATAATAAAATAATATTATTATAACTTAAAAAAATATATTACAATTCCTTCACTAATTAATCGAAAGGAACTACGTTCCATCCGGGTGTCCTCTCAAGTTTTTATCTCTAGGAACATACCACGGTCAGCGTGTAGCGGGTGCTCTTCGGGGTTGTCTTGTTCGGGTCGAGCGTGGACCCGTTGGCCACGGCCACAACGCCGGAGCGCGAGTCGATCACGAATTTATCACTGGCGCCGCGCTGGATGCGGTATACTACGCGGTTGTTGGGCGACGAGCCATCGCCATCACGAGCTTTCACCTGTGTAACGTATATTTTTTAGGAGGGGTTCGTCCAACGGATGGAGTAATTATCTCAATTATATACCGCCAAAATATTATCGCATTTTGAGATTTAATCTGCAAGTAAGCTTTAATCTTCTTTGTTTTATGAAACTTAATGCGATGTTTTATGAAAGATCTTTAGAGCCATTATTGACTGTTTTAGCAAACAAGAAACAGTTATCTTACTAGCTCAGATCGGTTCACAGGTACAATCAAACAGACCGCCAGAAAGAGTTACTTTCACATCAATAATATTAAATAAGGATTAGTCATATACAAATATGTTATTTGTACACAATATGGAAACGACATAAAGAAAATATCCATTCAGAATTGATACCTCTAGCACGCTGGTACCGCCGGGCATGTCCTCGGGTATCGAGCGCTTGTAGACCATCTGCTGGAACATGGGCGCGTGGTCATTTACATCCTGCACGTATACCGTGACTGGCACCGTCGACGACAACGGAGGTATCCCGAAATCCCGTGCCCGTACCTAAGGGCAAAATGTTACCAAAAGGTATCAATATAATGATAAACAAGTAAAATAATAGAGTACTTGACTGCCTGTTGGCTCAGTTGGTAATGACCTGCCCTCTGAGTTGGAGGTCGCGGGTTCGATCCCCGTTGCATGAACATGTCTGTTGGCTTCATGTCTGGGTGTTTAATATTTATTTAAGTATGTTTATTAGTTGTTTAGTACCCATAGTACAGGCCCTGCCTAGTTTGGGATTAAATAATTGTGTGTGACTTGTTCCACAATTATTATTATTATTAATATCTTTTAATACGAAAATTTCCTATGGAAAATGTACTAAGTACCTACTTTAATGTCATAATTTTTTGTAAATAATTGCATCACGTTTTTGGTTGTTTTAAAATTTTAAAACGAGCTAAAATTTAAAATTCACATAAATTTTTAGCTGTGTTTTGTGATAATCTTTATATATGACAACTGTAGGCCATCTGCTGTGGTAATATTTCCGCTTATTATCTGGGAAAGAACTTACAGTCAAATGGATCGGTCGTATGTTACTGTTGTCACCAGGAATTTGCTCGAAATCCAATCCGCCTATTGGCGTGATAATTCCCAAATTAGGATCAATGGAGAAGTTGTTTTTGTAGTCACCACCAACTATTGAGTATTCTATGTGACTGTTCTTAGTACCTGTTTACGAATAAAAAAAATAGAAATTGGCATCATATTTCCATTATTTATCATTAACAATGAGTTATAGTCCTAAGCTATGGGTCTCCGTCACATGAAGCAATACGGCCCATAATTGTCTACGCAAAGCCCATTGTCAGCTAACTGTCAACTCTTTTCAAACCACATAAAGTTATGGTTCGCAAGGAACGACCCTTGCGAACCACAGAGGAGCTGGTGATATAATGCCACTAGGTGATCACCCATTACCTGTCTGATACTACATTATATATCTCATTCAATCTTCTCATCATGTTAATATAGCATAGCTTTTAAAAGTACAGAATCTGTGGCAACACTCTTTTAATATATTTACCTTTATTAGCAACCCGGTCCGGCGATGGGCTTACCACGTTTAGGGGTATAAAAAATATACTGGATAAAAGTGGGTATATATAGGAATGGAATACTTCTGCTGACCCATTCGGGGATAACGACTACTCCAGATACAAATATTAACTCAACCAAATAATTACTCTCACCACCCTTACTATAATTTTCGCAACTCACCATTCAAATCAATGTCCCTAGCTTCAAGCACCAAAGGATTCTCAAAATGCTTCTCATTTTCCAGCAACCGTGCCTCATATTTATTGGCTAGAAACATCGGAGCATTGTCGTTCACATCCTCTATATTAATTATGAGCTGTGCTGTGTTCCTATTGCCTCTGCCGAGGTCGTCTCGCGCTTCGACAGTTAAGTAGTGCCTAGCGACGAGCTCGCGGTCAAAGTTGTCTCCACCTGCTTGTTTGACTGTAATAATGCCCGATACTGGGTTGAGGTTGAGCCTGGAAATGTTGATGTTTGTCTTCATTTCAAGTCTTTAATGTCAACTGCTGGACTCACTGTTTGGGTTTTCTTTGATTAGTCTGACTATTCTCTTCAAGTGACAATGCAAGGCTTGAAGCAGTATTCATTGTGATTATATTGTTATTTTTTTTGTTGTTGTTATACATGATTGAAAAAAAAAGACCTCCAATCACAGATGCAAAGAAAATTTTATAATTGATCAACAGATGAATTTTGTGTAAAAAACATATTATAACACTTATCTCAAATTAAACGAAAACCAACATAGATTTACTAATTTACTTATAAGGAATTGTGTGACCAACCATTTATTATAATCATTAACATGTTCGATGTCAACTAGCAGTAATCGGGTTAAGATGCACAGTGTGTTTTGACTTAGCCAAAAAATACACTATTGGTTGTTTAATATGCTTAGAAAGACACTATTCTGAAGTAGTGAGTCGTTACAATAGTGTGTCTTTCATATTAAATGTATGAAACCGTTAGTCACGACATACCACGCCACGGTAGTGTATTTTTAGCTTGAAGTTGGTTCTCTAAGAGTCAAAAGTTTATAAATGATTAGAAAGTCGATACTTTTTTACCATTGTTGGTACAATAGAATGAGGAAAGATTGGTTCACAAATCAATAATGTACTCACAGGTTAGCAATACTCCCTCCAAGACTTGTATACCTAATTCCCCTGGTGCCATAGTTATCAGAGTCCTGATCCAGAGCCTGTACCCACGCGACGGTGGTACCAACACCACAGTTCTCTGGTATAGCCACAGTGTACAGAGACTCAGTGAATTCCGGGAAATTGTCGTTTTCATCCTTTATGTGAACCATTATTGGTACTACACTGAAATATTAAAGAGATTGGAACATAAATGTTCATGGTATCAGTTATATTATATAATATGAAGTTTTGTAACTCATGCCTCTGCAGGTTTTCTTACAATGTCTTACTTCAGTGTCGAGCTAATGATGAAGGAGGTGTTTCAGGAATGTATGGAGACTGAGCCTGCACCATGTACACCAGTTTTTTAGATAAATATAAATAAAATAACTAAAGTTTTATTCATGATTTTGATCGTATTTGTCTAGTTTCGTAGCACAATAAACTTTAATTTTCATTAAACTGGCAATGCGACGAAAGAAAAAAAAATTAGGACCTGACCGGTAAAATGACAATTGAAATTATTTTGATGTTTGTTGGACTCATTTAAAATTACATTGAGGAGTTACAAAAAGTATTATTTCAACATGATTCCATGCACCATCATTGAAGTAAAATTACTTTTGTGCAAGTTAAATAGATGGAAATGTTTTTTTTTCTGATAATCACTAGATTTTTCTCTATTTTTCAAGCTAGTGTACAATGTGCAGGCCCAAGATGGAACGTCTCCTTTGTATGTACATATATTTACCAGGAACCCGATATGTATTCAGAATTTTGTTACTATTTAACACAGATTGTGATGAGATAACATTTTAAAAGTTTTATAAATACTTGTGGTAGTTATTTGCTTTGTTAAGTAGAAATATACTCACCTCATTTTGGGATCTTTGGCTACAATTTCTTTGGCTACAAGACTGAAATTCATCACAGTGACTTTCTCATAGTCAAGAAACGACGCGTCATTCACTCGAATCAGGAATGCAGCTTCGTTGATGCCCTTGAATGGAGTAACATCGAAAACCCCATTGTCACCCACTAGGTACAATTCAAAGGTTCCATTTTTCCCCTGTGAAAAGACCATTAACATTGATTAAATAAATTATGGGACACATACACAGTTATTTAATTCCAAACTAGTCAGAGCCTGTGCTATGGGTACTAAACTGACAAACTCTTTATGGTCTTATTACAAACTACAGTTAGACACCCTTTAACACAGATGCTGTTAATTTCTAGCATTATTGTCAAGAAAGTGACAGCACATGTTTTAGATGCTGTTATTAATTAGCATGACAAGATAAAAAAAATCAAATCACCTGATCATAATCAAAAACTTCTGGTACTGCATCTTGCAGGAATGTTATAGGTGTATTCTGCTGAGCATTTTCAAGCACCTCTCCAATGTACTTCTCAGTACGGAACCTAGGCATTTCATCATTCACATCGGTCACTATGACTGTCACCTCAGTGGTTGCGCTTGGCATCGGGGATATACTGTGCGACTCTTCTGTGGCCTGTAAAAGTTAACATGAGATTTAAAAATAGAAAATAAAATGTGCCATAAATACTAAACAAGAACCTTTTATTGTACACCTATATAGAGATTTACAAAACTAGGATAGACAGTATATTGACTGAAATAAATAAGTAATTCATTACATACAGCAGCATTGCCTGCAGGGGTCTCGTTTTTATTCATTTCTGTGGGAATTTGGCAAAATCCTTTCTTATCAGATGCCTAGGTCATAAAAGCTTCAGTATGAGTCAGTCAGTCAGGTTTTCTGTCTTGATATAATAGTACAGCAATTCCTAAAGTGGGCTCTGTGGAACCTAGGGTTTCCATAGAAAAGTCACCAGGGTTCTGAGATTTTTTTTTCACATTAAAAGTTATCGTAAAGAATGAAATTCTTGCACTTTTAAAATTTCTTATAACAGTTTTTGTTCTTATTTAAATTATAGTCTTAAGGCTTTCTAATCATTTGATATGGGGTTCCAAAAAATAAAAGGTAGTTGGTAAGTGTGCCATTATCTTAAAAGTTTAGGAACCCCTGTAATAGTATAAAATAGATACATGTCTGTATATCTTGATATTTGATTTGTCTGTGAGTATAACTAACCAGTATCTCCAATATATAAGCTCCATTGCTGTTGTTAGGATCTTCTCTATCGAGTTGGTTGACCGTGTACACCACTCCAGAGCTACTGTCAATATCAAAATGCTCTTCTCCTCCAGATATAATACTGTATGAAATGCGGTTGTTGATGCCTCTGTCACCATCAATTGCTCTCACTGTAAATTTGTAATATTTAAATATGATTTACGAAGATTTTGTTTAAGAACACTGACTGGACAATATCTAAATGGAATGGCAGAGCTATTCAACTACTGGAAGTACACCAGTGCAAGAAGTTTATTGTATTTTCAGACAACTGGTGAGCCTATTGCCCGCTCATAGGAAAGTTTCATAAGCCTCAGAGCCAATTCTGGGGCCTGCTTGTTTTCTCACGAAGTTTTGATTGCAAGCCAAGGCAAATTATATGTAAGTACGTAAGTTATTGACAAAATCTTTGGAATATGCACCAACCCAGACCTCATGTATACGGCAGGCTCAGTATTTTGCACGCCAACAGCTATTACCTTGCAGAACAGATGTTCCAATTTCAGCGTCTTCGCTGATCCTTGTAACTGGACTGGCCACCACGAACTCTGGGGGCTGGTCTTCCACATCTTGCACCTTGACTAGAATAGCCGCTGTCCCAGTATTTACCCTCCCTTGGTTAGCTCTGTCTACCGCAAGCACACGAAGTTGATACAACGACTTGCGTTCATAATCCAGTTGACTTGTGAGCCGAATAACACCTTTGCCATTCACAGTTTGCACAGCAAAACTATCAACATCACCATCTACATCTTGTAAATGGTATAAAACCTGAAATTTAATTTAATTCAAACTTACGGCTAGAAAACTTGGAGCTACATTTTTTTGACAATGACATTGTTGTTTTTTTTTTTTTTTTGTTGTTTCACCCCTTACAGGGTAGGCAAAGGCATTATGCCATGCAGCCTCGTCATTAGTTAATGATATCCTTATGTAAATGGCTCTGCTTCAGAGTCCATGCACAAAAATACAGTGTCTTTAACACTTTCTACAACCCTAACGTGCCCTAACTTGGTTATCAGTAAAATGATAGCACTTTTACTGACGACTTTATTGTGACTTTTTGAGGCAATCCAAAAATGTCCATATCTCGCATTTTATCGAATTTCCCATTCACTGCACACTTTCACGGACACTTGCCTATGTGGCAAGTGTCCTTATTGCGTCACATATGTAAAGAATGTGTTTGTAGCTGTCACATATTCCGTCACATTGGTTTAAAATGTTAATTTCGCCGGTACATTGTGTGATTCTCTTGGAATTCGACGATTTGTCTTGAAACCATAGACAAAGCATGTGAACCTCCGTGCCACCTATTTTGATCCATCCTTCTGCGAGGAAGCCGTCACAATCAAAATGATAGCAGAAATCAGCGTCACAATCACCGTCACATTACTTCTAGGTGGTTTTCGAAAAGAATTAAGAGGTGGTACGGAGGACCACATGCTCACCATTTTGAGCCATCAGCACTAAACACGATACGAAATTCAAGATTTTCAGCTCTGCTTCAGAGCTATGCACAAAAATACATAAGTTTCTTCAAAACTTATCGAAATGTCACTTGGTTATTAACAGTAAAGCGATAGTGCACTTTTACTGAAGATTTTAAAGAGGCTTCTTGAGGGTAATTCGAAAAAGTCCATCGCACGTATTTTATCGAATTTTCAATTCACTGCACACTATCACGGACATTTACCACATTATACTATCACTATTATGAACTAAAGCCCAAAATATACGGCAAAACGAAAATTTTACAAAAAACATGACGTCCTTCTTCGGATTCCCGCCAAAAAGCCTTATTCGCTCGAGAGAACAGGCTGACAATGACATTGCGTTGACAGCTTCGGTTGGTTATCGTTTAGGGATGTGAAAAAATAATCGATTTTCAGATTGACTATTTTTAAAAAATCGAATAATTTTATTAAACGATTCTTGAAACGATAGTAATCGATTTTTGCTGCTAAACTTACACCTTCTAATAGATTTTTGTAGAAAGCACCATCTGTGCGAAGAATGAAAAAATGCGAAGTGAGTTCACTAATATAAAGTTCATTTGAAAAGGATAAACGATGTAGGTAGGCTAATGGCCAGGGTTTCCTATCAGAATTTTCCAAGCACAGATGTAAATAAATGACAATAATAAAAAAATACAGCAGTACAAAATATAAAATAAAATACTTGTCCGTAAGCTCCTTCATCAAGGTCCGTTGCTTCTACTGTGGCTAAAACACCCGGTGGAGAGTTTTCTTTCACAGTGATTGCTGAGGGATATGGCTTGAAAATCGGTTCGTTGTCGTTCACATCCTCCACTAACAATAAAAAACTTTGCGTGATGAAATTACCTTCTCCTAAATGCCCATCCGTTAGAGTTAGGACAAAGGAATATTCATCACGGATCTACAAAATCACAATAATATGAGTTAGAATAAAAATCGAAAAATTTAAAATCACCATCTTATTGTCTATAATACTTATTTCCTTGATTAAAAATACAATAAAAATATGGAATACATTGATCTAATATCAATGACCTAAAACGTAAAAAATGTTAATGCCATTAATATTTAGGTACGTAAGATAAGGTAAGGCTAAAAATATTTTGCAAACAAAATGAAGAAGCCTAAGTAATAGCAAGAAGCATAAGACAGTGTTTTTTTTGTATTGGGAATGTGTACCTACCTAAGCCTATATGTCTTCAATCCACGGAAATAGATTTTTTCTGTTGTTTGTTATAGTTAAATTATTTATTTTCCTACCTAATAACTCTCAAATGTTTTTTTATGATTTTACTTACCTCTCTATCTAATTCCTTAACTAAATAAATATTAGCTTCGTTGGACGAAATGGCTTCTAATCTTAAAATATCACTACCGAGTTGGTCTCTGATACCAAATTTCAAAGTATCTCCATCAGGGTCAACACCTCTTAGCCGGTATATCAGGCTACCTGAAATTATAAGGATGATTATTGCACGGAATTTTTAAAATTTATTTGGGAAGGAAAGCAATTAAGACGAGTCTTTTCCTCCCTCGAGCGGGAATCACATAGTAGTAGTCTCAATTTAAAATTTCAACCCTTCTTAGCTTCGAAATCCTATTAATACTATATACGCGAAAGTTTGTGAGTATGGATGTGTATATGGATGGATGAACGGATTTTGATTAAAGTTACAGATATATAGCTTTTACATCAGAATAACACATAGGCTATATTTTATTCAGGTATACCCATGGGAACGTGAACTACGCGGGTGAAACTGGAGGATGCTGCTAGTAAATAATATTTTAAAAATTCTTTATATTATATAAACAATCTTTCAACAATCAATATAAAATGTCAAATTGTCCATGTTTCAAAGAAAATTGTGGTTGCACTATTAGAAAGGGACACAATACTATTCGAGGTGCCTCTCAATGGGACTGCCTGGTTTCTTTGTAGCACTTGCTCCCTATAAGGAATATACTACCTTCATGGCCGTGCGTATCCTTTGCGGTTTTTTTTTAAATTTCCATAAAGAAAGAGAATTCCTCCAAAGGTTTATGTATTACCAGAATAAATAAACTGATTAATCGAACCTTCTTGGAAGCGCTTTTGCTCGATCAGGTTTTTTTTTTTTTTTTTTTTTTTCACGTTTGCACATTTTGTGCTTTATGCCAGTGTCGAGTAAAACTCGATCAGGTTTGTCATACTCTAACACTTTAGGAGCACTGAGGAAATAAATTACGTAGTTCTCTAATTTTCACTACGCCGACTACGCGAACGCCGCGCCCGCCGTTTGCAAATGCGCGCCATTTTCATAGGTATCAGAAAAGTTTGTTTCATTATCTACTTTACTGTTTTCTCGCAAAAACTTTGTATGACATACGTGCGGATTGAAGGTATTTACAACGACTTCGTCTACTCGTTTGTAAAGACATGTTATAGGTAAGTACATATTATAAGTAGGTATGTTTACAACTTCATAAAATACCATTGTTATTATAAGCACATAAATGAATACCACATGATAGTTAATGTAGGGTAAAGCTCCAATTGTTGACACCTCACTAATTAATTGACACCCCAACAGTTTTATTCAAAATTAACGAAATTAAAGAATATCTCGTAAAAAGTGGGTATATCCAGTAATGGAATCTCTGCCTACCCCCTCGGGGGAAAAATACCGTGAGTTTTTTAACGAAATTACGGTAGGACCACAATACATGTAGAATAATCAACTGAACTAGGATATTAATAATTGGGTGTTTTACCCTACTACTAATAAACGCTGACCAATTCGGTGACTAATCGTACGTTACTAAACACGATTATCGTGGGGTAAGTAGGGAAAATACGGCTTCCCTCTGTTAGTTGTCTGTTGTCCTGGTAACTCCCCAC
Source organism: Ethmia dodecea (assembly GCA_963855545.1). Classification (NCBI taxonomy): domain Eukaryota; kingdom Metazoa; phylum Arthropoda; class Insecta; order Lepidoptera; family Depressariidae; genus Ethmia; species Ethmia dodecea. The sequence continues at coordinate 7,565,849 of OY979443.1, forward strand.
TCCGCTCAGTTATTGCACAGCCTACAATTTCCGGTTGTCTGTCGGTGCATTGCACGATCGACATCATGTATGTATGTAGGTATGTGCATATACCTTAGATGGAAGTTTAGGGGCTATGGACTAGGATCTAGGGGTTAAGAATAGTCTCTATCATAACATAAATTTTCCATTGTACAAAAATCATAATCTTTAATCACTTCATAATATCATTAAGTAGGTAAGTATAAGTAGGTATATTGGATTGTTACAAACCCATACCTACCTATTTAGAGAGCTTATTTGAATGCTGTTGCGTTTATTTAGTTAACCTACTTTTGTGTGAAACTAAATCATACTCTTCCCCACACATCCTCCTAAATACGAAAGTAAAGTTACACCACGATTTTTTAACACAAAATGAAGTAGCTAGTAACATTTACCCATGATCCAACGAAAAAATTTTATATGAACATTACATAGGTACCCACCTTACTAAGAGATGTTTATTTAATTACTCACCGACTGGAGTTTCAGTCCCTTCCTTCAGCCTCACAACTATTTCCGACTGTCCATCTATAAGGAATCGAGGTGGGCGGTTGGCGGCAGCTCCCAAACACATCAACATAAACAAAATCTGGATACATCTGGTTCCATCCAGTTTTAACCGGACCCTTGGCCTGTTTAGTTCGGATCTCACGAAGGGCGCCTCCCTCATTTTGACAGCAATTGTTTATCTGACACATAACTCCTTGGTTTGTAGTGCAATGAGCATTTTCCAGGGTTTGTGCGCGTTTCGTGGAAAGCCGTTTCTTGGTGAAAGTGTCACCTCACGTTGTTGACTTTTTGATCTAATCTCCTTTACGTGACGGCTTCGCGGGCAGCTGCAATAGACAGGTGTTAGTTTATTGTTTGAAAGGCGGCAAACTTACTTTTACTTGCTTTACCTGACTTGTTATCTCTAGTATTGTTTGTTATGGTTTCTAAGCAGAGCGTGACAGTTAGCCATTGATTGCTAAGAAACTGTTGTAGGGAAACTTATTACAAATAGTTTTAAAAGTACTCGGTTTACAAGATACTTCAATAAGACAGTCATTTCATTTACACTAAAAAGGATTTTTGAAAATTTATGCCCTAAAGGAGTTTAATAGGGAATGAACGTTAAATTTTTCCACACACGGAACACGCGCGTAATACTTTCTTAAGAGGCGGTCAAACGATATAATTTTTTATTGACATTATTTGTTATTATAGCGGCAATAGAAATACACATTCTGTAAAAATTTCAACTGTCTACATCATTACGGTTGGTGAGATAGGTACAGTTCGCTGACGGGCAGCGGGGGCTTAGTCATAATAGGGTCACGTTCAATCGGCATCCTCTGGGACGGAACCCCAAAGTAGCAAGACACAGACTTGTCTGTAACTTTTTCTCACGAGCATGCTTAAAATAGCGAAAACCTAGTTTGTAAATAGCGCAGTGCAGTAGGTTATCTGGAGTTATCTGACGGGAACCAGCGCGTGCCTGAGCAAGAGCATTGCCAACTGGCCGTGTCACATTGTCTGAGAGGTTGGCACACGCGTTGTTGCCTAACTAATGAGAACTTGTAAACACTGACCCGTCTAAGAATGTAGTTTATTCTTTCAGTTATTATCTGACAGAGCAGCTACCCTACACCTCTTAGCAAATTGGCATTTTAACTATTGAGAACCATTTTTATTGTAAAAAGCAGGACAGATACGAAAATAAAATAAAATAGTTTTTGTAATGATCACGGTTTCGGTTGGGCTCTATGGTTAATATTTAAGTAACATAGGTAGGTATTTCTTAGTTTTAAGTAAAATCCCATAACAACAGGACTGGGTTTGGGATCACTTTATAATTATTATAATATAATTACATAATGCCGATGAATTGTTAGTTGCTGCAGGAACTAATAAGTAGGTAATGGAAGTAATATTTCTAATAACCGACTTTTTCAAATTAGGAATAAACAAGCGAATTAATGAAAACCAGAGAGATTTAAATACTAGGGCATAGAGGGGACAAAGCCCGAAAAATTTGAAGTCAAAACTTATTCCACAGTGGAATAACTTGAATAAGTCGTCCGAATAACAACTCTCGTTCGTATCTCGCCAAAATAAATAAATATGCCGAGATGCGCCTTGCTAGGTTGCAAATGCAATGATTTTAGTTTATTTTCGTAAGTATTTTTCATATTTACTCAGAAAAAAGAACAAAATTAATAATTTTCTTATATTCGTTCTAGAACATTCTGCTGATATTGTAAATTAACGCCCCCTGCTGTTGAGTAGCTTATTTCACTACTAATTAGTGTAGTGGTGCTGTTTATCGACTATTTTTAATGATATTTATTTATTAGGTAGAAAATATAGGCATACTGTTTTTAAGAATACAAACAGTTTAATAAATAATTTAAGGTTCTTAGAGACTGGCGGCTTCGTTTGTTGTCAAGGAAGACCGCGATCTCGTGTGACAACGTTTTTAGCTAGGGACCGTCAAAACTTAAAACACTAGGTGGCCCGATAGATGTGTCCGGGAGTGTAGTAGGTATAATTGAAATTGATTTTGTTGTATATACCTATACTTTGTCAATAAACTGATATTATCGATACCTTGGTATGAAATAGTAACATCCCTTTTAATCAGCGTGACCTCTACCGGTCGATAGCTGAAACAACTTCTAATTGTTTGAATACTTGTTTCAGCTATTGAAATCTAGATACCAGCACTGCAGCTTAGGCTTCAAAGTTTTGTATGGAACTATTCCCAATGCCCCCTCTATGCCCTAGTATTTAAATCTCTTTGATGAAAACAGATTCTACTTGCTTTTCGAGGATGAATATGAAATATTCTGTGTACAAAATACCTAAGCGACTACACAACACTAGGTAATAGTTTCCGCATCGAAGATCTCATACTGTTATTCTCAAACTATACGACTATAACCATTTCAAAGACAATTCAAAAGTAATTAATTGTAAGTAGTCACTAGGTAAAGAACGACGTTATGTAAGAAAACAATGGTTAAATATTGCCCAAAAAGAGAAATATGTGAACGACTGATTTCGACGCTTACTACTGCTAAGGTGAGACGAATTCGGATGCCTTTTTATTTCTTAAAACGGCTATTGTGCAACACGAATCTTTTTCTTATTTGGGTCGATGACTTTTCTTCAGAGTATTTTTATTTGCCTATTAAATTTCGTTTGTCATCTTCCTTCAGTTCCCCTATTATTTGCGGGTGTAGCAGTATGTTACGGATACTGAAAATAGTTTCCGAATTTTTTTGTGTTTGGTCCAGGAGCTCTATTTTGGTTCTGGGCAGCTCGCATCCATGCACCCATTCCCTTTCTGGGATCTTCTTTAGGTCGTCGGTCTATCTTGCTGCAGGGCGCTCTACAGTCCAAATTTCATATTACTGGTATATTAATTTAAGTTGACTGGATTTAGTTAACTCTCTAATCTATCTATAATCTAATCTATCTAACTCATAACTGTCGCTAGGTAACTCAGTAGACGTTCGTACCTACTTAATGAATTAAATTTTATTTATTAGTCTTGTTAGAGACGTGAATCTTTCAAAGAATTATAATTAACAATCGTAAGAACCATAATTAACCGGAAAAAGACAATGAGTTCGACTAGAGTCAGTTACATCAAGCGCCATTATGAATCAAATATTTTATTCAGGTTCATTCACACGCATTTCTGTTGCGAAACAATTGTCAAATTACATAAAACAAATAATGACCTCACGCCCTGCGGCGGATGCGACGTTGCAATGCAAGGGATATGGATCACATATAAACGTATTACGTTAGATTAGAGCATGCTATTAGGTAAAGGATCTAAACTATTAGAACAAGTTTAAATAGGTTTAAATATCGGATCTGTATTTCCGAAAGTAAAATGCATCATATCTATAACTATACATAAGTAGGTATAACAAAACTGTAACGAGACCGTGTTTGTACCTACATGCAATATTTTTTGAAAATTTCAGCGGCAGTGTAAATAGTTATTGATGTAGATATCAAAACACCATTTTCTGACATTTTTGTCTGTCTGTTTGGGCACACATCACGCAGAAACTACTTGACGGATTTTGATAAAATTTGGTGTGGTGATAGCTGAGTAACAGGGTCAACATCAAAGGTACTTTTTACAAACCCAAAATGTCTCATTCCCACGTTAAAATAAAAAAAAACTGATTAATTAAAGAGAAATACGTACTCCGAAACAATGACACCTAGAAACTTGAAACATGGTTTGCAGTTGTCATATTGTCGTAGGCAACCACTACGAAGGGATTTTTGGAAATTACTACAGGAACGGGAATAAATTGAAACGCCGCTGGGCAACCCGCTAGTCTAGAAAAAAAGGATCTTGATTTTTTTTAATGAGGCAGAGATGAGAGAATTTTACAACAGTTAAACCCAGAGATGAAATGTTATGAAGGATATTTGCATTACGAGTGTCGTATTTGGAGCATGGAGTTAAAAGTACAGTGAGATGGCATATAGAAGGCGGACGGCATGATCAGGGCCGAACTTAGGATCGTATTACAGAATGTAAAGATATTAAGGTTCTCATCTTGTTGCACTTGGATAGTTAGAAGGCTATACAGATAGACAGAAAGACAGTTATACAGCTGTATACAACGCTTATAGCGAGGCTACCCCCTCGGGGATAAAAGGCGTGAGTTTTTTTTTAACGATATCTCTTTTTGACTGTGGTGAAGTGGAGATCCATGCTTAAGTTATATTCTGTAATACGACTAGAGAGTTTCTAGGATAGTAAAACCAAACCAAAAATCTTTTAAATTTCGACATAAACAGACTAAGACTATGTTGGTTGGTTAGTGCTATGCTATCCCCAGGTACCTCAAATCCTTAAAATATTATAAGGTCGTGGTTTTCTTAAAAGGATGCTGTCACTATTTAGGTAGACTGAATTATTATAAAGTTACAGCATCTGTTTAAGCAGTGTCAAACTCTAAACCTGTAGTATTATTTACTACTCTCGGTTACCTTTGCTCTCCCATTTTCTTGACATCATCTCATATGTCTATCGACGCATTTCTCTTAATATCATTCCTTTTCGCTGCATTCATTTCTGTAGATCCCTGAAACCTGTTAACGTTATAAAAACACATCTTCACTGCGCTACCACATCGTATCTTCACATTACAAGAACCTTTATAAATCGGTCTTGGCTCCAATTACTTACAGCGCAGTTTTCACGTGTTCACTATACTCCTAGAACTTGGGGCTTCGAGCGCACAGATGCGCGTTACTTTTTCCTATTCCAATTCACTATTATTTCTTGATTTTTTGAATTGGTTTGCTGTTTATTTTGCTAAAAAGGTAATTTTGACACTTCTGACATTGTTGTTTATAACGGTTGTTATGGCAATTTCTTTCTCATTTTATTAGTGGCCTGATGTTTCGTATGTGATCTTTCGCTAAATTGTGAATTTTGGGCTGGCCATTCGTAAAAAAAATACTTCTAAATTCAAAATTACGATTCCTCTGCCAAAATTCTATAAAAGGCAGAGGATTCGGAAGACCAAATCAAGTCTTACTCCAGCTTTCATAAAAGAAAGTTCTAATTAAAGGCCTTATCCCGGGGTCGAGCGACCCCGGGACCCTGCAGTGCCTCCTTCTAAAAATCTTCACCGTGTGTGAGCCCCTCATTGTGTGAGTCATCTTGGTTCCCGTGTGTCCTCCCGCCTTGCCGTTGCCAGGCGCACGCAGGCCCCTCCGCCTTGCCGTTGCCAGGCGCACGCAGGCCCCTCCGCCTTGCCAGTGCCAGACGCACGCAGGCCCCTCCGCCTTGCCGTTGCCAGGCGCACGCAGGCCCCTCCGCCTTGCCGTTGCCAGGCGCACGCAGGCCCCTCCGCCTTGCCGTTGCCAGGCGCACGCAGGCCCCTCCGCCTTGCCGTTGCCAGGCGCACGCAGGCCCGTCCGCCTTGCCGTTGGCAGGCGCACGCAGGCCCCCCTGCCTTGCTGCGTACCCCTGCCGTGACTACATCGAGCCTCACTACATCTGGCCTGATTACATCGAGCTGTGCGGCCTTCAAGCGCGCAGCTCCTTCACCCCTGCCGTGCTGACGTCGTGCCCCTATTCTTCGCATCCATCCGTCATCAACTCCACTCACACATACCGCTTACCACGCATCACACGCCCATACACCCACTTCACAAATTCCCTTTTTTTAAAAAACTGATGTAAATAGTGTTTTTTTAATATTATTTATCGAAATATAAAAATATCCTCATTCTTCATATTTTCTTTTTTTATTTTGTTCTTTTAAAATTGTCGCTTCACGACAAACCTCATTTTATGGTAAGGCCTATAGTGTTTAACCGCCTTCATTGAAGTATTGCTCATAACTGTTCCGTGTATAGTCTACCTGTATCGCTCCTAAACAGTGAAGATCGTGCAGGAGTATCAGGAGAATGTTTACCAGAAGTTTGAATATACGCTGAGGAGCTGGCTGGAGCTGAACTACGTGCGTGACACACCATGGCGAGTCCAGACTACTGGCCGAAGAGGGTCGTGGTTGCGCATGTTAATTGTGGTCAGAGTGACAATTCTTAAAATAAAATAATAGAAGGTTCATTGCACTGACCCTTATGACTTTCAAAAACTTGGACATTCTGCACCTAAACGGGGTTCCGGTCGATGGAACTCTGCCATCGTAGAACACAGCACCTAAATTGATGTCGACTTAGGCTAAGGTAGTTAGTATTTTTATAATAATTGCCTGAAATGCAGGATTATTGTTATCTATATATATAAAAGGAGAAGCTAAATCTAAAAATCAAGGCCCAGCCCAAACCGCTGAACATAGAAACATGAAATTTTGTGTGTAGGTTACGTTCATAGTGTAGATGCTCGCTAAGTAAGGATTTTACGAAATTCAACCCTTAAGGGGGTGAAAGAGGGGGTTGAAGTTTGTATGGTATAGTGTGATTTCTGCGTGTATCAACTTTAAACTTGGCGCAAATACTCTTCAAAACACACTATGAAATATTAGTTCTAGGATTTTTTGAAAATCATCCTCCAAGGGGTTGAAAGTAGGGGATGAAGTTTGTATGGAAAACCTTCATTTTTGGGTGTATCAATTCGAACCTTTGTAAAAATACTCCTCAAAACAAACAACAAGACACGTATTTCCGCGCGGATTTTTCAAAAACCATCCCCTAAGGGGGTGAAACAGGGGAGTGGAGTTTGTATGGAGACGTGTTGTTTTTTACGTCTATCAACTTTAAACTTTACATAAATACTCTTAGAAATAAATTATGAGACACATATTTTTGGATTTTTCGAAAATCATCCCCTAAATGAATGAAAGTAGGGGTTGAAGTTGATACGAAGAAGTTTATTTTTTGCGTCCATCAAACTGAAACTTGGTACAAATGCTTCTGAAAACAAACTATGAGATAATAGTTCTAGGATTTTTCAAAAATCTTCCTCCAAGGGGGTGAAAGTGGGGGTTAAAGTTTGTATGGAAAACCTTCATTTTTGGGTGTATCGATTCGAAACTTTGTAAAAATACTCCTCAAAACAAATAGCAAGATACGTCTTTCTGGATTTTTCGAAAATCACCCCTTAAGGGGGTGAAACAGGGGGTTGGAGTTTGTATGGAGACGTGTTTGATTTTTACGTCTATCAACTTCAAACTTCGCACAAATACTCTTAAAAATAAATCGTGAGACCCATGTTTTAGGAATTTTCGAAAATCATCCCCTAAGGGGGTGAAAGTAGCGTTTGGAGTTTGTATGGAGACGTGTTTTTTTTACGTCTTATCAACTTGAAACTGGGCACAAATACTTTTAGAAATAAATGATGAGACACGTGTTTTTGGATTTTTTGAAAATCATCTCTTAAAGGGGTGAAAGAGGGGAATAAAGTTTGTATGGGATAGTGTGATTTCTGCGTGTATCAACTTTAAACTTTTTACAAATATTCTTGAAAATAAACTTGATAATATTAGTTCTAGGATTTATCGACCACGACGACAAACCATCCTCCAAGGGGGTTTCATCCCCTTGGGGGTTGAAGTTTGCATGAGTACCTTCATTTTTGGATGTATCAATTCGAAATTTTGTAAAAATACTCCTCAAAACAAACAACAAGACAAGTAGGTAAATAAATAATTAGTATGTAGGTAATAAATGTATGCTCTCTCTCTAAATTGCAGTGCCCCCACGGGGTGTCACACAAACTTACATAATATTATATGGTTACCAACTTTATGTAGTGACAGCAATAAAGCATTTGTATTTGTAGGTATATATCTCGATTTTTCAAAACTCACGGGTGAAACGGGGTTGGAGATTGTATGGAAACGTTGTGGTTTTTTTACGTCTATCAACTTGAAACTTATCACAAATACTCTTAAAAATAAATGATGAGAAACGTATTTTTGAATTATTTTAAAATCATTCCCTAATAGGGTGAAATTAGGGGTTGAAGTTGGTATAGAGAAGAGGGGTTTTTTGCGTCTATCAACTTGAAACTTGGCACAAATATTCTTTAAAAGTCTCCATACAAAGTCTAATTTTTTTCGATAATTTACTATGGGTTGCTAGGAGAAATTTGTTTGTGCATCCCAAAATGTTAAAAAAATAAATGTCCACCCGTGCGAAGCCGGGGCGGGCCGCTAGTAATTTATAACGTTTATGTCTGTAATAGTTTCGTTGGCTTCAATGAAGTCTGTTTAGGTAGAAATCCGGGCCGGGGCACACGAGTGTCGTTGACGTATTTCGGCGGCAAAAACCGGGTGTTCTAACAGCGTGCGCGTGAGCAGAAACAAAAGGGGCACAGAGCGAGAAAGGTACGAAGGCCATCACTATTGTTTGGCGAATGGGACAGCCCTATCGGGGAATGACCTTTATTTTTTGGGATTCATCATCATTAATCATCAATCTATTAACATCACATTGTTGAGTAATCCTAAAACCTTATTGTACTGATGACTGTTGAACTTGCGATTTACTGTTAGTTGGTTAATAAGATAAATGCTCTACCATGATTTTTAAATCTTATTTCAATATAATTAGTTTTAAGTTTCGTCTGCTTTCCGAGATAAAAAGGAGCCTACGTGTTACTATGATGCATAAGGTATATTAATGTAAAGATTCATCAAAATCAGTTCTCTAGTTTTTGCGTGAAAGAGTTACAAACATCCATCCGACCTCACAAACTTTTGCGTTTATTATATTAGTAGAATACCTAGTAGAAAACGATTATTCAGAGTAGTGTCATTGATCCGCTGAAAGTTATGACATCCTGGGAAGAATATCGGTCACGGATAGCAGCGAGAGTCAGAAGCTTGACTGGAAAGTTCCTTCCTATCTATTATTTTTATGCGATCCTCTGTACAGTAGACATTAATGTAAAGGGTACACGGAATGTGCGGAATGCAACGGTACTTAAATCAACTTTTTTTTATAATAATTTAATATAATAATATAATATAATCTCACGCCTTTTTTATCCCCGAGGGGGTAGGCAGAGGTATTCCATTACTGGATATACCCACATTTCACGAGATATATTGGACCCCTAAACGTGATAGGTGGTGAGCCCATCGCCGGACCGGGTCTATTTACACATGTCTCAGAATTAATTCTGAGACCTGCGGGTTTCCTCACGATGTTTTCCTTCACCGTAGAGCTAGTGATAAATATGTACGTAAGTTTTTGAAAAACTCATTGGTACATGCCAGGATTCGAACCCGAGCCTCACTGATTTTCGGCCGGCTCTTTAACCGTCCGGGCTATCACTGCTCTTAATAGTAATAATTTAACTACAGTTGCCTCTACAGAACCTACTTCTGGTCAAAGGCCTCTTCCACGTTTCACTATTGATACGCGATACAAATAAAACTATCCTAATGCGTATCTCCATAACAAGAACAAGCCTGTGACAATAACGCTGTCACTATCGCTACAAACGAAAGCAGTGGAGACAAATTGCTTAAACCGAGGCGACAGAATATTATAAATTGATGCTCTGTTTCTTGTGTATTGATCATATTTATGTAATAGTAGGTAAGTACCTAGAAAAATAGTTCGTTGTTGTACTTTCATCCTAAAGCAATTATTGTGCACGCCACATACGTTCTGCATTATTTTCCATCATTCGCTATATAGTATTACCTAACAACATGTTAAGCTCTCTTCTCTGTCTCTTGACCTCACGGATCTACAAGATTCCGAACGAGGGGTAAAGCCCTTTTTGCCGACTTTCCCATTTTGTCGACTTTTTTGTAAAGTCATACATATTTTACCGATATGCCGACTTTTCATGTTTCATTGACTTTTGTGATTTTATGCCGACTTTCAAATATTTCAATGCCATTTTTCCCTTTTTGATAACTTTATAGAATTTGGGAATTGAGAGTTTTCTTTTGCCGATTTTAATACAGTCACGTTCAACAAACAATAAATTCGGAACATCCACAGAGCATGAAGTTTTTAATGAAAAACCATTCAAAAAGTCATATACCTACTTTACAAATTAACTTAGTTCAACGGCTCATTCCGTGAGCGTAACGAACGATAACAAACTCTGTACAGTAAACCACATAAAGCTTCTTCAATGTGTGCAAATGTGGAATAGTATACTGGTTAGTTCTGACTTGTGTTGTGTTGTGAGCTGTTGATTGCCGAAAGCGGCCGAAACGAGAGAAAGCTTCCACCCTCCGCTACACACATGAATTACAATCATTAGCACTACAAAAATATAACTATACCTACAGTAGTTGGTCAGCGAACCCACTTCTACAACGTTGATGTTCTGTAAAATATTTTCGAAAGATTTGTCGAAGGTATAGATTAACATACCGAAAAAAAGTTAAAAACAAAACATACGCGACGAATTGAGAACTTCCCCCTTTTTAGGGTTCCGTACCTCAAAAGGAAAAAACGGAACCCTTATAGGATCACTTTGTTGTCCGTCTGTCCGTCCATCCGTCCGTCTGTCAAGACCCTTTTTCTCAGGAACGCGTGGAGGTATGAAGCTGAAATTTATATCAATTACTCAGGTCTACTGTCCCTTGAAGCTGTGAAAAAATCGAACTTCTAAGCCAACGCAATCAAAAGATACAGCGGTTTATGCCGCAAATTTTCGACACTTGCAAGGGAATCAAAACCTACAGGGTGCTTCCCGTGAACTCAGAATCTTGAAATTTGGTACGAAGCAACGTCTTATAGCATAGATAAAGGAAAAATTACGAAAACCATAAATTTGCAAGGTTGTACGGAACCCTCGGTGCGCGAGTCCGACTCGCACTTGGCCGGTTTTTTCAAGTCAATTAAAACCAATAATAGTTATGATTTCTGTAAAACTATTCGTTCGCAGTTTTTGGACACTACGCAGTGCCAATGGGCTTAAAATAACAATACTAACAATGACCATGGCGATCCTATCACGTTACCACATAGGTATACACATAGGTAATATTATTCTAGGAATACCTACACCCCGCATCATCAGCGGATGTCCCGACTGCCTCCTCCGTGGGAAAATATAGCCCATGTCACAGTATGCTTTCCATTGGAAAAATAGTTTTTTAAATTTGTCTAGTAGTTCCGGATTCTACTCATTAAAAAAAAACATATTTCCTCTTTATAATATTAGGGTAGATGTAGGTTGAATAAGCTCAACCTTTGTTTCTAAAAATCCCTTAATAGCGTTTGCCTATGACCAACTTTGCCTATGACGCATAAGATACCTAGATACTAAGTTTCGGAGTAGTACGTATTTCTCTTTATAACCAGTTTTTATATATTCCTGACGGGAATGACATATTTTTCTGTAGTAAAAAGTACCCTATATGTTGACCCAGTGACTTAGTTTAAATAATAATTAATAAAAAATATTTTATATACAGACACGTTCTCGTTACAGTTTTATTACACCTAGTATATATAGATATAGATTTTTATGGGTACGTCTATTGACAAAGGATTAACCGTAATACGTAATCCAATACAAATAGATACCGATAGAGCTTCGGTTTAATTTAAGTCGATTAGTAAATGAGGCAATTCTAATGAAGTGAAAAAAATAGTTACCATGTTAACCACCACTTACACGGGTTAATGAGGCTTATGTTAACTAGGTATATTATTATTGCAGAAGTTAATATCCTCTAAGTCATTCATTATTAATAGTCATTGACATACATTAGGCTATAAAATCATATGACCCAGTAGTTTGAATATTAAAAGCAGAAATAAAAAGTTTTTTATTACGTGGAAGACGTACTTAAGAAAAGCATTTATTGTAGGTTAAGCCTACTAACGTTCTTCTTCTACGTACCTCGAACTTGCAACATTTATATAGACATAAAATTAAGATAAATAAATAATATTTACGTAGTAAATAAGTAAGTACCTAACAACTCTACTGCAAGACGTAATATTATATAATATACCTATACTCTGTGAGGTTTCCGTGTTGTGGTCACTTAGTTTTTAAGAGCCTATTGTATTTATGTTAAAATAAATAATAAAAAAACCTATCGAACGCTGGCTACTCATTTCGAAATAGGTCACAATCGTTTAAATCTTCTCAATGACTATTGTATAGCTATATATGTGTTCACTGATACTCGTAAAATAGTTATTCACGGATAATCTAGTTACGAAACCTAACAAAACTAATTAACTATAAAACGAATTGTTAATACTGGAAAATGTGAAGCTTACTTTGTAAATGAACTTTAAAACATTAGTTTCAGAACATTTATTACACGAGTTACACGGATTTCTTCTCACGGTTACACACTTTTAACTAAAATAATTGTTTGAGAAATCAACAACTTGTACAAGTTGTCTGAAAGCAAATTTTAGTTTTATGGCGATTACAAAATGTTTTGACATGCTTGTTGCGGAAAATATTTGTTGCTCGAATTGCTACTTTTGTTTTACTTTTTAGGTAAACTACCAAAATGTCTACATCATCCTGTATAAAGATAAAAAGTTACTCAAAGATGTTTCTTACTTATTCCCATGGGAACTGCAGAAAAGACCATGACAAATTTATTAAGTACAGCTTTAAATAATCAAGATGTTTTGAGTTTTGCAGTAGCTCTAATGGCCAACTGACACTTAGCCAGGTTTTATTACTTGACAATGTACTCCCGAAATTATAATTTGCCAGTGAAAGTCTCGTTAAAATTGGTTCAGTGCTTTTTGAGATCAAGAACAAGCAAACAGAGTGTCTTTAAAAATTCAGCTACAATTTAAACTTTACCCTTCTACTTTCTTTTAAAAAAATGTTTTTATCTATCTTTGGAATGGTTACAAAGGAAATGCAAACAGTTATTCAGTCATTTTGATAAACCGGAGCAAAGTATGGTTTCTCAGCGAGGGGATTCGCATAGGTATTCAATTTCAGGAAAAACTTACCAGGGTCGTTGTCGGGCCTCTTTATCGTGACAGATGGTTAGGCGATATCGTGAACGGGGTGCTTGAACACATGATTTAGAAACAATAGGGTAGGATAGGGTTCATTAAAAAGATTATCTCAAAACACCTATAAACATGTATTTAGACTTTCATCTCTATAGCAAATTTTAAAATAATGAAACAATCCAAAAAGGTTAAGCGATTGAGTACGTACTAAAATGATAATGTCACAGCTTATTCACAGCTTGCTATTTCAGGAAATTTTTTGTAATTCATTTGACCAGGCAAGATTGTAAAGTTCGCGGGTTTCCAAACACATTTACCTGACTGCAGCAGAAGAAGGGTAGGTAATATTTTTCTGGTCAATCAGAATATTGGCTTCATTGACCTGTAGCTTAAACTAGGTGAAGCGTCATGATTGCCGGTGTCGCTACATATTTTCCAGCTGCACCAGAAACAAATTCATGTTTTAAATTTACGCGCAATCGAGTGTTTTTGGGGTTTCTAAGTAATATCACAGAATAAGTAATATGGTAATATATTGAAGTTTGTTTTAATTATTAAATACTCATAACATGTTCTCCAGGCTAGAAAATAATGAAAGTTTACGAAATGTTCGTAATGAATCGTAAGTTGTTACTACCATGTACTTCGATCAATTGTTGTGTTCATGATATTAAATTGATTTACTTTTTTTTAATTCGACCAATTATAAACAAGCTTTTACACTAGGAGTAGGTATGACTTAAATGTATTTGTAATGACAAACTCGCCATATTATCGCTACATATAATTTTAGTGTACCAAAACAAATGCTTTCTTGCTACTTTATAAACATTATACTTATTTGAGCGCATTTCCATTTCCTGATATGAAAATAATTAGTTATTAATATATAGATGCTGCCCGAAATTATTATTACGAGTACCTATATATTATGCGTCCTAACATTTTTTAGTATTTTTGCGTCCTATGGGAACTACGTCTTATTCCGAGGTAAAAAGTACTCCATGTTCTTTTCTTGAAGTAGCAATATCATTCTCAACGATGACTGTATGATGATTTGGAAATCTTCATCCTTATGAGAAGAAGTTACCTTTTATAGCCTAGGTTCAAAAGTAGTAGAGTTGTGATTGAACTATCTATCGATTCTTTGCTCGGATTGCTCTGTTACAGCGACATAGAGATTTTATGATTAGTTAGTTCAGGCGCTATCGTACCGGGTGCACGAATGGAAACAAGATAAGCAATCCGGAGATAAAAAGCAGGTGATCTGCTTCTTGCGTGAAAGTATCTGGGCCCCGCTATTACTACAGTAGGTAATTATAAGGCGCGTCCTTCCTTATTCGGTTAGACGGAGACGCGGTATCTAAATAACTAATCTTTTTGTACTTCTCGTCTCTAAATGGCATTGGCTTACATTATAGTTGTTTTATTACTTGTATGAATGAACAGTCATCATTTGTTGTAGTACTGAAAATACATCTATAAAAGAAGAACCGGGCCGGCTGCTTTACTGATCGATCAATACACAGCCGAAACCGCTACATCTAGGACCATGAAATTTTAGGGATTAGTGGAAATTTCCATGGGAACGCTAATAAACAGAATCCGAGCGGCCAACACCGCTGGGCACCCGCTAGTTACGATTTAAGTGATTATCATTATCATGGTATCCTCAATTTTACATTTTTTGTATGGACTAAGCATAAAAGAACTACTAAATAAGAGTACTCGCACTGGTCTTTCTTTAATTAGCCTGTAAAAACGTGGGATACTAATCGAGTTTTAATATTGAGGAACTGACATAGTTATGTAGCTGCCTACTGCCCTAATGAAATGCACATCAGTTTCTCACGATAAATATCAAGAGTTATAGTGCATTTAATTTCTCAAAGAAAACGACTCTTCGAATTACATTTATACTTATACTGCTAGAGACAGAATAAGTAAAGCATTTTCTTATGTAGTCCAAAAATATGTTGTAAAGTGGATATAGGGATATTGGAATATATCTGCCTACCCCTTCGGGTATAAGCTATAAAGGCATGCGCACATGGTATTTTTAAATCTTATTTTACTAATATTATAAACACGAAAGTTTGTATGTATGGATGTTTGTTCCTCTTTCACGCAAAAACTGCTGTACGGATTTTGATGAAAATTTACGGTTATATAGCTTATACATCAGAATAACACATAGGCTATATTTTATTCCCGTATTCTCACGGGAACGGGAACTATGCTTTTGACACCGCGGGGCGCTGCTAGTGATATATATTTAGGTCGTTTACCCATACAGTCGCGTACGGTGTCTGCGCAGGCGCACAGGTGAGCAGGCGCAGGCGCACGCAAGCGTGTCGGCGCGTCCGAGCGTGCCTCCCCCGGGAACTCCGTCCCTGCCGCATCCGGTATCGGTGTTAGTCGATACTCACTGTGGGTGTCTTTTTGCGATTCTTCACAACAATGTCAAAGGCGATGGTGTTACGTCACGCAATTGGTCTGATTTACATAATATATATAATAATAAACAAAAGCAGTGAAATATTAAACCTCGTCCTTCATTTAGAAAAGCTACCGATTTTATAAGGATAGATTTTAATTTTGTTACTTTCTTAGTCTATTAACCACTGCTGTTCACTGTGTTTAGTGATGTCAATTAAATCAAAGACACTGATCATCATACATTTGATCGTGTATGAAACTGTATTGATGTCTAATTATATTATTATTTATAATACTAATACAATGGCTCAAGTTTGTTTTTGTATAAAAACGTTATACAAATAATAATACCTCCTAAGTATATGTACCCCATGACCCCTAAGTGTGACAGGTTTCATGCTAAGGGGTTCAAAAATATAGTGGTGAAAAGTAGGTACCTATATCCCGGAATTGAATATAAACCTCTCGGGGATAAAGGCGTGAGCATATTTATTTATTTATGCAGCTTGTGTATAAAATTAATATATAGAATTAATTCTGAGACATGTGTAAATAGACCCGGTCCGGCGATGGGCTCACCACCTATCACGTTTAGGGGTCCAATATATCTCGTGAAATGTGGGTATATTCAGTAATGGAATACCTCTGCCTACCCCCTCGGGGATCAAAAGCGTGAGAATATTTCTTTCTTTCTTTTCTTGTTTATAAAATTCAAAATAATGTTTTTCATACTCTTCTTTTAAAAAACTACTCATTTGAAATTATTATTATCACCTGTCGTTAAGAAGTAATAAGAAAACAGGTTTATTTTTATGTAAGTACCTACTAGGTTTTCCTAACACCATTTAATGCAATTTCTAACGTGATACTAATCTTAGATACGGTATTGTTAGGTGCTCAGATTTCCCACGATTTCGAAGAGTTTCCAACTATGGCAAGAAGTTAAATGCACATTGACAATGAATCGATACAAACGTATAGGAACCGTTTCCGATTCGCGTTGTATTATGCTATTAAATTGACGATTTGCGTAGAAAATTGAATGAAAACACAATTTATCATCAAAATTCTTCAAAATTGTGAGTGTATTCGTATGATAGATAAAATCATTATTAGCAACAATTTTAAAGCTTTTATTAATCAAATGAAACTGCGCCCCTAGCCTTGTGGCAAAAGAAATGATTCATTCACTTGTTTGGCGTCAGCTTAATTGTTATATAAAAATACAACATAGCCAAATTAAAAACATTACTCAGAATATTCACCAATTTCATAGTTATGGCCCTCATATCTACTTACATATTGCAGGTAGTCGAAAAATTAAATGTTATTTATTAGGTTTGTAGCCTTATTCCGATGAACGACTAACGACGACAACTACGACTAACGATTTGTAAAAATAACTAAAAGTTACAATGATATTTTCCTTGTAACTTTTAGTTACAGTTAAGAGCAAGTCAAGCTTTACACTACCAGTTTAAGCTGAGCTCTGATTTATACTGCGTGCCATAGAACACAGGGCCGGTTCAAAGCCCAAAGTGTCAAGCTTAGCGTGCTCTTGAGTGTACCTAACCGTATTTTTAGAGGTCCATACCCAAAAGACGGGATTATTAAGGCGCTCTGTACCGCCGCGCGCCGTCTCTCAATCTGTCTTACATAAATGCCTGTATGTCTTTATCCATAATTTATAATTGATTGAAATGATTACAGACTATATTAATATTGGATAACCTTATAAATAATATTTAAAAAAATAAGAAAGCCATAAAGATGGGGAGTCGAAATATTAAAGTGGAGTGTGTATTTAAACATAAAACTTTTTTTTGTTTTCATATCCCATAGTTTTTTTACTACTAATGAAAAAAATGTATTTCACTTCAGGAAGTACTCGTTATTCATAACAGTTATAATTTAGATATCGTCAGTGAAATTGGCAATAACGAAGAATGAGGTGATTTCCATCTAGAAAAAGTACAACTTTTTAAAGGGAAAAGAAAATTCAATTACTCATAAGATCCAGAGATAAGCCTACTGAGTTACAATGGAACTATGGGAACATCAAGATGTGAAATTAACGAGGTTAGTAGTAGGTTAGCTCTTACAAAAGATGAAAGTGTTTGCACAAATGAATTGGGTGAATTGTTTAAGAAGACAAGTACATCTAATAATATATTCAATCCTACTAATATTATAAACACGAAAGTTTGTATGGATGGATGTACGGATGTTTGTTCCTCTTTCACGCTAAAACTACTGAACGGATTTTGATGAAACTTTATAGTTATATAGCTTACACATCAGAATAACGCATAGGCATTTTATCCCCGTATTTCTACGGGAACGGGAACTACGCGGGTGAAACCCTGCTAGTTTACCATAAAGGTTCCTTAAATGACGTAAGTGAGCAATAAAAAGAGTTCTTTAAAACAATACCATCCTTGTGGTAAAAATGTAACTTATGAATCTCCGAAGACGAAAACGAACCAACGGGCTACAGACTGCGCTAAGGAAATACTCTCAAATATTTCCATACCTACTCAAATTATAATAATAGGTAACTACGTACATAGGAAGCAAAATTTGCTCAAAGGATTGCGGTATGTAGGTCGTGGCTGTAATTAATTAATGGAATTTTAAATTCCTATATTGTATGATAAGCTTTAGATTTTTAGATGATTTGCGGATTAATGCGGATGAAGCCGTTAGGAAAAGTATGGTTCATTTCAATGGGTTATACGCCGGGGCTACTTGTACTAAGTAGGTAATATAAAAAGTAAGTAAGTGTAATCGAAACAATCTACTCTATTATAAATTCAAACATTGATGAAAACTTTTTACAAAAATAATGAATCGTTATCCCAGATAGAGCAGTGATAGCCCGGACGGTTAAAGAGCCGGCCGAAAATCAGTGAGGCTCGGGTTCGAATCCTGGCATGTACCAATGAGTTTTTCAAAACTTACGTACATATTTATCACTAGCTCGACGGTGAAGGAAAACATCGTGAGGAAACCCGCAGGTCTCAGAATTAATTCTGAGACATGTGTAAATAGACCCGGTCCGGCGATGGGCTCACCACCTATCACGTTTAGGGGTCCAATGTATCTCGTGAAATGTGGGTATATCCAGTAATGGAATACTGCCTACCCCCTCGGGGATGAAAGGCGTGAGATTATATTATTATTATTATTATTTATTATCCCAGATATGTGGCAGTTGATGGACCCCAACCAGGGTGATGTTATACATGGCTGTCATTATATTCTATTCTTTTATATTCATCGAGCTAATCTTCTATATCTATACTCTATACTAATATTATAAAGAGGAAAGATTTGTATGTTTGTATCTTTGTAACGAATGAACTCAAAACTACTGGACCGATTTTAAAAATTCTTTCACTAACGGTAAGCTAGAATATCCCTGAGTAACAAAGGCTATATTTTATTCCCGTATTCCTACGGAAACGGGAGCTACGCGGGTGAAATCACGCGGAACCGCTAGTGATAAATAATTGTGTAAGCAAAATTTTTGAAAAAAACTCATTGGTTCATCATCTCAATTGAACCGCATGTATACGCATGTATACGCATGAGAGGCGGGCTCATACTCGCACAACAGCACTATTACTACTACAAATCTTTGAAAAATCAAAATAATGTCTTCCGCAACGACCGATTTTGACGGACGTCAATCAAATCGGTTGACCCGGTCACGATCTACTTAACGCTGTAATTTGGTTATGTTGATGATAGTGGCTAAAATACCTGCACCATCGGAGATGATTGTCGGTCTGTCAATATTTCATGCATCGGTTATTAAGCGTATTTTTTTAAAGTAAAGTTACGTGTTTTGTGACGCAAGCTCTCTCCTCGCCAAATTTCATCAAGAGTGGATCAGCCGTTTCGCACTAGTGAGAATTATGAAACCAAATCATCCATTACTTAATTTGTTAAAAAAATCCGACAGGTTGATAGAAAAAATATTTAAATAGCGAATACCTAAGTATACAAAAACTTACCTCAGACGTCAGAATAAAAAAAATAAAAACTGTTCAAAAATCCGGTTTTAAGCGGGGGATATTCACTGCACTTCCGTTTATCGCGGGAGGTATAGCTTTTCACTTTCGAGCGACAGGTGCGGTCGTGAGTCTGTTTGCGACTGTCGGTGACTGGGCCGGCTACCCTACTCCAGTCCACGTAGTATTGTAGTATAACCACCACCGTTTATATTTAAGGGGTACCGATTGGAAGGTGTAGGGGTTATGACGTTTGTCTTCATAATCTGTACTAATATCCTTACTACTAATATTATTAACGAGAAAGTTTGTAAAGCTGTTCGTTGGTCTTTCATTCAAAAACTACTGAACGGATTTGGATTAAACTTTTTTCACTTTCTCAAAATCCGAAACTAAATTATACCTGACTAATACCGGGCAATATTTTATTTAAATGACGATAAATCCACGTTTATAGGTACTTAAATATTATCTGCTCGAGCAACGTCCATTTCAGGTTAGCTAGTGAACCATACTATATTATTATGCAAGTTGTAGGTATCGTCAATAAATACTACTTTTTTTGACGGGCCTGTTGGCTCAGTTGGTAGTGACCCTGCCTTCCGAGTCGGAGGTCGCGGGTTCGATCCCCGCTCACACCAATATTTGTGTGCATGAACATGTCTGTTGGCTTTGTGGCTGTTCGTTTAATATTTATTTAAGTATCTCTAGTTCTTTAGTTATTAGTATCTCAGTTGTTTAGTACCCATAGCACAGATATTAGAATACTATAGTACCCATAGTACAGGCTTTGCCTATACAAGTGTGGGACTAAAAAACCGTGTGTGAATTAGATATGTATATTAGACCGTGTATATATATTATTATTATATAGTAGGTAGGTAGGTATAACTATCTATATGTTGTGTGTCATTTTCTTTAGTATTCCTTTTTTGGTTCGAATATTGATAGTCCAGTCGAAAGACTATCCCTCATTCAAGAGTAGTTAAAGTTATTCGAAACTTACTTAGGAAATGAGGTGAGGAACCGTGCATATCCGTGATACTGATAACGGACGAATAAATCATTCCTCTCCTATTTTACTTTAATCTACATATATAACCATGGGCGTAGCTAGGGATTTTTCCTATTAATCCATAATTATTGAGAAACAAAATGACCCTTACAGGGCATTTAGTAAAAATTTGGTAAAACTTAAAGCAAAGATTCTTAAATTTCTTAAACGTGAAACAAAAGAGTTATGATCAAATAACTTGAGCCCTCAATCCTGACTCCTTCATAAAGCGGCATAGCCTAATCTCAGAAAGTACTATCTCTGGGATAATAATTTTTATTTGAGAATTTAGTTAAGATTTTCTTAAAGAGCAGTGCCCTTACCGTTAAAGAGCCGGCCGAAAATCAGTGAGGCTCGGGTTCGAATCCTGGCATGTACCAATGAGTTTTTCAAAAACTTACGTACATATTTATCACTAGCTCGACGGTGAAGGAAAACATCGTGAGGAAACCCGCAGGTCGCAGAATTAATTCTGAGCCATGTGTAAATAGGTCCGGCGATGGGCTCACCACCTATCACGTTTAGGGGTCCAATGTATCTCGTGAAATGTGGGTATATCCAGTAATGGAATAAAAGGCGATGGAGTAAATGGGATGAAAGGCGTGATTTCATCCCCGAGGGGGTAGGCAGAGGTATTCCATTACTGGATATACCCACATTATATTATATATATATTTCTTAAATACACTAAGAAATTCCCAAATCTTAAGAATGCGATAATACAGATTTTTAGGCGGTTTAGCTTGGGCCCTCAATTCGTGAATATCTGTACTGATTAATCAGTAAAACATGAGTTTATCTAAGGAAAGAGATTAATACGACTTTAATATATTTGAGTTCAATATCGCTCCATATCGTTGGTAAATTAGTTAAAAAGAAGTAACAACACAACATTTAATTGTTAAAAAGTAATTAAAAATCGAATTTTCTCAAAACGTTTGAACTGAGGGCCCAACATTTTCGGCAGTATTGTAAGCCTTCTACACTACCGGACTTTAGATTAAGTATTTTAACCAATTTTTAATTAAAATGCAACAAAGCGTCCATTCTAAATGCCATACTTTAAGAAAAAATTGATTTAGAATTTTATATAGGAAAAATAGCTTCTATGGGGTACATGCTGAATAGCAGTATCAAAAAGTAACAAAATCATAACTACCCTACAGAATTTTCTCATATATATGTAATATCATATATATATGTAAATCAATTTTCACTTAAAGTATGGCATTTAGAAGAATGGACGCTTTGTTGCATTTTAATTAAAAATTGGTTAAAATACTTAACCTAAAGTGCGGTAGTGTAGAAAGCTTAGCCTAGTCAATACTGCCGAAAATATTGGGCCCTCGGTTCAGACCTTTTAAGAAAATTCGAATTTTATTTAGTTTTTTGCAATCGACTTTTGTGTCGTTATTTGTTTTAACTAATTTACCAACGATATTGAACTCAAATATATTAAATTCGTATTAATCTCTTTCCTTAGATAAACTCCTTTGTTTAGCTGATTCCTCAGTACAGATATTCACGAATTGAGGGTCCAAGCTAAACCGCCATAAATCTGTATTATCGCATTCTTAAGATTTGAGAATTTCTCAATGTATTTAAGATTAACTGGATTCTCAAATTAAATATATTATCCCAGGGATAGTACCTACTTTCTGAGATTAGGCTATGCCGCTTTATGCAGGCGTCAGGATTGAGGGCCCAAGTTATTTGACCATAACTCGTTTGTTTCACGTTTAAGAAATTTAATAATCTTTGCTTTAAGTTTTACCAAATTTTTACTAAATGCCTTGTAAGTGTCATTTCGTTCGCAATATTTTGAAAAATGGGCTCTTAATCCAAATGCACATACGGTCCACTCCAAGACCTTAAAATTAGAAAAATATGTTTTCAAACTATTTTATGTTCTCTGTGTTTAGGTTTTTGAAGATGGTTTTCGATTTCGGTAGTTGAGGATGAAGTTATTTTAAGTATGAGGAAGGGTATTTTTCTAGGGTGGGCCCACAGCTTTCTAGGGTGGGCCCGGCCCACCTTGCCCCCCCCCTAGCTACGCCCATGTATATAACAAAACTAAAATGAGACCGTGTCTGCAACGATTTTTTTTTTAAATTTCAGCGGTAGTGTAGATTAATATCGATGTAGATGTCAAAACAGCAATTTTTGAAATTCTTGTCTGTCTGTCTGTGCACGCCTCACGCAAAAACTATTATCACGGTTAAGAGACAAAAAAAAATGCTGCAGAAAAGTGGGTATATCGAGGAATAGGATAAGTACCTCTGCTGACCCCCTATAAGACAAAGGCGTGATTTTTTTTGTTTTTATTAACCATAACTGATGGTAGCACAGTACATAAAATAATAAAAAATGGCTTTGTGGTCATATGAGCCCACATACCACTTTTTTCGGTTATATAATATGCGTTTGTGTTTTAGGCATACTGCGTACCTATAGGTACATACGAGTATCACTTTTTTTAAGTTACACATATTTAAAGAGCAAAATAGCGGTAGCCACCCTAGCATGACCAAGGTGGACGAACGGTGGACGAGCGCTGACCGTGACGCTAACCATACGCCACGAAGACGATTAATATAACGTTACCAGAACTACAGAGTAACTATGGGACCTACTGGTGACGAGTAAGACCAAAGACTATCTCATCAAAAATTTCCAACAAATATTTGAAGAGTTCAATGTAAGTGCCTACTCTTGTTCGGTATTTAACATATTCGGAATTGAACACATTTTGGATTCGACATATTATGATGAAGGTACAGATAAAAAAGACAAAAATAGAAACTTCTCAGAAGAAATCGAGAAAAAGAGAACAATTATTATTAAAAAATAAAAACTCCAAAATTGCGGCACTTCAACTTTATGCAGTACATACCTAATATATTTAATTAACTGACTTTTTGGGAATCATTAATTACAGTATCCTGATTTTGGTCTGATTAAAGTCTAGAGAGTTTGAGGCCGACTGTTGAGGGTTTTTTGCTGAGGTTGCGGCAAAGAATGTAAATAAATAAAAAAACTTTTAAATTATAATTATTCTTTTAATCATATCTTAATTACTTAGATTTCAATAAAATTTCTATGACTGACACTGCGATATTCCATAAAAATAATTCTCACATGACTACTACGGCGCAGACATAATTATCTTAATATAAGGCATGTATAAGACTAGCAAAGCAACTTGCAAATTTCCAGTTATCTATATAAATAATTGAGCACCATAACATAATTCATATTGTACAAGGTAAATTTTTGGAAATACTATACAATCGAGTTTCACAAAACAAACAAATAATGATCGGTTCGGTCTTAATTTCATCATTCATATTGAAATAAGCATATCGCGGAAAAACAAGTACCGGCATGTAGAAAACTCATTGCGTGTTGTGTGAAAATTTCATAATCTTTCAATAAGATGTTATTTACTTACTTGGTATATATTTTTAAGGGCACATTTAGAGGAGCAATTATAAAAGACAGCTTGATTTTCGTTACTTGATGAGGACCATACAAATCAGTTAGTGCTTAAATCGCAAAACTTTCAACTAGTTACCGATGCTTCTAGCTAAAGAACTGCTTGTCATACAGTGTAATAATAAGTAGTAGGTACATACCCGCAACTTTACAGTCCTGACTTCGACTATGTTATCCCAGTGATTTCTATGAACCTACAAATTTGCACCTATGATACAGTACCATTAATTTCCTAAACTTTACTAGTTTTTTTCAATTTTCATCTACTTTTCTAGATTTATGTTACGCAATTACACTAACACAAATCCATCACAATCATTTTAGAATATCAGTTGTTTGATTCGATTAAGGTAAGGTATTATTATGAGTTAGGATTATATATTTTTTATAATAGATACAAAGGTATTCAACTAATTATGGGATAGTAAGAGATTACTTTGAATGTTGTAAAAAATAATTTCAGATATTTACTGAGACAGAATTCATTTCCAACATCCTTGTTATATTTATGACATTAAACCTAGTTTTATTACCTAGTAAAATAGATTTCTGAATTGATTTGTCGATAAAATCTTTCAAGTTGACAACAAACATACTAGAAAACATGTAAATGATGACTCTGCCTTAATAACACTAACTACTCCATAATAATTTGTAATATCAATACTATGCCTTTCTTATTCGTAATAATAATCTTAAATCAAACACTATCTGTGATCGCTCTATTAAAATTTAGATTTGACTAGAATTTATATTCAGTACCTTATCAGGAAGTATAGCGTGTCATTAATATTTTAAAATATCCAGTATAATATTATATCTAAAATTATTAGTTGTATGGGGAAAGGCTCGTTGCACACGTCATTGGTAATAAATAATGAGAAAAATATTGTTTCTATCATAATTAATTTTTTACCAATGCGCATGGCCGAATATTTTTTATTAAAGTAATTTATATTTATTACGTGATGTTAAATTATGCTACAGCGTGTAGAATTTCGAAGATGTGAGCATAATACATTGTTATTGAGTTAAATAGCTAACTAAATCTAAAATTCGAAAACGTGAGATCTTTGTAATAAGTAACAAAAATGATCTTTAACATTGATAACTCAATAACAAACTCATTGCTTTTTACATAATATATATCTAGTAACTATCCGACAGTATCTGTCGTTTTTATTTACATTATTTACACAAAACTAAGTGTGGAATGATATACTCCTTTCACTTCTACAAATAATACAAACTAATGATTTATATTATCTAAAATAGTTGATTAATTAAATAATGTGCAAGAGTTTGTTACTTTGATTGTACTTTAAGAAATTTATTTGTTTATTATTTATTTCTCTTCGTTGCGTTTATTGGTCAGGTAAAATAACGTTTTACTTCATTAACAATAATGATTTGTTACAACGTAAGAGTGATTACCGATAATTCTAAAATTAATAGAACAATATGATGTAACTTTACTACGCTAGCATAAAGGTTTTTTCTATTTAATATTTACTGTTTATAATTTTTTATATAGTTTCTTCGTATTTTCATTACATAGAAACGTGGTTACTTGGATTTTTCAAAAGCAATGAAACTTGATCAATCGGTTTAATTGCTATTAAAACCGAGTATTCACGTATATAAATTATACATTTTTAGACATCATATTAAATTTATTTTATTTATGTACCAGTTTTTTCATGGAGATTTCTACAAGGATCAATTCCACAAGATAAGAATACGTAAGTAACTAGCATTATGTAAATATTATACTTGTTACTATCAGAGTTGTTATTTTTTATATATTGTTTTAGGAACTTTTCGAAAAGTAGTCTCTGTTAACTAGTCAATAGAAAAATTCGGAAATCCATAGTGATAATCCTACATGAAATAGGTAAGTATTTGAAATACTGTATTTTGTTTATGTATTTCATTGTATTTCTAGTTAGGTATTTCAGAGGTTGGTGGCTTCCAAAGTTGAAATTATTTTATAATTTTGTCACCTAGTTTAACAAATTGTATTTCTTAAAAAAAATTCATCCTTAAAAATTCTCTTCATTCTTCAGAACACTAGTTGCTCCACCATCCGTTTACTAATTCATCAAGGCTTTTTCCAAATTTAATGTTTCTCCCGCTGGCATATCAAGCAATCTATCCACTATTGGATTCATTGAGCGTTAGGCGGTCGAAGTACCGTAATACAGATGGATCCTCTCAATATCCGCAACAAATCAATGACTTCTGGAGTCTTCATCGATGTCACGTTCTCGTCGTTAACCTGCAAATAGTAATACAATTATGTGTTTAAAAATCTCACGCCTTCTATCCCCGAGGGGGTAGGCAGAGGTATTTCATTATATCAGTGTATCTATATATGAAAACCGGCCAAGGGCGAGTTGGACTCACGCGCTAAGGGTTCCGTACTAACGAATATTAGTAGTTCGTCACATGACGTTGACACATGTTAGTGCATTGCTTCTTGCAATATAATTCTTGGTCAACGGGAAGTATTCTACAGGTTTTGATTCCCTTCCGAGTGTCAAAATATGCGGCATAAACGGCCGTATCTTCTTGATTGTAAGTCAGACCTGAGTATTTGATATTAATTTCAACTTTATTTCTCCATGAGTTC